>QLOH01000244.1:0-1381368 GCA_026901365.1 Sesbania bispinosa
TTTAGTGCTGTCAAAAACCCACCAGCAAAAACACAAGACAACGAGGCAATAACGGATAAAAACCTTATTTTGTCTTTCATGCTTTTACATGCACCTCTTCTTTTTGCATGGATCAATATCAATATAATGGTCCCCAACGCAATCTTCACCTCAACACTTTATTTATCTCTATCCATTATTTCCTCCAACTACCAATAACTCTTTTTATTTTAATTCAATACCCTGCTAAAGCTGTGACTAACTCTGATATATGTATATATAATTTCCACAATACTAATTACTACATATTATCAGTATTCAATAAGACAATCACATAGGTGTGCTAATTGCATAGCATTGCTGCATGAAAAAGGAAAGCCTATATTTTTTTTCTCTTCCTTTCAATTTTAAAGCCTACTCTTGCCTTTTCATGTTATAGGCTTCTCAGCTACTACAGCTCTGATCATATTAAAGCCATTGTTATTATGACCTTGAGCTTCGAGAACTGTGATAAGATATTGTGTTCTTTCTTATATATAAATATATATATACTTCCTTAGTTTTTCCATAAACACAAGGAAGAAAGAGGTCAGGTTTCTTGCTCAGCTTTTGTGCTTCCTCCATTCCCATTTTACTACACAGTTTGAGCATAAATTCAGGATCTTGTTCTTTCTTTCTTCATACTACAATCTGTGTTCTTCCAAAACACCAGTAATTTTCTGTAAGGGCCCATCTTGGGGTATTTGTCTTCATTCTTGATGGATTAAGCCATTTGTTTCAACTTTCTTCCTTCTTCTCTGCCTGTCCCTGTTGTTATTGTCTTCCTTGATTCTCTCTCCCTCTCCCTCTCCCTCTCTCTTCTTTTCCTAAAATGAGAAATGCTTGCTCATGTGAAACATCACCTATAAGATGCACTTGAATTCAACCCAAACACCCCCTAATTGAGGTTTTTTTTTTTTTTTTTTTTATCAATTTTGCTTCATCCATCTTGAATTTTACTAGTGCCTGATAATCCTGTTTTGACTCAATAAACATCATGAAGAACATCAAGGCTATTAGTATTACCACTTTTGTTATGTTCATCCTCTATCTGAGTGGAAGGTGCTGTGGACAAGAAGACCTTGATATAGCTCCAATGGAGAAAACAGAGCAGGAAGCTCTATACTCTACCATTCAAGGCTTTGTTGGTAATTCATGGAATGGCTCAGATCTCTATCCAGATCCCTGTGGTTGGACTC
This sequence comes from Sesbania bispinosa, assembly GCA_026901365.1. NCBI lineage: Eukaryota > Viridiplantae > Streptophyta > Magnoliopsida > Fabales > Fabaceae > Sesbania > Sesbania bispinosa. The sequence goes on from QLOH01000244.1 coordinate 1,218, forward strand.
CTATTCAGGTACCTTTTACCAGACACCTAGCTGTACCATCATACTATAAATTGTCCAAACAACTATCTTTATACTGTGATAGAGATAAGGCTTTAAGCCTTGGAAAGTTCAAATTTGTTTCTGGTTGAAGTTGTATTATTATAAGGCCATTGTTTCTTGATGAGTCTCAGAAGGAATAGTATAGCTACCATACCATAATATACTATTTTGGTTAATGACTACAGAGACTTTTTTTTTCACAATTAACAGTGAAGCTTTGAAGTTTGAACCCAAGCTCTGAAGCTCCCTTATTATTTTTTTCTTAAAGATTATGGATAATTATTACTGGGTCCATAAAATAAGGCTTTGGACTTAATTTTATAAATGAATTCTGAGGTGAACCTAAGCAATCTTGCATTATGCTGGATGACAAAAGTTAAAAACTTAAAATAAAATCCCTTGGCTTAGTTCTACAGTTAGTCCCTTACCTATCAATTGTTTCCCAGCATAAGTTTTATAGGTCACAGTAAAAGATTAAATGCTACTCATTAAACCATGTAATCAGAAGTTCAGAAATCTTTTCAATTCAATACTGAAATTATAAATATACTAGAACATGGTGATCAATTATTTTTAACTATGATCTTTGTATTATTTTCTACTGCAGGGAGTCTCTTGTGATCTGTTTAATGGATTTTGGTATGTTACTGTCTTGAACATTGGTCCCATCCATGACAATTCTCTGAGTTGTGCTCAACATTTGGAATTCAGACCAGAGTTATTTGAGCTGAAGCACCTGAAATCTCTATCCTTCTTCAATTGTTTTCAATCACAAAACAGGCTTTCAGTTACCATCCCCACTGGAAACTGGGAAAAACTGGCTGGCAGTTTAGAATCACTGGAGTTTAGATCAAACCCAGGTCTCATTGGAAGCATTCCATCAAGTTTTGGAGCTCTCAAGAACCTTCAGTCATTAGTATTACTAGAAAATGGTTTAACAGGTCAAATACCACCAGACATTGGCAATCTTATCAAGTTGAAGAGGCTGGTTCTTGCTGGAAACTATTTTTCTGGGAGGATTCCAGATATTTTTGGTGGGTTAAGAGAGTTATTAATCTTTGATTTAAGCAGAAATTCATTCTCTGGGACTTTGCCTTTGACACTTGGAAGCTTGACTTCAGTATTGAAGCTTGATTTAAGCCACAACCATCTAAAAGGGAATCTGCTAAATGAATTTGCTAATCTTAAGAATCTGACCCTTATGGACCTTAGGAATAACAGATTCTCTGGTGGGTTGACCATGTCTTTTGAAGAGATGTATTCCTTAGAAGAAATGGTTTTGTCCAACAATCCATTGGGTGGAGACATCAGGGCCTTAAAGTGGGAAAACCTTCAGAACTTGGTCATTTTGGATCTCTCTAACATGGGGTTGACAGGGGAAATTCCTGAGTCTATATCAGAATTAAAGCAATTGAGATTTTTGGGACTTAGTGACAACAACCTCACAGGCAACCTATCACCAAAGCTAGAAACCCTCCCTTGTCTCAATGCACTCTACCTAAGTAGAAACAATCTTACAGGAGATCTTAAATTCTCCAAAGAGTTTTATGGAAAAATGGGAAGACGTTTTGGGGCCTGGAACAACCCCAACCTTTGCTATCCAGTTGGAGTAATGTCAACAAACCATATTCCATATGGGGTAAAACCATGCCAGAAAGAGGTCAATTTGCTAGAATCTAATACAAAAAATGGGCTTCTCAATGCAGATATGAACAAGACTTCCCATTTCATAACCTCTATGGGATTTTCTAGTTGTGCTCCTAATGGTTTCTGGTGGACTTTTCTGGAAGAAATATTGATGATTGGTCTATTCCTAAATTCTTATATAGCTCTTTAATCAAGAAGAGTTAAACTTGGGCTTTAACCTTTTAGGTGTTAGAGCAAGTTGTATGTCTTTTGTATTTTGTTCTAACATAATCTGATAGTTTTGTCAATTTGTTAAATGGCCAACAAGTTAGTTGACATGAACACTGCAGCTCATTAAATTTGTTTCTTTAATTTAATATCTGTATAATATTATTTCCACTTCTCAGTTTCCTTTCACCCTTATAGCAGCAAACAAGGGCTAAGGGTTTTTTTATATTTGAGGTTACATGATTTTTCATTCTCGGTTTTCACATGCAAATGCTGGTTTTTACCATGGTCAACAAGAAACTATGAGGGTCCCCCTGCAATGGAATATAAGAGTAATGCCAAAGCCAATTACACAACTTTTACAGTCAATTCTGTACAAATGTACAGGTGGAAAATCATGTACACATGGGGACTGTAAAATGTGTAGGTTGTACTACACAGTACACAATATGAACCCACTTGGACCGTGGAGTATTTTGTTGCCTATGCTTAGTCCTTAATTTAATATTACTACTAATTTGAATTAATTTGTCCATTGTAAACAATTTATCTGCATAATAAATTGATGATAATGATAGCCAGAAACTGGGTAGTTTTGAGCTGAGAATTGGCATCTTCTAGTACTATATAAAGGGCAAGCTAGCTTTCAAGTGCACCTAGACAAGAAGAATCCTCTGCAAGGTCATCAATTTTTTCCCTTACTGGATTTTAAGGCCTGTTGTATTTTATGGTTTATGGATAGTAGTTCTATTTTACATTTTACATTTCTGTGGATATTTGTATTATATACTATAAGGTAAAAAAGTAAGAGGAAACATTAACGTGTTTAATTTTCCCAAAATCACATTTTAAAAGTGGATCAGGCTCAACACCATAGAGAGTAGCATGGCCGAATCTGCATTTGAAATGTGATTTTGATATAAATAAAACACACACTTGATTTCTATCAAAATTACGTGTGTATGGTTTGATGTTGAAACTGACCAAGCTCAAATTTGAATTTCCCAATACAACTATTTTTGGTGTTCAAAACCTGAGTTTATCACGTTTTAACATTAAATCAAACATACGTGCTATGCTTTACTGAAAATAGTGTTTGTTCAAATACACATGATTCAGTATAAACCAAACACACCGATAATTTGTAATGAGACTTTAGCATTTCTACGTTCTGATTTCCAATGCATGACAGTTATGACTTTAATACTTTGAAAGTGAAGTGTGGGAGAATAGAGATGAATAGGCTTATAGGCCTGTAGCTGTAGGGATGTGTGTCTAACTATCTATGTACTTTGATATGGGTAGGGGGTGGTGGAAATGGACGTACACTGCTTTTAATGGACCTTGTGTTTAAAGAGGGCTATTATGGGGTTGGGTCCATTTCAAAACTCTGGCAGATCTGGGCTCACTTTGTTCAAAGTTGGTTTTCTAAATTGTTCTTAGGGCATTAAACAATGTACAACTGTCACCAATGGAGGAAACTTGAATCAATGTTCCTCATCTCTCCTTGTTGGAATTCTCCATGTTCTGTTCCCCACAAGGAAACTTGGGGTCTCAATGTGACCGTGTATGATTTAATTTCACCATGGTTTCTGCTTTTTCTTTTGTGGGTCTAGAAGATCAATCAATTAATAATCACCTGAGATGGAATATCTATAAAAAAAAAAGTAGAAGCAAATTAGATTTTATGTAACAAAATATATAAAATTATAAAGAGAAGGTGGAAAAAAAAAACAGAAACATTTTGGATGATGGTGTGCTTAATTAGATATGAATTGTCACCAAATGAGAATCTAGAAAGGGATATGAAATAATGGAAGGTAAAAAATCCAAAAAAACAATGATGACTTATATTTATTTATTTATCAATGGAGCTGAGCAGCAGATTGACTTTTACAGTATAATAAATCTAATGGGTCGTATTCATCCTTGGGATTTTCTTGTCTTGTGATGTAGCATTGCTAGGTAAATAGGTATCAAAAGGGCATGTACCGGGTCCATGTGTTGAGTCATGCTCAGAATTGAGTAGTCACCTTTGCTACCACAACAGCCATATTAAATGCCACCATTCTCTTTGAGTTCCTGATCTTCTTCTACCTAAGTCAGTCTGCGCCTGTTTTTCTCTCATCAAAACATCAAACAGAAAGCCAAATGATATGTCACATGCAGGTTTCAGGACATCTAATTAAGGAAAAGGACAGTTTAGTTCAAGTTTGTTAAAAAACATGAGCATTAATTTGTGTTTACTAAACTGATTTAATCAATAATATAATTTATCTCAAAATCACGTTACAAATGTGAATCCAAGACAACACTATTCTCTGTAACATTGGTTCCCATCCATATTTGTAACGTGATTTTGAGGTGAATCAAACACTCATTTATACTATAGTAACGTTGTGTTCATTCAGATTCATGACAAATAACTTAACCCTACCTATACAGAAGAGAATCTTTATCACTGCATGTGACACACTCATTTACTAAATTCCCTTCCATAAGTAATGCGTTTTTTAAAAATCTGCATATGACCTCTTTTTTATTTATTATCTTCTCATTTTTAGAATTTAAATTAAAAAAGAAGTTTATTCTAATGTTTTTTTCTAATTATTTTCTAAAATTATTATATCACTTCAAATTCAAACTAATTAGTTTCAAATATTTGTATAAAAAAATCCTCATTTTTAATTACTTAATCACCACTCTCGGTCTTAATGTTAAACCCACAATTATACATATGGGAAATTTGAGGTAAAAAAATTCTATTAATTTATTACTGAAAAAATATATATTAAGTCCATAAATTAATTTCTTTGCATAAATTTTATAAATATAATTCACAAACTAAAGATTTAATTTTTAATACCTATTTATTTATATTATACCTAAATATGACTCAAACAATTATTCAAATATTTTTTTGCTTGTGAGAACCTCCTAGGAGCATAGTCACAATATATGTATGTATATGGGATTGCCTAATATACACCCATCTATTTTTAAGAAGGAGTATATTAACATTTTATACTTTTTTAATTGGTGTTATAGTAATTTAAAATTATAGTTTTTTTTTTTAAAAAAATTTAGCAACCGTTTGGGGTGGTTATGAATTAGTTTTTAGTTTTGATTTTTAAAAGATTTCAACCAACTTTTTTTAACAGCTCAAAATTAAAAATTAAAAATTACTTTTTATAATTTTTAAAACTTACCCCAAACCGCCCTTAATTTGTCTATCTCTGCTCAACTTCATGAGAATTACACCTCCATCATCCCATTCCTGGATGCCCTTGTGTCGACTGCCATATCGGTCTTCACCATATGCTCATCCTTGTTGGATAACGATGAGGCGGCAGCGACAATGAGCACGACGATAGCAGCAACATCGATAACCGAGACAACTTTGCATAAGGATTATCCACCATCTCATAAATATTTGCCAGCAAAGGAGGCAAGGCATCCATCAATCAACTTAAGGATAAACGTTGAAGAAGTAGAAGCGATGAATAAACTGAACAACAAAGATAACATTGATGTTGGTGAGGAGGTGGCTCTATTGTCTTTGACCAATGGAACAATCAAGGGGGGAGCTCAAAATTGAAGATTTCACGAGCAACTGGAAGTGGGCATTTCACATTCGAATGCAATTTTTTAGATATGTCTTTTTTTGTTAAGGGAAGATGTCAATTTTACAAAGGTGTTGATCGCTAATACACTCCTCCTAAAGTGTCTTCCAACTAATAAGGATACCACAAACGTGGAAATCATAAAAAACAACAATAACAACAAAGTGTCTGTCTGATTTATAGTTAAATATAATTTAATTGATTCTAAAAATTAATTGTTGGATGAGTGATACATCTTTTATAAAATACGTTGGACGAAAATGATTCAAAATCAATTCCGCGAAACCATGATTTCATACTGTAGTGACTGGAAATCAAATAGGCTAAAAGATGTATAATAACCTCATCCTAAAACAAAAAAGAAAAGAAATTTTGATCGTTTACATAGAAAGCCTATAATGTTAATAGTAATATTATGAAATTTTGTTCAAAATTGAGCACAAGTGAGTATCTGAAAAAAACTTATAGTGAACCAAAAATGTTAATTCCTCCCTCTCCCACTTGCATGATACCACTAAAGAAAATATATTACATTTAAAATCACCTACCACATTTTGTCATTTCTTTTGCATACCCACCTTATACCATTTTTCAAAATTAAAAATAATGAGTTATAACTTGATGGAGGATATGGAACATTAAACTCCTTAGAACTGACAATTTGGGCTATTCAATCCGATCCAATGAGGGTAGCGGATTTTTTTAAGTCGGGCTAAAAAATCCGTTATTCGAGTTTCTAAAATAAATACTTGTGCCATACATTTTTATGAGTAGCCCAATATTTTTTTATGGATTTTACGGGCTACCCTGTCTATTTTGCATGTAGCAAATTTTATCAGATTGAGCTAAAAAAAATCTGTGAGTTATTCGAGTTTCTAAAATAAATGTCCGAGCTCTAAGTTTTTACGGCTCAACCCGGTCGGGTTAGTCCATTTTACCAACTCTAAAGCTCCCCGTCTCCAACTCAAGTAGAGGTCAAAAACCAAATTAAAAAAAAGCTTCAAACTTCCCTTTTAGTATAGCCTACAACATATTTCAACAATTGTCATCAGTGTGAATATTTTCAAAGTCCAACAACTTAGCTTTCAGAGTATCATGGATCCAATGATGTCACGCATCAGAATACTTAGATTTACCATGAAAAGTAAGGTTGAGCTAATACATAAAGCTTTTCATCTAAATTAACTCTACAAAATTCTTTAGCAACAACTCAACCTTAGTAGTAGACAAAACAACGTAATTTTACAACGTAGATATATTGCTAAGTCACAACTCAAGAGGTAGACTTTTTAAAATTAACACCCATTTGCATGCCTGAATTTGTATAGCCACAAAGAATTAGTTTCCTAATTCCAAACAATTTCACTAAAAGTATCCTAGACACATCTCAAAATCTCCATTTCACACCCCTCTAATGCTCTTTACCCAAATTGGGTAGAAAACGACTAACAACTCACTATGAACATTGATGATTGTGGAGTTTTATCTTAGGGTTCACATGTTAGGGTGTTATTATTATTGTTATGATAATGTTTAGATCTACCATGAGGTATGTGCTATTTGTTATGTGTGAGCATCGCATTAAGGTCTTTGGCCCCAGTTAATTGGAAAATAAATTTGAGCTTCGGCTCCCAGTTAAAAATGAATTTGGCTTCAGCTGCAGTAAAAATGGCTTCGGCTCCGGTTCACCTTAATATATCAAGATTGGACTTCGGTCCCCAGTTAATTGGACTTCAGTCCCCCAGTTAAAACTCGGGTTTCGACCCCCAGTTAATGGCGGTGATTAGTACCCAAGGAAGACGTTCCTTGTAGTCTGAGCTCAGGTCTAGCCCTAGTCTAGTGAAAAGACTTCATTTGCCGGGTAATGCAGGTCATGCATATCATGTTTAATTTAGTTGAGCTTATGATGCTATGGTGAATTGTGAATAAACTAGTTTATGTATGATTTGCTGAGCTATATGTTGTATCTCATTTGCTTGCCCTCCCCACACTGCTTGCATGCATAGTTATATTCACAAAGACATTAGTCTCACCCCGTGTTGTGGGATGCATTTTAGATATGCAGAATTGTCTGACTGGACACATGGACGGAGAGTTGAAGCTCATTGAGTGGATTATTCCACCTCTAGTTGTTTATCGTGAGTCATATAAGGAAAAGTTATAATGTATAAATGTTATACCATGCAGAGTTGGAGTATAATATATGTACTCACGGATGGTTGTATTTGAGCCACTGAGTGACATATGGATTAGAAGATTTGTAATGTATGAACTGATTATGTTTGGGCTTACGTAATCGTTGGAGTTACTTAAGCATTTCATAAATGTGTATGTAAAGATATTAGTCACTATGCCAATTTGGGGCTTTTACCGCGCCCAAATTAACGCGGTTACAATTAATAACCGGGTTAAAATACAGCTAAATGACCAATTACCGCAGTTCCGAAAACAAATCGTAGTAATTGGGTGAAAATTGTGATTTTTTTTTAAGAAAATAAAAAAATTGACAAATTTATTGCGGTTGATATCAACGCATTCAAATTTAGGAACCGCGGTACAGAGTAATTTAATTTTAGGGTTTTTAAATTTAGTTTATAAGTTTCGGAACCGCAGTATTTGCTATTGATAACAAACCCTACCCCTCTTTCAGAAAGCAGATTTCCCTCTCGCGTTTGTGCCGTTGCCGTCTGCGTTGTCTCCGTCTGCTGCAGCCCAGTCTCCTTCCGCTGCGCTGCTGTCGCCGCCGCCGTGCCTCTGCCCGCTGCTGCAACTCCTTGGCCGCTGCGTCTACGCCGTCACTGTCCGTGGTCGAGCTCTGTCGTCTTCGCGTGTGTGTCGTCGCGACTGCTCTGTCTCCGTTCGCTGCAGCTCAGTCTCCGTCCGCTCCAGCTATGTTTCCGTCCGTTGCGCTGTTGTCACCGCCGACATGCCTCCGTAGCTGAAGAGGGGTAGATAACAGTAGCTGATATTTCTTTTGAGTTGGTTGTTCCATCAATCCAAAAGTTTGGGCATAGTTTTGGTCATCGGACAAGACTCGAGTGCGGTAAGTTATTCTATCTATCATTTTTTGCAGTTCCTGATTTATAATTTGATCATAGTTAGCATTTTATTGGAAAGTTTGTACAGACTTGATTTCATACTCTTAGATAAATCCAAACCTGATAAGATACAGTCATTTGACTTTTATGGGGAGGACTTAGTTTCAACCATGATATGGGAACCTAAACAATTAAAATGGAACTAAATAGTTGAGATTGGTACACGCAAGATTGAGTTTGATAATCCTACCAACCTATATTCTGTTATTTCAAGAGCATGTTTTGCTGAAATTTAGACATGTTACCCTCCAAAAAGTAAACAGAACCCCTAGTGGACACAACTGTACTCCACTGGTCAAGTTACTATGATCTGTTCATGTGATTACCCCTAGGAAAAGCATTTATCGTTGTTGTTGTGGTTTTTTTTTACAGTTTAACCAGAGTATCTGATGGGACCTAGGATACAAGAATGAACGAAGTTGAACCAAAGCAATTAGAGACTTAGAGTAGTTACCTAATAAGTTAGGTGATCAAGGATTGTTACAAAATTTGTCAGGTAGTTAGATTAAATATTAGGGAAGGGTAAAAGAGGATTCATTTAGTCCTTGTTAATATTATAGAATCAAGTACTGAGTGCTAAGTTGTAAAAAGGGAAACCCTTGGAAGGAGAACTCTGTTCTCTCTATATTGCAGTGGAGTGCTAACTGCAAGTTTTAGTTGGAGAATTAGTTACTAATCAATTTTGATATAGACTTAGCAAATGAATTAGTTATTTTTTAGTTATAGTTTCAAACCCATGAGATGTATATAAAAGTCTTGTATCTCTGGTTGTAATAGTTGAATAAAATAACCATTCCCTTCTTTGTTTCCAATATGGTATCAGAAGTAACTCATGCTTCCACAACTCTGACAACCCAATAATGTTGTTATATTTTAGCAAATCACCTGAAGGTATTTGCTGAAATTGACCTATGAAGGAATGTGAGTTTTGAAATGAGACTAGGGGAAGATACCTGAATAATTTACCGTAAAAGAAAACTATTACATGGGTTTGAGGGTTCTTAGTTCTTAGCAAATAAAATCAACTATAGGTGATAGTTTGCTGGTGACAATAGTGAATTGGGCTGGTAAATCTCTTCTAAACCAACATGGTGTTCTGCATAAATCTTTAAGAATGATAGAGTTGACTAGGACAAAAGATGCATCAAATTTCTATAAATTTGCATAACTTGAATTTTGCACTTGCATTGAGATTTATATCCTGATCTAAGAATTGGAGATTTTATTTTCTTCTTTGTCAAGGTCTGTTGCAGCAACAAGTAAGTTAGAGGAAGCTAGATTCATAAATTTAGCATGCATAACATCTGGCCTTCAAACTGTGAAACCAGGTATAGTCAATAGTGATTCATTAACCCTGTTGGCTTTTGCCTTCGTCTATAACCAACATTTCTTGTCTGGAATCAAGATTTTCAGGTGCACTTTACAAGTATTGATAGCCATTACTGGAAAAAGCAATCATTCCATACTTTTATAGAAGAGAAGCACATACATAATAGATCATATATGTGAGAATGCATCTCAATCTTTCTATTCTGAGAGAATGCATCACATATACTTTTATGATTAAGCTTATATTAGTCAGCAACTAATGGACCTTATCAATATGTTTTTCAATTTCCAGAGCAGAGAAGATACCAATGACTACTCCTGTTTTCACTCTAGCTGTTGATGTTGACTTATCCAAAGTGTCAATCCAAATAGTTCTTCCATTAGACAAAGAAACTAAAAGGTATATCTCCTGAGTTATGCTGGTTTTAGTATTTGAATAACCTTTGTTCTAAGTGACTCTCTCACTCACCTAATGGGATTATGTATGGATAGCTATTCTTAACATATTGCCAACAAGGTTATGTTTAAAAAATAGAGGGATTTTACAGGATGTTGAAAGTATATATACGACATGCTGTAGAATAAAAATTAATAGTCATCCTCTCATTTATTTTTAATTATTCCGATCCGCTAGTTTTATTATGGATTCTGGATCAAATGTTATGTTTGGACGGGGTTGCAAATTGTCCTCCCTAATGTCTGTAAGGTTCATTTTTAATTATCAGCATTACGGTTTAAATTTTAAGAAAAAAGAAATCCAAGTAGGCATGATTTGATGTACCATGGTTTAATTTGCAGGATTTGGTCTATGAAGTTATATAGGAACAGAGTATGTCCTAAAGCTTTTCATAAACAACTTTTAATAAGAGTATGTAAAAAATAAAAAGAATTTTAGTTTCTTAATGGAGATTGAAGCTTAACTTCCATATGCAGACACACTTGTAATAATAAATCGAGATAAAATTATTAAATTATAGTCTTGATCAAATAAATTATTTCCACAGGCCAGTTATATAATGTAACAGGTGCAACATCCCATGTGAAATATTCCAAACTACAAAATTTAATCCCAATTTGACAAATTTTTTAAGCATTTAGTTGAAGCTAGGTATTTAAGTTAAATTGAAAACGTGTCTAATAGGCAATTTATATTTGATTGTAAGCATTATATTTTAAATTGTTTTATATTGCACCATTTATGCTATTCTCGTAGTTTCAACACTTGAGCATGTGTTTTTCTGTGAGCACTTGTATGATCCTACCACTGGGTCACTGAATAAGGTATTCTATTTTTAGCCCCTTCAAGCAAGTGAATAATGTGATTGCTAATCCATCACATAAATCTTGTCTGGACTTGTCAGGCTATTATCCCTTATAGAATCTGGCCTTGGCAGCATGTCTTCAAATTCTTTGAAATCAGGTCTTGGCAGCAATAATGTTAACTTAATAGTTAGGCCTATGATTATTTTTTAGTTTTCTTATTCTATAAAAGATAAAATTGCTTATCACCTTCACATGATCACTTTTGTTTAGCTCCTCTCTCTATACTAACGTTTTACTTATTGGAATGACTAAGAGAAACATGCTTGATGAAGCTCTCTTGAGGTGTCGATATCTTCCCCAGTTAATTATATCTTGTTTGACATTTAGTTTAGCATTTTGAACAAGTGTATTTTGATGCCAAGTCCTTGATACTTTTATATTGGATTTCTTTGAAATTTATGTTTGGCTACTGGAAATTGTTGGGCTAGTTGAAATTTATGAAGGTAAAGGCTTGTGAGTTAATTACTTTCAGGGATTAAATCATATTTGGCTTTCTATTGGGATTTTTGGGATTTTTAATATAACAGATAGGCATTAACTACGAAATAGCTACAAAAAGGGATTTTTTTACCGGTTAAAAAGTGTGCATGAATTTCACGCTTCCAGGCTTTTTACCGTGGTTACTTTTCGGAACCGCGGTAAAAAGGCTAACTCAATTACCGCGGTTCCGAAAATTAACCGCGGTAAATTCCTTTTATCTCACCGCGATACACCGCAGTTGTAACCGTGGTAAAAGGGCTTCCAGAACCGCGGTAAAAAGCCTTTTTTGGCATAGTGAGTAATGACACGAAATAATTTCAGGAATTTGGGAATAATGTCTCCAACGGGTATTATTCTTGAATTTAGAGATTAGGACGTTACACATGTAGTTAACACCGATATTTTTTTATGGGTCTTTGGGGGTGTAAGTACCCAATTCGATATAATAATTAAATAATTTTAATTATAATAATAATTAAATAATTGATACTATTTTATATATTTTTCTTAAAATATACGATATAATTCTTAATTTTTTTTAAATTATCAATTTCTATATTATTTGAATTATAATATATTGAATATATATGATTTATTTAAAAATATGTATGTAAGTTATAAAAATTAAAGATAAAAAAGGAATAGGATGAAATTCCATGGTTTCCTCAAACCCGACAAATGATGGATTTGGATTGAGTTTTTTAAAATGTGTGCTTCATACACTTCACTTGTAAATTTTTTTAGCATTCCCTTAATTATCTTCCCGCCATCTCTTAAAAGTTTGACCATGTATTAAAATATAAATATTTATGTTTCTAATTATTAACCTGTTTTTTTATTTCAAATAATTTTATTAATTCCAATTCAATTTTTTATAATTATCATTTAGTTATACAATAACAATAAATGGTTGATTTTAAAACTTTGATTAACATTTTTTTTAAAAAATTAAATAATATGATTGTTGATTAATATTAAGGATATGATAATTTTAAAATTATATGAAATATTATTGGTTAAATAATATGTTGGAATAATTAATTTTTATAAATTAATAATTCAAATTCAAAATAATTATCCCTTAATATATATATATATATATATATATATTCAAATTAAATCTTAATTCAAACTAATTACCTTATAAAGTTGACATATCAATATTAAATTATTTCATTTTTAATCTAACATATATTTTATATTATAATATATTTATTTAGTATTAAAAACAAATATATATTTAAAAATATGAAGTATATAAAAATATATATTTTTGTGTAATACACAAGATAAAATACTAATTTTTAAACTAATTTTGACCAATTAATTTAAGTGTTTAGTTGATCAACTTGGTTAATCATATTTACAATTTAAGAGTGTTTTTGGTTAAAATAGAGTTGAAAGTTAAAAGATGATAGCTAAAACGTTAGCTAATTGAATTGAAAGTATTTGATAAAATTAGCTTATAATTGTAAAATTATAGATAAAAATATCATTAATTACTGAACCAAAACTTTAAATTTGGTAATTATGAATAATTTTAAGAATAAAAATTGTAAAAAATAATTTAAGCTAATAGCTGAAATTTTAATTTGAGCAGTGTTTTAAAAAAAAATGCTATTAGCTACTAAAAAAACACTACTTTATTAATTTTAATATGATTAGTGTCTGTTTATTTACGGTTGAGTTGATTCTATAAATCAATGATTGATATAAGTGATGCACCTTCGACGGAAATAATTTAAAATCAATTTTACAAAACTGTGATTTTGTCCTGTTAAAATGTCAAAACAAACGGAGGCCGATAGTATTTACACACACATTAAATTATGAATTTATTAAAATTTAATGGCTTTGATGAAATACTTTACTTTTTCTTTAAAGTGAAATAATCACTTCACCTAAGCGGAATCTTGAAGAATTAGTTTGTATTCTTCATTTTTTTTTTTTGGTCGAAATTTGTATCCTTCATTTGAACACCTAAAGTTAGTAGCACTATGCTTAGCGTGTGTGACTCGGAGTTATTACTGGAAAATAGTGGTCCATTGGTCTATCTTTGCTTGCCAAAGTTAACCATCAATTGGCAACACCAACGTTTTCCTCCCCAACGATGGAGACAAATTAAACTTTGACCTCAAGTAAAATCACCGTTTTTAAAGCCTCACCAAGTAGCTAGGTACCCCAAATTCCAATAAAGACCTTATTCGATCTCCTTGAAAATAATATATAGTATTGAATTGAATAAAAACTACACCTTCCACAATCCGCGGTTTTGGCCATCCTTTACGTTTACCTGCTCTTGTTGTCCGTCTCACCATGTGATCTAAATTTTGCCCTTTTGTTAAATTTCTTTTCATCCTTTCCCATTTTGTCTTCATAGTTCAATTCATACTAAATCATAACTTCATGTCATGATCCATGCCCACGTTGACATTTGACACACAACAATATGCAATATCTCATTTTACTCAATAAATTGCATCCCAACCAACACTCCACTTTTAATTTTCTAAAACCGTCATCCGTGGGCATTGACATTTTCTTCTATATAATTTCCTCTTACTTTGATGTTTTATAATACATTTAATTTATTGATAAAAAATTTATAAATTAAAGTTATACTCAGATATTGATAATTGATATATATATAGTAAAATTTGTGAAATAGTAAGGTATTGGGGTTGCTTGCCTATTAAAAACCATTGAATATTTTGGACATGGCTTGGCTATATATGGGATAAGCAAACAAGAGTGAATAAGTAACTTATTAACTTATGTATTAGAAATGTCTTTTAATTAGAATATATTAATGTCAATACGTTTAATTAATGTACGACCAGGATAAGTAGGCCCAAAAAAAGGTTTTTTTTAATTATAATTAAGATCATCGTACGCAAAAGATGCCCATCAAAATAATTGATTTTCTAAGGAAAGAACAAACCCCGGAATATTTTTGTTTTCCAAATAAAAACCCAATAATGATGTCATGAGTACTCTAAAAAGGTTGGCAATTCATGAACAGCTAGCAACTCAAAGAGATTGTGTCACTGTGAAGTGGATTCTCAACAAAAATGCAAATAATTGATGCTATTCATTCATGAAATTTGAAAAGCCTGCCTTCCTTGTAACCAAAAATGGAAGCCTTGGCCACCATTGTGCAATAATGCCAATTAATTCGATTAGAGTCCACCTCATTATGCTTATGAAAAAATTAATCACGTACACCCCATTTTCAACAACGCCATGCTTGCCGTACTTAAAGTCTTAAATCCAATACTTCCAGCTGCGCGTGAAACAAGACTAAAGATTCCTTATGAAATTAGAAAGAACGAAGAAAGAAAATTAATAAAGGTCGCATACATGCCATGTTCTTGTTCCAATATTTCTAATTCTGGTTCTAGGCTTAATTAACTTTCCCAAACTTCATTAAATTGAGGGGAAAATGAAAATAAATTAATTAACCTTCCACACATAGAGTGTGTTTGATAAAACCATGAAAGTAGCCACTAGCTTTTTTTCAATTAGTTTATAAGCTAGTTTGACCAATATAAAAGTGTTTCGTTAGTCACAAGCTTCAAGCTTATTTTAGGAATTTCTAACTTATAAGCTACAAGCTATTTCAACTAGCTTCTAGCTCATTTATTTTTCTTCTATTTTTAAGCCTCATATTTTTTTTTATTTTTATGTTTTTTATGTGATTTTTCATTTATTACCTAGCTTATCAGTTAATTTTATCAAACACTTTTAATTTAATAAATTAACTTATTAACAGTTTATCAACTAGTTTTACTAAATTAACCTAGCGAGTAGTGACGGCAATGTACTCGGGGAATCCAAGATGTGCTAAGTTTTCAATGTTTCACAGTCACACGGCTTGATATGTTTTCTTACGAAATCATTCTTATTGACCCAGAAATAAGACATTTTCATACACCTAAACTAATAAATTTGGCATGCCAAGTCCAAGCATAGCCGTCACCAAATACTTGTACACCAAAATATTCAATATATTTTTTATTTTTCAAACGTTGACATTGAAAATTCAATAGTCTCATTTGCGTGCATCTCACTTTCCTTGTTCCTATTTCCTACTCTTCATCACAAACTCAATAGCCTACATTTTTCATTGTTCCCCATGCAAACCACATATATATATATATATATAAAACCACTTCCTCACTTCCTTCACAGTGACAAATTCTCCAACAAACAAAATTCACTCCAAAATATTCCTTAAACCTCTTCCTTCATAAGAAGCAAACACCATTGTTCCTTCCATGGCCAATTCTCAACATTCTAAATCCATGCATATTATTTATTCATGCAAAGCCTTTTCTCTAATTCTTCTTATTGTTTACTTTCTTTTTGTTGGTTCTTGCACTGCAACAAGGACAGGGGCAACTATGAAGCTGAATAATGAAGGAACAGAACATCTCAGGAGAAAGCACCAACAGGGTTTTCCATACAAAGGCATGATTTTCAACTTCTTCCCCAAAGGAACAAGAATACCACCTTCAGGCCCTTCAAATAGACATAACGCAGTGGTGGATTCCACACCTCAGAATTGATCAGTTGAATAAGATCTCATTTAATTTCTACAATTTTTTCTTTCTTTTCTTCTTTAAATTTTGGGTTTTGAATTGATGGGAGAGAAGAGATGCAGGGTATGCATGCAATTAATCAGATACCAAGCCCAAGGAGATTAGATCCTTTCAAGAGTCTGATTCTGATAGCGTGTTTGATTTACACAAAAATGACCTTTTAAACGTCGGTTTCCAAGATTAAAACGTGATTTTTGTGTAAACCACACACGCTATGAATTTTTTTTGGCTTAGTGATTCTAAATTTTGTTGTACATATATAAGAGATTGTTGACATATAGTAATGATATATTAATTTACTCAATTTTCAGCATCAGAGGCTTGCTTTTGTTAATTATCTCATAATTATCTATTCAATTTGTCCAATTGATTTTTCCTTTGTGATAATGATCAATCAAACCAAATGGTTTCTCTTAAATCTCTGTTTGTTTAATTTACTTTCATTTGTTTCTGCAACTGCAACTAGCAAATCAGAAACATCAGCAATTGTAAGATTTTCATTCAAATTGAACACACCCTCCACTTGTTCCTTTTTTCTACGTGTAATATTGACTTGAGGTGAGTGTTCATAATAAAAAAGCAAGTCTTTGGATCTTTTCCCAGTACTGTAGCATAAAAAGGCAATAATAGAATGCTAAATTACAAAGTCTTCCAAGTTGCAATTTTGAAAACTTTGACGTGAGGACTAAGGAGTTTGATTGGCCCACTCACTTGTGAAACTTCCACTCAATGAAACTTTGTTTTCTTCATAACTCTGTTTCTTGCTTTAAATGTCCTGTGCTTTTTTGCATTCTAGCATGAAGAAATTTGGCATATACCTATTGGAATTAGTCCAATGAGACAAGCTATGGCTATGGGTGAGATCTTCATGTTGGGTCCATGTTAGGTAAAAATTCAATTCCTTATGGGGCTGCATCTTGCATATTCATTCGCTATCACCTTGTGTGATTGGAATTGTGAATGAATTTCAATGAACCTAAAATCCCTCAAAGCAAGGGAATTATTAGAATAGAGTTCACAATCTTAACAGCTACATAAAACCCCATTATAAATTAATGCGTACAAGTATTACTTTATTCCAAAAACCAATCAGATTTCAAATTTGTCAGCTAATGGGATATTTGTCACCTTGACCATATGCTAAAGGAAATTTAGGACCATTAGTTGCATTTATTAAAGAAGAATAAGTTCAATTAAATAGTGGCTGGAATTCTGCCTATGAAAAGTCTCAATACAGTAAGAATTTCAAATAAGTGAGTAAGATGTTCTCCCAAAATTATAACAAAAGTTTTAAGATCGTCTTAGAGGTTTTAATCGTGGTCCATAATATCAAAGTTTTTATAATTTCCACAATTGCATCATGACATTAATTACAGCCACATCAACCATATTTATTTGTAAATTTCCACAAAATCAAGGATCATGAACTAACCACAGTTGTGAACTTGTGATTACAATCACAATTTAAAAAACACATTAAAATGTTTCTCCTTAACCTATTCATAATGGGAATAAGATATATCCCAAGGGGTTGGTCGAGTGGAACAAGACACGATCTTGTATCTAACAGGTAGGTTCAAACCCAGTCCATCTTCTTGGGGTGAGGTAAATGTAAGTAGCTTTATAAGTGTTGTGCCCGACTTAATTAGATGTAGCACAACGGTACGACATATCTTCAGTTTGAAGATATGTTTGCAAAGTTTATGCTGACTTTATGTGCATATGCAGCATGCAAATTGCAAAAGATGTATCACCCCCGTCAATGCTTGACAGTATAATAAAGGTTGCAGTTACACGCTTTCAACACTGGATAGGATACTCTCAGGACCTATTTGTACGGTTTATCTTGGGGGGCTTGTTGACCATTATACCATATAGCTAGAATTCCGGAAATAGGTTCCCTTTACAGCCATTCTTGTATGAATTCCAGGCCTAGATCATCTTGAAATTCAAAAGTAAATGTATGCTTGGGCATGGTGTATTTGGTCTTAATTAATTTTGCTCATAAAAGTAATCAAACTCAAGTTCAAATTTCTCAATACAACTATTTGTAGTGTTGAAAATGTGAGTTTTGAGTTGATGTGATAACTTTTGGCTTTTGCATTAAATGGAAAATTTTATATTGAGTTTTATTACAAACTCATGGTGTATTTGGTTTATCCCGAAACCACGTTTTAAACATGGATCCGGGCCAATGTCATTGAGAATAACATTTGCCCAAATCCACGTTTGAAACGTGGTTTTAGAGTAAACTAAACACACACTTTTACAAGAAAATAATTTTATGCAAAATTGAATTTTACAAAATTGAATTTATTCAAATTCAAGTTTGCAAATGTTCATCCAAATACACACTAACTAGAACAAATAGGAGCATGGAAAAGATCAAACTCTTCATTAGGTTGACAATATTTTAAGTGAGGATTTAAAGCTTGGTGTTGTTTAATGCACCCTATCACGGCTCGACCTGGCCACTACTTGATGTGTTATTGTGTCATGTGAGGGATTTTGTTCGAGGTGAACTCGTCTTGTCCATGCAATTAGGTCAACTTGGTTTGAACAGGAAGTGGATGTGGATCGACATGGACTTGCAAAAACACTCCAAAATTCAAGTCAGTCCAAGTTCAAGTCAGGGGTATTGTTACGAAGAGTAAATACGCACATGTTTCATTACCAATGTTGTAATTTATAGGTTTAGGTAACGTGCAGACTTGGAGAAAGTCTCTTCTAGTAGCTATCCAGTTTAACGCTCGTACGACTTGTATGATTGAATCCACGGTACACTTGTTCATCCCAATTAATGGTCACTAGTCCGGGTTGTACGGATAGGTCGAGCAACCCAACTTGCCCAATCCCTGCTGTTTGGGCTGGATTGGGCCTTCTGTTGGATCTGGCCCAATCCCCGGAACAAAATTGTTTGGTGGTTTAAAAAATATCATAATTACATACGGTCCACAAATTGAAACTATGGTATTGCTCTTTTAACTATTTTTATTTTAAGAAAATAAGTGTGATGAAAAAGAATCAGAGAGATGTAATGAGATATATAATGAAAAAGAAAAAAAGATAAAGTTGTAAAGTGAGTGAAAAAAAGTGGTGTAAAAAAATCACCACTACATGTGTTGTATATTTTATATTTCACAAATACAATGCATTGATAACATTTGTAAAAATAATAACCAAGGTCTTACCTAGTCATTTGAAACATATTTCCTTCATTCATTTATGAGCATGGTTTTAAAATTGTGGTTTGGAATCAAAATTGTAGCTACTACACATCAAGATTTTAAAGGTTTTTACAATTGCGTTGCAATTGCAGCAACATCAACTGTATATATTTATAATTTTTCACATTATCAAGAATTAGGGTTGTCCAACAAATGAAGACCCACCCGAACACATTAAAATCGAAGTGGGCAGATTCAAGCGGGTATACTGGTTTAAACGGGTAGAAAAACACAAGTTAATCAGATAAACACGGGTGAGTTCATATCACATTAAAAATTTATGTCTGTATCCAAACTCGACCGACACCTGTTGTTATATGAGTGGGAGATTCACAAGCACATGGATTGTGCTTTCCTTCAACGATTATGATGCGCTCCTGGGAAAGATTTAATGGCCGAGGCTTTGTTTCAGGTTTCTCCCCCTTTATTTCTCATTTCAGAATTAATTGAAGAGTCTCAATCATACTATCAGTATCTCTCTCATTCACTTTCTTCTCACTTTAGTTTCTCTCTTTCTCCCCTCCCTTTCTCTGAGCATGCAAGGGGTGCCACCATACCGGGGTGTGGTCGCCGTCTTTGTCTCATACGCACAAATAGACCACCGCAAAACGCACAAACCCTCCCTTGTCGTTTCATTCTTCACCATAGATCGCGGACCACAAAACAATCACCGCAGAATGTAGACCAACGATCTGAGCATGAGTGACGTTAGCCACCGCGGACTAACGGCAAGGAGCGTCGAGCGACCACCGCGACAGTGGTCAATGGAGATGAGGCGTGATGGCAGGCTTGCTCAATGACGGTGCGATGGTGGCCAAATGGGACGATACCCGGAGGTCGTGTGTGGCAGAGACTCTATAATTTTTTCCGGACAGGACAAGCTTTTTGGGCAACTATCGTGCACTAATAGGGACAAACTGTTTGGATATTTATTTCTTCTTTTTTGGATTTGTAATTTTCTTTTTTGGATTTATGATCTTCCTCTGATTTTTTTTCTTTTCTGGATCTGTAATTTCTTCTGATTTTCTTTTCTTTCTAGATTTGTGGCTTATCAAGATTTGTCTATCAAGATTTCTCTATATTTTTTCTTGATTTTTAATTTTCTAATTTGTATTTTAAATAAATAATAAAGTGTTATTTTAATTGAAAAATCTGCATTTATTTTTAAAAATTTGAAGAGTGTTAAATCCGAATGAACCCATCCGTTGCACCTGCTCACTCGAGACCCGAGCTAATCGAATGCACATATGTCGAAAATGGGCCACTAAACTCACATCATCAGTTTGTCATGGTTTGGGTTTTTGCTAGGCCCAACCGTTGGACACCCCCAATCAATAATTGCAACGTAATCACGACCGTAAGATAAAACTTTATTTCATAAGTTCGCTTTTGTGCTGAATAGACAAATCATGTCCTACTTGCTAATGTCATATATACATTTTTTAGAAACTTGTATTTAGAGTTTTTTTAAACAGGTATTTAGATTGTTGTTAATTACTCCCTCCGTCCCTTATTATAAGATCCTCTCAGCCGTTTCACACATTTTAAGAAAAGTTGGTTAATGTATTGGTCTTTTAAAAAACATAATAGCATTCCAAATATACCCCTATTTAAAAGTCATTATATTTTAGAAACATTAATGGTGACATGGTGGAAGACTCAAAAGTTCACTTTCCAATGGAGTAGTTGAGCATATGAGTAAAACTTCATTAATTATTCACACTCATCAATATATGGGGAATAAAAATAGTTGAATATTAATGAAGAGCAAATATGGAAAAAAATAATTAATTTACCTAAAAATCTGCAAATGGTCTTATATTAAGGGACATCCAATTCTTCTAGAAGGGGTCTTATAAATAGGGACGGAGGGAGTATTAATTTGTTGATTTTTTTAAATTGGAGGCCTTGTTATTTTTTAATCTTATATATTAGATTTTGATCAACACATATATTTGTTAGAAAAATAATTAAATAAATTAAATAATATGACTAAAATATAATAATGGACCTAAATGTGATTTAATAAAAAGACCTATTAATTATTATGGGAAGTTACCTTTTAAATCTCCAAAAATTAATGGTAACCAACTTTGATGAGAGTTGATAAATAAAAAATACAAGAATTTAGTGGAAGGAAGAAAGGAAGAAAAGAGACATATTGATAAAATGTGATTGAAGAATTTAGTCTCATTATTAAAATGAGTCTCTATTTATAAATTTTAAAATCCTTATCCTATATCTGTATGCCATATAGTTTTCTTGAATTGTAAATCCTATGAAAACTACAACTTAATTATTACTGTCTAAACTAATGATTTTTTCTTTTAAGCAAAGTCTCGAGTTCGAGTTTTGTAGATGGAAAAAATCCCCGTTGAGAGAGCTAGCCCCACTATGATGTGAATGTTCTAGGCTCGAAAATGATTGCCTCCCGTGAAGGATAACTGTACTTAAATAAAAAAATTATCTATTTTACTGTTGAAATCTCACAAAACCGTGTCTCAAAGCACGTGTGATTAAAGGCAAAATTTTTAGCTTCCGTATAATGTGGATCGGCAAATTAACCTGCCTCTCTTCCCTTTGCAGTGAACAAAAATTCGCATGGAGACAAGTTTCATGATTCCATCCTCTTATTGGGATTCGAGTGTGCCTTGGAAACCAACTCCCCAATGTTTTTATTTTTTATTTTTAGGAAAACTCCCTAATGTTATTCAACTCATAAATGGTGTCCTAATATAATTTTTTCCCCTTAAAAACATCAATATTTACTGTTGTGCATGTTAGGTGATAGGTACAAACATGTGGCTGCTTGGTCAATTGCATATGAATCACACGGATATATATATTAGTGAAGCGAAATCTAAAATGTCTAATGAGAGTTTGATGTATAGATATATATTATATAGTAAAAAAGACGTGATCTCATTTTTGTATTCCATCTTGACTTTGTATGGGAAATCGATGCTCATGGAAATGGGTGAATTTATTTTTTACTATTTTGTTGGATATGAAAATGAAAGTAAAATTAATGTATTCAATTTAAAGAGATTGGAGTTGGACATATGTATCAAGGTAATTGTGTATGAACACGACACGATTAGTTTTTGTCATTATACATGAAACTTTTCAAACATACTCCACAAAGTTAATAAAATATGTATTTATTTTTCTATTTTCCGTAACTTCTACTGAATCAAAATAAAACAATTTAATTGAAACATGCAAATCTAGATCAATGAATTTTTAAATTCCGGAACACAGAAGAAAGCCTAACATTCCTATCTAACAAAGCAAAATTAATTATAACCAGAGATCTTAGTCGGGTCAGGTAGTTCCCTGCCTAACCTTCTTGGTATATATGAAAAAAAAAAGAAAAAAAATGTTTTTTATCCTTATAGTTTCGGTTAATTTTAGTCTACTTTAAATCCTTTATTTTTTGTCCATAAACTTTCTAAACGTCCAATCAATGGTCCTTGACAGTTAGTGAGATCGGTTAACGTGATGAACTAGATAACAAAAATTACATGTTAGCTCATTTAATTAACGTGTTAAATGGTCCTTGACTCATTTAATTAAATTTTTATTAATTTTTTAATTATTAAAATAACCATAATTATGAAATTAGGTTTTTTATCAGGTAAATTTGCTCAGATGTACCTAATTTAGTCATTAGGGTTATTTTAATAATTAAAAATTAATAGAAAAAATTAATTAGATGATCGGTCAATTATTTGGGACTCACTATTAATGCTGACATGTAACTTTTGTTAGTCAGCTCATCAGGTTAACAGATCTCACTGACAGGCAGGGAACACGGTTTGGGGGTTTAGAAAGTTTAGGGACAAAAAAACATAGGATTTAAAGTACAGGACGAAAACTAAAATTAACCAAACTATAGGGATGAAAAACATATTTTTCCAAAAAAAAAATCATCTGATAAGAAGAGACAATGACCTACATTCTTATATGTACAATGGTGTACATATTTTAGTCTTCACGATCTTCACGGAATCCAAATCTCAATAGGCTTGTTTGGTTTGCATTTCCATTTCCTGTTTTCATTCTGTTTTCTGAAATTTTACAAAGGAAAAACTGGAAATGCTGGAAACAGAATTTTGTTTTCAGCATTTCCACTTTTTCCTTTGTAAAATTTCAAAAAACAGAAAATAGAAAATGAAAACAGGAAATGAAAATGGATACCAAACAGGACCTATCTCCATTTCGATGGAGCACATATATATGCCTTGAGATTATATATATTGATATTAAAAATGTAGATGATTTATATATGATAATTATTATAAAGTTATAAATTCCTAATATTATTACAATTATAAGAAAAACAACACACAATCATTTATTAAATCCTGTACTTTTTACAAATAAAACATATCTTAATTAAACTCTCATTTGTTTCTAATTACTCTTTAAACTCTTCTAAGGGACCGTTTGGTTTACAGTTGAGTATAATTGATTCTAAAAATGAATGGTTGAATTGGATGATGCACACTTTACGAAGTACGTTGGACGGAAGTGGTTTAAAATCAATTTTCAAAACCATGGTTTGACTAGAATTTAAAACAAACGGGCTATAAATGGGTTGTCTTTAGCTTGGGGAGGGGATACCGGCAAGTTATATGTGAGTCTGACTCATTGGAGGTGGTTCAACTTATTGTGAAAGGAGTTGTTTCTCCTTTCCATAGGCATGCTTTTTGTTAGCCAAAATTTTGGATCTTTTGAACCGGGAATGGATTGTTGTGTGAGAGACATATTTTTAGAGAAACCAATTTTGTGGCTAACACCTTGGTAGAGATGGGATTGGGGAGTCATGAACCTCTTGTAACTTGGCAATCCCCTCCAGCTCAAGTAGATTTAGTTCTGTTTTCAGATTGTAGCGGAACTATCCATTTGACATAATTTCCCTTTTTTTGATGTTTTTCTTTGTTTGCTCTTTTTTTTCCCATTTACCAAAAAAATGAAAATGTATTATTTTTTCATTTTAGAAAAATATAGCTCAAATTAATTATTGTGATCTTTTAAAGTCTTAAATAACTTTTTAACCCCCTATTTAATTATACGAGTTTTTTTTTTTAATTTTTTCCTCCCCATTTTTTTCTTGTTTCAACCCCTTTTTTTCTCAAAGCCATTATTTTTAATTTGTCCTTGGTATCGGCTTTTAATTGATGATGACATGATTAATGATGAATATACACACATATAAATTTATGTCGTATTCCATTCCCACCTTTTTTTTTTATTGTTTTGTTGTTTTGAGCATATTATTAGCTCATGAATGCATTTGATCATTCTACTTGGATTGATTGTTGTTTGTTGGGATGTTGGTAAGCGTATCAATATCATAGCAGTATAATAGTTTTAAAAGTAAGGGTTGTTGTACCCACGGGGAACTCGAACTACTATTAACTCAACATAATTTACACAAAAACGGTGAAATTGTCATTTTTGTTTTTGTAGAAAGTTTGATAAAACAAGTTCATAAAACTAGATAAAGGCAGTAAAATGGTTTTAAAACAAATTTATAAAATGGGGATTGAACTCATCATTCTCCCTCCTCAGTATTCCGCTAGTTCCTGTACCTATTATTTCAATGACATTGATGCAATACTCTAAAGTCGTCCAGGTCAATCCCTCGCACCTAGAGACCCTAAGAATAATACCCTTGAATATCGATTCATCGCAAATCCAAACATATATTCCAGCATTAAAAATAAGTATTCAAACACAATCGATGGATAAATATCTATTCCTAGCATACATATCCACCGAGTAGAAACGTTTAGTTCGAAATCAAAGAAATACCTCTTGGTCAAGACTAAGTTTTGATAACAAGAAACTATTTGATTAAAATAGAATCAAGTGTTAATACAAAACGAAACTACCAATGTCAACTGAAAGTAAAATACAAAAACTAAACGAAATACTTCGAAGTTCGAAGATTACGTTCAATCCCGGATGAGGAGGTTAGCCGCTCATGGTGGAGGACAACCCAAAAAGTGGAGTGGAAGAGATGGAAGGAAGAACCCTAGCAGAGCTCCTGGAGAGGAAACTTGGAGAAGAGGATTTTCCCAAAAAGATGCCTCCAAAAAGTCTCCCCCCTTTTTTTATAATGCGCGTTGGAGCCTGGAGAAAGCTAAGTGCACGCTCAAGCGCAATACATGCGCGCATTCAGCCAGAAGAGGGGACGCAATAGAGGATGGTGCGCTCAAGCACACAATATGCGCGCTTGAGTGCGCGTTCAGACAATGTGAATTCAAAGCTTGCATTCTTTAGACAATGGTGCGCTTGAGCGCACTGCATGAACGCTTAAGCGCGCCTTCAAATAATGGGCTTCTTGGCCTTTCTCTTATCTCTGGTTGCTTCTTTCAATTATTTTCCACTCCCAAAACCTGCAAAGATTAATATTCCTCATCAAATTGGCATCAAAACTCCAAAATGAACTAAAACTAAAAATAACTAAAAACAAAGCAATAAAAGAGCAATTGGGGTAAAATTAAGAACAATTATCATCCCAAAGTGCTAAAATTATACCTAAAAATTACTAATTCTACGCACTTATCATTTTAATGTGGATTAAGTAGGTACCAAATAGAATTTTACAACCATTTTTTAATTTAAAATTAGAACTAGAAATTTGTAAAATGAGATACCAAGGTGAGTTACATGAATGATTACACCATTGATAAATTTATATAGAACGTAATTTATATAACTTATTTTGGTGCAATTTAATTCCTCATCTTCTAAAATATATTTGTTAACCAATAATGATTTAGCTTGACATATTTTTCAAATTTCTAGTTCCAATTTCAAATAAAATTTTTTTAAATTAAATATAGTTGTAAAATTCTATCACTTTAGCCACCAACAATCTACATAAGATAGCCAAGCACAGGGCTACATGGGTTGATTAACTCGACCAACCCAAGTTAAATAAGACGAGTCCTTTTGGGTCATCGGATTAGATTATATTTGATGAAGTAGAACCCAACTGATTCGAGTTGAATATTGGATCTCTGCATTTTCAATACAAATAACTCAAGTCAACTCAATTATAAGTATAAAAATAAAAAATTAATAAAAATGGTATAAATACTATTTTTTTCAATTGGACCAAATTCAACTACATGTTTTTTTTTCTTTCTATTTGTTTTATTTATTTTCATTTCTTTTATTTTTTATATGAATTCGACTATCTAACCCAACCTGAACATAATCGGGTTGTTTGGGTTAGGTCTCAATTAAAAAATTAAAACAAAGAAAACCCAAATTAGCTTCTTTAATTTGATCAAGTTCAAAATATCCCTAAACCCAACCTGAACTCACCTATGAACACCCCTAGCCAAAACACCACATGGCAGGATGACACAGCTCACTGTTAGCAATATCATTAGTTAGCAATCCCGAGCTAATGCTTGCGTACCACAAAATGTTGACTATGAAAAATTAAGGGATTTAAATAAAAGAAAATGAGGGAGTATCAAAACAAAAAACTAGCATAAATATAAGAATAAAAAATAAAATTTAATAACTATACCGTAAATTTTACATTGTTATCTAATGATATGTACATTGTCATATTATTTTATAAATTTAATGATATATGAGGTGTCATATTTATTAAATGATATGATAATACATCTTTGGATATCAAAGTAAAAAGTTTTACATTAACATTACATAGTAATTAAACTAAAAAAGTATATGGATAAAAAAGTTACAGGAATAATGTGGCTCACCATAAATAATGGCTCAGCTTGGGACCAAAAATGATTAGTTTGAAAAAACAAGGGATTGAAATAACCAATAAAACGTAGGGAGGGTCCAAATTAAAATAAAGAATTTGCATATATGGAGGATAAAAAGTTATTCAAGCCTATTTTAAATAAAAAATATTAAAGAAATGATTGATATTTAATAAAAGGGTTAAATATGTTTTTGGTTCCTAAATTTTCATACGAATTTGGTTTTGGTACATAATCTTTTTTTTGTTGGTTTTGGTCCCCTAATGTTTTCAAATCATTGAAATTAGTCCATGCCGTCAACTCTATTAAATATAGGGGTGACGACAGGGACTAATTTCAATTATTTGAAAATTTTAGGGACCGAAACCAAATCCGGGTGAAAGTTTAAGGACGAGACTCGAATCTGGGTTTGGTCCCTAATCTTTATTTTTCGTTGTTTTTGGTGCCTAACAGAGTTGACGGCATGGACTAATTTCAATGATTTGAAAATGTTAGGGATCAAAACCAACAAAAAAAAGATTAGGGACCAGAACCAAATTCGGATGAAAGTTTATAGACCAAAATCATATTTAACCCTAATAAAAATTAAGAGTTTAGAGTTATTCACTTTTAGTAACTTAATTATTAAGGCTTTATTGTAATGATTATAAAAATTTAATAATTAATTAAAATATAATTAATAAAGTGAAAGTTTAAACTGTCTATCTATAAATTGTACAAAAAGTTAGGGAGATTGTGTACTTTAACTTTTTTTTCCTTTCCTTATAATTAAAATGAAATGCGACTTTTGCTCTTCATAAGAAACGCTTGCTTGCTATGAATAAAGTTCGATACTTTATCATTAGGTAAAGTCAGGTCCATATAATGTCATTGGACTCTATACTGATATAAAAAATAATTTTTTAAAGAGAAAAGGTTTCTTAATATATAATTTCTTCTCTCCACAAACTTTTATACCTTATTTTTACCATTTTTAATCGGACAATCCTTTTATTTAATATACATGCATTAGGGTCTCTATATAATTAATATCCTCTTAACATAATCAAATAATCTTAGAAGAGTTTCTGTCAATATATGTTTTTGGTAAAAAAAATTAAGAAAAAATATTGATATATATTATCTCAGTAAATATTTTTAGTGTGTCTAATCCAACTTCCTCTAAATTAAGTATGATAATTCTTAGTGCATGTCTCATCTCTACAAAACTGTTTCTTTTTTTTTAAAAAAAAAAAATCTCGTGGATACTTTGTTACCTATAACAATTATTTTCTTGTAATGGTGGCTAGACTTTTTGCAAAATTAGGTGCTGGGTACTATTTTATGTCTTTATTTTGCTTCACCCAACTAACTTTCTGTGTATTAATTATATCTGTGATGGGTTGGATTACTTATTAATTCATTTCTCTTTGTTTATAAAAAAAAAAACTATAACCATTAGTATTATGATAAATTAAAGCATTGCTATTCTTATAGTTTTTGTATAAAATTTATATTGGAATTGGATTTTGTACAATTTCACTGATCACTTAACTTGAACTTAATTTATGTGTTACTTCCCCATCAATACATCTCCATCACTTTTTGTACCATGAATTCAAGCTGCCTACATCATGCAACTTGTGGATTATTCTATTGTGCGATCGATCCTCCCTCGATTTTCACCTCTAAAAGATTTCCATCTCCTTTCTAACTTGCCTCCTTAAAATTCGTACACAAATATTGTTTGTTACATTGTCTAATATTCCCTCCGGTCTTATTTATAAGAGAATTCAGACAAAAATACATATATTAAGAAAAGTAATCAATGCGTTGATTTTTAAGAAATTAGTCTATAAAATTATAAGTTTATCTCTATTTAAAATTAAATGTCACTACCATGATAATTGTATCACCTTAAAACATTTAATGATTAACAAGGGCAAACATGAGAAAAAAATAATAAATACTTCTAGATTTGTGTACTTTGTCTTATAAATAGGACCATTGAAAAGTGTTAAACTTTGTCTTATAAATAAAACCGGAGGGAGTAAGAAAATACTGCTTACTTACTAAATTGATTTACTGTTTTGCATGGATATGAAGTCCCGTGTGGGGTATATATATATATGATTTACAGTTCATTTTGTGTTTTCTATAATCGATTAGCTAAGTTGACGTAAACATGAACAAGTCAGAATTAATTAAACTGCTTCTGAAATTTAAAGTTTTTCATTTGACTACGCAATTATTCCGAAATTCTGTGTCCTAAATGAATTTTGATCTATTTTAATTTTTTCAGGAAATGATCTTTTGTTTTTTTGTTTTATAGCGTGTTTGGTTTATCTAAATGTGAATCCCATCAATAGCATTTATTTATTTTTACTCTGGACATGGTTTTCCAACATAAAATTCATATAAAATTTTCAGAGTACTTCTAGATTTTTTTTTTTTTTTTTTTTTAAAGATTGTGTCGAACCGTTGATTAAAGCAGCTACTTTTGCTAATTCTTCTCCATTCTTGAATGTTATTGGTAAAGGTCATATATATGACACCTAAAGGAAAATGGTTAAAAATAGCCTGGATTACCCTTTTGAGTTTTTTTTTTTTTCGCCCCTAATTTTTTTAAGCTTAATGCAGAAGTGGGTAACCAAAAGAAATCCTTGAACTGTTGAGCAGTGGGCCGCCTTGTGATTTTTGTATGGACTATATAGGACTCAGATGGGCTGAGACTTGCTTTAGCTTCTAATCTATGTCATGTCATCTTGTGATCTTGACATAATATATAGATGCTCTAACTGTTAAACTAGTGATTAAAGCTAAACTAATCACACAATTTTTATCATTGAAATTAATTGAGGCTTAGTAGGAAATTGTTCCTTTTGTTTATCACTGAAAGATGCCTAAAATTCTTAGCAGAAGCAGCTAGTTTAGGAAGATTTTGTAATGGCCTAATTCAAAACATTATATTACTCCATCCGGACTTGAATATAAGCAAAAAAACTCACATTTGGTGGACTAAAATATAAGCAAATCTTAACTACTTTACCCTATTTAATGAGATAAACCCAAAATGTCCTTTGATTTTACTTTCCAACCACTCTATTTAATGAATCATGTGCCAATAGAAAGGGAGTATGTCCATTTGAAACAATTTTCAATAAAATTGAATGTAGGGTAATTTAGGCAATGCAAGTACTTTTTACATGATACCAAGAAAATTTAATGAATTTAACCAACTTTCTTAATATGTGTGAATTTAGTTATTTTTGCTTATATTCAAGTCCAGAGTAGTATGTTGGTAGCATTTTCATATATCTTCCCCTCCAGCAGATAGCATTTCACAATGAGTCATGCAATTATGTAAAGGTGTTTTGGAAGCCTCAAAGAATTAATGGTATTTATTGCATTGAAAAATGAAAAAAACACACAGTCAGTACTGGCCTTTGTCAAAATCGCAATCAGATGAAGTCATTCTTGTGAAATTGTCTAGTGGCCAGCCTTTGTAAGGCCATTCTTCTAATCTGTCAAAGAATTTCAAAACAAAAATTGGTTGCAGCATAGGAAAACATCATCATGCACTCTAAATCTCTTGCCACAATAGGTTGTTGTAGCAAAGCAAGCTTGCATTATTCTAATGTTAAAGATATCATGGACCTCTATCAATGCTTTGTCAATGTGCTGAAATAATCCCAAACCAATAGAATGTATGGACAAATCCACAAGAAAACCAAAGAATCACAGGGCATCAGACCAGCAAGTAGGAAAATAGCAGCAAATCATTTCCCAAACTTTCATAACGCAATCACTTTGATTGCAACATCTAGCATATATATCACACTATGCCAAAAAAACTATTTAAGGGCGCTTCCGTGTAGCATAAAAGGGCGCTTCCGTGTGCCCTAATAGAAACTGCTCTTGTTTGGTCGTTAAAACGAGGGAGTGCTTAGAAGCGCCCTGACGGAAGGAAACGAAGGCGCTTCTAAAAAACACGGAAGCGCCCTCTGCAAAGTGTCTGGAGAGGAGGGCACTTCCTTGGAGCGCCCTGGTTGGCCAGGACAAGGGCGCTTCCTTGAAGCGCCCTCCTTATGCACAGGACGTGCATTTGGAGGGCGCTTCAAGGAAGCGCCCTTGTCCTGGCCAACCAGAGCGCTCCAAGGAAGCGCCCTTCTTCCCTATTTTTTTTCTGCTGTATAATTTAGATGAAGTTGTGAATACAATATTTCACACCTGCAAAACTCCATACCAGTAGCCAGAATTTTATCCTTGAATTTAATGTCAAAAGTTTTGAATTATATATATGCTTAACATATACAACATCCTTAACCAAGACTAAGTCTAGTTATTAACCTATAAAAAATTTGGCAGAGTTTCCTCTGTTTTTACAAGTTTTCCCAATTTATCAAACACCTGTAAAACTCCATACCAGCAGCCAGAATTCATGTCATGAAAGTAATGTCAAAAGTGCATAGAATATGCTTAACAAACAACATCCTAAACCATGACTAAATCTACTCATAGAATATTCATAGGGAGTTCGTGCAACATTACCTGTATGCGGTACCAAATGGGATCAGGTATAATCATATTCTTTGAAGTTCCTAAACCCATTAGCGTTCGATATTCTTTAAAAGATCTAAACCAATAAAACAAATAATATGTATGAGCCCTCTAATTAAACAATGTAAGTGTGATTGTATAATATTACTTAACATAAAAAACTTACTTATTAATCACAGACTTCATCGGTTCGTAATGGGTATGGTCTTTGCGCAAGGAGTCCAAAAAGTAAACCTTGCCAAAATCAACCAAACTCAAGGCGCATAGAACCCAGTGTTGCCTACAATCATATTGTCAAATGTGTCAAATAGGCAATGTTTTATAATTAGTTATATTGAGATATTAACACATACGTCACATACCCGTCAAGATTGTACGGAAGCAGAAAGAACTTATCTTGCCCCCGTTTGTTGTACAACAACCTACCCAGGACTTTGTCATGCTTACTTGATGAAACAAAAGCTGTGGTTATTTCTGGACCAATGAACACATATCTATCCCGGCGGCCAGTTGGAACCAATATCTCCTTATACAAGTAACTATGCAATACAAAATTTGGCTATTGTTAACTAATTTTACAAACTTATCATTAAATGAGAATGACATACTTTGAAATTTTAAAATTCAAAATACCTGGAATAGATGTTGATGACAGTGACATCTAACCAGTCACGATACAACAAAGCATGAAGACTACTTTCATCAATGTATGTGTTCACTTCATCCTCTTGAATAATTCCCGCAGCTATGTTACAGCAGATGGTGGAACCAGTTCCTTTAATCTTTACTGAATAAAACATTTCAAGTAATTGCAGGTTCATGCCGGGAGGATTGGTGGGTTTTGAGGTGACCACCCGTGGAGTACTTTCCCTAATTGGAGACTTATGAATAGGTGATTCATTTGAATGATGTGTCTCCACAGGTGGTGCCGCTGCAGAGGTCTGGGGTGTCTAAAAATACAACATACTCAAGGATTAGTAATTGAAATTGAACTTATATAAGTAAACTTTTTACACAAATAAAACTATACACATACCAATGCATCCAATCCAATATAAGTACATGGCCAAACCACGAAACACCCTAATGCATCCGCCACAGTATTCAATTCCCCAAAACGATATGGGCATGGAAGGGGAGCATGTGGGTCAGTAGCAACTTGAACCATCACCTTCAATTGGTCGGAGGGAAGTGGGCAACTGTGTAACATCTGGTTTGGTAAATTGTGTGCTTGCCCCTTACCAACCACTCTCAAGACAGTGTCTCCCAAATATAATATGCATTAATTAATTTACTACATGCATAAGTAACTAATTAATTCTAAAAATTTCACCAGCATTTCAGTTTATTTTTTTAAGAATCACAAATTTATGCAACACATTTCCAATCTTAATATCATCAATTACATCAATATGAATAATAATAGTTATATCACACATATTTTAATAAAAAATATGATTCAAACAAATAAATAAATGTACAACTAGCAAAAACAGTGGTGCAGCTAGCAGAAAAATGATGTAGCATGCAAAAATAGTGGTGCAGGTAGTATAAACAATGATGCAGCAGAAATGGTGGTGCAGTTAGCAAAAAATAGGTGCAATCAGCAGAAACCAGAAAACTCATGCACGATGGTGTGGCAGATAGCAGAAAAATGGTGCTAACAGTAAAACAATTACATAAAAATCAGAAAAAAATGCAGAAAATGAAAAACCCTAGCTAGCTAAACTTACCTTGTTGCGCGCGAGGCCCGAGGAGGGAGACGGCCAGACGAAAATGGAGACGGCCGAGGAGGTGGGAACGACTAGCTCTCCTTCAACTGAACCGGACGGTGACGCCGGAGGAGGGAAGGAACGGAGGGAGAACGGACGGAGGAGGAGAAGAGGGAGGAGGGAGATGACGGTGGAGGGGGAACGAACGGAGGAGGGAGGAGAAGGAGGAGGGAGACGGACGGAGGGGGAAACGGACGGACAGAGGAGGAGAGGGAGGAGGAAAAGGAGACGGACGGAGGTAGAGAGCGGGAGGAGGAAAATGTTTTAAGAGAGAGAGAGGGGAAAAGGCATTGTGTGTGACGCGGGAGAGAACAACAAAAATAATTGGCCTCCCTCTTATGTGCAGGGCGCTTCCTGGAGCGCCCTAAATTGAGGGCGCTTCCAGAAGCGCCCTGGATAGCAAATAAAAAATGCAGTTAAGGGAAGGGCGCTTCCACGAAGCGCCCTTAATTACCAAATAAGAGGGCGCTTCCCCTGAAAATTAATTTATATAAAAAAATTAAGTGCCCAGATAAGAGGGCGCTACAATGAAGTTTATATAAAAAAAATTAGTGCCCTGCTAAGAGGGTGCACATTTTAATTTCAGGGCGCTTCCGCCCAAATTTGAAGCGCCCTGAAGGTAAAACGTTCATTTGAAACACTTAAAAACACGGAAGCACCCTAAAATAAGTGCTCTTATATCCCAAATTTGGCATAGTGTCAGTTATATAATGTCTCATGGAGGGATCCCTCTCCAGTTTTAAAAAGAACTAGATGAGATCTCGATTGTTTAAATTTTCACGATTTGGATTAAATAAAAATAAAAAAACGTGATATAAGAATTTATAACGATTGGATTGTCACTCCCATCTCCGCCCATCTTGTAAAGTAATATGTTGCAGTATTCCCAAAATATCCTTTAACTCTAACATGTCTCTAATGACCTTCCAACCTCCCCCTTTTAGTTGGGACTTCTAACTAAATATTCTGAGTATCCATACAGGGTAACACACCTCTTCTGTGTATTAATTTTGAATAAAAGAATAATACTTTACAACTTTTGTGTTGCTCTCCAGAAGGAATTTGTATTTTTCCCCCTTCAAATCAAGCTTTGCCAAGAAATTGAGGAGAGTTACTAGAGCAATTGTCTTGTATTCATGTTAAAACTTAAAACCTTCCAAGCATATGACAACGGGTGAGGCGGGGTATGGCTTTAACACGAATGTGTATTGAATTAGAATTTGGGTGGGGATCAACTTACTCCAAGAGTAACTCTTGACAAAGCTACTCCACTTAATAATTCTTTGGATACATTGAATTTCATCAATCCAACTGTCATATTAAAAGTTTTTATTAAGTAGATCAAGCCTACAAAATTTCATAAAATTTAAAAATTATTTGATGTTTCATCAAATCATTTTAGTTTAACGTACAATATACTTTTAAAAATATAAGTAAATATCAATTCTAAGATCACATACCTATGAATGTCCAATTGATCTAAAATTTGGTGTGCATAATCATCATATTAATATCACAATATTCAACGGTTAGATTGATAAAATTCAATGTATCCAAAGAGTTATTAAGTGGAGTAACTTTGTCAGAGTTACTCCCAGAGTAAGTTGATCCCCACCCCTTAGAGTTTAATTTCACTATGAGTGCAAAAATATTTTTGATTTATTAATAAAGACATTTAGATTTTGTGAGAATACAAAGAAAAAATTATAAAATCCAAAATCAAAATAGGTTTGTTTAATAGGGTCAAAATATATTTTACCCTATTAATGAATATTTATTAATCATCAACTAGAAAGGGGTTATTGATCAATAACAATATATTAAACTCAAATTTTATAAGCAAAGAGAGTTTTTTTTCCCCAAATTGTTTTTATAAATTCTTTTTAAAAAATTACTTCTCACTTATTTTAATTTGTTTGGATGAGTTTTTGAAAATAATTTTTTTTTTCAACTTTTTGTTAAAAGTTATTATGAATAAACATTTTTAAAATAATTACTCAATATAGATGAGAAAAAGTTAAAAAAATATAATAGTAACTAATATAAAAACAACTTTTATTTTATATAAAAACTTTATAAATTAAATTGCTTTTTTTACAACTTTAAGGCAAATGATAAAAAGTATACTAATACTCTGTTTCGTTTGAGGAAGAAAATAAAAAGAGAGAAAATAAAGACAATGAATCTGGATAGAAAGAAATAAGTGAGCTAATACTTTTTAAGAGTGATGATTATAGAATTTGAATCCCGTCCACTTCCACACCGCGATCAACCACTGCTTTGTATAGGTTGATTTTAGTTTGATTATAATAAGAGTTCAATTACTACTACATTGTGTAAATAAGTTTACACAGTACGTCATTCAATGATATGTTACTATATTATTTATTGAGTTTAGAAACGCATGTTATATCATATTTATTAAATGATGTAGTAACACACCATTAGATGACGTATAAACTAGGTGTATAATTATTAAATTTTTATAATAATACCAATTTAAAATGTCAAACGTATAAAATAATATAATGTATCTAACGAATAAAATTGATATTATGTTAAAGAATTTCACAATAATAGTAGATCAAAATTAAGCCCATGTATAATTACCATGTGTGCATTTTCACCACAATGATATTAATCGAGTAAAAAAGATTTGTTTCCTGAAAGTGGATAAAATTAAATTACTTTTATTTTATTCTACCTCTATTAGCTATACAAGGTTGTATTTAGGAATTTCGGGGCCTTAGGTAAAAACTAAGACAGGGACCCTTGTTAATATAGACTAATAATTTTTACGTTATTTTTTTTACTTTTTGAGCTGCAAAATTATTATTAAAGTTTTATAATCAAGTAATTCTAACATTTCACTCTTAATAAATAATATAGTTAACCTATTTAAGCTATCTTGTAGCATAGTTGATCTTAAATATGATTTAATCAATTTTAATTTTAAAAAACTTCTTCCGCGTCGCGACAATTACAGGGTAATGTTAATAATATTCTATAAGTAATTTATGTATTTGGAAAAGAACCTAATTTTTTTATATAGTTCAATCTTTTTAATGGTGTGTTAATTTCATTTCTTAGAATTTCTTTTAATAATTTTAATTCTAAAAACAAATCAAGACCATCAATATCAGAATGGTCCTCAGAACTCAAATCTTTTCAAGATTGATACAATATTTTTCAATTCATCTTCCCCTCAAGTTTTAAATTTATTTGAATCAATAAAAAACCAAACATGTTTCATATTCTAAAAATGTTCAAATCGACTCTCAGTAGAAGAAATAGACT
Source organism: Sesbania bispinosa (assembly GCA_026901365.1). Lineage (NCBI taxonomy): Eukaryota > Viridiplantae > Streptophyta > Magnoliopsida > Fabales > Fabaceae > Sesbania > Sesbania bispinosa. The sequence continues at coordinate 38,163 of QLOH01000244.1, forward strand.
GATCTAATATATGCAAAAAATAATCAATGCGAACGAATCTTTAGCAAATGAGCTATCTCATCACTAACAATGTCATCAAAATGTTTTTTCCTATGAATCTTATGTTTTTCATTGAACTTGGGCTCTATATCCATTTCAATAACCGTAAGTAGCCAATAGATCATAGGTTCAGCAATATTATTGATACAAGGAAACTCACTGTTGAGTATTGAGTAACTTTTTATTTGCAAAACTAAAAATGGGATGTGGACTTTTAAGTAGTTTTATGTTACGAAAAAAAATATATAAAAATATAAGATATGAGCCTTATAAAATATTGGCCCCCATCTCAAACATTATTAATTTTTTAAAAAATAATTTATATCAATAATACTACTATTAAAAAAATTGGGAGGCCTTATAATTTGGGGCTCTAGATAAGGGTCTTAATTGTTTGTGTAGTGCCGGTGATAGCTGTGCGGCTCTATAGCTAGAGAAGACTATATATTATATATATACTATATATATATAATATAATATAATATAGTCTGGCCTAGTTATAACAGAGGAAACGAATCCCTCAATTCTCATCTCAAGATGGGTGATCCAATTAGAAGTAGTTATGTGACTCTATTAGTGACGTGATCGAAATTATTAGGCATATACAGTTGAGTTATGTGTGACTATAAATAATAGTTACGTGATTGAAATTATTAGCATATATACAGTTGAATAAGCGGTGAGGTTGGCCAGTAAAAATGCAAATCATCATCATTAGATACATGTGAAGCTTTTTTAAAGGAAGTGTCCAAAAGCGAGTCTTGTAGTTGGAAAAACTATTTAAGGAGTAGTCTCCAACTCCCACCTCTCTTTCTAGTTAGCTGCTAATAATTCAATCCCTGATTCATCACGCCCTTGAAAGTAACGAAGGAAGAAAAACAAAATGCTTTTGGCATATACCATTCTTGATGTGATGATGATTTAACCTGTATCCATTCCATTTTCATGATCCCTACTTAAGGTTAAAAATTATTCAGAGTTTTATTTTAATAATATATATAATTTAATCCAATTTAACTGATGAGGCTTTGAGAGAGACAGTTTACAAGTTACAAGGTCATAAACAATTTGTTAAGAGTTGCAATTCACAGCAACCGCTTCTTCCCCGCCGTTGTTGCCACGTGTTCGTTGTTGATAGCATTGTATTTATTTATTATAAAAATATAAATAAAAAATACTGCAATGCAATCTTAGCCCCACACATTTTGATTTTCCCCTCTCCTCTCTACTCTACTCTACTTCTACTCTGTAAACTCTTCTTCTCTGCACTCAAATTTAACTACTAATAGAATACAACTCAACACACTCACATTCTCTCTCTCCTTTTCCACCTCTCTTTCTTTCTATCTTGCTTTCTCTTTGTGTTGTGTTCTTTAGACTTAGGACTCTCAACAATGACGGACATCACAGACGATATTGCTGAAGAAATATCCTTTCAGAGCTTCGATGATGACTGCAGGTTACTCGGCAGTCTTCTCAACGATATTCTCCACCGTGAGGTTGGCACCAACTTCGTTGATAAACTCGAAAGGATTCGAGTCCTTGCTCAGGTCAAACCAAAAACACAATCTTTCTTCTTTTACTTCATACCCCACTTTTGATTTTTTAATGGGGTTTCCTTTCTTTGCTTCTTCTTTCATTATGCACTGCTTCTTGTGTTTTTTCTTTGATGGGGGGTTTTGCTTCTTTGTTTTCTTTTTCTTTTTCTTTTTCGTTTTGATTTTGTCACTGTTTTCCGGGGACTCTATTGATGCATGGGAGTTCCTATGACGAGGAATGGCTTAACTGATGTTTGATCTTTTACTTGTCATGAACATGGATCATGATGATGCATGTGATGTAACACTGAGGTTTCTCTTTTTGCCAGAGTGCTTGTATATGAGGCAGGCAGGTATTGTGAACATGGCAGAGCTGCTTGAGAAGCAGTTGGCTTCAGAGTTATCAAAGATGACACTAGAAGATGCTCTAACTCTTGCTCGTGCCTTCAGCCATTATCTTAATTTGATGGGTATAGCTGAAACCCATCATAGGTAATTGGTCACTATTACTATTGGACTTGGTCTTTTACTCTAATTAATTGATGAGTAGTCTGTGTCTTTATTTGATATCATTGAACTGTGAAAATCAGAACATCCACTTAAATATTATTTCAAGACTAGGTAGGGTAATCTTTACAGATAATCTGTTTTTGCAGGGTTCGTAAACGAGGGAATTTGGTACAAATTGCTAAATCTTGTGATGATGTATTTAACCAGCTGGTGCAGGGTGGAGTTTCCCCAGATGACCTTTATAACACAGTCTGCAAGCAGGTTTATTTTGTTCTTTACATGTCTAGCTGCTTAGATTGAGAAGAATAGATGAAAGTGATCTTCCATTATCACTATCATGCTTCCTTGGAATTTTGGAAATTGTGGAATGAGCTCAGCGGGCTGAGATTAGGAATTTTGAATCCTTAACTATTTTCTTATTAATTTGGAATGTAGTGTTTATTTTGCTGGTGTTCCAATCAGTAGTCCAGTTCCAGTTTCTTTTACTTTTTGAATTTCAATTTTATTTCTGTTGCTGCAGGAGGTTGAAATTGTTCTTACAGCTCATCCCACACAAATTAATCGCCGTACTTTACAATACAAACACATTAGAATTGCTGTGAGTTTTTTTATCTTCTTTGGCCATAAAAATATCATATAAGCATTTGTCTCTAACTACTTTTCCTCCTCTCTATGTAGCATCTTTTGGATTATAATGATCGTCCTGATCTTAGCGTTGAAGATCGAGAAATGGTGATTGAAGATCTGGTAATTTTGCTGAACTCTATTTTCACTCTAGAAAGCCACTGTACTGTTTGAGGATGGGAGATAATCTCTTTAACTGTCAAATGGGTTATGTAATTCATTTTTTGGACATCAATTTGGTAGGTGAGAGAGATAACTTCAATATGGCAGACAGATGAGCTTAGGCGTCAAAAACCCACTCCAGTTGATGAAGCTAGAGCTGGTAAGCTGCTTCCGTTTGTCAACTCTTGTATACTTTGGTTCTCAGTAAAAGAAAATATTAAATGATAATGATTTGGCATATAAGAACTGCTTGTTTTATATTTGAATTCTCCCAGGTTTGAATATTGTGGAGCAGTCACTCTGGAAAGCTGTTCCCCATTATTTACGTCGAGTCAGCAATGCTTTAAAAGAAGGTATATCATCTTTAGTTCATGGTCAATTAGCTGTAAATTCTTTTTAAGATCTGCAATATAATCTATCCTCCCTGCAGCATACAGGAAGGCCACTCCCATTGACTTGCACTCCCATAAAGTTTGGATCTTGGATGGGAGGTGATAGAGATGGAAACCCAAACGTGACAGCAAAGGTGATCATTTTTAACATCCATTCAAGTGCACACTGTACTAAGTGATTTTGCTTTTTTGAATAACTGGAGGAGTCCTTTTAATGGGTGAGAACTTTTCCAGTAGTGCAACCATATTCTTTTGTAATATAATTAAATTAGTTGATAGTTTAAAATGTCATGTGTGTTTTTGTAAAGAGAAACTTTACTTCTTATTGTGCATGAAGAAATGTAGAGGGGAAAAAGGAGCTTCCTATCATTGTGTCAAATACTTTTGAAATTAAATTTTTTTAGTAGTTTTCCCGGGGTGTTGGCAGGATGTTCACTGGAATGTTTTGTCCAATCTTGGTTGGATTTGTGGATGGAGAACATTTCTCTTATTGATTTTGCTTTAATACTGTAAATCTTGACAAATTTAATAGTTACTTTGTAAGTATTTTTCATTTTGTTTCTTAGGTCACAAAAGATGTTTCGCTTCTATCTAGATGGATGGCGATTGACCTCTATATTCGGGAAGTGGATAGCCTCAGATTTGAACTATCCATGAACCAATGCAGCGATAGGTTGTCAAGACTGGCACATGAAATTCTAGAAGGTTTGTCAGTTGAACTTTATGTTTGGTGATATCCTTCCAAATGCCAATGGATATAGCAGTCATCTTTGTTTTATATTATGGAACAACCAAAAGATGTTTGTCAAAAGTAATACAGATTCCCAGTGCACATGCAGATTTGAACACTTCAAAATCAGCCCAGTTCAATATATTTCTTTTGATTTGTTAGATATCATATGAGCAGCAACCTTAGTTGTTCTCTTCAAAGCCTAACTATTTTAGCTCATGTCTTCTAAAATATTAGCACAAAAAATTTTGACTTAAGAATGGACAGGTTTAAATCCAATCCACTGTTGAATCTTGTTTAATTTAATGATATCAGATTGAATCCAACTGCCTGGTTATGTGGTAAATACTTGAGAGTTTGTGTGTGGTTTCCTGGGAGTTTTTTTCTGATGTTTTGGTTTCATGCAATAAAACGGCATGGTGTGTAGATAACATTTCAAAGTTTGGTGTGAATGATGCCATGGGGCATGACATTTCTTTATGAACTGTTCTGCTGGAGCATGACTTGTTACTGTCATATTCTCAAAGATATGTCTGATTCTCTGATAATCCACTTCTAAGAGTTGATGGTCACTTCTTCCTCTACAGAAGCTAAGCATGAAAATCGCCGTGAGAATTGGAATCAATCTGTGAACAGAAATCAGTCACTCCCAACACAACTTCCAGCTAGAGCTCATTTACCCTCTTTTGCTGGTACACATAACAGTGTTAATCATTTCTCTGTCTAAATCTTTGAGCATTCATATGTCTCTGATGTCCATATTTTTGTTTTCTAGAACCTCACAAATATTTTCATTTTCCTTTTTTCTTCCAACCATTAATGATTATTTGAGGAATGTCCCTTTCTGATTACATGAGAAATAAATACTAGGAATCCCTCCAATCCTAAACATAACTTCTATTTTGTCACGTATAAGGAATGAGGGGCTATTTAATTGATATCCTGTTTGGATATGTTCTTTAATGTAGAAAATGGTGAAGCCCAGCATCCCAGACTAGACATTCCGGGACCACTGATTACATGCAACTCAATCACAAGGTAGACCAATTCAGTTATTCTGGTATTTTTGAATTTGTTCTAGTGTATATAATATATACTTTTTATTTGATAGGATGGTGGGGTTTCTTCAAATTCAACAACATTCAAAAGTAGCAGTCCCAATATTCAATTATCACAAACAAGTTCAGCAAATTCCAGTGCTTCTTCAGCTGCAATTTCATCCTCTTCTTTCAACTCTACTCAACTACTTGGTCAGAGGAAAATGGTTGCAGAATCCCAGACAGGAAGGTCCAGTTTTCAGAAGCTTTTGGAGCCACAGCTCCCTCAACTTCCTGGAATTGCTCCTTATAGAGTTGTCCTAGGGAATGTAAAGAATAAGGTATTGCTTCAGATTTATTCCAATGATAAGTACTTAAAAAATGACTTTATCGATGCTGGTATTGAATGTCTACTGTTTGTTGTGTATGTGAAAGAAATTAAACATGCATGTTGCAAGACTCTTTTAACATTTTTGGCTTTATGCCCTGGCACATGCTTGACGAGTTCCTGGCATTTCTGCATTCTGCATCTTGGTAAGGCTTCAAATGATTCCCAGTAGACACTAGTTTGAAAATGAACTAACAGATTGCACAGTTTCCCAATCCGGGTGGATGTGAGGATGTTTTGAAAATTCTTAGTAAATTCTGTTGACTATTTTTAGTAGATAAATGAATTGCAAACTATTCACCAAAAAACTCAACAATCTAAAATCTATTCATCTTTTGAATTTATCCATTCATGTATTGTTGAAAGAATTATACTATAACTGAAGATATTACAGTCAATACAACTCTATGGATTGGTTGAAAATAAGTAGTTAAAGACTTTTGTACTAGTACTAGACATTACAGATTCAAGATTTTCCCATACCATGGATTTTTGTTTTAGACGAGTTAATTTATATGCATTATTAGAGGATCAACTGGGAATGAACTCACATATTTTCTCTGGTTTTAATTTGGAATTTTGAATTGAAATTGTCATTCTAATAAATGCATGCATCTCCTGTTCAGCTTGAGAGAAGTCGTAGACGGCTAGAACTTCTTCTTGAGGATGTTCCATGTGACTATGATCCTTTGGATTACTATGAGACGACTGATCAGCTTCTGGAACCTCTGCTTCTTTGTTATGAATCTCTGGTACTGTTTCAGCTTCCTTCTTTTCCCTAATTTCCCTAAAGGGTTGTCCACAATTGCTATTTAACTCTCCATTTCTTCAGCAATCATGTGGATCTGGGGTGCTAGCTGATGGTCGTCTTGCTGATCTGATTCGTAGAGTTGCTACCTTTGGAATGGTGTTAATGAAGCTTGACTTGCGTCAGGTCTGATTTAAATTTTCTGTTTTTATTATTGCTTGAGTAAACAGTTGTGACCTGAAACTAGCAGCATGGCAGGAATCTGGGAGACATGCAGAAACACTTGATGCAATCACAAGTTATTTGGATATGGGTACTTACAGTGAATGGGATGAAGAAAAGAAACTGGACTTCTTAACAAGAGAGCTAAAAGGGAAAAGGCCACTAGTTCCTGTTAGTATAGAGGTGAGATGGTTAGAGTTTTAGTATACAAGCACCTTCCTAACATGCTGTGTATCTTGTGGGATGGAAAAGCTTCTCCGTTTTGTATTTTAGAAAAGGAAAGAAGTTGATATCCAAGTTTATGGTTAAAAATTGAAGCTATTCTATTTTCTATTTTTTATATGATTGACTGAATGTTGACTAGTTCTATCATCACCGTTTTGATCTTTTTAAGTGAAAAGAGGAATAGGAAACTTGGTTTTATTCTCACCTCAAGACTCTGATTTGGTTTCTTGCGCAAATCACAGTTACCAACACACTTTGAGAAACTTCAGCATCAAATTTCCTATTGTGCTCATGAAAAAAGAAAAAGAGTAAACACCCATATTGGTCATTCAAAAGATATAGTTGTCCTCAATTCTGCCCTTCAATAACAAATACATCAAAATAGTGAATCAATTTCAAATTGGAGGGAACTATTTGTTGTAAAAAAATTACACTAAAAGACCAATCTGATGTAACATTGTTGAACCATTTAGATGTAATCAGTGAACCAAACCGATCACCGTTGCATCCTTGAATGACCAAAATGGATGTTTACTTGAAAGGAAAATGAGAAAACCTTGATCTGATGTATGTTCATTCCAATTCCTTTTTAACTTATGCACTAAATAAATGTATATTTTTCATATTCTAATTATGACACTAATATGTAATTCAGATGTCCTACTTATGCTCAAATGCCAAAATCTAATGTTATTTCTGAAAATGCAACCAAGATGAGTGTTACGTTTTTATCCTGGGTGAATGAATTAATTCCAGAGAATTTTCTTTTGATTTTGTTTTTTATTTTTCTATTGTTGGTTATGCCTTTCATCTGCTTCTCAATTCTTATATTTTTCCAATTTGTATTGATCCAAAGTAATCAAAAGTTGAACTACTACTTGTGAATAGTGATCATTTAATTCATTCTGTTCATCATTTTCTGGCTATTTCTGATTGCTATCTTGTTTTCTTCTTTTTAGGTTCCTTCTGATGTCAAAGAAGTCTTAGATACATTCCGAATTGCTGCTGAACTAGGGAGTGATTCACTTGGAGCCTATGTGATCTCGATGGCATCAAATGTATTATTAATTGTCACATCTCTTACAAATTATGCATACCATGCAATATCAGTTGTAGTTACTGTGTCTCCTGGTCTTTTTTGGCATTAAAAATATGTGCTTTGATAATCATCAGGTCCTTTCTTTTTATTCTTGGCATGAAAACGCTGCTTTCCCTATATTCTGTCAAACTGGTTTTGATAAGTTTTGTTATCTAATATGCTGTTGGAATTTTAACTCCACAGCTGTAAAGGACATACTATTGTGTTAAAAGAATTGAAGTTAGTATTCACTTTGATAATAATGATGTTTTATTTGATTGTCAGGCAAGTGATGTCCTTGCAGTAGAGCTTTTACAGAAGGATGCATGGCTTGCTGCAATTGGGGAGTCAGGAAGAGCAGGTCCTGGTGGAACGTACGTATTGCAGGACTAGCCTGATCTTATAAAATATAATGTGAAAAATACTGTAATGATGCACTATTTTTTACTGGGTCAAAAGGTGCTGGGTAAAAGAAACTTGTGATGCTACATGTTCGGTTTGTGGTAATTTGCTGGATAATTTGTTTAAAAAGTTTGCTGGTTGGAATGTGAGAATTCTATTGACATGTTTACAATAGGTTGCGGGTGGTCCCTCTATTTGAAACTGTGAAGGACCTAGAGGAGCTGGTTCAGTTATCCGAAAACTTTTATCAATAGACTGGTACCGTGAACACATTATTAAGAACCATAATGGGCATCAAGAGGTACCTTTTTAATCAGTGTTTTATTTCATTTTGCATTATGGCTATTATGCGAAATTCATGTGATAGTATTATAAAATTGTATATACAGGTTATGGTTGGATATTCTGATTCTGGTAAAGATGCTGGCCGCTTTACTGCTGCTTGGGAACTTTACAAAGCTCAGGAGGATGTTGTAGCTGCTTGCAATGACTATGGTATTAAGGTTACACTGTTCCATGGCCGTGGAGGAAGTATTGGTCGTGGTGGTGGACCAACATATCTGGCTATTCAGTCCCAACCACCTGGGTCTGTGATGGTAGGTTATGCATCTTAACTTTGGTATTATTAGTTTAAAAAAAAATGCTGTTTGAAACTAATAGTATGAAGCAATGGTTGTTGTAAATTTTTGGGTACATGGCTAGCGTCATAAGTGATGGTTTGGGTGTAATTGATTCAAGGACTTAATTCATCGTGAGTCGTGAATCGTGATCATAAGTGATGTAACATCTGGACTATGGACTGATGGTGGAGTAATGGTTAATGTAATCTTTAGTTCACATTGTTTAATTTTGAATTGTTTAACCATAAAATTATCTAGGTTGAATTTTGGAGAACCTTCAGTAAACTTAACAACTTTTAGGCTAGTAGAGCATCTGAAATTTATTTATTCTTGACATTGCAGGGATAAGTTTTATCTGCTATGTAAATAGAGCATTTGAAAGCACAAATTTATCTTTTCTTCCATGATTAGGGAACACTCCGGTCTACCGAGCAGGGAGAGATGGTAGAGGCCAAGTTTGGGTTGCCACAAATAGCTGTTAGACAACTTGAAATATACACAACAGCAGTGCTACTTGCAACCCTTCGTCCACCTATCCCACCCCGAGAAATAAAATGGCGCAATCTCATGGAAGAGATCTCAAAGATCAGTTGCGAGTGTTACCGCAATGTAGTCTATGAAAATCCAGAATTTCTTTCCTACTTCCATGAAGCCACACCTGAAGCAGAACTTGGCTTCCTTAACATAGGTAGCCGTCCCGCAAGAAGGAAGAGCTCAAGAGGAATTGGACACCTACGTGCTATTCCTTGGTTATTTGCATGGACTCAAACCAGATTTGTTCTTCCAGCTTGGCTTGGAGTTGGAGCAGGTTTGAAAGGTGCTTGTGAGAAAGGTCATACTGAAGAGCTAAAAGCCATGTACAAAGAGTGGCCTTTCTTTCAAAGTACAATAGACCTTATTGAGATGGTTTTGGGGAAGCAGACATTCCTATAGCCAAACACTATGATGAAGTCCTTGTGTCAGAGAAGAGGCAAGAGCTTGGTCATGAGCTAAGGAGTGAGCTCATGACAGCTGAAAAGTTTGTCCTAGTGATTAGTGGTCATGAGAAACTTCAGGAGAATAATAGAAGCTTGAGGAGGCTGATTGAGAATAGACTTCCCTTTCTCAATCCCATGAACATGTTGCAGGTGGAGATACTCAAGAGGTTAAGACATGATGATGACAACCTTAAACTCAGAGATGCCTTGCTTATCACCATAAATGGAATTGCTGCTGGGATGAAGAATACAGGTTGATTTTGCTTCTCAAGGACTATAATGTACACCCTTTCAGCAATTCTCATATGTTCACCTGTTTCCCCACATATGTTATATATTAGGTTGGCTAAGGAAAGATTGACAAAGCCATAATGGTGAATGGTTTGTTTGTACTCAGAAGATGTATTATAATATAAGAATGTGATGTAAAATTAAGTTTTTCCTGCATTTTGGTTCCTACTCCTTGATGAATATTTTTGAACTTTTTTCTTAATTTGGGTGGATAAATGAGAATTTATGTGGACAATCAAATGGAAATTGTGTCCGCACCATTTAAGTAACTAAGGGTCGTTCAAGTAACTAAGGGTCGTTCAAGGTGTGGTGGTGAGTTTTCTTTTGAATTTTAAAAATTTTCAATTAAATTTTTACAACTCAAATCAAAAATTAAAAGTCACAAAGTGATTTTTAAAATGTTTGTTTTGAAAACCACAAAAAACAGAAAATCACTTTTTGTGATTTTTTTTTTTTAAAATTGGGGTCTCTTGTGTTTTTATTGATATGTTAATTGAACATTAGCAGTAGGAAGGAGTAAACCCTAAGATTCGTTCTACAAATTTTGGTAACGAGTACATTTGTCCGTGAATGTAAAAATTTAATCTTAATTTCTAAAATCTTCAAATGTTAGTCTTATTAGTCTTTAGATTGATACATTGATTTTGGCATTGTTGGGACTAACTTGTCCCCGCCAAATTCACGATGTCATGAATTTGGGATTTTATGCAAGGGGAGTTATTACTTTCCTTTTGTCTCCCTTTCTTCCGGGGTGAGCCTTAGAATTTGTGAGTGAGTTTTCGTCCCCCACCTTTTTTTTCTAGCTCGATCGTTTATTTTAATATAACATTTTTATTTTTTATTTTATTCTTGTTTTCAAAGTTTTATATAAGAAATAAAGAAATCAAATAATATTGTTCTCATTTTTTCATGTATAAAACTTTAAAAATTGAAAATAAAAAAAAAAATTATGTGATATTTTTATAACTAATTGTAATTTAAATTAAAAATAGGAAACGAAATAGAAAATGTTTTTCTAACAGCTGATACAGTTTGTTTGTTTCCGGTTTCAAAAATTGTTTTCTATTTTTAAAAATTGAAAACTAAAAAACCTATTTGTCAGACAATTTTAAAAGAATGTTTTGAAAAGTGACTATATTTTAGTTTTTAAAAACTAAAATTCTGAAATTATTTTGAGGTGTTTTGAAAAACTGTTTTTTAGTTTTTCTGTTTTGTATTAGAATTTTGTAAATAATCATTTCATTTATAAAAAGTAACTTTTAAAAATGATTTTTAGAAATTAAAAAATAAAACTGAATCAAGCAGGCTCTCATTTTACAACAATTTTTAACAAAATGACAATTAAGATTGGATTTATAAAAATGTTCCATATTTCAATTACGACCGTCCTGATTTTCATCACGACCACGCCATATTCATAAGAAAAACTCATGTGAGATTTTTTTAAGATAAATAATAATGTTAATTTAAAAATTACAATTACCTCGATTAATTCAATCGAGTTGAGTGCATTGAATTAAGAGAATAAATCTCTAACGCCTAATATTTATGCATAAGCGAGGACCCCTCGTAATAGGTTTTTTTTTTTCCATACACAAATTCAATGATTAAACTCAGGACCACAGCTCTACAAGCTTCCCTCTGTTTGGTGATAGTGAAATAAGAGGGAAATGAGTGTGAGGTGGTGAAATAGGGGTGAAATGAGTTTGGTATCCTGTTTGGTGAAGGGGTGAAATAGGGGAGAAGTGAAGAGAAGCTGTGGGCCCCACTGCATTTTTATTTCTCGGTTGATTTGAAGAGAAAGGGGAGAAATACTGACCCACACGAATAATCGATTTTCAGTATGCAAAACATCGAGCGCAGAGGGACATAATGGTGCAGATAGAAGGAGTGGGGAGACCAAGAGCGCGGAGCAGGGCGTCACGCAAACCAAACAACGCCTGCACAGCTCACGGATGGCGCAAGGAGGATAGCGCAACCAAACAATCACAAACATCATCTCAATCTCTTCTCTAGCTCTCTTTCCCACTTCCTTCCATTTCTCTTCTCTCTTTTCTCTAAACAAACCAAACAAAGCATGACTTGAGTCTCTTCCACTTAGAGCAACACATGTTGGTGAAATGTTGAATACTTGTTACTTTTATTTCAATTTATATAATATACAAGTGGCTCTATTATAATTTAGCATTTAAAAATGGGTGGGGCAGTTAAATTAGTCAGAGTTACCAATTGTATGGATTTTTTTTTGTCGAAAATTGTATGGATTTGGTTTTTGGTTGGGATGTCAATTCGGGCCAATCTAGGCCATTTAGGCAAGTTTACAATGGACCAATACATTTTGGCGCCGGGTTAGGCTAGCTTGATTTTGTGATGGACTAAAATTTTGATGGCCTAGCCCAACACTTTTCCAGGCTGCGAGCCAAACAGACTTGCCTATGGCTCACTTTTTAAAAATATAATAAATTAATATTTTTTAAAAAACAAATTAATCCATGTTTTGAATTAATAAAAAAATTTAATCATCATAAACTAAAATTAGAATATAGATGTAATATAATTATTATATTATATTATAATTTTATTTATAGAATAAAATATAATAAATTATCATACTGTGCTTTAAAATAACAAAAAAAAAACAAAAAAATTATACACAATGATGAAAATAAAACCATTACGTCAATTATAACAATCAACAAATGTTAGAAATAAAAATGGCTTAATTAAGTTTTGGTTCCCAAAATATCCCGATTTTTCTATTTGGTCCCCCATTTTAATTTTTTTCAAAATGGTCCTCCAAAAATGTTTTTTCCCAAATGGTCACTCTAATTATTTTACAATAAAGTGCTGACATGGCACAAAAAACAAGGGGACCATTTGAAAAAATCATGATATTTTATAGGGACTAATTTGGAAATCGTGTTATTTTTTAGGGGCCATTTGGAAAAAAAAATAATTGTAAAAAAATAGAGAGACCATTTAGGTAAAAACATTTTGGGAGGACTATTCTAGAAAAAAATAAAAATGAGGGACCAAATGAAAAAATCATGATGTTTTAGAGACCAATAACAGAATTTAAACTAAAAAATTTAATATTTATGAAATATTAACCTTAAAATAGATATTAATAACACATGTTGTGTTAGATTTATCACTTACAATTTTACTAATGATATAAAGATGAAAAATATAAGAAAAGGTAAACATCATATTAACAGGCTGCCTCAACCTCTAAAGCATGGGTACTCCAAAAATGGAGTCGTACACGTACCAGGTACGTACTTTAGCCCGGTACCGGTACTCGATGGGTATACTTGGGTACTCACTGGATACATACTCAAACATTTTTTTAAAAGTAAGGGTACACTTGGGTACTCATTGTCTCCTATATTTGTGCCTCCAAATGTCGTCATTGCTGACCACCACCCCTTCCTCCGTGCTTCATGCGCTGCCATGTTTCGCAACATCCCTTTCTCCACGTTCCTTCCTTCGCGTCCCCTTGCCTCTGCGCATGCTGTCCTCCACAACTGTTTTGGGCGTCATCTTTCCCCACATTCGTATTTTACTTGTTTACATATAATTTTATTGGTCTTGTTTACATAGAATTAATGATAGAATTTATTTTCATATATATCTTCATATAGAAAGAGATAATACATACATACATACATACATACATAAATACATACATGTGTGTGTGTATATATTAACGTACTCGTACCCTAGTTTTTTTAAAATCCTCATACCCCGTACCCGTACCCGTATCTGTACCCGGTATCAGTATCGTACCCATATCTGTGCAACATAGGTAGTGGTGTAATCAGGTTTGGGTGACATCAAGTCCGAACCGATAGAAAAGTGGTGGGTTGGCTTGGTTCGGGTTTTTTTTTTGTGAGTTACCCGACCCTAACTAACCCGAATATGTTCGGGTTGGGTTGTGTTGGATCATCGGGTCATGAGCATTTTTTTTAATGTGGAAGATGAAATGAAATTAAAATATAAAATGAAAAAAAGAAAAGAATAGAGAAAAATAAATTGAGAGGAGTAGATGAAATAGGATTTGAGGAACCACCTCTGCTTGTGCTGCCGCTGCGCATATTTGTGTTCTCTCCTTCCAGGAAAATAAAATAAGATTAGGGTTTTATTTTTCTGGTTTAGTTCGAGTTGGGTCTATCGGGTTCATCATAGGCAAACCCGAGACCCGAACTCAGCCCATCACGAGCCAATTTGCATCTGGTCACTTAAAATTTGGGCTACATTGAGCTGCACAAAAATAAATTCGGGTTTAACATTTTAGAGTACTCGTTTTTGAAAATATTATTTGAGTTATTATTTTTTAAAAGTTGAAATAAATAAATTTAAAATTTATTAATAAAATGGTTTTTGAAATGTTATTTTGAAATTACATAAAAAAATGTTTAACAGTGTTGATTAGTAAAAAAAAACCCAAAAAAAAATTGTCAAAAAAATTGTTTACACATACGTCAAAAACCACAATGTTAATTTTTTTTTTCTTTTGTGTTCTTATTTTCAAAGAGTTGTTGAAGAAGACCAGGAAAGTTAAGGGATCCAACTGCACCAATGTGATCCTTGAGATTACATCCCCTATATCATGATGCACAAACATAATTGGGCCATAGAAAGTAAGTGATTTGGAAGATGGAACAAAACCAAGTTGATTCTGAGTCCTCAAGTCCTATCCTTAGGCTATGTGGCCTTCATTGGATTTGGTTCAACTTGGAAACTCAACTAGGCCCAACGGAGACTCATCCAGCTCCAATACCTGTACTTTATTTACATGTTAGTGCAATATTATCATCACAAAACTTGATGGTGATGGGATCCTGTCATCTCAAAATGATGACACTCTATGATCTTAGGCTTTCAGTTCTTAGCTCATCAACACTAAAAACAGATTGTGGCCCTGGCCCATTGTCTCCACTATATGGTTCAGATCAGATGTGAGATAAAACAAAGGTGCTCTTGTATTTTGAAGACTCAGAAAAGAAATTACTCTCAACTTTCAACTTCCTTCACAGTCAGCTATGTAACTTTTATGGTCCAAAAAATGTTACTTTTAATAAATATGGTAATATAAGAAGTCATGGGGTAGCCTTTTTGGCTACAACTTACAGCATTCACTTTTTTTTAACTTGATCCACTCTTATTGAAGAAGAAATTAGTGTCCCCCACCCCACAGAGATAGAATCTGATCACCAATTTTACATGCCTATCTTCAACTTTTTTATATTTCAGTATCTTCCTTTACACAAAAACCAGAAGATGCTATATGTTGTTTAAAGGAGATACCATGCCAGCATTTAAGGCAGTGAGGTTCAATCAAGGTGACTGCAAGGAATGCTTTAATTGAAACTTGCCCCAAAAAACCAAAATATTTCCCTTTGTTATAGTGGTGTCCAACTTATATGAATCTTCAGTACAGGCTTTAGTGCCAATTTAACTGTGACTAATACCATGCATGCATTGTATTGGGACATTTTTTTATGTAATTTTTCTCTAAGGGTAAAGTCATTTTATTTTTCTTCAATTAATTTTGTTTTTTTCTCTGGGATTCTGACTTCCATTATCCTTTTAGAAATTGCACTGTTTCAAACTATATTTTATTTTCAGGTGCCAGTGCCAACAGGCCTAACTTAGATGTATAAAAGCTAGGTGCCTCACTCATTGCTCAGATAGAATAGAGCATAATCTACAAGACTTTTAAATGTCCTTTTCAAAATTAGAATAGAATATATTCATTAACAGTTTGGAATAATTTCTTATACAGGAAATAATTTAATTTTAAGGCAACAGAGTCCACTCAATAGCATAATCAAGAAACCCTGCATTGTGAGCCTCTACTGTCAAAACCTTAAACACTAATAAATGAGTTGACACTTAATGGGGTCAGTTTCTTTTAAAAAAACAGTGATGAACTAATAACACTTATGTAGCCTTTCATTGTCACAAAATTCTCACATACTCTACAAAAGGTTACAATAGAACTAAGATATTATCCCCATGACTTAATGGAAGTTTTATAAGGAGTTTGTGGAGATAAAAAATATATGATCAATATTGTTAAACAAACTAATGCAATTTAAAACTACCAATACTATAGACATGTGACAGGACTACTATGGTCCACTTTGGCATATCCACACTTTGATGCAAGTGTATGTGTATGTATCAGTTTGGGTACCCCAATTTCCATTCCTTGAGACACTAAATAATGCAATCCCAAATGGACAAACTTGCTTAGAGTGTACGAGAGTTCAACTTTTTGGAAAAGGCTTTGTTGTCTGCCTCCCACCACCACTTTTAAGTGCCAGGGCAAGAACAGAGGAAGAGTATGAATAGAAGAGTCCAAGAATAGGGGGAAAAAGTGGAGTTTGAATGGATACTTGTCTCCTCATTGTATAAAATGGTGGAAAGAAATGACTCAAAACAAATACATACTCATGATGACCAAACCCACTACAAGTGTTCAATTTCTATACCCTATTATTAAGCTCCGTTTGATTTACAGTTGAGTATAATTTATTTCTAAAATTAATAGTTAAAAATGAGTGATGCATGTTATATGAAGGAAATTGAACAGAAGTGATTTAAAATCAATTATGCTAAATTGATTCTGAATTTGAACCTTACACGCACTAAACATGTATAGAGCAACATTAGGTGCTTCCAAAATTACAATTATTCTTGCCACTGAAGATTTGACTAATGAAGTTTTTGGACCTGGATTTCTCCTAGCTTTGCAGTCACAAGAGGGTATGATTTATGGGGCTCCATTATATTGCTTTATGGAGAATATTATAGTAATCTACAGCTTAAGAAGAATCATATATCTCATAGATACCCTTCAGGTGAAACTTTAAGACTCAAGAGGGCCATACTAAATTGAAGTACTACTACAGCAATGCAAGTAGATGAAAATGACAATGATGGTGTACCTGGACATGAGTATTTTGTCTCTGTCCACTTTCAAGTTCCATTAACTTTGATGGGACAAACATTTCTGACAAGGGTTCATAGTTTGTCCAAAAAATCATAAAAGAGAGATATCAGTTCTGAAACATTATAAAGATGGTATTTTAAGGTCAGTCCTTGTCCTCTCTCTCTCCCTCTCCCTCTCTTTCTCACTAAAAAGTACTAGCATTTATATAAATAAAGTCACACAACTAGGAGATGCCCAAATAAGAACTGAATAATATACCCACTATGTTGATTTGATATACAATAAATCATATTAAGATCTGTATAGGAATTTCCCCCACTCTTAGTTACACAGTTGCACTACTCCATTTGTATTTATGATATATGATATATTCTGCATAAGAAAGAAAATGAAAATAACGATTATTTACTTCATTAACTAACTCATAATAACATGATTGATTTTTTTCGTTAGTTAGTTAAATTCACTTTTAATTTTTGCCCGATATTCACTTACTAATTTCTAAAGTAATATCATTGTGCTTCATAACATCAAACTACTAGGCCCTCAAGAGGATACCTATGAGATATACTATAATCAAAAGTCCTTCTGGCTGTGTAAAATTACACATTTTGTACTTGATTTAACATGAATCTGAGTATTTTTAATAAAGACCATATCTACTAAATTAAATATTATTGTGTTTTATAGGAATTTATATATGAGTTTTAGTAAAAATTCAATCAAAGTTATAAAAATATCTATTTATAGAGAACTCCCGACCGTCCAACTTTTCTAATGACATTAAAGCCAAATTTATGTGTTAGAAAGGCGAAAAATCATATATATATATAATATATATATACCCATATATATATATATATATATATATATATATATATATAATAGCTACTAATTAAAATCAGACCACATCAAATCCATATCTTAAAATATTAAGCGTCAATCCAAATCTTTAATTGTTGTCGAAAGTATCTTTTTACTTAATTGCAAACAAGAAGTTTTTATTATATCTTTACGGGAGATTTGATTCCTTACTTGTAGAAAATCAATAAAAAAAAAGAAAATAAATAAAGGATATGCTCAAACATTATTTAAGATCTTAACAAAAAAAACATTATTTAAGAAAACATTTCATTTCAATAAATCAGGCATAACTTTTCTTTACAAAAATGTGAATTGGCCAGATTTTCATGGTTTTGAAAAGATGAAAAAAAAAAATTAACTTGCATGCATTATTAGTATAAAAAATTTATATATATAGTGCTATCATTTAATGATGTGTTGTAAGTTGAGATTTAAAAATCTTATTTTGACAAAAATTTCCTGATTATATTGAGTTATTTTCAGCTAAGAAATTCTATCACAGATCAACAAATTATATGAAGGCTTGACATCATGCAACCTTAATAGTTGATGGAATAATTGCTTTGAATTCATTGATATTGGATGATGATACAATGAAGAGTTTTATACTACATGACCACCGAGTAACTAACTAAATTGAAAGCGAAAGTGAATGAGCTCAACAGACTCTTAACTAACTTTAACTAACATATAACTACTACCCCATAATTATATATATATATATATATAATTATTGTTCTCGAGTACATCCGTGCTCAACTTCCGACATTAGCAACTAGATTCCGAGATTGCGCATCACGACAGAATCACCGACATTACACAACACACCTCGAATACTCGGCGCGTAACCTCACGATCCAACAAGCGCGTGACCCTGGAAATCATGAAAGTTTGTTATTACCTCTAACGAACTTTCCCGCCTAAATCCATGTATATATCTTGAATTCTACGAGTCAGGTACGCATTCGGATCATTACTAAACTGTTTCTCTATGGAATTGATATCTTATGTTGAGCGTCGGAGTCCCTGCAGGTACACCCTGTCCCGCCGTTGAATCACCGTTGTACCAGCCGCTGAAGCAATCTCTCTGTCCGAGCCTCTCCACCGCGAAGCTTTCCGAAGATCAATTATATATATATTATATATATGATAAGATTAATTGTCTTAAATTTAATTACTTGTGAAGATTATAAAAAGGGTACAAGAGGAGCAGCTAAATCAAGGGAGCTTAATTAGAGACAAAACTAAATGTCTGCTTGGTTCCCAATTGAGAATAGGTAGAATCAAATATGTAAAATTGATTTTCAATCACTTCAACTTCATAAATCATAAATTGTGCATCATTTATTTTCTGTATTTTATAAATCTATCCATATCAATTATATACTCAACTGTAAAATAAATGGATTACAAAAAGATATCACCATTCAAGTAAAGACCTGCGAAGTCCTTCTTTCTCAATTTGCAAGATTAATTTGTAATCCTATCGAAAAATGCAGATTAATTTGTAGTTTCATTTATTAAATTGCTTCGTGTTTATTGTTGTGTGAATAATTAAATTTTTTTTACCATATGGCAACAATGTAATTTGATTTGAATGATGATATACTTCGATTCCAATTGATTTAATATTTTTTAATTCAATTGATAATTTCTCGTTGTTCTTAATTAATGTTTCTGTGAATTTATCACTCGTAAATGAATTTTTTGTGACTTGAGAAAAAAATGAAAATTTATGCATGATACTTAGACCATGTAAGTATCATAAATTCATAATCATTAATTGTCCTTTTTTGATGCCATAGTTTTTAATTTAATATAAAAAGAGATTAGTGATATATTGTGAGATTTATTGTGACTATAAAAGACTCAATTGGGAATGCACTTCAAATTAATCAACAATTTCAAGTTCAAATTATCACGGAATAGGTTAATATAAATTATAAAGGAAAATAACAGAGAAACTAAGAGTGTGTTTGGTATATCATTTCAATTAGCCGAAAACTGAAATTAGTAGCTAAAACTATTTCAGTTGTGTTTGGTAAGGTAGTTTTTTGGGTAGCTAGCTACACTAGTTTTTTCTTGAAAACTTGAGGTAGCTTTTTTAAAATAACTCTAATTTTTAGCTACTAGCTGAAAATTAATTACAAGTTTATCCCTCAATCACCCATATATCATTATTAATAATTAATGATGTTCTTGTATATATGTCATTTTACTATTTTCAACTAGTATTACCAAATACATTTAATCAAGTCAACTAGTTTTTCAGCTTTCAACTATCTTTTCAACTTTCATCTAGTTTTCAACTTTCAATTAGCTATTCAGTTAATTTTACCAAACACACTCTAAACCTAGATCACTACTATGCACACAAACAAATTTTTAACTACATATATATATGAAAAGGAATTCATTGAAGTGAAAGGATTTCTCGGATATTGTAAGCTATGATGTGTTATTATTAATGATTCATGCATATATATTTGTTAATATATTTATGTCATTTTTGTTTATCATTGTTTAACTACTTAAGATGGACCCACGGGCATAATTAAGCACCCTATAATTAACCATATCTCACTAGTCAAAGTGGGTGCCGGGGAAAAGAGTAAAAAATATAGGACTTTTCAATAAGCAATTCAATTGCTTTGGTCCATACAAGTGGTTCACTTACTTATTGCAAGAGCAGATTATTTTTATGGTTAATGATCATGCTGCTTTTGTGCTTTATATATGAAGCAAAATCATGATTAGCTAGCCTCCATATTCTTTATCAATATTAAGAAGTCAAGAATTGAAAAGTTAATAAATTAAGCTTCAACCCCTATTCGATGCTTTCCTTATTATATTTGTTTATATATGGGTTATATGATTGAATATGTGAATTTGGGTGCACTAATTAAATGGGTTTGATTGACAACTTAATTATATGAAAGCATTTGTAGAACTGGTCACTATCAAGTCCAATGTAGTTCCCATTTTGACTTGGTATCTAGCTAGCATGGTGGTTTATGGCCGACCCTTCAATTTTTCCATTATAATAACAAAGCTCACAAAAATTAGGTCAACCCACAACGTGCTGTTTAATTGATTGAATTAAATTAGTCTATAGTTGAACGAAAACAAGTTTTCTAATCTTCTACTGTTTGTGAATTCCACCTAGGGTGAGCGGGTCTGACCCAACCCAACCCGAAGGATATTTAACGGTTCGGTTCGGGTTTCGGTTCGGTTCAGACATTTTCTTTCAAACCTTATCTGTTTTGGTTCGGGTCTAGGGTTTGCCTATCTTAAACCCAATAGACCCGAACCAAACCAAACCAAGAAAAGAAGCCTTAATCTTATTTCATTTTCCTTCCCATAGAGAACAAAAAATAGGCGCAACGGCAACACAAGCAACGATGGTTCCCCAAACCCTATTTCATTTACTCCTCTCATTTTATGTTTCCCTATTCCTTTTCTTTTTTCATGTTATATTTTAATTTCATCTACTCCTCTCATCTTCTACATTTAAAAAAAAAAAAAGAAAAAATGTTCATGACCCGATGACCCAACCCAACCCAATCCGAATATATTCGAGTTGGTTCGGGTCGGGTTACTCACCCAAAAATACAAAACTCGAATCAACCCAACCCACCATCATTCTATCGGTTCGGACTTGATGTCACCCCAAACCCAATCCAACTCAACCTTATTACATCCCTAATTCCACCTACAACATATATATTATATATATATGTATGTATGTATGTATGCATGCATGCATGCGCGGATGCGAAGTTGGATGGTCCGTATCAAACATGCATCACCAAAGTTATAATTAATTGAATTACACGTATGATCGAATTCATTCGTACGCAACATGTTAAATTCACCAAACATTAACAAAGCTCATACGGGAACTAACAAAGAACATTGATTTTGATTTTGATTTTCGATGAGTTATATGTTGAGTTTTTATTCCATTATTAGTAGATATTCTAAATTATATATATATGCACCAATTATATAATTTCCCTTCTAATTTATTAAAATTAAAAAAATCAGTGCAAGATATATATTGTACTATCATACATATAATAAATGAATATTAATTATCAAAAATAAAATCAATTAATGCATTTATATTATTTTATTTAAAAAGGAATGAGCACTCACTTAAGAGGAACGGACAATACATCACCAAGTGGATGATTTTACACCCTCTAAGGCTCTAAGAAGATACCAAATATGGGAATAAACTCTTATTGAAATGACCAATCAAAAGTGTATATATCAAGCATATTTAATGTTTTGTTCTCACATCCTCTTGCTGGATTATTGCTAGTTATTTGATTCACAGGAGACGAACCTTACGTGCCATACTTTGGTTTTAACTTTTAAAATATTCGCCAAATGGTAGAAATATACATTCGTCTCTATTCTAATTGATAACTATCTTCTTCGCGTTGACTGTCTTTGACTGGTATCTTCTCAACTTTCTGTGCATGGATTCCACCGTTTGTTTAAGTTTTTTTTTAAATGCATTATTCTATTCTAATTGATACACGCTGTTATAAAGGCGTATATACAGCTGGGAAATAGAGTAGCTTACTACCTAGCTAACTCTGCTTTTAGCTTTCCAAATGAAATTGTAGTCTTTGATGATAGACCTCCAGAGCTAGCCCTTCCTTTATTAATTATTACGGGATGACTTAGAAAAAGAGAGGGGAGAGTAACAATAACAAACTCTAATTAACTAACCCAAATAGAGAGAGAAAGCTAACTAACTATAGTTAAGAAAAACTGAATCATAACTAACTGTATACAAGGCTAACAGAACTCAGTTGTCCGTCCTTGTCTGGATAAGAGTTTTGTATATTAATTATTTTCATTTTTATTTAACTACTTTTTTCTAAATCCTTATTAGAACGACTTTCCTAAATTAACTTTGTAGTCTATTAAATTTGAGAATTTATTGCAATTATTGTGGTAAGAAAAATTGTTCACTGAAATTCTAGCTAGTACATGCATGCATATTTTTCTACAGCTAGCTTCTTAATTAGAAATTCAGATCAAACGGATGAAAGGGAGTGCATGTATAATGGATTTTTATTGGTCTAGTGCAATTAATTGAGGGACACAAGAAGAATGAGATGGTAATAAAACAAGATATATGGGAGAATAGACAGCTATTTTGGCCTCTAGTACATGTGTGAGAGTGACATTTTGGTGAAGCTCACTAGTAGCTATCTAAAAACACACACACTATATATACCAATCTCTACACTAAATTAAAATTAATATTGGAAAACGTACTGATCGAGAATGGCAGAATTATATAGTGGATGCTTCACTTTAGTATAACAAGTACTAATAAGTCACAAAGTTTTTAGCATTTAGATTTGCGCCATTTAATGAGGTTTCCAGTGGAACAAGGATTTTGATGGGAAAAAGAAGAGGGTGGACAAGTTTACTGCTCATGTCTTTTTTGTGTGTCCCTCAACTATGTCTATATTGGGGGCTTAATTCACAGACTACTCTATCTCCGGGTCCTTTGTGCCCTTCCTTATCATCACGAAAAGCATATTGCTTGTGACTTAATTAGAGGGGATAAAACGCAAAAAAGTTTATATAATCAGGTAGATAATAAAAAGTTTATACAATCTCCTTTAACTGGATTTATATTCTGGTCCATGATATATATTGATGAAACCTTGAATTTTAAGATAAATTTCGGTTGCCTTGATCATTTTACACCTAAGCTTGCCTGGCACTGAATAGTGCATTTTGTCCTACTTATCATCCAATTGATGCTGGAGTTGCAAAGTAACATCGAACTAGGCCCAATTCTAACGCGAATTCACTTTGCATAACATGGTAGGCTATATATGTTTGACTAGAATGATATTTAAGAATGAAAAGTTGTTTTCTTCCATATGGTGCCTCGTGCAATAAAGTAGCATTAATTTGATAGACTAGTTAGAAAATAATAATACACAATTTATTTTAAGTTTAGTATACTTCAAAAATAAGATTAAAAGTAATATATTTTAATTTTACTAGAAAAGGTGGGGGAAAAAACACTACGATCAGTATCATTTTATGTGTTCACGTGTTACACACTACTTAAATGTCACACATAGATTGGAATAGATCGACTAGGATATGAACTTCTAAAGTCATATAACGAATGATGATAGGTACACAACTATTTGGACACCTACACTCGATCAGGTTAGTAGAAATTGTGTGTGTGTGTAATAATAAGGATAAAAGAATAATATGTAATAATAAGGATAAAAGAATAATACTATATAACAACATATTTTTTACTGTACGTTAATTAAATAAAATTTTCTCTGAGCTAGACTAAAAAATTATATATGAAGCTAATTCTTTTTATTGAAATCGATGCAAAATCACTAATAATTGAGTGTGTTTCGCAAGGCAATAAATTATTATTAAACTATTATACTTGACTGTTGTTATCAGAATGTAAAACAGAGAGAAGTAGTTAAAGTCCCTTATTGAGTGTATTTCACAAGGTGATCAATAAGCTAGTTTTACCAACAAAAAGTAGTTATTAAGATACCTCAAAGTGTTTATTTTAGGAGCTTCTACCTTATAAACTACTTCACCTATCTTCTAGTTTGTAACTTGTAACTTATTATTTTTCTTCAATTACTACCTCTTATTTTAATTAATACATTCCCCTTATATCCCTAATTTCTTTTTACATATTATTACCTATTTCAATTTTAGTGACAAAAACCTTTTAAATTTCTTTTAACCTATTATTACATGTATAATAAGTAATTTAAAATTAAGATTCAATTAAAATTTTTATTTATTTTCACTATTTTATGAAATTATTTTTATATTACACTAGTTATTTTATCAATTTCACTATTTATTTTAATTTTTAATTAAATACTTTTCACTAAAATGTTTAATAAGAATTAATATATTTTAAAAAATCTAAAATTATAATTACATAATAATATATTTTGTCTAGAAAACACAAATAGAATTTATATAATAAAATTATGTAGTTATGTTCTTTTATGTCATTTTACATTTACCAACTAGCTTATCAGCTAGTTTTACCAAACACTCATAATTTAATAAGCTAGCTTATCAACTCAGAGCTTATAAGCTAGGAGCTTATCAGATAGCAGATAGCTTATCAGCTAATTTTGCCAAATACACTCATAATATATATAAACGGTTTTTTTAACCTGTGTGATATTGCACAAGTTAATAAATTAAAAGTGGAAAGATTTTATTGAAAATTACAACTATCACAATACTCAATGCATTAGTAATATCAAATATTGAATTTTTTTAATAAAACCTTTTTATTTTTAATTTATTATCTTGTACAACATTGCACATGTAAAAAAATTGTATTATAAAAATGATTTTTCTAATATACGCAATATTGCACGGGATGATAAAACAAAAATGAAAAAATTTTATGGAAATTACAACCATTAATATCACCAATTAATTTAATGTTGTGATAGTTATAATTTCTAATAAAATTTTTCTATTTTTATTTTATTATAATGTGTAATATTACGCAGGTTAAAAAAACCCTTATAAAAATGCATACCCTTGAGGTAGTCCGCCACACATGTGTTGCTGGGTGGTTAGTGGTTACTATTCCGTGCACGCCTGTCAAAGTTTGTTGTGTTGCAGCGGTTTCCATGATAAGTTGATAACTATGAAAACTTCAGCACAATTGAAAATGATTTCTAGTTAGATAAACTCTTTGTCATTGCATCACTATGCCTTCTACGTCTAGAATGTATAGATGGAGGTATAATACTATCTCAATCTTGGACTCCATTTTTTGTAGTTGACAACGAAAACGGTGACCTGAACGTATCTAATTATTTTCTCAACTTGTGTGCTAATTTTTTTTGTTTAACAATTTGAGTCGTGAACATCCACGTTATGGAGCTAGCTCTCCTGGCGGGAATTTTTTCGATCTATATGACTCAAACTCGAGACCTTACTTAAGGGGAATCAAACATGTACCACTAAAACTAACCCCATTGATCAACTTGTGTGCTAATGGCTAGCTTAATCAATTTTACAATTCGTGGATAAGTCAAGGTCCATTATAGCATCTCTAATGGAAAGTGTTTACCCAATTCTTATTTTTAAAGAACTCCAGAAATATCTCATTCTCCATTAGAGATGGATGACATGAAGTGCTTTAAAAAAATTGAAGAACCTAATACTTCCACAAACAGTCGAATTTTTATGGGTTTTATTGTGTGATCGGTCTGTTGGGCATGTACATATAGCAGTACAAAGACAGTTTTTTATTGTATTTTATGTCCCTTTCTTTTTCAAACTTTTAATCTTGGTTTCTCATGCTGTATTTGTTAGTGAATATAAAAGGTATAAAAAATAATGGGATGGGATAAAATAAAATAAAATGATGGACCATTCTATTTGGTCCACCTAATCCAACTTCTATTTTTTTTTCTTAAAAGAGATAAATGAATAATTTTATTTTTTATTAAATAATCTTTATATGACTATTTGAGTTTAATTTACGAAAAAATATGAATTTACAATACAATCTATGCTAATTTTGTTGAGGATATATCAATTTAGTTAAAGGGGCAAAATTTTACATTACAACCGGTAATATCGAATTGAGTTTTTATTATTTTCAAATGATATTTCATAAAAGTAACTTGAAACTATTTTAATATCAATCATTAATAAAAATGAGCATTGAATTTAGTGATTAGGGATTTAAATTACTATATTTTTACATTTGGATAATGTGAACCATGGTCCACATTAGACAAACCCAAAATAATATCATAAGAATGTGCATGAATATATAAAAGATCCTATTTATCTAGTTTTGCGATCAACTTTTTAAAAATTTCATATATCTGGAAATTAATTTGGACCGATTCTAGGTCCAAATACCATTATTAGTCTTTTGTTGGCTATAGGCTCAAAAAAAAAAAAAAAATAGAAAGAAAGAAAAAACGTAAAACACCAAGCTGTTAAACCGTAACTTCTATCCTTTTCAAAGCATTTGACAGTAAATTAACACTACTCTAAAACTACGGTTGACAGGTTGTACCATGTTGTAACTTTATAATTAGACATAGTTAGAAAGAGATTAATTGAAGATTTATTAAAATGAAATAGTGTCAAATTGTCGACCAAGGTTCCAAAGTTGGCGTCATTTTATCCCCTTTTCCTTAATGGAAATTGTGGAAAGAGTCCGACAATAGACCAATGCTCGAACACTTGGCATAAACCCACTAGTGCTTAATTATTATAAAAAGGAATAACACAACTAAAGTGTGCCCTACAACAAAAAGATGAAAAAGTAGTATGGATATACATACGTACGTTTCAATATATATTGCTTTAAATATTTTAAAGGAGAAAAGTACTCTCTAATCAGAGAATGGGAGAATTTAATACTTTCAATACATTTTAACACTCGCGTGTTACTTTAATTTATTATAACTTGTACGTGTCTGGTTCAATTTATTTAAAACTTTCTTAAAGAGATTTTGAAAGAAAATATTATTTCTCTAAAGAAAGGTATAAACACACCTCCCTCTTAATTTGGATAAATGATATATAACATTTCAACAAATCAAATAATCACTTCAAGAATTAATTGATTTAACCCAATCATGTTTCCTCTTTCAAATTAGCTCATAAAAGAAATAACACTTCCCTCTTTATTTATTTATTTTTAACTATATGTATATATAAAAATTATTAATAGCAATGATATATTAAAAAATTATTCAGCAGTGTAGTACTTAGGTGTATATTACACTAGTTGTAATTTGATCCCTTCTAATATATAAAATGTGGATTTAATTTATATATACTGTCAGTGTAAATAATTTTACATAGACATCCAATGGTGTGTCGCCACACCATTAATAATATGACACACACCGTGTTATTAAAATTCACTAAATGATGTGGCAACACAATATTTGATGTCTGTATAAAATTTCTTTATACTGACAGTGTATATATATATATTAACTCATAAAATATAGTTAATTGTATATCAAAATATATAAATAAAAAAATAAAGTGACAAAAAATGAATCATTTTATAAAAAATAAAATGAGTGAATTACAAATGTCCATGAATAAAATATATACTCCAAAGAAAAGAAGCGCTACATTCTGATGAATTGTCAACTCAATATACGAAAAAGATGCATTACAAATTTTTGTTAATTATTTATTTTAAGTAGACTTTCTTCTCCCTTTGTCTCATATTAATTTGTTGGAAAAGTGTTAATCCTTTATAACATCAAAACTACTAGTTGAACACGTAACGTGTCAATATAATTCAAATATTTGGTCGAAAGAATTTTAGAATATTTCATCTCATTTCAAATCATCTTAAGCTAGCTTCTAGATCAGACACCAACTAGCTGGAACATAGTGAATATTGAGAATATCTTGATGTGTTTTTTTAATATATTATTCGTCCTTCCAAGTTTTCCCCCAATTAAATAACAATTCAAAATCCTAATTAACCTTAATTAATCTTATATACTTAATTTAATTTGCAAAATAATATTTATACATACATACAAATATCTTTGTAAATATAATTGTGAAACTCATTTTTAATATCGAAGATGATAATTAGATATTTTTTCAATATATGACTTCAAGATTCAAATTTAAAAATATTATTTACATTTTAAGATGAAATTATTTTTTAAAATATGTGCTCCCTCTGGACTCATTTATAAGCAAAAATAACTGTATTCATATTTATTAAGAAAGTTAATTAAAGTCATTTAATTTTCTTGACGATTTCATCTAAAAAGTAATTGTATTTCCTACATTCAACTTTATTGAAACTCGTTTCAAGTGCATATACTCTCATTCTATTGGCACATGATGCATTAAATAGAGTGGTTGGAAAATAAAATATGAATTATATAAAGGGCAATTTGGGATGATATCATTTAATAGGGTCAAATTAGTTAACTTTTGCTTATATTTTAGTCCACCATAAGTGAATTTTTTTTTGCTTATAATTGAGTCCGGATGGAGTATTTCAATTAAGTTATTTAAAAAATAATTTTACCTTAAAATGTATGGACCTAAATCAAATCTAGTTTCTTATGGGTGAATATTCTTTGGACTTAAATAAAATTATGAGTAATGGACAGATGTATGCAAACCTAGCTACTAGCTAAACTGTGGTGGTTTGAAAATTAAAAGTTTTGATTTTTTTAATATTAATATTTTGTGTAAATGGTGGGCATGCATGGAAAATGCTTAAGTTAAAGAAAGTGATGTTTTGTGGTCTAGAGTCTAAACTCTAGGTACGACAAAGCTAATTTAGAGGAGATGCTTAGTAGCTAGGGTGAAGGAAAATATTCATATATATGGATAATTATATTCTACCATAGACCAGTATATATTGGGGACTTTATAGATGGAACCTTTTCTACCAGGTAAATTAATTTTTTTCATGTTTATTTTCTAACCCTTATTAATTTATTTGTTTGTTTTTTTTTAAAGAGTCCCCATCACATTAATGCTAGTCTAAGGAAACAAATTAAGAAGAGATGGAAGTCAATCAACAACTGTAAATTCTTTAGTGATTTATGTGAAAGTATGCTCTTATTAAGAGGTTAAGACTTAAGACTGTGGTATTTGGGGCCGTACAAATCACTTCACTTCACAATAATTTCTTTAGTCTAAATTATATATCTTTTACTTTTATATAATTTTGACCGAATTTTACTACCAAATTTATTTTTAAAGAAAAGTTTACAAATATAAATTCACTTTTAATTAAAATCAATTTTATAAAAGTAAGTTAGCGCATATTTAATTTTAATGTTAGAAGTGATAAACTTACATTTTAAATTGAGTTTGACAAGTTTTGAATGCTAAACACACATAATCAAACATACAAATCATCCAAAATAAATTTTACAATGTCACTCGCCTAAACACGTATTCATAAATTCACGAATAAAATATTAAGAACTGTGCATAAGAATCTTTTTTTTTTTTTAATGTAGGGTGGCTAATATAATTACATTATAATATTACAGCAGCAAAGAACGCTCCTACCAAACCACAACCCGTTAATTATTCAAAGAAAAAGGTTTAATCCCCCTTTCAGTGATTGTGACTCCATACTGCAACCAATGTCTTTTATGGGAAAGACGACACTAATTTCAGCCACTAATTCTAAGGATGAATCGGTACTTGACACCTAGAAAGTTCATTGGGGGAACCATGCCTTTTCTTCTACTTTTTTTTTCAACACAACCTGGAAAAAACAGATGCCCTATAAAGAGAGTCCAAGGCAAATGTCTAGGGTACGTTTTTTAGAGTTTTCCTTTTTGGTGGTTCTCCTCTCCTACCTAGCTACTAATTTTCATGTGTTCAAAGAAAAATAGGTTTGGTGTCCTACGCCATAGGAAAAATTAGGGCTATATATTAAACTCTTTTTTCTTTTCATCATATATAGTATAATTAAATATATTTTATTTAGCGGTGGCATTTTGTTTGGTTGATGGAATGAGAAGAAATGAAAAGAATATACAAATTAAAGTAGAGAGCTGAAAGTTAAAGAGATAAGATTATTTCAAGTTTCATCCGTTAATTAATGTTTGGTAAGAAAGGGGGGGAGAATTGGGAATTGAAAATTAATTTAAATAATAATAGTGACTTTCCCTAAATTTATAATTATTATATTTGACATCCTTTTATTAAGAAACTACAGTCGCATCCATTATATAAGGAATATATGCATAAATCCGTTATTTTTTAAATGAAATACAGATTACTTTTTGTTATCCCATGTTGTTTGTTAACATTACAGATAATAATTAGTGTCCCATACGTAGTTCACCAGCTTTATTTTCAAGCAATTGCCCATATAAAAAGTTTTCAGTTGTACTTTTCACTTTTTAATTCAGATTTTTTGGTAACTCTATCAAAATAAAGTATATGCTCACTGACTAACCTTGGTCACATAAAGAGGAAGCTTATCACTTTATTATCTAATAATAAGATATATATATATATATATATATATATATATAGCTAGTCCAACATTGAAACTTCTTAGTTGTTTTTCTTTTTTCATTTTAACTCGATGACCTCTAATTGTTTAAACTTTTAAAAGTAAAGGTGTTTTAACGATTTAATTTTTTTTTAAGACTTTTTTCTTTAAAAGTTTATTTTCAACTCTAAAGAAAGTGTCCTGTTTTTTAAAAAAAATTAGTTATCAATAAATTTTCAAAATAATTTTTAATTAAACATAATCCTTCTTTAAACAAATGGACCCTCAATTAATCATTAATTATCAAAGTATCAATTTTACATTGCACCAATTACATATATGAGAGAAAAACCAAAAAAAAAAAAAAACTAAAGCTATAGCAAGACACATGTGATGATAGTTTTATACTTTATATATAATTCGTTGCAATTATAGATACTATAAATTACAAAACAAATATTTACTTTACACAACTTTTTGTTTTTTCTACACTCATTATACGTATATGAGGATATAAGGGTATGAATGTATTTGACCAAAAAAAGGGGGTATGAATGTAAAGAGAAAAGTAATATGAAAAATTAAAGGTTATAAATTAAATAATAATAGTTTACCCTACTAAAGAAAATAAAACTAATACAATAATAGACGGAAAGAAAAGGCATTATATGCATTCTCAATTTCTCATACTTTGAGGACTGGTGGATATCATGAAATCTCATATGGCCCCCAAATGTTTTTGAATATTACTATTATTAGGAACTTTCATTTTTTTCCCCCAAACTTTTCTTTTTTTAAAAAAAATCTGCATTACTTTTCTCACAAAAAAGCAATGGAATCAGAGAAACGCCCTCCATACACGTGGTTCGATTGAATGCAATACCGTATATATCCATCCATCCACATTTCCCATTGTAAAGGAAATATGTCAAAACCAAATCTACGCTTCTTTTCTTCTTCTTGAGTATTATTCTCTTATCTTATTGGAGCATTAGCCAATAATTACATCATACAATTCAACACCAAACAGTAGTGACAGCAAAACTGAAACAGTGGCAGCAGATGATGGTGATTTCTCTTCCAAGCTAGCTATGACTATATATATATTGTTATCATTCAATCACATCTTCGTGTGCTTCTCGTGCCTTCCCTCACTTTATAATAAAAACCACCTTATGACTCCCTCTTCCTCTCCTACCTAGCTAGCTTCTCCCTCTCCTTCATTTTGGACTCATTTCTTTCTTCTTCAATCTTAATTCCTTAGTTCCTCATCATCAATCAAAGCAAGCACATAATATATAACTAATCTTTGAGCGATGATGCCCCCTGAGCAAGAAACCACTATTGCACCAAACATTCCACCCATCACAAACCGACCCGAAAACACCACCATCCACGTCGATCCAGAAGCTTCTATCACCAAACAAAGTCAAACCCAGTTTCGATGACAACGCCATTCCTCCACAGCCGCAACCAACAACACCAAACACCATCCTTTTCCATTCTTCAACCAATCCCTCCGTCCCGTTACCCTCAAAGTATGATCATCAATCCTCTCTCTCCCCCTTACATCTATATACATACATGCATCCAATTTTTAATTTGAAGTATCTACGCAGCAGTATGTATAGTTTAGCGTTGAAACGTGATAAATTCGTATGATTGTAATCAAATTAGTGACATTTAATATAATTTTATATTAAATTATATCTAATAAATTTAAAATTATTTTATATATTTGTTTGTTTGTTTCTTGTGTGGTTGTAGTTTGAAGATGTTTCGTACAGTATAACCTTCCCAAGACAAAAGAACAAGAGTTGTGTATTGGCAAAAGAAGCAAAGGTAACGAGAAAAGTACTAACCGGTGTTACCGGCGTAGCGAGTTCCGGCGAGTTGACGGCAATGCTAGGTCCTTCAGGGAGTGGTAAGACCACGCTTCTAACCGCCCTTGCCGGAAGGCTTGCCGGAAAAGTCTCCGGCAGCATAACATACAACGGCAACTCAGACCCGGCGTGCATGAAGCGCAAGATAGGGTTCGTGTCTCAAGACGACGTCGTTTATCCTCACCTCACGGTTCTCGAAACGCTTACCTACGCTGCTTTATTGAGGCTGCCAAAGACTCTGAGCAAGGAAGAGAAAGTGGAGCATGCAGAGAGGGTTGATTTCGGAGCTTGGACTCACACGGTGTCGTAATAGCCCCGTCGGCGGTTGCATGGGGCTGTTCCGTGGAATCTCCGGTGGGGAAAGAAAACGGGTGAGTATCGGGCAGGAGATGTTGGTGAACCCGAGTTTGTTGTTATTGGATGAACCGACGTCCGGTCTGGACTCAACCACGGCTCAGCTTATTGTTTCGGTTCTTCGTGGACTCGCCCGGGCCGGTCGAACCGTTTGTGACCACCATTCATCAACCGTCGAGCCGGTTGTACAGGATGTTTGATAAAGTGGTTGTGCTTTCTGACGGTTACCCGATTTATAGTGGTCATGCGGATCGGGTCATGGATTATCTTGAATCCGTTGGATATGTGCCAGCTTTCAATTTTGTCAACCCGGCAGATTTTTCAAATCATAATTGAAAATTTTTGTATTTTTTTTTTTGTTTTTTTCATGAATATTAGATAAATAAGACAAGACATTATCTAAATTTATAAAATTTCAGATGACTTATCATATAAAATTATAGTAACATTATACTGTATGTTATGTATTCCTATGATTTTATGAGGAGAAGGGAAAGTGTGGGATTTTGTGCATGTCAACTTCAGGGAACAAAATGGACCCATGATATTCAAAAGGGGAGGGGGAGTTTTACACTTGTCGTTAATTGTTAGGTGATGGGTTCATTTTCAAATTTAAGATAATGGAGGAGGAGCAAAAGGATTGAGGTTTTTCTTTTTTTTTTTTTTTTTTTTTTTTTCCTCTGAACCCATGAACCTTCTTTGCAAGGTGGTAACAGCTAATGTGTCATTACAAGCAGTAAATTGAAAAGACACCGTACCAAAAGAAATCTCCTCTTGGCCCAGTTTCACAACATGTGACTTTTCTTTTTTGTGTAAACGCAAGAGAAACTAATACGAGTGTTAAACTTAAAGGTGTTTGGGGATGGTCTGGATTCTCATGGTGACCATGTAAAGTTGTGACAGATAGCAAGATAGGTGTGTGTTTGGTATTAATTAGAGCTGCTTTGTGTTTCTTTTTCTTGCCTTCGATTTACCTAAAGATCTTGCCTTC
Organism: Sesbania bispinosa; assembly: GCA_026901365.1. Taxonomy (NCBI): domain Eukaryota; kingdom Viridiplantae; phylum Streptophyta; class Magnoliopsida; order Fabales; family Fabaceae; genus Sesbania; species Sesbania bispinosa. The sequence continues at coordinate 72,244 of QLOH01000244.1, forward strand.
CATTTGGATAGATTTCCTATTGTAACTTCTTACCACACATCATAAATGCTTATAAAAGATATTTATTTTTTTCCTCCAATAATAAATGCTTGTTATTTTTTCCTTTTATTTTTCTATGAAAACCAGTGTCCTTGCTTTTTCTTATTCTGAAAATAAAAACTTTTTTTTAGCAGAGCAATTTTCCTAACAGCAATTCAGTCATTAGTTTTGTTATGACAATTTAGAAGTTCATTCAACTTTAATTTTAGAATTAGATAAGAAATTAAACTCAACTCCCTATAATTGCACAAGATATTTGATGCACAGAAATAGCTATGGTGGAAGCATATTCAAGCATGGTTCATGATTGTCCTTGAATTTCTGTTATATTTGGTCATAGGTCCAACCTGACACATAGGTGGATTTGCATTGAATTTGTTGAGAGACATGCTGTTGAGCCTTCTAATTCTTTAGATTCTGGGGGTTTGCAGGCATAGTTGCTGATGTCAAGCATGATGATCAGACAGACCACCATGAGGATCAAGCTTCAGTCAAACAGTCCCTAATTTCATCTTATAAGAAAAACTTATATCCTGCTCTAAAAGAAGAGATTCTACGAAATAACAATGAATCAGTGGCTTTACATCAGGAATACCTAGACGTAAGTGAAATTTTCTTTCTCTCTTGATTTTGCTTTTCCTTTATAGCAGTAAAGAACAGAGTTATGTAATGTATAACATCATGGCTAAATGATCAATATTCATGCTTGGTAGGTTCTGATAACCAATGGGCCACTAGCTGGTGGGAGCAATTCAGGGTGCTGCTTAAAAGGGGTTTACAGGAGAGGAGGCATGAATCCTTTTCTGGCTTAAGGATTTTCCAAGTCTTGTCTGTATCCATTCTTTCAGGACTTTTGTGGTGGCACTCTGATCCCTCACACATACAAGATCAGGTATTATAAACCCCATGTTCAGTTTTATCTTTTTTGGATGAAAATTCAAAGATAAATGGCTACTTATAAAGAATGGTGATTAGTTGAGTAGTTCAAAATATCAAGTAGTAGTCATTTTACTTGGGTTATATAACCAATTCCTAGTTAATTTGCTTTAAACACTCAATAGAAAGTGGTAAATTTATCTAGTACTTATAACAGTATAACTCTTGTAACAGGTAGGACTCCTTTTCTTCTTCTCCATCTTCTGGGGATTCTTCCCTCTCTTTAATGCCATCTTTGCATTTCCTCTGGAGAGGCCAATGCTAATAAAAGAAAGATCATCAGGCATGTACCATCTCTCCTCCTACTATGTTGCTCGGATGGTGGGAGACTTACCAATGGAGCTTGTGCTTCCTACCATTTTTGTAACTATCACTTATTGGATGGGTGGTCTCAAGCCTTCCCTGGTTACATTTGTGTTAACCCTCTTGATCATGCTTTTTAATGTTCTAGTCTCTCAAGGAATAGGCCTAGCACTTGGTGCCATTCTCATGGATGTGAAGCAGGCCACAACTCTAGCTTCAGTGACCATGCTGGTGTTTCTGTTAGCTGGTGGTTACTACATTCAGCAAATGCCCTCTTTTATAGCTTGGTTAAAGTACATTTCTTTCAGTCACTACTGCTATAAGCTGCTGGTAGGAGTCCAGTATTCAGTAAACGAGGTCTATGAGTGTGGACCAGGATTGCATTGTAGGGTAAGAGATTTTCCAGCCATAAAGTGTCTAGGGCTTGATAATATGTGGGGAGATGTTGCTGCTTTGACTGTAATGTTGATTGGATACAGAATTGTGGCATATCTAGCTTTGAGGATGGGACAGCCTCACTGACTAAATACTTAATAGATTAGAGACCATATTATTAATTTTTCAAGTTTGATTGTTTGAATCATGGCCTCGGTTAAAGTGGTAATTTGATTCAAATTGTAAGGAGAATATCTTGAATCCCTGTGATTAGTTGACATGAAATGAGGCAATCAAAATTTGTAGAAATATAGTCCAAATTTTTGTGGAGAAGAACCAGCTGGACCAGCTAGACTACATTTAATGTTATAGTTATCAAGAGTACAATGATCTATTGCTGGCATCAAAGGGTGGTTTTGGATCTTCATGGACATCTAATTATTGTTGTAACTTACATATTAGCCAGTAAATGAATATTCTCTCAGCATTTGTATTTTATCTTGTCTATCTATCAGACTAGCACACTTGTCCATTGTTTTTACTATTTCTCCACTTACATGGATTCATTCAAGTTCAACCTTTTTCAAGTGAAATTACAAAATCTGTATAATTAACTGAAAATTCCTGTACATAATTGTTCTGGACTGAAATTATACTCCAGTCCGACTTGGGCTAACGACCATAACGCTGACATAGTACGTCGACATTCGCCATCCTTGAACAAGGATCAGAATCTAATTGCCGAAATATATTGTCTCCAAGTAGTATTCCGAGATGATGAACCGAGATGTTATCCCGAGTTGTCAAGGCAATTACGTTACAATTTTAATAACTCTGAAGCTTAAGTCGGAAACAACCTCATTTCCGAGTTCTTCTTGGCGCGTATGATCAAATTAGCTTGCAGCGCGTGGACCCGTAATTTACGGAGGCAGTTACATCTGTAACTAACTTTCCCGCCAAGAATTCTCTTATAAATAGGCGAGTTTTCACCCTTTCAGGTACGCACTTTGAACCATATATTATACTTAAATCAGAATCATCACTGACTTAAGCATCGAAGTCCCTTGCAGGTACCCTTGCATTATCGTCTTCAACCTAAAGATCTTGAGATCGTTGCAATCAGTGAAGGAGACTCACTGATCAGAGCTTCCAGGAAAGTTCATTGGCGCTGTCTGTGGGGAAACCTTAGTTCTCAATTCCATCCAGTTTTCTGGTCTCTTGATCTTATTTCTTATCTCAATCTCCGAACAATGGTTACTACAAGGAGTGGACACTCTCAAACCGCTAGTGAAGGAACCGTCCCTGCCATGACCTCATCTGTAGCCGGAATGATTTCATCTCTAGCAGCAGTACCAATTCCTCGTGCCGGAACCTCACGAGTGAGGAACATTCCACCATCGCCTCAAGGGACTCAAAGAGCATCATCACCACCACCAAACCAGCCATCCCGGGGAGAACTATGGGATTTCATTCGTCGACAAGAAGAAATGCTAGAGCAATATGCTCACTACCTTGATCAGCTAGAAAATCATCGTAACATGGAGAACGCACACCACCGCATAACAAATGACCTAGCGGCCGAAAAGCAAAGAGCAACTCAACAGCGTCAGCCCTCGCTCAGGGTTGAACCTGCTTCTCGACAAGAAAGAGTTCCATCTCCCGTGCCAACTCAACGTTCTCCGAGAGTATCAGTTCAGTCTGTGCACTCCAATTCTCCTCCTCCACAGAGAACCATCCCTATGAACCATGAATCCAGACACTTAGCTGATGATGAAGTTATACAAGTCGTCCTCCCTTTTTCGGAGCGAATTATGCTTTTCCCGATAGACAAGAGATTTGAAAAAGTGCCTATCCCAGAGTTATATGATGGAACTGGCGATCCTTTGGAGCATTTGGATGTCTATGAGTCGGCAATGTCGGTTAGAAGTGCATCGGGTCCGATCATGTGCAGAGTGTTCCCCTTGTCACTAAAGAAGACTACTCTAAGATTGTTCCAAACTCTCCCGCCGAGATCCATTAATACTTGGGCCGATTTACGGACCAAATTTATCACCAGTTTTACAACGAGCAAGGTTCAGCCAAAGACCGAGGCATCATTGAAGCAAATTCGCCAAGGACCGTCAGAGTCTTTGCGAGATTATATCAGCAAATTTACAAAAGAAGCTCTGTTGGTTCAAGGACTTCAACCCGGAGTGCAACTCATGCTAGCGAAGGATGGACTCATTCCACACTCACCTTTTTTGGATCGACCTGTCCAAAAAGAAGCCAAACAACATGGAGGAATTCTTAAGTCGGGCTGAAGGATACATCAGTTTAGAGGATGAGGAGATGGCTTTGAAATTGAAAGATACGCTTTCTTCTAATCAGACGCAGAAGGAGCAAGGGCAGAAAAACAAAAATAAAGAAAATAGAGGTGACAAAGAACCTCTTGGACGATACACTTTGTACACTCCACTGAACCAACCTCGGGGAAAAATCATGAACGAAATCCTGCATGTCGAGATGTATGAAGCCGGCATGAGGAGACCACGGCCTCAGAAGGCGGGACCAAACACAGACAAGACAAAGTATTGTAGGTTTCATAAATCACATGGCCATGACAGAAATCAATGCCTCAACCTGAAGGATTCTATCGAAGAACTTATCCAGCGCGGGAAACTTAGTAGATTCAAGAAGGATGACGGTTTTCAGTCGAGGCGCGATGGTTCCCATAGTCGGAGAACTGATGATAGGAGAGAAGAAAGGCGGCATGAATCCAATCATCATGAACAGAGTAGATCTCGCACCAGGTCACCCCATCCTGAAAGGTCGAGTTCCAGAAAGCCATCTCGCGACAGGTCCCCACTTCGTAGTTCTCACCAAGAACACAGAATTACATCTCGACAACACACTCCATCTCGAGAGGAACCATCTTCAAAACATCCCGTAATTTACGTCATTGCTGGAGGAGGAGAATCCAACAATTCAAAGAAGAGACACCTCAAAGAGATAATGTCAGCCTCCATCTCTTCTCATCGTCAGCATGGAGGACCTCGGCGAAAACTTCCCCCATTAACCTTTTCAGAGCACGACTATGGCCCAGTCATTCCGGGCCATGACGACCCCATGCTCATAAAAGTTATGATGGCAAATCACGAAGTTAGGAGAGTGTTCATCGATCAGGGTAGCTCGGCAAATGTTTTTTCTTGAAGACATTTCACCTTCTCCGTATTCCTGAGACAGACCTTGTGCCTTATAAAGGAGCGTATCTAATTGGATTTACGGGAGATAAAATTCAGCCTATGGGGGTACATAGAACTCCTTGTAACGTTTGGACAAATACCTTTGACCAAGACCACAAAAGTGAGATTTCTAGTAGTCGATTGCCCCACGACTTACAATGTTATCCTCGGAAGGCCAACCCTTAATGCTATCGGCGCCATCATTTCTACGAACCACTTAATGATGAAGTTTTGGAGTGATGACGGAGAAGTGATCAATGTTCGAGGTGATCAGGTCATGACGCGTTCTTGTTATAAAGAGTCCTTGAAGATTTCAAAGCCGGAAAAACCTGAGGCGTCTGAAAAGAAAGGAGTCTCCCCATCAACAACGGGAGTGATGTTAACAGATTTGGACGTCAGAGAAGATTTCAAAGAAGCTAGGCCTATCCCCAATGGAGAATTCAAAACACTTCAAATCAGTCCAATGCCGGATAAAACTGCTCAGATTGGATGCGGCTTGTCTGAAGAAGTCGAAGAAGAGTTATTTGCACTCATTCGCCGAAACGCTGATTTGTTTGCCTGGACTGCTGCTGATATGTCGGGGTTAGATCCTGACGTCCTTTGCCACCGACTTTTTGTTGACCCAAAAGTTAAACCTGTCGAGCAGTGACGAAGGAATATGTCGGCTGACAGAGCGGAAGCGGTAAAGCAACAAGTGGCAGAACTACTGGACGTCGGCTTTATTCGAGAAGTCAAATATACGACGTGGTTGTCTAATGTAGTTTTAGTCAAAAAATCCAGTGGAAAATGGCGAATGTGTGTTGATTACACCAATATAAATAAAGCATGTCCTAAAGATTCTTACCCCCTGCCTAACATCGACCGGTTGGTCGACAAATCTTCCGGCTTTCAACTTTTATCTTTTATGGATGCCTATTCCGGATATAATCAAATTCCGATGTACCCTTCTGACCAAGAGAAACCCGCGTTTATGACAGAGGGAGCTAATTATTGTTACCGGATGATGCCTTTCGACCTGAAAAATGCGAAAGCAACCTATCAGAGAATGATGAACATGGTCTTCCGAGATCAAATTGGGCGAATAGTAGAAGTTTATGTTGATGACATGATAGCTAAAAGTTTGACAGATGAATCTCACGTTCAAGACCTCGGAGAAGTTTTCAACCAACTTCGACGTTACAACATGAGGCTCAATCCGAAGAAATGTACGTTTGGCGTCCGAGCTGGAAAATTTCTTGGTTTCATGTTAACTGAACGAGGGGTAGAAGCCAATCCAGAAAAGTGTCGTGCTGTTCTTGAAATGAAAAGTCCATCTTCGATAAAAGAAGTCCAACAGTTGACGGGAAGAATTGCCGCCTTAACAAGATTCATCTCGAGATCAGCTTCTCGGGCACTTCCTTTTTTCCGTCTTCTGAAGAAAGGAAAGTCATTTGATTGGGACGACGAATGTGAAAGAGCTTTTCAACAAGTGAAGGCGATATTGTCGTCACCACCGGTCCTGTCAAAACCAATGGTAGGGGAAGTATTATACTTGTATCTGTCAGTTGCAGAAGAAGCAGTCGCAGCAGTATTAATTCGAGAAGCCGAAGGAGTTCAGCTCCCAGTATTCTTTATCAGCAAAGCCTTACAAGGACGAGAATTGAGATATCCAAAAGTAGAAAAAAATTGCATTAACGCTGATTATAGCAGCTCGTCGACTTCGTCACTATTTTCAAGCTCATCCAATTGTAGTAAGGACGAATCAGCCAATCAGACAAGTCCTCCATAAACCGGATCTAGCTGGAAGGATGGTTTCTTGGGCAGTCGAACTATCCGAGTTCGGCGTAACGTACGAACCTCGACAGGAAATCAAGGCCCAAGCTTTGTCCGATTTTCTAGCGGAGTTAACCCCGGCACATTACCTTCCTGATGATTGGTGGGACATGCATGTTGACGGATCTTCAAATCAAAAAGGAAGTGGAGCTGGAATACTCTTAGAAGATTCAGAAGGAGTGGTTCTGGAACATTCCATAAGTCTATCGTTTCCGACATCAAATAACCAAGCCGAGTATGAAGCAATGATAGCAGGGTTGAGGATGGCAACTGAAGTCGGAGCAAGGCGAATACGTATCAATAGTGATTCACAACTGGTGGTTTCACATATCAATGGTAATTACCAAGTTAAGGATCCTTTACTGGAGAAGTACTTGGACGTCGTCAAGAGCCTATGCAGCAGCTTTGTGGAAATCGAGATCAACCATATTCCTAGAGAAAGGAATGTGAGAGCTGATATACTTTCGAAACTTGCTAGTACGAGGTCATCAGGGAATAACAAATCCGTGATTTAGGAGGTGATTACGACACCAACTGTTGTCATGATTGTTGATGAAGAAGAATGTTGGTATACACCCATACAGAAGTATTTGCAAGATGGAACCTTACCAGATGATGCCGAGAGTGCAAAACGCGTTCTGAGACAGGCTGCTAGATATTGTTTTGTAGACGGAATTCTTTATCGAAGGGGCTTAGCACAACCATTGATGAAATGCATCTCGGGAAACCTCGTCGAGTATGTAATGACCGAGGTTCATGAAGGAATTTGTGGGGACCATCCTGGTGGATACTCATTATCTCGAAAGATCTTAAGAGCCAGATACTATTGGCCGACCATGGAAGCCGACTGCATGCGGTATGTTAAAAAATGCTCCTCCTGTCAAAGACATGCCGACATACACAGAGCCCCCGCTGAAACCTTATGGTCCATGTCGGTCCCATGGCCATTTTCGTGGTGGGGAATCGATATCTTAGGCCCATTTCCGATGGCCCCAGGACAACTAAAATATCTTGATGTAGCTGTTGATTATTTCACTAAATGGATCGAAGCACAACCGTTAGCAAAAATCACGGCAAAAAATTTGTCAAAATTTGTCTACCGGTTTATCATTTGCAGATTCGGAATTCCAAATACGGTGGTATCTGATAACGGCACTCAATTCACTGATAATGGCTTCCAAGGATTGATGTCGGATTTTCACATAACTCATAGATTTTCATCGGTGGAACACCCTCAAACAAATGGGCAAGCAGAAGCAGCTAACAAGGTGATCCTTAAAGGCCTAAAAAAACGACTTGAATCCGCTAAAGGGCTTTGGGTTGAACAATTACCCAATGTACTCTGGGCTTACCATACAACTCCTCATTCAACGACAGGGGAGACACCTTTCGGACTAGCATACGGAGTTGATGCCGTGATTCCAGTAGAAATTGGGGAAGAGAGTTTTCGACTTCATGCTTACGATCAAAGTTTTAACGAGGATAGAATGTGTGAGGAGTTAGATTTAATTGAGGAGGTTCGTGAAAGAGCATCTATTCGTGAAGCAACAATTAAACTACAATCGGCAAGACGCCGACAGAAAATTGTTGTTCCTCGCACATTCGAAGTCGGAGATTTGGTATTGAGGAGAGCCGACGTTGTTAATAAGAATGCAGCTTAAGGAAAGTTAGCAGAAAATTAGGAAGGGCCATATCGGGTTGTTACCAAAACAGGGACCGGTGCATATCAATTGGAAACTCTACCAGGAAATGTAATACCGCGAACTTGGAATGCAGATAAACTTCGGAGATATTTCAGTTGATTGTAACTGTTTACAAATAAATAAAGTTTCAAAGTTTTCAAGATTTATGTTCTTCGAACAATTTCATGTGCACTCCTCGAGCAATTTCGGGCTTAGTCCCTCGACTCCGTCGACTTCTTGCGTCGAGGACACCATCCTCGAGAGATTTCGGGCTTAGTCCCTCGACTCCGTCGACTTCTTGCGTCGAGGACACCATCCTCGAGCGATTTCGGGCTTAGTCCCTCGACTCCGTCGACTTCTTGCGTCGATGACACGATCCTCGAGCGATTTCGGGCTTAGTCCCTCGACTCCACTGACTTCTTGCGTCGAGGACACGATCCTCGAGCGGTTTCGGGGTTAGTCCCTCGACTCCGTCGACTTTTGCGTTGAGGACACGATCCTCGAGCAGTTTTGGACTTAGTCCTTCGACTTCATCGAATTCTTGCGTCGAGGACACGATCCTCGAGCAATTTCGGGCTTAGTCCCTCGATTCCGTCGACTTCTTGCGTCTAGGGTACGATCCTCGAGCAATCTCGGGCGAATTACCGAAACTTGGCGGATTAATTTATGTTTCTTGAAGAACTCAAGTATGTTTCTTAAACATCTTTAAATCATGATAACTTCAATAACTATTTGATTGATATCTCAACAGCAGAAGAAAATTAACGGAAACATTTCATAAAAGTTTAAGGTTCTATTAAAAATCCATGTTATAAATACAAAGGAGCACCGGCATTTCGGTTCATGTCTCGGCGACTATAGTTGGAATACCCATATCTTCACCCTCTTCCTCTGCTTCCTCGTCAGCTCGAAGCTTCGGGGGTACTAGGCACTTCATCTCCAGGAACTGCCTCCACATCCCCAGTCGGAAGGACATTGTACCATTTTCCATCCTTCACGGTGCAGACAGTGGACATACCCTAAGTATTCAACTCCACCTCAGGATTCAGAGGCTTCACTTGTTTGATGGCTTCGTAAAAATACAAAGCCGAGGCATCGATCCAAAGTTTCTCATATTGATCCTTTTTGGCAGTTTCTTCAGCAAACTTGGTTTCCAAACCTTCAATCTTTTTTCTTAACTCAGTGTTTTCTGACTGAGCAAGCTTAGCCGCCTTGGAGGCTGATTTAACTCCTTCGCGAGCCGATACAAGCTCGGTAGAAACTAGATCTGCCTTCTTCACGGCTTCTATCTTCTCGGCAGTCAAAGTTTTAATTTGCTCAGTCAGAGCAAGGTTATCCTCATTGAGTTTCTCTTTTTCCGTACGCAGATGTTCAACGTCGGCAATAGACGCCTGCATCTTAAGTTCGTCGGCCTCAAGTTTTCCTCTTATTTTCTTGAGTTCCTCCTTTAGTGGCAGGAGCGCGTTCAAGTCACGAACCGAGCTGGCAAAATATTGCGACATCATCGCAAACCTCATTGCCCAACTCGACGCGTGGTTCATGAATTCAGCAATCTCTTTATCAGATTTGTTGTTGAATAAATTTTGGGCTTGCACTGCAAGGTAATGCCAAACTTCCTCTTTACTCATGTTCGAAGTTGGCAGACTACTGAAAGAAGGTCCTTCTCCTTTTCCTCCTCCATCTTCAGAATACCAGGAAGAAGTTCTCCTCGGTTCTTCACCAACTTTTTCCACAAGAGATTTGAAAATGGGAACTTCATTAATCTTGACACTACCTGAAGCCCCCAACCTAGGCTTCTTTACTTTAGTAGGGTCAACCACCCCAACTCTCTCCCCAGCATCTTCTTTTTTTTGGGCTTCCAAAGCCTTTTTCTTTAACAATTTCTCAGCCAGCTTCGCTCTCTGTGCCGCTGCCATGGTTTCTGCAAAAACGAAAACAAATGATCAGAATCAGAATACATTTTAAAAAGGAAAAATAATTTTACATAACCATTTACCCAATGACTGTCGAGTTGCGTTGTCGCTCTCCTCGATAACGGAGCTACTCGGCAATGTTCCAAAATCCCTTACAAATGTTTTTATTTTGTCAACGACAGCCCTTTCATCCTCGGATAATTCCTTATAGCTCACGACATATTCCGAAGAAGATTTCTCAAAATGAGCCTCGCTCTAGTACGGATAAATCATTCCTCGACCATCCTCGCCGAGAATATTTTGCCGGGCTTCGTTGATCGGCTTACAGAATACATACTTATCTTTGAAGTTTCGGTAGGACTCTTGATAAATTTCAAAAATTTTCCCCCCAGAGCCGGCACGAAGAGAGAGCCACGAATACCGGCTCGGGCCATCTTTCACAACCAAAGGTCGGAAAAAGTGGAAAAAAATATTTGAGTTGAGCTCGAGCTTCAACCCGTGACACAAAATCATGAAACTTCTCACGAAAGCCCATGCGTTAGGATGAAGTTGGGAAGGCGCTACCTCGAGATGATGAAGGGCCTCTAACTCAAACCAATGAAAAGGCAACCAGAACCCGAGGTCCTCGAAAAGAGTTTTATATATCGGAATAAAAAGGTTCTCCTCCAAATCGCCTTGGCTACATATCCGATCATCTTCTCTCGGGGCCACCTAACTCCAATTATTTTCATTTCCTGGCTCCACCCATTCTACATCTCGGAATCCCAACTCCAAAGAGTTTAAAGAACTGTATATACTAGAAGTCCCAATCGCCTCCGTATCTACCCACGTCAAACTCGACAACGCTTGCGGCACTGGGTAGTTTGTGGAGGGGGAAGTATATATCTTCCGCTTTCCCATCTCGGACCTGCCCAAAAGTCCCATATTAAAATTGGATCGAGATGTTGAATCAACTCCGAGATCAACAAGGTTGATCGAGGATGATTCTGCGGAAAAAACACCCCGAAAAATCATACTTCCTCAGAATATGAGCAGTCTCAATGACTGACTCACGGGAGTTAAAGAAAATAGAAGCTCTCTGGACTCGATTTCTTTTTAGTACAAGATTGGGGATATCAGGATCCTCAGGATCATCAAATACGGTTACACAATGGTGCTTATTCTCTAACTTAAGAGCCCTAGACCTAGCCCTAGTCAATACCATACTTAAAACTACACAAAAAAAGGTAATAGAAGTTACCTGGAATAATTCTCCTTGCTAAATCCTTAAACTCCTCGTAGAGTTCCACAACCCCAAGGTTCATACAAGGGAGACCCGAATCAAAGACTGGAAGAAACAGCAAACAGCAACTTGAAAATGCTGAAGACCTCTGGAGTTCTGAAGAATTGCAGAGAAGTTACGAAGAATGAGAAGTTTCTCACTATCGACGGTTTTTATACCTCAATGAACGGTTCAGATTTCATTAACCAAAGAAGCCCATGGGGCCCAAATGTCTAAGATCATGACACTTGGCATAAATTTTAATTTAATTAAAAATTATGGAAAATCAAGCGACGCAATCTCGAGGACATTAATAGTTTACGCGGAAAATTGAAAATTCAAATATCAAATCGAAAACTGAAAATCGAATAGTTCTTCTAGAACTAATCGACTTTGAGGGCAACTGTTCTGGACTGAAATTATACTCCAGTCCGACTTGGGCTGACGACCATAACGCTGACATAGTACGTCGACATTCGCCATCCTTGAACAAGGATCAGAATCTAATTGCCGAAATATATTGTCTCCAAGTAGTATTCCGAGATGATGAACCGAGATGTTATCTCGAGTTGTCAAGGCAATTACGTTACAATTTTAATAACTCTGAAGCTTAAGTCGGAAACAACCTCATTTCCGAGTTCTTCTTGGCGCGTATGATCAAATTAGCTTGCAGCGCGTGGACCCGTAATTTACGGAGGCAGTTACATCTGTAACTAACTTTCCCGCCAAGAATTCTCTTATAAATACGCGAGTTTTCACCCTTTCAGTTACGCACTTTGAACCATATACTATACTTAAATCAGAATCATCACTGACTTAAGCATCGGAGTCCCTTGCAGGTACCCCTGCATCATCGTCTTCAACCTAAAGATCTTGAGATCGTTGCAATCAGTGAAGGAGACTCAGTGATCGGAGCTTCCAAGAAAGTTCAATAATATTCTGTTCTTGTTAAATATAATTTGAGCAGTCTCCTTATCACGATTATGTGGGACTGATTTGATGAAACATAACAGTAATACCTGTTGTCACGTTGAACTAAAGGCATGGTAACTAATTTTGAAAAGAGAAAATAAAAAGTGAATTCTTGGTAATAATATTTCTAGTTCAAAAACAGTTAGCCACCCAATTGATTAATGATATTCAAAAGGTGGTTAAAGAGTAATCACTTAGTGACTTAGTCAACTGCTTGAGGATTTAATTTTTCTTAAACTCCAAATATTTTTGTCAAGAATTTGTCTTTGTAATAATTTTTTTTTTAAAAAAATGTTCTGTTATGCCTCTGATCGACACTACATACAAACCATCAAGGAACCTTCATCCTATAAAGTTTAATAAAGTGTTTATTTATATCTTTGACAAGTCAATGATTCATCAAATTTTAGGCCTCCCTAATCACAACTCATCTGATCATCTCATCTTTAATAATGGATACATAGCTTAGATATAGTTTAGAAAAATGCTTTCTCACTAAACATAAATATGTACATATATGCGTACATACTAGGATACATATTGTAAGATTGTTCTGGTGCTCATCCCAGACTAAGTTCTAAGAACACCTATAGATAGACATTGGCCCAGTTTGAATGTAGAAGAACTTCCAGAAAGAAAAAAAATAGAGTTCAAATGAATTTAACTTCTCTATAAGTTGAAATTAGTTACTTCTGGAGAAGTTAAATGAGAGAGCTTCTCGAGAAGGTGGCTACAAAGACTAATTTGAACTTATGGAGAAGTTAAATTCATTTAACCTCTTTGATTCATTTTATTTTTTTCACCTAGAAATTCTTCCGCAGAAATGCACCTAAACTGGCCCAATAAAAGCTACGTGCACATCAAGTTATGAACTACCGTTCATTTAAATATGTTCTTAGATAATGACATGCACCTTTTTTTTTTTTTCCTGATGTTGCCTACTTGCCTTTACCTTTGTAACAAGGGAAAGGACCCATTATCTATAACCCATTAGTTGAAAAGGTCTCTATAGCTGTTATCTTTCGAAAAAGAAAATAAAGATCTAGTTTTTAGGACAAGAAATAACCAGTCTTCTAGAGGGCTTGAGATTAACGGCACATGGAGCATGCGAACCTCAATAATATCTAACCAAATTGTAGAATATGAATCCAATAATATATGCAAAATATGCCTTAGATAATGCATCATATGCTGCAGCATCTCTCCTATAGGCCAACAGTTCAGTTTATTCCATTCCCTCAAGAGGGTTTCTGGCAATTTGGAGTAATAGCATTATGCTCAAATTTAGCTATAAATGGATGTATCTTGTAGTGTAACAACCTGAGGCTAGCTAGCAAATTACTAGGTAAACTCTTTCCTTAGAAGAGTGCAGTGAAATGGCATCACTCAAAGCTGAGAAACCTGTTGAGAAACCATCAGGGCATGTCAAGAAAGAGCCTGCTGCCAAATCTAGTGGGAGCACTCCCAAAGCTCCAGCCTCCAAATCAGCCCCAAAGAAAACTGAGCAGAAGTCTCAGTCTAGGAAGAAGGTATGCATATAAACAAATTCTTTTTATGTTCATTAGATATATTTCAGAGTTCATACATACTTAATGTAATTGCCAAAGTTGTTATTGAGAGATTGCATGAGATGCCTTACATATCACTCTGTTTAGTTTGTGCCTATTGATCAAATAATTAATCTTTTGATGGTTTTTCAGTCAAGCAGCAATAAATGAGCCCAAGATAGCTGAGTGAAATGAATAGCTGTTGGGATTATGTAAAGAATCCATAAGGGTACTGTTATATGGTGCTCTTCCGTGAAGTTTATCAGTAGTACTATAGTCTATAGCACTTGCTTCTGTTGCTTCATCATCATGTAAACCCCATGCTGGTTTGGCCTAATAAATAAAATGTACTTATTTAATGATGGGATTGTTCAAATCAGTATTTGATTGCATCAATAATTCATCTTCAAGGAGTACAATGACACGATCACACGAATGTTTATATAAGCGGAAGACAGGATTTATATATAGACAAAAATCTTTTGTTTCGTTACTATTATTTAGTGAACGATCAAGTTGCACTTGGCTTATAACAAAATTTAGAACGCCCCTGAATTTATATATAGACAAAAATCTTATATTGTTTCCTTACTATTATCACTAGGGATCGGAATAGGCCGAGCCGAGCTAGGCTTTCCAAGGTCTGAGCTTGGTCTGCACCTTAAATCTATGGCCTGAGCGTGTCGCGTTATCTGACATAGGCTTTATTTTATGATATGAGTCTGGTCTATTTAAAGTCTGACAAGGTCTGAAAGCCTGTTAAAAAGCGTGTTTTATAGTAAGGTATTTGAATATATCATAAGCATATATATGAATAGACTTATAAATTCAAGTTTTTAACATACTTAAATGTTTATACAAACTAATAAGTATATAAATATAAAAAAAAGTAATAACAAATCTTTATAATAATAATAGCAATATAAAAAATATTAGTACTTTTTTTATATTTAGTTAAATAGACCAGCCTAATAGGCTCAAAAGGCTTTTTCGATTGCCTGAAGTCTGGTCTATTTTGTTATACAGGCTTTTGAAAAAGCTTTGACCTGCTCTATTTAATAAATTGGCTTGGCCTGGCATGAGCCTGATATAGGTCGGGTAGTAGGCCCTAATGAGCAGCCTGGCCTGTTCCCACCCCTAATTATGACCTAGCTTGGATTAAAAAAATAAAATAAATTAAGAAGGTAAGATGAATCCAATTTATTTAATAAGTTGAAAATGCTCTTTGTAATTCAATTTTATTTTATAAACTCTCACATTTAGATTTTGAAAAGGTTAAATTGTAAAAAAAAAACTAACTTAGGTAAGAAGGATGATTCATTTTCTCTCTTTAGTTCATTCTATTTTTCTCTCTTATAAATTCTTTTAGAGAAATTTATCTAAACTCACCTTATGTTTAGTCCCGACTAAATGCATTCATAGACATAGAGGTGAGGTGAGGAGTATATGTGGTTAATATAAAAACAAATTACCATGAAAAAAAAAATTATCTATTGTCATTTTCCAATTATTCATTGATACAGCATATGTGAGGACTAAGACGTAAAAAAAAAAAAAAGCATATGTGAGGACTACAGTCTACGTACAGTAACACTCGTATGCAGAGAAAAAAAAAAAAGACTAAGCCCTTGTTTGGTAGAGTGGAAATGGGGGAGAAAAGAAGTGAGATGAGTGGAAGTGGAGGGAAATAGATCTATTTCCCTTGTTTGGTGGCACAGTGGAAATGGGGAGAAATGCACTTTATGGTGGGTCCCACACCAAGGTTTATTTCTCTGCAAAATAGGTGAGAAATGTAGAGAAATGCACTTTATGGTGGGTCCTACACCAATCCCTTTCACATTTCTCTTATATTTCTCACTTATTTCACTTACACCAAATAACCTACTTTCACATTTCTCTTCTATTTCTCACTCATTTTACTCACACCAAACAACCATTATTTCTCCTCTATTTCACCTCCATTTCTCTTCTTCCCACTTCTTTTCTATTCATTTCTTTTCTCTCCATTTCTCTACTCCCACCAAACAAAGCATAAAAGATAAATAGAAAGAAAATAAAAGAAGAGTTTAATTATAATATTATTTGAATGGAAAAAAATAAAAAATTCTCCTCATTTATTTTGTTTGATGAAAAACTTAAAATAAAGAAAATAAATAATTAATGTAATATCTATATATATATATATATACTTGATAATTAAACTGAAAAAATCGCAAGTGCACATGCACTAAACAAACAATGTTCAAAATCAAATCATGATGAAATATTTACTTTTTTTCAGGATTTATAATTTCATATAAAAAATTTAACAAAAAAATAATATTTGGTATGCCTACAGAGTTTGGGCACAATATAAAATGTTTTACCTCAAAGAAGCATTTTCTAAGAGGGGAAAAAAAAGAGTGAGAAAGAAAGACATCAAAGTGAAAATACATAATCCAATGAATAAAATTTTCAATCAATGAATAAATAATCAATGAATAGATATTATTGATTTGATATTTTTTATAGTTTTTAAAAATATACACATTCTTTATTGTAAGAAAGTTTTGCCAAAATTGATTAAAAAATGGATAACATTATGTGGGTATGTGATAAATATAGTAAAAAAAAATTGTATAAAAAAGTTACCTTGATTCTTGAAAACACAATGTGAAAAAATAGGTGTGTTTGTGTTCAAAAGTATACTGCATATAGGTTTAATTATTTATACATGTTATTAACAAATTTTAGAAATTTTTATGGTTGTTATGATATAAGGAATTAAATCCATTTATTTATTTGATAAGGAATATGATTGTGTTATAATCTTTTAAATCTATTTGTATTGAAAATTAAGTGTGACATCAAATTGTATTACAAAAGTTAATCACATTTTTTCCATGGAGTCTATTTGATATAATAATTTATATATGTCCAAGACTTGCCACTCTTGCCCGAATTCAAACTCCTAACAGGGGAAGACGACCATTGACATTGAGGTAACCACCTAAAGCCAATATCCATAGGAATGGTGAACATAACAGGTGTGTACCTTTCAGCAAGCGAAATACACTTGTCTCTTAGCTCCCCACCAATGCTCTATCGGGAGATCCAGACGATAGAGGTTTTTTCCTCACTAAAAACAAAAATGAATTTAGATATTTCTCTTTTAACATAAACAATTTAAAAGAAAAACCCTCTAAAAATTTCACCATTAAAAAAAAATTGCAATTTCAAGAATTCTTATCCAGGTAAATTCTTATAACTAACATCAAGTTTATTTACCTATAAATATGTATAGATTTGTCATATATAACTTAATTAGCTTGCATGGTCATATAGTCTCGTCAATCCTTTTCAAATTAATTTTGTTCTAACCACTTTAACTAATTGTAAATTCAAAACAACTTATACAAAATTAGGCATTCAATATTTGTATTGAGTTGGCATCAAGTTACATCAGGTATGCTATTCTTGAGACTTCTACTTTATAAGCAGCAAACAAGACCTCCATACATACAAGAATTTATCTTAAACCATAAATTTAAAAATTTATCCACTGCTTGGACTTTTGGCAAATACAAAATCTGCACCATGGTCATCCCCTCATCTTCTTCACATGTGGTATGCAATTTTTACAATCCAAGTTTAGACACTTTGTCCTCTTGAATATTACTTACGTGTCTATTTTTTAACACATGTTTAATTTTTTTTTTAAGTTTGGACAAAAGAATAATGTTATAAACTTTGTCGATAGTTAACCACGCAATGATAATGGTTTATATACAGGTAAACATGAGGTTGATCTCCAAAACATTGATATTTTCATTATCAACACTAGTGTTGCTATCAAGCACAACATACTCAATTTATCAAGGGCCTCAAAATCCTATCAAGTCAGCTACTTTTGTGTCTGAAAGTTTTGAAGTGGGACCAGGATCAATTATGAATAAAGCATTTCTAGATATCCAATTTCCTAGGGGTCATGTTGGAGTCAAAAGTTTCGATGCCGAACTAGTCGATGAAAAAGGGAACTCTGTACCTTTGTATGATACATACCTCCATCATTTTTTTGCTATAAAATATTTTATAAAAGCCAATATGTCTAAGGATGGTCACGATCCGTTCGAGGGTTTCATTTTCAAGAGAAATGAAGGAATGTGCAACAGTTACATTCTTCCACATTATTGGGGCTTGGGAACTGAATCACGAGGAACTACTTCAAAAATTCCAGATCCTTTTGCGGTTGAACATGGTAACCCTGCATATATTCCACATGGATATCAAGAGAAATGGCTCCTCAACATCATGGCTATTGATACACGCGGTGCACAAGACAAGAAAGGTTGCACTGAATGCAGATGTGACCTTTTCAATCTCCCAAAAGATTTTTATAATGTCACAATGGGCATTGATGGCAAACCATTGAGCACAAATTATAAAGGAGGAATCTTTTGTTGCCATGACGACTTACAATGCAAATTGAAAAAGGGTGTTAAAGCTCCAAGCAGAAAGCTTTCCCTGAGATACAAAATAACATGGGTTGAATGGAATGAACACCAAATTCCTCTTAAGTTTTATATACTTGATTCGACTGATCGCGTGAGAAAAAATGGTACCAGCACAATTCATGATTGTCAGGTAAATAAGTTATTCAAGAAATTTTTTGTAAATTGACTTTTCCGTTACGAGTAGACTCTAAAACATCATAATAGTCTATTACATTGTTGGGCACAAGTTAACATCAAACATTTCTTAATTTGTTACAGGCAGAGTATACTGTTATGACAAATGGTGGAAGCGACTATCATGTCCAAAAAGCGAACATACCAATGGAAAAAGGCGGTTACCTCATTTATGGCACCGCTCACATGCATGCCGGTGCTGTTAACGCAACTCTATATGGACAGGTGATTTTCTGTATTTGTCATTGTTCTCATATAGACTTTTTGATTCGTTGATATATTTTGTTTTATTAAACCTTAGGTTCTTTTATACTTGGTAAATTTTCTTCATTTCATTTCATTGTAAGAAATGAAATATCATAATGTATTGTTCACTACCAAAAAACATGTTTTCGTTGATTCAGGATGGAAGGACTTTATGTACCTCAACACCAAAGTACGGAACGGGAAAGGAACCAGGAAATGAGGAAGGCTATAATGTTGGAATGTCTGTTTGTTATCCAAAACCAGGTTCAGTCAAGATTAATGATGGTGAAACTTTGACCGTGGAATCTAGATATGAAAGCGGATTTCTCACTGGAGTTATGGGACAAATGTACATCTATGTGGCAGAAAAGCTACCACAAGAGAAAATTACTCCCCAAAATAATCCCCCTCTCTTGATGTAAACTTTCTTTATTCCTTCCACTATTCGGGGATTTTCATATTGAAATAAATAAATTACAAGGGAAGAAAAATTATTTTGAAAGCTTCTTCAAGGAGGCTCTCACATGCTAAAGATGACTCTTGGCACAACACGTAGTAGTTATTTACATCCTCTGTGTATTTTAGAATAGTGAAAATCAGATATTCAAAGTAAATAATTTTGATTATGTATCAATGATATATATCATTAATAACTAATGAAATATCATTTTTGTCACAAGGACTACATTGCCACTTTATCTAAATTCGTAGGGAAAATTCGTAAAGATAAAGAAAATACAGACAGATGCTATATCATAGAATATAGATAATTTATATTAAGCTCATCAATACGTAAATAGCTCATATAAATGTTATAAATAATATGTAGCCCATCTTAATTTTTTAGAAATAAAATACAAAATTTATAATAATCTTTCACTTGGACTTCATATTTATTTAGACATTTATATCAGAATTTTTTAGACGCACAACTATATACTATTTAATTTTAGACTCCCTTTAAACAATGTGGTTCATATCATACAATAACAATGAACCAGTGCGATTTTCATCATAACCCAATGTGACTCAACCACAGTGATAAGCACAATTATATGTACTTAATGACATAGATCAAATATGGCTAAGTGATATGGAAATTACATGCAATGTGATATTAAGCATGTTTATTTCCAACTAGTCCAAACTTTATTCTTTTTCGAGACCAGTCCAAAATACAATATAAGTATTGCACAAAACAAGTTCAGAGTATAATGAAAAAAAATCAACTTATTTTGTAGAAAAACAAATAATCATAA
Organism: Sesbania bispinosa; assembly: GCA_026901365.1. Taxonomy (NCBI): domain Eukaryota; kingdom Viridiplantae; phylum Streptophyta; class Magnoliopsida; order Fabales; family Fabaceae; genus Sesbania; species Sesbania bispinosa. The sequence continues at coordinate 92,477 of QLOH01000244.1, forward strand.
TATACATAATTACCTTTCATCAAACACAAAATACAAACTCCCACTATACTGAAATATCCTTAAACATGGCAACACTCATATCATATGAGCACTGTGCTAATGAAAGACAATGGGTGGCAATCACCTGTTAAGCGGATCCGTTATCGTGGAGTTTGTCCCTATGTGTTCAATGGATATTTTTCCACTTTGAACTCTTTATTTCACAACTAGGAGTTTGACACCAATGTGTTTTGACTTAGAGGGACTCATATTGTTATTGGAATATAGAACGGTTGCTTTATTGTCACAATACAAGTTTAGTTGTCTTTCTAAATTTCTCAATATGTGCATAACAGTTTTGCATCCATATTCTGTAGTTGGATGCTGAAAAAAATGCTACAAATTCCCCCTCCATGGTGAAAGAAGCGACTTGTGTATATTTGACACTTTTCCACAAAATGACCTCCACTAACCAATAGAAAAATGTAGATTGATCGACGCGAATCTTTTACTGTCTTGGCATCCAGCATAGTCAGAATCAGAGTATCTTATGATCTCCAACTGATCTGATTTATGATATGTGAGCATGTAGTCCTTTGTTCTTTTCAAATAGCATGTAACCCGTTTGGCTGCTACCCGATAATCTATTTCAGGATTGCTTAAATATCTGCCTAATATACCTACAATGAACGCAATATCTGGACGCATACAAACTTGAGCATACATTAGACTCCTAAAAGCCGATGCATATGGAATATTTTGCATTTCTTTAATTTCAAGGTGATTTTTAGGGCACTGATTGAGACTAAATGTGTCACCTTTAGTAATAGGGGTTTCTCAGATTTAAAATCTTGCATGCCAAATCTTTTTAGGACTTTCTCAAAACAATTTCTTTGTGATAATCGAAGAATACCTCGAGTATGATCTCAATGTATTTGGATTCCTAATACAAAGGATGTTTCACTAAGATCTTTCATCTCAAAGTTATTTAATAGAAATTTCTATGTTTCATTCAGTAAGCCTATACCATTAGTGGCAAGTAAAATGTCACCGCATACAAAACCAAAAATATAAAATTACTCCCACTAAATTTTTTATACACACAATTATCAAACATGTTTACCTCAAAACCTAATGAGATAATCATCTGATGAAATTTATTGTACCGTTTTCGGGAAGCTTGCTTGAGTCAACTGATAGATTTAGTCAATTTGCAAACCATCTTCCTTGGGTCTTTTGCTACATGGTTTTCAAGTTGCATCATATAGATTGTTTCATCAATGTCACCACAGAGAAACATTGTTTTTGACATTCATCTGATGAAGTTCATGATCAAAATGTGCAACTAGTGTCATGATTGTCATTAAAAAGTCTTTCATGGAAATCAAAGAAAAAGTCTCTTTATGGACAATCCCTTCCTTCTGAGTATAACCCTTTGTTTTTATACACTTACAATATATAATAATTAAACTCTTTTGCAAATGAAAAATGTGGATAGAAGATATGATTTATTAAAATAAAATTTACCCGGCACAACATCATAAATGGTATATATATGCGGTTTATTGTTTTTATTATGAAATATATATATATATATAAACATAGATTTAGAATATGATTTACTTGTTTTTTTATTATTTTCACAAAAATACAATTTTTACCATTGTTTTAAAAATATATATAAATTACTAAGTAACTCGCATTTGTGAAAACGATATACAACGTAAATCTAATATAAAGAATACGACTTCCGTTTTAGTTTTAAAAAAAAAGTGTTACCAAAATTAATATATATTGTTATAATTTTAAATAAATAAAAATTAATATATATTTTTAATATTAGTTTTATAAACTTAAAAATTTTTAAAAAAACTTTACATTGATAATTTTTTATAAAGATCACATATATATATATATATAATATTTTTAATAATATTAATTATATGTAACATAAATCATAATTATTTTAAAAACTTTATTTAAATAAATACTTAAAAATAAGTTAACATTGCACAAGACTCATAATTGAATATAAAGACAAATGATAACAGGTGTTAGATATAAGTTACTTTTAAATGTTCATTAAGTGAAGAGTTGACTTATTACACTCCGATAATGTTAAATTATTTTTATGTGTTTATTTAAAGAAGTCTTTAACAATAATTATGATTTATGTTAGATGTGATTAATATCATTAAAAATATAATATATATGATATTTATAAAAGTATTATAATATTTATTTAAAATTATATATTTTTGTAATTAATATTTGAAATCAAATATATTAAGTTTTATTTATTTAAAACTATAATGATATGTGTTAATTTTTATAACTTAGTTTTCTTAAAAAAAAAAAAAGAAGAATGAAAATTGAATAAGGGATTTACGTTTATTACCAAAAAAAAATAATTCTATTTGAGCGAATATGGTTGACTTATTATCCTATAATTTTTTTAAAAAAAATAGTAAAATCACATTTTTATAAAAAAAAATAAAAAAATTACACTCTACATCTACAATTTTTATATTTCATAATAAAAATAATAAATTGTATATACCATATATGATTTTGTGATGGGTAATTTTTCTTTTTAATAATATTCTATCCATATTTTTAAGTTTCAAAATGATATATAGTATTTACAATTATGCCAAATCAACAATTTTTTTAGAAGTCTACCCCAAAGTCATAAATTCCAAAAGAAGTTTAACACTCTATAGCTAATACATAACCCGGAAAGGACATTATATTGCAGCTAAGGTTTATATTTTTAAACATTCTTACTAGTCATTTAATATTATAAGAAAATTTTGTATAATTTAATAAAGACATGCATATTCTTAATTTTCATCGAAAAACATAGATAAAATTTTAACAAACTTTTAAAACAATTTCAATTAAAATATGTGCATAAAAAATACTGAAAGACATTTTTTCTGGTTATAAAATTATGTGTTTAAGGTAAAAAAAATACTTTAGATATATATAATTTTTCATAAACCAACATGTCATTAATATTTTTTAGAAATTTAAATGGTTGTAATCATAAAAGAAATTAAGTCACATTTTTTAAATTCAGTAAGGCATATGATTGTCCAAAAACCTTTTAATTAAATCAATATGTATTGAAAAGTGTGACATCTTTTGTTGTGAAGTAGTTAAGCATGTTTTTTATATGAGTCTATTAAATATAACAATTGAGATATGATATGTGGTATCATTTTGATTTCTCTTTTAATAGTGACGGTTAAAAACTAAAAATGAAATAACTTTAAATATTGTTATCGTTATCAAGAAACTGTAATATCAACAATTCTTATTTTGGTAAACAATTATAGCTGATATAAAGTTACCAAAGAGTTGTGCTTCAGCTGGCAACGCAGGCCGAGATTGTAGTAAGAGCTCCCAGGTTCGATCCCCACTAAACACATTTTTCGGGAGGGGTGGGGAGCCTTAATTGTGACTAAATCCCGAATAGGATTGCCCCTAGTAATAGGGGATACCTATAATTTATACAAAAAAAAAACTGATATAAAGTTGATTTACTTATAAATAGCGAAAGATTTGCCACATGGCATAATTAGCTTGCATAGTTGCGTAGCCTCGTTGATCCTTTTCAAATTAATTTTGTCCAAACCACTTTAACTACCTGTAAATTCAAAACAACTTATACATAATTAGGCATAAAACATCTGTGTTGAGTTGGTATCAAGGACATCAGGTATGTTATTGTTGAGACTTCTACTTTATAATTAAGCTGCAAACAAGACCTCCATATGTACAAAAATTTATCAATTGCTTGGACTTTTGGTGAATACAAATCTACACCATGGTCATCCCCTCATCTTCTTCACATGTGGTATGTAACTTTTACAATCCAAGTTCAGACATTGAATATTACTTACGTGTCTATTTTTTTAACACGTGTTTAAATTTTGTTTAATTTAAGTAAAAGAATAATGTTATAAATTTTGTCGATAGTTAACCACACAATCATAAAGGTTTATATACAGGTAAACATGAGGTTGATCTCCAAAACATTGATATTTTCATTATCAACACTAGTGTTGCTATCAAGCACAACATACTCAATTTATCAAGGGCCTCAAAATCCTATCAAGTCAGCTACTTTTGTGTCTGAAAGTTTTGAAGTGGGACCAGGATCAATTGTGAATAAAGCATTTCTAGATATCCAATTTCCTAGGGGTCATGTTGGAGTCAAAAGTTTCGATGCCGAACTAGTCGATGAAAAAGGGAACTCTGTACCTTTGTATGATACATACCTCCATCATTTTTTTGCTATAAAATATTTTATAAAAGCCAATATGTCTAAGGATGGTCACGATCCGTTCGAGGGTTTCATTTTCAAGAGAAATGAAGGAATGTGCAACAGTTACATTCTTCCACATTATTGGGGCTTGGGAACTGAATCACGAGGAACTACTTCAAAAATTCCAGATCCTTTTGCGGTTGAACATGGTAACCCTGCATATATTCCACATGGATATCAAGAGAAATGGCTCCTCAACATCATGGCTATTGATACACGCGGTGCACAAGACAAGAAAGGTTGCACTGAATGCAGATGTGACCTTTTCAATCTCCCAAAAGATTTTTATAATGTCACAATGGGCATTGATGGCAAACCATTGAGCACAAATTATAAAGGAGGAATCTTTTGTTGCCATGACGGCTTACAATGCAAATTGAAAAAGGGTGTTAAAGCTCCAAGCAGAAAGCTTTCCCTGAGATACAAAATAACATGGGTTGAATGGAATGAACACCAAATTCCTCTTAAGTTTTATATACTTGATTCGACTGATCGCGTGAGAAAAAATGGTACCAGCACAATTCATGATTGTCAGGTAAATAAGTTATTCAAGAAATTTTTTGTAAATTGACTTTTCCGTTACGAGTAGACTCTAAAACATCATAATAGTCTATTACATTGTTGGGCACAAGTTAACATCAAACATTTCTTAATTTGTTACAGGCAGAGTATACTGTTATGACAAATGGTGGAAGCGACTATCATGTCCAAAAAGCGAACATACCAATGGAAAAAGGCGGTTACCTCATTTATGGCACCGCTCACATGCATGCCGGTGCTGTTAACGCAACTCTATATGGACAGGTGATTTTCTGTATTTGTCATTGTTCTCATATAGACTTTTTTATTCGTTGATATATTGTGTTTTATTAAACCTTATGTTCTTTTTATACTTGGTAAATTTTCTTTATTTCATTTCATTGTAAGAAGTGAAATATCATAATATATTGTTCACTACTAAAAAAAACATGTTTTCGTTGATTCAGGATGGAAGGACTTTATGTACTTCAACACCAAAGTATGGAACAGGAAAGGAACCAGGAAATGAGGAAGGTTATAATGTTGGAATGTCTGTTTGTTATCCAAAACCAGGTTCTGTCAAAATTAATGATGGTGAAACTTTGACCGTGGAATCTAGATATGAAAGCGGATTTCTCACGGGAGTTATGGGACAAATGTACATCTATGTGGCAGAAAAGCTACCACAAGATAAAATTACTCCCCAAAATAATTCTCCTCTCCTGATGTAAACTTTCTTTATTCCTTCCACTATCCGGTGATTTTTACATTGTATTAAATAAGTTACAAGAAGACAAATTATTTTGAAAGCTTCTTCCAGGAAGCTCTCACATGTTAAAGATAACTCTTGGCACAACATGTAGTGGTTATTTATATCCTATGTGTATTTTAGAATAGTGAAAATCAGATATTCAAAGTAAATCATTTTGATTATGTGTAAAGATGTTTTACTTTAAATCTATACTTGTTACATATCGATGATATATCATTAATAACTTATGAAATATTTTTTTTGTCATGAAAATTACATTGGTACTTTACCTAAATTTGTAAAGATAAGAAAATATGGGCCGATACTTGATTAATAAGGCTTTCCCAATATATTTGTGTGTTTGTTATAATATGAAGTGTGTGTATAATTATTTAAGAGTAAACTAGCAAATTGGTCCCTGACTTTTTTAGGGTCATGTAGTTTAGTCCTTAAGAAATAAAAAAACCCCAATATAGTCTCTGACTTCTTGTTTTTTCTTTCACTATAGTCCAATTGTGTGTTTCCCGTTAATTTTTTTACGACGTGTCACATTTAATGATACTCTATCTCACTGTTTGTCACTATAGTGTCAATTATGACACAAAAACGATGTGATTTTGTCAAATTTATAGCTTTAAATGCTTTAACTCCAACCGTTGTGTGCTTTCCTATTTTCCCTTTTTCTCTCTTCTCTCCCTTTTTCATTGGAAAATCTCAAATCCAAGGACGTTATTTTTGTGCCCCGATGGCAAATAGTATGATATAGTGTCACGAAACGTGACATATCATAAAAAAATTAATGGGAAACACAGTTGGACTATAGTGAAAGAAAAAACAAGAAGTCGGGGATTATATTGAGGTTTTTTATTTCTTAGGGACTAAACTACATGACTCTAAAAAAGTCAGGGTCCAATTTGCTAGTTTACTCAATTATTTAAGGTCTTTCCATTTTTTTTTCTTTTCAACATTGCTTAAAAATTGAATTTATTTTATATAATTTGAGAGTTTGTTGTACTCTTGAAGTTTAAAATATAAAATCTTGTTGCAACAAGAACTTCCCATCACTGGAATTGCTCACTTGACTTTTAAAATTGATTTTTCCGTCTCCCATTTCAGTATCGCAACCTTGTGTTTTTCATTTAATTTATTTTGAAGAGATTTCAAGTTGGGCGATTAATTTTTATCATTTAGAACTCATTGCTACTTATTTTTCACATTGCAATTTTATTTAGTGGAGTTGATCGAAATGATAATTTTTTTTTTCAACCATATTGCACATCGATTTTTTTTCTTATTGTTTTTATTCACATTTTATTTAAGTATTAGAGGCGGAAAAAGAAGGAAAAGCATTGGAGAAAGAAAAAATATGCATGTTTTATTATACTTCCAGTTTATCAATATATCAACTGGATCAAGGAAATTATTTTTAAAGACATACGAAACACAAAATGTAATAAAAAAAAAAAACTAGAAATAGGCTTCAATATGCAATATTATTTATATCCAGCTTCCAAGTTTACCCTTATTGTAAGTTTTTTTTGCTTAAATATGTTTTTAGTCCCTGTAAAATTTTTAATTTTATATCCTTATAAAATTTTTCGTTAGCCTTTTTGGCCAATGCCGTTAACTTTAAACTGGTTTGGCTAACAATGCGACATTAGCTTACCAAATGTGTTTTTTCTGCCCAGCTTAAATTTGTTTTTAGTCCCTATAAATATGATTATTTTATTTTTAGTCCTTATAATTTTTTTTTATTTCTCACTTCTATCTTTCTATCTCATTTCCATGATCCAATATCAGTGTCATTCTGCTTATACTGTAATATTACACTTGAAAATCTTGAACTCCTCCTGGGTTCAATAAAATAAATTCTTTATGTATTCAATTATTTAAAATTTCATTATACTTGGATTCACTCTATAAATGGGAAAAAACCCGTAGCAGTCTTTTTTTTTCTCTATAGATTTTTTCTGTCTATTGACTAACAAAGTTTTTATTTGATTTATATCTATTAACCTGTAATTTAATGAAATTTGTGTTTATTAACAAAAATTTTATTCTGCTGCTTGATCACATGCTCAACCTATTAATTAAAAGACGCCACAATTTTTCAAAATCCAGAGAACCATAAAGCCAAGACAACACACATATAGGTTAGGTGACTTACAGTTACACGAAGCAGGGCTCATTGATGGTGACCAAGTTGGAGAACATCAGAACGGGCTTGTTTGAAACATGCTTAGCGTTGATTCTTGAGGAAAGCGAGGCGAGAGATGGCGAGGTTAACGGTTGGCTTGAACTTATCAGCCTTGAAGTTTCTACCAAACAGAGCAGCAAGCTTCCTACTAGGCATGGCAAACAAACCCGAACTCGTGGGTACCGACCCGTCCCCGCCCCGACTTTGACGGGGAAAATCCGCTTTAACCGGGTTTAAGTAAAACTCGACCCCGAACCCGCCCCGTCTTTAACGGGGACGGGGGAGGGTTTGGGGGTGTAAGGATCCGCCCCGAACCCGAACCCGAACCCACCCCGACAGAATAATTAAATAATTTTAATATACTAATAGTTAAATAATAAAGGTAAACTTATATAATTTTCTTAAAATATAATATAGTTATTAAGTTTCTTATCTTTTTAGGATTATCAATGTTTATATTTACATGTTATTTGAATTAAAGTATATTAGATATATAACTGATTTAAAAACATATATTTAAATTATAAAAAATAAAGAAAAAAATGAAAAATAGAGAAAGTGAAATCTTCGCGGGTTTCCCCGAACCCAACGGGGACCGGGTTGGGTTTCATAATTTCATATCTGTCCTCTTTAAACCCGAACCCGAACCCGAACCCGCCCCGACTTTTACGGGGGCGGGAACGGAAATAGCAAAACCCGCCCCGATCCGCCCCATTGCCATGCCTACTTCCTGCCCATAACTGCTCTGTTGAATAGAAATAGTGCGACTACATGTTGCTTCCTACCCATAACCCCAAATTTATGTGGATATTCCCAATCCCAACTAATACATTTTGCTTCAGAAATAGCCTAAAATTTTACTTGATAAACAAAAATGAAAAAGATGAAATTAAACAATTTCTCCTAATAAAAAAGCAAAATGGAAGTTCAAAAACAGCCAAAATTCTTTTGAGTCCGCATAATGGCCATGATGCACACATTGTGGTGAAATGGAATGGAATGTTGGCTGATATAAGCAGGAAAGTACAAAATTATAAATCAGTCAATAGATTAACAATAAGTTCAGTTTTATTTTGTTTTATCAATGACTAAATAGAAAATTTTTACGAGACAGGAAATAAATTTGTAGGAATTTCTTCAAGAAGAATTTATAAGAAAATTTGTAGGAATAAATTATAGGAAAATCCAAAAAAAAAATAAATTATAAGAAAATTTGTAGGAAAAATTTATAGATATAACTTCCTACATATTTTCATACCATTTTCGTTTGCACCTAATATTCTTTAAAGATTTTTCTACAAAAATTTCTACAAATTATTTTTATAGGAAAATTTCCAACAAAATTCATTGATTCTTGTATTTTTTGTTAAAAATTTCATAATCATGGGAAAATTTTTAAATTTGTAAAAAAAATTGCAAGAAATTCCTACAAAAAAAAATTGTAGGAAATATCTGTAGGAAATAAGCAAGTTTCTAGTAGTGAAGGTTATGTTGTTGGAATGTCTGTTTGTTATCCAAAATCGGGTTCGGTCAAGATTAATGATGGTGAAATTTTGACCATGAAATCTAGATATGAAAGTGGATTTCTCACCGGAGTTATGGGACAAATGTACATCTATGTGAAAAAAAAGCTACCAAAAGAGAGAATTACTCCCCAAAATAATCCATCTGTCTTGATGTAAATTTTCTTTATTCCTTTCGCCATTTGGTGATTTTGATATCATAATAAATAAGTTGCAAGATGGAAAATTATTTTGAAAGCTTCTTTCAGGAGGTTCTCACATACTAAAGATAACCTTTAGATCACATGTAGCAGTTATTTGTGTCTTATGTGTATTTTAGAATATTGAATACTATATATCCATAGTGGGTCATTTTGATTATATGTAAAGATATTTTACTTTGAATCCATATTTGTTACTTATCGATTATATATCATTAAGGGCTAATGAAATATTATCTTTAAAGACTACATTGGCACTTTACCTAAATTCGTAGGTAAAAAAAATAAAGATAAGGCTATGGGAATGAAATATATAGAGGCAAATTCTTGTTTAATGAGGCTATCCCAAAATATTTGTGTGTGTCTGGGACTATATATATATATATATATAAAGAGAGAGAGAGAGCGAGGAGTTCATCTCACACCAGTATGAGTTACACCAATTATTACACCGTTAATAAATTTATATAAAATATCATTTTTGTTAATTCAACCGTTAAATATAAATATCCTTAATTATCTCGTTTGTAAAATCTTGTAAATTTTTAACACTTATACATTGTTAATTAAATGTCTCTTATTTTCATATATTTCAAAAATATATATGACATTAATCTTGTTGTATCTCAATTACCTATTAAATAGTTTTTGATCAATGTAAAAATACATGATCTGTATAATGGCAATTTTCAATTGAATGGTAGATTTTGAAATTCATTTATTACTTATAAAGTCATTTAATGTAGCCCTTTGTGTTATTAAAGCTTGTGTGTGTGTGTGTGAGAGAGAGAGAGAGAGAGTCAGGTCTGTTTACACCAAGTGTCAAACTTTAAGAGTTACACATTTTAATAAATTTTTATAAAATGTGAATTTGATCAATCCAACCATTGAATCTGACCAATCCAACCATTGAATCATATTATATTACCTTCATAATCATGCATATCAAATTTCAAATAATTTGGACATTCGTAGGTATGTTATCTAATAGTAGAATTTTACTTATATTTTAAAAACATATTATACATTAAAATAAATTAGTTTGATGAAGTATCAATTAGTTTTCGATTTTTATGAAATTTTATAGGCTTGATCTACTTTATAAGAACTTTCAATTCAACGGTTGGATTGGTCAAATTCACATTTTACAAAAAGTTATTAAGATGTGTAACTCTTAAAGTTTGACACCTGGTGCCAACGGATCCTGACTCATATATATATATATATATATGAATCAGGATCCGTTGACATAAGGTGTCAAACTTTAAGAGTTACACCTCTTAATAACTTTTTTTAAAATGTGAATTTGAACAATTCAACCGTTGAATCACATTATATTATCCTCATGATAATGTATATCAAATTTCAGATAATTTGGACATTTGTAGGTATGTTGTAGTAGACTTTTACTTATATTTTAAAAACATATTATACGTTAAAATAAATTAGTTTGATGAAGTATTAATTAGTTTTCGATTCTTATGAAATTTTATAGGCTTGATCTACTTTATAAGAACTTTCAACGGTTGGATTATTCAAATTCACATTTTACAAAAAAGTTATTAAGAGGTGTAACTCTTAAAGTTTGACACCTGGTGTCAAACTGATTCTCTCTCTATATATATATATATATTTGTTTGTGTATGTATGGTTTTCCCATTAGCTAATATACTCTAACTATTTTAAAATGATAAACAAATCCAATATTAGCTAGGATTTAAAATTACCAATACTTTAAAGGGTAATCGCGTTGCATGACATTTACATAAGTCTAAATGTGAATGAAATGATGAAATAGGAAGAGATAAATATGATTGAACATGTGATTGAAAGAAGAGCGAGCTATGGAAAGATATATATGTCTCTCTCTCTCTCTATATATATATATAATGTGAGTCCAAAAAGTGGGTGTGAAAACAATCGCATAAAAATTAGTTAAAAGATGTGCATAAAAATTACTGAAAAACATTTATTGATGAGTTATTTTCTAGTTATAAAATATGTGTTTGAGGTAAAAAAATACTTTAGATATATATAATTTTTCATAAACCAATATGTTATTACTAAAATTTAGAAATGAGGATTCAATCTTTTGTAATGTCAAATCTAAGTTACATTGGTATTTAGCATGGATGATGATGATTTGGTTTTTGTGACTAGCTATAAATGAGGTCATTATTTTAAACAAACAAGTGAAATCTTCAGAAATTATGGAGCTGATTAAAGTTAGAATTTTATGAGAGGTTAAAAGCTAAGGATCCTTTGTTCTAGTACCCTTATCTGTTGTGGTATGCAACTCCATAGTCATGTCTAATCTCTCTGTTGATTGAAAATTAAATTCATATTAATTGTGGGATGTTTACATGTGTTTGCTGCTGTCTCTAGTTACTGCACTTTACAGTTAATTTTATGGACCCACTATATTCTCTAATGCTATGTGCTCTGTTGCAAATACTTCTAGGAGGTGGTGGTAGCTAGTTTAACTTTGTTGGCCAAGGTTTCTGTAGTCCCCTGATATGGCATAGTCCTACAACTGTTATTTTTAGTCTAGTAAAATTCTGCCTGTCCTGTCCGATAGGGTCAGGTTGCATTACAAACTCAGATTGGCTGCGTTTCCGGTGCTGATATCGTCTTTGGCTAACTAATTTACTTGGCTTGGCTTGGAATTGGTTTTGCTTTATTGCAATATTGATTGCAATTGGATTTTGGACTTTTTCAATTAGTTTCTTTGTCTTGTGATTTATGTCTACTGTCATGGGTTATGTTGTATTTGATTTTGCTTTGCTCTGGTTTGGTCTTGTATTGGTGTTGGTTTTCGGGGTCTTTTCATTTCGCGGGGAATGTTTTGTGGGCTTAGATTTCTTGTAATATTTTCCTTGAATTTCGATTGATGTAATTGTAACGGATCGTTGTACTCGCTTTAATTCAATTATTTTTCTTATAAAAATATTAATAAATTTTAGAAATATAAATGGTTGTAATCATAAAAAGAAATTAAACCACATTTTTTGAATTCGGTAAGACGTGTGATTGTCTAAAAACCTTTTAATTAAATCAATGAGTATTGAAAAGTGAGATACCTTTGTTGTGAAGTAGTTAAACACGTACGTTTTTACATAAGCCTATTAGATATAACAATAGATATATGATATGTGGTAGCATTTCTCTTTTAATAGTGACGGTTAAAAACAAAAAACTTTAAAAATTGTTATCGCTAAAAGGAAATTGGAATGTCAACAATTCTTATTTAGGTAAATTATTATAACGGATATAAAGTTAATTTACCTATAAGTAGTGAAAAATTTACCATATAACTTAATTAGCTAATATTGTCGCACATTCCTTTTCAAATTAATTTTGTCCAGACCATATAACGACATGTAAATTTGAAACAACTTATAACCTAAATAGGCATTCAACATCTGTGTGAGTTGTCATCAAGTTACATAAGGTATGTTATTGTTGAGACTTCTACTTTAAAAGCAGTAAACAAGATCTCTATACGTACAAAAATTTATCCTTAACCATTCTTTTAAAAATTTATAAACTTCTTGGACTTTTAGCAAATACAAAATCTACACCATGGTCATCCCCTCATCTTCTTCACATGTGGTATGCACTTTCCACAATCCAAGTTCATACAGTCTTCTAGAATATAACTTAATCTGTCTATTTTTTTAATATGTGTTTGGATTTTCTTTAAGTTTATACAAAAGAATAATGTTATAACATTGTCGATGGCTAATCATGCAATGATAATGGTTTATATACAGGTTAACATGAGATTTATCTCCAAAGCATTGATATTTTCATTATCAACACTAGTGTTGCTATCAAGCACAACATACTCAATTTATCAAGGGCCTCAAAATCCTATCAAGTCAGCTACCTTTTTGTCTGAAAGTTTTAAAGTGGGACCAGGATCAATTGTGAATAAAGCATTTCTAGATATCCAATTTCCTAGGGGTCATGTTGGAGTCAAAAGTTTCGATGCCGAACTAGTTGATGAAGAAGGGAATTCTGTACCTTTGTATGATACATACCTCCATCATTTTTTTGCTATAAAATATTTTATAAAATCCAATATGTCTAAGGATGGTCACGATCCGTTCGAGGGTTTCATTTTCAAGAGAAATGAAGGAATGTGCAACAGTTACATTCTTCCACATTATTGGGGCTTGGGAACTGAATCACGAGGAACAACTTCAAAAATTCCAGATCCTTTTGCAGTTGAACATGGTAACCCTGCATATATTCCACCTGGATATCAAGAGAAATGGCTCCTCAACATCATGGCTATTGATACACGCGGTGCACAAGACAAGAAAGGTTGCACCGAATGCAGATGTGACCTTTTTAATCTCCCAAAAGATTTTTATAATGTCACAATGGGCATTGATGGCAAACCATTGAGTACAAATTATAAAGGAGGAATCTTTTGTTGCCATGACGACTTACAATGCAAATTGAAAAAGGGTGTTAAAGCTCCAAGCAGAAAGCTTTCCCTGAGATACAAAATAACATGGGTTGAATGGGATAAACACCAAATTCCTCTTAAGTTTTATATACTTGATTCGACTGATCGCGTGAGAAAAAATGGTACCAGCACAATTCATGATTGTCAGGTAAATAAGTTATTCAAGAAATTTTTTGTTAATTGACTTTTCCGTCATGATTGGACTTTGAAACATCATAATAGTCTATTACATTGTTGGGCGCAAGTGATCATCAAACATTTCTTAATTTGTTACAGGCAGAGTATAGTGTTATGAGAGATGGTGAAAGTGACTATCATGTCCAAAAAGCGAACATACCAATGGAAAAAGGTGGTTATCTCATTTATGGCACCACTCACATGCATGCTGGTGCTGTTAACGCAACTCTATATGGACAGGTGATCTTCAGTATTTGTCATCATTCTCATATAGACTTTTTGATTCGTTGATATTTTGTGTTGTATTAAACCTTACGTGCTTCATATACTTGGTAAATTTTCTTGATTTTATTTCGTGGTAAGAAGTGAAATATTATAATATATTGTTCAGTACTAAAAAAAGAAATAAGGAAGGATTTTATGTATTTTGATGTGAAATATTATAATGTGATTTAGGATGGAAGAACTTTATGTACTTCAACACCAAAGTACGGAACGGGAAATGAAGCAGGAAATGAAGAAGGTTATGCTGTTGGAATGTCTGTTTGTTATCCAAAACCAGGTTCAGTCAAGATTAATGATGGTGAAACTTTGACCGTGGAATCTAGATATGAAAACGGATTTCTCACGGGAGTTATGGGACAAGTGTACATCTATGTGGCAGAAAAGCTACCAAAAGAGAGAATTTCTCCCCAAGATAATTCTTCTGTCTTGATGTAAACTTTCTTTATTCCCTTCACTACCTGGTAATTTTGATATCGAAATAAATAAGTTACAAGAAGGAAAAATATTTTGATCAGCTTCTTCCACAAGGCTCTCACATGCTAAAAATAACTCTTGGAACAACATGTAATAATTATTTGTGTCTTATGTGTATTTTAGAATATTCGAAATTAGATATCCATAATGAGTCATTTTGATTATGTGTAAAGATATTGTGCTCTTATAATAAAATAATATTGTTTAGACTATTCCAATATATTTTTGTGCGCATTTGTTTTATATATATATATATATATGGAGGTGGGGATCAATTTACTCTAGAAATAACTCTTGGCTACTCCACTTAATAACTCTTTATAAATATTATAACTTAATAACTCTTTATATATATGTGTGTGTGTGGGGACATATATAATAAGAATTTTTTTTTTATAAAAATATTAATAATTAATTTCAGTCATTAGAGTAAAATGAATGCGTGAAATTAAAACATATCCAATTAACAAGTCACGTGCGCTCACTTTTTTTAACCCAACCTCCCCACACCATATTTTCTACCATTAACCCACAAAAAAAGTATAAACTATAAAAATTTAAAAAATCATCACTCATAAAAAATTAATCGTACAAAATAAACGCTGCGTGTGTCCAGATTAAAATATAGCTATCCCGACCATAAAAAAGTTAAGTAATTATATTCTAATTAGTAATTTACAATCTTGATTATATAAATTTTATAACTCATTAATTTATGTTGGAAAATAAATTTTATTATACTTTTAGAAATTATTAATTTTAATTTCTGAAAAATACCATATTTTTTTAATTTTTAATACATTTCCAGAAAAATGGAAAGTCTCACTTAATATCCTTTAACTCTGAAATCTGCCGGTGGACAACTTCAAAACATAACAACACTCCGCATTCTAATCATATTTGTCCAATTGGATAAGGATGATTTCTTCTGGAACGGGACCTCTACACAAACACATGTGTGTAACCAATAGACATTCCTCCCAACAAGTCATGTCTAAATCAGGAATAACACTATAGCAATTGCCAATCTTGTAACAACACTCAATGCTGATGTAGTCTGTTAATGTTCTTTTTAAAATAAATTTCTTTAGGTATAGCAATTGAATTTCAACCATACATGCATTTAAAATTCATTACATTTTAATTCTTAACTTTATAACAGCCTAATTAGATATTAAAAAATCAATGCTCTGAACTTAGATTCATCCAAGCTAAGCATGTGTTTTATTTTATTCATGGATAAGGCACCGTTTTATTAAACTTCGAGATTCCAATTCGAATAGAGAGAGAGGGAGAAGCAGAAAGAGATTTGTGGAGAAGATGGTGACAAAACATGACAAGTGTCCTACCACCTGTTACACGAGAGCACACATGCAAGGTCTTATTGATTGACACGTGTCTTCAATACTTCTTTTGAGTCTCTATATATGGCTTCACTCTGCCACTAGCTTGAGCTCACCAAACAAAGGACGAAGATTGTGAAGTATAAATCGGTGCAAGTAATTCTCTTAGAAAATTTCGGTGTGTTTGTGAAGACCAAAACTTAGTATTCTAGCTGCTGAAGTATGGCTACTGTGGGAAGGAACATAGCAGCTCCTCTGCTGTTTCTTAACTTGATCATGTATTTTATTGTTCTTGGCTTTGCTAGTTGGTGCCTCAACAGGTTCATCAATGGCCAAACCTATCACCCCAGTAAGTTGAAACTCCCTTCTCTATATACCATTTTACATTCACTGTTATGCTAATTGATTCATCATTCATGTCATAAAAAGTAACTCACTTTTTTTTCTAAACTTCACTTCTAGTTGACACTAAAGCATCTATTGATGTTGGGGTTCATGTGTCTAAACTAAAATAACAGTGGCCTAATTTGAATTTGTGAAATGGCGGCACTTTACTTATAACAAAAAAGAGTACATATTTGATACATTCCTGATTTCAGAAAAAAAAATGACATGACCCTTTTTGTATGTTCCTTTCAGGTTTTGGAGGAAATGGTGCTACCATGTTCTTCTTGATCTTCTCCATACTAGCAGCCGTTCTTGGCATAGTGTCCAAATTTCTAGGCGGCAATCACATGAGGGCATGGAGGAGTGACAGTTTAGCATCTGCAGGAGCCACATCAATTATTGCTTGGGCTGTGACTGCTCTAGCCTTTGGGTAAAACCATGACCAAAACACACTTTCACACTTTTTGTAAAGCCAATATCTTATGCAAAATAATACTTCCTAATTTTTTAACTACTATATGATATGTTCATCTCATACTCATATTATGAGTATTTTAGTCTTTTGTTATGGAGGGTGACAAAAGCTTTATTCTCTGTCTGTGCAATGCAACAGGTTGGCTTGCAAGCAGATAAACATAGGAGGACACAGAGGATGGAGACTGAGGGTAGTGGAGGCCTTCATAATTATCCTCACCTTCACACAGTTGCTGTACCTGTTGCTGATCCATGCAGGGTTGTACAGTAGCAGATATGGTCCCGGGTACCGTGACACTGACTATGGTGTGGGAGGAGGGGCTACAGGAGATCCAATGCATAAGGGTGCAGGTGTTCCTGTTAGTGGCACTCGTGTCTGATATATATTCCTTGGCTGCACTTGTTCCTTGTCTTTAATGATGTTCTAGTTTCCTTGTTGGGACTATGTTCTTTTTTTCTTTTTATTTTCATCTTTTGTTTGTTTTGGATGGAGTAATGCCTTTGGGTTGTTTGTTGCATGTTGAACAGTCACTTTGTAGCATGCCATTGTGTATATTAATGGCTGCAATTGATTTTGTATTTGCTTCCTTCTTTCTCTCTCTCTTTCTCTTCTCCCTGCCCTGCCCCCCATTTTGAGAATCTGCTGGTAATCTCTACCTTGAACAAAAACTAAATGCACAATGCACAATTGCTAAATGCAAATTCAAGTGTAGTTCACATTTACTAAATGAATCGTACCTAGGACCAGGACTCTTCATTTTGGTATGCTTGAAATGCAGTTTCATAAAAAAATTCCAATGATGTCTTTTGTGTTCATATATAATAAATGATAAGGCATATATTAAAGAATTTTGGCTTTGCACTAGCACTCTGCAATCTGGAGCATGATATAATTAATATACCTTCAATGCCATTCAAAGGAGTTAAGACACATTAAAAAACTTTGTAATAAGTAGGAACACATAAGGCCAAAGGCATGAAAGAATGTGAAATAGAACATACGGTAGCTAGAGTGAGAAGACAATATATCAGAAAAACAGGAAGAATGAGTACAAGAAAAAAGAAAAAAAAAAATCTGACCACAAGAAGTGGGTAAGGTGTTGGAGTTGTTAACGGGTATTTGTCACCAGTAGGAAGAAAAGGAAATTTTGTTTTATACATTCTGCACTGAAAGAATTAGAATTATATTTTTGGGATAAAAAAGATACAAGACATGAGAGAAAAGGAGAGGTTCATGTGTGCAAGAGTAGTGTGGAGAAATTAACTAGCTGAAATTTATTAGGTAAGGAAGAATTCAATCAAAATTCAAATTGCAGAGATGAATTAAATTTGGAGTAGTAATGAAGAAATGAAGTAGACTTGCTGAATGGAAAATGTATACAAATATAATTGAAGGAATAGTATGAAACTATGCATGCATCACAGTTGAATGGAAATGTCTATAAGTACAATTAAATGAATAGTATGAAACAATGAATGGAATTGTCTACAACTATTAAATGAATAGTATGAAACTATGGATGCATCAGACCTGAAATTGTTGTCACCTGAAGTTTCAATTTTCTTACATCATAGGGCAATACCAAATATGAATCAATCTTTCATTTCTGGATAGGGTTTTGTCTGTTACATAGGCTCTGGTTTTTGTTGTACAATGAGACAGATAGATGGACTTTCCTTTTTATATTTGTGTGACATGTCTCTAAAATGACTGTTTCATCTAATGTGAATGCATGGTCATTATTTGACTTTATCTAACCTTCAAAGTGATAGAATTTACGACTTTGGATATGTGATTTTTAGTGGCTTTAAACGTCTAACAGACTAACACACTAACTACACAGGTACATGGCTTACTTTTGCTAATTTTTAACATGGTTTTGCATAATCTTGAATGTGGATTTCTGTAATTTCTTTTAGAAAAAATGTCATCCACTCTGTACCATTAATGTTTTGCTGCACAAAATTATTTTTGTGAAGGATGAGATCTTTTACAATTTTAAAGAAACAGGCAGAAGATTTAATTCACAATGGATGTTAAGGTTTAAATGGAAGAATGTGATAAGTGGTGCTAATTAGAGCAAATTCTCGATTGAAATGAAGATCGAAGCCATTGGGGAAGAAAAACAAGAAATTAGAAAACCGATCGAATAAAACTCATTGTATGAAGAGATTGAAGCATTCTTGAGTGCATATGAGAGATGATTAGAGTTCCATAGCATACCTTGCAATTGTATCTTATCATCAATCACCAAGTGGGTGTTTTTATTCCGGCGAGGTCATTGTTCATTTCTTTGATAAAAAGGGCTTCAACAGACAATTTGGTACTTGGTGTTAGGGTCTTGGGGAGGTTGGGAAGAGATTTTAATAGAGAGGTAAGGGAAATAGAGAAAAGAAAAGGAAAAGGGTGAGAAAAGAAATAACATTTACTTTTTGGTTTGGTGGAAGGGGGAGGACAACAATTAACTTTGAAGTTATAAGTAGTTATAAAATTGAGGGTAACATGATAATGAAGAAATATGAAACAGAGTTTGTTAAATTTATAAGTAATATATAGAATTGTTAGGAATGATATACATAAGGATAATTTTAAAGTTTAAAAGTAATAAAAAAACTTTTAATCAAAACAATTTTCATTAAGTATAACACGTGATAAGAGTATTAACACATTATTTTAATTTTTAATTTTAAATGAATTATGTGTTTTTTTTCTTTTTAATATTTTGGGTGGGCTGGCTCGTCTAGTCCATCATAAAAGGTAGTGGGTTGTATATGTTGGTCTATTTTGTTTGGGGGCTAATCCGCCTCGTCCCATTTCTTGGTAGGTCACTGGCTAACTAGTCCACTTTGTCATCCATTCATTGTACTATACACCAACCTATTACTAAATAAGACACCTTCTACGACTTTCCACCATCGCCAAAAAGTGAATGTATTCTCTCCGATACTAGAAATTATAAACAAGTGAGAGATAAACTCGCACATTGTGTGTGGGACTAACAAAATATATGGGTCTATCTCTTACATGCTAGTAATTTCCAGTAACTGAAGAGGAGTTTTCTCCGATCAAAAACACCTTAAACTCACCCCAAATCCAGTTACCAATTCAACCCATCCAAATGCTTGGAAGAATCCCACAAGTCTCATTATGTGTTCAACCACTAACCTACAACAACCTTCATTTTTTTAATAATAGAATGAAATGAAATATAATGGTATAAATTAATTTTATCCCACCTCATCCAATATTCCATTTTTCCCCTTTAAATAAGCCATTTCTCCATTATAACATTAAAATATTCAAACAATATAAGAGTGAATTTACTTTATTCCACCTTATTCCATTTAACTTCATTTCATTTATTTTATTAAGAATGTATTTGATAAAATTGGCAAATAAAATAGCTTAAAGTTAAAACCTTATAAGTTAATTGATTAAATTGAAAATATTCAGTATAACTAACTTATAATAATGGATATGGTTGTCATTAATTATTTAACTAAAACTTAAAATTTAGTAATTATGAAAAAAATTGGAAGATAAACATAAAAAGGTAATTTCAAACACAATTTGCGTATGGTCTATTTAAGAAACTTTCGAGAGCTATTGGGTTAGAGATAAATAGTGAATGAGTTGCTTAGAGTAATAAAATTAATATAATAATATGAGAAATGTGAAGAATTATAAAATATTGATTTGAGAAATATATAAAAGGTACTGAAATGGAGATGGTCTGAAAGAGTTTCTTTCGGCAATGTTTGACATGTCAAATGAATGAAATTAATTTATCTTTTTTATGGAATGAAAATATACATTTTTTAATTATATATCCTATTTTATTTTATATTTAAGATTTAAGATACATTAAGCAAAAAATAAAACGTTTATGTCATGCCTCGTCTTGTTTTAATTTGTTTATTAAATATTAGTTTATATATATTTCTTTAAATGAATTGATCTAATTTGATTGAAGTTAGTTGTAATCTAATATAATTCTCAAATGCAAATTTTAAGGAGTACAGATCCTCTCTATTCTTCAAAGAAATGGACATCTCCCGTCCATTGAATCTGTTACTGACATGTGGCATTAAAAAATTGAACAGCTAAGATTTCATCTCAATGAGTCATTTTAAAATTAAAAATAAGAGTGAGATTTACAGACTTGTTGTAGCTTTACCCTGTCATAGCCACCGCCCCAACATTGTCCCATTGTTGAACCGCCAAATGTCACCGTTGTGTGAATATACTATTCAATTTTTCAAATTTGATCTTTTTTATTAATTTAAAATCTAAGTTATTGTGATGGACTTGTAATGAAGCATCGAAAAGCTTGCAAGAGGTTGGTGTTGTGCCAAAAGTTGTAGAGGTCCTTTCAAAGAAAAAAAAAGGAAGTTTGAGAGGTTGAGGTAGTTTCTGCCGCGTGGAGGGGTGGATGGAGAGCTAGCCTTGGAGGATGAAGCTTCCGTTTGGGCGATGATGTGGTGGACAACGATGAGGCACTTCAGGGCCACGACGGAGTGGTTGGTGGACTGAAGGCAGTCCATTGGGACTTCCATATGGCGGCAGATGCGCGGTGGTGCGTGAGCCGTTACTAGACCCAACTCCATCAGGGCTAGTTAATGTGTTTGAAGCTTTTCTTCTTTCGCAATCACGGGATCCTCTTTACTTTTGTTTTTAAAACATTTAAATAAATGTGTCATTGACACCTTCAATCAACTCGAAGTCTCTATTTCTTTGAGAAATGGAGAGAAGTTCAACTCAATTTCAACTTTCCAAATTTAAGTTTAAACATGACTTACGTTCAAAAAACAATATTGAATTACATTAGTCTAAATATGAACCCAAAATAAAA
The DNA here is from genome assembly GCA_026901365.1 of Sesbania bispinosa. Classification (NCBI taxonomy): domain Eukaryota; kingdom Viridiplantae; phylum Streptophyta; class Magnoliopsida; order Fabales; family Fabaceae; genus Sesbania; species Sesbania bispinosa. The sequence goes on from QLOH01000244.1 coordinate 114,449, forward strand.
ATTATACTCAAATATAATTAAAAGTACCTTCTGTGTTTGAAAAATGTAAATTTGAGGTTGTAAACAACAATTCTATAAAAATGTTCATTGGGAAGTATCTTGACCTGAATGTTTCTAATGTTGTTCATCAGGTTGAATTAAAGCTTGTTAATTTGTTTTTTAGAATTTTCCAGATTTACGTTGGGGCAATGGAGCTCTTGAATCTTTGTTAGTTATGACTTAGGAATGAGTTTGTTATTTCAGTTAGGTGGTTAGTCGTTCCTCTCTAAGCTGCCTATATATATAGTATCTTGCTGTATAGGAAAAGAGTGAATGTGAGTGTAAGTGAGAACGATTACGGAGAGCCGTCTGAAGTACATACTAATGGTGTAACCTTGTTTGAAGTTGATTGTCTGAAATAAGAGAAGCATTTTTTCTCTTGTATACTCTTTCTTCTTTCTTCGTGTTCTTGATTCGTTTTTCTTAAGCTTTCAATTGCTTGCCTTCTTACCCAACAAGTGGCGCCGTCTGTGGGGAAGATTGAAAGGAAAGATAATCAAGAATGGCAACGAAGTATGATATTGAGAAGTTCTTTGGAGCAAATGACTTTGGGCTGTGGAAGATCAAGATGGAGGCTATCTTGATACAGCAAGGGTGCGAAGAAGCGTTGAAGGGGGAGATGAACATGTCATCATCTTTAACGCAGACAGAGAAAAAGAATATAGTTGACAAGACAAGAAGTGCAATCGTTATGTGTCTTGGTGATAAGGCACTCAGAGAGGTGGCGAAGGAGAAAACAGCTGCAGGTATGTGGACGAAGCTGGAATCTTTGTACATGACAAAGTCTTTGGCCCACAGACTTTGTTTGAAGCAACAACTTTACTCGTTCAAGATGGTGGAGTCAAGAATGATTGAAGAGCAGTTGGCAGTCTTTAACAAGATTGTTGATGACCTTGAAAACATTGGTGTGAAGCTTGAAGATGAGGACAAGGTCGTTATCCTTCTCAACTCTTTACCTAAAACCTTTGAGCATTTCAGAGATGCGTTGTTGTACGGGAAAGATCAGATAATTACTCTGGAGGAGGTTGTGACCTCAGTTCGAACCAAGGAGTTGCAGAAACTTCAAGATTCGAAGGGTGTAGAGGAGGTTTCGTCTGGTCTAGTTACGGTGAAAGGCAAGGGAAAGAAGCCAAAGAATAAAGGAAAGAAGGCAAAGTCTGAAGGCAAGAAGCAGATCAAATGTTACAAGTGTCAAAAGATGGGTCATATCAAGAAGCATTGTCCTGAGAAATATGCCAAGGAGCCTAGGATACAGGAAACTGCAGATGTTGCAGAGGCTTCTGAAGGATATGAATCTGCAGGTGTTTTGGTAGCTTCGTCTAAAGACTCTCTGAAGAGTTGGGTCATGGATTCAGGGTGTACCTATCACATGTGCCCTGTGAAAGATTACTTTGAGACCTTAGAACTAAAGGAGTATGGGTCTGTATTTCTTGGGAACAACAAAGCTTGCAAGGTGTAGGGCATTGGGGCAATCAGACTAAGGATGTTTGATAACAGAGAGATGTTGCTGCAGGATGTGAGGTATGTTCCAGAGCTCAAAAGGAACCTTATGTCCATTAGCATGTTTGATGTTATGGGGTATTCCACCAAGGTGGAGGGTGGAATGATGAAGGTGTCCAATGGAGCATCCATAGTTGCTAAGGGGAGAAGAAGTAATGGGTTGTACATTCTGGAAGGTTCTACTGTCATTGCACATGCATCAGTTGCAAGTCAGTCAATGGTAGACAAGACTAAACTGTGGCACCTAAAGGCTTGGTGGAGTTGGAGAAGCAACAACTGTTGATGGGAGATAAGCTTCAGAAGCTGGATTTCTGTGACCAGTGTGTTTTGTGTAAGTCTCAGAGAGTGCTGTTTGGGACAGGCAAACACACTTCCAGCAGACCTTTTGAATATGCTCATGCAGATTTGTGGGGTCCATCCAGGACTCAGACGCATGGTGGAGGGTCTTATTTTCTCTATTGATGACTTCTCAAGGAGAGTTTGGACCTACATTATGAAGAACAAGGCTGAGACATTTCAGAAGTTCAAAGAATGGTATGTTCAGACAGCTAATCAACAGGGGACCAAGCTAAAGGTACTAAGAACAGACAATGGGTTGGAATTTGTTTCAGAAGAGTTTAATAGTTTTTGCAGGGACCAGGGAATCAAAAGGCATAAAACTGTGGCTGGGGACTCCTCAACAAAATGGACTTGCTGAAAGGATGAACAGGACCATTCTAGAGAGAGTCAGATGCATGCTTTTGGGAGCAGGGATGCCTAAGAATTTTTGGGGAGAAGCCGTTAATACTGCTGTATATCTGATTAACAGGTTCCCTTCGTCTGCTTTGGGGTACAAGACACCTATGAAAGTTTGGAGTGGAAAACCAGCTGATTACTCTAAGCTGAGGGTGTTTGGGTTTTGGCATATGCACATGTCAAGCAGGATAAGCTGGAGGCACGAGCTGAGAAATGTATCTTCCTTGGATACGCTGAAGGAGTCAAGGGATATAGGCTGTGGAGGTTAGAACCTAAACCTTCAAAACTTATTATCAGCAGGGATGTAACATTTGATGAGACGAGAATGGGAATGCTTGGTGGAGACTCTGAAAATGAGGGGGAGAAAGTTCACATTGAGATGGAGGCATCTACAAGCAAACTCAGGGAGGATCATCTAAAGACTTCAGAAGGTGCTGCTTCAGATGGAACTTCAACAGGTACATCGTCTGAAAACTTCAGACAGTCTGAAGACTTCAGAAGGACTGAAGACTTCAGAAGGTCTGAAGACTTCAGAAGGTCAGAGCGCACTGTGAATGACTATCAGCTAGCTCGTGATAGAGAAAGGAGGGTTCCAAAACCTACCAAAAGGTTTGGACATGCTGACCTTATCTGTTATGCTCTTAGTATGGCTGAAGAGATACAGGGTTCAGACGAACCAAGTAACTTCAGAGAGGCACTCGAGAGTTCAGAGAGGCAGCAATGACAACGTTCCATGGAGGAATAACTTGATTCGCTGAAGAACAACAACACTTGGAGACTTGTAGACTTACTTGAGGCACATAAGGTAATCAGATGCAAGTGGGTCTTTAAGAAGAAAAACGAGATCCCTAGTGTTGAGAAAGCGAGGTTCAAGGCAAGGCTTGTGGCTAAGGGATTTACACAGGTTGAGGATGTGGATTATAATGAGATATTCTCACCAGTTGTAAAGCACTGTTCTATCAGGATTTTGATGTCAATTGTAAACCAGTTTGAATTGCACCTGGAGCAATTGGGTGTCAAGACAACCTTTCTGCACGGAGATCTGGATGAAACCATTTACATGGAACAACCAGAGGGGTTGCTGAGGATCAGAGAGTGTGTCTACTTCAAAAATCATTGTATGGTCTGAAACAGAGCCCAAGGTAGGGATGTCAACGGGGCGGGTGCGGGTAGTACCTACCCATATAGGTACCCGCTAAAATTAACGGGTACCCATGCGGGTAATGGGTATCCGCGGGTATTCACGGGTACCCATTAATGTTTAAAAATTTAAATTTTATTAAAAAAAATAAAGGAGATGTTATATAATAAATTATAATATCATATTATATATATAAACAATCATTATATAATACCATTACATGTTAATATATTATAAATATTATAAAAAATTAATATAAAATAAATTATATCTCATCATAAAATAATAAAAAATCATAATATTCAAATATATTTAATAAAAAAATATGTTTTAATGAGTATGCGGGGCGGGTAGTATAATATTCGTCCCCACCCATTTAATAAATATGCGGGTACCCATTGCGGGTATATCCACGGGTATCCACGGGTGCTAGTTTTTTTGACATCCCTAGCCCAAGGCAATGGTATAAGAAGTTTGATGATTTTCTGATGAGAATGGACTTCAGCAGGTGTAGTTATGACAGTTGTGTCTACGTTTTAAGAGAAGAACCAGACATTTTGTATCTACTCTTGTATGTAGACGATATCCTGGTGGCTAGCCGTAACAAGGGTATGATCAATCAACTCAAGACAAGGTTAAATTCAGAATTTGAGATGAAGGATCTTGGGGTGGCCAAACGCATACTTGGCGTTGATATAGTAAGAGTTGAGTCAAAGGGTGTACTGCGTCTAACTCAGCAAGTCTATCTGAAGAAGGTTGTGGAGAGGTTTAGGATGCATCAATCTAAACCTGTGGGCACACCCTTGGGACACCACATGAAACTCTCAAGGAGTCAAGCTCCTGATTCAGAAGATGAAAGGAGGAAGATGAATGTTGTTCCCTATGCTAGTGGGGTTGGAAGCATCATGTATGGGATGATCTGTACTAGACCAGACTTGGCTCATGCTGTGAGTGTTGTCAGCAGGTTCATGGGAGACCCTGGACAAGCACATTGGGAGTCTCTGAAGTGGATTCTCAGGTACATGAATGGAACTCTGGATTCAGGATTACTATATCAGAAGAAACGGTACCTCTCAGAAGGTGGAGTTGCAATTGAAGGGTTCATTGATGCAGACTATGCAGGATGTATGGATACACGAAAATCCTTATCAGGATATGTGTTTACTCTATTTGGAACTGCATTAAGTTGGAAGGCAAACCTTCAATCAGTAGTAGCATTGTCTACAACAAAGGTTGAGTATATTGCGTTGTCTGAAGGAGTGAAGGAAGGTCTATGGTTGAAAGGCATGTTGAATGAGTTAGGAATTGAACAGGAGTGTGTTCAGATTCATTGTGATAGTCAGAGTGCTATTCACTTGGCCAATCATCAGATGTACCATGAAAGGACCAAGCACATTGATGTGAAGTTTCACTTTATCAGAGAAGTGGTTGAAACAGGGGCAGTAAGGATTGTGAAGATTGCTTCTGAAGATAATCCTGCTGATATGTTGACCAAAACACTACCAAGATGCAAGTTTGAGAGATGCTTAAACTTGGTGGGCTTTGTCTGAATGTTGTCATTCCAAAGTCAAGGTGGAGAATGTTAGTTATGACTTAGGAATGAGTTTGTTATTTCAGTTAGGAAATTAGTCGTTCCTCTCTAAGTTGCCTATATATATAGTATCTTGCTGTATAGGAAAAGGGTGAATGTGAGTGTAAGTGAGAACGATTACGGAGAGCCGTCTGAAGTACATACTAATGGCGTAACCTTGTCTGAAGTTGATTGTCTGAAATAAGAGAAGCATTTTTTCTCTTGTATACTCTTTCTTCTTCTTTCTTCTTCCTTCGTGTTCTTGATTCGTTTTTCTTAAGCTTTCAATTGCTTGCCTTCTTACCCAACAATCTTAATAGAAATCTTTTTTAGTTACTGGACTTGTCCATTACCCGAAAAAAGTATTCTCCTTAAATCTTGATACAAATAAAGACACACTTTTATACTATTTCCTCAATAAGGGATTATCATTATGTTGTAAATTATTTACGTATAACTATTTATTATTTTTTTGGATAGAAGTTTTAACGACCAGAGATACTTATATAATTTTAAGATTAGGTTATTATCCAAAGTTTCACCTAAAGTTTATGACACCATTCATAAAATTACTTGTTAAGAAAAACAACTTACATCTAAAAAAATATAAATGTTTTATTTATCTGTTTTTTGTTTTAAAAAACACTTGTTTCAAGTTCTCATAAATTCCCATTATGAATCAGTTTGGTTAATCTTCTTAAAAAAAAGGAATAAAAAAATAGGATGAATGAATGTAACTTGGTTACTTATGAAAAAAATAAATAAAAAATTTTTAAAAAAATTGAGTTGCAAAATCTAATTTTAATTTTTGAGAGAAGTTAAAATTCATGTCAATTTAGATGCATTTATTTAGAAGAAATTATAGGAAAATATAAAATGTAATGAATAAAAAAACAAAAATATATTCAATTTTTTCCTTAAATTAAAATTACGGTTTTTATAACATGTGCAACCTTGCACAGGATAATAAATTAAAAGTGGAAAGATTTTATTGGAAATTACAGCTTTTGATTAGGGGTGGAAGTAGGCCGAGTTGAGCTAGGCTTTGCAGGGCCCAAGCCTGGTCTGCATTATATTTTTGTGGCTCAAGTCTGGCCTGTTACCTGTCATAGGCCATTTTTTAGGCCTGGCCTGACCTGTTTCAAAGTCTAGTTTGGCCTATTAGCCTGTTTAAAAGCCCATTTCATATTATGACCTTTAAACAGGTCAATAAATCTATCTCTAAATAGGTCAGTGCGCTTACAAACTAATACTTACTCTTTTATAATGTAAATATGTCACTGACATATACGTTTAAATAAGACAATAAGCCTATCTCTAAATAGGCCAACAGACGAATTTAAAAAATTATATATTATTATACTATTTATTATATATAAAATATTTATATGTTTATTAAAAATAATATTATTTATAATAGGCAAACCTGTCAAGCCAAATAGGCTTTTTCAAAAGTCTAGACCTTACCTTTTTATTAAACGAGTTGAGCCAAACTAAGTCTTAAGTAGGTTGGGTCGTAGGCCCCTGTCGAGCAGTCTGGCCTATTTCCACCCCTACTTTTAATATTACTAATGCATTGAATATTGTGATAATTACAATTTCTAATAAAATATTTTATTTTTTATTTATTATTATGTGCAAGGATTACACTGGTTAAAAAAACCGTTAAAATTAATCTATATAATTTAGCTTTTCTCAAAACTCTTTCCTTTAACCTCTTCGTACAAAAATTGGTGACAATAATTCGTTTTCAAAATAAAAAAGTTCCTTTACTATTCTCAATTCTGTCGCAAAAATCAGGTCAATTTTGATTGGCCCATGGTTACAAGCTAGTAGCTACTATGATGATTTCCATTTCCCCTGCAACCAAAACTAAAAACTCAATCTCCAAACGGATCATAAATGATCCCTCTTTATTGCACAGTAGAGTACTCATCCATTCACACAGTGCAGCCACGTGCATTGAACCACACACCGCACGTGGCAACATTCCATAACCGATGCTGTAAATCATTCACCTACTCCTTTTACCACACAATTCTCCATTCTCACATTTTACAATTTTTTTTCCCCTCAAAAACAAATCCCACTCTCCCCTCTCACTTCTGAACACACCACTGCACTAACACCACCACCACAAGACCATAACCATAAAATTAACATTCTCTCTCACACACACACACACAACACAACAGAAAAACAGAACACAAAATCATTTCTTCATTCACTCAACCATTTCTCATGCCAAATCAAAACCATGTCTGATCCTTCCACCACCCCATTGCCAATCTTACCTGACCCACACCATCACCAACCCCTCATCCACGGTGGCGCCACCACGGCACCACCACCACCACCACCACCTTCCTCTTTAATTAGGGAATACAGGAAAGGAAACTGGACCGTTCAAGAGACACTGATCCTCATCACAGCCAAGAAACTAGACGATGAGCGTAGGCTGAGAACCTCAACCTCATCAACAACCCCACATGACCCTACAAGACCTGCATTTGGTGCCAGCAGTAGCAGAACCAGTGGTGAGTTAAGATGGAAATGGGTAGAGAACTATTGCTGGAGCCATGGTTGCTTGAGAAGCCAGAACCAATGCAATGACAAATGGGACAACTTGCTGCGTGATTACAAGAAGGTTCGTGACTATGAGTCCAAATCAGAATCTTCCAACAACAAAGATCATTTCCCTTCTTATTGGACCATCAACAAACAACAACGCAAAGAACAGAATCTTCCTTCCAATATGGTCTTTGAAGTCTACCAAGCTATTAGTGAAGTTCTTCAGAGGAAACAAACCCAAAGAACAACAACCCCACCTCAACCTTTGGTCACATTAGCTTCACCATCACCACAACCACTTCAAACTCAACCTCCTCCTCCTCCTCCTCCTCCACCACCACCTCCCCTGCCTCTACCACAAGCTCCTCCTCCGCCGCATGCTCCGGCTAGCTCCACCACTCCGGCGGTTTCGGGTAATGCAGTAATCAATATGCTACACAGCTCACTCTCAACACACTTTTTTTTTAAAAAAAAAATTATTTTTTTTAACAATTTTTGGATGTTGTGTTGTGTGTGGGTTATCGGTCAAACTTGCAGGGTCTGTAAACCCTGCCACACTTCATGGGACCCATTTTCATCTTTTTTCATATGGTACAATCAGTTCCATGCTATTTAAAATACAACTGAAAGCTGTGGACGCTTTCTGACCGTTTGATGCATCACACGGTGGATGGGAAGAACTGTGGTGCTATTGGTGGTATCTTAGACCACGTAGCTCCACTGCTCACAGATTCTATTTCCCATTAAAAAACTCAGGAAAAATTAAAAATGTTCTGTTTTTCAACTTTTTTTTTTCTAGTTTTTTAAAAAATAACAACATTGAGATAAAAAAAATAAAGGGCTCTACAGTACAATCATGCAGACCAGTGTGTGAAAGGGTACTGCCTCATGATTGTCATGGATTTTGTGGGCTGCCCAAGAAAATAGATTCTAAGTTGCTTAATCCCTCTGGGTGTAATCATTAACATAATCCTTAATCCTTAATAGTAACAAAAGCTCAAATCTTAGTCCAAATTTAAACAAAAAAAATTGGTTGTCAGTTTTCCACGTAGTCAATGCATTATTGACCAATACCATCTCATAACTAAACTCATGCAAATTAAATACTCATTAATTCCATCTTCAGAAACCTTTATTTTTTTGGGTATGTGGGGATCAATTTTATTATTTTTTTATGAAAAGGGTCATTTTCAGTTTCATGCTTACTTATTTCTTAAACCAAGATTCTTATTAGTCTTTGTTAGTTTGTTGAATATTATATTATTGTTTCCATTATCATTTCATGCAATATATATAGCTCTAATAATGAACCTAGCTAGTAATGATATTTCGAATTGAATTTTGTGGAACTTTTTTTGATTGTAGAGAGGTCAGAATCATCAGGGTCAGAGCAGAGTGAGGACGATGATGATGGCTCAGAATCGAAACGTAGGAAAGTTAGGAACCTTGGTTCAAGCATAATGCGCAGTGCATCAGTGTTGGCACGAGCTCTTAGGAGTTGTGAGGAGAAGAAGGAGAAACGACACCGTGAACTGATGGAATTGGAACAAAGGCGGATTCAGATGGAAGAAGCTCGGAATGAGGTTCACCGGCAAGGCATCGCCACCCTTGTCGCCGCCGTGAGCAACCTTTCTGGTGCCATTCAATCACTCATTAATTCTGAACGCCATGGTCAAAGATAATTATATGCATGATATTAATTAATTATATGCTTCTCTTAATTATTACTATTATATGATTCAGAAAAATCATATAATATTTATCAGCCATTCTTTCCCCCTACCTCCCTCCCTCTTTTAAAATTCAATTGGATAGTCTAATATTTTTTTAGTCAGTTTCACCAATTGATTTCACATGATATATGTCAGCTGAAATGTGATGCATGGTAAATGTTCCATTCTTTGATGGAGAAACCAAGCCTAATATTAATTGTTTATTGGGACACAACTGTTGATCTAGTGATTATTATGTATATAATTTAATTAATGAATGTCTTACATTAATTTGTTTGTTTGTTTCTCTAAAAATAGATGAATGGTCCCGGTCTTCATGTATGTGCTATTTAATTGAATGGAAACACTCAAGACTGAACTATATATGCTACTAATTTTAGACGTAATGTGTTTTTGTGGAATTTCTACAGAAGTACTTTTTTGTGAAGAAAATAGCATGAATCAAAGAGATGAAATGTATTTAACTTTTCCATAAGTTAAAATTAGTTACTTTGGGAGAAGTTAAATGAGAGAGCTTTTGGAGTAGGTGGTCAATAAAGACCAATTTTAATTTATGGAAAAATTAAATGCATTTAACCTCTTTGATTCATGTTATTTTTTTTACCTATAAATACTTTTATAAGTTACATCCAAACATGCTAGAAATATTTTTATTTGTGTTTTTGTTTTCTTTGTTTTAAGAAGGGTGCCAAGTTTGTTGGTCACTCACTCGCTCACACCAAATGGTGTGTGATGGGATTCTTGAGACATAATTCATAATTGGGAAAAGGGTGTGCAAGTAACGAAGTTGTTTTGTTAATGGGAAATTGTTGTAGCTAAAGAAAAGGGCAATTGATGGATGGGCATTTTGGGAATGAAACATACTTTTTGGGGTACCACGGAGTGAAGGGGGAAAGGTGTTGCTGACAAGTGCGGCAGAGGGCAGAGAGTGCTCCTCCATTCTCACTCACAAGGGACAGTCAAAGGGTCTGAGTCAATTTTCTTTTGACCACATAGGACACTAACCCCACCACTTTGCCTTGTGTACCCTTCTCACTCCTCCTCTCATATACGCCAAAACCATGATAGACTCTCCTCAATGATACATTTCACTTCCCAAAATGCCCCTCTTCGTCCCATCTCTCTCTCTTCCTGGCTAGTACAGTCTACAGACTGCCCTTTCCAGGCATCTTTAACTCTCCAATCCTCCTATGCTACTTTATCACCGACGCATTCCCTTATCAATTTTTCCCACTCACTCCAGGTTTGCAATTCTGTTGGCCTAAATTCACATTTAAATTTGACTAGTTTTATTACCAAACTAAATACACACTAGTCTGAACCAATGTTTAATCAAACACATTTTTTTTTAATGGTGTCATGCAAGGCTGGGAAACAATGAAGAGTGTGCATTTAAGAGGTGCATGTTCAGGGACGGATTAATAGAGGTTTAGGTGAATTTTGGATTCCTCATTTAATTCTAATATTTTATTAGGCTACTTTTTTAATCTCAAATCCGAGTATAAACTAAATGATATTAGAGGGTAATTAATGTTGGGTTTAAATAGGATGGGATGGAGATGAAATATAATCATGACAATGTGGGGTGTTGATTAGCTGGCACGGGATTGTTGTAGAGTAAAATTATCTTTCGTGGAGGATATTTATGATCTTGTACACATATTAGAATTTCTTTTAACATATACATTATATTTTTGCCCTCTCTTTTAATCACAGGAAAAAATTCCTGAGAATTGGCCTTATTATGATATGAGAATGTTTTCAATTTGAACAAGATTGTTTTTTATGAAAAATACTTATGATTTATAAAAAAAATCACAAAAAATGGAGGAACATTGAATTTAAAAACTCTAAAAAGGATAAATTAAGTCTTTTTTATCACCCAAGAGGGGAAATATTTTAATAGGGTACAAGGGTACTTAAACCTTTACAAACCAAACAAGCACACAAATATATGTCAAACCTATTACAATGAGTTCAAATACGACAAAGGTTTCTCAATCCACTCATAAAAAGAAAATGTAAATCTTTGCAAATTTATCCTAAATTAATTTGAAGTTCTAACTTTTATTTTACAGTAGTTTACTAACAATGACACCATCATTCCTAAATATAACTTCATTTCTATGTAGCCATATTAACCACATTACATCCAACCAAATGGAGATTCAAGCCATTTTCCTTTTCTTTCCTCCTCCTACTCCTACATTTTGTATGAAGTGTAGCTTCTAATCTTTGTGTAACACCATGAAATTCAAGCCAACTATAACATTATAACCACACTTGGTATGAGATCCTGCAAGAAAACAACAAGTGCTCTATTGTTTCTTCATCTAACTTGCAGAAACATAGGCATTATCTTGATCTTCCTGTAATATCCTTCTTTTTCGCATGTTTCTTGTAGTAAGAATCTTGTCAAGCAAAATCTTCCAAGCACATGCAAAAACTTTTAAAAGAAACCAATTCATGACCATTTTTTTTAAAGTATCCCTTACCCTCCTCCTCCCTCAAATATCAATATTTTGCTCTCAATAACATGCACCATAAGGGTCTATTTGGTTTGCATTTTCATTTCTTGTTTTCATTTCTTATTTTCATTTTGTTTCTTGTTTTCTAAAAGTTTACAAAGGAAAAACTGAAAATAGAAAATTTTTGTTTCCAGCATTTATAGTTTTTCCTTTGTAAAATTTCAGAAAAAAGAAACAGAAATGAAAATGCAAACCAAACATATCATTCCTTTTCAGGCTTAATTCTCCACCTCAACTTACCTAATATGGCTAGATTGAATGTCTCTATATTTTTAATTCCTAACCCACCCTCTTCTTTTAACATGCATATTTCGTCCCACCAACAAAACATAAAAGGTGTTATTGGATCGCATTGATGTAATCCATTGATACATTAAAATCTTCCATTGGACTTCCATTTACTAAAATAGAAAATGTTGTTGCCTCTACACATCTTTTTATCCAGCTTATCCATTTATCTCCAAATACCATCCTTTTCACCATTTATTGTGAAAAATCTCAACATATTGAATCATATTCTTTCTCAAAGTCCAACCTCAATATGAGGCCGGCAAGGTTGTTTTTCTCCTTTTGGCATCATCAATAATTACTTTGTTTAGAACCATCACCCCATCAAACACGTTTAACTCCCCATCAAAAGCAAATTGATTTTCACCAATGACATTTTTTAAGACTTTCCTTAGGGAATTTTCACACTTTGGTATTAAAGCCAAAAAAAATAAAAAATGAATTGCATCCTTTTAAAAACTGTTCGTTAATGATTGACCAAAACCTTTTAATGATATTAAAATTATACCCATAGGACCTAGACTTTTGTTTCCACCACATTCCTAATTAAAGTGCACATTTGATTTCTTTCTCTGAAAATTTTGCAATTAACTCCAAACTCCCCCCTTCACTCACTTTTTTCAAATTCAACGCCATCAAGTGTCTAATCCACCATTTTTTATTAAAATGTTTCTTAAAAAAAAAACTTTTTACTCCCATTTTGATCTTACTTGTGTATAAAGTACAAACTCAACAAAAGAAATACTACAATTACTATTAGAATTGATTGTATAACGTGAGACGATTTAGGAAAACCTTTTTCCAAGCTTGAGTGGCTTACACCTTACCACTAGAATTTAATTTTATAAATAAAGAAAAATAAAAATAGTGAAAATATATATGGACAAAAAGGTGAGGCCCATTTGCTTTCTCGATTGAAACCATGGGCTAGTTTGCGTGGGCCCGCTAATAGTCAGTCCACATGCAAGCCTGAGTCTGATTCAGTCGAGAAAGTAATCACTTATTTGCGAATCTGAAATTCAGTTTAAGCACAAGAATTTTACCTTATAAGCATATCATTTTAATGGCATAAGATTGTTTTGGACATATCATACATGTTATACTAAATGTACGTGGACCTTTACAATTGAAAATGCAACTATAGGGAGTGCAGTTTTATATTTTACCTTTCAATTTTAAGGGTTTAAACCATGCAGCTAAAAAAAACACCTATGAGGAATGATGATCCATAATCCATATCAAGTAGTGTCAATGATAAGTAATACATGTTTAAGCATTTCTCTAAAATAATAATAATTAACATAGGCGGAAAATCTTAATTTAGGACTCAAACATATACATGTATAATATGGAGTTATTTTATTTTATTACACACACATATATATGTAGGGGTGCAATCGGGTTGTGTTGGATCGGGTTTGAGGTGACATCAAGTCTGAACCGATAGAATGGTGGTAGGTTGGGTTGGTTCGGGTTTTGTATTTGTTGGGTGAGTAACCCGAACCGAACCAACCCGAATATGTTCGGGTTGGGTTGGGTACCGAGTCATAAACATTTTTCCTTTTCTTTTAAAAATATGTGTAAGATGAAATTAAATTAAAATATAAAATGAAAAAAAAGAAAAAAAAATAGAGAAAAATAAATTGAGAGGAGCAGATGAAATAAGATTTGGGGAACCATCTCTATTTGTGTTATCGTTGCGCCTATTTTTGTTCTCTCCTTGCATGAAAATGAAATAAGATTAAAACTTCCTTTTTTTTTGTTTGGTTCGAGCCGGGTTTATCGGGTTCAACATAGGCAAAACCGAGACCCGAACCGAACCAGATCGGGTTTGAAAGAAAATGTTTGATCCGAACCGAATACCCGAACCGAACCGTTAAATATCTTCGGGTTAGGTTGGATTCGTCGGGTTCGTGAGTTGGGTCAGACCCACTTACACCCCTATTAATATATAAAAATATAATTTAATTCCTTAAAATCATCAATAAATTATAAATATATGTGGGTATATATGAAAAATTGGAAAAAGTGGCGTCCCCTTTTCCCCCTGCTCCTAATGATTACTTTGATAAGTGACAAGTTTCAACCCCATTTCATGTCAATCCATTCCTTTATAAATGTCACAAGAGAAGCCAGTAAGAAAAGAATAACTAGGCCGGCCCAAAAAAAGTTAACCGAATCCAACCTCCAATTGTGATCACGTGCCGGTGTGACTGTATAAACAGGTTAAGGTTCTCACATCAACCTGTTTCACTTATGACAAAAATAAGTAAATAATTTTTTTTCATTCAACGAATATAAATTTAATTATATATAAAAATATTGTATATTACTAATATATCTATCATATTTTATAAATTTTTTTAAAAAAATCTCAGTAGATATATATTTGTGAAAACAAGTATAATTATATTTATTTTATATTGACTAATTAAATAAAAATCAATATAAACCACTTTGCATTTATGGTTCATTATACTAAAACTACTACATTCAAGATATAATGATGGAGGAACCTATTATATAAACAACATAGAAAACAATTCTTAAAATCATACTAGTAATAAAGACAATAAATAGTGTGTCCTATATATTTTTAACCTGAGTTATTTTTATAATTTTATCCACAATTTAGAAAAATCTGATTTCTATATTTATAATCTTAAACATATTTTTAATACTATTTTCAAATTTTAAATATTATATAATAGACAAAATATTTCCTAATACGTAAAATTGTATATACTACGAATATTATTATAAAAAATAATATTTAAATATCATAGAACCCCCGATATGTTACTTAGTACATATAAGGTAAAGTAAATTGTGCACCAAACAGCAAAACTTAATTGGTCATGCAGCTTAATATTTTTACTCTCGTTATTTTCGATAGAAATAATTCTGTAGGGGGTAATTATATAAAAAATATGGCAATGCATTATCCTCTGTTTGGATAAAATAGAGAAATAGAGAAAAAAAAATTAGGAAATCAAAGAGAAGAATGGTAGAGAAATAAGATAGAATTTGATGTTTGTTATGAGAGAAATAGAAGAGAGATAGAAGAAAAATTAATTTAAATAATTATTTGGTTATGTATAAATAAATGAGAGACAGATTTGAAAATGGTTAAAGAGACAAAAATGTCCTCAATTTAACAGTGCAATATATTTAAGATGAGGATAAATATATAATTTTATCCTCCCACACCCTCATCTCTCTCCAATCCTAACTCTTCAATACCTAGAATTAAAATTTGGTGGGTCTCACACTAATTATATCACTGTCTCGTCTTTATAGATACCAAACGAGGTGGAAGAACTCAATCCATCCCAACTCTCTCCTCGGCATTCTCCCTCTCTCTCAACTCTCTCTTTCCAAATAGAGCGTAAAAGTATCATTCCATTTGTGCACGCTTGGCGTGAAATGTTATTTTAAAAAATGGTTTTTATAACATGTGTAACATTGTAAATGATAATAAATTAAAGGTGGAAATGTTTATTAGAAAAATTTAATATTTTCAATGTATTAAATGTTGTGGTAGTTGTAATTTTCAATAAAACGTCTACTTCTGATTTATTATCATGTGCAATATTACATATATAAAAAAATCATTAAAAAACCCTTTTAATGTATGGCTGATATGTAAGTATTCCATATTGACAACTAATTTGTAATGGTAATTTTTATCATGTTATCAAAATATTAAAATTTTTGGGAAATTTATTTTATTTTTTTATAAGCACGACGTAACACAACCCTAAAAGCAAGACTTATATGTACTTTTGTAAAACCTATCTACAATCTCAGATTTTGGATTAGATGTAACTCATTTCAAGATGATAATGGTCTAAGAATTATATGTTTTTATAAGATCCTAGTGTAGTTGGTAAGGCATTTTTACTAGATGAAAGATGAAATAATAGCTGAAACCATTCCATCAGTATTTTGGTAAGGTAATTGCTTTAGGTAGCTATTAGCTTTGTAGCTATTAACTTTTTTTGAAAAGCGCATGAGATATTTTTTAAAAAAAGAAAAAAACTCTAATTTTCAGCTACTAACTGAAAATTTATTACGAGTTTATTCCTCAGCCACCCCCACTCATCATTATTTAATAATTAATGATGTTCTTATATGTCATTTTTAGCGGTGGCAATATGGACTAGGCCCACCGGGCTAGCCCGTATAACCCGCATTTTTTCGCGGGGTGGGCTAGGATTTTGAGCCCATAACACTTTGGTCAGCCCCACTTAACTCGCTAATTTTGCGAGGCCAGGCGGGCTTGGCCTGTGGGCCAAATTTTAAAATCAAAATAATATTAAAGTAACTAAAATTGAAAATTTATTTGGGTATTTCATACTCCATAATGATTAGTAAAGTATGGAATCAATTTTCATGTAACTATAACACGCTATAATTGTCATATCATGTAAGTTTATTTTCTTATATAAGAATCACGTTTAAATCATAAATTTATATGTCGTGCGTATAAATATATTTACACTAGGATTGTGAAATAAATTTTAAAAAGTGATATTATAATTAAGTTTTGATATAAAAATGGTTTATAAAAAGAAACAATTGTAAAATTAATTATATATTTTTTTAAATAATTTTTTTATCTTTTGCGGGCCAACCCGCGAGCCCGCACATATGCGGGGCAGGCTGCAACTTCCCACCCATACTCTAAAAGTGGGCCAGTCCGCTCCGGATTATTTTTTGCGGGCCAAAGGCGGGGCGCGGCGGGCCGACCCGCATTACCATCTCTAGTCATTTTACCAATACATTCAATCAAATCAGTTATCTTTTTAGCTTTCAGCCAGCTCTTAACTTTTAATTAGCTTTTCAGCTTTTATATATTTTCAGCTAGTGTTACCAAACACACAGTCAATGCATGTGAAACTAACAAAGTTGCTACGTCGAATGAAGAGTAATGATAGTCTCATATATTGCATCCGTTTTAATATAGCTTTTATTTAGATGAAGAGTTTTGTTTTTATTATTTGCCATTTTATAAAATTAATGATATATTCTTTTGTATTTCAGCCTATTTGTATTTTCTTAATTTAGTATTTTTCTAAATAGAACAAAATATTGTATTAATAAAATGACAATATTAATTTTGAATACTTTCTAAGTGACAATTTAGTCACAATTACAATTATTTTTTCTTCAAATAAAGCTATTTAATAACTTTGTTCATCAATTAACAAAATTTTTAATTGACAATATTTTAAAACAGGTGGAGCAACTCAGATAGATAATTATGCATCATTTGATATGATACCGATGAATACTGGGGAGAAAATAATAATAAAGAGAAAAAGGACAATAATGATAAGTGTTATGTGGTCATTATTTTAAGGGTAAGGAATATAATTGTTTCTTCAAATACAAGCTAAATGCTGACGCTGATGTTGAAGATAAGAACAAAGGTTTGGGCATTGGACCATTGGTGGTCTGATTGAAAACAATTAATCTGGGTAACATTTGCTTTCAAGTAGAATTGAAATTTCTGTCTCTGGACTTTTTCTTCCGTCCTTGACGAAGGCCAGAGAAGCAGTTAACTTTTTTTTGACATTACCAATACCAATCGTGATTGAGTACAATAAAAATGAATTATGATATTAAATGAACTTTAATTACAATCATAATATAATTACAGATCATAAATGTACGGTGGTTCGGGTTCTAGTGGTTGGAAGGTGATCTCCTCTTTTTTGTTTGGTCAAATGATCTCCTCTTTAGAACACTCCTATTGTGGTAAGAGAGGTAGAGGTGATAAAATGGATCAAGTCCCTCAAGCCAACTTGATTCCACCTATTAAATTGTAAGATTTGGTTCTTAAAAAGTGAGTCGAATTAATATTGGGTTTTTAAGTTTAGTTCGTTTTATCAAAATAATGGGTTTAATCCGCATTTTATAAGAATTAGACACAATTTTTTGAGCCCTAATTAAATTTGGGTTTTTTGGTCCCACATGTTTTAGCCCACAACCCGTATCGGGTTGGGTAGCCTGTTTTGCCATGTCTAGAAAGAGGGGTGTCAATGTCATTCTGACATAATGTTGGTCAGGAAAAGAATGTACTACTCTGATCTTGAAAATAAGCAAAAATTAACTAATTCACTCTAATTAAGAATATTATTTGAACTTATTAAATTTTCTGACTGAGACTCACATAAAAACTGAACTGCATTTACTAAAATCATCCTTCCTATTATTTATTGCAATGTGTACCATTGAAAATAAAATGTAAATTAAATAAGGGTATTATGGATCAGAGATGCTAACATTTAATAGGGTAAATGTGATTAAATTTTTCTTATATTTGAGACCAACCAAATTGAATTTTGAGTTAGTTATATATATTTGATATCAGAGTAGTATACTTAGCCACATCCATCGAAGTATTTATAACCATAAAGTGAAAGTGTGGAGGGGTGAAGATGATAACTTATGTCATCATCTTACCCACTACTATAATATCGACTTTTTTTAATTAAGCCAGATCACCTCGTGACGGTGACTTGCGACTATGGAAAAGTCTTGAAAATTTGGAATGAGAAGTGTGTTAAAGGGAGGAGTCCAACGTCAACCGGGAAATGAATAACTCAATAATGCTATATCATCTTCTATATTGTAAGAGATTGAGTAAACCCATCGCAACAATCGAGATCGGTAATAAAACTAGGAGTGTTTAATGGTCTTTTCATCCTCTTTATTCTCTCCAACAACATTTAACTAAATTTCCTAGCGATTTCGTAGTTATTCCGTAGCTAAAGAAGATCCAAATCCTCCTTTCCCTTTCGGTCTTCTGGGTCTTTTATATGAGTCCCACAATTAATGAAATTAGACACTCATTGTGATACTTAAGCCGAAAAGCTCTCCCACCTAATGGACTGGTATTTTGGTTTGGGCTTTTCTCATGGACTTAAGTCATAGCAATGATGCTTTAATTAAGAGTTGGATTACGGGAAGAGCTACCTATAGGCTAGATTAAAATCCTAATAGGTGTGTGAAACTACAAAAAAAAAAAAAAGGAAAAAGGCTATCATTAGGTCAGTGTCGATGGAGTGAAAGTCATCGTGGACATCGACCCTTAAACGGGCAACAATGTTATGAATCTCACATTAAGCAGAATTAGACACCCATTATGATATTTAAGCCATGAGACCATCCTATCTAATAGACTAATCTTTTTGCTTGATCTCTCCTTCATGGATTTAAGACATAACGGCCGTCCTCTACCTCAGCCAAGATCATATTGACTCAATTGAAGGAGGTGTCATCTCAGCCATAATGCTAAACATCTTGGACCTGATGGAAAACAATTATATTACTCTGGACTTGAATATAAGAAAAAATAACTAAATTCATACTTATTAAGAAAGTTGGTTAAACTCATTAATTTTTTTTGGTATCATGTAAAAAGTACTTGTATTGCCTAAATTACCCTCCATTCAATTTTATTGAAAATTGTTTCAAGTGGACATACTCTCTTACTATTGGCACATGATTCATTAAATAGAGTGGTTGGAAGTAAAATCAAAGGGCATTTTGGGTTTATCTCATTAAATACGGTAAAAGTAGTTAAGATTTGCTTATATTTTAGTCCATCAAATGAGAATTTTTTTTGCTTATATTCAAGTCCGGAGGGAGTATTAATTTTGCAATTCAACATGTTTGAATAAATGAAATTTCACTTTGAAAGTAAAAAATAACACAATTCACATGTAAAAAAATAAACTTATTAATTTGCAGTAAGATTATCATGCAATTCTAGATCTTTTTCCTAAACTTAAAATAAAATGAAAACATTACCCTCGAAAAAATTAACACTGTATCGAAACCTTAATTTAAAATTAGTTAAAATTGTAATTTTAATTTTGTATTCCTTTACATTAAAATAAAAAGTCTTAATATGTTTATGAAAAAAAAAACTCTTTTATAATAATATAATTTAAACAATAATTTAATATTTGTTTAATGTATAGTTGAGTAGTTGATTCTAGAATTAATGATTGAAAAATAAATAATACATGCTTTACGATACATGTTGAACATAAATAATTTAAAAATAATTATGTGGAATTAATTCTATACGTTCCAGAATTTAATCCAATCAAACACTTAGTTCTTCTCATTGAGTTTAAATCTTTTGAATAAAAAATTAGGTGTTGGATTTCAAGTGAATTTACCTAACTCAATTTAAATCAAATAGAGTTTAATTTAACTTTTTTAATTAAATTAAATATCATTGAAGAAAAGCTATTTATAAAAATAAAACTTATCTCTTATAAAAAGAAAAAATATTCAAAATTTTTAAAAAATAAATGTAAAAACAATTCAAAAATTTATCCAAAAGTTAAAAAAAAAATTAAATTTTAGAAAAGTAACTTAGCTCTTTATTTAAAAGTTACTGTCACCAATTTTTAATTTAAAAAAAAAAATTGAAGTTAAAAAAATTTAAATTATCAATTTTTCAAATAATTTTAACTTTACACTTAGAAGTTTTTATCTTTAGTTTAGCTTTAAAATAACTTTTAAATTAAAAAGAAGTTGGAAAAAATATTACCTTAGTTAAAATCTAATGTCACTTTTAAATAGAGAAGATTTCATATAAAAAGAAAAAAAGTATTATTCTTAGAATTGGTATTATTATGACATGCAAAGTTTTTCAATATAACATTATTTTACTGAAGAATAATAGTATAAAGTATTTTTTATTTGTATTAATTGAATCATTTATTTATTTATTATTATAAATTTAATGAACAAAAAATAACATGACAAAGTGTTGGAAAATTCTGGTCCGAACCGTGTACCAAAGTTTCCCCCTTCATCGTTGAAAAGAAGCGCAAACACACGTTCATGTTCCTTTGGTAAATCCAACTCCAACATCGTTTCTTTTACTTCTCTGCGATCCACACAGTGCCTGACCCTCTCTAGTTCAGGCACCTTCCTCTTCACTGGAACACATATACGCTCGCCCAGGTTCTACCTCTTATGCTTTTTTATTTTTTATTTTTTTTTCCTAACTAGTAAAGGAGACGGATTATTCCATATTTGGGTTCTAATAATTAACGGGTATTGTTTATTTTCTTTCTTTTTCTACTGTTTGGAATAAAGTTTTTGCCTTTGCCCAAATCGTAGTGGATGGCGATGCCACTGTCTCCAGATTTTTGGATCTTAACTTATATTCGTTTGTGGGGTTTCTCCTGATGAGTTTTACAGTAAAATTCTTTCTATGGTTTAAGCATAAGTCTCAAGATTTATAGATATGTTGCAAATTTCAAATTTTATGCCATGGGGTTTTGTTGATGTTTGATTTGTTTAAGTTAACTGTAAGATTTGGATGATATTGGTGTTGAATAAATTGAGTGTTTTCTTTGCTGTTGTCATCATAGTCAGAATAATTTTCTTTTCTATTGAATAGAATTCTCTTTTTCTAACCCTTGATTAGGCTAAATGGCGAGGATCAAACCTCAGGCTCTGCTACAGCAAAGCAAAAGGAAGAAGGGGCCTTCTCGAATAGGCGCCACAACTATTATATTTTACGGATTGATTCTTGTCTTGATTTCGTTTTTCCTTTATGCTACGTACAGACATTGGTCCAACAGGTTAGTGAAAGATTTTCTGTTCTACCTATGGAGGAAGATTCTTAGCATGAGAAATGATATGCTATATCCCTTTGTTTCCTAGACTGAAAAACAATAAAAAAATGTGTTAAAAATTGATACTCAGTGTTGGCGAAATTGAACTCTAGCTTCACCTAGACTTGTTACTTATGACTAACACTATGATAATTTTCTTATTTCGGATGCTATTGCTACCAGATAGAGGAATGTCTGTAAATTGGACTTATTTGTTATAGGCTTTATTTTACTGCTATCTTGACCAAACCCTCCCCAATTTTATGGTGATTGAACCTTTAGCTTCATTCTGACGTGTGTCACTTTAGTTTATGCTCTATCTCTGGCAGAAGAGAATTTCCGTTTGTTGAACATGTACAAAAGCTTGTTCATTTTCCATTAAGTTTTTAAAGTGACTTTTATTTTAACAATATTAGTTTAAATAGAAAAATCATTAGTAATATTATTTCTGATAAGGTCATTATCGTAAATGATTAGTATTGATATTTAACAAGATGTGTTCCATTTTCTCATATAGAATAGGAACTTCAGAGGAGCATTATCTGTTAGTGTTCAGGCAGAATAAGGTCAGTTAGGGAAATTGGTCTATTAGTTAGTTAGTTAGAAGTGAGTAGTTACTTACATAGATAAATAGGGAAAATTGGGATGGAGGGAGTCATTTAGAGAGTCTGATAGTCTGTGTGAAAGGGGAAACCCTTTGTTGAAGGGAAATCCTTGGGGACAAGTCTCTTTCTTCATTTCTCTTCAGATTTCATTCAGTAATGGAACATTTATTCTTGTTCTTTCTGTTTTCCATTCTATTCTTCTGCTCTTAATTGTTGGTTTGTAACAGTTTCCTAATAATTCATTTCTTACTTGCATTCAGGTCGAGATTTCAATCAGAAAATCATTTGTCAGCCTCTGAGGTACATCCTTAAATGCATTATAAAGGGTTTTCGTGACTCGTCTGTCCTTTTTTATTTGCTTGTTATCTGATACCCATGACAAGTGTTTACTTCATTTCATCTAAAGCATGCATATTGTGTGTGTGTTTTTGTCCATTGAGATAGGGCTGCTGAAAGGTCAATAGTTTTTTATTTTGTGAATACAATTGTTATCTTAGTCAAACTACCTTTTGTTAGGGTGAAAATACTTTTGTGGACTCGAAGAAATCTGAGCTACCTGGATATGCTGTAAGTTTAATTTTCCAGACTGCAGTAATTCCTTGTTTTTGAGCATTTTCTAGTGAAGTTATATTTCAAAGAAGTTTAGGATGCTCTTTAATTGAAAACATTATATGAAATTTATTATAGCCTGTTTCCTTCATTATTTTATAGGTTTTAAATACATCTAAAGGCTCTATAATAGTAGAATTGTACAAGGAAAGCGCTCCAGAAGTTGTTGATGAATTCATTGACTTATGGTGAGTACTGTGTTTTTCTACAAAATTATAATTTGGAGGTTGCTGAATGGTTTAGGATGTGATCTTTGTAACTATTCTTTTGTCTGCATTCTTTTCTGCTGGACTTGTGGTTGGTGCAGAAGAAATAGTTTAGTTTGAATATTGATGTTATGTGATAAACATAAGGAGGAAAATTTTATCTTTGTTGGGTGATTAGAGCATTCCAAATTATGTTTACACCATCTCCCCCCCCCCCCCCCCCCTTGTGTTTATAATCTTAGGTAAGATATATTTTGGTTATTGCAATTTGACTCACTTTGAATTTAATTTTACAATTTTTCAATCTCATCTCATTATGGAACTGTATTTCAAGATTGAGAGTCTTCTCTACACAATACATGTCACATCACCTTCTGTCTTTGGTGGATTGAATCGTGTTGTGCAATGTCATCCAGTCACCGTTAGTTTCTCTGCAAATAACATTTATATGATTGAAAGTCTAATATATGTAGTGCGTGACCCAAACATATTAGCTAGATGCTTTAGTTTCTCTCATATTTCAAAGTCCATAGTGCAAGGATAATGGTGCATGGTAGAGGTGCACTGTGCACAGACATTTCACAAATTAAAATAACTTCAATAAAACATGTCAAAACTTTCAAAGTTGCTGTAATAACTTGTGGAAATATGGTATTTTTTTCTTTGTAATAAAAGGTGTAGATTAAAATGTTAGGAATTATGAGTATTAGTTTGGACTTGCACTACATTTGTACTTGATATAGATGTAGATTATTAGTATAGATAAGAGTATTAGGTCAGTGTTATGTAACACAAACTCACAACATCACAACTATTCGGAATCCTGTTAGTGAAATATATTCTCTCTTTTCTCATCTACATCATGATGCTAAAAAATTTCACCAGCAGGACTGTTAAAACATTTTATAAAACTTGCTAAAACATTTTGTAAATTTGTACTTTTATATCGAAGTTGCTTTAGTTTGTTAATAGGGCGTTATGACAGCTAAGCAACGGGTTACGGACCCTGGCTGCTATATGCTCTGCCATAACATTGCGCTTCATAGTAGTGGTTGTCATGGCCACAATAGCCGCCAAAATAGTGGCATTAGCGCTATAGCAACTGCAACGCTATGCCGATGACTTCCAAAATCCTGAAAATACCCTCCAATATTCACATTAGAGGGGCATTTTGTGGGGGTAATTTTGGGATTTGGGGTGAAAAAGGATTGCAGCTTGTAGAAAACCCTTTCAGTAATGTCTGCACAACCCCCTGGCTAGATTCTGGCCAAGACCTGGTGTTTTCCTGCCAGGCTGCACTTTCTGGTCATTAATTTTCCGGCTAACTCCTCTCCTCTGTTTTACTGAGTTTTCACTGTCCAGCAGGTCTCTGTTCTGTTTTGTATTTTTTTATTCTCTCAAACCATTCTGGGTTCTTTTCTGCTTTTTGTCTCTCAACTTATTCTGAGTCTGTTTTGTTTCTATGTTTTTACTGTCTATCATGCGAGTTCTGTTCTGTTTTTTCCCCCTGTTCCTCAAACTCATTCACTCTTTTTATGCTTAAGACCCATGACTTTTAGTTATACACTATAAATTTGTCATTAATTTTGAGTTTTTTAATTTAATTTACGCATTTATATATATGTAGTATATATTATTTAGTGGTTATCCCACTATGCGCTATCCTTCTATAGTGTTTTTGGGGTTGGCTGCTACGCACCGCTATCTGGGATCGATAATTATGGTTTCGTGCAAGTAAAATTGCTTATCATAAAATATATAGGAGGCTTTCTGAATCCATGCTAGTGTGATAGTTTTGAAAACTGAGTTGAGTACTACAACTTTTGAGTGTTGCTATATCTCTCAATATAACAATACTGTTATAGGCTTATAGCATCCTAAAATAAACATGTCCTCTGGTGGTTGGAGAGAGCAAGGTTGTTTGTGGGGACAGCACTTGCATGATATGAATCACAACTCTTCCGTTCAATACAACTCTTTGGATGGACTAAGACTTCTCTTTTGTTGGCATCAATTTGTGTTATGAGTGTGTTTGTTGTTAGTGGTTTGCTTCATGAATCTTTTTTAATCTACTTGCTTATGCTTCCAACCTCCACTACAATTATTCTGCAGTCAAAAAGGGCACTTCAAGGGGATGCTTTTTCACCGTGTAATTAAACACTATGTGATTCAGGCAGGGGATAGCCAAGGAACAGGAGCTACTGAAGATTGGAACTTGAAAGGAAAGCAAACTACAAGGTTTTCTTATTCTTTTGGTTTTTGCAATTTAAGTTTCTGATATATATCCATAGACAATCCTAGTAAATGATCTACTGGTGAGTTGCATAATTTTCTAATTAATAGATATTGTGATGATTAACTAGTATGAAACATGAAGCATTCATGCTTGGAACTTCCAAGGGCAAACACGTCCACAAAGGATTTGATCTTTTCATTACAACTGCACCGATACCAGATCTAAATGAAAAACTTGTTGTGTTTGGGCAAGTTGTCAAGGGAGAGGATGTCGTTCAGGTGACTGAATTTTCTTTAATCTCTTTGTTATGTCTGCAATATTGTGTTGGAAATTTGTTTTTCCCTTTCCTCTTTTTGCCTATTTTGTCCTTTCCTTTTTCCTTTTCCTTTTAGTTATGTGAAGGCTTTCTGCATGCAGGTCTTTTCATGTATTGACTGTTAATGATTTTCAATTTTTTAATTGATTTCAAACATTAGGTCGAGTTTAAATGTGTTGTTCAAAGCCTATATTTTTGATTTATTACTGTGTAAATTTCTAATTAATTTTTAAAACTTAGTAATAAGGACAATAATGGTTACAGATGGTAGATAGATACTACCTCCGTTCCTAATTATAAGAACCTTTTAACCACTTCACAAGGATTAAGAAATTTGGTTAATTTAGTTAATCACAATAAATTTATCATGAATATGTATCATCTTTACATAAATACCCTTGAATTTATTGAGACTGATAATCTCTCCATTTAATCACTTCATTGTGTCGTTCTCTCTCTATTCATTAATTACCCACCTATCTCCACTAATGGGGTATTTGTGTCAAAAAATAATTAATGCAAGGGACAATCTTAAAAGGTTCTTATAATAAGGATCAAGAGTAACTCTCCAAAAGGTTCTTATAAATAGGATCAGAGGTAGTACCATACTAATCTTGACATATGTATAGATGGAATTGATATTCTGAGATTTTTTGTTAAGCATAATCAACAATTAGTTTCATGATTAAGGTTGATATTAAATGTTACATAACCCTGTGCCAGGAAATTGAAGAAGTCGATACAGATGAACATTACACTCCTAAAGTGTCTATTGGGATACTCGATGTGACTCTCAGACAGAAGATCTGAAGGCTCTCTGCTAGCTCAAGACCATGATGAGCTCTCATACTTTGGTTTTGGACTTTGGTAATCCGGTCAAATCTTTCGTACAGGGATGATGAACCTTGAGAATTTCATCTGGGGTGCCTTTATCAAGTGTCTGAGCCTTGATGTTTTTGCCATTGCATTTTTAGCTATGAACAGTGACACAGCGGTTATGCAATCTCCTTTTCTTACCTCTTTCTGTCACCTTATTTGTTTGTTGTTTTTCTTTCTTTTCATTTTTGAAAAAGAGGGGGGGTGGGGGGAGGGGTTTGTCTAGGCAGGGTTTTGCAATTTGCGTGTAAGGTTTGGTAATATCACATTTTCTTTTTTTATTCTAACATTACTCTTCATTTGTAACCTCAATGAGATCACAAGATCACTAGTTCATTTATCTTTAATTTCTGTTTACATTGATGACCAATTTGGTGGTGAGCTATGTAATATTTTCTGTAATGATGCTCAAGTCACATTTCCATTTGGTTATAAAAAGCTTTAACAATGAGCTTCATTAACTTGTTAGTAGTTGGATGCTGACTACAATGTTTCTGTTAAGGAAATGAAGGGTTGCAAATTTCAATCTGTATGCCGTTAGCATGACATACCACTGTAGTGCACATTTGTGCACATTTGTCCCATGCTGACAAAACAAAACCTCCTACCATGCAAGAGAGTCACTATATTGTTGAAAGTTCCACATTAACTAGTGATAAGATCATTTAATAGTATATAAGTCTTGGACAGTCTTTACCCTACAAGCTAGCTTTTGGGATTGAGTTAGGTCCAAGCCAAAATCTAAGATGGTGTGGTCCCAGGTCACGGAGCTTCAAATATGCTCTGATTTTCTATAACACTCCAATGTATTGGTGAAGGATTTAAGAATTTTCAGATTAAAAAAAAGTATAACATGTTTCAGTTTGTCTTGTTGGAGGGTAATAAAATGGTGTTTTAGTAAAATAAAAAGACTAGAAGGGACATTGTTTATACAAGGTTGGGCCACACTTTTTTTTTCGGTAGTTGGGACCCAAAACCAAAGGAGTGGACTAATAAGGAAGTAGTTCTTACATCGTGTTAAACTCCTTGTGGGTCTTAGTTTTGGGCCCGCTTAACTTCTCTTTTTATTGAAAAAAAAAAAGAAACTTCTGTAAGTAGGTACTATTCCCATTATAGTTTTGACCTATTTATATATGATTAGTTTTTCTCATTTTATTTCTTTTTAAATTAAAAATAAAAAATTCTTATCACAAATAGAGTATGTGAGTATCAAGTTTTTAATACTATAAAAGTACTGGAAATTTACTCATTGTGTGTGGTATTAAATAATAATTAAAATATGAAGGTAGTAACCGTGTAATAAAGATAGTACTTGTTAGGTTACTTGAATTCATGGATTAAACCAATACATGAGTGCCACTTAACTGGCTTGGAATTGTATAGTATTTGTATTAAATGTTCCACTTAAACTTTTATGTGTAATTAATGTTAGGGAGAAACCATATTCTAGCTTCTGAAAGATAACGGAGTGTTTTTTTTTTAGACAATGGTTAAGAGAATAAAAATAATTTTTTTATTTAAATATGTAGTATTTAATATAAATATTTAATAAAAATATTTTATTTATGAATTTTTTAATTAATGTTTTTAGGATACTCGTTAATAGGACCTCATTACTTTAAATTTTTTAATATAAATAATTTTATCAATTTTTAAAAATTTTTCATTTTAAATTTCATTTCTTGTCTGAATGAAATTTCGCTTGATTAATGACTTGAAGCAGACCTGTCATTGTTTTAATTTTGGGACTTGTATTTACTTTATTGTTTTTGAGGAAATTGAAGTGTAGTAATGAAATTTTATTTTTTGATTTTGTTTTCTCATTGTATTAAATTATGCAAATCTGATTTTATTTTCTGATTTTTCATTTAGAAAAACTAAGAGATAAAATTAAATAATAATATTTGCCATGTGATAGTTTACACGTCACAAAATTAAATCCATGTCAGCAAACTCTGCTAAATATTTAATGGGAGGCTAACGGTATGATTAGATTTGTTCAATTTTTAAAGAAGAGGGACCAAAATTGAGCAATTAAAACTAGGGGACCAAAATCACCCATTTACAAAAGTATAGGGACCAAAAATGTATTTAAACCTAAGAAATATTAGCGACATATTTTTTAACATATTCTTATAAATTTTCTTATTTATTATCTGGGTCTGATTCTCTATTTGATTAAATTTATATAAATATCATCAATATAAAAAATACATTACATACATACATATATATATATATATATATTGCTATCCTTTATTTTTTTTGGCTTTATTTAGTATCATTAATAGTAATTGAAAAAAAAAAAAACCAAGGGGTTCATCGAGTGGAGTAAGACAGGACCAAATGAAAGGTTGAGTGGAGCAAGACAGTCTCATATATATGACAGGTCGCAGTTTCAAACTTCCAATCGTCTCATTTGGATGAGGTAAATATAAGTACTAAGTGCTATTTGACCCGACCCAAATGTTTTCCTTATATTGGATCGGGTATCATCTCCTCCCCATAATTTTTTATTATAAAAAAGTAATAATTAAAAAAGTCATTAACTAATGTAAATTGCCATAATGAGACTTATGCTATGTTTGAAACGAATGAGTTGAGAGAGAGAGAAGTGCTAAGGAGAGAGTTAGGAGTGATTGAGTTCTTCCACCTTGTTTGGTACCCATAGAGAGAGAGAGAGAGTTGGGAGTGGTGTAATTAGAGTGGACCCACCGAGTTTTAAGTCTCTAGGTTGAGGAGGTGATGTGGAAGAGAGATGAGCGTGGAAGGGTGAAATTACAGATTTACCCTCATCTTAAATATATTGTACAATTAAATGAAGGGTATTTTTGTCTCCTTAACCATTTTCAAATCTCTCTTCTTTTATTTCTTCATAACCAAACAACTATCAAAATAATTTCTCTTCTATCTCTCATATTTCTGTAATGCCAAATAATCTCAAATTATATTTAATTTATTTACTATTTCTCTTTTCCCTATTTCTCTATTTAAACTTTAAGCCTCATTTTATATGGATATATCAATTATTTAAATAGCAAACATGTCATCAAAATGATACAAAAATGATATCATCATGACTATAGGTCTCAAAGTAGCTAGTTGATAAAGGAAAAGTAAAATCTATATATAAACACCTATGTGGTTTCTGGTTTTAATTCCCACTTTATCCATTACAGTTGAGAACTCGCTTAGACGATGATGGACAATTGTTGAGGGAAAAGTGATTTAATGTACATCAAGTGGTGTATAACTATAATGGTCATGGAGGCTTATATATGCTCAGTGATGAAACAATAGCACTATAAGAAAAATACAAATTTCGGACGAATATTTTTTATCGTCCTAATTTTCACAAAGATATGTTAAAAAATAAGTATAAGTTGTGCACATGTAGAAATTTCCCTATTAATTTTTTAGTGGTGAGACTTACTCCTATATGGCTATAATTTTGACATGTCCCAATCTCCTCAAAAGTCAGTATGCCTCGCATGTTGTATCATGACTGTATTAGATGTCAGAGATTCCTAATTGTATTTATAATTTTTTTAAACTTTCATATTAATTAAGATGAGAATACTATAACAATATTAAAAAAAATATAACCTTTTATTATATTTATAATGATTCATTCCAGAGTTTAGAAAATAAGTTTTTTCCTTTAATTTAAATTTAAATTTTTCATATTTATTTTATACTAATTTTATGTATTGGATTATAGATTTATAGTCATGTAATGGTGGAAATATATAAAAACTATAAGTTAAGCAAGACTTTCTTTTTAATAATATTTAACAAATAATAGATGGTTAAGGTCCGGTCTCAGACTTGGTTTCTATATATGAAGTGAATTCAAAATCTCATAAAATCACTTAGAGTATATTTAATTTCCATTAAAATCATATTTTAAATATAAATCTATATTAATATTTTATTGAGAGTAGTGTTGATACATGTCTACATTAAGTGTAAACTAAACAAAATGTTAATGTTACATATGCGTTGATGCAAGTATACATCCTGGAATAATGTTTTTTTTTTGTTATAACCTGGAATAGTTACCAGATCTTTGCCTATGACATTGCACATGCATCCCCTTAATTACTACCTTCATAAAAAAAATAGCAAATTTGAGAAGGATCACATTCCTTCCATATATGGTTAACTAGTGAGCAATTATGCGCAACGTTATTCGATTTCAAGGGATAACAAAATCTTGCTTGCGAGTACATTAATTATACGAAGGTAATACATGGATACATGGGTATATAAGTGAATTGGACAGAGTACAAAACATATTCTGAAAATTTCTCTATTGAACATGAAAAACATTTTGTCACGATGACATACATGTTGTCATGCGCGTAAGAAATATGTTAGACAATGTCTTCAACACTGTAATTGACATGAATAAGAGAATATAAAAGGTAGTTTTTTTTATCAAACAAAAACTTATTTATTGTATGGGATGATTACAGTATAAACCAATCCTGATTTTTCCAGATTCAAATTTTATATGTTCCATTCTACACTTATTTTTTCTTTTTTTTTTTTTTCATTTTCTATTATATCAACTATCATATATTTTTTTTCTCTTTTCATTTCCTTTTATCTTTCTATCTCTATGTTCTATATATGCACCTCTTACCTAAATTTTTCACTATAAAAATTTATGTTTACTATCAACACCGTTGAAACAACGTACGATGATTATAGGAGGCAATAAGATTTTAGTATTATTTGACAACTATTTGTTACCGAGCACATTGGGAACGGAATTTTTCACTTCCAAGAACTTTTTAACCTTCAAGCCTCTTGGCCAAACCAGTCGGCCGTCATCAATGCTGGATTGTATTAATTCAAATGCAGATTCTAACTTTTGTGATTGGTCAGCCTTCCAGCCAGGGCCGGTTCCAACATTCATGCATGGTTGGTCAGTCTTTCAGCCGTCTGGTCAGCCGAAACTTTCAAGCTATTAGTTTTTGTAAAAAACGACGTCGTTTTGGATGCACAGTGTCCAATTGTTTGTCATAGTATCACTTAATATGACACGCCATGCATCCTGGAGTTAACGGAAAACACCATTCTGGACCATATTGCGTGACGGAGCAAAGAGTCAGTGATTATTAAGGGATTTTCACTTTCTCATGGACTAAACTGCATGACCCTGAAAAAATCAAAGACTACTATTTTGCTAGTTTACTTGATTACAAAAATCAACTAATTTTGAAACATTCTCTGATTTTTTTGCCATTCGAAAATATTTTTTTTTTGTTGTATAGTCTGTGCAACCACTTGATTTAGAGTTAAAATATTAATACAACTAATTTATATATATATAACACATTTTTCTCTTTATTTTTGTCCATCGTATCATTCATTATATTTTACTCTTCTCTTTTATTTCTATCTTTCACTTTGTTATATATCATGTTGTATAAACATGTACAAATATCATTTCCCCTTAATTTAATATTGTGTGCCACAAGTAATATCAAACATCAATACGTTGAGCGATTTGCATAAATTGCGCTCGTCGGAAACCTATGACCTAACCTATATAAGGCCTATCTTGACTTGACTCATTTAATAAAAAAAGTCAGGTCCAAACTTTTGAAAAAATCTTTTTTAATTAAGTAAGTCAAACTTGGATTTTTTAAAAAGCCTATTAGATTTGGTGGTCAACTTTTTTAATAAATAATATTATTTTAATAAAAATAAAAATATATCATATATATTAAATAGAGATGAACATATTTAAAGGTCGTAATATGAAATATATGGGCTAATGGGACTGACTTGACGTTCAAATAGGTCAGACTGAGTTTGAAAAAATGACCTATGACAGCTAACAAATCAGACTTGGGTCACCAAATTATAAAGCAGGTTTGGGCATTGTAAAATCTGACTTAATTCAGCTTATTTCCACCCCTATATCCGAGCACACCATTAAGTGTAGTCTTTTTTTTTTGTGTTAACCACAAGTATCCCTATTACCAGGGGCAATTCTGTTTGGGGCTTAGTCACAGTTAAGGCCCATTAAATGTAGTTTGTAACCTTGTTAATTAACATCTATTTTTAATTTTTCCATGATATTTCTTAATTATATATAACTTGTATGTATAATTTGTTATATGGGATTTGAAATAACCATTGATGTAAGGGAAATATGTGTTTCAAACAAATTCATTTCAATCATTTAATTATCTCAACTTCATAACATAAGTATCAAACCAAAGTCTATATTGTGTTACAACTTTTTTTAATAAGTGTTACAAACTAGCAAAAATAACGCATGTATTATAAGTAATATGATGATATTTTCTTGGTACAAAATCACATGTATCCTTCACAGGAAATAATCTTGTTTTGATTTGGTAGGATCTTTATTGGCAGCAATGTTCTCCCTTCCAGTATTTAACGCATGTAACTATATATCCAGGGTTCAAATTCGAGATAACTGATTAAACTGAAACAATTCCTTACTAGCTGATCCATGCGCTAAGTCGTAAGTAATATCATCGTATTAGTACGTTTGGCAAATACACTATATTAATTAAAGTTTATCACAAATATAAATAGAATTCATTAGGGCTGTATATATTATATTGTCCTTTTAAGTTTTAATATTAATTAAAATCGGCTTAATTTTAACATCATCATTTAGGTCAGAGGTTAATTAGTGGCTTGAAAACCACTGACATTTTTCTAATCTTTGATAGAGATACTTGAAGACATATATATCATAAAAAATACTTTAAGTGACTTCTAATTTTTCACATGAAAGAATGAGTTGATCTTTGTATTTCATATAAAATTAAGAAGTAACTTTTTATTAATTTAAAAAACAAAAAAAGTTTATTTATGGTTAATCAGTGCTTCTCAATGCTAACTAAAACGATGGGAATTACAAGAAGTTCTACTCCTAATGTCTGAAAGCTACTCCTCACTCTATACTAAGAATTTGGCTATAATAATTAAAATAAAAACAATACTCGTTTAATTTCTACATATTTTTTCTCATAACCCACTCAGCATAAAAAGGTTACCAACTTTAATTTTACTAGCACGTGTGTGCGTGTGTGAATTGGGATGGGAACAAAGCACAAACGCAAATTTTATTCTCGAAGAAAACATCAACATCCAGAACGTTGTAGTACATTAGGGCAGCCCAATGGGATTTGAATTTCTCTTTAAATAAAAGTATCCAACATTTATTTTATTTAATTTTTTTATAGGCTATCCTCCACCAACACCAAATCCTAGTGGAATTTGGACTTGGAACAAAAGTGTGAGGAATCTCACATGTAAGCAGAAAACACATCACAAATGAAAAAGCAAATGATCATAAGCCCTATAAACTCCTCCACAAAGAGAAAATAAGTCAACATGTTTTTATTATAAGTTGTGATTATATAATGTAGACAAGCAACCACCACTAGACCACAAATTAATTACTTTAGTTTAACAATATTCTTTTTGGTTTGGATTTTTCAATCTCCGAAAAGTCTTGCAAATTTTTTATAATTACTTAAAAGCTTCGCGTGCAATAGCCACATCCAAACTTGTCCACATCCAAGATGTGTATTTAATTGAAAAGTAGAAGACTCGTGCTCTCTACTCACAGGTGTAAAGGAGTGTCTCGTAATTGAAATTTGTTTAGTTTTAATTTTCTTAAAAGAAGATTATAAAGCATGTCAAGGTAGGACAAATTAAAGGGTGTCGCTATTGGATGCCCTTATCTAATTTGGTTTTAGGAGCCACTCATATCAAAGGATTTTTGTCTATATTCACCTAATTTGTTCTTTATATAGGAAGGTCATTGTTTATAAAATTTGTTGTATATAATCGATCTAAATTGAGTACTTGGCTTAATACTAGTGGATGTTAATGAGAAATACACCCCGGTGTTCGTGGAATCATATACCCATGAACCAAGCAGCAGAAAAATGAGGAAAACAAATTTCAAACTAGTGACACTTTCATATATAACTTTCTCTCACTCTACCTTCAATATTGAATTTAATATCTATCTCAAAAGTTTAAATAGATAAATTACGTATAGCGTGTAGCTAGAACATAGATGGTTCGTACCTTTAACATAACATTTTTTTTTTTAAAAAAAGTATTCCAAAATCACTGATATTCAAATAATTGAGAGCAAAAACCAGATCGAGGCTTAGTAGCATAAAAAAATTAAGTAAAAATCATGTCAAGTTTTTCAACAATTAGAAGACATATATATGAAGTAGTTTCAAGAATGTAAAATGAAATCACTCTTGAAACCATGCCAAAGAACAATCTATTAATTTAAAATTAAAAATTGTTACGTGCCTTGGATTTTTCATATCTTCAAAAAAGTTACACTATATATACTTGTGATCTTTAATTTTATGAATTTTAATAACGATATTGTTATGTATTTTGATATTAAAATAATTATGTATTTCATCATAATAGTTTTTACTTTTTACCCGCTTTTAATTTTTAGGATATTTCTAAGAGAAAAACAATAATAAAACTCTTACGCATAAAACATGTTTTCAACGAAATGAAAATATGGAATAGTTCAACTAAAAGAGATGTTAAACTCAAAATAACTAAAATGTGGGTAGATATTCGGGTATATAAATTATAAAAAAATAATATTAACTTATACATATACGTGAGTCAAATAGCCTGGTTGTTAATTATAACTTGAAGTTGTCCCTAAAGTGATATTCATACTTAGGTCATCAAATAAGACATTTTTCACTCTATTTTTCTTATTGGATAAAATTAATTAAACCCAACCCTGGCCTTAATGGTTTAATTAGTTCAAGTTGGGTCAATGTTAGATTGGATTGAAATACCTCCTACTCTAAAGGGAAAGTAGTATAAGGCACTCTTTTAAATATAATATAATATATCTCAAAAATTAATTTATCATATATCAAACCTATTTAACTGTTCACTTTGACTAAAAACACGCATACTAAGAAATGTAATTATTACTCTTGTTTTCATGGAAATAAATTTTAAATTTTCTATTTTACGATTTTATCTCTCTGGGCTCTCATTAGTTTTCAATAGTGGGTCATTTATTAACATAAGGGTAAAATGGAGAAAAGTGTAATTATTAATGGATTGGGTTTGTAAGTGGACAGTTAAATAGGAACAAATTTTTTTTTGAAGATGAACAATTAAATAGGAACAGAGCTAGTATATCATGAAGTCACTACTCTTAATAAGATTTTTTCTAACCACCATCACCTAGCATCGAGAGTTTAACCTCATTTATGTGTGGAAAATTTCCAAGACAAAATATGAACTATGAATCATATGGGGAAAAAACTTAGCCTCTAAGGCACGCATTGGGCCGGGAGGGGTACCAATGTCAATGTCATCTCTTTATCTTCTAGGCTTACATAATAATATAATTGTAAAACATTTGAAAACTTATGTCAGAAAGCAGCGCTGTAGGCCCATCAATTTGCTAATTTCAAATACAACACCTTCATTGAGGTCAACTTGAACATTCTTGCCCTTATATTTCGAAAAATTATGTATTCAGGAATCAGAAAGTACTTCTAACAGTTTAAATTTGGTCTAAATTAGCATTTTAAAACATTTATGTGAATGTATTTATAATGTTTTAAATTAAGACAACGACATGTTTGATTACAAGAGTAATTATATTAAACTTAATTAAGCTTATCATGTATTATATTTTGATATTTTTTTCTATAAAAAAAAATATACTTATCTTTTTTTTTTACTTTTTTTTTTTGGTAAAATGGAGGGAAAAAAACCCCAAAGACAAAATAACAAAGGAGCATTACGCAAAAAAGCAACTCCCACTAAATCATCTCTAAGAATGGAAATAAGATATGGGGGAGGGGATATCTCATGAATATCGAGAGGAAATTGAAAAGCATAAGACGCCAACCAATCAGCGGCCCTATTTGCTTCACGGAAGTTTTGAGAAATATGAACTATCCAATCACCATGTATCAAACTCTGGATTTCAGCAATAATTGGGTAACAAGGATGAGTATTTGAACACCCTTTCAGAACTAAAGATATTGTTGTCATAGAATCAACCTCTATCCAAAGATGAGTGAAACCTTTAGATTTAGCAAGGTGAAGAGCAGATAAAATTCCCCCATAACTCAGTCATTTTTTTTTACTTTGTTATTTATAAGGAAAAGAATTCACATTGGTATAAATTTGTGTATGAATTAGGTATACCTAAACATCCCGACCCGGCCCAAAGTCAAAGTGACGAGTTGGGTTTAGTCATAGAGTTCGATGAAGTGAAATCCAATTAATTTGGGTTGGGTACCAGATTTTCATATTTTCAACCCAAACAATTCGACCCAACCTAAAATAAAAAACAAATTAAAATGGTAAAAAATGCTAAAATATCTAAGGGCCCATTTGTTTAATTTTAAAAACGATTTTCTATTTTGAAAAAATAGAAAATTGAAAAACTTGTTTGGTTGACATTTTTTTAAAAGAGGGTATTGAAAAGTATAACTGTTTTTCTCTTCTTGAACTACTCTGAGATGTTTTGTAATTTTTTTTAGTTTTTTTGCTTTTATGATGAAAAATGTGTAAATAAATAATTTCATTTGTAAAAAAACGTTCTTAAAAAATTGTTTTACAAAGAAAAAAAATAAAAAAAATAAAACTGAATCAAACACACCCTAATCCTTTTGTGTTGGATGTTGGAGATAAAATGGGAAGGAAAAAAGAGGAAAGAGTGTGAATTTTTGTAATTGTTTGGTTTAAGAAAGAGAAAGAAAAGAAAGGATAAAATTATGAGAGAGAAATAAAGCATGAAACCAAAAGGACAAAATTGCCCTTGCATGAGAGGTTGAAAACTAAAATATAATGTACATGGATTTTCACGTCAGTTTGCGTGTGTGGTAATAAGGAATTTAGTA
Source organism: Sesbania bispinosa (assembly GCA_026901365.1). NCBI lineage: Eukaryota > Viridiplantae > Streptophyta > Magnoliopsida > Fabales > Fabaceae > Sesbania > Sesbania bispinosa. The sequence goes on from QLOH01000244.1 coordinate 151,983, forward strand.
ATCGATTACCCCGTGTGGTAATTGATTACCTCTGCATTGAAGATAGGAATAACATTGAATCATGTCCGGTAATTAATTATTACAGTTGAGGAATCTATTACCACGGAAGACAAAGGGAACCATCATATTGGATAATGTGTATTAATCGATTACTAAATAGAAGTAATCGATTACCACTGAACACAAAAGGGGTGTCATTCACATACATTATATATGTAATTGATTGAAACATGTCAAGTAATCGATTACTAACCACACAGTACAGAGGGTTATCCTATACTTGACAATATGTATTAATTGATTGCTAAATAGAAGTAGTTGATTATCGGTGAACACAAAAGGAGTATCATTCACATACAAAGACATATGTAATTTATTAAAACACAAAGTAATCGATTACTACCCTGACACAAAGGTTTATCCTATATTAGATAAAAGGGAGTAATATATTAAAATAAGAACTAACTGGTTATGACAATAAATATTTACCCCATCAAACATATATTGTAGTGGGTTTAATTAACCAATTAAGTAACTATATGTTTTTCCATATATATGAATAATGCAAATGAATTGGAATATGTTATAATGACAAGGCTACACACACTATAACAAAAAAAGATATTGTAAAGCGTTTTTTTAAAGTATTTTAAAGTGTTTACAAACGTTTTAGTAACTCACGCTGTAGTATGTTATTGACGTTCTAAAGCATTTTCAGAAACGATTTAGAACATCAAATTTCTAAAGCATTTTAAAAAAACGTTGTAGAAAGAAGAAGTTCTAAAACGTTTTTGAAAACACTTTAATATGTAATTCCATAGTTATTCTACAGTCATCAATAAAATAAATCTTAATCCTAAGAATTATTGGAACACATTCGGTTAAAAATTTTACATTTTATAATTTGAAAGTTCACATTTCATTTCAAATAAAAAATAACAAAATAAATAAATAAAAGAAAGGTGAATAACATATGCAGGATGATAAATAATACAATTTATTAGGTTTATGAATAGGTTTAAATAATGCAAAATCATATTTTGTGCTATTTACTTACCGATCTATCATATTTTCTCTCGCTTTTAAGTTTGCTCCTAAAGAATCATCCTCACCAATCACCATCACCACTACTCTTTGGCTCATAACTAGTACTAGATCATTAATCTTGACAAAGTATAAAAAGAAAAAAAAATAGTGCCAGAGAAATAGCCCAATGTAATTACCCTTTCGCCCACCATTGTGGGTCCAATGCAAAAGGATTCTACCTACATATTTAACAATAGGGGAAAGTTAGCGGGGGAAAGAAACACTGATGTTTCTAATGAAACACAATAATATCACAAGCTTTGCACACACACACACACACACACACACACACACACACACACACACACAGCCAAGTGACCGGGGGTAAAATGCATGGGTTTAATCATAGAAGACTGAATATTTAACTGAAAAACTACAGGGTATTGTTTAAAAAATTAATGAATGATTGAAAGACACAATTTATGAGTCATTAAAATCCCATGGAAACAGGACTAGTTACAGTATGAAATTATGCATATGACAAATTAATAATTTAATACTAATTTCTTTTAACATAGAAAGGGAAAAACAATAAAACAAGCAATACCAAACTGATCTTTATTTTCTCCTTCACGTGACTCCTTCTGATTGTTGTCTTCATTTCTTCATCACTTGGCAATTCACTGAGTCATTTTATCATTTTCAATTTCCATGTGAATGACAAGGTCAATTAAATTACTAGTCAAAACCAAAATAAATTCCAAGATTTTTTCCTACAGACCCATCAACAGAGAATTATCAATTTAAGTGTGATGTTATATGAATATTTAGCGGAATATATGCTTTTAGTCTTATAATTAGTAACTTACGATTTCAAAAAGAATATTATAATATGGTTGTGTGGTACAAAACAAAATTACAGCCACGTATGATAATAAGTATCAAGACTAATTCTTGCATGAAAGTATCTTTAAACACAATTTATTATAACCTTAAAATAATATTAAAATCATTTGAATTGTCATTTTTAGTAGTGTGTTAATATATCTTACATTTTTAATTAATTCTATTAATATGCATTGTACTTTTAAAGTTATATATATATATATATATATATATATATATATATATATATATATAAAAACTAGCACGATGTCAAATGCTTTAAAGCTAAGAAAGGAAAAGCACGCAAAAAAACATAAAAAAAAAGGTAGGAAAGAAGGATACCAATACCTTCCCACCAATTAGAGATAATCAGATAAAGAACCCAATTTTCTGCAGTTCCCAACTTGGCTAAGCTTGGCAACCCCAAATCCTCATTCTCAAGTCTCACCCCACAACATAAAATTAACTCACAAATACCCAACATTATCCCCATGTGACAGATATGACAGACTCACTGCAGAGCCGCAATACTAGCATGGTGAATTGTTTCTCAATTATCCCCAAAAAATTGTTTTACGGTACACTTCATATTTCAAGAATAAATGAATTTAGTTAAAGAACCATCTTTCTCCCTCTGAATTTTGTCAAAGTATCAAATGAGAAGTGGTTTGGAGACAATTTCATTCTTGAAGCTAGTACCTAGCCCACATGTTAGAGCATCACCCCACACTAAACAGAACAAAAAATGGCAGGTAAGCATAAACAAAAATAATAGCTCAGAGGGTCCACCTTTGAATTATGATATTTCTATTTGGAATCCATACAATTTAGCAGAGAACTCATTAGTGCTCTTTCCATTTCATACTACATAATTTTGTTTTCATCTACAAAAAAATTGAGCTCGCAAACTTGTTATATGGAAAATACTTGATATTAGGCTGTACATTAGTTTCAAACTTGAAGTCCTTTTTTCTCCTTAGTCAAGACAACAACAGCAGGAACAGAAACAGCTATAGGAGATACAATTTTGCATATACCCGAGAGCATTGAAGGGGATTTTTTTATATGTTAAATAAAAAAGGCATGTAAGTGCAGAAAAAACTTGGTTCACAATACAATAGTGTATATCGAGTGACTCAATGAGAATAAATTTTGTTGGTTCTAAAATACTATTAAGTTTTGTGAGTAAAGGAATGGAAGGACATCTTTCTCCTATTACTCTCCTTTGATGTCCACTCTCCGAAACATAAGTAGAAGTCTCCTACTTCCATGTAATTGTAAAATAAAAATGGCTATATTTCTCTTCATCTAATTAGTCAAGTTTATGTCATGTGCATGATGGGAAAAGTAAAATAAGCAACAAATTAAACTAAAAAACTGTTGGCCTCCCAAAGTAACAAAAGAAACAACAGAATAAACTAGTGACTCAGATGGAAATCTATTAAAAATTCTCAATCAATCACAGAAGTTTACTTAAAGTTCACAAGATCATATGTGATGGTAATAATGGAAGCTTGGCCATCTTCTTTGTTTGATCAAAAAGAAAATTTAGGGAAGAAAAGCAAGATATAAGCAGTACTTGGACCATTGTGTCATTAAATGTGAAACTTCCTGAGGATGTTTCTGACAGAATCCTTCTCTTGATGAAAGTTTCATTTTTGATGAAGGCATAAATGAGTTAAGAAGTCAATAATCAAACATGGTTTCCAAAGCAGGACAGATGTCTCAAATGCACATTTGGTCATTAGATTTCTACTCTAGACCAAATGTTGACCCTTATACTAAAATTTTGCATGTATCTTTAGGTACACAATGATGATGCATAATCAAATAGATTTTTTAAAATGAGTCATATCAGATGATATCTTTAGCCCGTGGCTCCTCAGAGGAGAAAGAAACGTTAATTAATAGACCCCCTCCTCTCTCACTCTTTCTCCCTATATGATTAGTATTCTCCAATCCCTTTCCTTACAGAACCATAATAGAAAGCTAATACTCTATCACCTGCCATCTCATCCACTACTCCCATTACTAGCTAATTCATCCACCAACCCTTTATTTCCTCTAATATTTCAAGAATGTAGCTATTACTGATATAGATTAGGCATCCTTATTGCATTCTTGATTTTTCATCCTTGTTCTATACTGACATTTCTGTTTGGAGGGTATCTCATCATCCCCAAGGTTGTGCTTTCCCTATTTTCTCTCTAATGAGATTTTTTTTTTAAATAAAGCAATTTATTTGCTACGTGAATGGATATTTTTAGCTAGAAGTTTTTTTTACCCTAAAATTCAAATGCATACCGATTACCCTAAAATGCTACTATTTGAAAGAAGGCTAAAGTTATAACTAAGCATAAGCATTCTAACAGGCAACAACCATATTGATCCTCCAATGTCAAAAATAAATATACTTAAACACTGAGAATAGAAAGATTAAAGCCCTCTGGGTAAAACCCTATCATCTCCAACAACATGAAGCACATCAAGAAAATTAAAAAGAAGAACAAGCAGTGTAGTGAGCATAGAAATAGAACCTTTCACTCTTTCTCCGCACAAGGAGTGGTTTCTACACTATACAGAGAAGTTTAATCAAACATAGAAGGACGAAATAGGGCAAACAAAATGAGCAGAAGGACGACACTACCATGGAGAGCTTGTCGAACAATCAGAGCAGGGCAAAACACGTGTTGTGGAGGGCTAGGTTTCAATTGAGAATTTTACAAGATTTTATTTGTATCATAGCTTTACCATTTTTTTTATCGTTAAAGCGTTTAAATATTTAAGCGTTGTAATGATTACATCGCTTAAATTAACTAAATGATGTAAAGCATATTATATTTTATTGAATATTCTAACACGTTTATATAAACGTTTTAGCATATATACATGCTAAAGCGTTTATATAAGCGCTTTAGAATATTTATAATTTTATTTTTTTATTTATTTTATTAGTTTCATAAATTATTCTAAAGCGTTTATAAATAAATGCTGTAAAATTTAAAGTATTTTTAAAAATTAAACGCTTTAAAATATTTTTACAGCATTTTTTTTTATTAAACGTTGCAAAGACAGTGTTTTAATATTTATATTTTGGCACAGTGACACCCTTACACGAATGATTCATAAGAAAGAAGATAATGAACAATTAAAAAGATTCTTCATATATATATTAATAAATGTAACAGATACGTTAAATACTATATTTAAATAATATAATATTAATAACTACTAATTCATAAAAAAAAAAGTAATACCAAGAGATAATGCTTAATCATGTATTCAATATTTTCTTTCATTTTCAGTAATCGATTACTGGAATGCAGTAATTAATTACCCCGAATTCTTTCATTTTTTTTCTTTGTTTCAAAGACTATACATTTAAGGAAATGCTAAATTTAATTTGAAGATCACCGTTATCCCCAATTTAACCTTAACAAGGGTACAAACGCATTTTTGACAAATGAGTAATTAGATGGAAATTAAAATGAAAGATAATAAATCTAAATAAATTTAAAGGTAAATTAACATGAAAAAAATATACACATTTTTTAAAAATTTATTGTAAAGAATTAAATTAACTATCTTCTTTAATCTTTATGAAATAATTAAATTGTTTTTATAATTAGAATCAGTGAGAATTAAACCGTGAAAAATAAGGAAATGTCGTTGTTAACTATATTAGAAATGTTTTACCACCCATGACATTGTGGTTGTCAATACACGATGCTTTGAAAATACTCTTCTAGTCCTTTTTATGAAAAACAAAAAGGTCATTTTTCTTGACCCTATATAAGAAACATGATACTGTTTTAACTTTTAAGTTGTATTAAGTATTAAGTTTTTTTTTATATCCTTAATTTATTGTGAAATGTTAACAAGATACTTATATATTCATTTCCCATGAAAGTTGATATATGATGCCTTCAATCTTCATTATTTCAACCATTTAATGTTATGAATATTTTTGAAATAAAATTTAAATTTATGACATGATTAATTAAAATTAGGATTTTAATGTTTTTTTCTTGGTCTGATTTATAATCATACATCTCTTATAAAAAAAATATCAGAGGGATGCTTAGCAAAATAAATAAATAAATAAAAACATTTCTTATAGTCATACATCTCTTGAAAGTGCAAAGGTTATGCTTTCATATAATAGAGATGGTTTGTCAAAAAAAAAAATAGAGAAATAGAGATGGGCATTAGTAGTATCTATATTGATCATTTGTTCATTTTAATTAATGTGGTGAAATGTGATTAAAGCGACAGGATACATAGGAGACACAAATAGAAAACAAGAGAATTTTATTTCATTGGATAATGATGTAAAATCTTTTTACATTAACAATGTACTTAGATTTGTATGAGATTAAAAATTTAAATATTATTGCAACCATTGTAAAAATAAAAAATTTCTTGACCGTAGTTATGATTTATGAAACATTATTTTTACAGTTAGAATTAAATACAAAAAAACTTAATTTCCTTTTAAAATATATAACTTTCCATTAATTTCAAACAATCACATATTTCACGTGTCTCACCTGAATCGGTTATCAGTAATCTTCGATTCACATAACAACCAATCTCTACTTGAGATGTAATAATAATTTTAGGGTTTATCGGTGGACCATGGTTCACATGGTCTAAAATATAAAAATATAGTAATTTAAATCCCTAATCACCAAATGTAATGCCCATTTTTATTCATGATTATATTAAAATAGTTTCAAGTTGCTTTTATGAAATATCACTTGAAAATAATAAAAACTCAAATCGATATTACCGTGTAATGTAAAATTTTGCCCTTCAACTTTAAATTGATATATCCTCAATGAAATTAGCATATATTGTATTGTAAATTCATATTTTCCCTTAAATTAAACTCAAATAGTCATATAAAAATTATTTAATAAAAAATAAAATTATTCATTTATCTTTTGTAAGGAAAGAATGAAAGTTGGACTAGGTGGATTAAATTTTATTTGGTCCACAGTCGTCCATAATTTTATCAAGTAAGTGTGCGTGTAAGATGATGATAACTTTCAATTTGTGTCAAACACATCTTCCACAAGGAAATTTATAACCCTTTCGTTTCTTTGATGCAAATTAGTAGCTTTCTAATCCCCCCTTGGCCAAGCAAATAAATTTTCTGAAGTTACATGTTAGAGATCATAATACTAAACAATTCAACCATCTCTCTCAAGGCTAGCACTAGTTTTCTAATTGAACATTACTAATATATACAAAAGGACATAAATGTTAAAATAAAGCCACCCAACCTTTCAACTTGGTGTGTATGGTCTTCTATCCAACCTTGATAACTTTCAAATGAAAGATTCCATGATTAAAATATACGGAATATTTGGTTATTATGGCTCACTTTCGATCTTATAATTAATTAATTTCATTGTAAAGTGAATGTATTATGTGGCTCAGGAGGAACACCTGTTTATAGTGGCGTGGCTAGGCCAGGAACTAATTAATTAAAAAGGCTGCTTTCTGGTCGAGCCAATGGTCTTCGAATCAAAGATAAGGAAAACATTGGAAAATAAATTTTTAAATGAGAAAATAGACTCTTTACTTATTCTTACGTACTTAAACATATATGGATGTGGGGTGGTAGGTTAACAGAAATAAAATGTCTCATGGATTAGGATGCTCAACATATGTATTGTTTAACTCATGTAATCTTGCACATGTGCACACTTTTTACCTATCTAACTTTATTAATCATATTCTGATGGTGGAGCTAGAAACTCTATTTTGGGGTCAAGGTTTCAATTAAATTTTATTATATAAATTAATGATATAAGGTCTTCTAAATCATTTTTAGGATTACCCATTAATTTTTTTAAAATAATTATCCAAACAATTCCAAAGGGTAGGCGACATGAACTTGGTCAAATTATTTATTTTTTCATTAGTAAACTTTTTTACTATATTGAGTATAAAGGGTGCTCACACTCATTATACAAATAATAGGTATTATGTAATAAATTCCAACACAGCCAAATGAAGCTGAAAACTCAAAAACACTAAAACTTTTATTTTTGTTTAGAATTTACTAAAATACATACTTTTAAAATAATTTAAAATAATATAATTAAGAAGTAATCAAGAATTGCAAGTTAGTAAATTAAAACCTATACTTAGAAAGTATGATATATTTTTAATATTATTTAAGTAAATTTTATTTATGAAATATGACTTTATTTTTTTATAAAAATTAATATAGATTGTATTTTTTTAGATACGACTTACATAGTCATTAATAATATTAAAAAAATTAGTCTTTCACTTATCGATGAGAATACTCTAAGAAACCAAAAAATTAATATTAAAAAATGTCACATTATATTTATATATATATATATATATATATGAATTTTCTTTTTTTGTATTACTTTCTCATCATTAATTTGATGTGGTTGTTTCAAGGATTTGATGTCAAATTACTCTTAGTGGGTGAAAATTGAATCTTATCTTATAAAAATAAAGATAAGGAAATATTAATGCATATCCTAAGATTATTAATTAAAAAATTAAAAGAAAATTGTTTTTATTAAAAATATAATATTTAATGTGATCAATTCTTTAGTCAGTGTTTTCAAACACTCGTTATGCACTCAAAGTAGGCCGAATTTAATTATTAATTAGAGTTATTACAACTAGGTGGAAATTCGATGAGCCTGGCCCACCTTCTGCAAATAATAAGAGTTAAATATTTATGTTTGGAAAATGTTGCATCCACAGGAGTTAATTTGCATTGTGCGTTCTTATCATCTATCCCTGTGATCAATATACTTTTAGTTTTTTTTTTTTTAAAACCACGGGTATCCTCCATTAGGCAATCTTGTTTGAGTCGGGAACATCCACATCATGGTGGACTAGCTCTTTCAGCAGGGATTTTTTCATCTACAAAACTCAAACCCAAGACCTTACTTAAGAGAAAACAAACATGTACCACTTGAACCAACTCGGTTGGTAATATACTTTAGGCTAATTAGCTATAAAAGCATTATGTTTAGGTTAGCTTTTCCCCAAGGCTTGCTGTTGAATGGAGATTAGAGAGTACTAGTAATAATAATATAATTAAGCATCGTGAAGGACGTAGTTACCATAAATTTACGGGACTCAAATGTTTACTATTCGAAGCCTTAATTATGCTTTCCTACGATGATCGGATAAGAAGAGAAAAGAGGTTTGGTATATTACTTGTTTGCTTGAAGTTACAGTTAACAGCGAGTAAATAAAGTAATATGAAATTGGAAAAAAAAAAATTGATTCGAGAGGTATAGGTCTGCTATAAAGAAGTTTGGTAATAAAAAAGTTTTTATAGGCCTGAACCTCTCGAGGCCTAAGTTGGGTTGAATTGGCAACCTTGGTTCTCGGCCTTATCAATCTATTCAAACATGCATGAAGGCTCATGTCAAAGAGATGTAATATATATGGACAAAAAAAATGCAAACATTATGGCTTTAGAGCTTATTGGTGTTGAATTGCAAAAAAATTGGTCCCTACTAAATTTGTCCCTAATTAGTCACTTAATTTATTTTGGTTTTTTTAATGTCAAGCTCATTTAATGTGTCATTTTTCTTTGTATTTTCATTTAAGCATTTAACTAGTAATAAGTATTTTGTAAATTATACGGTATTTAAACATTTAAATAGAGTTTAATTATTATATACTATCGGTATAAAAAAAATTATATTGATATCAAATGATATGTTGTCATGTTATTTAATGAGTATGACACTCATGTATCATTAAGCTCATTAAATGATGTGACAATATATTATTGGACATTAGTGTAATTTTTTTTTACAATTTTACACTGACATTCAATGATATGTCGTCACATTATTTAATGAGTATGATACCTTATATATCATTAAACTCACTAAAATAATGTGACAACACATCATTGGATGTCGGTGTAAATTAAACTTTTTTACAGTGGCATTATATAGTTATTAAATTCTTAAGAGTTTAATTACCATACACACTGTAAGTGTAAAAAATTTTACATCGGCATGATGTGTGAACATATCATTTCATGATTATGACACTCCGATGTATCATTAAACTCATTAGGTGATGTGGTAATATATATATATATATATATATATATATATATATATATATCATTAGACGTCAGTGCAAAACTTCATTTTTTACACTGACATTGTATAGCTATTAAATTCTTAAAGAGTTTAATTACTGTCTCAATTTGGATACACTTCTGCAGAAGAACTTTTAGAAGATAAAAATATAATGAATCAAAGAGGTAAAATGAATTTAACTTCTCCATAAGTTGAAATTAGTTACTTATGAAAAAATTAAATGGGAGAGCTTTTGGAGTAGGTGAGCTATACAAAAACTAATTTCAACTTATGAAGAAGTTAAATGCATTTGACCTCTTTGATTCATTCTATTTTTTTCCATCTAGAAGTACTTTTGCAGAAGTTTCATCCAAACCGCCCACTATATATTGTCAGTGTAAAAAAAATTTACACTGATATTCAATGATGTGTTGTAATATATTTGAAAGTATAAAAGAGATATGTATAAATTGTGAACACGGGATTATCAGAACTGTGAAGAAAATTATGAAAATAAATTTGTGTAAAATAAAACAAATAATTTATGTTTATTAATTTCATATAATCATATAGTATATCAAAATTTAAGTTTATTTTTAAATTTGTAGTTATTAAAATTTTCAGCACTATTTATTTAAAAACTTATGATTGAGTAATAATATTTAAGAAAAAAAATTATAGTTAAAAAACTAATAAAATGCTTGATATAAAAAAGAAGGTATATGTGGCATATTAACTCGATATCGAAGAATGAGAACTCAAATATAAAATATATATTTTAAAATATATATAGGAGCTGACATTTTAACTAGTAAGTATCTTGCATGTTGTATATATATGGGTATATTTTGTACAATATAATTAAATTTAAAATCCTTTTTAAAAAAGAATTTACTTGATAAAACTATTTTGGTTACAATAGGAAAAAAGCAAAATATAAAAATATAAGCATTTGAAACCTTTAATTTATAAAAATCTCATAAAATAGTTTAACTAGTATTTTATCATGGGAAATTAATAAAAAAATATATCTATTTTTATATAATTAATATATTTAAATATATATTTCAAAATAAATAAATGCATTAAAATATGAATAATATATCGGATTTAAAAATATGGACAATTTAAATTTGATATGTAAATATTATAGTAGAATTGATTTGTGTTAGGGATTTTTTTGGTGCAAGACCACATATATTCTCTATGGTAGACAATTTTGTTTGAGCCGGGTAGAATCTCTATAGGCGGCAAAGCTCTCCCTTCGAGTATTTAACACGGATGGATACTCAGGGCTCAAATCGAGACCACTTGGTTAAGCTGGAACGCTGGAACAACTCATTACCAGCTAATCTACGTGCTTGGTAGTATTTATATTAGGGATTTAATATGACTATTTATATAAAAGACAATTTATTTCTAATTTAAATCATTAATTCATAAAAAAATTATTTCAACCATATTATTTAATCTGTAATATTTTATATAATTTTAAATTATAATATCATTTTTTACAGCCCTAAGCAAGATTGTTCCCTATTATACTATAGGGGATACCAATAATTAACATAAAAAAATTTATGATATTAATAAACTACCGTATTATTCAAATTTTTAAATTTGATCATTTGTTGCTATATATAAATATTAGTTGAGTAATATATATTATTAAATGATAATGATGAACATTAGAATTTAAATTGAAAAAAAGATTCGATATAAAAATGGCTAAATATTATAATTGCAAATGTTTAGATTTTATAATATCAATTTTTTTACGTTATTGAAAAAGATTATAGAGAATGTTAAATAACCTTTGTAAGGGAGGTGTGTGAAAGACATTCTCCAAAGTAAATAGTGAGAAAACATAAAAAATGACACGAGTCTTTCTAGATTGAGACTTGAGAGAATAGAGATAGTGAGTGCCTTATTTGGATTTAGATTTGATGTCTTTGTGGCGGAAAAGTCTTGTGCCGTTGATTTCAAATTTAATGGACGGGATTTTATCATGTGTTCAAAATAATTTTCCGGCATAAATTTAATGGTGAAATGTTGATGATTGAATTTGAAACTAATGATCCAAATTCTATTAAAATCAGTAACTTTCTGAAAGTCACTAGATCCATGTCTGTATACTCACCGTAATGAGATCTCAAAATTGTTATATGAAGAGTTGATTATTAGAAATTTATTTGTAATAAATATTAATAAATATTTTATTATATTTAAGATATTTATATATTGATTAAAGAGGTTGAGGAAGATGAAAAATATCTTCCATTAATTAAGGAGAAAAGTAATATTGATTTCATTTAATGGTACTTTTGATTAATGTAAGAAAATATTTTTTTTATAAAAAAGCATTTATATATTACACTTTTATGTTTTCAATATAATAAATACTTTCAATTTTTTTAATAAAAATTTCCATTTCAAAGTTTTTATCCTTAACCCGTTAGAATTGATATCATCCAAACCGTTGATCTAGTATGAAATTGATCTAGTATGAAATAACAAAGATACGTTTTGTAAAAAAAAAAAAAAAAAAAAAAAGAAGAAGAAGAAGAAAAAAGATACGTTATTTCCTTAAGAAAGAGAATATCAATTGTGAGACATGTGTGATGTATCGACCCAAATCATTTGTTGATCAACAAATATGCTAACTTATAACGTATTTTATAAAAGAGATTATTTTAATAGCTTGTAGCATTTTTATATATATCTATGCCTTATTATTTTTCTTTTATTTTTACTCTAACTATTTTAATAAAATTTCATTTGTATTACTTTTAATTTTTTAGAAACTCTCCTAAATCCTCTTGAAATTAAACATACTCTACAAAAAAATATTAAATGATTGAAACTAAACAATAGTCTAATTAAAATAATCCATCTTTATATATAAAATATAAAATTATAATTATTTAAAACATATTGTTATCTATCAAAAGAAATTAAAATTTATATATAAAAAAATATTTCATGTAAATATGTTTTTTATGCTATCTTACAGTTATCATCAATATATTTTAACGTTTAATTTTATCAAACACTTATAGATTATATTGTTGCTTTTCATTCAGCTAAAAATTAGGTAAATAGATTTCTTATTTTAACAAAATTTCTGTTTTTCTTTTGGTCTATTTTCTCCTTATGATAAGGGAGAAAAAATTATGTAAGTTGCGCTATTTTTTTCTCCTCTGTGCTCTAGTTTATCCTCAGAGTCAATCAACTGAAAATAATAACAATCTCCTTCCTTATTTTGTTTTTTCTCCATCGAATTTCTCTCCGACCAATGATGAAAAAGCTGGATTCCACAATTCTGAATGGCCACTGCACTAACCAATAGCACACCTTCCTCAATGTACAGAGTGCGGCTACAAATTAAAAAAAACTCAAATGTCCGGGGTCAACAACACAGACACCATGTCTTGTATATATCTATATGCCATATTAATGGCATGAGAAGTGGTTTTTGTACAACCGTTTTATATTATTCATAAGGTAACCTTCTTCTAGCCTTAACCCTCTGCCAAGTGAAACTAGGTGTAAACAGCTTACAGGCTACTGAAACTCACTTCTTTGTTAAGAGTGAATTGGTAAAACTAGCTTTTAGCTAGTTGAGAACTTAAATCTAGTTAAAAGCTCTCTGAAAACTTAAAGTTAGCTAAAAGCTGAAAAGTGAGGTGGTTGAGGGATAATTAATTTTCAGCTAGTAGCTAAAAATTGAAGTTTTTTTTTTTAAAAAGTCACCCCAAGTAGCTTTTTAAGAAAAGTTTGTAGCTACCCAAAAAAGCTACATTCCCAAATACTGTTTGAAATGGTTTCAGCTACTATTTTTAATTTAGCTGAAATGGCAAGCCAAACACACTCTTAAAAGGGAAAGTTTCTTTTCCTGATCAGAAGAAGCTTCATACCCTCACTATGTTGATCAGTTTGCAGTCTAGGAGAAGATGTCGCGAACTATATATGGTGTAAGGGTTCCTTGCTTCAATAAGGGAGATCCTGCATGTATAACAAAAGATGAAACATTTTTATTTCATTTTACATTTATCAGTTATTTTTACTAAATATTTTTAATTTAATAAGCTAATTTATTATTTAGAAATTTATTATATCAGTTAGTTTTATACCAAACGAACGATTTTAGGTTGGGCGGGTCAAATAAAATTTATCTGGACCACTTAATCCAATAACCTACATTTTAACATTAATTTATTAAAGATGAATGAATAGTTTTATTTTTATTATTTATTAGTCTTTATATGATTATTTGAGTTTAATTTAAAGTAAAATATGCATTTATAATACAACTTATACTAATTTTGTTGAGGATCTATTAATTTAAAGGGAAAAAATTTTATATTACACAGTACTATCAATTTGAGTTTTTATTATTTTCAATTGATATTTCATAAAAGTAATTGAAAATGATTTAATACCAGTTAATAATCAAAATTTTAAATTACTATATTTTTACATTCTGAATCACGTGGATAAAGAGACCCTTACTTAAGGCTAGGAGTAAAATTTAGTTTTTATCAGCTTGAAACTTAATTTCACTTGCCAAGGGATAAAGTGGCAACTTTATGTAGAAAAATTAGCGGTGAAGTGGTACGTAACGCAAATAAGATAATCTCTCTATATTTATTCCACTTGCTCGATCTTCTTAGTTCTTTTCTTTCTATATATTCTCAAAATTCATCCAATCCCGCCACTGCCAGGTTATATGTCCTTTTTTCAAAGGTTGTGTGTTTGGAGTATTTAGTCACTGTAAATTGTAAAATTGATTTTTAATAAAAAATATAAAATCAATTAGTGAAAATGAATGGTAAATATAATTTACCAAACTCATTTAAAATTGAAAAACAAAATCAAACAAAAACCAAATGGGCACTTACCCTTCCACACACACCTACACTCTGTTGTGAAGGTGGGTCCTAGAGCTCAATTTAGTCAAACGGATACAGAAAATAAATTCAACGAGTCAAAAAATAGAGTATTGAAGTCTATGATTCTAATTATTAGTGCAAATTCCGAGAAACTCGTCCTTTTCTTCCTTAATTATAAGCTGACTTAGATACATTTCTGAAAAAAGACAAATTCTTAATGTAATTATGAACTTATCTCTACCTAAATTCTACCCCACAATAATCAGCTACATTATGTCCTGAATGAGCATTATACTAGTATATATGTGCGGTTAGTATTTTAGAACTGCAATTAATAGATCCCATCTCGTAAAAGTATATTCAACCATGATAAAAAAAAAAACAACAATGATAAACATAGTTCCATAAACATGAGAAATTGCACTAATTCCTGCCCTTCTATAACCATAGAGGTAGAATCCTCATTCCAACACGCAAGTTGTTTTTGTTTTGTTTGTTTTCTCAACACACCGTTAATTTTTTTCATCCACACGGAATATTGAGTGGTAATACTCTTCATGATAGACAGGAAAAAGGAAAGCAAGCACGATGAAATATATTTTCATACTATTTTTTTATCATAGAAATACATATATAGAAAGAGTGTGATGAAATATATATACAACTTTTTTATCATCTAAAAAGAAGTAGTAAAAAATAATTTGTAAATAATCTTATTGGTTAAATACAAAAAAACCACGCTGATGCACCAACATTGGCAAGGTTAAGCCAAATTGATGGATGCTGGCCCATGAGCCTATATAATAATTGCCCACGAACGTTAGTGGAAAAACTCAGGTTGCATATTTTATTGTCTCCCCTATAATTGATATAACCTACAAACTTATACGTCACTTAAAATGGAGCAATCCCCTCCATAAATATATTAATCCCCACCCCACAAACAACAATTAAGAGAGAGATATATCATTCATATATACAACCCTAGCTAGCTACATTCATTCATTCCACCAAAACAAAATTAAGAGCTAGAGAGAGAAATGACTGAAGAATGTGCTGGAAATACAATTGCAACCTCTACTACTACCCCATTAAACTGGTGGTATCTCCAGGCAAATTCTCTTCCTTCCTGGAATGATACTAAACACACATGGAACAACCAAATAAACCCAAACTCTTCCTCTTCTTGTGAAGAGGATATATCATCTTTCACTAATGCTTCCAACCATTCAAGCCTCACCGTTGAATCCTCTCGTAGACTCGTTGATCCACCTGCTCCTTCCTCCAACGAGTTGATGGGAGAAGTACATGCTTCAGATAATCAACTTTGGAGCCATGTTCTATCGTAAGTACTTAATTTGTATGTTAATAATTATATACATTTACAAAAAAAAAAAGAATATATATATGAATAGGATTATTTAAAATTTCATAAATAAATATATTTGATGTTGTTTTAATGTTATATCATTGAAGAGAGGTAAGCAAATATATATAAGAGAATATTAATCTTTTAGCTAGGTTAGAAAATGGGTGAAATTTAAAGGTGCTTTAAGCTAGGTCTAACTAGGTTAGCTATGTATGTTAGTTTTTCATTGTGCATATACAAATAATGTTTTAGGCTTTTAATTAATACTTTCCACTATCTAACACAGTAAAATAAATTCTTCTACTCTCATAGTTTCTCTTGGAGTAAATTAAATATTTGAGATTGATTTGTTTAATTAATTAAGAGATGATTTTAATTTACAGAGGTGTTGGATCCAATGGGGAGTTGCACAACAACCATCAAGAAATTGG
Source organism: Sesbania bispinosa (assembly GCA_026901365.1). Classification (NCBI taxonomy): domain Eukaryota; kingdom Viridiplantae; phylum Streptophyta; class Magnoliopsida; order Fabales; family Fabaceae; genus Sesbania; species Sesbania bispinosa. The sequence goes on from QLOH01000244.1 coordinate 168,697, forward strand.
AGAGAATTTTCTGGATGCACTGTCAACTAAAAGCATGGCAAGTGGTATGTTTGAACCAGCATGTGATTACTTGAAGAAACTTGATACAAGTTGGGAATATAGTGCAGGTTCAACTTCATTCAATAGTTTTGAGAAGCACTTAAATGGGTTTAGTGAGGCCCTAATTGAGAATAATGAAAGGTTGACTAAGTTATCTAATCTTGTAAGCACTTGGTCTATTGCCCCACCTGACCCTGAAGTCAGTAGTAGCCACTTTGATCCACAAACAAACAATAACATGTCTTTGAATTCTTCCATGGATCATCACCACTACCCACAATCTGACCCTTTTGGAGGTGGAGGAGCAAGTAATAATAAAAATTCTGGAGGAGCACTGTTACCTTGCTATGATCATCATCATGAGGATCACATGAAGGTGAAACAAGAATATCATCATGCAAGTGAAGTAATAGCAAATAATGGATATCAAAATGGATTCAATAATAGCCTTTCAATTGGAGATAGTGGCAAATTTTACCATGGTGGTGGGTTGCCTAATCTTTCACCATGCACAAGAAATTTCTCAGATGTTATATCATTTAACAGCCGGTTAGGAATTAGGCCACTTCTTGGAGGAATCCATGCACAGAGGCCTAATAATTTCAAATACTTAAACCAATCTGAATCAAAGAAACAAGCTGGCCTTCAAACACCATCACCACCGGTGAGTTTATCAATTATCACTCCCTCTTTAATTTGTCCTTCAAAATTTTAATCTTTTTTTTTTTGCTTAATTAATTTTGTTCATAAAATTAATATGCAGACAAGAACTATTAATGGAAGAGGAGAGGGAATTACAACACGTGAAGTAAAGAAGAAAAGATCTGAAGAATCATCAGAAGCAATCTTGAAGAAGCCTAAGCAAGATACATCAACAACTTCTTCTTCAAAGGTACATACATATATATTATATATAAAATGGTCATGCTAACAAGTGTCCGAGAGATAGTAATTGTTTAAATAACCGTATGTATATGTAATATGTAGGTCTTTATTAGAAATCACGATATTAATTGTATTTATATTATTAAGTGCTACACAGTCGAATAAAAACTTAGTAATTTTGATTCTTTAAACATTAAATACCAACATGAACTTATGGGTGTAAAGAAAAGCAGAAAGTGGGAAACCTCTTTTTTGTGCAGTGTTAAGAAACTTCTATTTATTGTTTAAAAGGTGCAGGCACCCAAAGTCAAGCTAGGAGACAAGATCACAGCCCTTCAGCAAATTGTGTCTCCATTTGGAAAGGTAGTAATATTACACATTAATTGCACTAACCCTTCCTTCTCCTTTTTTTTTTCTCACCTTTATATATATATTCTAAATAATTCACAGTGCTCTACTTTTCTCACTACCTACTTCACAATGATAGAATATTTTTTGTTGAATTTCAGACAGATACAGCATCTGTGCTGTTTGAAGCAATAGGATACATAAAGTTTCTCCAAGAACAAGTCCAGGTGTGTATCATTATGGAAAAGTTTTCTTTGTTCACTGCATTATGCAACTATATATAATACACAATTATTGTTGTTGTTGCTGCTATCTTCTTCTTTTCATTTTTAGTGCCAAAATTCTAGGCTAAATTTCTTTTCAAAATGAATAAAAAAAATGTTACATTAATTGAACCGTTGCACATTTCCCTTGATCCCGCGAGCATCATGCATCACTGTGAGATCTTTTTAAAAAAAAAATAATTAAAGACCGTCTTATTATTAGAAATTAATGATTAATCACTTTGTGTCTTCTTGATTAATCTTGAGTATGACATACACTTTTTTCAACGTGGAAAAAAGATACATTTTTAAACAAACAAAAATTTCAATCATAACTAACTAATACCCTCATCTTTCTTGACTAAAACTAATTATTAATATTTAATACAATATGAATAGTTGAATTTCTTGTCTTTTAATTCCTTTAACGTAATCCATTAGCATAGTAATTTAATTTACAGTTACATTCTTTAATATTTTGCAGCTATTGAGCAACCCTTACTTGAAGACTAATCCACACAAGGTTAGAAAGTTTTCCATTATTTCTCTTAATATATATATAGTCTCTTAAATTAAATATTTTTTCAGTCTTAGCAATGATTAATTAACCTATTGACATTGATTTTTATGGGATTGAATATATATAAATTCCAGGATCCAAGGGGAAGTTTGGATAGAAAAGATAAAGAGGAGGCAAAGCTAGACCTTAGGAGCAGAGGTCTTTGTTTAGTTCCAACATCATGTACACCTCTTGTTTATAGAGAAAACACTGGACCAGATTACTGGACACCAGCCTATAGAGGATGTTTGTATAGGTGAAATAATAAATATGTGTCATGCCAAATATAGTATGATCAATGTACGTATTTTGCAGAATCTTGGAAACTTATAAAGGTCTAGTGAATATATATATATATATATATATATATATATATATATATATATATCATAGTAAAAGTAACTGTTTGATAGGTGTAATAATGCATGGTTTTTATATATATACGAGTAAACAGATTTTGGTTGACCTTTAGATATGCATGTGTTGGTAATTTGATTCTCCAATAACAATTACTATATATATATATATATATATATATATATATATATATATATATATATATATTATACACAGTAAAATTTTGGGTGAGGGGATGGTACCTCAATCCAATTAATGTAGGGAAAGCTCCGGGCTCTTCGAGAACTTAAAGAGATACTTATATTTTACCTCACACAAATCATGTCTTGCTCCACTCGACCAACCCCTTAGGGGTTAACAATTACTATATATTAAAATAATCATTCAATGCCATTTTTGACATTTTCATTCACGTTAGTCGTATTGATGATTATTGCACTCCAACCAAAATTGCATAAAAAGCTGAAGTTTCTTTGCTGAATACCAATTGAAATTGTTTCTAAGCAAAAGAAATTGTTTTGAAATATTTTTATTTTTAAAATTAATTAATGCCTTTCGAAACAGTAGTAGTCATAATATATAAGTACGTCAGTCACAGAAATAATTAAAAATGTCTCACAAATCCGATCGAGTGTACTGTACAATGGAAAGTAGATGTATATATCATTACTGGGCAAGATATGCGTTGAAGATTACAATGACAAACCAGCTGACTTATTATAAGTGACAAATATAACTTGAAATTTTGGATAGGAAATTAAAAAAAAGGCCTTACTTTATCTATCTATCTATCATTTATTCCATGCTCAATATGGCCTTCTAACTGTTCATTCAGTAGTGTCTTTGAGAGTTTTGTTCTTACACCTTTAAATTGCTCAATTTTGAGTATTGCATTTGATTGGATGTACTGAAAAGTGGCATCTCGAATTTTGACACCAGACAATATTAAGAAAAGAGTAATGTTAATTAATTATACAATATTACACCATATAATTAATATAATAAAAAAAATAAAAAATACGGGATGTGATAAGTAATGTAATAGAAATAAATAAAAAAAAGTGTTATATGAATTGTTATATATTTTGTTGTTGAAAGAATTTCGTATCTAAAAAAAGTCTTACCTCCAATGACTTTAAAATATGAAGTGTGGTATATATACAGGTCTATTCACATAAAAGGTTCACACTCCTCTGAGCTCTGTGAATTTATCTTATTGGTACACTATCACGTTCAAACTATATATTCCCCCTTAGAAATCCATTTGATAAGTAGATCATTGTGCAATTGCATCTGTTTCTAGATTAAATTCCATCAATTTTAAAGAAAAAAATCATTAATTAAATTATTTATTTTCTATGTTATTGTTTTATATTGATTTCATTTTATTTAAATTTAAATTTGATCCAATCTAATTCAATTTAAAATAATTTGAATTGGACTGATATTTTGTCTTTAGTTCTTAACTTTTTTATTTAATGAGATCATAATAAATAAATCTTAAAATATATAATAAAAATAATTTAAAATATCAATCATTTCTACAATGAATTGTAACAAAGTTAATGTTTATAAAATTTTTCAAATCCATACTACTAGAAGAAAAAATCTTCACAATTCTATAGTTTTATGTTTTTAACTCAAATCAATAAAAAATTATAATATAATAAAATACTTTTATCTTTGTTGATCTCAAATATAACTTTACTTATATATTTTCTAAAAATCCATATTTAATTATTCAAATATACTTTTTTAATGAATAAATATATAGAATAGGAAATGTATCAAATGAGTTTTTTTTTTTATGAGAGTGGGAGATTAAATCTTAATCATTAGATGTTAATGAAAAGTCAAGAGATTATAGAAAACCTTTCACAAAATAGTATTATTGTCGTGGTTAAATGCTTTGGATTAGCTCCAAAATTAGTCAATTAGTTGTGAAATAACTATGAATCAGCAGGGGAAATTATACAAATTATGTAGTCAATTCCTAGTCATTTCATAGTGAACTGATAACTATATTCAATAACTAAATATCAGTGCACTATGCAGTGTGCACCATTTTTCATGCCGGTGATTAATGCTAAGAAGTCTATGGTTATATGAATCAAGTGAAAAAAAAAAATGACAACATTTGAAAGGTAAATAAATATCTGGTAAAATACAATAATTTTTATTTGCTCTCTCTTTTTTTAAAGTCGTTTAACAAAATCACATTTTTGTATGATCATTTAATATTTCTTGTGAAACTACTCCAAAAAATAACCTCTTCTTTGTAGGGCATTTATTTTAATTAATGTGAGAGACGATATAGGTGAGTACTCGCTTGAGTTTTGTAGAATAGCATGCACTAATTAGCTCGCATTAGTTATTTTATTTTCTTTAGCGTATATATAATTGCGTTATAATCACAGTTAGAAACCCCAAAAAATTTAAAAACTTGCTTAAAATGGTATCATCTTTTCTGTATATATAATCAGTCGAATCATCAATTAAATGTGGAAAAATAAACCATGGTGCTGGAACAGCATGAATGGTTTTCAATGTGTCCACTCACACGTTGAACGATTTAGGATGCTTGAAATCAATGAAAGATCTAGAAATAAACGTGATGGATAATGGCAAAAGTTATATGAAAAATAAAATATATTGGTCAAAGGGGAGATGAGCATAAACTGCAAAAGCCAAGGTTGGTGGTGCACTCAGGGATCACCAGTCGTTCTTCTTATAATGAGAACCTAGACAGACACATATATATAAAACATTTTGATCGCAGGTTATTATTTACACACATTTTTCTCAAATAATCTCGATCAAAATTAATTATGAGCAGTAATTAATTATTATAGCCTTTGTTGTGGGTAGAGTTATAGGAATTAGGAACATTAAAATGTAACACATGAGTGTGGCAATTGGCATGTTTCTAAAATATGTTATTTAAACAGAAACCATTAAAGGAATGTCGTTTTTATGCAAAAGTAAGCTCACACTGCCCCTCCCATGGATTATCCATACAAGAACCTAGTCTTTCCCTTGTACGTGCTCTTAGAGTAATGAAATACGCAATATATTATGAGTCTCATGTTGAGTTGAATAAAACACTCACTGAGTGTGGTACTTAAATCATAAGATTCTCTCACCCAATGAATTAATTTGTTGTGTTGGGCTCTCCTCACCTCATGGGTTTAAATTATAATGATTGGTGCTTTTATTGAGAGCCGCTATGGATGTAGGCCCTTAAAGGGTGAAAATGTTACAAATCTCACTTAATTTGAATGAAATAAAACACTCATTAATTTAATAGACTAATCTTTTGAATTAATATCTCGTAATGTTCAAGTAATAACACTACCTCCTCGAGTGAATATATATATATATATATATATATATATATATATAATTGGAATCCCTACCCGCTAACTCACTTGAAAAAGTCATAACAGTAGTCATTAACGATGTTAATTATCAAACTTCTTTATATAACCTTCAGAGCGTCCATGTATATAATCCACACCATACACACGCTAGCCTTACTCCACATTCTACAACCAAACCAACAAATTATTCATAATAATATTATTTTCCTCCATACACCAAAGCACTATATTATTAGTTATGCACTTATGCTTGTCCACCTAGCATTATCTAATTTATTGTTATCATCACCAAGTATATATATATATATATATATATATATATATATATATATATATATATATATATATGGGCCAAGGCTGAGTTTTTAGGCAAAGACTTAAACTGGATTTTTTTTCTTTTCTAATAAAGCTTGATATACATGCATATTGCCGACTTCGTAAGCTTCAGCTATCTGTGCTCTCTCTCTCTCTCTCTGTTCTCCTCTTTATCTCTCTAATTAAATTAAATAATAATATGGTGGATGTGGTATGCTTCTCAAAGTTCTGTTATCAGATTTTTATTTTTTTTACTTAAAAATGTTTTTTTAATTACTTTATAGTACATATTATCAGTATAAAAATTTAAAAATATATTAAACTTTTCTTTTAATATTTAAATGAAAATTTTACGTCTTTTTATGGAGTGCTGTATTTTTTAGTTGGATCTACACCTGTGTACTATATCTATGTGACATGTACCAATACTAGTCCATTACTCCTTAGAGTATTTTTATCGGGTGCTTCTAGGGTGTGTCACCCACATGGGTGACATACCGGTATGACACCTCTTTTTAGTAGTAATAATAGGTCACTCAATTATTTAGAATAAAATAATCAACCAATCAGAGCCGTCTATTCAAAAATGAAAGTGATCCAATGGCTTTTAATAGGTGTCATACCGATATGTCACTCATGCGGTAACATTCCCTAGACGCAGCCATCTTTATCCCAGTTTCCCATCAAAGTTTCTTAAATTAATATTTTATATTTCTTTACACTTTTTCATATAACTATATTATTTTATTACTTTAATTAACTCATTCATTTTTTATCTTCAACTCAGCAACTCTCAAAAGATTCTTAAATGCGCCCCACAACTTATCCCACACTTATATATTATATTATAAAAAATTTACAAAAATTATTATAAATAATATTATAATATAATAAAAAGCGCATATGGATCGAGCCAACACTCGCATCTCTGCATCGAGTGAGCATTGATGCTGCAAGAGGTGAGCACCCATCACGTGGCTTTAGCAACCCGCGATGGAGATGCCCTTATGGTTCAACTGTATACACTTACGTGGCAAAAGGCAATGATATTATTTTTATGGAAAAAAAAATCGGAAGACACACCATAATACTATATCTATTAAAACATTGGTTAATGAATCCGTATATAGTAGATCTTTGTTAGAGATCACAACATCAATTACATTTACAGTATTAAATGTCGCAAAGTCCACTAAAAACTTTATAATTTGGTTCCTTAGCCAGTACTGGATACACGTTAGCATTTCCCATATGAGAAAAAATATTAAATGCTTCTAAGTTCATGCGTTTTATCTTACAAATGAAACGATAAAAAAAATTAAATGTTGTCTTAAATAGGATCGGAAAAAGTAATAAATTCGGTGAAAGAAAAAGACAACGAGTCTCAATAATTACAAGAGTAACTCTAGAGATACTAACTATTGACATATTTAATACTACTAACTAAAATAATTAGGCTTTTTAATTCATGTGAATTTTTTAGCCCACAAAAGAGTTTTATAAAAAAAATCAAAAGAAAATTCTTTTTTGTGTTAACATGTATCCCCTATTACTAGAGGTAATCATGTTCGGGACTTAGTCACAGTTAGAGCTTTTCACCCAAGAAGGAGTATTCTTTTAAACACATATAAAATATGTAAAAAAAATATAAATTAAAACAATATTTAATTATTTTTGGTCTAGAAGCAATATTAATATAAATCTCCCATATTGCAAAACTTGGACAAGACTCGTACCGAAAATTCAACAAGCGATTGCCATAATTAATTGAACCGTGTAGGAAGAATTGTTACTATTACAATCCAAATGTACCATACAAACTAACTAGTCACTGCTCACATCTACAAAGAAAAACAAGTGAGAAAGGTTTGGATGTGCAAAAAAGTAAGGAGGAAAAATTATGTGGAAAGAAAAGAGAAGAGAAACTCAATAATGAGGGCTAGGTAATGAGACTAAAAACCCATTTGATTTCAACCTTTTTTCATAGAAAAACTACTTTCAAAAGTATTTGTTTAAGTTTTTGGAAAACGTAGAATATAAAAATAATTAAATGTCTAATTCTTTTTTAAAAAAACAGCTTTAAATAACTTCTAAAAAGGCTAAAATTATACACTTTTTACAATTATAACTAAATGAAAAATAATTTCTTCTCTATATAAAATCTCTTAAAAGCATATCACATTTTTATACAGCCTTAAAATCAATTTTTAAGTTCAAATAAACACACCAAAAGTTGAGGTCTTGAGGACCAGTTTTAACCAAAAAAAATCGGTTTACATTGAAATCTGACAGCTTCATCTATAAAAACAAATTAAAAAAAAAAAAGAAAGTATAAATAACAAAATTTAAGAACAGGGAAATAAATCTATCACAGATAAATGACACCATAAATATTACAATCCGGATTCATAGACACCCTAATCGGGTCACGACTCATTGGACAGTTTTCTCTTCATGTCCCTCTTCTTGTGCGTGTGGGTGTTTACCCCCCAACAAATGTCTACTAAACATTTCACTACATATAATACTAATTGGGAATTATAAAATTAACATTGTCGTTGTTAAGTTTAAAATTAATCAATAATGTAACCTGTCAATCAATGTAATACATGAGAGGATCACCCCCTCCCCCAAAAATCCCCCTCATTGCATTCTATTACGTTCTCTTTCTTGGACGCCATAAGCTTCCCTGTCTGATAAGTTCCCTGTTCTTTTCCTCTCTTTTTAAGTTTGGCTTTTTTATATAAGCTATAACCTCCAAAGAACACCCTAAGCCTGAAAACTGCCAATATTTCTAGAACTGGATCAGAATCAAAACAACCTGACCTATTAACTTTTTCCCTTGACCTTCGTCTTTTTTATGGGTTTGCCACCATTGTCTTTACTCTTCTTCGACTTGTGCTTATCTCCGCTCCGTTGCTCTGTTTTTTCATGAGGATTCACTTCCTTAAACTCTATTGGTTTTATAATAACACCCGCTCTCTTCAAGACCTGCACATACAAAGAATATATTTAGTATTTACAAGACAGCCAGAGAAAACAAATATTCATATGTATCTTACTGTATTTTTCCCACATAATTTCATTTGGTATAAAGACAAGAACCCACTAAAACCCATTAACAGTATCCAATAAATTAAGGGCGTTTCTTCCCGAATAAGGAGTAAGACTGTCCACATATAATATTTAATTTAATTACTTTGAATAAAAAGGCTACAGCATGATACTGTAACACAAGAAAAATTAAAGGGCCAAGGAACTGCACTGAAAGCACTTACTTCAGGGCGGTTAAGAGGTCCAATTGCAGTTGCAGGATTAAATTCAGGTCCAATGGGCACACGCATGCTTTGCTCAAAGACCTCTTTGGAAGTAAAAGGGTAAGGCAATACTTTTGTATGGAGTTTCTCAGCCCTGCCATATCCAAAAGAAAGTATAAAATTAAAACCTGCTCAATTACTTGATTGGATAAAAGAAACAAAGCAAGTACACAAGAAACAAAAAGTAAGTATTCAACTAGTCAGACAAGAATTAGGAGCAAATGGTAGTTGGCAACATGATTCAAGTCACTAAATCATAAAAACTGAAATTAGAGCATGAAGGTCTACCAAAAGAAAACACCAAAATAAACAAACACCCACCGCAACAATAGCGAGTAAAGTACTCTCCCTTTCCTTGCATATTGTGTTTACATGCAGACCTTCCATCATCATAAAAACCTACCACAACTCGATTATATTTATGAAAAACATGCTATGGCTAATCCTAAAATACTGTCAAGCCTAACGAATTCATTAAATGAGCAGTTTGCTCATTGGATATTTTGTGTTTCTTAAATTTTGGACATGGCCTAACTCAACCCCAAAAGCTAGCTTGTAGGATGAGGACTGCCCAAGGCACATATATATTTATTTGGCCTTATCTCTAGGCAATGTGGGACTTCAACACACACCCCCATGCCCAGGGCTGGACATCTATACGGATGGCGGCCCAATAACAACGGATCTAGGATAGGCTCTGATACAATCTTAGATTTTGGACTGGGCCTAACTCTACCCCAAAAGCTAGCTTGTAGGGTGAGGACTGCTCAAGGCTTATATATTTTTATTTGGCCTTATCTCTAGGCAATGTGGGACTTTAACAGTGTTCAAATGCTAAACCTACCCTTACTCAGCCTTACTAGTCAAGAAAATGGGAAAAGCATTCATTTGGTGGAACCTTCTATAAGAATACATGAGAGATCTGAAAAATAGAATAGAGTAGGTCCATGTATTGCAAAGTAAAAAATGATGTAGGAGTGAGTAATTTATTAATAACAATATTAATAATATTATCATTACAAATCTTAATGAGGTTAACCACCATTGCAAACACCAATATCTAAAATATGCCAATCACAAATAACTACACAATTTTTTTATTGGAAAACATTGCATGCATGTAATCATATTGATATCTATAATCTGAAAAGAATATGTAAGGTCCTGAAACTTGTATTTAATGCCACTGACCTTCTTATCTAATTTTTCAGAGATGATGACATTTTTTAGCTGAGCATCCTTCCTCTTCTTGAGAGCTTCTGCCCTTTTTTTCTGGGCATCTTCATGTTTTTTCAGCATCCAAGATGGTAAACCTTTCTTTTGCTGTATATGTGTCCATTGGCCCCAGCCAGGAAGTGATAGAGGCTTTTCTGGTTCAGGATTTTCTTCATTAAGGATCCCCTCCTTATCCTTCTCAAAATCATCTTCTACATCATCCCCCGCAAAAGCTTGTCGAATGAGCTCCTCTTGAGAAGGAAGTTCATAAGATGGTTTAGATACAGAAGACAAAATTCCATCCACCATCTGTCCCTCACCATCTGTATCGCTATCCTCTCCCAATTCCTTTTCAGTATCCTAGGACATAATAGGACCAAAAAAATAAGGCAACACCAACAATGTAGTTTATATTCTTAACACACAGAAAGAGTTCATACTTTTATATCTTGCTTAACAGGCCCTGTGAGCTTTGGAGACTGCTTAATATTTGTGTCTTTATCATTTTTGTTTTTTGCCTGGTCATCGTTAGTACATCAGTACATCAGAACACCAACATTTTAGATGGAAGATATTTTTCTTTAATAAAGAAATTACAAATATTAAAACAAAACGATATATTAAGGGTTTTAAACCTTTTGCCACGTATCTGACGCAAATATGGAGACTTCATATGTAGTTTTTGTCCCGGGATTTTAATAATCTCATCAAAGTTCTGTGAACAAAAAATGCATAAAATGTATCATATCAATTAAGCAAGACATACACTTCAGAAGAAATCCAATAAAAAGCAATTTCATCACCTTAAAAACAGATTCCTTGTGAGTATCAGTGTCTTCTTGAACTAAGACAAAATCACTGTTCACATCTTTCTGCAAAAGGTCACTTCCCCCATTCTCAATATTGCCACTTTTGCTGGCCCCCCAAGTCATCCTCACTATCACTGGCACCATAAAAATTATCTGATTTCACCTTATTGCCAACATCAGATGCCTGAGCTTTAGACGTTCCAAACACTCTTCTGCCACTAGTAGAAGCAGCTTTTGGATCTTCTGAGCCATCAGCATTCTCCAGCTTCTTCAAGGAATCTTCAAATTCTTGAAGAGCAAGGTTGGCTTCTTCAACAGCTGCCTCTTTTCTTTTCTCCAATCCACGCCTCTACACCAGTACAAATAAAGGGGATAACACAAATCAATAAGATAAACTTCCTAACTGACAAATTTCAATCTCTATAAATTGGATACTGAAGAAAATAATAAAAAATTAAAAACAAAACTAACATAAGTGAAAGATATATGTTACTTCCTCACAGTTTAAGACCCCAGTCCCCCCCCCCCCTTTCTTCCTGTACCAATTGAACAAATCATTTAAGAAGATAATAATTCATGTGAACAATTTTATTTAACCCACAGTCTTCTCAGGATTAGGAACATATATCACCATGAGAGGCTAGGTTACTAGGTTACTAATATTTCTTTTAGGGGTAAAAAAATGAGCGAGAAGAATAAGAAGAAAGGATAATTACCATAAAAGGTAAAGAAGCAATCCTGACTTGGGAACTTCATCCTCTTCCTCTAAGACTTTCATTGTCTTTTCTTTGCTTTTTCCAGTAGCTTGTAAGCCCTATCCTGATCAGAACCAGCAGAGTTCTCATCTTCATCATCCTCATCACTGGTATCATCACTGCTGCTGCTGCTCCCCTTCATAGAGTGCATTTTTCTAGTCAATTCAGCATGTCTTTTAAGTTGTTCAGCTATGGCAACACGAGTTCCTTCATCTTGGGCATTAAACCACGTTGCAAAATACGCTTAGCCCACCGATTCTGGTTTTTGTGTTTCAGAGTCAAGCGTTCCTGTACAAAATTGGGAAGTGGGAAAAGGATTAATAAAAACAAAATTCCCTTTTAAATCAATAAGACAATCGATATATCAGTTATCAGCACTCAAAATTTCTCCAGCTCTTAGTTCTTGATGGATCATAAATTCATAATATACCTCTGCCCTCTGGCGCTCTTGTTTCATGGCATATTCCTTAGCAGCTTCAGGGTCCATTTGAATCCGAGAAGATTCTGCTTTCAATCTGTCTTTCTTCAACAAACGATGATATGTTCTAGACTTTATCTTTTTAACATGCTTTGCCTTCATTTCATGACGAAAAAGAAGGCTCCGCATTTTGGCAATCCGATTTTGCCTATCCTTCTCATCTTCTATAGAAACCTGTCAGGCATCGAAGACTACATAAAACAATTGAAATGCAGCCATAAACCAGTAATTCCAAGTAATATGCATCGCAAACAACATGGGTTAAAAAATTGCTTAGTAAACAGAACTTATAAGATGTAGTCGGTGCTTAATTTATTCTTAAACTGCAAAAGATGGGAACATTGTAAGGCAAAAAAATTTGGATAAATCGAAGGCATCACTTCAATTGATAATTGACCAGATCACCTCAAAAGTATTTAAACTTTAACTTCCATCTGCTTCTGAGTTTACATAGTGATTTTGGCAGAATCCGATTATTACTTTTTGGTAGAAGCAAATAGATGTATGGAATTTTCCTAAATGAATAGATATTCCATTCATCCAAGTTATCAGATATTTCCACATAGTTTAATAAGAAGGGAAAATAATAAGAATATTGAGGGGATAAAAGAAGATAGATTAAAAAGGGAGGACTTGTCAATCCAATAATTTGTAAAGACATCACCGATAGCCAGGAAAAAAGGTCTATTGTAGAATAAATATCATTTTATTTCCCCTTCAATAGTGTCAGTCAGGTTGAATTCTTTTTTTAATCTTAATGGGTAGAAGAACAATCTTATTCAAATCAAATTTATCTCATAACAAAATCCTTACCTTTAATTTACTAAATAAATTCAAGTTTGACTTCTGAAATTTAAAAATAAAATTCTTCCAAGTATGCCAGGCCTCAATTGATTCAACTTTACCAATAATAATTCAAGACTACTGGATCATGCAACAAGAGACTAGGAAAGCATGGGAACCAGAAAGAGACAATCAGATTCCAGATTCGATCAGGCTACTATCAGTAATGTCAAATTCAATTATTATCAACTAATATCAACAATATTTGTACCTTATTCATTTCAAGAAGCCTAGAACCATCTTTTTTATGAGCTTCCATAACTTTTTCATCATGAACTAGTGCAGCCATTTTCCTCTCAAATTCAGTTCTCGGTTCAAATTCAGAAGCTATTGCCCCTACAGTTGAAAACCCTAAATCTACATTTTCACCAAAGAAAATAGTTGGCGCCTCTCTATTTCTCTGAATAATGTGCTGCCACTTTGTGACATCTTTCTTTGATATTTCATATGCTGCCTTCCTCTCTACCTTCACTTGATCAGCCTTTGGTAGCGGCGCATAAATAGTTTTAGCATTTTTCTCAATTTGTTGCATTCTCTTCCTGAGTTTTCCATAATCAGGATTTTCACGAAGAGGATTAAGAAGGTCCTCAATGCTAACACGTCCATCACCATCCACAACATCACGACTAGGATTATATTCAGACTCTGGATACAGCTCTGGTATAATGGCATCCTTCATCGTCAGCTTCTTATTCTCTGCATTATGATTTAAATTTAAATTAAAAATGAATCATAGCTCTGAAGACACAATAGGAAAACCCTGGAGCAACATCAACAGGAAACCATTCATATGCAAGAGGTGTTTCAACATTCTTCCCACGTATCTCCAAAATAAGAGCAGTTATATATGTTTTTAAAACTTATTTAAAGGCAAGATATCAGTCTCTTGAAGCACATACATGGAAGCATTAACAGATATCATACATAAAACCTTCTAACCTAGTAGGAAAAAACTTTGGTGGTTGTTTTTTTTTTTGTGTAGTTAAAAGCTTCTAAGATAAAATAATTCCCATATATGAAGTGGCCAGACTTGTCTCAAAAAGTTCAAAATTAACATCCTTGCATGTTAATTACTACAATGCCATATTCAAAATTCATCATATGCATCTCCAATAATTATTCCTCTCTTCCAATATATAGAGCAGAGCATTGACAAGATGTCTCTAAGTTCTAACATGAATAATGGGTAACAAAAAAATTAAACACTCATCTTCCTACCTTCAAAAGCCTCACTCGGCATACCGGTAATTCCTTGTAACATCCTTACATGCCTTCCATTATCTTCCTCTCCAGAATCATCACTCAAAGCATTTGCATTCATCTTTGTCCCAATGTAATCATCATCCTCATTTTCATCATCAGATTGCACATTCTCATCCTAAAAATATAAGTGAACATATAAATGAAAATGAATCAGCATAGATAGAATGGATAAACTGAAATATAAATTTTTCAATCCAGCAATCACCAAAGCAATGAAATACCAAAAGTATGTGAACTTATGAGGAAAAAAAAGCATGGCATTTAAAATATAATCTCTAGAGATATGACTAGCATTTGAGCAACTTAACCCTGGTATCATACTCTAATATGGTTTAATTTACCCTAAAATTTAATGAATATAGAGGCAAGGGGAATCAAATGATAATGGTGTAGCACAAGGGGAAAAATGACTGGATTCAGACTACAGGGTGCTAAGGGCAAACAAAAGAAATTCATCCATAATTCACTATTTAGATGAAAGTCAAGCTTTCTTTAGGACAAAGCCCCTGTTCAAGCAAAAGCAAAGAATTCAGCCTCATCAACATCAATCAAGGTTCTTTTGCATTTTTTTTCATTCCTGTGAAGCTCAAGTGGGAAGCTGAAGCAGTGACTATTGTTCGATTGAAGTTGATTGAAGTGGGATTTTGGAACATTAGGGCCGTTTGATGGACTTCACAATAACTCTACTCAAATCAAGTTCAACACAATAAAACCTCAATGTGAATTGTCATGGTTAGAAAAACAGTGATGCAGAAAATCAACAAGAAAAGAAAGGAGAAAGGGGGATGACTTTATTTATTTCAGAGACCAAATTAACAGATAAAAATAATAAACTGGAAATATAGTTAAGCAAACCAAATGCTGAAACAAAATGCGAAGCACTAGTTGAATTGAAACGAAAGGTTTGAAAGGAACACCTCGAATTCAGAAGAAAGATCATCATCGACAGAGACAGGGTCGTAGCGCTTATTCTTCTTGGACTCCTCTTCGGCCTGCTGTTCCTCATACTCATATACATCGCTGTCATCATCAGAATCGATGCTATTCACTGTGGTGGGGTTTAAACTGTCAATTTCTTTTCGCAAAGCTGAAGGCAAACGGGGCCCCGTCTTCTTACGTTGAGTGCTAGCCTTCCTCTTCCATTTCTTTCTCCCGCGGTTGCCTTCATCCCTCTCCTTCCGCTTCCTTTCTGCCATGCCTGAAGCTGCTTCCGTATTCAAATCAATCACAATGCTCAACAATACAACCTTTGTTTCATTACTAATTACTTAAATTATTAAATTAAATTAGCAGACAATAATCATGAACACAGCGCAGAGCTTAGGGCTTCATTTTACACAGAAACAATCACATGAAACAATAAAACTCAGAGCACATCAGCACACACACACACACACACACACACAGAGAGATAGAGAACAAAAAGAAACTTTGACCTAATTAAATTGCACGCCTTACATATTACGAACCTTAATTTGTAAGGTAATTGAAGTGTTAATGCTCAGTTATTTGATGGGAAATTATCAGAGGCCAATGAAGGTTCTACCTGGTAGTGGTTCGGCGTGAGTGAAGGCTGGAGCTACCTAGATCGCGTCCGTCAGAACAGGCGGTGAAAGGACGACGATGAACCGTCGCTGAACCGGTGGAGCTGCTTGGGCTGTGGCAGAAGTCGGTGGCTGCGATGCAAGGGCAGGGAAGCAAGGAGTTTGAAACTGGAAAACCAAAGGAACAAACTACGAAGGTAGAAAGCCTAATGCTTGTTCATTAACCGCACGCCCTGAAAAATGGGCCCGTACCCGAATCAAATGACAGATAGTATGAGTCCAGGTCCAGCCCACCTTGTCCTTCAGACCCACAAAATTTTTTAGTTAAGTGTGTTCACAAAAAAACTACCCAAAAAAAGTTACCTCATCAAATGTAACATTCCAAAATTTAAAAATATAGAATTATAATTAAAATGCATATAATTATATTACGATGACGTTAGTTGTAAAAAATAGAAGTTTTATAATAGTATTAGTAAATATTAATATAACTGTATTTATGATATAATAATATAATATTATAAATATTAGGAGAAACGTCAGATTATTAAGATCTTGATCAAATTAGATTATATTAGATACTCCCCCGTCCCTATTTATAAGACCCCTTCTAGAAGAATTAGGTGTCCCTTAATATAAGATCCTTTGCAAATTTTAGGTAAAACAATAATTTTTTCTATATTTGCCCTTCATTAATATTCAACTCTTTTTATTCCCCATATATTGTTAAGTGTAATAATTAATGAAGTTTTACCTACATGCCCAACTACACCATTGGAAAGTGACTTTTGGAGTCTTCCACCATATCACAATTAATGTCTCTAAAATATAGTGACTTTTAAATAGGGGTATATTTGAAATGCTATTATTTTTTAAAAAGATCAATACATTAACTAACTTTTCTTAAATTGTGTGAAACGGTTGAAAGGGTCTTATAATAAGGGACGAAGGGAGTATAATAATATCAAGATTAATAATGACAATCTTATGAGAGGAATATGCTTTAGTATTTGATATTAAAATAGGAATAATGAGATCACAATGATTAAAGACAATGATTAATAACAAATTTAGGATAAGATTTAATTATAAGATTTGAAGTTGAGTGCAGATGGATAAGGATTCTGCAATATCCTAATAATTTCTAAATAAATGGATAAATAAAATAAAATAAGATTTATGTAGAAATAATAATAATATTATTATATTATTATAATTTTTAAAAAAAGTATTATTTAATTAAAAAGGGATACAGGTGGGTCGGAGTAGGCCCAACCTAGTTAGATATTTAAATAGGGGGGTCATCTATTTCTCCCTAGCCTTCTTTAAAACGTCAGATAACCAACTATAGGGAAGAGAGAAGCGACTCTACAAGGGAGAGGTGCATAAGTGCAGATCGTTGGAAAAATCCTGTCTTTCATCTTTGATCGTCATCTCTAAGATACGGGGGGGAAAAGGGTGCTGCTATATGTTTATGCTGGAGTGCTTGGGTAGTGAGGGCAACCATAAGTCCCTCAAGGATTCTTAAATTTTAAATTATGAATGATGATATGTCTGTAATATGATGAAATCCATGATTGTTGTGACGATTACTGTCATGTTCTTGTTGGAATTGAGAGTAGGAAGCGAGGTTGTCGAAAGGGGTCAAATTAGGATTTGGGAGAGAGATTTCATAAATTGATCTGATTGTTGATTTAACTGTAATCTATTGATATAATTGACGGATTGATTGATTTTAATCGGTAAAAACGAGTCTAATTGAGTTAGGGACTTAAAGATTTGAGTAGAGATTGAAGAAGGGGGTTGAAAGGGGCAAAATCGTAGGTGCGGTCGCGTTCTGCGACACTTACGCTCCATCTGTGCTGAGCGCAGGATGGAGCGTAGCTCTTTGGAACCTGCGCTGAACGCAGGGTGGAGCGTAGCTTTCTGGAACCTACGCTTCACCTGCGCTGAGCGCAGAGTGAAATGCAGCACGCGGATTAAGCTTTTTAATTATAATTTCAACGGTTTCCTTCCAAATTTCAGATAGTTTTTCTTAAAACGTGAAATTGAGATGGATGTTTACCTGATATATGAATTGTTTTATGGAATTGATGAGATTAAATTGGATGTATAGAGTGTAATAATTGTGGCATGAAGTATTATGGTGTGAGTATCTTATGTGATGTTCTATGTTTATAATATTCGTTATGTGATGTGGAGTGATTGGAGTAGAAGAGATTGTATGAGATGTATGTGAAATGATGATGATGCATTGAGCATAGAGATTGTATGAGATATATGTGAAATGATGATGATGCATTGAGCATAGAGATTGTGTGAGAGATATGTGAAATGATAATGATGCATTGAGCAGGAGCATATGATGTATGAGACACATGAGATACATGAGTTGTCAGACGTGGCTAAAAATACCCTAGCCCAAAGAGGGGGCGACGAGCAGTGTGGAGACCATGATGGGAGACATCCGATGCATAACTCCAAGAGGGGGTGTTTTACAATGCGACTCACCTAGCCCATAAGAGGTGGGTGATGATGGGAGGGAGCGAGTGTCTTTGCACGGGCCCATCAAGGGGGTGCAACCTATCGGCCAAGAGGGCATTTAACGGTAGGGCCATCATTGGTAACAACTAAGGGGATTGATGAGGTGCGCCAATTGTGCGGAGTTTCAAATCATGACTCTTAGGAAGAGGCATTGTGCATGAGCATAGAGTGAGCATACTTGTCATTTTATGATTGTTTGAGAAGTGTGAATTATATATTGTGTGAAATTAATGTCCTGAATGTAGAGAGTGTGAATTGAGATGAATGATGATATGTATGGTGATGGGTGGGAATAAGGGTAGTCTTCTGTATTGCATGTATATGTATGTATTCTTTTCCTCACTGTACTCTTCTGTGGTTTTTTTAGGGTGATGAAGAGGGCACTCAAAGTGCTGAGTTTTGAAGGGACAGGGTCTCGCTCTGATAGGTGTGACATCGGGGATTAGTGTCTAGGAACTTTATTTCTTTATTTTGCTATATAGAGATTTAGAAAGATTGTTTTAAAATGGTCTTACATGGCCAATATATGTTTTTATTATGTTGATATTTTAGTCTTTTGAAATCTTTGATTTTACTCTTTTATGGAAACAACATTTTATTTGGATTAATTACTTGTTTAAAAGAGGGATTGTGAACCTTTTTACCTCGGCGTTGGCTTTAATTTTCTTAATAATTCAACTTGATAATTGTATCATTATTTGGGGTAGAAGGGTGTCACATTTAATGGTATCAGAGCAGGTCGATTCATCGGCCTTGAGTTGTGTGTTTGTTGCTGTGAGTTTAAACTAGAAGAGTTTGTGAACCTAGTTTGATCTGTCATAGGAGTTCTCTAGTTTCAATGTTCTGCAAGGTTGGTATATCTTTGATTATCTTGCTTAAAGTGTTTGGGACCGACCACCCCAATGATTTGAACATGATAAGAGAAGATGCAATGACTTGCTGAGAGAATACTATGTCAATAAAGTTGCTAGAAGAAAATCCTTATGAAAATGCTTTAAGAAATAAATTTTTAAATTCGATTTCTTGATGTGAAAAGAGTTTTGTATAATTATAAATTGCATACATGCATGCACCGCACTGCATCATATTGAGATGTGTATTAGAAGTTTATGTGTGACATGGATGAATGATATGATTATGGAATTATATGATTGTGATGATTTTCATCATGTTATGTGATGTGGATGATGATAAAATAATAATTTTTAGACCATTATACCCCTGTTAATGCAACTTGAAATTGAACATGGCACCTGTACGTATACGTTGAAATATGCATTTAATATTTTTAATTAAATATACTTATTAACTTTTAAATTTAAATAGTTTTTTAATAAATATTAAATTTTAAGAATTTACATAAATTACTTACCTATATTATTATAATATTTAAATATTTTGAATTTTTTTTAAATTTTGATAAAAATATTTATTTGGGGTATTTTAGTCTTTATAAATTATATTTCTATTTCTCTCCACTCTAATTTTTTTTATACCAAACAACTCTAATTTCTTCATATTTTTCATCTATTTATTTCCACTCATTTCTCTCTCCTATTTATCTCTAACCTATTTATGTTTACCTTATCAAACATACGCAAAGAGAATCTTTAAGACGCTGCCAGATGGCGAAATCCAATGAAAATATATGATTAGTTATTTTTATTCTCTGTCATCTTCTTCTTTAATTCACTTTGTCTCCCACTTGAACTTTGACTGAACACATTGGCCAACGCCCATCACCGCTCACGGCGCAGTAACTACTATACGTCTATACTAGTTACCCTCTCTGACTAGTGTGCATTCCCATGGCTTCCTTTTCCTCTGAATAAAGCATTTCCTTTACAAAAAAATAAGGCTGTCCACTCCAAAAACAGAGGAGCAATAACAAGAAGATCATACAGACGCAATAAAAAAAAGTAGCCCCCCAAACCAAAACCAAAACCATAATCATTATCCCTCCATATTCTCATCATCATCATAGCACTAAACTCATTCACTAAAATCACATCACAGTCCTACAAGACGACCTTTTCTTCCCGCCCAGCAGCACTGCACGACTTTCTAGTTTCTTTCCTAGTTTGCTTTCCCCAGCGGAGTTAAGTTAATTTGTCTGATTAATTAGGTACGGTTCTCCAATCATGACATTGTCCCTTTTAAATTCGAGAGAATTGCTAGTAACAAATAAGTTTTGATAAAATTGAAATTTTTTATAGAGGCGGGCCAATATAGGAAATATAAAGAAAACTAAATGAGGCTTAATTATATTTTAGTCTAAATTAATAGAGTACTTAAATTATATTTATTTATGAGATTAATTATTTATATAATAAATTCATATAACATTTCATACAACATATATTTTCTTTGTATTTCCCTCCATCATATCAATTATTACATTTTTCAACCATCATTGATTCCTGTTTTTTACATTCATTTAAGATGGTGGCGTATTATTTGTGATTGAGATGTGATTTTAACATTAAATTAGTAATTAAAATATTTGTTGAAACATTTTATTAGTATTTGGTACAATAATTTTTTATATAGTTATTAGTTTCTTTTAGAAGCTATTTGAGGTTTTTTTTTTAAAAAAAAAAACTATTGTTTTTAAGCTTATGCATGAAATTTTTTATAATCTTTCCATCAATAACCCTCATTAACGGGGTGAGATTAGGGATGGCAATTTCATACTGTTTATGGGGATCCCCGTGGGGACTGCCCTATTTGGGGCCCTGAAAATGGGGATTTTTTCCCCGTGGGAACGGGGACGGGGAGCAAAATCCCTCCGAGAGGGATCCGGGGACGGGGATTATACCCCGCCCCGCATATCATATATAAAAAAGCTTATATAATATATATATATATATATATAAATAATATAATATGTATTATAATAATAATATAATATATAATGTACTTTTTTGTCTTTTCATAAATAACTATTATATATTTATTTTATAAATAAATATCTAAATAAAAAATTATTAAAATATAAAATATAAATAACTAAAGTTAAAATTGAAGAAGCCTAGCGGCTGGTGCCCTAATTTCTTCCATCCTAAACCATTGCCATGACCATGAGCGCCGCTCTCTCGGTCCATGCACTGTCTCCGCACGCGGCCAAGTTCCATAGCTCCATACAATTCATCTCCTCCCACCTGCATGCGGCCACGGCGTCACCCCCCATCTCCGACGGTGCTACTGTTACTTGCTCACAGACGCCGTTAACTGTATTTATGATATAATAATATAATATTATAAATATTAGGAGAGACGCTAGATTATTAAGATCTTAATCAAAATTGATTATATTGAATATAATAATATCAAGATTAATAATGATAATCTTATGAGGGGGATATGCTTTAGTATTTTAATTTAGGATTGGAAATTAAAATAGGAATAATGAGATCACAATGATTAAAGACAATGATTAATAACAAATTTATGATAAGGTTTAATTATAAGATTTGAAGTTGAGTGTAGATGGATAAGGATTCTATAATATCCTAATAATTTCTAAAATAAATGGATAAATAAAATAAAATAAGATTTATGTAGAAATAATAATAATAATATTATATTATTATGTTTCAGAAAAAGTATTATTTAATTAAAAAGGGAGACGGGTGGGTCGGAGTAGGCCCAACCCAGTTAGATATTTAAATAGGGGTCATCTATTTCTCCCTAGCCTTCTTTAAAACGTCAGGTAACCAACTCTAGGGAAGAGAAAAGCGACTCTACAAGGGAGAGGTGCAGAAGTGTAGATCGTTGGAAAAATCCTATCTTTCATCTTTGATCATCATCTCTAATTAATTTGTGTAATTTTCCTGTGTAGGCTTGACAGCTTGGGCAGGAGGTCGAGCTGGACGAGTTCATTGCTGCCACCCACGCCAAAAAGGGTGGTGGCTGGGTAGATGATCGGGTCTGGTCCACCTATGTAAGTGTTTGTTTATAAGTGTTTTTTATATAATTTCATATTTATGCAATTGAATATACTAATTTTACTTTTACCTCAACAGACAAATTACAAGGAGCGCCTGGGGGAGGTGGAGTCACAGATGGGGGACACCTCCATGACCGATGCCTCCACCAAGCTGGAGATCTGGAGGGATGTTGCGGGTGGCAAGACCCGAGGCCGTTGTTATGGCACCGGGGACTTGGCCTCGAACATTCGTCCAGGTGTGACCAGCTTGACTCAGGAGTCCCGGGCTCACCCGGGCGAGAGTACTGACGGGTCCAGGTCACAGCATTCTACTGAGGAGGCTCTGCGCTAGGAAGTAAATGTAGCAAGGCAGAAGACTCGCCAGGCCGTAGAGAAGGCTGCGGAGTTGGAGGATCAGTTAGCACGACTCCGACGACAGAGGCAGCAGATCCTAGACGCTCAGGCTGCAGATCAGGCTCCAGCTCAGGCTCAGGCACAGTCGCAACTCCATTATGATCCCGCCATGGATGACCAATCGGTGGATGATGAGCACGAGCAGCCCGCCCCACAGCCCCCAACGTCGCTGCCATTGTTTTCTTTATGTTTATGTTTTATTGTATTAATTTTTAACAGAGTTTGTGTATATATTATATATATACATTTTTTAGTATTATTTTTATAATTTTAAATTAAATAATAAAATAAATAATAAATAAATTTGATTTTTTTAAAAAAAATTACTCTTAGCGACAACCATGTTTTGAGACACGACATCAGCGACGGCTAAGCCGTCTCTAGGTAGCGACGACTGACGTAAGTCGTCGCTACTGCATTTACGACGAACTACTTAGTGATGTCCACGTGGCCGTCTCTAAGTCGTCGCTACGCGGCCTGTAGGGACGGCTTTTTCTTGTGTAGCGACGGCCTCTGACCGTCGCTAAAAATGAATTTTCTTATAGTGACAACTTTAGGTTATTGATAAGATTTTTTAAAAAAAAAATCGTCAGTAACAAAAAGTTTATTTAAAAATAAATTAATTAGTGAAATAATTAAAATAAATAATAAAAACAGAATAATAATTAAAATAATTCATAAAATTCTTAAATTACTTATAATATATATAATTATGAGTATTTATCTTAATTTAGTATTAAATTTGATTTTAAATTTTTATTATATATACACTTATATATTTTAAAAACCAAATTTGTATTTGGGTAGGCTGATTAATTGAAAAAAAAAAAAGATATTGCCCCCTTGACTTAGCTTCCTGGCTTTGCCCTTGCTTGCATCTCTCACTTTTACTATTTTTTATCTCTTCATATTCATCCAAGCGTAAGGCAAGGGTATATGGGTGTGGGTATGTTATCTTTTTCTCATGCATCTTGAAAACATTCGAATAGCAAGAAATTTAAAAAGTATAGAAAAATGACCCATGGTTTAAAGAATTGAGATTGAGTGATGTTTATATAGAGCATACAAATGTAGTTATATTTAAAACTTTTAAATTGTATAGTAAACTATAAGATCAAGAAAATCATTTACCTTAAAATTAATATAATTATGAGTATTTGACATTTAGAATTTAATATTTGTCATAATATTTAATAAATTATATATAATCGTTATAAGATTTAATGATACTAATTATATAATGTGAATTAATTGTAAAATATGTTTAGTATTTCATAGGTTATATTTGATGAATACAACATTAATAGTAATGTTAAAGTTAATTTTATATTAATAGAAATACAAAATTTTAAATATATTAAAAACTAATTTAAGATAAATGATAAACAAAACTTCAATATTAAAATCATGTTAAATTATTTATTTTATTTCTATAATACTTTCTAATTTATTTCAAATAATTCTTATAAAATTTAAATAATATAAAATCAGTTAAATTTATTGTTTTAGTATAATTATAAAACATTATATTTATGATTTTATATTAAAAATCATAAGAACTATTTAATATTTTTTAAACTAAAAATTTAATTATAAGTAGTTGTGACCTATAAATATTATTATATTAAATTAAATTTGCAGTAAACTATAAGGTCAAATAATTCATTTAACTTAAAATTAATATAATTAATTATGAATATTTAACATTCAGAATTTAATATTTGTCATAATATTTAATATATTATATAATAGTTATAATATTTAATGATATAAATTATATTATATGAATTAATTGTTAGAGATGTTTAGTATTCAATATGTTATATTTCATGAATACAACATTAATACTAATATTCAAGTTAATTTTACTATAGATAGATAGATATAGATAGATACATACATGGATATTCACTTTATCCCGCACATACAAAGAGAATGAGAAATACTCTAAGCTAAGTTCTGCTTTAACTTTATTTAATTAAATCAAGCACACCTTCAAGATCTGTTAACTTATTTTTTGAAGACTAATATATTAATTTCTATGAATCCATGAATTTAAACATATTACGGCAAACCAAATGTCACGGAAGGCTTGTTCTGCATTTTTTTTTTTTCTCTTCAAACTAATAAATCACTATTTTTTTTGTAAAAATAAGATTATAGTTAGGGGTCGGTGTAGCCATGATTTTATCTTTAGGGGACCGCAATAAAATACTCTTTTATATTACTCTTTTGATAATTCTATTAATTTGTTGCATTTTATACCATTTAAAATTTTTTAGAAGCATTTATTATTTATTTTCTATCTTCATCCCTCATAATTTTTGAAACTTTATAACTTTTAGATTGATTAATGTGGGGAATTAAATAAAATAGTTCTAAAAGTCACATTCAAATCAAACAAATTTATTTTTAATTTTAAATGTCATCTTATCATTTCTAACTAATGAAAAATAATTAATATAAAGAATATAAAAAATAAATAAGAAAAAACTATTTTTTTTAAATTATAAAAATAAGTAGCAAAAGAATCATAAAAGAATGCTAATATTTTACAAAATATTTAGGGGTCAGATTAATAGTTAATAAAATATTTTAGATGCAAGATTCATATCAAGAAGCAATGATGGAGGAAAAATCTTGGGTAAAATATATTTTTCATCCTTGTAGTTTCAGTCAATTTTAGACTCCGTCCTTGTACTTTAAATCGTGCGTTTTTCGTCCCTAAACTTTCTAAACCCCAAACCGTGGTCTTTGCCCATCAGTGAGATCTGCTAACCCGATGAGTTGGCTAACAAAAATTACATGCCAGCCTCAATAGTAAGTCCCAAATAACTAACTCATCATCTAATTAACCTTTTTTATTAATTTTTAATTATTAAAATAATCCTAATTACTAAATTAGGGTTTTCACCTGAGCAATTTTACCCGATAAATAACCAAATTTCATAATTATGATTATTTTAATAATTAAAAAATAATAATAAATATTAATTAAATGACTTAGTTATTTGGGGCCACTATTGAGGTAAACATGTAACTTTTATTACCCAGCTCTTCAGGTTAACAGATTTCACTAACGGCCATGGACCATGGATTGGGGGTTTAGAAAATTCAAGGACAAAAAATAAAGGATTTAAAATACATGGACGAAGACCAAAGTTGACCAAAACTATAGGGACGAAAAACACATTTTTCTAAAAAATCTTTATCATATAATTATCAGTAATTGCATCTTAATAAAAGTGTTTCCTATTATCATATTTGCAATAACAATAAATAAAAATTAAATGGTACTCATTTAAATTACAACTAAAATAAAAATACTTGAAAAATCTTAATAATAATTTTTTTTCAGGTAATTACAAATAATACGCCAATATATTGAGTTTTGAAAACACACATATACCCGACTAGTAATTAATAAAGAGATTGAAAAATTTTGGGCGCACATGACCCCTATCAGCCCCGGCGCCCGTACTAAAGCAATCCAACCATAACACTCCATAGCTAATGTTACATGAGAAAATCAAATGAAATTTTGTTTCATCGATCCCCCGATCCGCAAAAAACGTATTTATGGTAGTTAAGCACGTCAGTGGGATTTCTCTGTGCTCTACACAATGATTCCTGAGGAACTACAAACCCAAATTAGATACATCCCGATCCCTTCAGGATGCTTGGTGTTGGTGGAACAGTCCTGACCACATCTATAGTTCCAGAGCTGGGTACACTTGGTTGTAGGATGTTCTTAGTGTCACGCATCGATCAGGTCCTTGGAGCTGGCTCTGGAAAATTAAAGCTCCAGAGAAGGTGCGTTTTATGCTGTGGCTCCTTTTCCATAACTCCCTCCCATTAAAACACTCCTTAAAGACCGCCACATAATCCCTGACGCCACCTGCTTGCGTGACTGCGCGTGCTCCAAAGAAATCTAGCAGCAGCCTCTTCCTCTCTGCTGTTTTGCTTCTGATTTTTGGACTTCGGACTATGTGGTTCGAAGAATCCTCCTGATGGCTGAGGAATTTGATATTCCTAGCAGTGGAGATGACGATCGCTTTCCCACGCCCCTATGGTGGACTGCACTCTGAAAATTAATGTGGATGGTAGTTTTCTGCCTGATTCCCGGTTAATGTCTACAGGTGGTATTCTTAGAGACTCGCTTGGTTCTTGGGTTGGTGGTTTTTCGAGCAAGGAAGGCATGGGCTCGGTTTTAGAATCTGAGCTTCTCGCTGTCCAGAGAGGTCTCCATTTTGCTTGGGAAAGAGGTGCTACACATGTCATTTGTGAGACAGATTCAATTGAAGTGTTCCTTCTAATTCAGAGTGACTCCTCCTTCTGCTGTTCGAGGTTATCAGACACTCCTAGAGATCAAGCAACTCCTTCGTGGAAATTGGAGCACTAACGTTGCTTATGTCTCTCGCGATATTAACTCTGCGGCGGATTTTCTCGCGAAGTTCGGTCATAGAATAGATGCTGCCTTTGTCAAGTGGGATTCCCCCCTGCTGAGCTCCTCCCTCTGCTCACAGAGGATGCCTCTTTCTAGTTTTTAGTTCTCGTTTTCTTTTTCTGTCTTTTCCTTTTCCTTGTAACAAAAAAAAAATTGTGCTTCATTTCACTAATATTTCTTGGAATCTTGGGTGTATTTTTTGCCTTTGCAATTAGAAAGCCAGAATAATATTATTTTTAACTTAAATTTTGAGTTTGATTTTTTTTAATGCATTGGATATTTTTTCAAAAGTTAAGTCTCACCTAAAAACATATAAAAATTTATTTATAGTAAAATTTTTAGACAAGTCAACAAGCCTAATTTGAATAAATTAATAATTAAATATAAACCTTTACATATAACTAAGTCTTTATATAACAAATATTCAATAGAATTGGTTTTTTAATTTGTATAATATTGTACAGAATAATAAATTAAAAAAATTATTTTATTTAAAAATATAATTATTATCATAGGTGCTTTTTATGGTACATAAGTATAAAACTTATGTACCAATACATCACACATTTGATATGTTATAGTAGGTTATGTTTGTCATCCTCTCAGTTTTGCTAATTGGTCCTTTTATTATTATATGCGAATGCAGCTATTATTGGTTGGCGTTGCTGTCATTAAATGTATTAGCGCAAAAGTGGGATTTGTCAAAAGAGTTAATAAATTCATACAACAAAAAATCACACAACAACTCATACAACACACTTTTCCCTCTACCTTTCTCCATCATATCACCCATCACATCTCACATTTCTCTTTCTTCTCACTCTTTTTTTCTCTTTATCTCTCTTTGGTGTATGTTGTATTGTTGTATAAATATGATTTCTCTTGTCAAAAATGGAAAGTGCAAACTTCAAAGACGATCATCATTCATGAGCATCCATTTCCACCATTTCACTTTCCTTTTTATCAAGTTGAATTATATTTCTTTAAGGAAAATGCTAACGAGTGTCCTTAGGGCACTTGTTAAGTATCCAAAAATAGAAATGTTTTATTGGAGTGTGTAGCATTGAATGTTGCAAATGCAGTCAATGCTGTGATTTCCAACAAAAACTTTCTTTATATAGATCCTTAACCAGTGCCCTTAGGGTACTAGTTAGCATGATCCTTTGTTTAAACTCAATTTTGAAGTGTATACGATGAATTTATGTAGTTTTATAGAAAGTAAAAACAAAATATTTACTTAAAATATCAATTCACCACGAAGAATGATAATAATTTGATATATTAAAATTGATGCACTAAAAAATATTTTAAAATAATTCAATTTTAGAATTGAAAATTTAAAATAACATGGTTATTTATTAAAAGATAAACACATTTAAAAACTAGAATATTAACCTGCATATGAATTTATTTTACATAATTAAATTTATAATAAATTAATATCTTTAAAATTTTTAAAAAATAATTAGAATGTTTTTAGATAATTATCAATTTTAAATTGTAATAATAGATTATATTTTATTATTAAAATCTAATTTACATTATTATTTAATAATAAGTTATAATTCAATAAATTAAAATCATAACAATAATAATAAAGTTTTCTATATTAAAAATAAGGAGTAAAATAAAAAATGATAGGATAAGATTTTGATTTTTAATCAATTTCAAAATTAAGGATTAGTATTTATTAGTATTTAAAAATTTAAATATAAAGAGAAAAAAAGAGAGGGGGTTAGAATTAATTGGTTCGAATGAGTAGAGGGGAGGAGATATGATATTTTATCTTGTTTGGTTCGAGTAGGGGAGGGGGTCTTTCTTGTTTAAATTTTGGTGATTTTTCGGATTTATCTCTATTTTTAGTGAATTTTATTCACTTTAAAATAAATAATTCACTATAATTAATGAGCAATGTGAAAAAGATTCTGAAAAAATAATGGAATACCCATTTTTGGTGTGGGGAATCCATGGTGAGAGTTTTGGGAGGTTTTGAGATGGTCGAAAAAAGTAGACTTTTGAATGAGTCATTCCCCCACAAAGCATATATACACTAACCATAACCCTAACTTAACGCACAACCTCATACAAGTCATATCAAATGTGACCAAAACTTGATACTAGCCCGGGATGGTCATGGCCACACTCTCGATCTTCCAAGGAGGCGTTGGATAAATTTTGGTGATTTTTTAGATTTATCTATATTTTTAGTGAAATTTCTTCGATTTAAAGCTAATAAATCAATATAAATTAGTGGAAAATGAGTAAAATTATAGAAAATCATGGATTGCCCATTTTTGTGCGGGTAAATAGTGGTGAGTGTTTCGGATGATTTTAACTCTGACACCTGTCGCGACCGGGGCCACGACGGGGTCGACGAGCCCGTGAGAAAAATAATGAAAAATGATTGAATTTTTGGGGAGTCGCCACCAATTTATTTTGTTCGAGGAAATTAGAAAACCCAAAAATGATTTTAAAATGAAAACCTGGTCTGCGAACAAGAGATCTAAATTCGAGAGTCGATTATGTGTAGGGAAGGTATTAGCACCCTACAACATCCGTTAAAACGGTTACCCTTAATTAATTGTGCAAAATTCATTAACTTTTAAAATGTTTATTCTACCCTCTAAAAATAAAACAAAATTTATTTACATTCTTTAATTTAAAGAATGATGAAAAAAAAATTAATTTGGAATCAATGGGATAAAAATTTGAAAATTTTATTTTGGCTCGACGGGGAAATCCCGCTCCTACGTATCCCCAGGTGCAATGGAGAAATTAAAGCCACGTAGTTCTAAAAATGTGTTTGAAAAGATTGGTTTTGATTTTGAAAAGAAATTGATTTTTAATTTTTGAAAAAGAAAGGAAAATGAGGAAATTGATTTTGGAAGTGTTTTTAATTCAAAAAAAGGAATTTATTTTTTAGCAGAGTTGATGCTAGCAAATTGCTATACAACGAACCCTTGAAATTGTTTAGACAACATTATTGATAGAAATGCTATTCAATAAACGTCATTTATTTTGAGAAGAAAATATTTTTTTAGAAAAGATTTAAAATTCTGCATTATTGAGTTAGCAAGTGGCTATACTCAATATTTTCCTTTTTACGTTATTGATAGAAATGCTATTCAATTAACGTAATTTTTTTTTAAAAGAATCATTTTTTGAAAAATGAATTTGAAATTTCACGCGTTATTGAGCTAGTAAATGACTATACTCAATATTTCCCTTTTCACGTTATTGATAGAAAATGCTATTCAATTAACATAATTTTTGAGAAAATTATTTTTGGGAGAGATTTGAGATTAAGCACATTATTGAGCTAGTAAATGACTATACTCAATATTTTCCTTTTTACGTTATTGATAGAAATGCTATTCAATTAACGTAATTTTTTTGAAAAGAAATTATTTTTGGAAGAGATTTGAGATTAAGCGCATTATTGAGCTAGTAAATGACTATACTCAATATTTTCCTTTTTCACATTATTGATAGAAGTGCTATTCAATTAACGTAATTTTTTTGAAAAGAAATTATTTTTGAAAAGGGATTATTTTCAGGAAAACACATAATTGAGCTAGTAAATGACTATACTCAATTACTTCACGTTTCTTAAAAAAAATACGTTAAAGGATAGAAATGCTATTCCATTAACGTGATCGGTTATTTTTTAGAAAAAATTATTATTTTATTTTTATTTTGTTAAAAAAGAGTAAATTAAACTAACCGCATTTACATGTGTCCTAAGTTATAAACGAGTATTATTTACGACAGCTAAAATGCACACCAGACAACTATTCACAGTTATTTAAAGCAGACCAAATAAAAGAAATAAATATTTACAAATAAATACAAGATGGTGGGTCAAAAGAAAATGAGATGAATAATAACACAGAAAATTAACAAAATTAAACACAACGAAATAAAATTGGGCCTCAGATTGCATCATTGGCCCACACACAAAAAAAAGGACATGGGCTACCAGAAGGTATGAAAGCCCAATTCACATTTAAATTTCCAAGCAAACAAATATTAACATAAAATTAAATACAAGAAAAATGGAGCAGAATTTTAAAATTAACATGCTTCTAGAACAAGACCCCATTTCTCTGCTAGGGTTTCTCCAAATGGGGGCACAAAGGGTTGCCATAGTTTGCAAAGAAAAGTGGAGGCAACCATCCATGGAGAGAAACGGAGGTGGCCATGGGGTTCAGCGGCGACCAGGGGGAAGGACGCGGCCTGGGGAGGGAGGAGCTGCCATTGACGGCGGCACCACAGCAGGAGGGTACGGCGGCGAAGCAAACGGTGGCCGCAAGAGAACGACAGCGGCGCAAGAAGGAGGGACGACCGTCGCGTCGTTCGCAGACGGTGGCGTGGCAGCGGCCGATCTGGCCGCGGACATGGTGGTCGCCGCTGCTTTCGCGGCTGGGAAACGTTCGGGAGGCGCAACTGGGCATCACCGCGGCTGGGCGGTTCTGCAGCGGTGCGGTGAAGGAGCGGCTGGGGTTGGTGTAGGCGGTGGTTGTTTGCGGCCGCGGCCGCGGCCGCGGTGGGGGTGGTTTGTTCCCTCCCTCCCCCTTTTCCTTCTAAAACCCTCTTCCTCTATTTGAATCTTGCTCTGTTCTATTTTGGGTTGTTAGTCTTTGTATTTGTTTCTCTGTATTTTCAGATTGGATCTGGGGAGGAGACAAGGGTAGAGATGATTTGCTACTGTTCGGTTATTTTAAGCTTACCTCACTGTTTGGGTTGTATATATTAGACTGTATATTTCATTCTGGACATTGGACACTCTTTAAATTAATTTTACAATTTTTATTCCATTCAAATCACAACATAATCTGGTTTTAGCGCACAACATGACTGTATAGACAGGAAAATTTACCAGGTATATCAGTTGTATGCGCAAGAGTAAATGTATTGCACCACTCTTCCCTTTTTGTGACTGCTTGGCTTCTCTTTGAATTTATGGGTGTTACAACCACAGGAAACACTAAAAGGGGGGGGGGTTGAATAGTGTTTTAAACTTTTTGATAGTTTTTGGAAATCTTTTGGTTAAAACATGAATATGGGCACCGTTAAAAATAAGTCTTAAGATTGTTTTAAACAGAGGCTTCTCAACGTATCTTCTGAAGATTATTACAAAGAGTATTTTCAGCGCAGTTTCTGAAATACTTCAGACTACTAGAGGTTGTCTGAAGTCTGTTCCTGATTTTTTGAACTGATCTCTTTCAGACTTACTTCTGAGATTTTGTTTCAGAAGTTCTTCAAGGAACATTCTTTGTAAAGCTTCAAATGATATAAGAGACATCTCATGTTTTGTTCATATGAAAAATTATTTTATTGAAATAGTAGTGTTAAGTTTATTATAGAAAATACTTTTCAAGTTCCAACTTAAATATGAAAACTGGAGGTAAAGAGATTGAAGAAAAACTTGGGCATAGAGATTTCAGACAGGCTTTTAAAGAGGCTGTCTGAAGTTTTCAGACGGCTGGTAAAAACTAATTTTAAAAGATGTTTTGTGCCCCTTTTAAAAATATCAGATTAATTATTCTGACCCTTTGATTGTATAAGCAGAATTGATAAGAGATAAGGGTAAGAAAACTTAGACAAGGAATTTATCCTGGTTCACCCACAAACCCGTGAGCTACATCCAGTCCCAGAGGCAAATCACCACTGGATTTTTCATTATCCGAATCCACAGATACAAGTATTATTCACAGCCTCTTCAGGCCTACACAAGTATTACTTTGTTTTCAACTGCCTCTCCAGGCAACTCATTGCAGTATTCTTTTCTATCAAGCCTCTCCAGGCTCTACAACAAGTATTCTTTTCTATCAAGCCTCTCCAGGCTCTACCACAAGTATTCTTTTCTATCAAGCCTCTCCAGGATCTACAACGAGTATTCTTTTCTATCAAGCCTCTCCAGGCTCTACAGCAAGTATTCTTTTCTATCAAGCCTCTCCAGGCTCTACAACAAGTATTCTTTTCTATCAAGCCTCTCCAGGCTCTACAACGAGTATTCTTTTCTATCAAGCCTCTCCAGGCTCTACAACGAGTATTCTTTTCTATCAAGCCTCTCCAGGCTCTACAACGAGTATTCTTTTCTATCAAGCCTCTCCAGGCTCTACAACAAGTATTCTTTTCTATCAAGCCTCTCCAGGCTCTACAACGAGTATTCTTTCTTCCACCAAGCCTCTCCAGGCTCTCAGACACTTATCCAAGTGTAGAGTATTCTTTCTTCCACCAAGCCTCTCCAGGCTCTCAGACACATAAAGTGTTTACAAATTAAACTAAGTTTAAGTTTCCACGAAACATAAACTTAATCCTTTCCTGTACTAGAGATTAACTGAGTACTACTCAGGATACAATGAATAAATCTAAGTAAAAGGATAAGACAGTGATACAAGCATATATGTTTAAGTACAATCCCTGTCTCTGATATGAGGCATAACATCCTCTGAGAATTGGCTAGGTAGATACTGACTTTAAGCTCCAGCCTTGTTCTCTAGCCGTTGGTTTCCATGGGTTACATTCTCACCCGTATCTTTGGAAAAACCAAGGCATACTTGCAGCTTCAAACCATTCTTGGTTCATATGAGATTAAGCACAGCCTGGTAGGTTGTTCAACTGAACAACTGCTATTTTGACTAGCATAGTTGATTCAAGTAAGTATGGTCAATACCTATAGGATTTTTCTGATGCATCTTGATCAACTGATTGAACCAAGTGAATGAGTTCAACATCTTCAAATTCTTCCTTGAGGCTATTTATATGTTCTGTTGGAATATAGCCGTTTGAAGATACCGTTGAGATGTTGATGATGTGGCTCATATAGCCGTTATGTAATAGTGTCTCAAACGGTTGCTTCTTCTTTAGCAGATATGTGTTCAGACAGTCCTGTTCTGACACTTCTGTAGATTAGCTCTTTTAAGAGATTTTCTTGATATTATTTTGCATGTTCTCTCTCTTGATATCCTTTTACTTTTCTTCAGCTGACTTCTGATTTTCTCTGCTTTTCTTAGGAGTGTATATGAGGAGGTATCCGTTGGATTTGTCCTCTTGCTTATTTTGTATATGCTCCTTTTCTGTTTGCTTCCTGACACCATTTCTCCTTTCTTCTTTGAGTGAGGTGTCTTTTTCAATGGTTGTTTCTTGCAGATGATAAAATATGTTTGAATTAAAATATTTCATTCAAACATTTCTCTTTGTTGCTTCTGCTTAGTCTCCTGAGCTTTTCTTGTGCTTTCTTTTGGATTGGTGATGATGATATTTCCGTTGTGATACCACCCTTTAGAGAAAGCGTTGAATGCTATTCAATCCATCGTGAGACACGCTTCTGGGTGTCTTCACAATTCTGACAGAGTACAACGTTGGTGCTGCTATAAAGCTGCCATCGTTGTTGCTGCAATTTCTGCGTTGCAGAGATTTCCTCAGTGGTGTATGAAATTCAAAATCACCAGGAAAGGTCTCTGTGTTCCTTGCCATAAACGTGTTTGAAAAGGTACGTGTAGCAGAGGTTCAGAAAAGTCTTCACAAACTTCAGCAGAGGGTGCCACGTCATAAGTGAGACTTCAGACAGCACTGATACTTCAGACGGGTTGAACTACTTTAGACAGCTTCAACTCTTCAGACGAGTTCTGCTTCTTCAGACATCTTCGTTGCTTCAGACAGCTTCTTTGCTTCAGAAAGCTTCCTTGCTTCAGACAACTTCTTTTCTTCAGACTGCTTTATGTTGTCTTCATATGGTCTTCACGTCTTCAGACAGTTTGCGCACTTCAGACGAGTTGCATTCTTCAGACAGCTTCTTTATATTTGATCCTGCATTTGTTCTTCTGATCCTAATCTTCTGATTCTGATTACTATTTCAGCTTGAAACACAATCAACAAACCAATACCTTTCTCAGTAGAATCTGTTTATATAATCTTATTTGTTAATCATTAAAACTAAAGGATATTAAGTCTTTGAGTCAAGTTTGAATGCTCAAACTGATTAATAGACTTCACAATCTCCCCCTTTTTAATGGTGACAAATAAGATATGTACAACTTACAAAATGTTTTAAGGAAAGATGGGTAAGTATATAAAAGACTCCCCCTATCTATAATACTCCCCCTGAGAGGAACATTTATTCTTTTAGTTTGTTAAATGTTGTCAATTGTTAAATGTTGCAAATTGTTATTATTATTCTAATCGTTAACAAGATTAGATTTTGTTAACTTATCCTTTGGAAACTAGATGTTAATCTTTCAGATACCAATTGTGTTAGTATTTTTAGACACCAATTATTATTGTTTGTTATTTATTGAAAACTAATATTACCATATATTATTAACTTATCACAGATACTGATTGTTATATAATTACATATACCAATTGTTATTACCGTATTTTATTAACTTATCACAGATACTGATTGTTAGTCATCCCTTTTAAATCATTTTGTGAGTTTAATATTTCTCCCCCTTTTGTCATTAATTAAAAAGGTTCATGGTTTCATATAGTTGAGTTTCATTAATTAAATAAGTGAATGGTTCATTTATTTTATATTTCTTCTCCTTTTGTTATTTTTGTTACTTTTATCAGTTATATTTTTGTTATTTTTATTTCATAAGTTTCATATAGTTGAGTTTCATAACTTGAGTTTTATTCTATTTAAGTTCATTTACTTTTATCAATTATTTTTGTTATTTTACAGATACCAAAGATTAAGGAATAAATATCAATTGTTAAAAAAATACAGTAACTTCTTATACCAAATAAATGATACAACCATTGATAAACAAAATAAACTGAAATAAACACAGAAATACACAAGTTTAAATTTTCTCAAAACTTTTGATAAATACAAAAAGCAGGTTTTCACAAAAAGAAAAGAGGTTACATTCCAAAAATAGAATGTATCCATCCATTGCTTCCTCCGGAGATTCCTTCGAAGGCCTGAGGCATAGCCTTATAGACTTCATCTCTTTCAAAGCTATCACCACTCCTTCTGCTGCAGAAGCTTCAGGAGTTGCCTCAGAGCCCCAGACTTCATCCCAACCGTGCCGTGCTGCACGCCTTTTCCTTCTAGCCCCTGGGACAATGGAGGTGCGTCATGTAAGACCGTGTCTCGATCATTAGTCACCACCTTACTTCCAAGAACCACTTTGTCAGTAGTTCTTTTAATAAGATTGACTGTTCTGGGATCACCCAGTGATCTTTCAGTCCACCTGTGATGCAGCAAGATCACCATGGTCCAAGTATAGAGAAACGGGTTTTCAGATGAACCCTTTCCCTTACTCTTCATTCCATACATCATCCAAGATGACTTGATCTTTGCCTCAACATGTTTCAGAGGTCCTTCTTCTGTTTTCGTTTGCTTCTTCATCATCCTTTTGGAAGCCACTTACTCAGAACCTTAGACAAAGCTATAGAGGAGCTTTGAAGATGTGAGTTTGTGTGAAGGGCTCTAGTGAATTTATAGGACTTTGAAGCAAGGGTAAAATAGAGAAGTAAGGAAAATGAATCCATTGGATTGTTGTTCACGCGATGTATATGGGCTCAGATAGCTTTTGATGATGGCAGTTTCAAATCTTGAAAGTATCGAAACGTGCATCATTGATTGGTCATAGATGAAGCTCTATAGGAAACTGAGTCATTAGCATGGATAAAGTAAGTTTTGGAGAACGTTTTTGAAAGACATTTAAGAAGAGACATAAAAACGTATTGGAAGATATTACTTTTTCGAAACACTTTTAAAACCAGAAAGGAAAGAAAAAATAAAATGGAATATGTGAGAAAACATTTAAGAAAAGAAATTTTTGAAAACAGATTTTTATGGTATCAAACAAAGGATTTTATGATTATTATTATTTGAGAAACTTTTAATATGTTGAGTTCTTTTATTAAAGTTTTAAGGTGAAGTGATGTTACCATTAGATTTCCTAATTATTCTCTAGATGGAAAAAAGCTTTTCTGGTATTGTACCTTTCTTTGAAGATTTTTCTTCTTCTGCGATCACTTGATGTCTGCAAATCCTCCTTTTAGTCTTTTGTCTTTTTGTGCTTCAGAGAATCTTTGAACAATCATCTTAACCTGTCCCTCAAGGATTGAAATAGACTTTAATAACTTGAGTTTACATTAATTTAACATTTCTGACCCACACTTTCAGGGGGTTCACCGAGACCCTTCTGAACAGGTTCAGAAAGTAGAAATGTTACTAAGTCAAAATTATCTTTTCAAGCGTAGAGGTAGGCTTAGTGCTTTGTGTATCACTCGTCTTAACATTTCTGACCCATAATTTCAGTAAGTTCATTGTGAACTGTCTGAATAGGTTCAGACAATGGAGATGATATCACACTTAGACATTCTTGTTGCATTGATTCATCTTTTTACACATGACATTTTCTCCGGTTGATCTTCTTTTAGCTTATTTTCAGGAACCTGTTTTCTGAAACATGCACAACCTAAAAATACCTTTCAGTAGCATATGATATTACTTGATAGAATTAGTCAATCATTAAAACAAGTGTTTTAGGTTAATAATTTCAATTTTATTATATTTCAGCAAGAACTTGTCTTAATATATAAATTTTAATTTTGTCCTTATCTTATTCAGTTAATTGATTTTATCTTTTAGTTGTACTAATTAAAGAAGTGTGTTAAGTTAAAGATTCATTTAAGCATACATAGTTACAAGAGAAACAGTATAAACAATCATAGATCACACAGAATGTATCAAGAATGGAACAAAGCAGAATACTAATTATTACTATTAGCAAACAAAAATTAAGAGAGAAATGAAAGGACACAAGAGAATCATTGATCATCAGATGGGTTCTCAGTAATCATCAACATTCTTCTTTTTAGCTCTGAGCCCCTTTTTAAGCTTCTTCTCAGCAGCTCTCAATCTTCTTGCAAGCCTGGAAATTTTGCTATTTGCCTTCTTCTGATGATATGCACCCAACATCATCCCTCTTCCTTTTTCGAGACTTTAAGTGGGTATCTTCAGTTCCTTCTTCATTGCGTATAGCAAAAAGATGAGGAATCACCACTTGATTCTCAGGAGCTTCTTCTCTTTCGATAAGAGTCCGGTCTAAATCAGCATACGCAGCCGGAGTGAAGAAGTCAGGAGGCGGTTGGTCAAAGAGACTTTCCATAGGAAATCCCTTGTGCAATAAAATTTTCATGATTAGGGTGTTATGAGGATAGAAATTCTCATTGCCTATCTCATCTCTGTACATCATCTGATACAACAGCACCCAAGGGAGGTT
The DNA here is from genome assembly GCA_026901365.1 of Sesbania bispinosa. Taxonomy (NCBI): domain Eukaryota; kingdom Viridiplantae; phylum Streptophyta; class Magnoliopsida; order Fabales; family Fabaceae; genus Sesbania; species Sesbania bispinosa. The sequence continues at coordinate 207,649 of QLOH01000244.1, forward strand.
GACTTTCCTTTTTGACAGCAAGAGTCCCAATACAAACCTCTCCATCATGCTCATAGTCAAATTGTTTCTTCCTCTGGGAAGAATGCAGCAGTTTAGTACAGCAAGGAGGGCTCTGGGTGTGCTCAGAAGTTGAGAGGGTCTGAAAGGAGCAATCCTTCTTCTTCCAAAAAGATGTTGGTCTAGAACAAATGTTCCACCATAAAGAGATTCCCATCTTTGGAAGTATTTTTCCCCTCTGTCAGGAACACCTATGATTTTAGCAATAAGTTTGGTGTCCACAAACAGTGATATTCCCATCACCTTAGTTTCAATTCCAGTCTTACCAGGTCTAGATACACTTGTGGAGTTGTTCCAGAACTCCAACACACTTTCCTCATGCCATGGTGAGGAAATGTTGCTGAAGAAGGGAGTCCACCCTACGGAGTCAAAATACTCTGAGATTTTATAATCTGCCTCATCAAAGTCAGAGAGATTGACCAACTTGGAAGGTATGATTCTCTCATCAAACATGGGATGGTTTGAGTTATTTGATGATGCAGACATGTTGGCCATTGAGTATGATTGATCTAAGGAGATTAGGGTGCTTGAAGAGTTCTGGCTTTTGAGGATAACTTGATTGAAGTGTAGTTCCTATGATGATCTTCCAATTCTTAAATAGGCAATCAAGCATTGCTTCGTTCAATGAAGAATAACGGTTACGTGCACCAAGCAATTATTGAAAGTTGTGCATCGTGCCAATTATGAGAAACCAGTTGATGATACATTGATCCATGTTGCGCCTTATCACATTTAATAGTAATCATGATAAACATACATGACTCTTCATTTACTAAAATAAATATACACATATATTTACACATATGATGCAGATAATTTACACACAAAACAAGTAATACGCATACATATATAGGACATTTATTATGCAATAATTTATTTTCACACAAGTACTCTTATGTAATAGTAATTTCGATAAAACAAAACATTCAGCAAATAAACAGTTATATTTAAATTTAGATTTAAACAAAGATAGGAAAGGTGTTACCCGGTTGTGATCTAGAGATAGATACACTTTCCTTTTCCAGCTATATCCTTCTGAAGGATGCCTTGTATGAGTAATGAGTTTTAAGAAAGTGATTTTATTTTCTCATTATCATTCTTCAGAGTTGCTTCAGCTTGGTGAGATTTCCATCTTCTGAGGATCTACTCCTTCTGCATTTGTTAGATGCTCAACCCGAAGGTGAGTTCTGATACCAATTGTTAGAACCACAGGAAACACTAAAAGGGGGGGTTGAATAGTGTTTTAAACTTTTTGATAGTTTTTGGAAATCTTTTGGTTAAAACATGAATATGGGCACCGTTAAAAATAAGTCTTAAGATTGTTTTAAACAGAGGCTTCTCAACGTATCTTCTGAAGATTATTACAAAGAGTATTTTCAGCGCAGTTTCTGAAATACTTCAGACTACTAGAGGTTGTCTGAAGTCTGTTCCTGATTTTTGAACTGATCTCTTTCAGACTTACTTCTGAGATTTTGTTTCAGAAGTTCTTCAAGGAACATTCTTTGTAAAGCTTCAAATGATATAAGAGACATCTCATGTTTTGTTCATATGAAAAATTATTTTATTGAAATAGTAGTGTTAAGTTTATTATAGAAAATACTTTTCAAGTTCCAACTTAAATATGAAAACTGGAGGTAAAGAGATTGAAGAAAAACTTGGGCATAGAGATTTCAGACAGGCTTTTAAAGAGGCTGTCTGAAGTTTTCAGACGGCTGGTAAAAACTAATTTTAAAAGATGTTTTGTGCCCCTTTTAAAAATATCAGATTAATTATTCTGACCCTTTGATTGTATAAGCAGAATTGATAAGAGATAAGGGTAAGAAAACTTAGACAAGGAATTTATCCTGGTTCACCCACAAACCCGTGAGCTACATCCAGTCCCAGAGGCAAATCACCACTGGATTTTTCATTATCCGAATCCACAGATACAAGTATTATTCACAGCCTCTTCAGGCCTACACAAGTATTACTTTGTTTTCAACTGCCTCTCCAGGCAACTCATTGCAGTATTCTTTTCTATCAAGCCTCTCCAGGCTCTACAACAAGTATTCTTTTCTATCAAGCCTCTCCAGGCTCTACCACAAGTATTCTTTTCTATCAAGCCTCTCCAGGATCTACAACGAGTATTCTTTTCTATCAAGCCTCTCCAGGCTCTACAGCAAGTATTCTTTTCTATCAAGCCTCTCCAGGCTCTACAACAAGTATTCTTTTCTATCAAGCCTCTCCAGGCTCTACAACGAGTATTCTTTTCTATCAAGCCTCTCCAGGCTCTACAACGAGTATCTTTTCTATCAAGCCTCTCCAGGCTCTACAACGAGTATTCTTTTCTATCAAGCCTCTCCAGGCTCTACAACAAGTATTCTTTTCTATCAAGCCTCTCCAGGCTCTACAACGAGTATTATTTTCTATCAAGCCTCTCCAGGCTCTACAGCAAGTATTCTTTTCTATCAAGCCTCTCCAGGCTCTATAGCAAGTATTCTTTTCTATCAAGCCTCTCCAGGCTCTACAACGAGTATTCTTTCTTCCACCAAGCCTCTCCAGGCTCTCAGACACTTATCCAAGTGTAGAGTATTCTTTCTTCCACCAAGCCTCTCCAGGCTCTCAGACACATAAAGTGTTTACAAATTAAACTAAGTTTAAGTTTCCACGAAACATAAACTTAATCCTTTCTTGTACTAGAGATTAACTGAGTACTACTCAGGATACAATGAATAAATCTAAGTAAAAGGATAAGACAGTGATACAAGCATATATGTTTAAGTACAATCCCTGTCTCTGATATGAGGCATAACATCCTCTGAGAATTGGCTAGGTAGATACTGACTTTAAGCTCCAGCCTTGTTCTCTAGCCGTTGGTTTCCATGGGTTACATTCTCACCCGTATCTTTGGAAAAACCAAGGCATACTTGCAGCTTCAAACCATTCTTGGTTCATATGAGATTAAGCACAGCCTGGTAGGTTGTTCAACTGAACAACTGCTATTTTGACTAGCATAGTTGATTCAAGTAAGTATGGTCAATACCTATAGGATTTTTCTGATGCATCTTGATCAACTGATTGAACCAAGTGAATGAGTTCAACATCTTCAAATTCTTCCTTGAGGCTATTTATATGTTCTGTTGGAATATAGCCGTTTGAAGATACCGTTGAGATGTTGATGATGTGGCTCATATAGCCGTTATGTAATAGTGTCTCAAACGGTTGCTTCTTCTTTAGCAGATATGTGTTCAGACAGTCCTGTTCTGACACTTCTGTAGATTAGCTCTTTTAAAGAGATTTTCTTGATATTATTTTGCATGTTCTCTCTCTTGATATCCTTTTACTTTTCTTCAGCTGACTTCTGATTTTCTCTGCTTTTCTTAGGAGTGTATATGAGGAGGTATCCGTTGGATTTGTCCTCTTGCTTATTTTGTATATGCTCATTTTCTGTTTGCTTCCTGACACCATTTCTCCTTTCTTCTTTGAGTGAGGTGTCTTTTTCAATGGCTGTTCTTGCAGATGATAAAATATGTTTGAATTAAAATATTTCATTCAAACATTTCTCTTTGTTGCTTCTGCTTAGTCTCCTGAGCTTTTCTTGTGCTTTCTTTTGGATTGGTGATGATGATATTTCCGTTGTGATACCACCCTTTAGAGAAAGCATTGAATGCTATTCAATCCATCGTGAGACACGCTTCTAGGTGTCTTCACAATTCTGACAGAGTACAACGTTGGTGCTGCTATAAAGCTGCCATCGTTGTTGCTGCAATTTCTGCGTTGCAGAGATTTCCTCAGTGGTGTATGAAATTCAAAATCACCAGGAAAGGTCTCTGTGTTCCTTGCCATAAACCTGTTTGAAAAGGTACGTGCAGCAGAGGTTCAGAAAAGTCTTCACAAACTTCATCAGAGGGTGCCACGTCATAAGTGAGACTTCAGACAGCACTGATACTTCAGACGGGTTGAACTACTTCAGACAGCTTCAACTCTTCAGACGAGTTCTGCTTCTTCAGACATCTTCGTTGCTTCAGACAGCTTCTTTGCTTCAGAAAGCTTCCTTGCTTCAGACAGCTTCTTTTCTTCAGATTGCTTTATGTTGTCTTCATATGGTCTTCACGTCTTCAGACAGTTTGCGCACTTCAGACGAGTTGCATTCTTCAGCCATCTTCTTTATATTTGATCCTGCATTTGTTCTTCTGATCCTAATCTTCTGATTCTGATTACTATTTCAGCCTGAAACACAATCAACAAACCAATACCTTTCTCAGTAGAATCTGTTTATATAATCTTATTTGTTAATCATTAAAACTAAAGGATATTAAGTCTTTGAGTCAAGTTTGAATGCTCAAACTGATTAATAGACTTCACACTGGGCTCCTCTAATTTCTCCCTGATTGACCCCCTTTTTTTTCAAATTGGCTAGTGTGTATACCCCTGATATCCGTTCTTCTCTGTATTTTTGCATATTGTACAAAATTTTCTGAACAAAAAAAATCGTCCCTTTCTTCCATTCCCTCTCCCATTTTATAGGCAGAATTTGCAAATTTTTAAGCGCAATTTGCACTGCAAAAATCAATTTTGCCCATACTGTGTTCAGACTTCTCCATACTACCACCGCCCAAAACACCAGGTGCTCTGCCACTTTAGCCGCCCAGGACAGGGCAAGTTGCACTCTCCATTTTTCTTTTTCTTTCTTTTAATCAATTTAAAATGGGTTATGTTAGCCCAAAAGGTTTTTTCTTCTCTTTTTTTTTTGCTGGCAATAGGGCTGAGTTAGCCCAATCACACTTTTTTAACAGAATCCAAGCTCACAAATAATGGGCCAAACTAGCCCAAGTGGAAAATTTGAAAGAGTTTGACAACCTTTTTTTGGTTAAATGTTTAATCAATCCATTAATTAATTAACTATAAATAATTAATTAACCAACAAATCACCTAATCCATTTTAGTTTTTTTTTTTAAAATCGTGAAAATGGAAAAGAATTGAAGAAAACAAGAGGCCGGACAAAATTGGGTGTTGACAGCAGCCCCCTTTGCTTGTTCTTTCAATCGAAAGAATAAGCAAAACAAAGAAGCAACCAATTTTGTTTCGCACCAAATATGAATAGGAAAAAGGGAAATGAGGCCTAGAAAATCATAGGCGACTTGATCAAAGTTTTGGTAAATCACAGGACATTAGAAATGAAAATCCTGGAAAATCACAGGGTAACTTTGGAAAACGCAGCCTGGAAAATCATAGGCGCATCAATGAGAGTGTGAAGAAGAAAGGGAAAAGACCTGGAAAACCATCAGGTCATTGGGAAACTCCCGGAAAGAACATTAGGAAGAAAGGGGAAAGACATGGAAAAGCATCAGGTCAAACTGATAAAACTCCCGGAACCAACATTAGGAGGAAAAGGAAAAGACCCGGAAAAGCATCAGGTCAAACTGATAAAACTCCCGGAACCAAAATCAGGAGAAAGGGAAAAAGACTTGGAAAACCATCAGGTCAAACTGATAAACTCCTGGAAAACCATCAGGAGGAAAGGGAAAAGACCTGGAAAACCATCAGGTCAAACTGATAAGACTCCTGGAAAACCATCGGGAGGAAAGGGAAAAGACTTGGGAAACCATCAGGTCAAACTGATAAGACTCCTGGAAAACCATCAGGAGGAAAAGGAAAAGACCTGGAAAACCATCAGGTCAAACTGACAAACTCCTGGAAAACCATCAGGAGGAAAAGGAAAAGACCTGGAAAACCATCAGGTCAAACTGATAAACTCCTGGAAAACCATCAGGAGGAAAGGGAAAAGACCTGGAAAACCATCAGGTCAAACTGATAAGACTCCTGGAAAACCATCGGGAGGAAAGGGAAAAGACTTGGGAAACCATCAGGTCAAACTGATAAGACTCCTGGAAAACCATCAGGAGGAAAAGGAAAAGACCTGGAAAACCATCAGGTCAAACTGACAAACTCCTGGAAAACCATCAGGAGGAAAAGGAAAAGACCTGGAAAACCATCAGGTCAAACTGATAAACTCCTGGAAAACCATCAGGAGGAAAGGGAAAAGACCTGGAAAACCATCAGGTCAAACTGATAAGACTCCTGAAAAACCATCGGGAGGAAAGGGAAAAGACTTGGGAAACCATCAGGTCAAACTGATAAGACTCCTGGAAAACCATCAGGAGGAAAAGGAAAAGACCTGGAAAACCATCAGGTCAAACTGACAAACTCCTGGAAAACCATCAGGAGGAAAAGGAAAAGACCTGGAAAACCATCAGGTCAAACTGATAAACTCCTGGAAAACCATCAGGAGGAAAGGGAAAAGACCTGGAAAACCATCAGGTCAAACTGATAAAACTCCTGGAAAACCATCAGGAGGAAAAGGAAAAGACATGGAAAACCATCAGGTCAAACTGATAAACTCCTGGAAAACCATCAGGAGGAAAGGGAAAATACCTGGAAAACCATCAGGTCAAACTGATAAAACTCCTGGAAAACCATCAGGAGAAAGGGAAAAAGACTTGGAAAACCATCAGGTCAAACTGATAAACTCCTGGAAAACCATCAGGAGGAAAGGGAAAAGACCTGGAAAACCATCAGGTCAAAATGATAAGACTCATGGAAAACAATCAGGAGGAAAGGGAAAAGACCTGGGAAACCATCAGGTCAAACTGATAAGACTCCTGAAAAACCATCAGGAGGAAAAGGAAAAGACCTGGAAAACCATCAGGTCAAACTGACAAACTCCTGGAAAACCATCAGGAGGAAAAGGAAAAGACCTGGAAAACCATCAGGTCAAACTGATAAACTCCTGGAAAACCATCAGGAGGAAAGGGAAAAGACCTGGAAAACCATCAGGTCAAACTGATAAAACTCCTGGAAAACCATCAGGAGAAAAGAGAAAAGACCTGGAAAACCGTCAGGTCAAACTGATAAGACTCCTGGAAAACCATCAGGAGGAAAAGGAAAAGACCTGGAAAACCATCAGGTCAAACTGATAAACTCCTGGAAAACCATCAGGTCAAACTGATAAAACTCCTGGAAAACCATCAGGAGGAAAAGGAAAAGACCTGGAAAACCATCAGGTCAAACTGATAAACTCATAGAAAACCATCAGGAGGAAAGGGAAGAGACCTGGAAAATCATCAGGTCAAACTGATAAGACTCCTGGAAAACCATCAGGAGGAAAGGGAAAAGGCCTGGAAAACCATCAGGTCAAACTGATAAAACTCCTGGAAAACCATCAGGAGAAAAGGGAAAAGACCTGGAAAACCGTCAGGTCAAACTGATAAGCTCCTGGAAAACCATAAGGAGGAAAGGAAAATACCTGGAAGATCACAGGTAGTTTGATGAAAATAGAAGACACTAGATGTCACAATGTCTAGCGGGCTTCACAATACCCTAAAGAAAAGAACTAGGCGTCACAAAACCTAGAATGAAAACATGGGCATCACACTACCTAAAAATTATAAATCGGCAACTCAACATCTAGAACAAAGGTTAGGACAATGCCCAACAGTCGGTGCAAAATGCTTGCAAAAAATGAAGTTGGAAATTTTGACAACAATCTGGATTTCAAAACTTGATTCTTCCATAGAAACTTGGCATGAATTTCAAATCAAATATGAAAAATTCCAGGAGAAACAACATTCCCAAAAATGATATGAATTTTCTTTTCACCATTGAGTCAAAACACTCATTCAATTGTTTATGGACAAAGGGTGGTATTATGGTGTAAGGGAAAAGCAAAGAATCTTTTCAAGGTTTTTGAGATCAAAGGGGAGGAGTATGGGAAGGGCAGATAATTTTCCATTGTGACATGGAAGTATAAGTGAAGTATGGATCTAGCCCCCAAGTTAGGCATGAAAGCATGATTTCTCAAGGAGATGGAAACTTGCACAATTCTGGCGAGGAGGAATAATGAGCCCCCAATTTAAGGTTCAAACACCCTTGACAGTCAAATACTCCCGATGCGATGAGCCCCCAGATTTTAGCTTTAAGACATCTATGGCACTCAAATCCTTTCGATGATTCTTGCTTCAAATGCTCAGTGAATAGAATTAACATTTGCTTCCGTTGCCAGTGCGCTTTTCCTTCATCTTTTGTATTTTTTCTTTTTTCCTTCTTTTTCTTTTTTTTTAGGAGCCAAATTTATAAGCAAATGCAGCTTAATCAGGTCGCTTTGTCTCAAAATTAAAGATTAAGAAAATAAAAGCAATCAATCTTTGATTATGATGGACTTTATTGGGCTTGTAACGTGGCCAAGGGTTAAATGGTTATGAAAGAAAAGGATATTAAGGCCCAAAATGAGTGTTTAAGGGTTTATTAGGACAAAGGATCTGCTGCACGGTGCTGCATTTTGAAGCAGGTAATTCAATCAAAGTGATGTTCTCAACATTCTCTATTTTCACATCTTCAAGATTTCAATTTTTCATTTCTTTCTTTCATTTCTTAATCACTTTCATCTTTCCTTTTTCATTTTCATTCTTTTCATATCTTCAACTCTTCTTTTCTTTTTGAATGACTAACTTGTGAAAATGGAATACGACTTGTATAAGTGATTCCACGAACAATTCAAGAGATTTATACAAACACATTGTGACAAATCACCTAATCCATTTTAGTTTTTTTTTTAAATCGTGAAAATGGCAAAGAATTGATGAAAACAAGAGGCCGGACAAAATTGGGTGCTGACAACACCGTATCTCACCAAGCACATACACACTCACACTAACCCTCACCCCATGCAAGTCATTTCCACGTGACCAAAACTTGATAATGCTTTGGGGCAGTCATGAACACACTCTTGGTCCTCCAAGGAGATGTTGGACAAAGTTAAGTGATTTTGCAAATTTATTTATATTTTTAGTGAATTTTTTTCGCTTTAAAGCTAATAAATCACTATAAATAAGTGGAAAATGAGAAAAAAAATCTAGAAAAATTTTGGAATGCACTTTTTTGCTGTGGTGAAATAGTGGTGAGAGTTTAGGGGTGGTTTTGAAGTGGTAACGATATTGTCACCAAGCATATGCACACTCATATTAACATTAACTCCATGCAAGTAATTTCCATGTGACCAAAACGTGATACTGCCCTGAGGTGGTCATGGCCACACTCTTGGCTCTCGAAGAAGGTGTTCAGTAAATTTTGGTGATTTTTTTTGTTTATCTTTATTTTTAGTGAATTTTTTCACTTAAAAGCAAATAATTAACTATAATTAGTGGAAAATGTGGAAAAATCTAAAAAAAAAAATCTGGGAATGCCCTTTTTTGGTGTGGTGAATCTGTGGTAGTCATGGTCACAGTCTTGGTCCTCTGTGGAGGTGTTAGGTAAATTTTGGTGACATATATTTAAAAATTAAAAAAAAAACTTTGAAAATATTTGTCTTGAAATTAGATTTGACATATATTTAAAAATCTATGAAATTTAAACTCAACAAATATTTATAAATTAGACAAATATTTAAGGTCACGTGAATTTTAAGTCAAATATCTACCAAATATCTACCCCAGAAGAAAGAGAGGAAAGCAAATTATATATTTTTTATTTAAATTTTTCTAATTAATCCGGATGGATTTTTGAATAATTTTTTAGAAAATATTGAAAGAGTCATTCTACAAATTGTATAGCTTGGAACCCATAATAGAAAATGATCTGACAGGTATAAAATTGAGCATGTGTAGCAATAATATTGAGACACTTCACAAGGTACCGTTACCCAGACACATCAGCTGGGTGCAATAGAATTTACTTTATAGTTTTACACCAAAAAAAGAGGACACAATTGATAAAAATAATGATTAAATATGTTTTTAATCTCTAAAATATAGTCGAAATTTGATTTTATTCATTGTAATTTAAAACCGGTGGATTTTGTCCTTCGAAAAGTGAAAGTACCTCTTTTCAGTCCTTATCGATAAAAATTCATACGAAGTCTGTAGTAAAATCTGTAGGAAAACTGTGCAATAATGACTAAATTGATGTATATTTTATGTTTGAAAGACCAAAACCACTACTTTTAAAGTCTAGAGACTAAAACCAATTCTCAACTATATTTTAGGGATTAAACACATATTTAACCTTAAAAATAGAATTAAAAAATAAATATTATAATTTTTATTATACAAATAAATTAGAATGTCAACTTAATTTGTTCAATATAAAATAAATTTAGCTAACCATTAACGCAGTAATAATATGCTTAAACATTAAAGTATTACTACTCTGAACTTGAATATAAGCAAAAATAACTAAATTCACACGTATTAAGAAAGTTGGTTAAACTCATTAAATTTTCTTGGTATCATGTAAAAAGTATTTGCATTGCCTAAATTACCCTATATTCAATTTTATTGAAAATTGTTTCAAGTGGACATACTCTCTTTCTATTACATGATTCATTAAATAGAGTGGTTGGAAAGTAAAATCAAAGGGCATTTTGAGTTTATCTCATTAAATAGGGTAAAAGTAGTTAAAGTTTGTTTATATTTTAGTCCACCAAATGTAAGTTTTTTTTTGCTTATATTCAAGTCCAGAAGGAGTACGTTAATAATAAAAATTAACGTTAATTAGAAAAAGAATTATAAAAGAAATAGGAAGTTACTAAAGGGAGAACGAAAATGAAGATAATCAATGTCAAGGGTGAAAAGATGTGGCCGACCCTTGGTCCAAGCTCGGTGCACACTGCACTTTAAGAAGGAATTTATCTGCAATATTTTATAATTGTTCAAGGGATTAAATTGTAAAACACAAATTACCTGCACATCCGATCATAAGTATTAGATCCCAACTTTCCATTTTTTAAATACATAAATCAACGGTGATCTTTCCTCACGTACTGGTTCAAGTTTTTAGTACCGTAAATTTTACCTATTATCATATTCTATGTATTGATAAAATCAAATATTATATTTTTAATAAATTTTTTTACTTTTAATTGATTATTTCGTGCAAATATTTTACAGTTTAGAAAAACTACTTACATGGGCCTCATAAGTGTAGTATATCCAATAGAATGAGTCGTAATAATTGCTTCTTAATTGAATAAGGAATATCAGCGATCTTCTTGTTCAAAGAAAATGTGAAACCAAATAAAATTGATTGATCACGCAATTCATACATTGACGATCACGTCATTTGTAAGAACTATGACATCATTATACTTTTTTATGATTGAAATTTGCAAATTTGACGTGTGACATACATCAACCTTTTATAATTACGGACCTGGCCGGCTGGCCGACATATTTTCTGTACATCCACTAACATAAAAAGGAAAAAAAAAAAAAAAAAAAGAGTAAAAAACCTCGTCCCTCTCGCTCGCTCTGATCATCATCTCACGGGGAACAGGGATCTCATGTAACATGCAAACAGGGCACGACGATGCTAGCTGTGGCTTAATGGAATTCTTTGAAACGTTTTGGTCAACAATTTCGGACTATCAGTGAGTTTGATTTATCAAAAATCACTTTTTAAACTTGAATTCGGATAAATGCTAATAAATCTACATTTAAAATCTGATTTTAAAATAAATTAAACACACACTCTATATAACGCTACAATTGTTTTTAGAGAATACAGAAAAAAATATGCTCCCTCCATTTCATTTTAATAGTCATTAGTATAAAATTTGTTTTTAAATAAGTATCGTTTTCACGTGCAATAATAAATACTAATTTTTCAATTTTACCTCTTCCAAATTTATTAAATGATGAAATATTTATTGCATATGACTAGAAATGGTAGAGAATTTTAAATGCTTTAATTAGAGAGAAAAATGATATATTTATAAATAATGGAGCTAAAAAGAAACATTTATTACATTTCTTAATTTATGTTTAAAAATCTTAAATAACAGATAAAATGAAACGGAGGTACCTGTTCCGGAAAAGAAAGAAAATAAAATAAAAAAAATTAACCTCAGAAGTACATTAACGATTTTTTCTTTCTTAAGGGAAAATGTGTAACATGACAGAATAATTTGGTGTGACTCGATTTTTTTAAATTTTATTAAAGACAAAAAGTCATTATACTAGTAATTATTTATTTTTTATTCAAATAAATAAAGGATTTTTTTTTTATTTTCCCTCGCTCTATTTTTTATTTAAATAATATAAAAATTCATTTACCTTTTTCCTGCTTAAACGGAGTGGTGAGTACCCGTGATTAATGGTTGAACAGGTCAACAATATTGGAAGAGTAATGTTACGTTATATATACAACGTAGAAAAGGGAAAGAGGGTAAAGAGAGAAAAATATGAGACGTGATGTGATGAGAAAAAAAAATATTTTATGAGTTATTATATATTTTTCATTGTATAAATTTTATATCTCATATTAGAACTATACTCATGCTGTACATGAAGTTTAATTTCCAAACAAAATTTCTACCTAAATTGGGACTCGCCATGCTTGCAAAGCTTAAGTTTGGTGTAATATCTCTGCTGGCTCTTGGACCAATGGAAGGGGCTGTTGCAGCATGCATATGTTGTTTTTGAGAAGCTTGTTTCATATTTGTAATAGCATAGTGTTGTACTTGGTCTTTCATTTGTAATGGGAGATTATGGCTTTTTGACCGTACTAGTACTGTTTTAAAAAAAATACCAAAAAAATGTGGTTTAAAAACAATTTACCAAGGTGGAGTTGTTTTGGACACGTGAAAAGGCAGATACGTTAACTGGGTTGGCGCCTCTTGAAGCGCTAACTCAGTTAGCATCTCTTAAATTTACTATTGTATAGAAGTTAGCGCCTCTTGAACCCGTGCTGCCCTCGCTTCAGTCAAATCCTTCCTTTTCGCAGAGAATATATTCGTCGAATATATTCGAATATATTCGACGAATATATTCTTACCTACACGAGAATATATTGTTGACTTGATAGAAAAAAATGATCTGATTTGTTCTTAAAAACAAGCAATGGTATAAATAGAAGTTGATGGTAGCTCGGCACAAGTATAACCTGTGTTTATTGTTGTGTGCCATTGCAATTGTTTGTTTATCTGTTGGAAATTTTTAATAAAAAATGAGTCAAATTATTACTTTTGTTTATTGCAATGGTAGAAAGTATGAATGTGTGCAGGGTATAATGTTTGAAGGTGATAGGAAAGTTATTCAAATAAAACACGAAATTAGTTTAAAATTTTTGAAGAGGAAAATTCATAAAAAATTAAATCTTTCATCCAATGAAATTGTGTGCGGTTTAACGTGTAGGTTTTTAATATCACAAAACCCCACCAAATATACAGGTCTTCAAATATGTGATGATGAAGATGTGGAGTGCATGATCAACGCTTTCGAGTAGCAGTCATTGATGACGGTGCTTGAATTATATGCAGACATTGACAATGTTGGAAGTTCATCATCACCCGTCCAACCTGTTCAATTGGATACCCAACTGTCGATGGGGATTGGAGATCAACATGTGTATCAATCAGGAGGTGTAACAGTTGAGGACACAAACATTCTCCATTTTGAAGGTTATGACTGAGAATGATAATGTCAACATGGATATGAATAGAGAATGTGACGACAGTGAGGACTTTGAAGATGAAGGCCAAGTCCCTGGGGGAGATTCCTCCGATACAGAGGTGGAGGGTGACTTTGATGCGGTTGTTGATGATGTAATTCCCCACACATTTATGAGGAATTCACCTGATAACGTCTCAAATCAGGATCAACCTGGACCACAAGAAGGTAGTTATTAATAATATTAATATTTTCTACATTTTTTTTACATTAGTAATCTTATGATATGTTTCAAATTTATAGGTGGATCAGAAGGACCGTATTGGAATTTAACTCCTCATTATAAGGCAGTAAATTGGGACCACCCTGATCAGGAGATAGCTATCGCTGGGTTGGATGAGCCAGAATCTTGGAGTGTAGGAGATGAATTGTATGTTGGATTACAATTTGATAGCAAACAGTCTGTCCAAATGGCTGTTAAGCACTACTCAATGAAGATACACCAAACCTTTTTTGTAGTTGAATCAAAAGCCAACTTATTTGAGCTTGAAGTGTCCAAATTACTCAGAAGGTTGCCCTTGGCGGATGAGAGCAATTTTAAGTAAGAAATCAAATAAATGGGTCATCTCTAAGTGGGGTGGTCGACATACCTGCATGAATGCAATGCTCTCTCAAGATCACCAAAAATTGGACTTTGAATTTGTTTCCACCTGCATCTTGGTCGTGGTTCCTGTCTAATATACGTGAACATGTGACCCAAAAGCAGGGAATATGTCTCATATCTGATCGACATGTGAGCATAAAATCAGCTGTATCAAGAGCCCCTGCGTGGCAGCCTCCAAATGCCTATCATGTTTATTGCATTCGACATATTGCTAGCAATTTCAACCACAAGTTTAAAAATGCAAAACTAAAAGCACACCTGTTGAAATTGGGTAATTGTGTTGATTAATTTATTTCTTTATTTATTTTATTTGTTTGGCATGACTAACTATATTTTCTTTGTGAATTTAGGGTATACACCATGTATCCATCATTTTGAAAGGAATTTGAACAAGTTCCGTGAAATAAGTCCAGAAATTCAAAGATGGATTGATGGTATCTCTAAAGAAAAATGGAGTCTTGCACATGACCACGAAGGTCGTAGGTATGGACACATGACGACTAACTTGTCGGAGGCTGTGAACAAGATTCTGAAAGGTGCTAGAAATTTGCCAAAAACAACATTAGTCAAGTGTTCCTATGCAAGACTAGTAGAGTATTTTGTGAGAGGTGGGGCTGAAGCTCAAACTGAAATATCTTCAGGGCGAAGATACTGCAAAAAGTTCACAGATCTGTTCAGCAAAAATGAAGAAGATGTGTGTTCTCATAGATTCCGGAGATATGACATCCAGTCGACCAAGTTTGAGGTTGAGGAAGCCTATAATCCAGTTACACAAAAAGGTGGTCATACATGGGTTGTAATATTAAATAAACACTACTGTGAGTGTGGGGTTTTCCAAGCTTATAGGTTTCCTTGCTCACATGCTATAGCTGCATGTGCCGCTGTGAGCATTGACTTCTATCAATATGTTGATCCTGTATACTCCACACACAATATTGTTGAAGCCTATTTTGGACAATAGTGGCCGTTGGAAATGAAGACAACATACCGGTTTATAATGGTCCCCGTATTATTCCGGATGAGTCCACCATGCGTGGTAAAGGTCGTCCCAAGTCAACACGCATAAGAAATGAAATGGACTGGACAGAGTCACAAAGTTCACGAAGATGTAGTCATTGTCATCAAGTAGGTCACAATCGTCAAATTTGCCCTCGTTATTTGGAGGAGCACCAAAGTCAAGTTCATAATAATGATAATGTAAATGATCAATGACATATGTTTATGTTAAATCATCATGTTGTGTAAAATTTTTATTCACGAATTATATCTTATAAAAATTTTGCTAATTATTTTAGTAATTAGTTTATGAAAATTTTTTATGCTAACATAATATAAAATATTAATCATATTAGGAGTATATTAAAGTGTGAGTGTAATTAGAAAAGGTTTCATCACGTGAAATCATGCAAGTACGTGCAAAATGCATGGCGTAAATTAAGTGGGAAGCGTTGACTGACATGGCGCCATGGGAGGCGCTAACTGGAATGGCGCCTCACAAGGCGCAAACTCACATGGCGCTTTAGCTTAAAGGAACAGTTGGAGAAGACCCAGCATCAGGAATCTCACGCGAATGTTTGCAGAGGGGAATCTCACGCGTGCTGCAGTTCTCACGGCAGAGAATCAAATGGACTGATGGGACGAGACATGGGTCAGGAATCTCACGCTTCTCTTTGTTGCAATGCACGCTTCCTGACGCCTCTGCAGCTTGGGAAACGGGAGAACATGTTGGAAATGCGAGGACTGATGATTGACGTGTCTGGTCAGGAATCTCACTCGTCATGTGTCCATACCTACGACCTTCGTGGTCATGTGCAAGACTCCATTTTTCTTTAGAGATACCATCAATCCATCTTTGAATTTCTGGACTTATTTCACGGAACTTGTTCAAATTCCTTTCAAAATGATGGATACATGGTGTATACCCTAAATTCACAAAGAAAATATAGTTAGTCATGCCAAACAAATAAAATAAATAAAGAAATAAATTAATCAACACAATTACCCAATTTCAACAGGTGTGCTTTTAGTTTTGCATTTTTAAACTTGTGGTTGAAATTGCTAGCAATATGTCGAATGCAATAAACATGATAGGCATTTGGAGGCTGCCACGCAGGGGCTCTTGATACAGCTGATTTTATGCTCACATGTCGATCAGATATAAGACATATTCCCTGCTTCTGGGTCACATGTTCACGTATATTAGACAGGAACCACGACCAAGATGCAGGTTGAAACAAATTCAGAGTCCAATTTTTGGTGATCTTGAGAGAGCATTGCATTCATGCAGGTATGTCGACCACCCCACTTAGAGATGACCCATTTATTTGATTTCTTACTTAAAATTGCTCTCATCCGCCAAGGGCAACCTTCTGAGTAATTTGGACACTTCAAGCTCAAATAAGTTGGATTTTGATTCAACTACAAAAAAGGTTTGGTGTATCTTCATTGAGTAGTGCTTAACAGCCATTTGGACAGACTGTTTGCTATCAAATTGTAATCCAACATACAATTCACCTCCTACACTCCAAGATTCTGGCTCATCCAACCCAGCGATAGCTATCTCCTGATCAGGGTGGTCCCAATTTACTGCCTTATAATGAGGAGTTAAATTCCAATACGGTCCTTCTGATCCACCTATAAATTTGAAACATATCATAAGATTACTAATGTAAAAAAAATGTAGAAAATATTAATATTATTAATAACTACCTTCTTGTGGTCCAGGTTGATCCTGATTTGAGACGTTATCAGGTGAATTCCTCATAAATGTGTGGGGGAATTACATCATCAACAACCGCATCAAAGTCACCTTCCACCTCTGTATCGGAGGAATCTCCCCCAGGGACTTGGCCTTCATCTTCAAAGTCCTCACTGTCGTCACATTCTCTATTCATATCCATGTTGACATTATCATTCTCATAGTCATAACCTTCAAAATGGAGAATGTTTGTGTCCTCAACTGTTACACCTCCTGATTGATACACATGTTGATCTCCAATCCCCATTGACAGTTGGTGCTTCAAGAGGCGCTAACCCAGTTAGCGCTTTCTATGCAATAGTAAATTTAAGAGACGCTAACTGAGTTAGCGCTTCAAGAGGCGCCAACCCAATTAGCGTATCTGCCTTTCTACGTGTCCAAAACAACCCCATCTTAGTAAATTATTTTTAAACCACATTTTTTTGGTATTTTTTTTTTAAAAATAGTACTAGTACGGTCAAAAAGCAAGCCGGGAGATTATTCTAGCGGGTTTTGTGTTCTTTTCGGATGGTATTTGTATTGGAACAATTTGATGGGTCTAGGTTCTTTCTCCTTTTTTTTTCCTTGGAGTACCCCTTATACTCTTTTTTTAATTCATATTTTTTTTTGCTTATAAAAAAATTGGGACTGGCCATGATTTCCTCAAAGTTTGGGTCTAGACCCTCACGTGGGATTCAAATCCTCTTTTTATTTTTTTTTATTAATAATTTCATTGAAAATCATTTCATTAAAATAATTTTAATAAATAATTAAAAATGCTAATAAAAATAATCCGTTAATATTGATTTTTTTTAACAAGTGTTCTATACAATTCTACTTGTTATCATTAACCACTCAAATTTGGCTTGGTGCTCCAGTTTCTTTATGCATCCCTAACAACGATAGAGAAATCAAAGCCGTATATTTATGGCGAGAGGCGTTTGAGAAATTGATTCTTGATTTTAAAAGGATTTTAAGAAAAACAAGTTAATTTTTATTTAATTAGGAAAAGATTTTAGGAAAAGGTTAATTACAATTGGAAATTAAAGATTGGAGACATTTTAATTTTGGTTCTTTTATAAGATTAATTTTAAAAATATTTTTATTTTAAATATAAGTCTATTCTTGCCTAGGAAATTAAAAAATATAGGAAAATAAAATTAAAATTATTTTTTAAAAAATCTTAATTAATATAAGAATATTTTATTGATAATAAAAATCCAGACATTAAATTTTTCAATTTTAGATATGTTAAATATTAATTTATTTGATATTAAATTATTGTAATGCTTTTTATAAACAATTTTTTTATGCTTGATGTTAATTAAAAAATATTTTTTCAATTGAGTAATTAATTACATTAAAAGTATTAATTTAACTTATATAATACGTAATTCAAGATATATATGTCGTAAAATAAGAGAAATATATAACTTCATGAGAAAGAATATATGTATGTTATGTTAGATAAATAAAATTTCATTCTTAAAAATGTTAATTGTATACAACAACACATATAATTATATGGAAGAGAAAAGAATAAAAATGTGAGATATAATAAATGATGAAAAAAAAAAGAAAATGTGTTGAATGAATTATTATATTTTTTATTTTATAAATAATTTATTTTAAAATAAAAAGTAAAATTATTATATTAAACTAAATTTACGATAGGTATTACTATTATAACAGATCTGACTCTATAAAAAAAATGTTATTTATATAACAGAAAATATTTATATTAAAAAGAGATAAAAAAATGAGAAATGCGATGGAAAGAAATTAAAAAAAAAAAAAAGTGTTAAGTCAGATTGGAGGACCCGTGAGTTATGATGATTGTTAAGTTTTTAAGGCACAGATTTGCCTCGCTCAAGGCTAATGTCCAATCATTGTTCTGATAGCTGTTTGTCATAATTTGGTTCCTACTGCTTTTCATTGATTGAAGTGAGTAGTGCTCCCTAGTTCCAACATTGGTTTGAATGGTTTCTGATTTACTTCTTTATTACGGCATGTAATTATAAAATTAAAAATAAAATTTGTCTGTATTCTTTTTCAATGAATTATAAGTAAAAGATGTTTTCTAAAAGAAGATAAAGAATATTTTAAAAAATAAAAATATGCATAAATATGCACATTTTAAAACAAATCATGTAAGATTCATATATAATTAAAATCGATGAAAGATGTTTAAACGTTGTCTTAATTGAGTAAAATTATCTTAATGATAATATAAAATTAATAAATTAAAATATAAAAACTTAAGATATTTGATAATGTATTTAGAAAAATTTCTAAAATTATTTTAAATTATAAAAAGTATTTTAATAATAATTTTTAAATTATCTCATTATGATAATATTAATTAAAACATTAAAAAGTGATTAAAATTTTGAAAATCTAATTTTCATTAAATAAATATAAAATAAATATTATTTTTAATTTAATTTAATATAAAAATGCAAAATACATGTGTTAATATAAAGAAATAATTAAGTGATTTTATGAAGTTTTTACAAAAATCAAGTTCTTACAAATAAGTTTTGTTAATAAAATTTTAATGAAAATTGACTTATTAATATTTCTTTTCTATAACCTCCTCACACTTTGAGGGAGATGTCCTAGATTATTCTTTGTATACTCAAAAAGAGAAATATTATTTATATAATATTGTACAATAATCCTT
This sequence comes from Sesbania bispinosa, assembly GCA_026901365.1. Classification (NCBI taxonomy): domain Eukaryota; kingdom Viridiplantae; phylum Streptophyta; class Magnoliopsida; order Fabales; family Fabaceae; genus Sesbania; species Sesbania bispinosa. Next base: position 227,212 of record QLOH01000244.1, read on the forward strand.
TATAATAATGTAAAAAAAAAGGATATAGAAGAGAAAGAAATAGAGGATATGATAGATATTATATATTATGGAGAGAGAAATAGAAAAACGTAATAATGTGTGTTATAAAAAAAAACACACACACATATATATATATATATATATATTACATCTCAAGCACTAAACTAAATTATATTGGTCATTGTTTAAATGTATAATCTTGTTTGATTTATCATGAAAAAAGTAATTTCAAATAGTTTGTTTCATAGCTTGGGTGATGGAGTTTTGAGGGAAATAGAGGGCGAGATCATTTTTTATTTTTAGATGACTGAAAGAATTATAAAAGTATTTATAATATTAAATAATATATTTTTTAAAATAATATTTCACAATTATATAGTTTATTTCACTTCTTTCTTTTTTTTTTAAAAGAAAAAAAGGAATGCTTTCTTAAAATGAATAATTATCTGTCGGCTAGCTTCATTATCGATTTTTTAGGGGCCGTTTGGTGGATGTATTTGTTGTATCAATAAGATAGGATAATTCTGTCATATGGCTTATCATATCATTTGTGTAATTCTTATCCTAAGGGGGAGTTAGAAAGTAATAGGATATGATACAATTTTTTTCTTCCTCATTTATCCTCTCTCTCCCTTCATCTCTCCCTTTCCCCGACCCTCTCTCTACGTACTCTCTCTCCTTCTCTCTTTTATCCCTCTCGTCTCCTCCCCCTCCCTATCTCTCCCCTTCTCTCTCTCATCCCTCTATCTCTCCTCTTCTCTTTCCTCTCCCCCTCTCCCTCTCCTCTCTCCATTCCCTCTCTCATCCCTCCCTCTTCTCTCTCCACCCTCTCCCTCCTCTTTTTATGATGTTTTTATAATATTTTAATATTTTTATTCTTTTTATTAAATTTAAATATTTTCATAAATAAATAATTTTTCATTCATGTATATTTATTGAAAAGTGAAAAAATTTAAATTAAATTTTAATTATAATAAGAATAATTTTATCATGTTAATATTTTTTATATCATATCCTATCATCATCTGTCTATTTCAAACGTATGATAAGATAACATATTGTTATCTGTCTTCTTATCCCGGTATGCATAAAACATAAAATATGAGAAGAGTTTATCATGCTCTTATCTTATCCCGTTTCAATCCAACTCGTCTATCCTATCATATCATATTATCTCCACCAAACTCCCTCACCCTCAAGGTTTAATTTATCCATCCAAATGTACATATTTAAGGCCAAATCAAACCATATGCACACATTTTATCCATGTAAGATTCTTTCATGTAATATTTGTTTTTTATGGGAGTACAAGTATGTATTCTTACTAATTAGTGGTCAAACCTACACACTTATAATTAGGGTACGATATATATGCATACTTTCTATATCTATGTTTGTGAGATTCTTTCAATAATACTTACTTGTTATCGATTAAGAGGGTACAAATTAAATATGTATTCTTAGTAATTAGCAAGTATAATTAAGTACTCCTATTAACAGCAAATATGTACGACTAAATATTCATTATATTAATTACATAAAAATCCGAATAGGTAACAGCCAGCTATAGCTCCAGTGCGCCCAAGTCACAAATAAAGAAACAATTAAAGTGGATAATGAACTCAGGTTAGGAATAGCACTCTTTTTTCTCTTTTACTTTTGTATAGAGGATCGAGTGGTTCCTTTTCTTGATTTTTGTATTTCATTGGTTATATATAAATATAAGAAAAGAAATGGTAACAAGATAAGCTATAATTCTCTGACAAGCGTGCAAGTATTCAAAGGAGCTTTCGTCGACCCACAAATTACTATAAATTACGTGAAAAATCCAATTAACCTCTTATTTACTTTCACACGTACCCCAGCAAGATGGGAAGAAAGGGTAGTGATGATGATATTGTGAACAGAGGTGCTTGGTCTTCTGAAGAAGACAAAATCCTCATGAACTACGTTCAAGTCTATGGGGAACGAAAATGGAGAGAGCTTTCCAAAAGAGCTGGTATATATATTGTTTGGCAAAAGCACAAACAATATTATCTCATTTCATTTTAATTTATATATACGCATATATATAGTTAGTTAGTTATTTTTCATGTAATTCATATTTTGCGTGAATATATATTATAGGCTTGAAACGAAGTGGGAAGAGTTGCAGACTGAGATGGTTGAATTATCTCAAACCAGATATCAAGAGAGGAAATATTTCTTTGGAGGAAGAAGATCTCATTATCAGATTACATAACCTCCTCGGAAATAGGTACGTCATATAGTTCTTTTTAATAAATACTCCCCCGTCCCATATTATAAGACCTTCTCAACCTTTTCATACAGTTTAAGAAAAATTGGTTAATATATTGGTCTTTTAAAAAAAATAATACTATTCCAAATATACCCCCATTTAAAATTCACTATATTTTAGAAACATTAATGGTGACATGGTGGAAGACTCCAAAATTCACTTTCCAATGGGGTAGTTGAGCATATTGGTAAAACTTCATTAATTATTCACACTCATCAATATATGGAGAATAAAAAAAGTTGAATATTAATGAAGGGCAAATATGGAAAAAATAATTAATTTACCTAAAAATCTGCAAATGGTCTTATATAAAGGGACATCCAATTCTTCTAGAAGGGGTCTTGTAAATAGGGACGGAGGGAGTACTTTTTATATAAAATAAACCACCATTTTCATCTTAAGTACCATTTTCTCTCATATTTTGTTTCTAGAATAAATAAAAATAAAAGTTAATTTTTGAAATTTTAAATATTTATCACATTAGTCCTTTAATAAAGGAATCAATGTGATAATATAATGTGAAAGTTGAAAGACTAATATGATGAATATTTAAAATTTTGAGTACTATTTATATAATTAATTTTATTTAAAGACTAATTAATTAATAAAAAAATAACTAGTTCGGAAACGAATTTAATAGTTTATTCTTCTAATTTAATAGTTTATTCTTCTATATATATTAGTAATTCCTTAGAGGAGCCTATTTTATTGCTTATTTTGTCTTCTCTTTATATATATGTGGATATATATGTTAAGTTCCTTTTGGTTTAATCTTATCGATCTATTTATGTACGACAGGTGGTCTCTCATTGCGGGGCGATTACCAGGGCGCACTGATAATGAGATTAAGAATTATTGGAATACTTATTTGAGAAAGAAGGTAGAGCAAAATCTTGCCAACCATAACAACCTCCCTGCAGGCTATACCAACAAAATTCCCTTCAGATTAAGAGTTGAATATTCTCCTGGCTCCTCAAAAAATATTAACCCCTTGGATATCATTGATCCTACAGAATCGGTTATGGTGCCACATAATAATAATGACTACTCAGCCAACACAATGAATTTCATTAGCAAGAACAAGGACCCTTCTGCTTCCACCCCAGATGATGATCATGGCCATGGTTTTCTCAAGGACTTTGACATGTTAATTATACCCAATAATGATCATGAGGATTTTCATTTTAATAGAGTGCCCCTAAATGTTGGAGATGACGCCTTCAGGCTAATTGACGATTCAATCGGCGAAGCATGGTTTGAGAATTGGAAGATTGACGACTATTTGGTGTGACTAGTGTGTGATTTTTAGTATGAAGGAATTTTAATTGTATCAGGCTTTTGCTAGCTATTATTAGAAAGAATTACGCTATACATGAGAGTTATATTGCAATAATTAATTCCATGGGAGTATGGAAACTATGAACTGTTATTAATTCTAGTTATAAGGAGTAAAACTTATGTAATGTCCCTTGAGCTTTAATCTTATGGTCGATCTAATAAACATATTTATGTACTTGAAAAAGTTGGACAAAAGAGTTTCATTTTTTTCATTTTTTGTTTTTTTAATACTCCGATATTAATGACTCTTCCTTTACGACAAAGTTGTAGTATAAATTTAAGGAAAATGTTAACGAGTGTCCTAAGGGCACTTGTTAAGGATTCAAAAATAGAAATATTCTATTGAAATGTGTAGCATTGAATGTTGCCAATGCAATCAATGCTGTGATTTCCAACAAAAATCTTCTATATGTAGATCCTTAACAAGTGTCATAAGGGCACTCGTTAACACGACCCTAAATTTAAAGGATGACAACTACCTCCAGTCCTATTTATAAGACAATGCAGACAAAAACACACATATTAAGAAAATAATTAATGCGGTGATTTTCAAGAAATTACTCCATAAGATTACAAGTTTACCCCTATTTAAAATTGAACTCCACTACCATGATAATTGTGTCACCTTTAATAGTCACCGAGAGCAAAAATGAAAAAAAATAATAAATACTTCTAAATTTATAAACTTTATCTTATAAATAGGAGTATAGAAATATTTCAACGTTGTCTTATATAGTAAATTGGACCGGAGGGAATTTTCATCATACGTGTGTATTGTTTTTATCGAAAGCGATTGGGTCACTAGTCTAATTTGGTGACTGCTGTCTTCGTTCTGCACCGACCAGTATAGCAACACTTTTTACAACCAATAGCGATATACGTACCGCATTTATACTGCACGCGAATTTTTCTTTTTGCACCCCTTTTTTCTTTTCACACCCTTTTTAAAATATTTTTTAAATTTATTAACCAAATATGCTACTCCATTCATCATTTATGTGCACACAATTAACCTCACAAATTCAATTAATCAAATATTTCACTCTGTTAACCGTCAACGTATACATCATTTACCTACACAAAATTAACCCCGTGTTATACGTGAGTTGCAATTAACCAAAAATCATATTCTGTTAACCACTAACGGAAACACCATTAACCTCACTTTTAAAATATTTTTTATTTATTTTTTAATTTGTTAACCAAATATACTACTGCATTCACCGTTTTTGTGCACAGAATTAACCTCACAAATTCAATTAACAAAATATTTCACTCTGTTCACCACTAATGTATGCACCATTAACCTCATTTACAAATATATTCACCGTTTTTGGCCTCATAATTAACCTCGTGTTAACAGGAGTTGTAATTAATCAAAAATCCAACTCTGTTAACCACAGACGGGAACACTGTTAACCTCATTTTTTAATATATTTACCGTTTCAGGACACATAATTAACCTCATGTTAATTAACTTAATTTTTATATGATCATTTAATTGTATTTTCTTGATCTATGTTTTTATTTGATGAGATAAATAAATAAAAATAAAATAATAATATAAAAATTATTTTTTAAATAAAAGAAAAAGGTAAAAAAAAGCAAAAAAAAATTAAAAAGGGGGTGTGAAAAGAAAAAAGGCAATGCAAAAAAAAATAAAATCGTGTGCGGGATAAATACGGTATCACTATTCGCGCTGCATATAACATTATTGTTTTACCTCAGATCAGTACTCAGTAGATTAGATTTAATTTCGTCTTATGTGCACTCCCATGCACACTACAGTAAATAGAGCTGCAAATTACTACTCCTCTGAAAGAAAGAAAGAAAGCAGTTCCATCATACACAAAAATAAGGTTGCATGCTCCAAAAACAGACAGATAGGTACGCAACAACAATTAAAGACATGCATACAGCTCCCTCAACCAAAAAAGGAGCCCCGGCCCCAAACCAAAACCATAATCATTGCCACTCCAAAACACAACACTAGTAGTAGCAAAAAACAAAAACTACAATGTGTGGTGTGCCGTGTGCCGACGTGGCTCTTCCATATATATACCTCCTCAAACCTTTCCTTCCCGCCCAGCAGAGTCTAGTTAATTTGTATATAACGGTTTCCTGTTAATGAGGATGACGATTATATCATATCAATTGAAGAGTGATGAAATATTGATGCCGTAGAAATTACAGAGTACTCGAATTATATCAACATATCTAGCATGTTCATATCTGCCACCATTACCACTATGTACATTATTAATTATTACCTCAAATTCTCGATCTATCATCGCCATTCTTGTTAAGGAGTATTTTTAATTTAAATATTCAAAATAATATAATTCATCAAATTAAACATGGTTTTTTTTTATGTTTTTAGTGTGTAAAATAATTCTTTGAATAATTTTTTAAAACAAAGAGAGAGCCGAAAACTAAAGGAAAAGACTATGATAAAAGCTAAAAAAATCCCAATAATCATATCATATATAAAAAGGAAGAATATAGGGATAAATCTGTTAACTCAATTTTACCATACAAAATAAGAGTAAATGAGTTATTTCAATGAGTAAATTACTCTGAACTCCCCTCTATTTTGTAAATCCTACACAAAATCCCATCTATTTTTAAAATCTACACAAAATTCCTCCAACTTTAAAAATACATTAAATTTAAACCCAATTTTTTATGATAATTGTTACTCAATAGTCAACAATTATCTTTTATATTAAATTGACCAAAATGTCCTTACTAATTATGGGTTTTTTTACTACATAAAAATCTCTTATAATGCGTCATGTTTTTCTAGAAGAAATATGTTTCCAAACAGCAATTGCAGCACCAACAAGATATAAAACCAGCAATAACACAACTGCCCAATAGTAAAGGTACATGTAAATCATGGTACCTAAAAGGTATAAAACCAACTTCACATAAAAATCCATACCAAACAACAATTGTAAACGATGAGAAGGACTTCTGTTTCATCACTAGGAGCAGAATTAGAGTCTGTGTACCACCCCATTTCTTATATTAAAAGAATTGAGATTATCTAGCCTCTGGTTGCAACACCGCTTGCTTAACTATTGAATCAAGCTTCTTGTGTAATACACTATTGTTTTCCTAAGATAAAGAGGTCACTTTTTGTTACAAGTTCTGCTTCTCATTGTAAACTATTCTGATTTTTAATTATTTATCGTTTCTCTTTAATAACGATGGCATAGTGTTCTTCGTCCTGCAGGCCAGGACCGCAACTCATGTACCTATTTTTCTTTCCATGAATAGAAAAGCCAAAAATGGACTAGGGAAAACTGGAAAAGAACATAGAAAAATAAATTAAGTTCGTATTCAGTTTTTTCGTCAGAACTTTGAATCTATTAGGCACATCGATATAAGACATTTCCGAAGGAAAAACAATCAAAATGTTGATATATTTATTCAGAGGAAGATGGCAAAATCCAATTAGAGGAAGATGGAGAAAAGAAACTAAACATTCTACTACCTTGGGTGGTTTCCGAACAAAGCAGCGAGTGGCCGTGGAGGCACATTGAAGGAGGAGAACTGAAACAGTTTCGCAGACTGGGTAGCAAGAATGAGAAGTGAAAGGGTTTGGCAGTAAAGGGTAATGTTGGTATTTTAAAAAATATCTTTTTAAATAAATAATAAAAAAAGCTTCTAACGGAATATTCCTAACGAAGTTAATGGATTGGGGTTTGTGTAGGTTTTATAAATAGAGGGGGTTTTGTGTAGGATTTACAAAATAGAAGGGAAGTGAGAGTAATTTACTCTATTTCAATTGATTAATTATTTTTTCATTATTGACTAATTCATTAATTAAGCATCCACTAACTATTAATTTCTCACTTTATAATGTTTTTTCAAGACTTTGTAGAACCTTGTTTTGAAAGTTTAGTTTTTAATATTATGTAATTTCTTTGGGTACCTATATATATATTATATAAATTATATCCATAATATTTATTTTAAAATTTCAATGATAAATATATAATGAATAGAAAATAATAATCATTCATATCATTATGCACTAATTTCTTAATCTTCAATATTTTCATCTTAATTAACCGTTGTTCGATCCCTGACGGTGCGTTTGGAAAAGACTTTGTTGGGAGAGGAAAAATCTACTCCGGTGATTTCTACACCTTGAAAGAGATTAGTTTCTAGCTAGCTATCTGTTAGCACTCAAGGAGATGTGGGCTCATCCAAACCCAAAAGAAAGATCCAGAAATCAACCTGGATGAAAAACTTTATTTAAATCATTATTTCGGAATTTTAGTAATTTCAGGATGTTGCCACATGGATGGATATCCTTCATTTTAGGGTTTCAATTTTTCTATTTATTTGTAATTGAGCACTTTTGAAATAGCATCAGGAATTTCAGCGTAGTTTCCTTTTCTTCCCTTAGTCCCTAACCTAATTGCATTGACGGCGCTTAGTTCTACACTAGCTTCCTAACATTTTTAGTGCTTTCATTTCCTTACCATGCCTCCCAAGCCTTCATCCAAGGATGTTGAAGATGTTCTACATTCCATCACAGAGAAGCTGGGCTTACTACAAACTCAGCTGGACAACCACCAAGGGATCCAAGATTCTAGACATGAATCCCTCACCACCATCATGGCTGGCCTAGTGGAACAAATGGCTACAATTTCTACAAGACCTCAAAATACGGTAATTTCTTCAGCCTTTTCTCTCACCCCCACTTCCTCTCCAACCCTTACTTGCCCTCCTGGGTTTACACCCATTCATACTACTGCACCCATCACCCTACCTATTTCCACCCCCACCACCCTAATCACTACCACAACTGTACCTTTCAACTTCTCTGCCCCTATTCCCCCCACCCCATTTTTTCATACCCCCAGGTTCCCTTCCTCCGTTTTCCCAACCGTTTCCAGTGACCAACCCACACCCACATACCCCTCCCCTAAACACTACGCCTCTACCAAAACTGCAACTTGCCCCCTTTTGATGGTACAGAACCCCTTGATTGGTTATTTCAAGCTGACCAATTTTTCCTTTTCTACCAAATACCATATGACCAAAGACTCCCAATGGCAGTTTTCTACATGAAGGGTGATGCTTTAAGTTGGTTTAAGTGGATGTACCAAAATCACCAACTCGCCGATTGGTTCTCATTCACTCGGGCCCTCAAATTGCGTTTTGGCCCATCAACATATGAAAACCATCAAGCTGAGCGTTTTAAGCTCCGCCAATATGGGTCTGTTTCAGATTATCAAGCTCGCTTTGAAAAACTCTCTAACAGGATTTTTGGACTATCCCCAGAGAACATTTTGAACTGTTTCTTGTCAGGTCTGCTACCAGAGATTCGACGTGAGTTAGCCATTCTCCAACCATGCTCCATTTCCCAAGCCATTGGATTAGCCAAATTTATTGAGGCCAAGCTTAAAGATTCCAAACCTCGTCCCAACCGTTTCACATCTTCCTCAAACACCCTCACCCTCCCACAAACCCCTACTACTTCCCAATCACGTCCCTCTCTATCTAACCCAACTACCCCAACCAAATTCCCAATCAAAAAGCTCACCCCAGCACAGATGCAAGAACGTCGGGCACAAGGCCTCTGTCACAGTTGTGATGAGAAATTCCAGCCTGGGCATAAATGTTCATCCAGTCGCTTTTTGCTACTGATGGTGGATGAAAATGAGACTAATCACCCTGACGATTGCCTCTCTGAGGATGTTGAGGACTCCCATCCCATGAAATCAATTTATTTCCAACTGTCAACCCAAGCTCTCTCAGGTCAACCCTGCCCCCAAACACTGAAATTTCAAGGATTTATATCTGGTCTAGCAGTAATGGTTCTAATAGACTCTGCCAGTTCCCACAACATCATACAGCCACGAATTGCAGCTCACCTTCAACTACCATCCACCCCTGCCCCTAGATTGTCCCTATCACCTTACAAACCCACAATTTCTCTATACCCTTTTACCTATTACCCATTGAAGGGGCTGATGTTGTTCTCGGTATTGAATGGTTAAGTACACTTGGACCTTTCCTTGATGACTTATCTATACCTTGCATCTCATTTCTCCACAATAATATCCCTATCACTCTCACAGGTGATACCTCTTCCCTTCCTATTCCCTCTATCTACCATCATATATGTCACCTTCTCCATACAAACTCCATTGCTTCCCTCCACTTTCTTTCCATCCTACCTACAGATGACTCCCACCACTCTTCTCCTCTCACCAGCCCAAATTCCCCTCTACACAAGCTACCTCTAAAATTACAAACCCTTTTGCTCACATATGAATCTGTGTTTCAAAATCCCCATGGGCTACCTCCCTCTAGACCACATGACCACCACATTCCCACCCTTCCCACCAAAGCCCCCAGTCAATGTAAAACCCTATCGTTACCCCCCACTCACAAAAAGAAGCCATTACCACAATCATTCAAGAGATGCTTTAAGAGGGAATTATTAAACCCAACACCAACCCATACTCTTCCCCAGTTCTTTTAGTAAGAAAAAAAGATGGGACTTGGAGGCTCTGTGTGGACTTCCGCGCTCTTAATGCAATTACAATTAGGGACATATTTCCAATTCCTACAATTGATGAACTCTTAGATGAGTTAGGTGAAGCTTCAATTTTCACTAAGATTGATTTGCGCTCAGGTCATCATCAAATTAGGGTGGCACCTACAGACACCCATAAGACTGCTTTTCAAACTTTTGACGGGCACTATGAGTTCCTCATCATGCCGTTTGGGCTCACTAATGCCCCATCCACTTTCCAGTCTGCTATGAATGACCTATTACGCCCTTATTTACGACGGTTTGTGCTTGTTTTTTTTTTATGATATACTCATTTACAACTGTTGTTTATCTGAGCATTTAGTTCATTTGAATCAAGTGTTAAGCTTACTTGCCACTAATAAATTTGTTGCTAAGTTGTCAAAATGTGTGTTTGTTGTGGATACTGTGGCTTATTTGGGCCACACTATCTCTTCCAAAGGCGTTGCCCCGGATCCAGAAAAGGTTCAGGCCATCATTGATTGGCCCTCACCACGTTCTCTCACGGCACTTAGAGGGTTTCTATAGGCGGTTTGTCCGCCATTAGGCCACCCTCGCCGCTCCTCTCACCGACTTATTGAAATCCACTAAATTCTCTTGGAGTACAGAGGCTACATCAACTTTTACAAATTTAAAAGAAAAAATGACAACTATGCCAGTCCTCGTGCTTCCTGACTTCTCCTAGACTTTTGTTGTGGAAACAGATGCATCCTCAATTGCGGTTGGAGTTGTGTTATCTCAAGCAGGTCACCCTTTGGCATTCTTCAGCAAAAAATGTGTCCCAAAATGCAGGCGGCATCAGTCTATGTCCGGGATATGTATGCGGTCACTGAAGCAGTCAAGAAATGGCGTCAGTACCTCATTGGAAGGCATTTCATATCATTACTGATCAAAAGAGCTTAAAACACTTGATGTCACAAGTGTTCCAAACCCCAAAACAACAAAAATGGGCATCAAAGCTACAAGGTTTCAATTTTGAGATTCTTGATGGGATTCTGGCAAGCGTACCAAAATTCCAGCAGTATAATAGTAAGTAAGAGTATCATATCCACAGGGAACGGTTCAATTTATAAAGATTAGTGGTCACAACTATCAAGTAAAAGCGTATAATTGTTTGTTGAGAATTGTGCAAGTAAAGAAAATTGAACTTAAATGAGAGAGATAGAGACAGTTACTTGGACTAGGATTAAACTTCATTTCATCGCACCCCTTTCGTATGTGAACCCCAATAATATTTATGAATATATAATTATAATATTGAAGCACAAATTAAAGTTATTTTACCCTGGTCTCTACAGTGATAAAATACTCAGAAATAATCTACCATGGTCTCCACGTTGATAAATTACCCCGGATTAAAGATCTATTTGTATAAGCTATTAATGTACCCTGGTCTCCACAGTCGCAAATTAAGTGTTTTTACTAATCAGAATTCAAGTTTCCTATGTCTAGGCTCCCCCAAACTCACTATTGATTTTATAGAACCACCTCTCGAATGCGCCCCACAAAACCAACCTATAACTCTGGAACAAAGGCGAAAGCTAAGCATTAAGAACAGATAAGAAACACCAATATTATAAAAATAGGGATTCATAAATAATAAAGAGAATTCACATACAGCGGGGATTGAATCAACTACGTTCAATCCTATCGGAGAGTTTAGCTACACGTGGTAGCCATTACAACCCAACGGAGAAACTGTCACTTTCTCCAGCCCTAGCTAAGCTCTACCGTCTCTCCAAAAGCTACCTTATGATCTGTACAAAGGGTCCTATTTATAGATGAAGGAAAGCTATAAGAAATTTTGAAGGAATCTGTTTTGAAATCAGATTAGAAAACAAATCTGTGTTCCTGCGGGTGGAGCGAATTTCTCGATCAGCTTCTCTTGAATCTCTCCCTCTTTTAGCTTGATTTCTTCCTGATCTTATCTTTGTTTGCTTTGCTTTCCTTGTTTCCCTCTTTTTGATCTGATTCTATGTTTATCTTGACTTTGAATTTAAATTGGGAAGTTATCCGCAGAATCCTTATTTAAATGGCTGCTGATCTTATCTTTATTTGCTCTCATTTAAACTTTAAATCTGCAGATCCTATCCTCAATTAATGCTATCTTCTTTTCTCATTCAAATCTCTCTCATAAATCTGCAAAATCAACAGATTTTCTATTAAAATAGCATCAAATTCAAATTCAAATTAAATAAACACAATTATTACAATTATTAATAAAAAGGGATTATTTTGGGGCATAAATTACTATTTTTCCCCTGATAAGTGCAGTAAAAATACAAGAATATATCATATAATTTGCACTTATTAATTCTTTACCGTCCTGGGAGTAGCAATCGGGTTGCTGATGCTCTCTCTAGAAAATTTTCTGAAGAAGGTTCTCTACTGATGGCCATCTCCTCCCCAATCCCAACTCTTATTCAACAACTCCACGAATACTACCAGAAAGACAAAGAAGGCCAAGGATTACTTCAGAAATGCCAAACAGACCCCAACATGAAACAAAAATTTTCTGTCGCTCATAAGCTCATTTACCTTAATGGGAGACTGTTTGTTCCTGAGATTCCCGAACTGCGTCAAGCTCTAATTAAAGAATTTCATGCCACCCTCTCTGCTGGTCACTCTAGTCTCAAACCCACTCTTGCTCGTTTGGCAGCATCATTTTATTGGCCTGGTCTTTACAAGGATAACAAAGTATTTGTCCAGCGTTGCTCCATTTGGCAGCAAAACAAGTACCTGCCAACAAAGAAAAATGGGTTAGTCCAACAATTGCCTACACCTTAGCAAGTATGGGAAGATCTCAGTATGGATTTCATTACTCACCTACCCAATTCCTTCGGTCATACTGCAATATGGGTGATTTGTGACCGCTTCACCAAGTTTGTTCATTTTTTGGCTTTACCAACGAAATTCTCTGCAGTTGACTTGGCTAACCGTTTCTCTGTTGAAATCTGTCACCTACATGGCATTCCAAAATCCATCATTTCAGACAGGGACCCATTATTCCTTAGCTCATTCTGGAAGGAGCTTTTTAGGCTGCAAGGTACTACACTGAAGTACAACACCGCCTACCACCCAGAAACAGACGGACAGACAGAGGTGATGAATCGTTGTCTGGAAGCCTACCTGCGTTGCTTCGCCAACGACAGACCCCGCCATTGGTACAAATTTCTCCATTTAGCTGAGTTTTGGCATAACACAGCTTTCCATTCTTCCATCGGAATGTCTCCCTTCCAAGCCCTTTATGGTAGACCCTCTCCATCAATCCCAAATTATGTACCCGGGTCATCCTCCTTAGGCTCTTTGGACACCACACTGTAGCAAAGGAAGGATATATTAGCCTCTCTTAAAGATAATTTGAAGCGCAACAGACAACACATGGCAGATCAAGCTAATAAAGAATCGAAAAGATTGTACCTTTCAGACTGGAGACTGAGTCCTTCTTAAACTGCAACCGTATCGCCAAAGTACAGTGTCTCGCAGAGTTTCCCAGGAGCTTGCAAAACGCTATTTCGGGCCCTTCATGGTTCTCCATCGTATTGGCTCTGTTGCTTATGAGTTAGACTTGCCTTCTGGATCTCGTATACATCCGGTGGTTCGTGTGTCTTTGCTTCGACCTTATTTTGGTGATGATCCCGTGGGCTCCCAGAACCCACTCCCTTCAGAACCCATACTAGACTTATCTGAGGAAGAAGAAGAAAATATTTCTTTGTCTAAGACTCAAGCAGAACAAAAGAAGTCTTTGAGCTCTGGTATAAGTGAAGCTGATGTTCTGAGTACTATCCCTATGACTTCTCATTTACCAGTTACGTGGAATAATAATTCTTTTCAGAAAAAAAAGGAGCATCGCAAATCTCAGTCGTTAATTCAAAAGAATACAGCTGTCAATGAACTGGTCAAGTATTCTGCGGAGATGGACCAGTCAACCAGCGCGTCACCGTTGGATGCGCAACGACTAGCCACGCTTCAATCCGGATCGTCCATGCAAGACACAATCCGTGTGCAAGTAGGAGACACAGATCCCCTCTCACACGCGTAATCACCGTTAGTTCCTCAACGGTCATCTTTAAAGCCATCTCCACCGTCCAAAACATCCCCACTTTCTGCACAAAAGGACAGCGCACTTTCCCAAACCACACCTTTTCCCACGCCCCACCAACCACCATCAGATGCATTCTCTCTCCCTCAAAAATCAATCCCAACCGTCCCTCAAAAGCGCAATCCATGTGCTTATCCCACTCCCCACCTCTCCACCAATCAATCCCACCTACCAACCACAATTAAGACCACTTTTTCTAAACCCTCTCAGCAAAAGACTTATACAAATACACATGAGTTATAAAAAATTCCAATAATCAAGTCTTTGGTTAGTGGATTTACTAAAATACTCAACACATGTGATAGTTGTTGTTAATGTCTTTTCGACACTAATCCAAAACAGCTCCTTTCATCATCACAATAGGCCATAAACCCGACATAATCCACATGAGTATAAGTGCACACAATAGCCCAGTATCAAGAGTAATTACATAAGGGAAAGACCCAATAACAAAAGTAATTACACATGGGCAAAATCAAGAATGCTTGAAAACAATTGACATTTAATTAATCTGAGTTTTACTAAATAAGTGACTATGCATGTTCAAATAGAATAAATAAATTTAACAAATCTCCCACTTGAACAATATAGACACTTAGTTTAAACAAAATATATAAATCTCGAGATTAATATAGACAAAAATGTCGATAATGAGCAAGCACGTATAGCAATTGGTTCAAACAAAAGAATATAAGTATCTCAACAATGCAAAAAATATACTCGATAGGAGTATTGATATCATACATGCAAGATACTCATACATCTATAACCTTATGAAACGTGGAATTTCGGTTAAAGAAAATTACAACAAAGTTGCATAATAAAATATTCAAAGTGTCTTTCATAACACAATGGCCAAAATAATAATAATAACATAGTTCACATAAACTCAAGTGACTATAATAGCCCAATAACAAATAACAAAAAATAATTACATATGGGCATAACCCAATAACCAAAGTAATTACAAAATGGGCATACAAAATGGCATCAATGAGTAAGCACTTTATTGGTCCAAATAATAAGATTTACAAGCACATCCAAAGAAATCAAACTCGATAGGAGTATTAATTTCATATAAGATACTTATAAATCTGTGACCTTATAAAATGTGGAACATTGGTCAAGAGAAAAGCACAATAAAATTGCAAGTCAAATGTGCAATACCAACAAAGTAACCTTAGCATACACTTAATGTGCCTAACTGAGATTCAATAAAATTGCACATAATAATATATATCAATAATTTGTGCACAAGAATATATCTCACTAATACAGAATGAGACTTCTTCCCAAAATCTCTAAGAGCATGTCATATGATTAAGCGCGCATAATAACATATGACAACCAAAAAGCTCAAAAAATAATATTTTAATATAAAAGTGCACACAAGAACATATAACAATGCTATTGTCTCAAGATAAACAATTATGTTACTCCCACTAAGCCAAAATAATATGATATTATTAGGATTTTCATTAGAGTCAAATAATATTAAAATACTCTAATGTTATAATATCTAATAGTGGGATTATAATTTTGCTAAGGTACTCATTATGAGTCTAAAACTCACAAATTTTCTCTCTTCAAATTTGATATTAGAGAGAAACATATTAAAGCAGAGTCAACAGAAATGGTTACATAAAAAAATATGAAACTCAACATAAAACCATAATAATGGTTTTGCAAAGGAGTTTCATAGTTAACCATATACTTTGCTTACAAAATGAAGGAAATTATAAATGTCCACATGACATTTTAAAATAGAAAATCTCCTTCAAAAATATTGTAACACGCAATTTTATAAAATATGATGGCTATTTGAAAAATTGCCAACATATGAGTGAGATTATAATCTCTAACATATTTCAAAATGAGATCATAGAAAAATTCAACAACTCACTCACATGACTCAAGTGTTACAATTTAAATAATAGCAAAGCACTCTTTAGCGGAAGCGAAAACAAAAGTGCATAAAACCCTTGACTATTATTGAGGATACAATAAAAGATTTAAGAAGTCTCTAACTCCTACTGTTCTAATAATTACAAAATTAAAGGATAACAATATTGTATTATATACAAAATTTAACCATACATATATTTATATATCTCTATATATATCCCAAAATAATTTAACATACCATTGATGATAAGGAAGACTAATGGTATGTAATGGAGAAATTAATCTCTTCCAACAATAACAAATAATTTGGGACATCAACATATTATCTGGTATAATTAATTACCCATAATATAAGACAATAATAGGGAGTTTAACTATAATGTTCTCAAAGAGACTTAACAAACAATATCCTCAATATAAAGTCTTGACAATAAAGGGTTGACAATATGAAAGTAGTTATTGCATTACTACTATCTTGCTTGATAAAATCATAAGATAATATATGTTGATTTCTCCCACTTGATAGATAAAAGTATTTAAAAGATAATATAATATGAAAATCATATAAAATATTATTTTTTCTATCACACAATGATCATGTCAAGTAATACAATACTGATAAGGTATGTCCATGACCTACATAATTCAATTTAACTTATTTCAATAAAATAATTTACTAAATTTAGGTCCTATCAAAATATTGACAGAAATGGGCATAGAGGCTAACACCAAAATATAACAAAGAAACATTTAATATGCATAATATTTTATGCTAACACAAAATTAAATGAATCTGTGTGTCTAGCCAAAAAAATAAGATGCCCATTAATCAAAATTTCTTATTCACAATGATCCCGCCTAAGGGTCCCGAATCACAATAAATAAGAAATAATAAATGATACAATATATAATTCTCATGTCCCAAAACAAAATTCTAATACCGATAGGGTACTAAAATAAAAAATTAGACTTGAGTTAAACACCAATATATTGCATAAAAACAAATCACATTAATAACAACACACCGATAGGGTATAATTATTATTAGTACAATATAAATATAATTCAAAAATAACTAACTTTTCCACAAAAATTTACATAATTGTATCAACGATAGGCGAGTTCACAATTATACAAAATATAAAAATCATGCCAAACATAACTTAATTGAATAAATAAATTGCATGATTAACAAACTATATGTATTATAAATACATAATATACGATTTCAAAATGGCCAAAAAATTAATTTCATAACATTGACTCACTACCAAGGAGAGTGAAATATATCAAAAACTCTCTAATAACATATGAAATATATACAAAAAATTTCAGGCCAAAATTCTGAGAGTAGCATTTCCAAAATTATAAATTACTCTCAAAATAATTAAAATAAAATATTTTCAGGCATCTAAAAATTACAAAAAATATACCAAAAAATCAGAAAATTAATTATTTAATTTTTGGTATAAAAAATAAAATTTTTCGGGCCAAATTTGATGTCCCACGCGCCTGGCCCCGTGAGTGGGCAGGCGCGCGTCACTATTCATCGTCTCCCTCACCCGATTAGCAGTAAAACGGGTCGCATGACCCGCGAACAAAATGTAATTGTAATTCATCCGCATATGAAAATTTTACATTTACTTTTAGTATTTAAATTTAAATTATATGGGCACATACTTATAACACGGGAACAAAAATTTTGAAGGAAAATACATTAATATCTACATCATGAAACTTGAAAGTAACTATATATGGAGACAAAATAATTTAAGAATAAAAATATAGCGCACATGATTCCACATGATTCTTTTGCACTCATGTTTATTATGTTTGTTTTACAATCATGCTTATTTTATTTTTTTAGTCTTTATATGCTTTGTTTAGGTTTAATTACTATTTGTGTATCATTTATTTATAATTATTATGTAACCAATATTGTAAATATTTATCATATATGTTTTGCACATGTTATTATATTATATTTTTTGTAGTAACTTATTTTATACTTTTGTTTTTCACTCTTTTTCTTCACATTAATTTTTATAATATTTTAACACTCATTTTTATTTTGTTCTCTTTTACAATCATGCTAATCATGTTTCCTTTTATTTTTTTTTTCATATCTTTGAATTAATATACTTTTTATGTTTTATTTATTTACTAATTATGTACCCAGTGTAGTAAATATTTATGAAATATATTTTATATACCGTATTTCAATATTTTTTATATTAATTTATTTTATAATTTTTATTTTCTATTCTCCCTCTCAAAATTATATACCGACACATGTCAAAACATTGTCCACTTTGTCATTCCTATCCGATATAATGATATAATTTGGGAGGACATTATATCTTTCACATATATCTGATAGGATGACAAAGTAGACAGGGCCCGATGGGCCAGCCCGCCTAACTCACCAAAAATGGCGGGGCGGGTTACATCCCTCCAACTCACTCAGCCTGCTCCGCCCAACCCGGCGGGATGGGACGGGACGGGTCCGTTAGGGTGGCCCACCAAACTTAATAAATTTTAAAAAATTACTATTTATATCTAGTATTTAATTTTAATTATTTAATAAAAAATGAGGAGAATTGTTATGTAAAGCTAAAAAAATATAACTAATTTTTAAAATTTTTATTACAATTTAAATTTATTATGTATTATATTTTTAAAATTTTTTAATAATTTTTTTAATAGACCAGGCGGGTCGGCCATCCCGCGTTAAGGGAACCACGCCTTGAGTCAAACTAATATTAACCATTAATAAAGACAACTTTAGAAAAAATACTTATCGGGACGAAGAATCATACACATGTTCATCTAAGAAAATATTCAGCCCAACTCCATGTCATGTGCTGCACAAGATTGCTTTCACTTACTAGGACATTTTGTCCCAGTTGGTTAACTTAAGATCCACTGTCAGATCGTATTGTCTTATAGTGCCATCTCGACTTGCACTCCATAATACTTTCGAATTTCCTTCCTCAACCTAGGAAAAAAACAGGGAACAAATATTCCTATGAATGTATTAATTTATTAAAACTATGCTAAGTTATTAGCATTAAGTTTGTTACGCGTTATCTATGACATTTATAAATTGCCAATGGAATATCGGGACGATTAATGTCCAATAACAGTACCAACAAGACTAAAGATATATATATATATGAAACAAAAACTAGAAATTTCATTAGTATATACAAATTTTAAATGAATTACAATATTCCTAGCTGTCATGGTGAGAAGTTGATCCGATATATCAACAAAGAATTGGTAGAAAATGTATGTGAAAGATAATTTGTAGACATTAAATGCAATAGTTGTCCACTAGATAACTCCAAATCTTTATCTGTAAAGTCATGTCAACAATTCAATAAGACATATGCAAGATTATATGGGATATAAAACAAATAAAAATATTACAAACTTTTGATTGGAACCTCATAACAACATTGAGCCAATTGAGTTCCAATTAAGCGCACCTATATAGCGAATGATACTCTATTCAAAATATGACATGCAATCATATATGGACATGTTATTTTGAAGAAAAAAGGAGAATTATACCCGCCTCTAATTTTTTTTGTTGGAGAAAGCCTCCTAACTACTGTCTTCAAATCACGAACACTCTAAACAGAATAGGAAGAGCATTTTCTTAATCAAAATTATATAAAAGTGAATTATTAAAGAAAGTAAAAGGAAATAAAAAATAAAAAAATAGATTAAAAAATAATATACTATGATGCATCGGTTCTCAAGAATTGTATGTATATTTTTATTTACACATTTGTCAGTTGTTATCGTAAGAAACCGGATGAATGTTAGCAACCTTTCAAGCAAGAAATCAAAAAAATCACTAATAGTTTACATGACAGTAGCAATAGTGCTCATGCCCATAGTAAAACTCCCAAATAGATGGGTAATTGGGGAGGACAATATATCTGATGGGGATGACAAAGTGGACTGGGTACGGCGGGCCAGCTCGCCTAACCCGCCAAAATTGGTGGGGTGGGTTAGGTCCCTCCAGCTCGCTCCGCCAACTCGTCAACCCGGCAAGATTCGTCGGGCCAGACCGTTGGGTTGGCCCACCGAATTTAACAAAATTTAAAGAATTTATTATTTATATTTAATAAAAATTGAAAGAAATTGTTATGTAAAGTAAAAAATATATATAAATAATTTTTCAAAATTTTATTACCGTTCAAATTTATTATGTATTATATTTATTTTAAATTTATTTTAATTTTTTGGGTAGACCAGACAGGTCGGCCTACCTACCCGTCATCCCGCATTAAAACGGGGTGGGTTGTTTATGTTGGCCCACTTTGTCTGGCGGGCCAACAAATCCCGCCCCGTTTTAAGGCGGGCCAACTGTGTGGCGGGGCAGGGCGACTAGCTTTGTCATCCCTATTATCTGATGTAAGTGAATGAGCACATTACTGCATAACTAGATGCAATGATATGTGAGGACACTGAATTCATCATTTTGGGTAATGCAAAACCAGAAAATGACTTAAACAAGGTTGTCAAAATGGAGCAAATTAAAATATCAGAGAAGACCACACCAGAAAGCTCGCAACATCCGCACGTCAATATTACACAAGAAAGCTCACTTCAAAAATAATTCTCGATGACAACAAAATAATTCTTCATAACAACAATAGCACAATGGAAAGCTCACAAGGAAGCATGATTTCAATCGAAATGGTGAAATGAAGCACGTTTCAAAAGAAAAAAAAAAGAACAACACCAAAGAAAAGGAAGAGACGTCGTTGAAGAACTTGCTTACTAGCTTCCCTATGAATTTTTGTAAATATATGTTATATGAATAACTTTACTATGGTAACTTGATCTTAACAGAGTATATGTGGCGTTAGGTATGTATTGTGTTGCAAAACACAGATCATATAGATCAATAAAGTAAAGAACTAACCCGCAAATGTTTTGGACAAAAATAATCCCAACAAGGAGGTGGAGGCATTATATTTTCATAGGCTGTAAAATTTGGATTCCTTCTATCTTATATACGAGCACAAGAGTCGATGCAAGAATTGGCTATCTTCCAAGTGGGTTTAACCATATATTCACTCTCTCATTTTTAGGGCAATCTCCCTTCCTTATCGTGTCTATAGCTTATTAATAATTGTCTAAAGCTTCCGATGCACACTCTGATTCTATTAACCATGTGGAGGTCACTATTGGTGGGTTAACCTCTGGATTATCTAACTATGTTAAATATCGACACTACCCAAGAGTTCTAAAAGGGCTTCTAGATTCTTGAATCTCTATTATAACAAAAGGGTTCGTAACACCTAGTAACATATATAAAAAGAAAATGCAATCGTGCATCAGTAACCTGAAGAATGAAATTTAAGGGTGATGGATGGCGCCCCAGTTCAAGGCAGGGAAGGCATACAGGCTCAAACTCTAAACTCTAAACTCTAAACCCTAAAGGGGACGAGTGGAGGTTCGAACATGTGACCTGTTAGATGCAAGACCCTGTCTCGTACCACTCGACCAATCCTTTAAAATTATTTTAGTATATCTAGCTACCGAAGCCTAATGACACTATACAATAATTAATTTGTATCAATCACAGGTTAATGTCTGTGCCCTTGGATATTGCCTTAAATTGGGCCTTTAGTGTTGAGCCTTTTCTGAAAAGGTTTCTTTTTATAAAATAACATTAACAAGTATTCTTAAAATATTAATTAGGAGATTAAAAAACACAAATATTTATTAAAGTTAAATATAATATTAAATGCTATACTTTTTAATTATATTATTTTATATTTTTTCTTTAATTAAAGTTCTATTATATAAGATTGGTTAATTAACACTTGCCATAAAAGAAAAATATGCATGTGTGTTTTTCAGGTGTGAGTGAGTTTGTGTGCATATATAGGATAGAAGTGAATATATGAGGGCTTTAAAATTTGTAAAAAGATACTTCACAATCAAAATTTATGTGTGAAAAGCTTAGAGAAGAGAGATGGAAAAAATGAAATAAAGGGTGAGAAAGTAAGGATGTGATAATTGATGTGTTGGGAAATGAAAAGAGAGATATAAAGAAAAAAAACGAGTGTGAAAGAAGGTATAATAGGAATGGGTGTGGAAAAATCAAAGTTGTTTTTGCTCTATGATTCATTTGAGTAGGAAGGTAGGTGTATTCATGGAAAAAAATTCAGTGCTACAAAAACATATACTTCTTTTATTTAAATATAAACACTTCAGTATAAATAAATAATTGTTTTTTATTTGAATTTTTTAAATAAAAATTATCAAAGCAAGAGAGCCATATTAGAAACAAGAGTAATGAGTATTTAATATTACCCCTAATCCTATTTATAAGAAACATATGACTAAATCATTAAGACCAGTAAAATGTCTTGAAATCAGTTAATTGTAATTAATAATATCACAATTTTAAATGTTATTCCAAAAATATCCTCAATAATAAATAGCATAGTACAACTAATATTACACTCCTCAATTATCATGATCCCAAATTCACCATCACAGAAATAACTCAATAGAGGAATGCTTTAACTAAACTGCAATTTAAAGCGGGCTAAGTGTTTGGTTAGTTTAAATTTTGAATCATTCAGAATCAATTCCGCATAAATGATTTTAAATCACTCCTGTTTAACGTATTTCGTAAACGTATACCATTCATTTTCCGTTATTGATTTCTAGAATCAATTTTACTAAAACCAAACAGACTCTAAATATAACATTTTTCTATGATAGTTTTGATTCTTGACAGAAAGAATGAACATTAGGATGGGGAAAATCTGTATACCAGTGCTTATGAATAGGGATTGAAGAATCTAAGCTTATGAAAATTAAGCGAAAATTGAATACAGTAGCTTATTCATAATATGCTTACATTTTTTTTGTCAGAAGAATGCTGATAGAATTAATAAGGTAAAGCAAGTACAAAGGTCGCAGCCCAAAAAGCCCAAATAGAGAAAAACGTGAAATCAGACAAATGAACTATGGGCTTATAGATTCGCCTCTGACAAACCAAGTACTTGTGAAATATAAAACCCTAGATTACCTAAGCAGCAGAGAAACAACCACCTAACACCAAAACACAAAGAAAGAGAAAGGCCTCCACCCAGAACAAAACAGAGAAGAAAAAACCCAGGGGGAAGAAGCTAGGTGGCTCAATGAGGCTGTGAGGAGGCCGTTGATTCAGCTAGGAGCAGGTTTCGCAACACCGGGGGGAAGGGAAACGACCCAGTTACGGGGCAAGGCATCTGAAGCACCCAAAGCTACAACCAGATGATCGAGCAGCATAGTTGCCTTCGCGCTTGATCCAGGTAAATCCACAATGAGTAAAGGAGTTCTTGAGGAAGAGGATGTCCCTGATTAAATGTTGAATTTCTCCACTGTTAGACTCAGATCCACAGGCTTCAATGACTAACAGAGAGTCATTCTCTATAATGATTCCAGGGATACCCAAGCTATGAGCAAGGGAAACAGCTTCACGCACGCCTAAAGCCTCAGGAGTGAGGGCAGAGTGCGCCACAATATTTCTCGTATGTCCGAAAACTAGCTCTCCTAAGTTATTTCTAGCTAGGCAAGTAATTACCCCTTCTGGTAATGGATTACCAGGCCAAAACATATGCTTCTGGTAATTGATTACAGCCTTCTGGTAATGGATTACCAGGCCAAAAACTGAGATTAGGGTTTTATGTTTATGTGATGTTGTAATCATCTACTTATATGATGAGTGTTTATTTAAAATATGAGTCGTTTTGTGGAATTGATTAGATTGAATTGGATGTACGATATGTATTAATGGTGGCATGAAGTGTTGTTAGGTGATTATTCAATATGATTGTGAGGTATCATGTGTGATTTGGTTATGATGAGATGAATGTGAATGTGAATGTTCTATGTGTACACTATTCATGATGTGATGTGGAATGATTAGAGTAGAGGATATTGTATGAGAGATGTATGAAGTAATGATGATGTATTAAGCATGAGCATATGATGTATGAGATACATGAGATGCACGAGGAGCCAGACGTGGCTAAAAATACCCTAGCCCAAAGAGGGGGGTGACGAACAAGGTGGACCATAATGGGAGGCATTCGATGCATGACCCTAAGAGGGGGTGTTTTACTATGCGACTCACCAGCCAATAAGAGGTGGGTAACGGTGGGAGGGAGTCAGTGTCTTTGCACGGGCCCAAGAGGGGTGTTTAAATGTGCAACCTACCGGCCATGAGAGTGTTTAACGGTAGGGCCATTAATGGTAACAACTAAGGGAATTGATGAGGTTTGCCCATTGTGTGGAGTTCCAAATCATGACTCTTAGGAGAGGTGTTGTGCATGTGCATGATATGAGCACACACATTATTTTGTGATTGTATAAGAAGTGTGAAATTATAATTGTGTGAATCTAATGTGTGGAATGTATAGTGTGTGGATTGAGATCAATGATGTTGTGTAAGGTGATGGGTGGGAATAGGGGTAGCCTTATGTATTATATATATATGTCTGTATTCAATTCCTCACCGTACTCTCTCTTGTGGTTTTGAAGGGACGGAGTCTCCCTCGGATATGTGTGACATCGGGGCTAGTATCTAGGAGCTTATATTCTTTTATTTTGTTATTTAAAGATTTAGAAAAATTATTCCTAAGGGTCTTATATGGCCAAGTTATATCGTTGTTATGTTGACAATTAAATTCTTTTGAAAACTTTAGTTATTTTCTTTTATGGAGATAACGTTGGATTTTGAATAATTATTAGAATTGCGGACATTTTGTTAAAGTGAGAATTTTGTGAACCTTTTTACCTTGGAGTTAACTGTAGTTTTCATTATAATTTAATTTTGTATTTATTTTATTATTTGGGGTAGAAGGGTGTCAGCGTGTCACATACTACGCAAAACGATGTCGTTTCATCAGTTAAAAAAATTGGGTGGCTCGCCCGGGTCGCTCAAACCCGGCCGAGTCACCGATTCAACCCCAAAACCGCCCGGTTCACACTGGTTCTGATGCACGATCGATCCACAAAATGGCTTGGACCGGTTATATGACCGGTTCCTGGGCCAACCGGTCTAACCGGCCCGTCCGAACCGAGTTTTATATCTTTGTTTACAATCTTCCAAAGCACTTAAAATTTGTCGCTGATCGAGCTTAACATTAAAAAAATAGTAAATAAATAGTGATAAATGAAATGTGACCCCATGCTAATGCACGTCCATGTGTAGTAGGTCCTAACTCAAGGACATGAAGTCAGTGTTATAGAAAAGTAGCACATCATGTTGTGAACATTTTCCTGAGCAAATCTTGAAGATAGGAAAAGTAAAAATAAAAACCATGCAAAAAAAAAAAAAAAAAACGCTAAGATCTGTCCTGTTGTGCCTCCGCGCATGTGGGGGTCCCAGACCCAAACTTTGACAAAAATCATCATTTCCAGTCCCAGTTTAGCTGGAAAATCTGTTTGGAATTCTCAAGACAAAATGAACCGATGAGTTTTTTGGTCTTTTGTGTTGTTGAACCATCCACCACTCCATTTAAGGGGAGAGGAATGGAGAAAATCAGATTTTCTTTTTTAATTTGAGCAGCGGATGAAAAGTAATAATAAAATGGTTAATATACATATAATGATATTTTATCTTTGATAAAATAAAAATTTCAATTGAGTCCTATCAAATCAGAGACAAATCGACAAATAAAAATTAAGAGTAAATTATTTTGTTTAATTAGCCTTTTTTTTTTACAAAAATACTTTTTTTATAGATTTTGATGTATTACATAAAACCTCCTTATTTCACAAACATTACAAAAATTTTATTTTATTTTAATAATACATTATAATTAAATTCACGTATTAATGTGTTATGGCAAAAATTTAGATTATTAAATATTTAAATAATAAAAAATTTAAAATAGCATTAAAGTAACCTAAGAGAATAAACAATAAAATAAATAATAATTTCGTATCATAAAAAAACATTTTAATCACATGAATTTTTAATAAAAATAATAAAATTAATTTATTAAAGTAAAAAAGTACAAACGTATTTGATGTATATTTGAATTTGCATATTTGAGTTTGCATTATTTGAATTTGAATTCCTGCATATTTGAATTTGCATTAAAACAATGTATAATCACATTTATTTTATTAAGTCTATATTAAATTTTAATATAATTATTTTTGTTAAATAAGAGAAAGAAATTTTACGCAGACTTAACTTATTTTTAAGCAAAATTAATTTTACATAGTCAAATTTATTTAAACTCAAGTTTATATCCACTCACTCAAATATGCACTACTTTTCTATGTCCCTATGATATTTGTTTCATATAAATATATAATTAAAATATTTATGTATAATTTAAAGGATAAAAAATTATAATAATAATAAAAATAAATTAAAACATGAAAATATAAACCTAAAAAATTGATAGTTTTAAAGATATGTATATATTAAATTAATTAATAAAAAATTATCTGATTAAATTTTTATAGCAATAATTTTAATATGATTCTTGTTATTTTATGATAAGAAACTGTGATTTATTTATTCTCTTATATTACTCTATTGTTATTAAATTTTTATTATTTAAATATTTATTAATTTAAATTTTTTACCATAACACAGGGATTTAATTATAATATATTAATAAAATAAAACTAGGTTTTTGTAATGTTTATGAAGTAGTGGAGATTTTATGTAATTAATATGCAAAATGTATAATAAGGGCACTTTTATCCTTTTCACACACACCAAAAAAAAAGGACGGGGACTTTAAGTGTAGTATATTTATAAAATAGGAGGGGTTTTATGAAGGTTTTATAATCAAATGGAGTTTTATTTAAGAAATGCAAAATAGAATGGGGATTGAAGTAATTTACATTTTTTTTACTTTCAAGCACTTGAACTATGTGTGGACCGCCTACAGAGACATTATGATCTTGGATGAGGATGGGGTTGAGGTGAAAAATAAAAAAAGAAATTGTAGGGATTAAAAACAAATGGACCATATTTATAAGAACTAAAGACATATTTAAATCGGATAGAAAAAAACACATGCGACAGACTAATATGACACTTTATATATTAGCCACATCAGCTTGGATTTAACAACAGGGACCAAAGAGGCTAACCAAAAATTTTTTGGGATGAAAAATTATAACAAGAAAATTGTAGTGACTAAAAATAAAATGACCATATTTATAGGAACTAAAATCATATTTAGTCAAAAATATATATTTAAATTATATTATTATAATAAATAATTATTTTAAATATATTAAATAAAATATAAAAGTAAAAGAAATGTTTTTCATATTTTAAAAATTTGTAAAATTAATTTGGTTTATAAAATTCATTTTAATAATACTTTCAAATATCTCACTATGTTTTATTATTGATTAAAATAAATAAATATTGGTTGAAAAATTTAAGACTTAAAATTTTCATTAATTGA
The DNA here is from genome assembly GCA_026901365.1 of Sesbania bispinosa. Classification (NCBI taxonomy): domain Eukaryota; kingdom Viridiplantae; phylum Streptophyta; class Magnoliopsida; order Fabales; family Fabaceae; genus Sesbania; species Sesbania bispinosa. Next base: position 254,883 of record QLOH01000244.1, read on the forward strand.
ACAATTATTTATAGATAAAACGAATATGAATTTAATTTGATTTAATATAATAAGTCCCATAATATAATTAAAAAGACATGTTTTTTTATAAAAGGAAAATATAATATATTTTGTAAAAAAAGATAGGTATAAAAATTATCTCATTATAAATAACTAAACAGAATTCAAATTGATCAATTTGATGTTCACCAAAAAGAATTATTACTTAGATATAAATATGAATATTTGTCATTTAAATCTGGTTACAAGGAAATAAATGAAATTTTTATGAATATGTCTAAGTTTTAAATTAAATAATTCTATTGAGAAGAGAAACGATTCATAAATTTTTCTTTCTTAGCCCCCTCACAATTTGAGGGACCCATCCATGATTAGCCTCGGGATAAATTGTCTTCACTTTTTTACGGACGTGTTTTCACTTTGACTCAACCAATCAATACTAAAGAAAGATAGTTGATTTGGCAATTGGCAAGCTTCTTTTAAGCTAGCGTATAGTCTGGTTTGATTTATCTTGGGAAAAATGCATTTCAAATAGTTTTTTTTCCCCATAGCTTGTGTGCTTGCTGGAGGAGTTTTTTTTTAAAATTAAATAACACATTCTTAAAAATGATATATGATATATCACACATTTATATCTCTTTATTCCTTTTATTTTTAAAAAATTAACAAATGGAACGCTTTCAGAATATTCATCGGCCCCATTATCTTTTAATGTCTTTCCATCAAAAGGCACATAATTCAGGCCAAACCAAATCATGTGTGCACACTTTCTATCTCTGTGACTGTGTAAGATCCATTCAGTAATACAGTATTTGTTTTGATGGGAGTACACTAATGTATTCTTAGTAATTAGTGCTGAAACACACACACACACTTAGGGTACAAAATATATGCTTAATTTGTGTCCCTATATATATGTTTGTGAGATTCTTTGAATAATATTTGTTATATATTATTATAGTACAAATATCCATTCCCAGTAATTAGTAATTAAGTACAAGTACTCCAATTTAAACAGGAAATATGGCTAAATATTAACTATTAAGAGCATCAATATTTCAAAATAAATGGATACCTTTTGTCCCAAATGATCCTTAAAGATAAAGTGACGTTTGAAAGGATAAATTTGACGTATAAATTAAATGATATTAGAAGACAATTTTAATGTATATATAAATATAAATGAAGGATCCATGATAATTGACGTGGTTTAGAATGTAAAAATATAATCATTTAAAATTTTAATTATCAAATTCAATACTCAATTTATCAATGATTAATGTTAAATCAATTTTCAATTATTATTATTATGAAATATTGGTTAAAAATAATAAAAATTGAAATTGATAATATCATGTAACGTATTGTTCTTTAATTTTAAATTGATATATCCTTAATGAAACTAACATAAGTTGCATTATAAATTCATATTTTCCCTTAAATTAAACTCAAATAGTGATATAGAAACCATTTAATAAAAAATAAAATTGTTCTTTTACTATTAATAATCGGTAAAATGTAGGCTGAACTAGGTAGAGTAAACATAATTTGGTCCACCCTATAATAGTCATTTATTTATAACATGAAAAAATTCAAACAAAAACCAATGGTTCATTTTGATCAATTCCATAAGTTTGTATATCTATATATTTGATATAAAAAATTCGAATAGCAATCAGTCTAGCTAGCTAGAGTTTAAGTCGCAAATAAAAATAAATAAACTAGATAATGAACTCTCGTTAGTAAAGGTTAGGAATAGCCTTCTTAATTTCTTCCTTTTTAATTCTCCTTTATAGATAAAGTGATTTATAATATTCTTATAAATATAGGAAAGGAAATGCAATTAAGTTGCAACAACATATATACGTGCAAGTATAATTTTCTGAGAAGTGTGCAAGTATTTAAAGGGAGCTTTCAACCAACGAAAGCAAGTGAGAATAAACCCTTCAGATCCCAATAGGGAAGATATGGGAAGAAAGGGCAGTTATGAAAAACAAGATGTGAACAGAGGCGCTTGGTCTTCTGAGGAAGACAAAATCCTCATGAACTACGTTCAAATCCATGGGGAAGGAAAATGGACTGAGCTTTCCAAAAGATCTGGTATGTATATGTGCCCAATTGTTTCGCCAAAACCACATTAATTAATACATCTAGCTTAATTATCATTTCATTTCTATTCTATATATACTACCTGTCTTTGTGATCTGTTTCAAACGGCATGATATATTATATAATTTAGTACTTTTTTACTTTTCATTTTCCAATATTTCATATTTTGTGTGTGTATTAATATATCATAGGCTTGAAGCGATGTGGGAAGAGTTGTAGACTGCGATGGTTGAATTATCTCAAACCAGATATCAAGAGAGGAAACATTTCTTCGGATGAAGAAGACCTCATTATCAGATTACATAACCTCCTCGGGAATAGGTACGCGTAGGAAATGCCTAATTAAGTTCACTGTTATGGATTCCAAATCTTTTTTTTTTTTTTTAAGTATTTGATGTATTAAGAAACATGTGATTTTCAATAAAAACTTCTATTTACATTTAGATTTAATGGATATAATTATACATTATATGAGTATAAAATAATTTTATGCAAACATCAAATAATGTACTACCACATTATTTAATAAATATGACTTACACTTTATGTGTTTTTAAATTCATTAATAAATAATATGTCAGCACATCATTGAAAGTCTATATAAAATGTATAAAATTTATTCGTGTATATCAATTAAATTTTGGGTTAAATATGTTTTTAGTCCCTGAAACATAGTCGAGATTTGGTTTTAGTCCCTGCAATTTAAAACTGGTGGTTTTGGTCCTTCAAAAATTGAAAATACATCAATTTAGTCCTTATTGCATAGTTTTGTTACAGATTTTGCTACCGATTAGCTACGAATTTTTATCAATAAGGACTAAATTGATATATTTTCAATTTTTGAAGGATCAAAACCACCGATTTTAAATTGCAGAGATTAAAACCAAATCTCGACTATACTTAAGGGAATAAAAACATATTTAAACCTTAAACTTTTTACATATTCATCCTTCACCATTATTCTTAGGATACTCTTGACAAAGTTTCTCCTTATAATGGCTTAATTGCACTTTTGTTCCCCCTACTGTCATCAATCCGCGATTTTTGTCCCCCTACTTTTTTTTTTTTCGCGATTTTGGTCCATCTATTATTCCAAATTCGCGACTTTGGTCTCTCTAACACATTCCTGGGAGGTATAGGGGGCCAAAATTTTGAACTATATCGCGAATTTGGAATAATAAAGAACTAAAATCACGAAAAAAAAATAGGGGATGAAAATCACGAATTGATGATAATAGGAAACCAAAATTACATTATTAAGTAACAATTTGATAAGGTGCTTTTGCTTTACTTTACTTTTGTGTGAATGACAGATGGGCTCTCATTGCGGGGCGAATACCAGGGCGCACTGACAATGAGATAAAAAATTATTGGAATACTTATTTGAGAAAGAAGGTAGAGCAGCAAGCCAACCATAACAAACTCCCACGCCATACCAACCAAATTCCAATCAATTTAAGAGTTGAATATTCTCCTGGCTCCTCAAAAAATAACCCCTTGAATATCATTGATCCTACAGAATCGCTTATGATGCCAAATAATAATAATAATGACTCAATAATCAACACAGTGAATTTGGTTACAACAAGCTGTTGGGATGGCAAGAACATAAACGCTTCTGCTTCCACCCCACAAGGTGACTATGATTGCTCAACAGTTTTCCACAGAGACTTTAACATAAGTGACATGTTAATACCTTATGAGGATTTTCATTATAATAGATCATATGCTTGTGTCCAAATACCCCAACAATTTGGAGATGATGCCTTTAGGCTTGATGATTCAATCGGCAAAGAAGCATGGTATGAGAATTGGAAGATTGACGACTATTTTCCACTAGAACATGCTGTGGATTTTTCTTCATTTTCAAAGTTTCGGACTTGAATGAAATATGGTTGAATTGAAGACGTTGGATTAAAAATAACAATGGGAATGTATGTTGTATGAGTTATGTGTTATTAGAATTAGAATTATGCTATGAGAGTTTTATTGCAATTAAGGTGAATATTCCATGAGAGTTATGGAAACTATATGGACTGTTATATTCTAGTTAATTATAAGGAGTTTCAAAACTTATGTAATGTCCCTCGAAATTTCTTATGATCTAATAAATATTTATGTACGTATTGAAGATCCATAGTCTCAACTAGTGAGTTCAAGTATATTGCTTAAAGGTTGTTAGAGGAAATAGTGAAATACCTTTAGCACAAAAGCAAACTTGAAAAATTTGTATTGCTGATAGTAAAATTTAATGGATATATATACACTGTCAGTGTAAATTGTTTATATTATTTTTTAATAATATCTTATCACATCATTTACATTAAATTTAATAACGCATGGAAGTGTTATTTATTAAATTATGTGATTGATGATTTTACGATGGACCAAACAAAATTTGGTTCACTTAGTCCAACATATATTTTATCATCTATTAAAGGTGAATAAATAATTTTATTTTTTATTAAATAGTTCTTATATGACTATTTTAGTTTAATTTAAGAGTAGATATGAATTTACAATACAACTTATGCTAGTTTTGTTAAAGATCTATCAATTTAAAGTTGAAGGAAAAAACTTCTACATTACACGGTACTATCAATTTAAGTTTTTATTTTTTTTCAATGAATATTTCATAAAAATAACTAGAAATAAGTTTAATATCAATCATTAATAAAATAAGCATGAATCTCATGATAAAAAATTTAAGACTTAATTGCATTTTTGGTCCCCCTATTATCATCAATCCGTAATTTTAGTCCCCTAACTTTTTTTTTTCGCGATTTTGGTCCCTCTATTATTCCAAATTCGCGATTTTGGTCCATCTAACACATAGATTTTGAAAATAGGGGGACCAAGATTTTGAACTAAATCGCGAATTTGGAATAATAGGGGATCAAAATCGCGAAAAAAAAAAGTAGGGAGACCAAAATCACGGATTGATGATAATAGGAGGACCAAAAGTGCAATTAAGTCAAATTTTAATTAAATTATTATATATTTATATTTCAGACCACGTGAATCATTATCTATCCTAGACACACTTTTACTTGATAATATATTATTAAATCACGGTATAATTTTTTTCCTACTTTGTTATAGTTAGTGTATACCTATTATACTCTTCATAATATGTTTGCATTAGTTTTCATAAAAACATCCTGGTGTTCCATCGTCAAATTGAAGTGTGTACATATTTGACAAGCTAGCTAGGAGGAGGTAGAGCACAATTACGTTTACGTGCGTAAAATCTTAAAGATTATTTTATTGATTTTTTAATTAATTAACCGAGCTCTTTTAGCTTGAAGATTTTAGAAAATTGCAAGCAAGCTTAAAATGAAGAAGAGGGTTTCAGATTAAGGGAAAGTGTGTGGTGAAAAATAATTAAGTGAATTAAATTTTGAGGGTATATGATCTTTGATGTTACTAGGTATCGATTTTATGAATGGTTGATTAATTATGAATACTATATATATTATTAAGTCATTAGGAAGAATATGGTATCAGATTGAAATTAGGGTATATTATTCCTTGAGAGTTGTGAAAATTATTTAAAAATTATTGCTTTAGCTTTAAGGAGTTACTCCATTATAGAATTAATTCATGTAATATTCTTATATATATTTCATGTACTTGAAGTTTAATATATAATGACAAATTTTCTTTTGAAAAAAAATCTCGTGTATTGTTCCTGTTGACCACTTATAACATAAGCTTGTTTAACATGTTCTCATGCACATGGTATCTTCGACAAGTAGATATTCTCATCCTGATGTGGACTACCAAAAATTATTTAATTCCATAAAAACGTACGAAGAACTAATTAAATGTATATTTCAAACCAAAATAAAAGATAAAAAAAATCTTCTCATATCACTGTAGGAATGGAAATGAAAGCGCATAGACACAAAGTATAAAGTCTTACTATAATAATTATTTGTGTACTAAAAGGTGACCTAGATTAAAAAAAAAAGCAAAAAGCATGTAATTCTTTTTCCTTTAATTTTTTTTCATTGAAGAAAGAGTTTGTACCGGACGAAAAGCAAAAGGCATGTAATTTTTTTTTTATTTAACCACGGGTATCATTAATCCTGTTTGAGTTGGGAACATCCACATCATAGTCGGACTAGTTCTCCCGGTGGGGATATTTTCCATCTACACAAGACTCGAATCCAATACATTGCTTAAGAGAAATCAAGTATATACCACTTGAACTAACCCCATTGGTTAATTACCGTTCATTTTGATTTTAATTTTTAAGTAGACAAAGCATGAAAGCTTTTTTACTACTGTTTTTTGATACGAAATGAACCTAGAGACATAAAAAAAGATTAGAACAAAGAGCATGTAATTTTTTGTTTTTGAAAAGAGCTTGTACCAGAAGAATTATTCTTCAATTTTAAGAAGACACCAAAAGCATGAAAGCTTTCACCACCGTGTTCCGATAAAAAAAAAAAAACAATAAGAGGAGAGAAAAATTAAAGAAAGAAAATAAGTGCTGATATCACTCACAATCCACAATTAGACCCAAAGTTTATAGAAGCAAACCAGTACAGAGTATTTACATTTTGCCTTTAATGTTTTTTTTTAATAATGATATTCCTGTTGAATTTTTATGGCATGCATGTGGCTGCTATTGATACATTGAGTCGTAGTCATGCACCACCACTGCCTCTGACCCAAAAAAAAAAAAAAAACTGCCGAAAAGCTCTAAACTCGTTGGGAATATTGGGCTTCATCAGATAAGCCCACAATGTAGCTGAGTAATTAAGGCCCACAAAGGGTCTGATGAATTTAACCAAAAAACAAAATTCTATTAAAAGGTTTTTTATAGAAATCATTGTTAATTGCATTAGAAACATTAAATACTATACAACCTCGTGAGAATTTTCTAATTTAGGCTCCTTAACCAGTATTATTAAGCTACTCGTTAGCATTTCTTATATAAGAAATCTTTTAGAGAGTTGATCTTGATCCTACCTTTTCAAATTGTCTCCTACATTGATTTTTTTTTTTAATAAAAATACCCTCATTACTGGAGGTAGGTGAGTAATTAATTAATACAGAGATAATGAGACAATGGAGTAATTAGATGACAAGAGAAAGAGAAAGATCATGGATATCAATAAATTCAAGAGTTTTTATGGAAAGATAATACACATTCTTGATAAATTTATTGTTACCAACTAAATTAACCAACTTCCTTAATCTTTGTGAAATGGTTAAAAAGTTCTTATAATTAGGGAGTAGTAAGTTTTCTCACCTCTATAGGCTATAGTTGTGATATTTTTTACTAGCCCCACCGTGAAACTTTTCTTTATTCTTTATTTTTCATTATCAAACAAATAGGAGAAAATTCGGGTCGTGTGATTTTAGAAAACATTTTTTGCTTTTATTTTTTATTTTTTTAGTTTTAATTATAAAAATATCATAATGGCTTCATTTCTCTTCATTTTCACTCCACTTATTTTCTCTCAATTTTTTCTTGTGATCCAAATAACGTACATAACCACATTATTAATGTGTGTAATGTGCACTTTGAATTTGATTATGCAAAGAAAAATCAATTGAATGGATTTGTCCGTCCTAAAAGAAAACTTTTGAAATCATGTAATGAGTGTGTTTTACATCTTTTAGAGTTACACTCCATATAAACGTGCATGTGATGAAAAGAAAATAGAGATAAAAAGTGTGATAAAATCATCACTTTTTAAATCTTCTACGTACGAGGTCAATATGTATAAACTTCTTTACAATGACTTATGGGAGAAGAAAATTGAATGAATCAAGAAGGTAAAATGAATTTAATTTCTCCCATAAGTTGAAATTAGTTATTTATGCAGAAGTTAAATGGGAGGACTTCTAAAAAAGTTGAGTTACAAAGACTAATTTATCCCACAAGTCCATATAAAGAAGTTTATTCAAACTGACTATATATATATATATTAATTATGATGGTAGATCTCTTTTTTTTTTTGTCAATGATGATTTGATTAAAGGCGATATCACTAAAACTGGCAAATGTGAACATCAATCCCAAAGAGCAATTCTACAATGCTTCAACAAATTTACATTACATGACACAACATGCTCACTCAAAAATATATCTTTGAATACATAAAATCGAACAATACAAAAACCAACAAATGTACTCCTATGTTCCACTGTGGTCAACCTTATTACCGAGACCAAATTGTGACAACTGAGTGAATTTTTTTCTCAAATTTTTCTTCACTTCTTGTTTCATTCTTTTTTTCCCAAGCCACCTGACTCTACCGATGAATGACCATCAAATTTCATAGAGACGAACTCAGTTGCATTAAATTTGACTCACATTGAGGATGACAATGTTGATAGGACATGAAGGAAGAGGTGGTGGAAATTCCAGCGTCGTTAAAAGGAGATTATATAAAGTGAATGTAGGGAAAAAAAACAAAGGAGATGAAGGAGGTGAATGTGAAAGAAGGATCAGAGAGGAAGTGACGATAGGAATAGAGGAAATGAAAGAGTGACTGAAAAATGAGGGGAAGAAACCGACAACGGGGATAAAGGAAATAGATGAAAGTTAAAGGAAGGCTCTTATTGAGTTGAGAGGATAACCCTTCTAAAATGGGTCGAAACCCCCCACCCCACAGTGAGTCGTGTTCTCTTGCGCTCTCCGAGGTTTTTTGATGTTGTGCTCTCCTAATTATTGGTCGTACATAAGATCTCATACAAACTAATGACAGACCTTCTTAATTAAAAAATAGATACACATTAAGGATGACAAGGTAGGTTGGACCTAGTGGACTAACTTCTTTCTACACCATTTTTTGTAGGCTTGATTGAGAGCACTCAACCCACCAAACTTGTTTGGTTCATCTCATTTTAACTCATTAAAAATAGGTTAGTAGCAAGCTAATTTGAGTTAGCACAATTGACTATGATTTTTTATAGCTCTTAGGATAATATATTATTTTTACTTATAAAAGAAGGCAATGTTATTTTTTTGTGCATGTTATAATATTACTTTTTTACTAATCTTACTTTTATTACTATTTTTAGTTTTTATTCTTTTCTATTTTTTATTCAGTTTTCCCTATTTTAATTTTTTTTGGGTGCATGAGTCAACCCACTAACCTTTCCATCTTTTAAAATATTATTTATTGGTATATTAACTAGCCCACCCAATCCCAAAGGATTGGTCGAGTGGAGCAATTAGACCGGGTCTCGCATTTAACGAGTCACATGTTCAAACCTTCATTCTTCTCTTTGTAATGATGTAAATGTTAGTATCTCTGTAAATGTTGCCGAAGACTTTCCCTATCTTGAAATTGAGTTATCAACCCCTCACCCTAAATTTTAGTTTACAGAAAAAAAAGTTAAGTAGCCCACCTATAAAGGAGATAAGCTAGGATTTTTAGCCCACGTTTCAGAGGTAGACCAAGCCGTTTCTAACTAATTTTTGGCAAGTTGATGACAGGTAGAAACGCACCAATAACCCATTTGCCACTCCTAACACACACTCCTAAATACTTCATACATTATTTTGACCTTAGTAAAAAAAGGGTGAGTCTAAGGTGCACAAGTTAAATATTAGACATAGGATGTGTTATTTTTTAATTGAAGGGTCCACATTATTTTCATTTAACCGGTCATATATACCATTGTGTTGTTGTGAAAATTGCAAAATGGATTCGTCATAATTTTTCCTGGTTGTACAGTGATGAGTAGAGCTGTCAAAACAGCCCCAAGCCCCAGGCCCAACCCACTTGGCCCTATTTTATAACCCCAACCCACACAGCCCATTAAGTAGAGGGGCTTTTAAAGCCCCAACCCACACGACCCTCACATAATGTGGGCTAGGGCGGGATTGATAGGTGGGTCAGCCCACTGCTTACAAATTTTACAATTTTGTTAATTTTGAAAATTTTCAACCCTATTCCCAATTGAACCGGACGAGAAATTGAACCCTCATTCATCGAACCCAAGCATCACCATCGAATTCGAACTCTCTGCACCGAAATTGAACCCAAGCATCACCATCGAACCAGAGAGCTCTGTCTCCGGCGAACCGCGACAACGAGAATCCACCGATCTCTGGCGACGGCGAGAACTCCTGTTGAGGTACTCTCTCAAGGTTCTGATCTACAACCTAAGCATGTGTGTGTTGGGGTTTTGTGATTGATGTGTTGGGGTTTTGCGATTGATGCGTGTGTACCCGTTTTGCGATTGATGCATGTGTGTGTTGGGGACTTGGGGTTTTGCCATTGATGCATGTTCTAGGTGTTTTGTGAAACAGCTTCCAGTTCTAATATGCCTAGCATTTGGTAGAAGATCCTTGTTAGTTGTCTAATCTTCTATCTGAAGTCTAAACGTATGGTTTGATTATTATCTCTGATTCTTAATTTTTAGGTGTTTGTTAATTAAGAATAGTTTTCTATCTGACTTTGATCCTTCTTATTCACTTTACATTTGGAGTGAATATTTTCTGCAATTCTGCTCTTTGTTTTTTATTCTCGGAGAATGTTTCACAAATGTGTGAAAATTTGGAGCTATAGAAGTGGGGTTTACTTGCTAGTTGTTGCCCCTTTTGCATTTTGACTCCATACTTGAGAGGTGACTATGGCATGTGTTCATTCGGTCACTTCACAAGGTAACTCTTTTTATTAGTTTGTTGTGAACTTGTGATCCTGTTCCCAATGTGTATAGTTAGTGTAACTGGGTATTGGATTATGCTTTTATGATGAATGGAGTCCTGATTTCATAAATTTTTATTACTTAGAGACTAATATGATAATATTTTGTACCTTTTAATCTCTAATTTGACTATTTATTCTTTATTTAGTTTTCTGGTGTTCTGCCACTTCATAATTGTTACTAGTTACTACTACTACTGTTCTAATTATAATGAGCAGAGGTGACAGTTGTTCATGTAACTATTTTTAATGTTGTGGAGCTTACAACTTGCAAGATTGAATAGGTGCATGTCATTGACCCTGGTATCATGATATTTTAAAATTGAAGAACAAAATATAAGAAATAAAGAATGGAGATGAAAATTAGGAACTATTTTTTGTGCCTATACACAGATTGTTGAAAATTATAAGAATAGAAAAGTGAATCTCATGTGTACCATATAGTATAATTGATGTTGTGCCAGGATTTGATGAACTCATGATTATAAATAGATGCTTTTTTTAATAAATGAAATTCCCTTTTTCTGTTTTGATGTTAAATGGTGCATCCTTTGAATTATTTGTTCGTAGTAATAGTATATCTCCCTTCATAAAAAAAGAAAATGATTGATTCAACTTGGTTCTCTTTGTGCATCAAGTACTTCGTAAGCTGTCAAAATGGGTTTTAAAATGAATGTAGGGATTTCAAAAAAATGGAGTAATGCCCATGCTCCACTGAGTCTGAGTGTATCTTCAAATGACAGTATTCAACAAGGTGGGAATTTTAATTTTTAAAGTGAAAAAGTAATTAAAAAGACCAAGTTAACAAACACATTATTTATTCACTTCAAAAATAGCTCTCTTCACCAATAAAGAACGAATGAGGCTGTTCAATATTTCTGAATTTTTTGTTTACTTTTAGCTCTTTCCGTGATCATTCATGCATTATTTTTTGTTAACATACTCAGAATATGTGGCTGTTCAAATATTTTGATCTGTGTCTAATACAATTCTCTCTGTTATATTTACTGTTAATATACTGTTATATTTACTGTTAAATTAGGAAGAGACCCCTTGCACCTGTCCAAGTTTAGGTGTGTTTGAGAAAGTGTTTGATCTGATATATCGTCTTTGGTTTCACTCTTTTTAGTGAAGCCAAATATATTACCTTTTTTTTTACCTTATTTCTTGTTCTATTCTACTTTTACTACATGTTAAGCATAGAACAAAACTCATATATTCTGTTATGCTGTAATTTGGATAGGTGCATCTTCCTAATTTTATTTACTACAAAGCTAAATCCTAATTTATTTACTGTTAATAATTTACTGTTATATTTACTTTTTTTTGTTTATTCTACAATTGGCATGATATTAAATTGTTTGTTTTAATATATAGGAGCTACTCAAATTATAGAATGGAGTCTAAAAGTAATACTATGAACTTGGATGATGATAATGCTTCTGAGGCTCCTAGGATATCTGAAAGTGTTAATACAACCAGGAAAGAAATGTCTAATGTGTGGAATTTTTTTACGAAAATTGGTAAAGACAAAGATGGTATTGAAAGGGCTTTGTGTAATCATTGTGGTAATCAGTATGCAGTAGGTAAGAATCCTAGAAGTAAAAATAATTATGGGACTTCTCATTTGGGTCGTCATGTATCTGGTTGTAAAGGTATTTCTAATTCAGTTTTGGGTGTGAAAGATGGAAAGTCTAGGATGAACAAAATTAATCAAAAGACTCATCGTGACATGCTTGCACAGGCTGTTGTTCAACATGACCTTCCTTTCAATTTTGTTGAGTATGAGAAAATTAAAGAGTGGGTGTTTTACTTGAACCCTGATGCGATTATGCCTTCTAGGAATACTCTGGTGGCAGATGTTAGGAAATTATACACTAGAGAGAAGGACAGACTTAGGCAAATGATGGCTAGGATTCCCAATAGAGTGTGTCTTACTTCTGATGTTTGGACAGCAACTACTAGTGAGGGATATATATGTGTGACTGCTCATTTTGTTGATGAAAATTAGAGGTTAACAAGTAAAATTCTCAACTTTTGTCGAATGAAGCCTCCACACACAGGTATTGAAATAGAAGCTATTATATTTGATTGTTTAAAGGGGTGGGGCATTGAAAAGAAGATTTTTTCTATAACCTTAGACAATGCTTCTGCAAATGACAGTATGCAAGAAATTTTGAAAAATCATCTTCGTGTTCAGAGTAGTTTGTTGTCTGGTGGGGATTTTTTTCATGTTCGCTGTTCTGCCCATATCCTCAATTTGATTGTTCAAGAGGGATTAAAAGTGGCTAATGAAGCCCTCTATAAAATTCGAGAGAGTGTTAAGTACATTAGGGGATCAGATGGGAGAATGGTTAAATTTAAAGACTGTGTGACTGATGCAAGCATAGATACAGACATTGGCTTAAGATTAGATGTGTCTACTAGGTGGAATTCCACTTATTTGATGCTTGAGAGTGCAATCAAGTATGAGAAAGTTTTTGATTATTTTAAAGTGGCAGATGGGAATTATAAATTCTGCCCATCTTTTGAAGAATGGAGGAGGGCCGAGAAAATTTGTCAATTCTTAGAACCGTTTTATGAGATTACGAATCTAATCTCCGGTTCATCTTACCCTACTTCGAACTTGTATTTCACACAAGTGTGGCAAATTGAGTGTATCTTGATGGAAAATTTGTACAATGATGATGATGTCATAAAGGATATGTCTTCAAGGATGATAGGGAAGTTTGATAAATATTGGAAGCACTATAGTGTCGTCCTAGCTTTTGGAGCTATTCTTGATCCGAGATTAAAGGTTGATTTTCTAAAGTATTGCTACGAGACACTTGATCATTTGGCTTGGCAAGACAAGGTTAATAATGTGATGGAAAAGCTTAGGATGCTTTATGGGGAACATGTAGACAATTTTTCCGCATCCAGTATTTCTCTTTCTCAATCATCTCAACCTACAAGTATTTCTCTTTCTCAGTCACATGAAGAGGGGAATAGGCCCAAGAGATTAAAAGCTCTTGTTGTAAGTTTTCGTGTTGTCTTTTTTCATTATTTTCATTCTTTTGTCTTGTGTTTGTATACTTATTATACAATTTATGTTACAGGGCTATAAAAAGTGTAGGGATGAAATGAAATCCACCACTGGTAAGAGTGAATTAGAAGATTATTTGGAGGAATCACAAGTGGATGATGACAGTGAGGAGTATGATGTACTCCTATATTGGAAGACCAATGAGAAGAGGTTTCCTACACTCTCTATCATGGCACGAGATGTGCTTAGTATTCCGATTACCACTGTGGCATCGGAGTCTGCTTTTAGTTTTGGTGGACGCGTTCTTACCAAATACAGAAGCTCTACTCTTCCTGAAAATGTGCAAATGTTGATTTGCACAAGGAATTGGTTGCATGGTTTTGCTCAAAATCCCAATGGTAATACTTTGTATCATAATCTTATATAGTTATCTTAGAAGTTATGATTTGTGCCTAACTGTGTTTTAATTTGAGTTTTAGAAGAAGAGGAGTGCAATACTTTTGATCAAAAGGCTGCAATAGGAGAGTCCAACGTGCCTCTAGATGTTGAAGAATGATGGTAAGAATTGAGCTTTTACTTTTACTTATTATTTCACTAAATATTTGCTGCAACTAATGCTCCTTAAAATATACTCAAAATTGATTTTATTTGTTTTATTGATTTGCAGGAAGTAGCTGTTTCTGTTGAAGAATACCTGTTATTGAAGCTCTTGTTTTTATTTTTTTGTTGAAGAATACCTGTTAGCTAATATAGCTGCTGTTCAGATTAGTAAAAGAGTTGGTTTTAGCTACTGTTAGTTAATATAGCTTCTGCTTTGCTACTGTTAGTTAATACAACTTTTGGTTTTAGCATGAAATTGTTTGGACTTAGCTACTGTTAGTTAATATAGCTTCTGGTTTGCTACTGTTAGTTAATACAACTTTTGGTTTTAGCATTCTTGCTGGATCATATTTTATTTGCTGGATCATTCTTGGTTTTACCTCATGTAGATGGGTCATATTTTATTTGCTGGATCATTCTTGCTTTGTTTTTTTGTTAAGATCATTCTTGCTGAATGTGAATTCTGGGATTAGAATGGTATGGGCACCATTTATGCTTGAACAAGCTATGGATTTCATTTGGCCAGGAAGCTTTCGAATGGAGTTGTCAAAGCAAGAATCAGATATAAATAAGCTTGACTTAGATCTTCTTGTTGGATCATTCTTGCTTTGTTATGGTGTATGTTACTTGTATTAATAACAAATTCTTTAACATATATTTTTAACAGTTTCTTTAACATTTTCTTTATTATATATTTTTTTGTTAATTTATATTAATTAATTAATAATTTAATAAAATGATATTTTTGGATGAAATTTAGAAAAATAATAAATGTGCCACTTGGAGTGGGTTAGGCAGCCCTTAGAGTGGGTTGGCCCACTCTGTGGGCCTATCTAGTAACTTTTAAAAAAATAAAAAATAAAATAAAAGTTAGGCCCATGGGCCAGCCCTAGCCCACAGGGTTTTGTGGGCATTTTGGCCCTGTGGGCTTTTTAATGAGGGGGCTTTCTGGCCCTGTGGGCTGTTTTAGCCCTGGCTCAAGTGAGTTAGGGGTGGGTTGGGCTAAATGGGCTAATTTGACAGCTCTAGTGATGAGAAGGCAAGGAATTGGTGGTGGCATTGATCATCTCCCAGTAAACAAACCTCATTCTTCATCATAACTTCACTACCGTTCATTGAGCAATTCCACATGACTTTAACTCAAAAGTGAAGCAAAATTCCCCTTTACCTAATAATATGCATGTGACAGTGAAAGCCACAACGACATTTGGAGAAGCTTTGAGCCTTTGAAGCACAAAAGGATTTTGCTATCTAACGTGGATGGGTCCAACCATTGTGACCTCATCGTTCCACCCACCCTCTGTACACCGTGAATGCCACCACATCGGAAAATGATCGTACAACGCCGCCATTGCCCATTCCTCTCATCGATGCCCAGATCTGCTTGCTCCATGCGCGACGCCACACCTCTTTACCTCCCATCGCGGTCCTCTAGGTATCACTGCAACAGGGAATCCTTTGCGTGTAAAGAAAAGCCCATGTGATGTGTGAACTAAATGGAGGCCTTTGAATTGAAGTTGGAGTTGGAGTGTCGGTCTTTGGTTTTCACGTTGTTTGGTTGAGTGTGATATGCAAATAGGCAAGCACTTGTGGTGGTAGAGGAAATGATGCCATAAAAAAAACGTCAGGGTTATTAGTGGCGATGCTTGGAGGGATACTAAAGTGGGGAATGGAGGAAGGATTATTAGATAGGTGTTGAATCTTCTCAGGGAGGGTGAATAGTGTAACAAATGAGCGTGCTCTATTGGGAATAGAAAGAGAAATGTTGCGGAATAAGTAGATAGAGTGGTGGGGATTGGCTTGCAAGGGAAATCAGAAAACTGAATAAGATAGATATGCAAAATTGAAGGAATGGAAACAACAAGAAGAGCAGAACCAAAACGACAAAGGTATAGAGCAGAGCAGAGCAAAGGAAATGGATGTCTTTGCAAATTTTGTAAACTTTTAAACAGAAAAATATAACCCGTGCAAACCTAGTATAGCAGATAAATACACTTGTTTGCACCTTAGAATCACAAAAAAAATATTACTTTGAAAAAAAATACTTCATACATTGCATAATGTTTTTACATAAAAATAAAATATAAAAATATAAATTAAAAATGCGTAAGAATGCATTTAATTCAATTAAAAACTATTTTATCCAAATAAAATATGAAAAAATTATTAAGAACACTAGTTTTAAAAAAATATCAAAAATTAGTTTAATTGATAGCAAATTATTTTATTAGAAACTTATAAATATCTCAATATATTTTATACTTATTAAAAAAACGTTTGCATTTGATTAAAGAATTAAAAAATAAATTTTCAAAAAAATAAATAATTAAAAATTACAATTTCAATTTGTTATGAAATATCAAAACAATATGTGTTATAAAAAGATATATGACTACCTAAGGAAAAATGTATACAAAAATACAAATATTATTTCACTATTCAGATTGGGAATTCAAATTTGTAATATAAAGGATATAATATTGTGTTTTTTTTTTCTATATATTATTAATATAAAAGTTTTCCACTATATTATCATATGAAAGTTTTAAAATTTTGATTTATTTACTTTAGTTCTTTCCATATTTATATTTTTTACTGCGTAACTTTTTTAAAACAATATTTCAACGGTAAGTTTTTATTACGAATAATCAAGGTTTTAATTTTTTTACTTATTTTTAATTACTTTATTTAGAATTAATAAACAAATCAACTATCCAAGTCAAACCCAGCCAGAAACCCAATTATATTTCTCTAAGCTCGTGTTTAAATAAAGTAATTATAAATTATTAGATTTCATACATGTTAGGATATTAATTGAAATAATTTTAAATGTCAATTTTTTATAAAAGTAGGAGAAATTTTAAATGATATATATTAAAAAAAAATTTAATATTTTTTTATTATATTTAATTTTTTAAATTATCACTTACAATTCTTTCGATAATGAATTTTCTTTTTAATCATGACTAACAATTGGTTTTACAATTTTAAAAACCATTCAAATACAATCCAACTGTATTTTGGTGGAAACAATTCCCAAAATTATTGCCCGGAACTGTATGACCTAACTATTGGCCCAAGAAGCAAACGCTGAATGAAAATATTAAATATCAGCTAGTGAAGGACTGAAGAGTATGTTGACCCAAAAAAAAAAAACGCTAGTGAAGGGCATAAGTATTTTTTTTTTGGGTCAAGTGAAGGACATAAGCAAAAGAACAATCACAACCAACAGCCAACAGGGTTATTCAGGTGGTATTCGAGTGATGGAAAAAAAAATCTTTGGGAGAACTAACCCATCGTGATATATAGATGTTCCAGCTCAAGTACAATTGTCTTTCTTTTGTAAAAGATACTTGTGGTTCTGAACAAATAAAATGAACAAGCACAATAATAATAAAAAAATAAAACATGAATTACTATCGAACTAGGGGCCTCCTCCTTTAAGAGAGCGTTTCCAGGTTTGAATTTTTCAAAATATCATGCGAGAGATACATATGAAATGTTTTATATTTCATTTAACACATGGAGTTAATTAGTTGCAAGGGAAATGAATGTTTTGTTTGAATTATGGAGTGACTGAAATTTAGAGGCTACTACTAATTGGGCTTCTGGTTTGCATGCAGAAGCATCTAAAATATATAACTCAATATATAACATGGGGGAAGAATACTGAATACATACACACACACACGTACCTGTCTGAATTAGCTAGCACGAAGAAAAATAATAGTCAAGGACCAAGAATCAGAAACTTTTTCAGTCTTGCTCTTTCATAGTCTGCTCGTTCTTCTCAAAACCAATTTTAATTCCTTTAATTCATAGGTTGCTCGAGCTGTTGTATGTGTTGACAAGTATTTTTCAAATTTCCTCTTTCATGTTTCTTTCTCAAGTCTAAACTATTTTTGACTTCTAACTCTTTTTCTTGTTATTCATCTTTCTTCTTCTTCTTCTTCTTTTTTTACTTTCTAACTTTTCATTTATTGTTATAGCTAGCTGTCCACTACTTTTTTCTTTTTCTTACGGGTTCATAATAACTTGTTATGATGATCGTTCCTGTTTTTAACTTTTTCTTTGCAGCCTAATTGTTTTTTTTTTTTTTTTGTCCTTGATGCCTCACGCTTCTGGGATATAGCAACAAAGCTAATTAAAAGATTTTTTTACTAGCAGGCCATGAACATGGGAACTATGGACCTGTGAGATAAAAGATAAAAAAAACCTTAATATAGTAATCAATATATGAACCTTATACACATTTGTAAGGTTACTTTCTTCAACATTGTACACTAGAGCAGTAGCAGGAAGAGTGCTGATTCACATACACTAGCATAATAATCGCATTTCCCTATCATATGAGTGACATGACGCTCCCTCTTCTTTTTACTACTTTTTCTCTCCTTTTTTTTATTGGATTAGCGTGAATGGAGTAATGGTAAAATTTGTGTACATACTGTTTTATGTACATTGAGCATTTCCTTATTTATTGACTAATTAATTGGTACTTTGGTAGTCTTAAAGTGATTTTTTTTTTTACTTTTATTCTTTAATCCTTTATAATATATTGGTGAATGCTACATCGGAAGTTAGGAACTGCTAACAATAATTCCCATTAACCACCAAATCAACACTTAATAGAAACCCACTAATATCGAGGATTCTTTTGAATATTTTAGATTTTGAAGAAATTACAATTAAAAAAAATTATACAAAGAATAAAATCTAATTTCGTTAATTTTATAAGTACAAAATTATATGTTATTTTACCTTTTGATAAGTCATAATTTATCATATATATATATATATACACGTTTTTTTAATCAATGATTATAATTATATATATATTTTATTATCTAAAATATGTATATGTATTTTACCATAAAATATTTTATCTGAAGTGAGCAAAATACAGAAAATGAACTTATTGAATATTTGCTTGAGTTAATTTCTTTAAAAAAAATATTGTTTTTAGTTTTTTATATAATAGTTTTTTAAAAAGAAACTATTTAATTATTGTAATTATATTTTACATAAAACACTTTTAAAAACAAATATAAACAAGCGAACCTAAATAAATTGTTGCACCCGGCAGCTATATTCTTATGGATTAAACAAATTAATCCAAATTCCATGACGTTGATAGAGTGAAATAAGAGTTTTTTTTGTCTGGGGTGATATTCTTTTTTTTTTTTTTGTCGAAAGGGCGAAATCCCTTACCCTCTATTTGTTTATGTCAATTTAGCAAAGAGAGAAATGCTGCATAGAGAGGCCAGGTAGAGAGAGGGTGGCACCATCGTGTTTGGAATAGTCAATGAGAGAGAGTTTGAGTGGAGATTATTGGTGGGACCCACTGCATCATCAATCTCCCCACTCTAGCATAGAGTTGGGGGAGAGAAGGGGTTGATTTACAAAAAAGACATTTTTACCCTTTTTAATGTTTACTTGGTATTGTTAAATTTATATTTGAAGGGTAGTTTAGTCTTTTTAACTTTTTACACATCTCCCTCTTTCATTTCTCCACATCCAAACAACTATCAAAATTAATTTCTCTTCTATCTCTTTTATTTCTCTAATACCAAACAACCTCTATTTTACTTTATTTTTCTATTTTTTCTCTCTTCACTATCTCTCTTTCCTATTTCTCTTTTTTCTATTTCTCTATATAAATCAAACAGAGGTTAATCCTAGAGTTTTTTGTACCAAAAAATAAAATAAGTTAAGTCCAACAACCGAACTTGTTCTAAGAAAGGTTAGTACAAATAGACTATTTCTGTATTTCATATCAAGTGGACTTCCTGCTCGCAAGTATTGCTATCAATTGCGATGAATATTGTTCTAAGATCCTATGGGCTTAATTTGTTGTGGGCTCAAATAGGGGTAAATAGTTTGGGGTTACTTTCAGCACCCATTTTTACTATTCACACCATCTTCTCCTTTCAATTTTTTTATTCTTTTATATTGATCAACTATTTAAACCAAATACTTCTAAATGAATAAGTTAACTTTATAAGGTAATTTTGGTTTTCACCATACAAATTTACCCAATAACATGATTAATGACGGGTCAATAAACAAAAATAGTGGAGCCCTTTAATATATAAGACCAAATAAGAAAAATAAAAAAATATTACTTAAAAATTGTAAATTATCTTATAAAAAAATTATAAAAACTTTTTTAGATGATGTATTATAAATCAGAGGGAGTAGTTTGATATATATAGAGTTGACAATTTGGGCTACTTAGCCTGACTCGACCCAACCCGGTGCAGGCAGTAAACTTAATTAGGTTAGACTAATTAAAAAGACCGAAAGTTATTCGATCGAGCTTCAAAAATAGATGCTCATGCCCTACCTTTGTGTGGGCTTTCTGCGGGTAGCCGAATTTTTGTGGGTTTTTACGGGCTTCCCGGCTTTATGTGGGTTTTTGCGTGCAGCGGGTTTTATCGGGTTGGGCTAAAAAATCCGAGAGTTATTTGGGCTTCTAAAATAAATGCCCGAGTCATACATTTGTGCGAGCCGGCTGGTCGGGCTAGTCCATTTTATCGGCTATATATGTATGTGTGTGTGGGGGGATCAACTTACTCTAGGAGTAACTCTTGGTAAGTTACTCTGCTTAATAACGTTTTGTAGAATAGGAATTTCACGAATCTAACCGTTGAATAATGTGATATTAACATGATGATCATGCATACCAAATTTTAGATAAATTAGACATTTATAGGTATGTAATTTTACAGTCAACATTTACTTATATTTTGAAAAGTATATTATACGTTAAATTAAGGTTATTTGATGAAGTATCAAATAGTTTTCAAATTTTATGAAAATTTGTATACTTGATCTACATAATGAGAACTTTCAATTCAACGGTTTGATTGATAAAAATCAACATTCATAACAAATTATTAAATGAAGTAACTTTACCAAAGTTACTCCCGGAGTAATATATATGTGTGTGTGTGTGTGTGTGTGTGTGTGTATAGAGAGAGTAGATGAGTTTTGATTTCAACGTTTCCATTCCCATTATACCCCTATTTTATATTCTGATTTACTGATTTAAGGTTTCCACTAACCAATAACTACCAAATATAAATAATAATTGTCTAAAAAATATAGAAAAATGAAGAAGAAACTTTAGAATAGAAAGATGGGGAAAGAGGGAAAGAGATCATAAAAATAAGAAAGACAGATATGACAGTGCTGTCTTTACGCTAATATATATAACGATGATCATGACGACCATGAAGCATCTTTAAGAATAAAAGCGGTTTAAAAAATGTCCTTACCGTCAAATAAAAAATAAAAGGGTCATAAAAAATGTATCTATTGAACTTTTATCCCTCTATTAATCATGCATGTTGAAGCACTTTCCAAATAATTACTATCTTGAGCCTGTAAGTCTTTATCAAGAAAAAGCTATAAAATGATAAGGTTACTCTCTAACCTAATTAATTGTTATTTATATCCGACCTATTAATTAGGATATTACTTTCTTGGCATATAGGGTAATTATATTCGAGTAGCCAGCCAGGAATGCATTCCTGATTGCTTGTTCTACCATGTCGGGTACTCTAATTTGGAGGGAGAATATATTAAGTAAAACTGATGCAAACAGTTCTTCCTGTCTTCAATTTGAATATCTTTTTTTATCATTTGTTTCACATGTTTATGTAGTTGATTTGCGCAATAATCAAGTATGATATATTTGATTCCCCTTAAGTAATGTTTGAGGTTCGAGTTTGTGAATGAAAAAAATTCTGTTGAGAGAACTAGTCCCACTATGATATAAATATTCCCGATTCAAACAGAATTATATCCTATAGAGGATACATGTGGTTATAAAAGACGATTTGCTTAATAATGTGAATCTGTGGAAGACTACCTTAGAGTTCAAGCAATGGAAACAACCCCCTTCCCCTCCCATTGAATATATACTCGAAATGTAGACAAAACCAAATTCCCTAAAGGCTTATTATTGTTTTTCTATATTCTCTCTTAAAGGAGGGTCCCTTCTGGTACATACCCCCACCCCCTGTGTCCCAATATTCAGCTTCTATCCAAAAGGAAGTCACACAGAACTGGTCCACAGGTGACCCAACTGCATGTGTCCCTCGAATGTCAATTCACGTACTTGTGTTTTTCCCGTTGGACGATATATATATATATATATATATATATATATATATATATATATATATATAATTTTTTCATCAATAACAAAAATATTATTCAAGTCAGTTTTTATTATTTTTAATGAATATATTATTAAAATAAGAATAATATTTTATCTATCAAATGGCATATTAGATTTTTCATTCACCAAAAAAATATTATATTTTTCATTAATCTCATGAGATAAAAAAATATCTTATATTTCAAATTATGTGTCCTGCTCATTTGATATTGATTTTTTTTTATATTGACTTGTGTTTTAAATATTGTTATTAATTATTAATTACTTAAGGCTACAAAGTATTTGAATTATGAAACTTTTTTATCTATCCACCTATTGATGAAGAAAGAGATGTGGATTGACGCATTACGAAAAAATCTAAAAGCATTGAGGTTACGTAATGTTTACATAATCATGTTTCTCTTTAATAACATGAACTAGGGTTATTTTGTTTATATATATATAATAATTCCGTTTTTTTTCACACTTTATTCCCTTACAGGTTATTTTATATTTTTTATTATATTACTTATTCCATCTTTAATTTTCTCTTTTTTTTTATTCTTTATCTTTCTCGATCTTCACAACAATTATTACAACCTATATTTGAAATGTAAACCAATCAAGGATATACAGCCTGGTTTCCATGAGCCAAACTAATTTATTAAATAGATCAAATCAAGCTTTTTTTAAAAGCCTGTATATAACAAATTAAAACAGATTAGACTTCGAGTCATCGAAAAAGCCTTTTAAGCCTATTAGACCGACCTATTTAACTAAATATAAATAAAATACTAATATTTTTTAAATTGTTATTATCATTATTATAACTATTTTTATTTTTTTTACTTATAATTATATACTTATTAGCTTATATAAACATTTAAGTATGTTAAAAACTTGAGCTTATAAGTCTATTAAAATATATGCTTATGATATATTCAATTATTTTGCTATAAAACAGACTTTTAATAAACATGCTTTTAGGTCATATCAGACTTTAAATAGGCCTGATTCAGACTATAAAATAAAGTTTATGTCAGTCAAACACAGGTCAGACCCAGACCATAGATTAATTAAGGTGCAGGTCAGGCTCAGGCCTTGGAAAACCTAGCTCGGCTCGGCCTATTCCCACCCCTATCAACCAATTATTTTTATTAATGCCTTCTTTTCATTAACAAAATATAAAGCGCTGTAATTTTAACATGAGTTTTGTTATGAGAAAAGATAAGTTAACACCCCCAAAGATGTATGAAGGAAGAGAAGAAAGATAAAAAAATTGTGAGAAAAAGTAAAAAAAATATGATAATTAATATAAAAAATTAAAAAAAATGAAAAATGAAAAATGGAATATGAAAAAAATATAAAAAATATGAGTATGAAATTATAACAACTTCTTTATTATACGGCACGAATGAATGAAGGACAAAACATGTATCAATTGACGTAATGCTGGCGTAGGCCGGCAGAGAGACTCAATATTATGTGGACGTTACCGAAAATATTTTATTATTTTTACATTCGATTTCCCTTAAATATTTTATTAAGTGTGTTTGACAGAAGCTTACAGTGTATTTAAGTGGCTAATGAGATTGTTTGATCAAATTACGTATGTTTAGTAAACGAGTTTTTAATTTTTTAGGTTTAAATATATTTTTAGTTTTTAAATTTTATTTTTAGTCCCAGTAAAAAAAATTTTGGTTTTCATCCCTAAAAAATTTCCATTAACCTTTTTAATCTTTGTCGTTAACTTTTACCTAACGTAGCAAATAAAGTGCCACATCAGCTTGCTACATGTGTTATTTTTTGCCAACATAAATTTATTTTTAGTCCCTATAAATATGATCCTTTTGATTTTAGTACCTACAATTTATTTTAGTTATTTACTAGGGGTGAGCAAAACCCGACCTATCCCACTGACCTGTCCAAACCCAAGTTATTCGGGCCGGGTTAGATCCACATAAAAGATTAAGTTTAAATCGGGTCTCATTCAATAACCTGGTATCAGGTTGAGGACAAGTCCAGGTTACCAACCCGTCCCATATATGTATATATATAATATTTAATATTTATAATTTTATATTGCTTAATGGGGGTGTTCAAGACCTGGTCTCTCCCTTTGGCCCGTCCTAACCCGTCCTACTCGGGTCGGGTTTGTTCCTGTCCTACAAGAAATAACGAAACCAAATCGGGTTTCATCGAGTCTCGTTTGTTGACCCGACATCGGGTTGAGGATGAGTTCGGGTTAACCTTCGGGTTACCCGGCCCGTCCTTTATATATAAATATAATATTTATTACCTATAATTTTCTATTATGTAAAGTTCTAACCTTATTTTTTCCTTTTAGATAGGGTTTTTGTGTCTAGGTTTCTTGTATCTACCTTTAAAAATACATTCTATACGTAAAGTTATATAGTAATATAAAATTATTCTTGTTTTAGTAATGTTCTAAACTTTAAAAAAGTAAAAATATTGCATACATTAAGAGGACTTCTATTGTATATAATATATTTACTAATTGTATGAACTATTTTCTTTTAAACTTTGTTATATGATTGCTTCATGATTATATTTAGCTTATATATCGGGTCAACCCGGTCCGATCCTACTCAGAACCGGTATTACTTTGACACGTACATCATCAGGTCTATGTACGGGTTCAGGTACATAGAATTGGCCCGGTCAAAAGTTAGGGCTGGGTTGGGGACAAGCAAAACTCGTCCCAACTCGTCCCATGAACACCCCTATTGCTTAAAGTCTTAACATCATTTTAACTTTCTGGAGATTTTTTAATTTAACTTTCCTCTATAATAAAGACTCTATCTACTTTGAAAACGCATTCTATACATAAAGTTGTTTAGTGATATAGTGATATTTTTCTCTTAACAATATTTGAAAGTTAATAAGAAAGTAAAAAACTAGGATTTAGGCTTTGTGGACGGATTTCTTCGGGTTGTGGACAGGTTCGGGTTTTAATCAGTCTTATACATTGTCAGGTTTATGTTTGTATGGGTATGTTTTTTTTTATTGTTATAGGTATGTTTTTTAAAATTTAATTTAAACTTATTAAAGTTAGGTAATTATACCTCGTATATATGCGTGGTCGAGTTGGACAAAAGGTCACACCAATTAGAGGGAGGTTCATCCCTTCAGGCAAGCTTGCTACACAGGCAGCTCGCGTACGTCGGGAGAGGACCAACAATACTCTCCCTTATCAGCTGCCAGAGCAGCTTTCTTGGCCCATCCACCGTACGTGGTAGGTATGGCACCCGCCTGAGGCGGGGGCAGGGAGTACCTCACCACTCCCCGTCCCCACCTCTCAATTATCTCCCCCATCCCCACCCCTATTCCCCGCCGTGAGGCAATATTTCCCCCCATCCCAATTCCCCATATCCACACAGGTCCCCACGGGGATCCCCATAAGTAGGTTAATTATTAAAGAAAAGGCTAAAGGTCAATTATATATATGTGTATAATTAAGGATAATTTTGTGATTTTAATTATTTATGGATCTTATAAGGCAAGGAGAGCGATTTTCCATACTCAGCCCTATCCTTATAACGGAAAAATCTCCAAACACAAAATTCCAAATGAGGTAGGTCATATAATAAACCTAAAATCATAGGGAAAATTGCCAATCTTACATATATATTAATTATTTTATATTTGTTAAGGCAGGGCAGGGACCCCATGGGGCGGGGGGAATGATCCCCACCCTCATCCCCAAAGATGCTTCGGAGATTTTTTTTATCCCCACCCCCGCCGGGAAAAATTCCCCATTCTCGGGTCCCCAGATGGGGCAGTCCCCACGGATATCCCCAAACTAAGTTAGACATTGACATCCCTAGTACGTGGTGCCCACCCCTGCAGAGGTTGCCCAACCTGCTGCATTAGCTGGAGCCTTCATCGACCCTATGACGTTCATCCCTACTCCGGGATATCTAGAGGTTGCCCCTGCGATGACCTGGATCTCCAACCCTAGATTAGGATCGTAGTCCACCACCACAGCAGCGCCGTCGTCATTAACCATGATTTTTTTTCTTTTTTATTGACTTATATTTGTATATAGTTTTTAAAAGTATTGTTTATATATATTTTTATTTTCTATTTGGGTGTTTTTATATAGTATTTTTTTGTTTTTCATTATATAATTTTAGATCGTTAACAAATGTGATATAAAATTTATAAAATAAATAAAAAATGAATTTCTATAATAATTAAACCATAAATCTAAAAATTAAAATAAAGTTAAATATAAAACTGTAAATTCAATTAAAAATTAAAAAAAATATATAATTATTAGGGGCGGCCATGACCGTCACTAATTAAAAAAAATTAAAAAAATTATTAATGTTGTGACGGCTTAACGACAGCATGTGATCATTTCACGTTGCAACGAACTTCAGCATATCGACGACTTTAGTGTCGGGTGAGCAGACGCTATGTAGTGACGACTGATTTTGCTCATCGCTATTGTATTAATGATGAGCATTTTAACGACATCCGTGTGGCCGTTGCTAAGTCGTCACTAATTGCATGGTAGGCACGATTTTTCTCTTTTAGCCGTTGCTAATTTCCGAATTTCTTTTAGTGAAAATTTTCGTTTGATTTACAATTACAAGTCTTTTTTGTTAGTCAGCACGAATCTCATTAAATTCCAGGTTAATAATAAACATAAATCAAATGAAAATTTTGTTGGTCAATAGACAAAAAAAGAATTAGTAGAGAAAAAAGGTCGTTACAGGTTTTCCCCTCTCTACAGAGTGAATCTAAGTGCAATGAAATTTTAAATAATTGAACACATAAATAATTTATTTTATTGAAACCCAGGAGGAGTTCAAGAATTTCAAGTGTAAATGCAATATAAACAAAAAGACACTGATGTTGGATGGGGAGGAGATAGAGGTGAAATTAAAAAAAAATTATAGGTTCTAAAAACAAAATGACCATATTTATAAGGACTAAATACGAATTTAAGCTGGGCAGAAACAATACTTGTGGCAAGCTGATGTGGCACTCTGTTAGCCACATCAACTTAAAGTTAACGGCACGGACCAAAAAAGTTAACAAAAAAAATTGTAGGGATGAAAAACAAAAAAAAAATTATAGAGACTAAAAACAAAATAACTCATATTTATAGGGACTAATTTAAAACAAATTTAAGCCAATTTTTTATTAATAATGTGGATGTTACTACTTAGAATATTTTATTAACTTTTAACTTGATTTTCTTTAAATATTTTATTTAGTGTATTTGACACAAGCTTTAGTATTTTTTGTTAAGATAAACTCACTCTGTAAGGGTTTTAATGATAACAAACCCATAAAAGTATAGAAGCTTAAAGGCGTATCTAAGAGATTATTGTTTTACTAACTATGTGTTAAGTGTTTGGAGATTTTAGAATTCTGAGTTGCAGGTTAAGCTTTGAAAGGAGTAAGTTGAGCTCAGACGATGAACCAAGACGTATCCAATAATATAACACTTGAGATTCAAAATAAATGAAGCCCAGTGTCAGCAAGAGGATATGATTGAGATCAACAAAGATACAAAAGGTGCGTTAAGCCAATGCATACAAAGGCCTAAGACTGGGACAACTCAGACTCATAGGAAAGACTGAGACTCAAATGAGCAAGTTAGACCGAGACTAGCAAGTAAGACTGAGACTAAGGCTCAGACTCATACGAGAGACTGAGACTCAGATGAGCAAGTTAGACTGAAACTAGCAAGTAAGACTGAGACTAAGGCCCAGACTCATATGAGAGACTGAGACTCAGATGAGCAAGTAAGACTGAGACTAAGGTTCAAACTCTGACAGAGACCCGGCAACAAAAGCAAGTCAACACGAGTACACTGTCACAGCAGAGCTCGTGCCAGAAATGTACTGAGCCCTTGCCAGAAAAGTACTACGCTCTCTCTCTCTCTCTCTCCAACCGATAGCTAACGGTTAGTTTCTTTATCATATAAAAGGTGAATCTCAAGTCTGCACAACTAGAAAAACAATACTGAAAATTCCTGATCATCAGTCTCAAGTTAATCTAAATTCAAGCTCAACTATCTTTTATCAATCTTAAGTCTGTATCTAGTCATCTCTCACATTCATCAATCTGTTTGTAATTCTAGAGAGTGATACCTAGCTGAGCTTACTGTGTATCCGTTCTTTATATGTAGTCTAAGCTAGACAAACTTCATCTCAATCTCACCTAATTATTTTAAAGGTCTTAACTGAGTTAGGAGGTGCCTAGACTTTGTGTGAACAATGGTAAAGCCTGAAGAGGCAAAAAAGAATACTTGTAACTCAACAAAGTTAGGAGGTGCCTAAGCCTGATGTGAGTAAGTGTAAGCCTAAAGAGGCAGGAAAGAATACTTGTATTTGACAAGTTTGTCATAGTGAAAATCTCACAAGGTTGTGGGGACTGGACGTAGCCCAGGGTGTGGGTGAACTAGGATAAATCTCTGTGCATCTCTTCTCTCTATCTCACTTACTTATAATTGTGCTTACAATTATCTGAATGTCAGCTTGATTCGTATAACACAAGTAACAACCCTTAAGAGTAATTTTAGCTGAATTGTCAAGCTCATCTTTACACTTCTTTATTTTAATATAACCTGAGCTTTCATAACCTGTGTTTTTCAAGTTAATCTGAGATTCCAAGCTATTAAGCTTGAGAACCAAGCTCAGCTTAACCTAAAGTTTTTCAGGAACGAATTTTCAAAAGTCTCTATTCAACCCTCTCTTCTAAAGACATCCAGCCAACTTTAGTTGGTATCAGAGCTCGACCTCTTGGGGTTGAGCACACCTGAGTGTGAAAAGGAAAAGATTCATGGTTAGATCAAACACAGGTCTCTTCATTCCTAAAGGAGCATCCACCAACAGACCACCTGCCTTTGATGGATCAGATTAATTACTACTGCTGGAAGGATAGGAAGAGACTCTTTAATTTATTGAGTCTCAGCATGCAGATCTCTAGGAGATCATTGAGGTAGGTCCTTATATGCCTTATATTATTGACGAACTTGGTTTGAGAGCAGATCACTTTGTGTTTTTCTTTCCAGGGTTCTAATTTGGTTATAACAATGTTTTCTGGTCTAAGCAATTCTCTGTTTCAGTTCACAATGAAACATAAGAGGAATAATGGCGGCGCGACGGCTCTGGGCGCGGCAACGGTTCAAAGAACTAAATATATGTATTATTCTGTATAGGAACATGAAACTTGTTTGTAGAATTGTAGAATCTAAAGTGTTTGACATGAATGCATGTCCAACATGAACACTACGACTACTATTTTGAAGTGTTCATGCTTGTTTTCATTTCTCTTTTCAGACCATAAAAAATGTGTTATGGTCTCTCTCTTGGGTATGAAGCACAAACACCTCTCTTCAATGTTGTGTTCGGATGTTCGACACTGGTGCGACACACGTTGGGCACGTGTCGGACATCAGTCCGCAGGTGTTAGAATAAAACAATTTTTTTTTATTGCAGCTCGAACACCTTGTTAACACTGTTGTATATTTTTGTAAAAACAATTTAAAAGTCAATAGAACTTATATTTTAAATAATAAAAAATTTGAATTGGTTAAAAAAGTAAAAAAAAAAAACTTTCTATTTCAAAACTTCCACATTTCTTTCCTTTGCACATTAAAAATTCTAACTTTGCCTTGAAAAAATGAATGAACAAATTTTAATTTTCAATTTAGATTTTTCTCATGTTGATCACACACACATATACAATTTCTGTTTGCAGCTAACCCATCATTGTTAGCAAACAATTGGTAATCTAGTGTTACTAATGACTTTTGGTTGATGGTTGTAGCTTTTTTTTTTTTCATTCTAGTGTATTTGATAAAATATCCTCCAATATTATATAAAATTTGAATATTTCATGATTTAACAATTATATTGATTAATTTTTTATTTTATAAAAATTAGTAAATAGAGTAAGTGTAAAAATTTAATACCTAAGATCAATTAATCTTGTTCTACATGCATACGTGTGTTTATTATATAATATATACAGTTATGATTCTTTCATACTCAAAATTTTTACACTCAATTTCACACCTGTTTTTAGAGCTGGTAAAATGGACGAACCCGACCGAGTCGGCCCGCAAAAATGTAGGGTTCTGGCACTTATTTTAAAAGCCCGAAAATAACTCCTCAACTTTTTAGCCCAGCCCGATAAAGTCCGCTACCCCGTAAAAACCTGCAAAAAGGCTAGGGAGCCCGCAGAACAATTTGTGCTACCTGCAAAAATCCCGTAAAAATGTAGGGTTCGGGCACCTATTTTAGAAACTCGAATAACTCCCGAACTTTTTACCTCAGCTCAAAAAAACATGCTACCCGCATCAAGCCGGGCCGGATAGCTCGAATTGACATCTCTACCTATTTTTACTTCCATTCTCTCCCCTTCTCTCCTATCTCATCAATCATTTTCTTGTTCCTTTCCATCCCCCTCTTCCTACACAGTATATATACATTTTTTCCTAATATAATCATAATTTTTCCACACTTATATTTATACACTCTATCATACACTCACACTTTCTTTCTATATCTCTTTTACCCTCTCATCACATCAATTGTCACATACATTTTACTTTCTTTCTATTCATTTTCTTGTTTCCATGTTTCCCTCTTATCACCACACCCTATACACTCCATTTTTTAGTGTTGAAAAAATTCATTTTCCATAATATAAAGTATAATTTTGGCTCCATGTATTTAGTTACTATTGGAGTTAACCCTAGAGAATAAGGAACATCTACTATACTTAATAAGCCAATGAAATGTTTAAGAAGCATTATTACGACATCGAAGTTCGTGTATATATATATATCATGGCTCCAATAATAATAACAATAATAAAAATAAAAAGCAAGGTGTGGGCTCAAAAATGAGGAAAAGAAGTTGTCTGGTTGCTGGTAATAAGATACGAAATAAGAGAAGGAGAGATAAGGTAAGGCCTACGGAGGTCGGTGGCCCCAAACCATCATCTGCTAAGGACACAGTCAGTCACAGTAGTAGCCTGCCTCAACTGCAAGAGAGAACAGCATAACAGTGACATAAATTACCCTACCTAGCTCCATATCATCTTTATTTACCATGCACCCACCCTTATAGTAATTAATTTAATTTCCATTACAAATTCACAAATAGAATAGAGGAATGGAGACACTGAAAGAAAAAGAGATATGGGTATATATATATATGTGTGTGTGTGTGTGCCTATGGGTGGACAAGTATGTGTATATTTTATTATTTATCTCGATGACACCAAATGATTGAGGAATATAACAAGAAGGAGTAGCTAAATTTTATGCATAAGAAAACAATAGCCAGAAGATAATTGCTTGTAGGTATTCAGAGTGAATTTATTGTTTTCTTCTCTTCGTCTCTTAATTGCTCCTGTCTCCTAACATATATACTTTCTTCTTGGTTTCTTTTCAGTTTTAATCTCTCAGTTTCTTTTTCTGACAGACAACAAAACCAGCGAGGGAAAAATCAAACATATTTCAGGTCCTTCTTCATTTTCTTGTGGTTTCTTCTTTGATTCTTTTCAACAGACAACAAGGAAACATGCAATTGATGAATTTTCCATTTTTTAGCAGAAGGATTCAAACAATATTTGATAATTAGTTTTATTACTTTTAATTAGCTCATCAGCTAGCTGCAGTTTCAGATTTTGTAAAACAACTATGGCGGCTGCTTCCTCATCTTCACCATTCTTGGGAATCAGAGAAGAAAACCAAAGTCAGATTACACATCATCATCCATCCACCATATCTGCTTCTTCAGCTGCTCCCATCTTAGTGCCTCAAAAGAAAAGGAGGAATCAGCCTGGAACACCAAGCAAGTAGCTTAATTACTTGAATTATTTTATGTCTACTTAAAAAATAAACACACACACACACACCCTTTTCACCTTTTTTTGTTAGGTATCTCTTCTCAACAACAAACACAAAGAAACCCTAAATCAGTAAAATGAGTTAGGGCTCTTGATTTCTTTTACTGAAGAGAGGTTAGATTATTTAATGGTTAATTTGAGTGCATATATGTATATACTTTCCTCCAATTAAGTTTCTCAAAAGCATGAGACTTCTAATTTTAATTTTTTTAATGGTTTTTTCTTTTTTAAAAAACTTGTGAAGATAAAAAAGAGCTTAATTAGTTCTTCAGTTCATTGTGCATATATATAAATATTCAATTTGAGCAATATGGAAATTTTGTGATAATTTATTAATTATTTTTTGTTTTTGCATTTTTGATGGTATAATAATATAATAGATCCAGATGCGGAGGTGATAGCACTGTCTCCCAAGACACTAATGGCAACAAACAGATTCATATGTGAAGTGTGCAATAAAGGGTTCCAAAGGGAGCAAAACCTACAGCTTCACAGAAGAGGACACAACTTGCCTTGGAAGCTAAAGCAGAAGTCTACAAAAGAGCCAAGGAGAAAGGTATATCTGTGTCCAGAACCCACATGCGTCCATCATGATCCTTCAAGGGCTTTGGGAGACCTCACTGGGATCAAGAAACACTACTCTCGCAAACATGGTGAGAAAAAATGGAAGTGTGAAAAGTGCTCCAAGAAATATGCTGTTCAATCAGATTGGAAAGCACATTCTAAGACTTGTGGCACTAGAGAATACAGATGTGACTGTGGCACCCTCTTCTCTAGGTAACATAACAACTTAATTTCTTATTAATTATTAATTATTAGTTAGTTAAGTTAATCCTCCACATACATATCACCTTTATATAATATAATATTAAATATTCTTCACTTATTAGTATGCTATGAAAAATTAGGGTTTCTCATGATTTGTTTTGATTCTTTAATTTTACCCTAATAAATTATAAAAGTTTTAATCTTGGAGAATTTTTTATTATAAGCAATTCTGAAAGTGAAATAATTAATTCAATTAATCATGTATTATAATAATTAAGTTGAAAAATAAAAAAATTCTAAGGATGTATATAGCTAAAGAGCTTTCTCTCCATTTTCCCGTTAGTTTGTGTTAGTGGAAGAATGGCAGGAGAGTGGTTGCACGTGAGTACACTGCTGAAAATAGTGTACAAAAATTGAAATGGTTTTTGAGAGGTAAAAAAAAAAAAGGAAGCAATTTTAGCTCAACTTTGGTTCTAGGGAACAGTGTCGACATCCTTATATATTCCGATTCACGTGTAGTTAAGCAGCAATGTAAGTAAGGGGCAGAGGCACAGTGATATGATACTGGGTTTGTTCTCACATGAGTTGGAGGTGCTGGATTTTGTTCTTTTTCGGGTTGGCTACTTATGTAGTGCTTCAAATATATATTCAGCTACTGTCTTGCCATGGGTCCAACCTTGTCACCACTACTACTGCATCCCTCTATTTTTTTTCAATGATTTGTTATCACATTCAAGTTTAATAACACATAAAATTTTATACTTATTAAATAATATATTTATTAAATAGTATGATAACACTTCATTAGATAATAATTAATTTTTTTTACACTCTTGCATACTAATTAAACTCTACTTAAATACTTATAGTAGATGATAACACCTCATAGATTTTATGAGAATTTAGTAATTCTTTGATGGTACGGTTCTCTTCAAATAAATACTCATAGTAGAAAATTGACAAATTTTGAGGTAGTTTGCATTTATTGAGATCGCCCCATATTGGGTATTTGATTACTGACTTTCATCAAAATTGCAAATAATTCTCTCTTTTATTGATCAAAGAGAGACCTCAAAGTGGCACTTCGATTTGGAATTCTTCGTCTCTATCATATTTTGGTATAATCCCCTGGGCCCTCACCTTCTGTTGCAGTTTTCTTATTAAAAAAAAAAAATCCACTTAACTAAATAATTAGCCTTCATTTTTTTTGTTAAATATTTTTTTACGTCTGCCTAGCTACCTTTTGTATTTGATTGGTTATACATAAAATTGATATGTTTGTAACAATTGTAGTTCCAAAAATTCGTTAGGTTAGACAGTGTTAGGTTTACCAATATATATCTCATAAAAAATGGTTTTCTTTTAGAATTTTAATTAGGTGTTGATGTAATAGCATAGTTGTTAATTGGAAATTATTACCATATTTTCTCAGTAACTCTAAAAGCCACATATATATACATGTAATTAATAATAATTTAGTTTTTACCAGTTTTATATATATTTCCCTGGTGGAAATTTCTAGAACTACAATTGTGATTTTGTAGATGTTGTCAATGACATATACTTTTATTTTTTATTTTTTTTGCAGGCGAGACAGTTTTATCACTCATAGGGCCTTTTGTGATGCATTAGCTCAAGAGAGTGCAAGACACCCTAATGGCTTAAACCCTTTAGGGACTCATTTGTATGGCACAAATCACATGAGTTTAGGTCTATCCCAAGTGAGTAACCAAATTTCCCAATTCCAAAATCAGAACCAAACAGCTACTAACAACAACCACCACAACTTGTTGCGCCTTGGCAATGGTGGTGCAACAAAATTTGAGCACTTAAATATCCCACCTTTAAATCACCAATCTTCATTTGGAATACAATCATCACCACAATCAATCCCTTCCTCAGCTTTCTTCATGACTGAAACAAATCAAACATTTGAACATCATCATCACCAATCTCAACAATCCCCATTGATCTCAAGCAAGCAACTACATGGTCTAATGCAACTTCCTGATCTCCAAGGTAACCCCAATTCATCCTCCAATCTCTTCAACCTCAGCTTCTTTCCAAATAGCAGTAACAACACTGACCAATTCAACAACAACAACCAAGGAACATCACTTTATATTAACAACAACCTTGTGAGTAGTAGTGATCAAGTTGTTGGTTCAGGTTTGTCTTCACTCTTTGGAAACTCCTCATCATCAGTGCAAAATGAAAACATGTCTCCTCATATGTCTGCAACTGCATTGCTTCAGAAAGCTGCTCAAATGGGTTCAACAACAAGCACCACCAAAGGTGGTTCCTCTCTACTAATAAGAGGAATGTGTAGTAGTTCATCAACCTACAATGACCCCAAATCTGACACTGAAAGGGACATTGTATCTGCTGATAATATTGTTGCCACTTTTGGAAGTGGCCATAGAAGGGGAGAAGGTATAAAATTAACCATGGAAAGTGACCACCACAATCTTCATGGGTTGATGAACTCTATTGCCAATGGGAACACGTCCATATTTGGGAATGAAAACAACCTTGGTCGGTTTCATAATGTGGAAGAATCTAACAATAAGTTGCACCAAAATCTTAATGTGAACTTTGGAGGAGGGTCTGATAAGTTGACATTGGATTTCTTGGGTGTTGGAGGAATGGTGAGAAATATGAATGGTGGATTTTCACAAAGTGAACAACAACGTGTCTTGGGTACTATGAGTTCTTTGAATCCTGACCTAAAATCAGCACATTCAAGCCAACATTTTGGAAGCTCAACGATGCAATGAAGAAACACAAGATTAGGGAGAGAGAAATCATTTAAGGAAATTAATGAATGCTTGTTACACATGAACTTACTAGTATTTTTTTTTAATACAGTTGCATACTCGAACTCGAATTCGAGATAACTGGTTAAATTAAAAGATGCCCTATCAGTTGATCACGTGATCGTTATGAAATTGTTAGTTTAAAACTTTTCTTAATTACTTTTATCATTGTATGTATTTTCTTTTCCTCAAAAGAAGTGATCTAATTGGTATATTAGGGTTTCGATTCTAGAAATTGCAATCCTTGTATTTTTGTTGAAGACATCCCTTTCCCTTCTTCTCTCTCTTTGACAGTGATAGCATCAAATAAATTTACTGTCTCATTGAATTTCATGAGGCTCAGATAAAGTTTAATTTGAGACAGTAAAAGGATATGGTAAAGCCAGGTTGTTGTGTTGTGTACAACGCTCACCAAAAAGGATGCTGACTCTCACTCTTGATCAGAATCTTCACATATTGGCTATGTTCCAATGGAAACGACAAACCCTGATTTCCGTTCAAATTTCATCATTGTTTTTTTATACGACATATATACAATACTAACTAATTAAAGCTACATAAACTTCAAAATAAAGCAAGAAATTTTGTATAATTGCCTACCTAATACCTCACTTTTAAAGAAAACGTTATTAAAATATGCACTACTAGTATATTAAAAGAGATGCAACGAGCTATTATATAAATGTTAAATATTCAAATATAAAAAATAAATATCACATGAATTTTTGTAGGCATAAAATATTATTTATCCAACGTCAATATATTTAAGTGTAGAACTAAATTCAGCCACACCTATGCAACCTATGTGTAATTATAAAGATTCTTTCTAGAATGGATTATTCCGGAATATAAACTTCTTACGCATATTTTATTAATAGCTGATATTAAATTAATTTTCAATTATTTTTATAAAATATTAGTTAAAAAGAATAAAATCAAAATCAATAGTTACCTTGTAATGTAAAAGTTAACTTTTAATTAATTGATAAATTCTCAATGAATATAGCATAAATTATATTATAAATTTATATTTTTTAAATTAAATTTAAATAATAATATAAAGAGCAATTAATAAAAAATAAAATATTCATTCACTTAGCAACCAAAAATAATGTAAGCTATGTGGCCTAGAATTGTCCAGATTTTGTTAGTTGTTACTAACTCCATTACCAAAACTACAATTTGAGAGAGCCGCGCTGCATATATATTTTATAGTGCTTTCTCCAGAGTATCGACATTCCTGTGCTGATGTAGCCTTCTATTTTTAAATGAGTAATGATTTTATATAGTTTTTTTTTCTTTCTATTTATGTTTTTTTTTTTCATTATATCATCTATTATATCTCTAATATTCTCTTTATGTCTCTGTATGTATTTATAGTTGTGTCCATCTCTATGAAATGTGCACCAATTATATTTTTTGTTTTCAAATACTTGTGACCTTGTTGACTGCCTTTGAAATTTGATTTATATATATATCCTCCTAGTACTAGACTTTTTTTTTTCCTCTCTCTCAATCTATAAGGTACTTGCATGATAATTAACATGCACAGTATCTGCAGGACAGGCATAGTTGCTGGGTACGCTAGGGTTAGGTCTAACGTCATTATTCATTCATTTGGTGGAAGGAAGATATTTATATTTTGTAAGGTGTAAGGGTGTGTGTGGTGGTGGCTGGCCATATGAAACAGAAACAGTATAGTCTCTGCAAATGTTCGTTATTGTAATTATTAGTAAACGTTCTGCGACACTTTTGTCGCACTCCATGTCATCACCGGTCCCGTGACCACCATTTCAACATTTCTTCGTCGTTTTATGGAACCACACTTCCTATTTCCAATATATGGTTCGAAATTAATAGACATGTAAAAATAGGGTGTAACGGATGCGGATTTTCCTCTTTCCGTCCCGACATTCATAAAAGTCGGGACAAGATGAGTTCGGTAGTGGAGCGAGTTCTTGCACACATCCAAACCTTTTCCTATGTTAAAGTCGGGATGAGTTTGATATTAGATTTTTCTTAAACTCAATTAAAGTGGGTATTCCTCAAATCCGTTACAACGATTTCGGGTAAATATTCTTGAGTTCGGGTTTGATTGAGATGTCTAATTCTAAATTTAAATCAATCCTCCTTCCAAGCGTTATTAAATCAAACGTGCTACAAAACTGATCAACTCTACTTAGGTGTTAGGTTATGGAAGAATTAGTGACTAGTTCTTGGAAAAATCGGTACTGAAAGCTTCATCCGATCATGATATATATATCTCAGTCGTGGAACGACAGATTTCTTATGATATTTGATAATTAATGTTTGATTTCGATAATATGTGAAATGATGCATACGCGTTTTTAAATACATTTCTCTAAAACTTTCAAAAAATTTGTAAAATTAGTGGATCAAGAAAAATAGGATTAGATTAGGTCATTAGATTGGACTTATTAAGTCAATGGCTAAATACCAAGTCAAAAATCTTATCCACAAAATCTTTCTACATGAAAAACATTTTTTCATTTCATAAATAAAATTAATTTTATTCTTCCTTAATTAAGCAATTAATGTCAAACTTGATCTCTTGAAAACTTTTGAGTTTAAAAAAAAATGTAACCCCACATATTTTAATCTTAAGAAAATATTAATAAATTTTAGAAACAATTAATCATGGGTTAACATTATGTTGTAAATCGTTCAAACTTAGTGTTTTTTTTTAAACTATGAATTAAACAAGGAAAACACAATTAAAGAGTTTTCTTGTGTTTTCCATGCATATATTTGACAAAGATGTGTATTTCCTTTTTAAAACAATGTTTAAAATAAATTGGAAAAAATAGGTTCAAACAAATTGTGTCTTGAGCTTAAGGTGATATTGTATAAAGTATCAGTCAGATAATGTCTTCAACACTTCAAGTTTTGAAAAACAAATTTCTAAGATAAAATTCTTAGAATGCATACTTAATCATAGATTACGAACAATTAAATAAAAGGCAAACTATCAAAAAAAGTAAGGATGAGAAGCTCATACACAAATTTATACTAGTTCATTCTCACACCAAGAGAGCGCACCATTCTGTCTTTATATATCACACAAACAATATTTTTTAATATTTCACCGGAATACAAGTATTTTTTTTTTTTTGCTTAAATATGTTTTAGTCCCTGTAAATAAGGGTCATTTTGTTTTTATACCTTGTAATTTTTTTTCATCACTACAAAATTTTTTGTTAGCATTTTTGGTCCCTGTTGTTAATTTTAAGCTGATGTGGCTAACAGAGTGTCATATCAGCTTGCCACATGTACATGTTGTTTCTGCCCAGCTTAAGTTTGTTTTTAGTCCCTATAAATATAGTAATTTTGTTTTTAGTCCCTATAATTTTTTTACTTTTCACTATAATTTTTTTTATTTTCACCTCTATCTCATCCCCATCCAACAACAATGTTCTTTTGCTCATACTGCATTGTTACACTTGAAATTCTTGAACTCCTCCTGGGTTCAATAAAATAAATTATTTATGTATTCAATTATTTGAAATTTCAATGTACTTGGATTCACTCTCTATAAAGAGGGAAAAACCTTTAACGGTCTTTTTTTTCTCTATTAATTCTTTTTTTTTCTTCTGTTTATTGACTAATAAATTTTTCATTTGATTTATGTATATATTAACCTGTAACTTAATGAGATTTGTGTTTACTAACAAAAAAGGCTTGTAATTGTAAATCAATTGAAAATTTTGTCAGTCAATAGGCAGAAAAAAAAATTGCATAGAAAAAAAGGTCGTTACAAGTTTTTTCCCTATATATAGTGAATCCAAGTGTTTTGAAAATTCAAATAATTGAATACATGCAGAATTTATATTTTAAACCCATGAGAAGTTCCATAATTTCAAGTGTAACAATATAGTGAAAGCAAAAGGACACAGTGATATTAGATTGGGATGAAATTGAGGTTAAAAACTAAATAAATAAATCGTAGGGACTAAAACCAAAAGGATCATATTTATAGAGACTACAAACAAATTTAAGATGGGCAAAAATAACACATGTGGCATGCTAGTGTATACTCCGTTTGCCATGCATCAACTAAAAGTTAACAGCAAAGACCAAAAAGGCTAACAAAAAATTTTTTAGGGGTGCAAAACCAAAAAAAAAAAAATTACAGGGACTAAAAACCTATTTAAACCATCTTCTTTTTTAAGTCTCTTTAGACTTAAAGTACAACGAGTATCCTTTCCACATTTAGCCTCTTTAACCTTTAACTACCACGATGTCATAGAGAATGAAAAGAAATAAGTATTTTACTATCACTTAGTTAGACACTCAATGAGTAGGTAGGATAAGTAGTAAATTCTTTCTAGAGTAACAAAATATTCTATTTTAAATATGCAAGGGGTGTTGGTTTATGCCCTAAAGGCTAATTGTATATTAACCATTTTTAGTATTAAATATATGTCATGTTAATTATGAAAGAAATTCTTTATTATATTAATTAATTAATATGATAAAGTCCTTAGAATGACTTGTTCGTGGCTATAAGTTAAGATATCAAGTTTGATTTGATAGTGAGATTCTATAGGCTACTTCAGAATGTCATTCTCAAACTATCCATAGTCAAGTATTATTGTGAAAAGGGACAACACTAATACGTCGAGACTAGTATGTGAGTAGATTGATGACTATGTCTTATTGATCTTGGATATGTGACATCAAATCTTTCACATGGGTACACATTAAAAGGTTTTAATTTAATGGTGTACCGGGCTAGCTCACAATGGAAATGCTACATGGATTATTGTGTATGTCATTAGCGATTCTCATAGTGACAATGATGTACGTGGTCCTTTGACCTGATGTCATTACGGTTTCCAACACGAGGAGTCATATGCTTTGGTTCCATCAAATGTTATGCCTAACCCGGTGATTATAAAGGTTGTTACCGAATATGCCACAAATTACATAGAGGGATGAGAGTGACTAGATGAGATTTGTTCCTCTCAGTGCTCTGTTTTGTTTTGTATCCTCCATGTCTGTTTGTTTTTTCATCTTGTACAGTGTTATTTTATCAATCCATTCTTATGTTATGTTATGATTTGTGTTTTTTTAATGTTTTATACGATTTAGTCTTATTTAAATATGATTTTATTGGTTTTATTTTCATAGAATTAATGATAAAAATATATATATTATTAACGTACTTGTACGCTAATTTTTTTTTAAAATTCCCATATCTCGTACCCTTATCCATACCCGGTATTAGTACTGTATCGATATCCGTGCACAATATCTTCGGAATAACCACAGCGTCATTAGTTAATTAAAATCTATAACTATTCAGAAGCTATACTTTACTGCAGACAATCCAACTGCAGATGATCCCTACACGATGGTCCTAGGGCGAGGCAATGTATTGATATTTAAGGCATACGAAACACGCTTTTTTTTCTAACCCAAAAAAAAAAAAGCATACGAAACACGCCTTTTTTTCTGAATCTATATGGACAAGCTTCCAGAAAAAGGTATTTTAAGTGGATTAGTAATTGTAGATACTATCCAAAGGTGGTGCACTATGGAGGACAAAATGGAAAATTAGTCGATTATATAGGCTTTTCTTTTCTTTTCTTTTTTCTTTTTTTTTTAATATTGCAGAATTAGGGCGTATCTCAAAAATCTTGTCCTTTTGTCAGAAAATAGGATATACATATATAGATGTGCCATTTTCTTTTTTCTAATTTTTTTTTTTTTTTGGGATGGGGCAGCAAGGAGGGATTCATTATTTATAGTAACTCCAAATATATCTAGTAGATGCAATGAATTGTGGACAGAAATTAAGCATATAACATCATTTAGGTTAAACCTTAAATTAAATGGCCTCATGCTGGTTTAAGGAATTCATATTCATATATCATACACATTCATAAAAATGTGCTTTATGCTCTACTTATTCTTTGGGGAACGGGACGATAATTATTTTTCATGACAATCTTGCTTGAGTAAAACAGGATCACTATAAACAAGTTCTCCTGAATATTTAATACAATTACATATCCCACCAGACTTGATCTACGTGCTCGGTGATTTATGTTCTATTAGTTAAACATGAATATTTTTCGCCCAATATATTATTTTCCAAAAGTAAAAAAGATAAAATAGAGCAGATTGTTTGCATATGCCTGTGCTAAACACCACCTGGATGTTACCAAGTATTCAATTCTGTTTCATCAAGGAGTGCCTGAAACAAACATGCCCTTTCATCATCTAGCAATCATGAACTTCTATATACATACAGGTTAGTCCATCACTCATTTCTAACATCTACCGTTAATTACCAAGAGAGTAAAGAGCTTATCCAACAGCTGTTTACACTGCAATAATAGAGCATTAAGATAATCCATTGGAGGATTCCAGCTACTAAGTACCAGCACATACTGACAAATTTAACAAAGAGGTTTTAAAATTCAACTTAAAACTAAAGAATAAAGAACACAAACATGATTTCTCCAAATAAAAAGAGTACCATGCCTAATTATAAGAATGCAAGGCATACATCTGCAATTAGTTAACATTTTTAGGATAAACAAGAAGCGGAGTCAAACCAAGTTTGTGGGGCATCAGAAAATCTTATTCTCAATATGCAGAATTTGTACAAACACAATGTAAAATGCAACATACAGAGCTTCTAGTTCTAATGTAAGAAAGTCCACATACAAGTTGTTGTGGCATCTTCAATGAAGAATATGGTACATAGAATTTTACAGGAAAAATGTCAGCATATACTTTTAGAAATGCGGATATAGTATTTAAAATTTCTCCTTATGCATGTTAGTTACTTTACTATGTCTATAGTAAACACTAGCAACCAAGCAAACTGTCCCAACAGAAGACAAGACCAATAAACCACATAATATAATGTACCAAAACAATAAATAAAATGAAACTAGAAAGCAAATTAACACACACAAATACACCTTTTTTCTAACCACATACATTTCCGACTCAAAAGCACACATATAAAAACATTTAAACATTTTCTATTCAATGGTTAGATCTTTATAAACAAAGGCATAACCAGGGTAAGTTAACTGCTCAAATTTTCAGGATGACAAACTCAGATGAAATTATGACATGACATTTACATCGTGGTCAACTAAAGAAAATATCTGAAGCAAATACATTGGTAGATTCAGCAGCAAATAGAAACTTTTACCATCACTAGTGAAAAACTCAGATCAAGTGTTGGATTATATGTTTTGCTTCATCCTCATCTACCAAGCCTTAACACTTCAAACTAAAGCCCAGCATCCATATTATCAGATCAGCAGTCTAAAATTAGTGACCAGTAAAATGACCTCAATCTTAAAGCCAGAAATTAACGGTGTATTTGTTTCAAAACATTATGTTACAATCAAGCAAATCAAAACACCATACAAACGTCTTCTAATGAATTCTCTGAACTATTTCC
Source organism: Sesbania bispinosa (assembly GCA_026901365.1). Lineage (NCBI taxonomy): Eukaryota > Viridiplantae > Streptophyta > Magnoliopsida > Fabales > Fabaceae > Sesbania > Sesbania bispinosa. The sequence continues at coordinate 298,399 of QLOH01000244.1, forward strand.
TTATGTAGAGTACAAGAATTACAAACATCAACCAATTCCATAATGCAGCACCAAATTACAGCATAGACACAGTACAGCAACACAACAGACTTGCACTTTCGAGTTTAAATTAATCATTGCCAAACACAATAACAACACTCCTCTGTTCAAACTTGGTGACATTGAAAAAATGAAGCATCATAAATACTAACAACACCCAATTGAAAAAGGATAGACAAAACCACAAAACTCAAACACAAATCAAATGTAAAACCCATCAGAATTCTGAACAGTTACACTATATATGACTCAGTCCCTTCCCTTGCATGTTCAAAAACATTTTTCATCATAGCCCCCAAATCATCACAAGCTTGTAAGCTCCCAAATGTCGTGGATAACACACCAAGTTATTTAATTGACAACAAAACAAGAACCCACACATAAAAAAGGTTTATTTTTATATAATTTTGAATGATTTTTAACTGCTCAAGTGATTTTCAAAAAACAGTAGCTACAAAGCAATTACGGAGAGAGATATGAAAAATGAAACACCATTGGTATTGCTTTAAAGGGAACGAATCGAATAGGTATTCTTAAAATCGAAATCCAAACGAAGCCTGGAGAAAAAAAACTTTACCGAGAAAGGATTATTGGACGAAACGAAACCCTAATCTCGGTAGCAGGGAATTGGGAACGGGAAGGAAGACGGATAATCTATTCTATTCTATTACTAATATAAGAAAAGAATTCGCCCCAGGAAAAGTCTGTTTCACTTCTTTTTCTTTTTTTTTTTTTAATTTTTTCAACAACACATATTTCTTAAATTCTCATTCTCTTTCATGCCCTTTTTTATATTTTTTATTATTTAAGATGTTAATTGCTTTTTTTAACTATTTATTAATATATTATTTATCTCTCTATTTTATTCATTAATGATTATATTTATTATCTATTTTATCTAATTTAATCTTTACTAAAATTGTTTCTCTAATATATGTGTCATATTTTTTCACTTATATTTTTTTAATTTTTTATTCTCACTTCAGTAAAGGTATTTTTTTGGACCATGTGTATCCTCCATGATATTAAAATATTTTATCTCATTATTCCTTTTTATTAATATGTTTTATTATAAAAGAAATTTTTCATAAACTGCGGGTATTCTTCACGGGAGACAGTCTGTTCCTACCATTTTATTTTTTTTCACACATTTTTTATTATCCTTTTTACTTTCTTTTTAATTTTTTTTTATCAAAATTGTATCTCCATTTATTTGGTTTCTATTGCAGTGTTTTTGTATGAATTATGGGTATCCTCAACGGGAGGCCGTCTTAATCCTGACGTTTTCTTTTTTCTTTTATTATTTGATCTCACTTTCATTTTATTTTTTATTGTGATATTAAAATATTTTCTCTTAATATGTTTTATTATAAAAGAATTTTTTTTATGAACTACGAGTATTCTCCACGGGAGACAGTCCCGTTTTTACCATTTTATTTTTATTAATCAAAATTATATCTCCGTTTATTTAGCTTATATTGTAATGTTTTTTTATGAATCACGGGTATCCTTCACAGGAGAAAGTCTTAATCATGTCGTTTTTTTTTCTTTTATTTTTTTTATCTCACTTTCATTTTCTTTTTTATTATGATATTAATATATTTTCTCTCATTATTCGTTTTTATTACTATGTTTCATTATAAAAGAATTTTTTTATCAACTACGGGTATTCTCCACGGGAGTGACAGTCCTGTTCCTACCATTTTATTTTTCTCACACATTAATTTTATTATTATTATTATTATTATTATTATTATTATTATTATTATACATTTAATGTAGAACAACACATTTATTATATTTCCTAATGTGTGTTTTTATGTAATAAAATATCAGAAATAGACGATGACAAAAACTGTATCATCCTTTTTACTTTCTTTTCATTTTTTTTATCAAAATCATTTCTTCATTTATTTAGCTTCTATTGTAGTGTTTTTTTTTTCTCCTTTTTATTTGTTTTTAATTAATTATTCACTTATAATATCATTCTTCTTCATTTTCACGTTAGTAAAGTGATCATCCACGGGAGCTAGTCTTAATCATGTAGTTTTCTTTCCCTCTAAAAAACATCACATCATCCTTTTTACTTTCTTTTTTATTTTTTTATCAAAATTATATCTTCATTTATTTAACTTCTATTGTAGTGTTTTTTTCATGAATCACAGGTATCCTTTACGGGAGGCAGTCTTAATCTAGTCGTTTTCTTTTTTCTTTTATTTTTTATCACACTTTCATTTTCTTTTATTATGATATTAACATATTTTCTCTCATTATTCCTTTTTATTAATATATTCATTATAAAAGAAATTTTTTATGAAATACGGGTATTCTCCACATGAGAGAGTCATGTTCCTCCCATTTTTTCTCACACATTAATTTTCTTTTTATTATTATTATTATTATTATTATATTACATTTAATGTACATCAACACATTTATTATATTTCTTAATGTGTGTTTTTATGTAATAAAAATTCATAAATGAACGATGACAAAAACTGTATCATGCATCCTTTTTATTTTCTTTTCATTTTTTTTATCAAAATCATATCTTCATTTATTTAGCTTCTATTGTAGTGTTTTTTCTCCTTTTTGTTTATTTTTAATTAATCATTCACTTATAATATCATTCTTCTTCATTCTCATGTTAGTAAAGTGATTTTTTATGAATTACATGTATCATTCACCGGAGACAGTTTTAATCTTGTCGTTTTCCTTCTTCTTTTATTTTTTATCACACTTTTGTTTTATTTTTTATTATGATATTAAAACATTTTCTCTCATTATTTATTTTTATTAATATGTTTCATTATGAAAGAATCTTTTTATGAAATGCGAGTATTCTCTACGGGAGACAGTCCCGTTCTTACCATTTTATCTATTCTATTTACTCTATATTAAAATTCTCCACGAGAGACAGGTATTTATGATAACTAATATTTTATCACGTGTTTTGCACGGGCAACATAAATCATACCATCAATTTACCCGTACGAAGTCACGGGTCACCTACTAGTTAAGGGATAAAACTAAAACCCCTGTTCAAATTTGTATTGGGCCTCGGCCCATCTTTCATCAATGCATAGCTCTTTCGAAAAAAAAAAAACATTCGTTTGAACCCAAAAAAAAAAACGAAAAAGATATTGTAATTCTGGACTAAAAAAAAGGAAAAAACGAAAAAGATATTATAATTCTGGACTAAAAAGGAAAGAAAAAGGAAAAACACACGGCAATTAATAGAGTTAAAATACAGAAAAGAAGTGTACATAGTTTGTAAAAAATGAATTATGATTTGAGAAGAATTTTACCTGTAATATCAGTATTTTGAGTTCTGAAATCATCATTTTGGGAAAGATTTTAATTATCTAATCACCATTCCCGATTTAACAATTAATCTCATGATTATATTTGTTAAAAAGGTTAAAATTTACACCATTCAAACAATTTATGGTGAAATCAATTTTTTTGATGAGTATTGAAAGTTGAATCAGGTTTTATTAATTTGATTTTCTGACCTATGCCATTTTGCAGAGGATAAGCTCCCTTCTAACTAACTCTCTCTCTCTCTTTTTTTTTTTTTACAAAATCAAATAATTAATCATGTTTACTAATTTAGCACTTTAAGATCCTTTTAACATTCCTTATCTCTTCTTCCACCACTTGAGCAAATAACAGGGTATCAATTGTAAGTTATTTAATTGGAACACCTTTAACTTTAACCATCTCCTGTGTCGTAACTTTTTCCAAAATAAGATATAAACAATTAGGAATTAAAAGTATGATTGAATGTGATAAACTTAGGGCATGTTTGATTTGTATTTTCATTTCTTGTTTCTATTTTCCATTTTCATTTGGTTTGCTGTTTTCAGAAATTTTATAAAGGAAAAATTGGAAAGATTGAAAACGACGTTTTTTTATTTTTAACATTTTCAGTTTTTCCTTTATAAAATTCCAGAAAATAAAAAACAGGAAATAGAATCAAGAAATAAAAATGTAAATCAAACAGATCTTTATATTTCTAATGCCATAAATAATTGCTTTAAGAGTCCAAATTTAAGAGAAAAGGTGATAGAGGATTACTTGTTTCACTCCTCTACCCATCCTAAAAAAATTGGTAGCAGAACCATTAACCAAAATTGCTAAAGATGCATAACTTAGTTAGGCACACTTCAATCCACTTCCTCCATTTTACACCGAATTTCATCCTTTCCATAACATAGATAATATAAAACCATTCAATTGTGGCATATGCTATCTGGAAATCTAATTTGATATAAACACCTCATCTTTACTCTTTTGCATTAAATCTACAACTTCTGAAACAATGAAGAATCAATCATGAATATTCCTCCCTTTAGTAAAAGCAAACTAATCCTGATTTAGAAAAAGATCCATTACTGATTCAGAAAAAGCAAACTAAACCCTTTTAATTTTTTAATGAACACAAATTCAGACCAGCCTGGAAAAGTATAGAAGAATTCCACCACTTCTCTACTAGACTTCTAAATTCTTTATCCTCACACCAATAATTAAACATTCTGAATGGTTTAGGCCGGCTCACAGTTTTAAATATTTAGTTGCAAAATAACTGCACAGTGATCAGATAATAACCATTTCCTCTTTCCTGCTTTATATATATAGTGAAAGGATCCTCTCTTGTCTTTCCATCCTTTCCAGCAGTATTAGCTACCGAATAACTACGGATTAGTTACAGATTTTGTTTTCCTAGTTGTAGAATAACTATTGTTTGCTGGAAAGGATGGAGAGGCTAGAGAGAATCCAAATCCATATATATCAGCAAACTATTAGAAACAGTTCTTGTGAGCTAATTGATATTTTCGTTCAGTGTGTTTCGTAAAATGTAAATTTTTTATTTTCAATCATTAGTTTTATAATGTATTTTACTCGGCTGTAAATCAAACAAGCAACATCCACAGGTGGGATATCCACTAAATTGCATTCTTCAACGAATTTCACAAATTGTGCTTCCCCTCCAATATTCCTTTCCCCATTCAAACCATGCCTTTCCTTCTTCTTTAGGATTGCATTGAAATGCCACCAATGAAGCAAGGAATACTTTCTTCCTCCAATACAACCTTAAGGTACAATTTCATAAAATTTTCCTTTCACCAAGTTGGTTAAGCGCATATATATGTAGATTGATTATCAGACAATACAAAAAAAATTTATCAGCAACAAAAACTTTTATTGATCAGAAAATTTATAATTAAAATTGATACTCGGATGGATATATATCCATGAATATCCGTTATTTATATAAAAATCTTTTAATATAAATGGGGATGGTACCAAGGAAGCACTACCTACACTATACATCCCCCGTTATCTCACACAGTGATAACTATGAAAAATTTTATTTAAAAATAAACCAAAATGGATTTGATGGTGGATATCAAATTGAAATGTTCTTTCCCACCAACCACACTTCCCCCTGATCTTGCACTGATAATTTAGGATTTTCTTGCTAAAATTATATATAAGATACTTCTACTCACTCAGAGGTTGTAAGAACCATTTGATGCAAGATGCTATTCATGGGCTGTAAGTTTTGAGGACTATTAATTATTATAATGTATAGTTGTAATAGTTTATTGGTGGTTTTGTACGAAAAGTATTTTTAGATTAACAAATTCTTTGTCTACACTAGAAAGGTGTAAAAGATAATATTCAAGCTTTAAGTCTTTTGTTTGATTCTACGTACTCATCTTCCAGACACTGCGATTGATGATTGAGCATATGCACATGCAAAATACCGTACCAATTTACAAATTGGAAATTTCTGCAATTACTTTTCAGCTGATCAATTATTCAATATATTTATAAATTAGTTATATAGTAACTGCTATTTTAATGATATACTTGTGTTTGCACGGCACTGAGAATAAATTAAACCACGAATCACTCAGAGTCTTGCTAAATTAAGCCAATCATGATTTTAAAAGATTTTCTCAACATTTTGTCAACATATCAAGCTAAGGTAGATCTAATGCCTAATGCTCGAGATGTCAATTAAGTTGGTGAGATGGGAAAGGGGGGAAAGGTAACCATTTTGAAGATTTTACCTTTGACAAATGATTTGAATTATGAAGTTTTCAATAAGAAAATGCATAAGTCTCAGAATATAGCTTAATCAAAATCTTTATCTTTATAGAATTCAATTTGATATGAGCCTTTTGTTGAATTTCGAGACACTTAACGTGTGTTTGTTTAATAGTCATTAACAATGCAAATTGATTCTACGTGAATTACAATGCATTTTTAGTGGATGCCATTTTATTTCAATTTTGACAATCAAGAGATTTTCCCTAAAACGCCTCTACTTTAGTACTACTGTTCAATATTATTCTCTACCTATTCATCTTAGAAGGAAGAGATCAAATTACAATGCAATTGTATGGCTTTCCTTTTCATTTGGTCAGAAACAGGCAAAAGCAACAAAGAAGGATCAATCGGATTAGTCATCACCTACTCCAGTAAGTTATAGGGAAAAAAAATTAATATATTGATATATTATGGCACATGAAAGGGTGCTCTGACCGTCTCACATGCAAAGGGTCAGTGGTAGGTGTCACACCAAAAAAAAAAAATATATATATATATATATATATATATATATATATACTAAGGTCAACATACCGACATGCTTTCAGATCTTTCAAAAAAGAAAAAAAATCAACCGACATGCTCTGTACTGGCTTTGAAAGCTACACCTTTCCTTTTTTAAAATGTTTTTAACTTCAATAGTGTTTGGTTAGATGGCCGATGGGAAGAGGTGAAGAGAAAATGATGAATATATATAATTCTAGAAATTAACAATAGAAAAAATTGATGTTGAATTTATATTGAAGAATTTTCTTTTTAAATTAAAAAATATAAATTTTAATAAGATAATTTTATCTATTTATTTGTTTTTCTTATTTAATATAAAATTTATTTAATTTTTTATTATCTTAAATATGTTTTAAGTCTCTATAAATATGAGTCGTTTTGTGTTTAGTCTCTGGCATTAAGTTTATATTAATGTGGCTAACAGACTGTCAAATCAGATTTAAAAAATGGCGTCGTTTTTCACATTTTTTCTCTTCTAGCCTTTTTGTTCGACCAACCTTTCAGACATCGTCGGCCTTCCAGCCTCCTTGTCGATCGGTCTTCCAGGCTATTTTGTCTGGTCGGCCTCCTAGCCTTTCTGGCTGGCTGGTCTTCAAGCCTCCTTACTACATCAGCGTGCTACATGTTTTATGCCAGTAAGAAAGCAATAAGGTTGGAAGGTCGGCCAGACAAAAAAAAAAGCTGAAAGGCTAGCCGACAAGGAGGATGGAAGGTCGACCGACCATGAAGGCTAGAAGGCCAGCCGACCAAGAGGCTAGAAGGCCAGCCGACCAAGAGGCTAGAAGGTCATCCGGCTAAGAGGCTTGAAGGTCGGCCGACTAAGAAGGCTAGAAGGCGAGCCGATTAGGAGGCTGGAAGGCCAGCTGGCTAGGAGGCTAGAATGCTGGAAGGGGAGAAATGTGTAAAACGACGCCGTTTTAAATCTGATTGGTAGTCCATTAGCTACATCGGCATTGACTTAACGTTAGAGACTAAACACACTAAGTCACTAACAGAAAATTTTGTAAGGATGAAAAATCAAAAAAATTAAAAAAATTATATATATATATATATCATATTCATATATCAAGAGAGTCAAATTTGATAAACAGAAAAATTAATATCCCTAAATTTTAATTTTTATTGATAAATTATCTAAGAGTATATTGATAAAATTTTATTAAAAGCATATATATATATATATATATATATATATATATATATGCACATATATCTTGTATACATGAAGGGGAAATGGTTTATTAATTTTCTTTTGTTACATGAGAAATTTAAAGAAAACATAGAGAAGAAATAATGATTTATCAAAATATTATTTTTCACCAAAAAAATATTAATGAATATAAGATTACGATTAAATACATTTATATATATACACAAAAAATTATAAAATTACTGTGTTGATTTTTCAATTAATAGTTATAATTTCATATTTTACCACTTAAATATATATCCCTCATTTTAAAAGAGTAAATCTTTTTTATCCATTTTACCTAACGGTGAATTAAAAAATATTGTACTTAATGTCTTAATTATCTACAGTAGCTTGGAGTTCATAATACATTGTGGATTAGCATCTAGCTATTACCATTTTTAGACTTATTAATAAAAACCTCTACGTCAAGATTCTCAGACCGAAAAGATTAATTACTAAAAAATAATTGATATTCCATATAGATAAAATCAAACTCTTTTAATGACATTATTATAATATACAATTGATCGATGTATAAAAAATTACATGTAGATATCAATAAGGAAATCTCTAAATTATTGTGGCATAGTGGTCGGAGGTTTGGATAGTTTAATATGGAGTTCTATATTCAAATCTCATTGTTTTCCTTATAAATAAATAAAAATTATTGTAAATAACATTTAAGACTGTATTTAATTTGCTCTAAACGATAACAAGTTGAATGCATTCACGCATATAGTAGAGATGTGAATGTTGTAGGCGACAACTAAGAGCCCAAGTTGAAACAAATTTTCAGTACTCCAGGAGCACCCACTCCTCAGTACTCCCCCTTTGTTATTTTACAGTTTTTTTCTTTTTTTTAACTTCCTTTTTTCAAATTAAAATTGGGGATGCATAACTAATTATGTCAGGTGTTGGATTTTAAATGGAAGAAGTACCTACTCCTGGAAAATTGTAGATTTTTTCACCAAGTTGATGCGTAGGTTTAGACTTTCAATCAAGATGTCGATAAACTTTTCACATAACCATGCATATACAAAACAAAACAATTAATATAAATATACAAATAGATTACTTGGTAATTTCTTTGTGATTTAATTAATTACTGTCTGTTTGGTTTATATTTTCATTTATTGTTTTGATTTCTTATTTTTTATTTTTTAAAAAATTTCAGTAAACAGAAAATAAAATAAAATAAAATAATAAAATAAAAAAAAAAAATGCAAATCAAATATGCCTTTAGTTTTTCTTATCTTTCTTGTCGTTAAATTGTATTCTTTTTTTTGACCCGTAATTATGTATTCTTATCAACGTGGCCATGGACAATTTTTTTAAAGGAGAAAAATTTAAATATAATAGCATAATTAAACATATATTTGATTACCATAAACTCTTTGGCTTGTTATTGAACATTCCTCCTCCCTTCCTTGCCGCGTTTGCGATGGAAATATCTAAGAGACTCTTCTCTTGTTGCTCCTTAGCAACCATAGTAATTAACATGATTTATGAGTTACATTTTAATACGTGGTTATATTGAGGTCGATGTTTTTAATAAGCATTAATAATTGTGATAACAGCTGGCTTAAGTATTGTTTTTCAAATCAAATCTTTTGTCATCTTTTTATGTCCTTTATTCTGTTTATCTAATTAAATAATAACAATTGAAAATGAAAGTATATATTACTATCCTTTAACAGATAATTTTTTTTATTAAATTGTCGTTAATTATTATTCATCAATTAGCCAAAAAATAGGACAACAACTTTGATTCTTGATTTTTCTCCTATACTATGGTACCCGTTCGTAATGGGAATGTTAGACAGATAAGTTTTAAAGTTAAATTAACATTGTAATTATTTTAAAATATAATTTGGTTTGAATGTGTATATAATTTATAATAAATATGTGTATGAGAAGAAATTATACATGATAAAAGAGTTTCTATGAAAAGGGATTAAAAAAACATATACATGTTGGATGAAGTATATAACTTGTGAAGGTAAACTCTGATTATTGGTGTTAGGAAGGTGGATGTAATCATTGTAAAAGAGAAGTTAAAGTTAAAATAAGGTAGAATTTAATATAAAGTATATGTATGTGAAAAGAAGAAAGAAGAATGTTACTTACCTAAATTAAATGTTTGTTGAAAACTTTCTTTGAAAACCAAATTTGATCGATGTAATGTTTGTTGAATTTATCTCTTCATCACATATAAGAATTTTAAGTGCATTACGTGATGTTACTCTTGAGAGTGCAACATACAACTGGTCGTGAGAATAAACCGATCTTAGAAGGAAATTTCCAACATGTTTAAGAGATTGTCCCTTACTTTTGTTGATTGTCATTGCAAATGAGACGACAATTGGAAATTGTCTTCGTTGAAATTTAAAAGTGATCCTTTTATATGATGGAATTATGAGAGTCTTAGATTGAAATTTTCTCTACCATTGCCTGATATGACTCTTGCTTCTAAATCATATGTGCCTATTTCAGTAATCATGAGACTTGTCCCATTACACAATACAGAAGTCCAGTCTATATTTCTCAGCAGCATGATAGTAACACCTACTTTCACTTTAATCTCATGAGTTAGAAGTCCTGACGAGGCTATTGTATTGAGAAATTCGGGAGTATGAACATCACCAAGGTTATTAAAGTGTACATCTACTGGACATGAGCTGTCAAAACTAAGAAAATATTTCGTCTCACTAGGAATGAGTGATAACATGTAATCATTCAAAGTCTCAACAATATCATTTGTGGTTAGGGATGACAAAAAAAACTTGTACATGTGGATTTCCGCGGATATACCCACAATGGGTACTCACATATTTACAAAATTGGCGGAAACAAATACTATACTACCCGTCTCGTGGATACTGATAAGTGCAAAATATATGATAAATTATTGTATAATTACTGCACTTATCAAGGATAAAATAGTAAATTTATTCCCAAATTACCTCTTTTTAGTAATAAATGCATATTTTGTAATTATTTAATTCAAATTTGATGCTATTTTAATAGAAAATATGTTGATTTTGCAGATAAAAGGGAAAGTTTTAAAAAGAGAAACAAGATAGCATCTATTTGAAGAGAAAATCTGCAGATGAGATTCTAAATGGCAGCAGATCAAGATAAAATCTGCAGTACTTTAAACAAGGTTTTTGAAGATAAAATTCTCAATTTGAATTTGAAGATCAAATCAGCACAAAATCAACCTAAAAAGAGGGAAATAAGGAAAGCAAAGCAAACAATGATAAGATCAGGAAGAGATCAAGCTGAAAAAGAAGAAAATCAGGAAAGCTGAAACGAGAACCACGCTCTACCTGCGCTGAGCGCAAGTGGAGCGCAACAATTAATTTACTCTCTGTTTCCTGCGCTTCATCTGCGCTGAGCGCAGGTTGAAGCGCAGGAATACGAAAACAGATTTCTGATAAGATTTCCAACAAGATTCCTTCCAGATTTCATATAAGCTTTCCAATTTCTATTTAAAGGACCTTTTGCAAAGATCAAAGCAAGTCCCGGAGACCCAATGCAGATACGGCATAGTAGAGCTAGGGCTGGAGAAAAGTGTGACAGTTTCTCCGTTGGTTTGTAATGGCTACCATGCGTAGCTAAACTATCCGATAGGATTGAATGTAGTCGATTCAATCCCCAATTGTATGTGAATTATGATATCGGTATTTTTATACTTTGCTTAATGCGTAGCTTCCGTCTGTGTGCCGGAGTTATAGGTTGATTTTATGGGGCACATTGGAAAATGGTTTTGTAAAATCAACAGCGAGTTTGGGGGAGCCTAGGAATAGGAAACTTGAACTCTGATTGGTAAAAATACTCATAGTAGTCCCTGTAGGAATACAGGGCGAATTGATAGTTTTAACAAACGGAAAGACAGATCTTTAAAGTCGGGGTAATTTGTCGTCTGGGAGAACCCGCATGAATTATTTATGAGTATTTCGCGATTCAGGGAACCTACGTGGAATAACTTAGTTTGGCTATGATATCATAATTACATATTCATAAATATTATTGGGGTTCACATACGAAAGGGGTGCGATATACGAAGTTCAATCTTAGTCCCAAGTAAACTTGCTTTCTCTATCTCAATTTAATTTCTATTTTATTTACTTTCGCAATTCAACAACCAACAACCGCATTCTCTACTTGATAGTTGTGACCACTAATCTTTATAAAATTGAACCGTTCCCTGTGGATACGATACTCTTACTTACTATTATACTGCTGGAATTTTGGTATGCTTGCCGGATTCTCAACAGATACCGGCATACTCATTAAAATATATTTTTCTATTAAATGTAATAAAATATTAGGATTTTTTAATATTTTATGATTAGATATAATTTATTTTATATTATTCTACACTGATATTTTTAATATATTAATTAACACATAATAATACTATATAATGATAATTATATATATATAATATTAATATAATATGATATTATAATATATTATATTATATAACATTTTCTCTTTTTATTGAAATTTTAATTTTTAAACATTAGTGGATACCCACTACCCACATGAGTTTCCGTTAGTTTTAGCAGATATGGATATAAGTAGTTTACTACCCACCCCCGCTCCCGCCCCGTTGACATCCCTATTTGTGGGGTGCTAAAATAGCTCAATCTTGAAAGTAGCTTGGCTCTTTCATGTTTTTGAACAACATAGGATATCTACTTTGAACAATAGAAATAAGGGGATCGCTTGAGTCATTTAGCAACAAATTTTTTGGAATTTCAATATGCACCTCGTCATTAACTTCCTACCTATTCCTTCCATCACCAATGCTATAATTATTAATATTTTTATTAATATTTTTATCATTATAGTGACATTCACATTAATATAATTACTATAATTAATAAATGATGATTCATAATATTAATCATTTGTAATGTAAAATATACTTTTCATTTTAGAAGTTTTGTTGAAAGAAATTTACTATTATGTTCTCGTTTTAAATTTTATAGGCTACTTTCACTATCTTACTTTCATGTATAATAAAGATAAAGATATCTTTCATTGTCATGTCAAAAGATGTTAATACCGTGTTGAAGCTGTACGATAATGAGGGCTGCACAATATTAATTTGCATTAATTGAATATTTTAAATTCCTTCTTGTCAATTTTATAATGGAGCGGCACTAGAGACTAGAGAGGCCAAACGGAGTAGCAATGGTCACTTAGTCAGTGTGTCTGTCTTAGCTCCAACAAATGTGTATTACACACAATGACACTAACGATGATAATCATATTTCACAATTAAATCCTAAGTCGTGGTTAGCACGTGATGATTTTAACGGGGAAAATCTACTTTAACTTGCTTTTAACTTGTAGTTTTTAGCATGTTTATTTTTTTTTTTTTTTATTCCTCACATTTAATGTTCTTTCTTGTTTGTATTAGTTATTCTTTTTTTTTTTTGAGGGGGAGGGGCTAAGCCCCAAAAAAAAGAAATTACAAAGCAAATTTACGAGGGAAAGCTATCCCTGCAACATCATCTCTCAAGAAGGAAAGGAGATCATTAGGGGGATCTTGTAAAAGATGAGTACCAAAAGGGAACATAAAGGCATAATGAGATATCCAGTCCGCAACTCTGTTGCCTTCTCTGAATGTATGAATAAAATCAACTTGGAATTGACGGTTCTTCAGAGATTGAATTGACGGTTCTTTTAGACTAGTAGAAAATAATCCTCTCTTCTCTATCACATTTCATGCTCTTTCTGCTTTCCATCTTTTTCATATTTTTTATTTAAAATTTATTTAACTTATTGTTATCATTTTATTATTTTTTACAATTATTTTTATATTATAGTATTTATTTTAATTTTAAATAAAATATTTTATCATTAAAAAAGTTTATAGGAATTTAAAATTTATAAAATATTAATTATATATAATGACCTAATAATATATTTTTGTCTTGAAAATAAAAATGTAATTAATTTATATAAATATGTCTTTTTATGTCATTTTATGACTAAACCACCACTTTTATCCATGAAAAGTGTGACCATCAGTCACTTTAATCCCCTGATCGAAAAAAAGCTAAAAAAAAAATCCACGAAATCGTTCTCCGTCGGTCAAATTAATCCCTGTGTTACTAAACGCTAGTTAACAATAATAGACATTGTGTGAGAAACCTATAGGGACTAAATTGAATTATTATTAACTTAGCATCATTTTCTTCCTCACAAATCAGGGGTTTAAATTTGGGGGGAATGTTGAACCATAATCACACAACAGGGAAAAAATGTTGGGAAGTACTAGATCATCAAATCCTCTTATTTGGAGCGGCTTGAAAGCTAAAGCAGAACGAGAAAAGCTTGAGATTCAGAGCTCAATCCAACGAAACAAAAAAGAGGAGCAAGAAAAAGTTGGACCATTTGTTACATGGAGCTCAATCATATTCCTTAAAAGCAAGGATGAAATCTCCAAATCACTTCCAGTATATAACTCCTTATATTCACCCCTTTGTGAAAAGGTCAAAAAACCCTTTGAGCGAGAAGAGCCATGAAATTCACACTGAGAGTATCAGATATGAGATTGGCTTTGTGGGTTATTCTCCTTTTACCCTTCATATGAGATAAGGGATGCAGAGGAAGAAAAGCAAGAGCAACAACAACAATGAGAAAAAATTAAAGAGAAAGACACTTATGTTCCAGGAACCCGATTGCATTGCCACCTCCTGAGTGATCCACTTCATCAGTAAGAGTGACGTTGTCTTGGGAACCGTGTTGATGATCAACTTCCATCATTTCTCTCTGCTGGGATTATGGTTAAACTCCCCACCAAATTTAAACCTTAATTTGTGAGGAAGAATATGGTGTTGAGTTAATAATACTTTAATTTACTCCCCAAATTCTTACAATGAGACAATGCCAACCCAATAAGCCATGTGGAAGTTAATGTGATGAATCAACTTATCTATTACTATTAACTAACACCCAATAATAGAGGGACTTATAATTCTTATAATTTGACCCGCGGAGAATAATTTTAGGGACTATTTTTTTAGTTTCTTCCAATCAAAAACTAAAGTGATTAAAGATCACACTTTCAGGAATAAAAGTGGTGGTTTACTCATCATTTTATGTTTATCAGTTAGTTTTATCAAATATAGCTAAAATGTGGCATAAACTCTACCCTTGAAGAAGTAAACATGTTTCATTTGGTGGGCAAATTCTTTTGACTAATGCTATCCTGTCGAGTGTGTTCGTCTATCCACCCACTATCTTTATATAAAAATCCACTTTGGATTATTGAGAGGTTAAATAGGTTACAGAGAGATTTTCTTTGGAGTGGGGGTGTGAACACAAAAAAAAAATCTCTTGGATAAAATTGGAATTGATTTGTAAGCCAAGATTTGAGAGGAGTTTAGAAATGAAAGACCTTAAACTCTTAAATATTGCCCTACTAGATAAATGGAAATGGAGAATCTTGGAAAATTATAATTTTGATAAATAATTCTTATTTCAAAATATGAGAAGGGGCTGGTCTTTTGGGAAGATCATTGTGTGGGTAATAAAGGTGTAGATGAGCTGAACTATTCATGAATTATTTGGGCTCAACTCGTTAAATGCATAACTATGATGAATTAAAATATGCGTTATGTAAGGTGGAAAATGAATCTATTAAACATCTTATCCTGCGACAATTCTTATATTGTGTATGGAAATACACATATGCTCGGTTGTGATATAATTATATTCTACCAAAGAATAGAAAGCTACACTTATTGATGCACTCAAGAATGAACATAAACATAGACTATAAAAAATTATGGAAGTCTCATCTGGTTAGTTGTAGTCTAGTCTACCTGGTTATGAAGAAATAATATCAACTTCATCAACTTAGATTTTAATTCGAAGCAACTAATGGAGCTCATTCAAGTAAGATCTTGGCTTTGTATAAAAGAGAAGTGTAATCATGGGCCAACGTCTTTTTATGAATGGGTTTAGAATCCTATTTTGAGTTGACTCTTACTATAGGAAGATGGAATAAAAATTTCTCATCAGATTATTTCTCCCTTTTGATATCTAGATTAAATACAGTTTGGTGTGGGTAGAATATAAAGTGTAAGCTTTCTTCGCTCTTAATTAGGATTTTCTGTATATGGACAAAACTACCCCTTTACTTCATATTAATATTTTGCTTATAAAAAAGAAATTAATTCAACGACTGAAATCTAACAAGTAGACACATTTTGAACTTGAGATAAAACCAACCACTTCTCAAACCTTTAACTCATTTTTTGAAAATCGCTCTACTCTCCTAGTAGAATTATGATATTGAATGACTGGACGATTCTACGGTGGACCAAATAAAATTTGGTCCACCTAGTCCAGTTTCCATTTTTTTCCTTACAAAAGGTGAATGAATAATTTTATTTTTTATTAAATGATCTTTATATGACTATTTGAGTTTAATTTAAGGGAAAATATGAATTTACAATACAATCTATGCTAATTTTGTTGAAAATATATTAATTTAAAGTTGAAGGGCAAAATTTTACAATACACGGTAATATCGAATTGAGTTTTTATTATTTTCAGGTGATATTTCATAAAAGCAACTTGAAACTATTTTAATATCAATCATTAATAAAAATGGGCATTGAATTTGGTGATTAGGAATTTAAATTACTATATTTTTACATTTTGGACCATGTGAACCATGGTCCACCATAGACAAACCCTAAATGACTTCAATAAGTTTTATAAATTTTTAAGCTTGTGGCTTGGGGAGTTGTATATCCTCCTAGCCACACCATTACCTTGAACAGTTTTAGTAAGTTTCATCACCTTTTAGGCCCCTAGTTAATTTAGGGGCTACATACTCTCTTACCAATCTCACACTTGACCAACCACCTCTCTCACGAATGAGCTATCCTAACTGACCGACGAAAATAAGCATAAACCTAACACTCCATTGTTAAAAGAGTTAACCACAAATAGAATGTTTTAATCATACTTAATGTCTTAGATCCTGATTATAATAGAACATATACGTCTAATCAATAATTGCCCTAGAATTATAACAATAACCCCTAATTAGGGTCTTCCTCAATAACCTTCCACTTACTTCTTATATAAACACACACATACAAGAACACCATAGTTATGTTTTTTCTTTACTTATTTTCTCTCAGGTCTATAACTGAATTGAGCGTACGTGGAAGTCGTTTAATTTACTTTATTTATGGGTTAGTGGAAGGTGATGGAACAAAACATAATGTGATGGAGTGGATTAATTAGATATTTTATGACGAAATTGATCGTTTGGAAGTGGATGAAATGAAATGAGTTATAACTTTTTAATTTTCATATTATACTTTAAAAACACTCATTAATGACTTAATTATTTATTTTAGACTCTTACTTTAGAACATTTTTTTGTTATGCCTCTCATATTCTCAAAAAAAAAAGTCTTACGTTCTAGTTTCATAAATAATGTTTTTAAAATGTAATGATTAACTTGAATAAAATAAAACATGTAATTAATAAATATTTTGCACAGTACTAATTATAAACAAAACTTTAATAACAATCTTTTAAAATTTTATATATCGTATGTGGAGTAAAATGTCAAAGTAATCCTTGAAAGATTGGAGATCGATCAAGTTAATTAGTTAGTAAAAGAAATTAAAGAAATTAGCAAAATGGTCCCTAAAACATGATGATGTCGATCATTTTAGTCCTACATTACCTTTTGTTAGTAACCCTTAACAGATATGCTAGTGTGTAACATTGTTTGCCACCCATTCCTTTGTCAAAAAGGAAACCGTGAAGGTTAGTTCATGATTTGGATTTTTTTTAGGGGGGTTTAATGTGTTTTTTTTTTGTATGTTATGTACAGGGTATGTTTGTGAACTATTTTGTTTTCGTTATCGTACGTATGATAATAATGGCATGGGCACTCCACGAGCCATTGGAACGACGTTCTGTTGTCGTAAACAAGGATTGTCGAAGCTATTGATTATCATGTCTCTGTAGAAATTTACTCCTTTATAGCAATTTTAGACATGAGATTTGGGAATATCAATTTTAGTCAAAGATAAATAATTATGGATTTGAATGCGTTTTAGTTCTTAGAAGAATTTTTTAACCACATAAAAGATAACAAGCAATTCAAAATGGCAAATAACATTACATATCAACAATATCGGGAAGCCGTCGCTAATAATTATATTAATTTTTTAATTTAATTTACAGTTTTATATTTTATTTTTTTAAATTTACGAATGAATTATTATAGAAATTCAGAATAATGGGTGGACCTTCCTTTAATGGGTGAGACATTTTGTCCACCTCGATCACGCATACGAGGCATATTTATCTAATTTTAATAAGTTTAAATTAAATATTATAAAACATACCTATAAATTAAATAAATAACTACATAATTACCTAATTTTAATAAGTTTAAATTAAATAGCATACAAACTATAATACCAATTAAATAAATTAAATAACATACCTATATCACATTAATTATATTAAATAGCATACCTATAAACATATCACATTAAATAAAATAAATAACATACATATACATTAATAGCATACCTATAAATATATCATATTAAATAAAATTAAATAACATACCTATATCACATTAATTATATTAAATACCATACCTATAAATATGTCACATTAAATAAATTAAAACAACATACCTATATCACATTAATAAACTAATAAACTAGATTTAATATTTAAAACTAATAAACTATTAATTATTTGCATAAACCCTATAAACAAAATAAAATGCATGCACTTAACTATTTGCAGCGGGGGAGACGCAGGCAGCAGCAACGACGAAGGAACCAGGCAACAGTGGTGGAGCTCCAGGCAGTCACGACGGTGAGGGGAATGGAGGGAGAGAGGAACGGAGGAGAATGGAACCAGTGGAGAAGAAGAAGAGAGAACAGAGGGGACTAGAGGAGAAGGGAACAGAAGCAGAGGGGAGTAGAGGGGGAAGGAAGAGACAAAGGGGTGGGGAACAGAGGGAATGGAGGCGGGGGAGAGGGGAACAGAGGGAGCCGGAGGAGAAGAAAGGTGAAGAAGAAGAAGGGAGGGGGGAAAGTTTTAGTGCGTGCAGGTTTTTAACCTAGCGACGCTCATGGCCGTCGCTACAGTTGTCGCTACAACCGTCGCACAGTTTAAAAACCATCGTAGCGACGGTTGGGTCGTCCCTTACGTGACCTAGTCATCGCGCTTATGTGACACAGAGGCGCCAATTATGCGTTGAACTTCACATTTAATGATGTAGCGACGATGTAGCGAGTCGTCGCTAGTAGCGATGGTTTATGACTGTCGCTACGTTTTCGCGTCTAAAATCATTCATTCTTATAGTGTCAGGGACTGTTTTTCTAATTTATTACTTCCGGGTACTAACTTAAACCGCTGCCCAACCTTTTAGGTACTTTGATGTTTTACTCATCATATATGGGACTTGAGGTGGAGAAGATCAATATTACCGTACACAGAAATAGTGGGAACACATTGTTTCCTTAACATCTTAATAAGGAACCCGACTAGAAGCTAAGGGGTCGTAAGGGTGGTTGCAAATTTTCAGTTTTTGGTTTTTAAAAATTTTAAATCAAGTTTTTACAACTTAAAACCAACAATTTAAAACTTGTTTTTGTGGTTTTCAAAACAAACATTTTGAAAACCACAAAAAGTTATTTTCACTTTTTGGTTGAATTATAAAAACTTGATTCAAAATTTTTAAAAATTGAAAACTGAAAACTTGCAACCATCCCGAACAACCCCTAATGTTCATTAATTTGCGGATATTTGGCTCAAAACTTGAGTCCACAAAATCAAAATTGGGAACATTTTGTTAAATACTATGTGGCTTTCTTGATAAATTTAATTTGGTTTTACTAATTTTCATGATTTGCCCTTGAATACTGATAGCATTATTAGCATGTGATCAGATTCAATTTTTTCAATTATTTGTTCTTAAAATTACTTCTTCTGCACCAAACTACAGATTATAAATGGACGATCTATGTAAACATATATTATTATTATTATTATTATTATTATTATTATTATTATATGAGTATCTTATTAAGTATAAGATTAAGAGTTTAATTAGTATACACTGACAGTGTAAAATAATTTTATAGTGAGTCATCCAATAATGCGGAACCATATCATTTAATAAGTGTGACATCTCATGTGTTATTAAATTCATTAAATGATGTGACAATACATATAGGGTGTTTGTGTAAAACTTTGTTACAAGTGTATATTCATTAAATCCTAAGATTAAAAGTCATTGGTCAGTTTAATTTGTTGATTATTGTATACTGCAACGGTAGTTGAAGCAATAATATAGAAACTAAATTGTGAATAGCACAGTAGTTTCTCAGAACTATGAAATATTTAATGTAAGACGGTGAGATTAAAAATTATTTTAGTGCCCTATAAATCACACACAACTTTATAGGAACCCATACGTTCAAGATTTCGAAAAGAGACAAGAAAAGGAAATGATAAAAAAAAATATATTGTAATATATAATTTTGAGAATAGAATGCTACAATTAGAAATCTAGAATCAATAAAATTTTAATTTCCACGAACCCAAAATAATTAAATCCGATTCTTGTCTTCTCTTTATGGGGTAAAGAAAATGAAACCAAGGCGTGTCAACGTCTCTAGTCCTAGCTACTTTATTCTCTTCTTACTACAGCACAGCCTCTATCAAATCCAAAATCCACGTTCTAAACTTGCAACCTTTCCAAAATGCTTCGGGTCGCTTTGCTCTAAAAGTCAATAACGATGGGTAATTCAAAGATATCCTAACTATATATATATATATATATATATATATATATATATATATTCCAACTCAGATTTTTTTACCTTCTATTTTTTTTTCTTTCACATTTTATTTTATTTTTATTTTTATCACATTAATTATTATATATTCCAGTTTCTCTTTTTCATTTCTTTTTTTTTTATTTCTCTCTTCCTTCCACCTCCCATGCATATCTAAAAATTGAGTGTATAAGTATTATTTTCTTATATATTAATTTAATTCCGATTTTTATACTTATTCTAATACACTCTCTTCTACACTCTTTTTTTTGTCTTTCTATTTCTCTATTTTTTTTTCCTATAACATAAATACATATCTAATTTTCTTTCCTTAACTCATTTTTTTGTCTTTAGCATACTCAAAATTTGAGCATTGAAGTCTTTTTTTTTTTCCACATTTATATCATGTTTCCAAGAAGGTGCATGAGTCTCAAATAGGGAAAAGTAAACTTATCAATTGTGGTTAGTTGGAGTTAAAAGGTAAATACACAATACTATAAAATGGGGTTGAACCAGTTCTTATGAGCATAACCAAAACCCATTTCAAAGTAAACTTGGGGAAAAATGGGGTCCCTAATGGCCTCCTCTCTCACTCTTGCACTGGCCTTATTGTTTTTCAGCCTCCCATCAGAGATTTCAGCTAACTACGCCTATCCTTCACCTCCACCTCCCAAGGAGCCTTACCACTATCCATCTCCACCACCACCAGTCCACTCACCTCCACCTCCCAAGGAGCCTTACCACTACCCATCTCCACCACCACCACCTTACAAGAAGCCTTACAAGTACCACTCTCCACCACCACCAGTCCACACCTACCCTCCCCACATTCCACACCCAGTCTACCACTCTCCCCCACCACCACCCAAGAAGCCTTACAAATACCCATCTCCACCACCACCAGTACACAAGTACCCACACCCTCATCCAGTGTACCACTCTCCACCACCACCAGTGCACAAGTACCCACACCCACACCCAGTGTACCACTCTCCTCCACCACCAGTTCACACCTACCCACCCCATATTCCCCACCCAGTTTACCACTCTCCTCCTCCTCCGGTCCATTCCCCACCTCCACCACACTACTACTACAAATCACCTCCTCCACCTCACCATTACTAGATTGCGGTACGTACGTTTTGTTTAATTCACATACACAAATTCATATATATTATTATTTAATTTGTATAGGAAATTAATTAATAATTAGTATGTGCTTCAATGAAAATCTTTATTTTATTAATGTTATATATTGTTGGTTAAGGCATATTGGACACAGACTGACAGAGCAATATATGAATATTTTGTTTAGGATGTGAAAACATAGAAAGCAATGGAAGGAGAACGATGCAGTTGAGATTGAGAAACATACATAGAAGAAAAAGGGAATCTTCTCGGTCAAAGTGTTTGATTAGAGGACTACGTTTTTCTTCATTTACTTAATTATATTGTGTTTTTATTGTAATGGTAATAGACAATTGTATGTAAGGCATACTCTGTGCTTCATGTTTAGTTTCAGTCGCCTTCATGCACTGTAATTTTCAATACTATCTGTTGGTATATCGGGTTGACGACCCAATATAAAATAAATATTCCCTTTTTTATTTCTCTTTTTTCTTCTTCTTCTTCTTTTTTTTTTTATTATTATTATTATTATTATTATTATTATTATTATTATTATTCATTCAATTGTTTTAGAAAATATATCAAGAAATTTAAAAAGATAAAATCTTTAAAAATCAATTATAAAGATAAAATAATTTAAATCATAAAAATATAATAATAAGTTGTGTGAATTAAAATATTTTACTATTTCTGTCTATTAATTTAATATTGTGTGTAAAATTTAAATTTACGAATTGTAAACTTATGATTATTAAAAAATTTAATACTGATAACCAAAAAAATTATAATTAAAAAAATTTAAATGATAACATTCTAGGCAAAGAATATATATATATAGGGAGCGTATCACATGAGAATGGTGATACCGCCGCCACCATGGCCACCGTCGTTGTTGCCGCCGCCACGGCAGTAGTAGCGACGGTAGTGGTGGTGGTAAGTAACGGTGAAAGAGACACGTAATATCTTTATATAAGTGGGTTGTTTTAATCTCAACTCTTTATTTAAATATGATAACTATAAAATATTCTTATTATTCTCACATAAAAACAACATTATCATGTGTTATGCTCATCGGATAGAAATGTATTAAAAATGAGAATAAATTAAAAAAACTTTGCATTTGAGTGTGTGAGGCTGGAAAAATATTAATAAGTGTTATTAAGTAATTTTCTAAGAATTTAAAAATAAAAATATTAAATAAATATAAAAAATTAAAATTATTAATGTATTAAATCAATTTTTTATTTTTATTTTAAGCAATAAACACTCTTTCCTCGTGTTATTTTTATGATAATAGTTATTTGCATCTATTCTTAATTATTTAGAAAGCTTACTTGTGGACATTATTTTTTTATTGTAGCTATTTCATAGAGATAACAATGTGGGTCCCCCCACTTTGCATCAACGTGCCTTTGGCCCACAAAAAATAGTGCGAGATGTGACACCCTTCTACCCCATATTCTTATATGCTTAATAAATTGAATGTAGAAAAGAGTTTGTCCCACGATGGGTAAAAAGGTTCACAAACGCTCTTACTTAAAATCTCATGAGTTCGAAAACAACTTTATTACATGAAAGTAAACTTCAAATATAATCCAACAATTATGCAGCGGAATCTCCAAAGAAATAAAACAACTAAACAACCTACTTGCCGTACAAGGCATCAAAAATAGTTCATAAGATGCTCATAACTAGAAACATAATAAAAGACTCCCCAGTACACCCTGATGTCACATCTATCAGAGCACATCCCTTTAATCATGTTTGACATCAAATGTGTCATCACCATCACCTGAAACAACAATAGTAACGGTGAGGAAAAGAGCTCTAACTCATATATACATATAGGAGGCTACCCTGTCCTCACCACAATATCATCATATAACATACCAAGCACCAAAACATCAGATAAACCACCTGATCACAATTACCCAACACTCAGTATATAACTATTTCTCTACATCAACATATAAGTCTCATACTATCATTCACCCAATATAACACGTAAATACACCCATCATGTATTCATCAAGCTCACTATCATCATAGTGTCATTCATATATCATCATACTCATTATCATCATAACATCATTCATCTATCATCATACTCATTATCATCATAACATCATTCATCTATTATCATACTCATTATCATCATAACATCAATCATCTATCATCATGCTCATTATCATCATAACATCAATCATCTATCATCATACTCATCATCATCAAAAACATCATTCATCTATCATTATACTCATCATAGGGTAATCACCACAGAGGCCGACAAGCTTCACACACAACACTACCGTTATTCACCACAGAGGCCGGTAGGCTTCACACACAATACTACCATAAATCACCACAGAGGCCGGTAGGCTTCACACACAACGCTACCGTTAATCGCCACAGAGGCCGGTAAGCTCCACACACAACGCTACCGTTAATCGCCACAGAGGCCGGTAAGCTCCACACACAACGCTACCGTTAATCGCTACAGAGGTCGGTGAGCTCCACACACAACGCTACTGTTAATCGCCACAGAGGCCGGTAAGCTCCACACACAACGCTACTGTTAATCGCCACAGAGGCTGATAGTGCTGCCCAACGCCCCTCTCTTGGGCCCGCACAAACCAGATCTCATCACATATGCTCAAGGCATCTCTCTTAAGTAGTACCCCCTTTTATGGGTCCGCACAACTTAGGTAACACCATCATCATACATCAATACACTCATCATTAAACATCATCTTTTTAATCAAGTGACATACACTATCATCATCAACATCATCATCATACATCATTAACATCATCATCATCAAGTGACATGCACTATCATCATCAACATCATTATCATAAAGTGACATACACTATCATCATCAACATCATTATCATAAAGTGACATACACTATCATCATCAACATCATCATCATCATACATCATTAACATCATCATCATCAAGTGACATACACTATCATCATCAACCACATCATATATTATCATCACAACATTAATCAACAACATCATCATCATATAAACAACATTCTCATACACAATATAACCCGGTAATCGATTACCACACAGCTGTAATCAATTACCAGAGACCGTTACTCAATTTTGGAGTCTTCAAGCTTTAAGCTTAATGACCTTGGTTCACTAATTCGGAAATATCTAGAGTTCTAGTTGTCCAATTAAAGTGATTCCACTTCTATTAGAAAGTTAAGATCCGAGGCTTCAGTTTGATATATTATATGACAGTATTCCGAGTTCATTTGCACCCTTAACAGACGCATTCTTTCTTAGGTGAGAAAGTTGTCAAATTCTGGTAATCGATTACCACACCTCTGTAATCGATTACCAGCAACTCAACTCTCTGGTAATCGATTACAGACCCCTTGTAATCGATTACCAGCAACCCAAACTCACTCAACGCTGCCCAGAATACTCTGGTAATCGATTACCACCCCTGGTAATCGATTACACGCGACCCAGATCGCAATTCTTGCGATCTCAACCACTTCTAATCATCTCAATTCAACCTTTAATCATTCTTTTTCATCAAAACAACATTTATACACGTTTTTACTCATCAATTTCAACCAGAATATCATTCTTTAACACGTTTTCAAGGTTTTCCACATTAAAACCCCAATTCATCAAACCCCTCTCAACTCTCTCTTCTTTATTCATATTATCACATTCAATCAATTCAAGATTCATCCAAGATTGCACAACAATCATCAATTCACAGTATTCATCATCAATAATCAACATCAACAGAAAATCAATCAACTTTAAATCCTTAGATGGGTCTTATGGTTGCCCACCACTACCAAACACTCCCTACATGCACATATGAGGAACACCCTACTCCCCCCGTTACCTTGTAGTAGAGATCGAACAGCAAAGAAGACTCTTTCTTGGTTCTTGATGATTACTCCTCAGCAACCTCCTCTTGAGACTTGGTTTCTCCCCTCCTTGGCCTTTCGCTCTCTGACGATTATACGAATAAGGATTAGGGTGAACTGAGAACCCCTCCTTAAATACATACTTAATTGGGCTAGGCCCACTCTCAACCCACTTATTATATTTATTATTCTTATTATTTATTTATTATCTCTTATTAAATAACTCTCCTCAATAAATATTCTAATTCTATTATTATTAATATTTATTAAATAACTCTTACTCATTAAATGGTTTAGTTAATATTAATATTATTTATTTATTTCTCATACTCTTATAAATTTTATTTTATTTAATAAAAATTGGGATGTTACACGAGACGAGTTGACCCACTTTTAGAATATAAACTGGAAGTTACAGCCTGCTCTGCATATGTATGGGCTCGCGGGCTGACATGTAAAAAATTTTAAAAAGTTATTTGAAAAAAGATTTGATTAATTTTAATTTACAGTTGTTTCTTTTTGTAAATATTTTTTTATCAAAACTTAATTATAATGTGACTATTTAAAATTTATTTCACAATCCTAATGTAAATATATTTATACGAAGGACAATTAAATTTGTGATTTAAATGTGATTCTTCTATAAAAAATAAACCTACATGGTATGGTATAGTCGCATGGAAATTGATTACACACTTTACTAATCACTATGAAGTATGAAACACCCAAACAAATTTTTAATTTTTATTATTTAATATCATTTTGATAATTTTAATTTGAAAAAAATGGCCTGTGGGTCAGACCCGCCCCGCTTCTAGCCCGCAAAATTAGTATATTAAGCAAGGCAGGCCAAAATGGGTTATGGCCTCAAAATCCTAACCCGCTTCACGAAAAAAAATGCGGGTTGTGCGAGGCACCCAGCCCGACGTACCTAGCCCATATTGCCACTGCTACCACTACAAGAAAATCGCTATTTAGCGACGGCTGGATTTTTATTTTTTTTATATTTTTTTATGTAGCGTCGACCTAATGGTAAAATTATTTCTTTTTAAAATTTTTTTATTTAGCGTCGGTCAGACCGATGCTAAAGGCAAAAAAATTTTAGCGTCGGCCTTCGTAAAGTTAGTGATGGCCTGACCGTCGCTAATTTCTTATTATTTTTCACTATATATAATATTTTACACTGTATGTTTCAAGAATCAAATATAGCGTAACAGTAATGCTCCCGTAAAATGTCATTGTTATTGTTGCGACGAGGCTTTTAGCGACGGCTGGTTGGCCGTCACTAATTATGAAAAAGCGACGATTTTTCCTCTTTTAGCGACGGCTTTTGACCGTCGCTAAAAACGGTTTTTCTTATAGTGTACTATTTCAAAGTGAATATTATAACACATGTTTTAAAAGAAATTAAAACATAAATGAACACAAAAAATATAATATCAAATGTGAAAATTTTGGTGGTGAATACTAGTTTTTTCTTAAAAAGATCAAATATCAAGTGCCAACTGAGATTATTTTCTTAAACTAACTTTTAAAGTTAAGAAATCTACTAATCGTTTTGGTGGTTGCGAGTTTTCAATTTTTAATTTTTAACCAAGTTTTTACAATGAAAAAAATAAGTAACTTTTAAACAAAAACTTAAACAAAGACGTTTTAAAATTAAATTATTAAAACATATTTTCTTCTATTAGGAAATAAGCTAGCCCAGTAATTGTTTAGCCTACTGTATACGCTGTATTTTATTAAATCTGTAGCTAGCCCAATCCAGTTAGTGGTGCATTGGTTTATTAAAGGTGTAATATGAATTCTAAGCTAGCTGTTAGAGGCCCAATCCCATTTAGTAAGTCAGAATATTAAGTGAATTTGTTGCCAGCTTAGTAACATATTTCTGTTACTAGTATAACAGATTGTAAAGCTTCCTCTGGAAGCTATTCTATCTATAAATAGAGAGGTTGTAACTGTTTTCATTCCGATCAAAGAAAAAAGAATATTCAAAAACTACTTTCCCTCCAATTCTCTCTCTCTCATTTTTTCCCTCATTTTTTCGGTTTTTCATGGATTCTCTGAATTCTCTGATGGTATCAAAGCTCTTCTACGAGCTTTGGTACACTCATCTTCAACAATGTCTTCGCATTCCAAATCTAGATCTTCCGACGGAACTTAGGCAGTAGTTTGCCGGAATCTTCGCCCCCTCCTCCTCCAAAACACAGAAAAAGAAAAAGCTCTTTAGTCACATTTTCTCAGCCGATTTCAGCAAAGCTAGATGATAAAAATTTTCTCGTGTGGAAACATCAAGTAGAGTCAGCAATAAAAGGCCACAAACTTCACAGGTTTGTGGTGAATCCACAGATTCCTTTGAAATTTCTCTCTCCAAGCGATGAATAAGAAGTCAGAATAAACAGAGAATACAAGAAATGGGAACAATAAGATTAGTTGCTGGTTTCATGGCTTTTATCATCTATGTCAGATTCGTTTACCACTCGTGTACTAGGATGTGTCCACTCTTGGCAAGTTTGGGACAAAATACATGATTATTTTGACAAAGTAACAAGAGCAAAGGTATGACAACTCAGACAATAACTTAAGAGTGTGAAGAAGGGTTCAAATTATGTTACAAATTACTTGTTGCGGATTAAAACAATAGTAGATTCACTTGCATCCATTGGATCTCCTGTTACTAGTCAGGAATATTTAGATTTATTGCTGGAAGGATTGTCTGAAGATTTTGAATCCTTTGTAACAAATCTGGTTAGCAAGCTTGAACCATATAGTGTTGATGATGTTGAGTCAATGGTTCTTACACATGAGGCAAGGCTTAAACAACTGAAGAAGAGTGTGCCAGACTCTTTTTCTACAAATGTTGCTCACAAACATCCTCCTGGATTTGCTCCTAATAATCCAATTCCTCAATCTCAATCTACTCAATCCTCGGACAACACTCCAATGCAGTCATCTAATCAAGTTTATTCTCATCAATTCAACTCACAGTTTCAGCAGTAGAATTATCGTCTTCCTTATAAAGACAGAGGTAAAGGAGGCAGATTTTGTGGAAGATGAGGTAGGTCTAATTACAGATCTTATCTCTACTATGTAATATGCAATAGATCTGGAGATGATGCACAATTTTGCTATTATCGTTTTAGTTATAATAGTCCAGGAAATACTGCAACATACAACAATTATTTTGGTGCAAATCACCCTAATAATGTTGGTTATTTCAATGGTTCTGCTAGTACTTTTCATAATCATGCTGGTGGACAGAATCCTTCATTTCCTCACTACACTCTTGGTGGAGTTAATTTTGATGATGGTTCACACAATATTCCTCAATTTACTCGTCCTTTTAATTCTCATCCTCAAGCACACTATGGTACAACATCAGATCCTTGTGCTCCCAGTTGCTAAATTAATGTTGCTCATACTAACCATGGTCCTCGGCCTCAACAACCTGCAACTTTGGATTGGTTTCCAAATTTAGGAGCTTCTCATCATATCACTCCTCACTCACAGCTAGTGGATAATAAGGTTGATCTTGATGGCATGCACTCGATCTATATGGGTAATGGACAAGTTGTTCCTATTAAATCTTTTGGCACGACTCACTTCACTTCACCCTTACAGTCACACACTAAGTTAACTTTGCAGAATCTTCTTCATGTTCCACATATCACACAAAATTTAATGAGTGTTAGCCAATTTTCAAAGGACAATTCAGTTTATTTTGGGTTTCATTCAACTCACTGTTTTGTCAAATCACATGAAACTAATGAGGTTCACCTTCAAGGCAATATTGGAGCTGATGGATTGTACAATATTTCAAATCTGCACTTGATCATTGCAGCTGCTGGCAGTTCTTCTCCTCTTGTTAGTTGTAGCTCAATCAATCTTAGTATAAGACCTTCTACTTCTTACTCATTGTGGCATTTGAGACTTGGACATGTTCCATCCTTTGTAATAAAAAAGGTTTTAGATTCCTGTAATATTTCAACTGTAAATAAAAGCCTTTAGGATTTTTGCTCAGCTTGATGTCTTGGAAAAATATATAGACTCCATGCAAGTTCTTATACTTCCGTTTATCATGCTCCACTTGATTAATATACACTGACTTGTGGGGTCCAGCACCCATGACCTCTCATTGTGATTATCGTTGTTTTATCACCTTTGTTGATGCACACACTAGATACACTTGGATTTATCTATTGCGCAATAAGTCAGAGGCCTTGACAAATTTTCTGCACTTCAAGAAAATGGTTGGGTTACAACTAAATCTAAGAATTAAAGCAGTTCAATCTGATTGGGGTCGTGAGTTTCGTCCTTTCACCAAGTGCCCGCAAGAGTTTGGTATTACTCATCATCTTATTTGTCTACACACTCGTCACCAAAATGGTACTGTCGAGAGAAAGAATCGTCACATTGTTGAACTTGGTCTAACCTTACTTGCTCATGCACAAATTCCCCTATCTTATTGGGATCATGCCTTCCTCACTGTTGTTTATCTCATCAATTGTTTGCCAACAACTTCCTTGAATTTTGAGATTCCTTAAAGCATTTGGCTGAGCATGTTTTCCTTTTTTGAGACCTTACAATCAACACAAACTCCAATTTCGCTCTCTTTCACCCAATCCACACCTTTTTCTACATCATCACAAATTGTGCCCTTAATGCTTTCCCTTCAAATACCATTATTCTCACCCACATTTGTTGTTCCTTCATCAACTACCACTAGACCTTTAGCTCCATCCCTTTCTTCACCAGCACATATCTCACAAGAAGTTTCATCTGTTGTTTTCTGCTTCATCTTCTTTACATGATACACAAACAGCACCTACTGCCTCTGCTGTACAAGCTACTTCAACTCGACCTTCATCAGTTCATCTTATGCAGACAAGGTCCAAATATGGAATTGTTAAACCAAGGATTCAGCTTGATTTTCTTCTCGCTCATATGGAACCAAAGTCAGCTAATTAAGCAAGCTCTTGCTCATCCACAATGGCTAGCTGCCATGCAAGCAGAATATGATATTCTTCTTGCTAATAACACCTGGTCTCTTATTCCCTTACCTCATAATCGTTCACCTATTGGTTGTATGTGGTTGTTTCGGGTTAAAGAAAATCCAGATGGCACTGTAAATCACTACAAAGCTAGGCTGGTCGCAAAAGGCTTTCACCAACAACCTAGGTTTGATTATACAAAAACCTTTTCTCCTGTTGTAAAGCCCGTTACAGTTCAGATTCTTCTCACATTGGCTCTTACCCATGGCTGGACCCTACAGCAACTGGATGTTAACAATGCATTAAGCAAGTGTGATCCCTCACTGTTTATTCAGTCCACTTCTTTTTGTCAAACCTATGTGCTAGTCTATGTGGATGACATCACAGTGACAAGTTCTTCCATTACTGCTGTTCAATGACTTATCCAACGTTTGAATGATGCCTTTGCTCTCAAGCTACTAGGAAACTTGGAGTATTTTCTGGGTATTGAAGTTGTCTCATTACCCAATGGTTCTCTTCTCCTCTCACAGGCTAAGTATGTTCGTGACCTTTTAAATAAAACCAACATGGAATCTACCAAGGGAATGCCCACTCCCATGTCTAGCTGATTGAAACTGTCAAAATATGGAAGTGATTACTTTGAAGATCCTTCTCTTTATCGTTCAACAGTTGGCGCATTACAATATGCTACCATTACTAGGTTGACCTTATTTTTTCAGTTAATAAGGTCTGCTAGTTCATGTCAAATCCTCTTGTCTCTCATTAGAAAGCTGTAAAAAGGATTCTTAGGTACCCCAAAGCTACTGCCACTTATGGTCTAGTTCTTCAACCAACACATTCCTCCTCTCATCTTCATCTCACAGATTTATGTGATGCTGATTAGGCTGCTGACCCTGATGACAGGCGCTAGATCTACTTCAGGCTCTTGTGTTTATCTTGGCCCAAATTTGGTCTCTTGGTGGTCCAAAATTAAAGCAACCTCTTGTAGCAAGGTCCAACACAGAAGCTGAGTATCGCAATATTGCAAATACTACTGTAGAAGTTTTGTGGATTCAAACCTTCCTCACTAAATTGAAAGTTCCTTTCACTACTCCCATCATCTACTGTGACAATCTTAGCACCGTGAATTTATCTCATAATCATGTTCTTCACAGTAAAACTAAACATATGGAGTTGGATTTGTTCTCTGTGCGTGAAAATGTCATACCTGAACATCTTATTATGTCTCATATACCAGTAGAGCATCAAATTGTCGATACATTGACCAAGCCATTGCTTGAACTCAAGTTTCTATCTTTCAAACACAAACTCAGGGTCCTTGACAAGTTCTCAAGCTCTCCTGAGTTTGAGGGGGAGTATTAGGAAATAAGCTAGCACCGTAATTGTTTAGCCCACTGTATGCGTTGTATTTTATTAAATCTATAGCTAGCCCAGCCCAGTTAGTGGTGCGCTGGTTTATTAAAGGTGTAATTTGAATTCTAAGCTAGTTGTTAGAGGCCAATGCCCATATAGTAAGTCAGTAAATTAAATGAATCTATTGCCAGCTCAGCAACAGATTTCTGTTACTAGTATAACAGATTGTAAAGCTTCCTCTGGAAACTATTTTCTCTATAAATAGAAAGGTCGTAACTGTTTTCATTCAAATCAAAGAGAAAAGAATATTCAGAAACTACTTTTCCCTCCAATTCTCCCATCTCTCTTCTTTTTCCCTCCTATTTTCAGTTTTTCATGGATTCTCTGAATTCTTTGATCTTCAACCCTATCTTCATCCAAGTCTATTTTATAACCAAAATCAATCTATAACCAATAACAACAAAAAAAAAATCATGTAAAACCCAACAAAACATTCATTTACCCCAATCATTTTACACTGTCAACATATGTTCACTAAACTTGTCAAATTCTACATCCAGGCCAAGCATAATGGTTGATTCTAGGATGCATGTGCATCCAGGTGGTGTATAAGTACTCACTACAAGAAATTCACTATTTAGCGATGACTTTGTAGCGACGACCATGACACTGTCGCTATTAGTGACGGCCAGCCGACGCTAAAGACATCATCGTTGAAAAAACAAGTATTTTTTATGTAGCGACGGCCAGGCCGTCGCTACTTAGTAACGTTAGCGTCGGTCAGAGCTGACGCTAAAGGTATAATAATTTTTTTAAATTTTTTTTTATTTAGCGTCGGTCAGGTCGTCGCTAAAGGAATTTTTTTAGCGTCGGTCTTTGTAAAGTTAGTGTCGGTCTGGTCGTCACTAATTTTTTGTTAGTTTTTCAATATATATATAATATTTTGCGCTATATATTCCAAGAAACAAACTTGGCGTAACGGTAATGGTCCTTCTTTGTATTGTGCAGGATGTGGGTTCAATTCTCTCAATTGATAAATCTGGGAAGGAATGATTATTTTTGAAAAAATATTTAGCGATGACGCTATGTAGTGACGACCATGGGTCGTTATGGAATTAACGAGCTAAATAGCGTCGGCCATAAAATGTCGTCACTACTGCATTAACGACAATGTTTTTTATGACGGCCAAGTCGTCGTTGCAGGGAAAAAACCGTCGTTATTTCATAATTAGCGACGGCTTTTGTGGCGGCTAATGGTGTTTACTAAATTATAAAATATCATTGTAAACAAGTTTACTTCATATTAGCTATTGTTTACAATGATCGATTTTGGTACATATTTTAGCTATGAATTAACTAAAATAAAATAATGGTGTTTACTAAATTATAAAATATCATGTTATTTTCATTTTATTTTTTTTAAGTCTGTACACAAAATAATGACTTCACTATTATATAAAAATTAGAAAATAAAAATATGATATTGTTTTTATAGTTATTAATAAAAAAATTCTCACCCCAAATATACTCTAATAAAGTCTAAAAAAAATGCCTATATTTGGATAAAATTAAAGGCTCATGACACCCTACAAAGCTAAATGACATTTATATATTACATTGGAATATGGTTCTTTTACATTCAATTTTAACATGTGATATATAGGTATTAAAAGGAGAAAGATGAAAAATAATAGAGTGGAAAAATAAAAATAAATGTGATGAAATTAAAAGAAATAAAAGATTGCAAAAGAGATGTGTAAAAAGATATATATAAAAAATTAATAGTGTGAAAAATTACGCATTATTATTTTATATTCCCTTTTCCTTTAGTTTTATCTATACCTTAGTTACAAATACAGCGCAACCGATCAACATGTATTGGTCCGAGTGGAAGGGGCTCGGATTCCTTAAGCATGTGGTCCTGGGTTCGATCTTTGGATCTATGTATATGGAAAAAATACTGTTGTGAGGGGTCCCACTCTACGCCTGACAGTACCTCGAGAAATTAGTCTCTTACCTACCGGGTGTAGGGATGGCAATAGGTAGGGTTTGGGTGGGGTACTATAGTACCCGTCCCCATACTCGCGTTTTAAAAAAAAATACCCGTACTCGGACCCATACTCGCGTGGTAGTGATTCTAGTACCCGTACCCTTACCCGTTGGGTACTCAACTACCCGTACCCATTACCCGCACTTTTGTTAATTATAAGAAAATAAATTGATTAGAAAATAAAAATTAATTAAAAAGTAAATAAAAATTAATCCATAGATCATCCAAGTTTAACCTATAAAACAATAATTATGTGGAAGTGGATGAGAGATTAAAACAATGGGAGGGGAAATGGAAATTAGTTCATGTTTTGCTATTTTTAGTGTGTAAGACAAAATTATAACATTTAAATTAATTAAATTAGTAATATATATTAATGTTTTTTGATGACTATAATATATATTAGCATTAATTATTTTTTTAAAAAATATTAATTAATAATATAAACATATATATTAAATTAATTATATGTATATAAATTACATTAATTATATATATTATATAAGTGCGGGTATGGGTAGGGTACCATAGTACCCGTACCCGCACTCGTACCTATTAAAAAGGTGCGGATAATTATCCTACCCATTATGGGTAATTTTTGCGGGTACCCACTAAATCTGGGTCCAATTGTCGTCCCTAACTGGGTGGGAGGATACTGGGAAACCAAAAAAAAAAAAATACAGTGCCACTGTCCTAAGAGTATTATCTCTAATAATAAGGAATATATGTGGTTAATATAAAAAAAATGCAGGACCACTTGACTGAACTGTCAAGATTCATTGAGTGAAGATAACAACCCCCAAACATCCACCGTCAAACACGCCGGCAGCTAAACCTCTCGGAAACCCCGAATCTCCATCGAGTCACAAATCTCAACAAACGCTTTTCTTTTTCTTTTTATATTTTGGGTTGAAACTCGATCAAGACACTCTTTTTCAGTTTTTCTCCTGGTCCTTCAAAGACAATATAAGGTTTATTAATTAAATATTATTCAACCAGCCTGTCCCGGTTTGAGTTTAGTAATTCTTATTTATCACCCTTTCATGGTAGAAGCGGGCTGGTCAAAATTTGTTGCTGTCATCTTCGTAGTATAAGACAAATTAAAGTTTTCACTATATATATAAAACAAGATTATATATTAATTCAAGGTACTATTATATTATATACATTCTATAAAATAGTAGTAGTACACAATTTGACTATTATCAAGAACTTTTTTTATCCAATAAGACCAGTTGGGGACATAATCATCCATGAAAAATAATAGCCAATATTTGTTTACTATTCATCAATTATTATTTTTTTATACACAAAATTAATTTATAAAACATCAAATTGAATGGCCGTTTTGTTTTTGCCTTCCCCGGTCCCTTCCCCCTAATTTTGCACTAAATTCAGGATTATGTTTTTCCTGCTAAAATATTGTATAAGATACTTTTGCTAAATCAGAGGTTGTGAGTAAGAACCAATTAATATATACTTATTCATAGGTAGTAGGTAGTGAGATTTGAGGACCATTTGATATAATATAGAGCAATATTATATAGTAATGCAATAATTCAGATGTGGATTTATACGGACATTATTATCATCATCATTATTATTTTTTTAGCATTAGCCAATGCGTTATCTACATTGTCAGTAGTAAGATGTACAAGACAACAATAATCAAGCTTTGCGCGAGATGCGTGGCTTTCTGTTCGAATCTACATCGACACAGCGATTCAGAAAGGTGCACCGTGCACGTGCTATAACAACCGCATATACCAATTTAGTAAATAGAAAATTCAGCAATTACATTGTAATTGAGTAATCAATCAATTAATTACCCTATATGGCTAGTTACTAGTTACTATCTTTAGCCATTTTTTTAATGATATATGTACCTGTTAGAACTTTTCTCTAGCTGCATGCATGTCACATTAATGGAATGAATATATGAACTATAAGAGTTTAATGCGTATGATGATGATCTTGGGTGATAAAGATCGATATAAGTAATGAAATATTATTTGATAAATATATATTTTTTATTTATTATTAAATTTAATAAATAATGTGACAATATATAATTAAATGTTAAAATAAAAAAAAACTAAAAATGCATATCCACTAAAATTATAAAAAAAAGTATCTAGTATTTTAAAATATAAGTAAGTATAAAAAAAATATTTAAGATGATTAAAAATTCTAGCTTTTACTGCACTGTAAATTACACACAACTTTGAGGCAACCATACGTTCAACATTTCAAATTAGGTATATATGGAAAAATTAAAGGAAATGATGAAATAAAAATTACAGGATTAATACATAATTTTGAGAATACAATGTATGTTCCAACAATGCTAGAAAAATAAAGGTTGTTCTGAGACATTTCTAGCCCTTGGCCATTTTATTCTCTTCTTATATTATCTTGCACCTTCTATCAAATCCGATCTAAATTCACGTTCCAAAATGCTTTTGGGTCGCAACACTGTTCCAAAATGCTTTGGGTCACATTGCTCTAAAAGTCAATAACAACTAGTAATAATTCAAAGACAGCCAGCCTTATATAGTATAGAATAATATCAAGCTTCCTAGAAGGTGAGTCTCAATTAGGGAAAAGTAAACTTATCAATTATGGTTAATTGGAGTTAAAAGGTAAATAAACACACTATAAAATGGGGTTGAACCAGTTCTTATGAGCATAACCAAAACCCATTTCAAAGTAAACTTGGGGGAAAATGCGGTCCCTAATGGCCTCCTCTCTCACTCTTGCACTGGCCTTATTGTTTTTCAGCCTCCCATCAGAGATTTCAGCTAACTACGCCTATCCTTCACCTCCACCTCCCAAGGAGCCTTACCACTATCCATCTCCACCACCACCAGTCCACTCACCTCCACCTCCCAAGGAGCCTTACCACTACCCATCTCCACCACCACCACCTTACAAGAAGCCTTACAAGTACCACTCTCCACCACCACCAGTCCACACCTACCCTCCCCACATTCCACACCCAGTCTACCACTCTCCCCCACCACCACCAAAGAAGCCTTACAAATACCCATCTCCACCACCTCCAGTACACAAGTACCCACACCCACACCCTCATCCAGTGTACCACTCTCCACCACCACCACATAAGAAGCCATACAAGTACCCATCTCCCCCACCACCAGTGCACAAGTACCCTCACCCAGTCTACCACTCTCCTCCACCACCATACAAGAAGCCATACAAATACCACTCTCCTCCACCACCAGTTCACACCTACCCTCCCCATATTCCCCACCCAGTTTACCACTCTCCACCACCAACACCATACAAGAAGCCTTATAAGTACCACTCTCCTCCTCCTCCAGTCCATTCCCCTCCCCCACCACACTACTACTATAAATCACCTCCACCACCACCTTACCATCATTAGATAGCGGTAAGTTTGGCATTACACCACATCTTCAATGCTATTAATTAGTACAAAATCAGGATTTGATTGTCAAGTTTAATCTTTTTTATCAGCATTGTCAAGTTTAATCTTAATTAATTGAAACCAAAATTCATGTAATGAGGCTTTCTTTTATTAATTTTTATTATTTTAAAGTGTGTTTGATAAAACATATCACTTAGATATATGTATGAAAGCTGAAATTAAAAGCTGAAATACATTGTATTACTGTTTGTTAATATAATTTTTTAGATACTTACTAGTTTTTTTTTAAATACTATTAGAGTTAGTTTTTTAAAAAAAACTCTTATTTTTAGTATTAGTTGATAATTTATTATAAATTTATCTTCCAACCACCTCTCGTCATCGTTATTTAATAATTAATAATATTATTCTATATCATTTTATAAATGCTAGTTTTGTCAAAGAGCTTGAATTGTAGATTAATTTCTTATTGATTTTTTTTTATTATTGTATTTGGTTAAGGGATCTGACATGAACTGACGGACCAATATACATTCTTATATATGTAGGACCTAAACAGAAAGTGTGAAAACAAAAGAAAGCCATGGACGAAGGTGCATTTTACAAATGCAGAGAGAAGTTTATAAGATTGGGGATTCTTCATATATATTTCGTCATCAGTATTTGATTATTGTTGAGAGGACTGCGTTTATTTACTTATTTTAATTGTGTTGATGTTGTATTAGACAGTTGTAAGGCACTGCCCCCTCATGTGTTGATCTGCAGTTGTCTATATGCATTGTAATTTCAAAGTTTGGTTTATCAAGCTGACCAAGCCAAATAAATAAATCTGTTATATTATTCCTCCGATATTTTTCTACAAAACTTTTTACAATAATAATTTCCATCACATCAATTATTTTACGGAAAAAGATACTTCAAAAAAATTTCGTGGAAAAGTGTAGAAAAAATAAAATAATAGAGAAAAAAATAAAAATATTTTAATCAATATAATGAGAAAGGATGTGAAAATGATAGGAAAAAATGCATGTTAAAAAGAGTGTAATAAGAATGGATGTAGAAAAATTAAAAATATTATTTTATCTCATACTTTTCTATTTTTTCATATTAATTTCTCTCCTTATACAAATATAATTTCTCAATAAATAATCCCTATTAATTATATAATTGAAATAAATTTAAATTGTCATTTGTTTCTAAGGCTTCTTTTCCATTATTTTTGTGATAATAATAGTTTGAGTTTATTTGTTTCTTATATATATATTTGTGATAACTTTTTTGTGATGTTAATTCATTTTTAACTTTTACTATTTAAAAGTGAATTTGGTATCCAGAAATGTAGAGTGCATATCCCTATGAAGTGAGGAGAGAGAAATAATAAAATGTATATATTGAATGATATAATTAAAAGGTATAGAAAGAACTATAAGAGCGTCAAATAAGTACTATTGAGGTATCTATGATTAATTCATTATTCTTTATATATAGCAACTTTAAGGACATATATTATATGAATACTTATATCTATACAACATGTATATACAATATATTCTATAATTAATGTGAGAGATAGGGAAAGAAAAAAGAGAAGTGTGTTTTAATGAGTGATATAATGAAAAAAAAAAAGAAAAATATTGTATAAATTATTGTAGGAAGAGACTTTATGAATATTATAACTCTACATATATCTCTTTTCACCCCTGTCAGTGCGCTTCTCATCTTGGGGTGTGCATAAAACTTTTTTCGTTTTTCTAATCAAGCATCCACTGGCTTCTTAAGAAACATGACCATTAGTGACATTTGGTATGTCCCTTGCTTCAACCCTCTAGGCTGAGAAGTTCAGGACAAATAATAGTAAAACTGCAAAGTAAATAATTAATTGTTAAATCCATTCACCGCTATCATCTCTGTCACCACCGCTGTCACTACCACCTAACACCGCTGTCGCCGCTGTCACTATCATCTAACACCATTTATCACCACTATTATTGCTTGGTACCCTATACCACAGTCATCATTGTCGCCGCCATCGTCATCACCGCTGTCGCCGCTGTCACTATCATCTAACACCATTTATCACCACTATTATTGCTTGGTACCCTATACCACAGTCATCATTGTCGCCGCCACCATCATCACCGCTGTCGCCGCCCTACACCCCCTACTCTACCACCGTCCAACATCCCATATTAAATTTTAATATACTTAATTAAATAATAAATAGGATAAGGATATATATGTAATTGAACACATATCATCATGTTTTGTTATGTAGTTATACCAATTACACAACACATAAAATATTTTTTATCCTGTTACATTATGTTCTGTTTTGTTCCTTCCTATTTTGTCTCGTTTTGTTCATCTACCAAACGCTACCTAAGAGTTGCTTAAATTGTAAAAATTGCTTAAAAGTAAAAAAAGATGATGTGTACAAGTACGACCCACATAAAAATTAATATAATAAATTTTAAGCAACTTGGGAAGAATTTACCATTGGAGATGATATAATCTTAATTAACCAATAACTCATTTTTTTTTTTTTGTAAACCATAGGTATCCCCAATTACTAGAGGCAATCCTATTCGGGGCTTAGTCACAGTTAAGGCTCCTCACCCCTCCCGAAGAATGTGTTTAGTGAGGATACTCTTAATTAGGGATGGAAATAGGCCGAGCCGAGCTAGGCTTTCCAAGGCTTGAGTCTGGCCTGCACCTTAAATCCATGGCCTGAGCCTGACCTGTTACCTGACATAGGCTTTATTTATGGTCTGAGCCTAGCCTATTTGAAGTCTGATGAGGCCTGAAAGCCTATTTAAAAGCCTGTTTTATAGTAAGGTACTTGACTATATTATAAACATATATATGAATAGACTTATAGGTTCAAGTTTTTAATATACTTAAATGTTTATACAAGCTAATAAGTATATAATTATAAGGAAAAGTAATAACAAATCTTTATAATAATAATAGAAATATAAAAAATATTAGTATTTTATTTATATTTAGTTAAATAGACCGGCCTGATAGGCTTAAAAGACTTTTTCGATGGCCTAAAACTTGGTCTGTTTTGCTATATAGGCTTTTGAAAAAGTCTTGGCCTGCTCTATTTAATAAATTGGTCTGGCCTGAGCCTGATATAGGTTAGGTAGTAGGCCCTGAAGAGCAGCCTGACATGTTCCCACCCCTACTCTTAATTGTCTATATTCATACTATTAATAAAGGAAATACCCTCTTTTTTTGTTTTCACATTTCACTACATAAATTTATCCTTATATTAAATTTTAATTTTTTAATTATAACTACTTCTATAAAGATAAGTATATATCTAAATTACTTTTTTTTCTTTTATATTTTATTTTTATTTAAAATATATAGAGAGGCGTTCGTGCCTCTCTCCCCTAGTATTTATATAAAGTAGTATTTTGATTTTAATTTTAATATTTTAGTAATATATTACATTTTGTTACATAGTCCCTTTTAAAATAAATAAAATGGTGTAATTTTCATTCTAATTATAAAAATATAAAAAAATTTCAAGTGTATTAGTTAATAATTTTTTATATCATTCATTTCCTGTGAATCCTATATTAATTAGGCACTCGCTCATTCTCTTGCGGAGTGGATGTATTTATTATTAATTATGAACATTTCTTATATAAAATTTGAATCTACAACAATAATTTTTTTATTGATTTTGATGATTTTAATCAATTGTTTCTTTTAAAATGATTGAAAATAGTAATATAAAATATGTTAATGTTATTAATATGCGATAAAATAACATTAAAGACCAATTATTCTCTATATATTAATTTTACGATTTTATTATAAAAAGATACCCTCACTTTCTCTATTCTTACTTCTAGAAAACTACATGTCATTTTCTATTTTTTCCCCTATTTTTCTCTAGCGTCCATACCCCCCTTTATCATAGTTCATAAATATTCCTTTAAATTTATCTCAATTTATTTGAAATTTAAATATTTATAATTATAATTTTTAACTTACTTTTTTCTATTAGAGATCTTTTATTAATTCAAATATATATTCTTATTATTGTTATTTAATAATGTATAATCCTTAATTAATAATTACAATAACAACAAATGTTTGATTTTAAAAATTTGATTAATACAAGAATTATATATGTAATAATTTAAAAATCATATGAAATATTATTGGTTAAATAATATAATTGGAATAATTATTTTTTATAAATTAATAATTTAAATTCAAAATAATTATCCTATAATTATTATAAATATATTTAAATTAAATCTCTAATTCAATCTAATCATCTCTTAATATTTATATATTAAATTTAAATTATGTTATTTTGAATTTAACATATAATTTATATTTTAATATATTTATTTGTTATTAAATATATTTCATACATTATGCTGGATATAATAATTATTTTTTCTAACTAATATATTAAAATTTATTATTTTTATTTCATCTATTTACATTCTACATTATGAGATACACTTACGTGTTATAAATAAATAAAAACTTGAATATTCTTTCCACTCATATTTTTTATATTTTCTTTTACACCTATATTTTTCTATTTTTCTGTTATTTATCTTAACTATCAATTATTATAATTTTCATATTTTTTAAAAATTTTTTTTTTACATTTTACACACCTTGAAAATGTGGTGTTGGATTTTTTTTTCCTACCAAATTAAAATGAGTAATATTATATATACGAAATTATAACATAACATATAAATTAGTTAGACAAAAAGAGAAAAGAGAGTAATGAGAGAAAGTGGTAAGAATTGATATATAATTTGTTGTTGTAAGAATTCATATCTCAATCAAAATCACTACCGCATAAAGAATCTCTATGTAAGTCTCATCCTTATCGTACTCCACGTGTTAATTTGCATGTTGAGGTTCACTATTACATGCTGCCACCTTTCCACGGACTTGTGGATTTACAGTTAGACCCTTGCTCAGTAGAGTCACCCACCGCCATAAATAATCTCATCATCACAAATGACTCCCTCGAATGACAACTGTCTACATCCTCAGTCAAGGTCAAAATCGTCATTACACCATCCATGGTCCATGAAAGAAAACACCGTTAAAATGGAGAAGTGAAAAAGCAAGTATAGCAGAGGCACAAAGATGATCACGAAACCAGGCCTGGTTCTCACGTGCTCTGCACGTGTTTTACTCTTCCTCTACGCTCTAACGCTATCCTGCACTGCCCTCACCGTCACCGGAACCTCAGAGAACCATGAAACGACCATTCAGGACATAGCTAGAAAGCTGAAGCTCAAGGACAACCAGCTTCTCACCACAGAGAAGAGGTTCAAGATTTTCATGGAAAATTACGGAAAACGATACGCCACGAAGGAAGAGTACCTGCAACGTCTCGGGATTTTCGCCAAAAACATGGCTAGAGCAGCAGAGCACCAGGCACTGGATCCCACGGCCATCCACGGCGTCACGCAATTCTCCGATCTCTCAGAGGAGGAGTTTGAGCGATTCTACACCGGCGTTAAAGGCGGGTTCTCGTCGAGTAATGCCGCCGGCGGTGAAGCTCCGCCGTTGGACGTGGAAGGATTGCCGGAGGATTTTGATTGGAGGGAGAAAGGGGCGGTTACTGAAGTTAAGATGCAGGTAGTGTATATAAGTTAAGTTAAATCCGTTTTAACTACACATGCATGTAGCAATTTCTAGTTTTTCTCTCTCGCATTCTTTTTTATTGGTTTTGACTAGTGTTTAGGTAAAGATTATTTTCTTTTCTAGTTCTGAGTCGTTTCTCTGTTCTGTTATATATATTTGAGTTTTTGATTCGTCAATGTTTTGTTTTACTTTTTTTGGAGAACAATAATTCTATTTCTGATGCTAATTATGGGAAGATGTAATTTAAGTTTTAAGTATCAGATAAATATATTTGCTAGTTTTACATAAAAAATCTAGATTTTTTGTGCATAATTTTGATACAGGGTAAATGTGGATCTTGTTGGGCTTTCAGCACTACAGGAGCCATAGAAGGTGCTAATTTCATTGCCACCGGCAAGCTCCTTAATCTTAGTGAACAACAGCTTGTAGACTGTGACAACAAGGTATATAACTCTATGTGAAAAGCACTTTGATTGACAAATCAGCTATCCTGAATCTGTACAGAGATTTTTCTGTACATAGATTGTATCCGCTCTTTCCATTCTTGTTTGAGTTGTGTTATTTGTAACTAACAATTTTGTACTACACACTTTCAAACTTCCTGTCTATATCTCTACCTATCACATGACATTCCATACTTCCTCTCTTCTATTTTTTTTTATCTCTACAAGAATAATTTCTCTTCTGGTTTTATATATGCTGAGATCTTGTTGTATTATTTCTTTTTCCAAGTGTGACATAACAGATA
The DNA here is from genome assembly GCA_026901365.1 of Sesbania bispinosa. Taxonomy (NCBI): domain Eukaryota; kingdom Viridiplantae; phylum Streptophyta; class Magnoliopsida; order Fabales; family Fabaceae; genus Sesbania; species Sesbania bispinosa. The sequence continues at coordinate 342,356 of QLOH01000244.1, forward strand.
AGAGTTCATGTGACAATGGTTGTAATGGAGGCCTTATGACAAATGCCTATAATTATTTGATTGAGGCTGGTGGGGTAGAGGAAGAGTCTTCATACCCCTACACAGGGGACAGAGGTGAATGCAAGTTTGATCCAGAGAAAGTAGCAGTTAGAATCACAAATTTCACCACTATCCCTGTGGATGAGAACCAAATTGCGGCACATCTAGTCAAACATGGTCCACTTGCTAGTAAGTCCCCTGAATCAAACAAATTAATTAACCCCTATGTATAATGTCCCAGTGATATTTGTGTTTATAAATGAACATTCATGAATCATGAACTCTAATGTGCAGTGGGGCTAAATGCGATTTTCATGCAAACTTACATTGGTGGTGTCTCATGCCCTCTCATATGTGGCAAGAGATGGCTCAACCATGGTGTATTACTTGTGGGATATGGTTCAAGAGGCTTCTCCATTCTCAGGCTTCGCAAAAAACCATATTGGATCATCAAGAATTCATGGGGTCAGGGATGGGGAGAAAATGGCTATTACAGGCTTTGCAGAGGGCATGGTATGTGTGGAATGAACACAATGGTTTCTACTGCAATGGTGGCTCAAACACAAACAACTACGAACAAATTATATGCTTCCAATTAGCTAGCTCTGCTTTGCCTAGTTATGGAGAATCGTAATAAAGTTCTGATGCAATTTAGAAAATCAGAATATTTTCTTCGTAGGCTATGTATGTTAAAACCTTCCACCGAATTGTAATAGTTTGCATCTCCTCTTTAGCTTCTTAAGTTTAAGTTCCCTCTAAGAAATTAAGAAGGCTTTGATATGTGTGATGATATAATAAATATGTTTCAGAATATAATGTGCAAGGTGCTATAATATTTAAGGTCTTTCCAGATTGAACATAGAGCATAACGTGTTACAAGAGTTGCAACGTTCCGATATAAATTTGTGTAATTGATCCACTGGATGAGAATGCAGACTTTAATATGGTGTGGTGTATAAAATGTCAGGGCGGATGGACAATGTTCGTAAACTTCCAATCCATGCCATTGTATATTGGCTCTAAACTAGTCCCTTTCTTCTCTCATTTTATTGTAACTTCTAAGCAAACAAGATGCCTTCATACCTTCAAAGGTGAGTTCAAATAACAAACAAGAACAATTGGGTGTGTGTTTAGAGAAACCAACTAGGAAAGATTGAAAAGTAAATAAAATGAAATGGGATGGCTTATCTGGATTAGATGCCCAGTGGTGTTTCTTGACCCAGGAAATATCATTGTTTCTTGGATACAACAATAGCTCAGAATTTTATATCATAATATGAAACAATAACACAGCCCTCCGTTGTAGTCTAGTTGGTTAGGATACTCGGCTCTCACCCGAGAGACCCGGGTTCAAGTCCCGGCAACGGAACATTTTATTTTGTCTTTTTGTTTTAAACAATTCCTTAAAATGTGTGGATAAACAAAGGCTAAAAGTATCTAATCAACACTATAACAACTTGTTTTATACAAATTCCTTTAAAATGTACAAATTCCGTTAAAATGTGTGGATAAACAAAAGCTAAAGTATTTAATCAAATACCATACAATTTTTTCGGTTAAATTCCTTTAAAATGTGTGGATAAACAAAGGCTAATAAAATAAATTTTGTTTCGTTATTTATATAGAGTTTAATATATATACAATTTTTTCGGATCGGCCATTGAAGTGGTGAAGGTATTGGTTCACGATTTATTGGTTCAACTGTGATCGAAAAGGTGATAATTAAATATACAATTTTTAATATTATATATATTAAACAATAAATTGATATAAAATATTAAGAAATAAGATTAATCAAATTAAAATCATCATAAAATAATAATATGATATTTTTATTATAATTATCTAATTATATTTTACATTATATAAATTTATTTTCACAAAATATACAAATTTTAAAAAAAAATTAGTTGTGATAAAATAAATTTTGTTTCGTTATTTATATAGAGTTTAATATATATACACTGTCAATGTAAAAAAGTTTTACACAGACATCCAATAATGTGTTGCCACATTATTTATTGAATTAAATAACACATTTAATTGATATTCATTAAATGATGTGGTAGCACACCATTGGATGTTTGTGTAAATTTTCTGTACACTGACACTGTATATCAATTAAATCCATTTATATATATGGTATATATATTAGATTTCGCACAATAAGATTTAAGAGAAGCTTGCGTAGCAGTCAGAATGACGTTGCGTTTCCTCATACGTTGGGTTTGAATCTCAGCTCTGCCCATTCAAGGATTTTTACAAAAAAAATATTTGTTAGGCGGGTCTCATGTGAACCGGCCGGTTTCAGCGGTTCGCTGTCAGTTCACCGGTTCTGAAACCGGTTCACAAGTCACTGGTTCTGCAGGCATGACTAGACTGGTCAAGGTCCCGGTTCACGGTTGAACTGATTGGACCGGCCGATCCGGTTCTCAAAACACATACATCATAACGTATCTAATCAACACCATAACAACTAGTTTTTTTCCTATCAATTCTAGTAACCTTTAAGTAAATAAGTTGTATATATTTCTTTTCAATGGTTTTACCCCTACTTAAATCATATTTGTCATTGTCCATTACTAGTTTTTTGAGAAATGAAATTCATACATCATACAACAATACAACCAAGGTAGATAAAGAGAGAAAAGAAAAAGAAGAGAGAGAAATGTGAGATGTGATGTTGAGATATAGAGAGAAAAAGTGTGTTGTGTGAGTTGTTGTATGAATAAGTAATCTCTAGTTTTTTTCCTATCAATTCTAGTAACTTTAAAGTAAATAAGTTGTATATATTTCTTTTCAATGGTTTTACACTACTTAAATCATATTTGTCATTGTCCATTAATAGATAGCTTAATGACTATGAGAGAGGCATGTGGTATATAATAAGAGAGCAGGGTTTTTATATTAAAAAAAATCCCATCCTTATTTTTATATTTTTGTTGAAAAGTCAATTATGTATGGCTTGTAATTTTTGGTGTCTACTACCTAACCTTTTTTTTTTTTTGCCAAATTTTGAAAGAAAGGAACATGACAAATGTGGGTGCGCATGTGTAACTGTCCAGGTCTCACAAATTGTGTTACTGTGGAGCGAAGAAACCCTAGAGCAAAGAAAAGAAAGGTAATAGGAGCGCCACACCCGCTCCTTGAGGGATTCTCCCCCTCGGGGCATCTCTCTCTCATGGAGGAAGGTTTACTACCCATTTTAGTTGGTTTTTCGGGTGTGTTTGACAAAACTAGATGATAAGTTAGCTAGTAGCTGATAAGCTAGTTTTTAGTTGATAAGCTAGCTAGTAGCTGATAAGCTTCGAGCTGATAAACTAGATTATTGAATTAGAAGTATTTGGTAAAACTAGATGATAAGTTAGTTGGTAAATGTGAAATGACATAAAAGGACATAACTATATAAGTTTTATTATATAAATTTTATTTATGTTTTCTAGAAAAAATATATTATTATGTAATTACAATTTTAAATTTAAAAAAAATAATAATTAAATTCTTATTAAATCTTTAGTGACAAAATATTTAATAAAAAATTAAAATAAATATTGAAATTGATAAAAAAAATAGTATAATATAAAAACAATTTCATAAAATAGTGAAAAGAAAATGATAATTTAATTAATTCATAATTTTTAAATTACTTATTATATAGGTAATAATAGGTAAAAAGAAATTGAAAGGTTTTTGTCACTAAAATTGAAAATAGGTAATAGTAGGTAAAAAGAAATTAAGGATAATAAGGAAGTGTATTAAAATATATATAAGGGATAGTAATGGAAGAAAATTAAATAAGCTACAAGTTAGGTGAAGTACGTAGTTTGTAGCTTATAAGCTAGAAGCTCCTAAAATAAGCTACTTTAGGTACCTTACCAAATACTTTTATGTTGGTCAAACTAGTTTATAAACTAGTCAAATAAGCTAGTAGCTAACTTATTGGGTGGTTTTTCCTCGTTTCTAGTACTATGGAATACTACAGTTGTAGTATGATAAAAAAAAATTATAATATAGTGAACACTAGTTGTTGGGGACTTTTCCACTTAAAATTCACTCAGCATTTTCTTTTCTTGAGTTATTGTTTGTGAGAATAAACATTAGTGATAGTGGGTCTTGTTATTTTTTACGGTACTATTTATAGGCTGTTGTGAATTTTACCGATTCTTCAAAGATTTAATTACGCTTTCATTCACACTCATAAAGTATTTATAAGATACTTGGGGTGTTTCTAATTTTGATATCCTAACAATCCCCTACTCTTAATTCCCCTATTCTAGACAAAAAAATTCATTTTTGAACAACTTGTTAGGATCCAGCCAATATATATATATATATATATATATATATATATATATCATCAAATCCAAATATTTCACTACTAACAAAATTAGAGGGCAGTGCATGACTTTTGGAAATCTACATATATAATTTACGGTGCATCTTTTGTTTAAAAACTTGAAGTGTTTTAAGAGGTGTTCACATTGTCTTTTTACCTTTTATATAAATAGAGGCCTTGGCAAATGAAGTAAGGCATGCGAAACAAAAGCAAAAAAAAAAAAAAAAGTTTCTTAGAATAATTAAGATAAAAATAGGGTATAAGCAAATTATGAGTGTGAGAAGAATACACCGGGTTAGGTATAATTTCTACTACTCATTAGTACCAGTAAAATGTAGTATATGAATAGAAGTATGTCTCATTATAAATAATATATTTTATATCTCTTATATGGAAGTATGTGAAGATGATAATGTAATTATCCTATGATAATTAGTGGAATATTATTTTTCAAAGTTTAATTTATCCTGTGATTTTTTCCCTCACATTAGAGGTTTTTTCATGTCAAATGTTTGTGTTTTTTTGTTGTTTAGAATCATTATGCTACAAGTTTTAATTTATTAGATCACAATTATCACTTGCTAATTTCCTTTGAAATTTTATTTATACTCATGTTACGCTTGTTGAGCTCAAGATAACCAATTCACCATTATATTTTAATGTCTATTTGGCGGGCTTTTTTTCCACTTATAAGTAGCTTTTGAGCTAAAATCATACCAAACAATATATAATAAAAACTCTTAAAAATAAAAAGTTACTTTTTTTTTTACAAAGAAAATTAACTTTTAGAAACGCCAAAAAAATGAGCTTTCTAAAAAAGAGTTGCGGAGCTTTCTAAGTTGTATACACTCTTTGATTCACATATGACGAAACAAAGGTATCGTTCTTATATTTTTTTAGCAGTAAAAACAATAAATCCATTGGATCATCAAATGCTCGATTTTATTTTTTTATTTTTCTAGAAACCTTCCTTCTTCTCCTAGCTCTCTCTCATTCCTGGTCTCACTCTCTGCAATCATGGAATTTTGGGGTAACACTTTCTCTATTTCAGTTCTTAGTTCCCACATCTTCTATTTATTAGCCTTTTTAATTTTTGAGTTTTTATTTTGAATTCCTTGCTTTCTTTGTATTGTACCTTGCGACTAATTCACGTTGTGTGTTGGCATCCTTGTCATGCTGCAGTTCACCATTTTTTACATTGACACTTTCTTTGGCCTCCTCCATTTTTAAGTATCATGGCCAAAAGTTTTATATTCAATTGATACAATTTTCTTTTTAAATGATACCATAATTCAAGGAATTAAAAGGGTGAAGACATAGCAGTTTTGTTAACAATAGTTTATTTTTTAAAAAAATTCATTACTTAAAAAATATTGGAATTACATATCATTTTATTATAATTTTAATTAAAATAAGAATTTTTATAAATATTTTACCATTTCCTTTATAATATGATTCTTTATGAATTATTATTTATATAATAAATTTTTTTAATCCTTTTCTTATTAATAATTTTTTAATTAATTCATTAAGTAGCACTATTTAGAATTTTATAATTTGATACTCTATATATTAATTCTAAAAAAAATATTTTTATCAAAGTTTTTTAATCAAACAACTTTTAACTTAAATTCGGTTTTTAAACTTTTTTTAAAAAAGTTTAAACTGTCAAACAACTTTTACTTTATTTTAGGAAACTCTTATTTTTCACTTTAGCTTTAAAGCAACTTATAAGTAAAAAATAAGTTGTTGTATCTCTTGTATGGAAGTGTGTGGAGATGGTAATGTAATTATCCTATGACAATTAGTGAAATATTTTTCAAAGTTTAATTTATCTTGTGATTTTTTCCCTCACATTAGAGGTTTTTTCATGTCAAATGTTTGTGTTTTTTAATTTGTTGTTTAAAATCATTATGCTACAAGATTTAATTTATTAGATCACAATTATCACTTGCTAATTTCCTTTGAAATTTTATTTACACTCATGTTACGCTTGTTGAGCTCAACATAACCAATTCACCGTTATATTTTAGTATTGGGAAAAGAGTATAAAATCACCATGAACTTTTAAGTTATTCCAAACAATCCTTAACTTTTTTTTTGACGGTCCAAACAATCCTTAACTTATGATTACTGCAATAGGTTGTTTCATTAATATGAATATAAATAATTACCATAGCCAATCTCAATCTTTTAAGATTTTATGTTTCAAATATTAAAAACACATAAAATAAGAAGTAAGGAGTAAATTTTTCACTTTTTATTCTTAAATTCATTCAAATTTCAAGCATATTTGAAATTCTAAAAATGAAATATGAAGGTGTGTTCTTTTAATTTAGGTATTTTTTAAAAATTATAACTTTATTTTGTATGATTTTAATATTTTTAAACACATAATCTTAAAGGGTTGAGATTGATTTCATTAATTATTTAACTTATGTTAATGAAATAATCTTTTACGACAATTATAAAAGTTTAAGAATTAACTAGGATAAAATGAAAGTCTAGGGTAGTTATATACTATTTTTCCTTTAGTTTAATAGTTCAATCTCCTTTTTTGAATTAGATGGTATATATAAGTATAGAAGTGTATGAAAAAATAGAAAATTTAAATATTTAAGAAAACTGGAAAGATAAATAAAACCAAACGAGATAAAAGGTTAGTTTTTATGTCAGGAGAAATAATTTGATATCATATGTCAATAATAAATTCAACTTTCCGTTGTAGTCTAGGTGGTTAGGATACTCGGCTCTCACCCGAGAGACCCGGGTTCAAGTCCCGGCAACGGAATAATATTTTTAAACTGTTTATCCATTATATATTAGATGGAAAATGCCTTTACATTGTGATTTTTACCAAGCCAATTCAAGCTTTCTCTTGTGATTCTGTTGCTAATATTCCTACATTTATTATATGAACCAAATGAGTACTTGTGTAATTACCCAGAAAATGATTTCATTTGTAAGTTCAATTGTTGATTAATTTTTGGATGGGAAAATAGCCTTTAGACTCTTTACTGACAAAGTGATCATAAGATTGATTTAGACAAGATGAATGATTGTTCATGAACTTTGCTTCTGAGTTGCGTTGGTATACTTATCCCCCCAAATGGGAGTAACTTTAACACGTGAAATGTAATAGTGGTTGCTACAAAGGATGCTACTTGAAATTGCTGGAAACAATTTTCTTTGAGGCATGATCCCTAATTGCAGCTAGCTTAAATTGGCACTATTGCCAGTAACTCAACTGAAAATTTGGAAAAACACTCTGGTGAGTGGTGAACCTCTTGACTCCCTCTTTTTATTGGTTTCTCGTGTTCATTAGCTTGGTCATTGTTCACCCTTTTATTTGGAATGTTTCTTCACTTCTATGTGATTCTTTTGTTCAGTTCACTGTATGCACTCAGTAAAATTAAGTTCATGCACAAAACTCCTAAATTGCATTGCAATGTTCAATGACAAAATCAATTGGATGCAATATGAATTTGATTGTAGTGCATATCATCTTCTCGTGTCCACTTCTCTGGAGGTGGATTGTCAATAACATAACCTCTTGGTAAACCCTGCACGTACATATGCTGTTGGCTTATGGGGATTTTTTTAAATAAGCTTAAGGCTTAAGCTAAACTGTTTTCTGTGAATTGAGTAACTAAACAATTCATTATTATCATTCACATTGATTAAAAATTACATAGAATTCTGTAACAATTATTTATTGGTTAATTTTTAGGCTTCATTGTACTTTTGGTCCCCCTATTATCATTAATCCGCGATTTTGGTTTCTCAATTTTTTTTTTCACGATTTTGGTCCCTCTATTATTCCAAATTGGCGATGTAGTTCAAAATTTTGGTCCCTCTATATCTCCCAAGTATGCATTAAAGGGACTAAAATCGCGAATTTGAAATAATATAGGGACCAAAATTGTGGAAAAAAAAGTAGGGATCAAAACCGCATATTGATGATAATAGGGGGATCAAAAGTGCAATTGAGCTTAATTTATTAAGTGTACTAATCTCCATAAATGAAAAGAACAAGCTCACTCACTCATAACCACCTGTCTCAATCTCTCTTTTAGCTAATAAGGAATCCGAAGTTTCAAATTGTTCCGAGCCACAAAAACAGAGCAACAATAGGAAAGGGTTACGTAATCCAAAACCACACCTATCCCCACAATTTTGCTGCTGCCTAGATAGAAAACGGTGCCCAAACTTCTATGTTACTCATCAGTCATCAATATAAACATAAAATCAATGGACTGATAATAAATAATAATTGATCTTAAAAAAATTTATATGATTTTTTTTCTTAACTTGACAACTCCTAAATCTAATTTTGAGTAATATGAGGCTAGCTATTTTTGCATATTTAATAATAGTGAGTGTAATGAGATTGAATACAGTGGAATGAAATGGAATAAAATTATCATTCTATTTATTTAGATATTTTAATAATAAATTATAAAATAAAAGACATGTTTAGTTTCATCTCATTTCTCTCAAATTGAAAGGGAAGAAAAAAAAAGTGATTTATACAATAGGATAGAATTCAATTCTATTATGTTCTATTCTATGTTAAAGAATCTAAATTATGAATCTTTTAATGGTACTATTTTATTTCAGTCCATTCAATTTCTTTCCATTTAGAGAATTCTGATTTGTCTTTAAAATTGGAAATATTAGCCAAATCTCACCAATTACGAGTTAGCTTTTTTAGGTGGTGCATTTTACATTTTTTATATGAATAATTTAGAAACTCATTTTATATGAGACGGATTACGACATTGAAATATGGATGGAAATAAATCGAGTCAATCCAAGTTTTGCAAGTCGTAAATCTAACATGTTTTGTAATTTTATGGCTAAAATCTGATCCGTTACATGATACAGGTTTATGAGATAAAATAAAAAGTTATATATTATTATACTATTTATTTTACATTATATATTTATGTTTAAAATAATATTGTTTGTTTATAGTCCAACTTGTCAAGTCTAATTATAGGCTCTTTAAAAAGTCCAATCCTAACTTATTTAATTAAAAATGCCTTTTTCAAATGCTTATGATTGACATTTTGTATTGAACGAATCAAGTCAAGAAGATTTTAAACAAGTTAGGTCGTAAGACCCCGACAAACGGCGTAACCTATTCTCACCTTTACTTTAAGAATGTGTTTGTGAGTTTAGAGGGGAGGGAAATAAAAGGATTGAAGGGAGGGGGAGAAAAGGAGGGAAATATTTTGTAAAATACTCAAACTCACAAACACAAAGGGGAAGGGCTTTCAATCAACCCTTCTCTTTTCTGCCTTTCCCTCCAAAATTCAACTCACAAAAATACCCTAAAGGTTATTGAGAATATGGATAGATTGGATATTCACACGTTGGATTAATTTTTAAAATTAAGAAAAGTTGTCTAATGTTTTATTTTTAGTTTATTTATTTAACTGTAAATGTAAATATAACTTCATTCAAATCAATATAGAGCAGTTTGCATTATATTACTTTTTTTATTTTACCCTTATTTTTTCTTCTTTGAGAATATATGTATTAAATAAATTTTGAAATAAATTAGAAAATATGATAAAAAAAATCATTCAAAGTATTTAACATCTCATCCGCAAGACATGATAATAAAAGTTCTTAAAAAACGTACCAAAAAGACTATATATCTTTACTCATCAAACATATACTATTCATAAAGTATAAATTGTATTATAATTTTACAAATATATAAGAAAGTAAACGTATGAGTGATATAGTAAGTTTATAAAAATAAGGATTAAATATGTTTTTGGTCCATCTAAAATACACGCGTTTTTATTTTGGTCCCCCTAATTTTTTTATCTTTTAGTCCCTCTAAAAATTTTTCTTTTCAAAATAGTCATCGCCGTTAGATAAGTTAACAGAGTGCTGACGTGTCTGTTAACCCCTATGCTGACCTGTCCTTCTCACTCATATGTGGCAGCCACTGTGTAAATTGTTTAGTTTTATAATTGATTTTACTAATTAAAAACGTTTGGAAAATAAATTGAAAATAACATAAATTAGAAAATCATATTTGGTTTTCTCTGTATTCTCCGTCTTCTCCAACCCATGGGAGTTTGCCCTACAACGCCATTGTTGTCACTACAAATCTGCAGCTACAAATCTGCAAACAAGGGCAACAAGTTGCTGCCACTTGGTGCATCTTGTGTTGTGCTTATTACTTCACCATGGCTAGATTGTGAGTTCCTTTGTGGTTGTATCCTAACTCCTTGTGAGCTTGTATTGCCTATCTTCTCTTATTTTTCTTCTGAAAAACAAAGTTCAAATTCCATGTGAGTTTAAGGTTAAAGTCACCTATAATATGACTTCTGCTCACATTGCAGATTTGCATTGTCGACGTTTGCACTTGTTTGTAGATTTGTAGTTGCAGGGATTTGTAGCGACAATAATGGCGTTGTAGGGCAAACTCTCATGGGTTGGAGAAGTCAGAGAAGTGTAAGACGGAGAAGACAGAGAAAACCAAATATGATTTTCTAATTTATGTTATTTTCAATTTATTTTCCAAATATTTTTAATTAATAAAATCAATTATAAAACTAAACAATTTACACAATGGCTGCCACATATGAGTGAGAAGGACAGATCAGCACAGGGGTTAACAGACACGTCAGCACTATGTTAACATATCTAACGACGAGGACTATTTTGAAAAAAATTAGGGGGACTAAAAGATAAAAAAAAAAATTAGGGGGACCAAAATGAAAACACGTGTATTTTAGAGGGACCAAAAACATATTTAAGCCTAAAAAAAATTATGAAACCAAATTCAAAATTCTACCCAATTTAATAAAAAAAAATTATTCATTTTTTAACTGATTTTTTTTTTCATTTTACTATTAAAATAGATCAATTTATGAACACCTATAGAAGAGACGTGTGATGTCTAGAGACTAATAACAAAGTCACCTTCCTAATGATTTCTTTTTTTTAAGTTCCATCGCTTCTCAAATATTATTATCATTCCTCACCGGTTGCATCATGACCTCTATCCAACTTAATAAAAATATCTAAATATTATTTTTAACTGTTTTTTCATTTTGCTATTAAAATAGATCAATTTTTTTTAACAATAGGTATCCTCCACGCAATCCTGAGAATTAAGAATGTATCACTTAAACCATTTCCCGTTAGGAAATAGATCAATTTATGAACGTATATAGAAGAGATGTGTGATAAGTGATGTCTAGACCGACAAAGTAACTTTTATTAATCAATTGTCAAACTTTTTTTTTTGGTGTCTCGTAATATTTGCAATAGTAAGATTAATTAATTGCAATTAAACGCATAGTTTCTGAATATATATGTGGATATCGTCGTGACCTGTCGAAACCCGGGGTCACGACGGGTCGGCGAAACGTATTGGAAAAATTGAGTTTCAATGGAGTCGCCACCAAAGTTTATTTTAAGGGAAAACATTTGGAAAAACCCTTTAAAGAAGAAAAATGGTCTTCAAAACCAGATTTGGGTTCGGGAGTCATTTATGTGTAGGGAAAGTATTAGCACCCTACAACATCCGTTTAAAAAACGGTTACCTCTAATTAATTGTGCAAAACTTGTTAACTTTGAAAGTATTCGTTTTACCCCTTTCTTATGAAAATGAAAATTATTTTTGTTTTTTTTTATTTTTATTTTTGTATTTTTTCTAATAAATAACCTAAGTTAAAAAGAATTGAATTTGGATTAAAAGAGGAAAATACATTTTTGTTTATTTTGGCTTGACGGGTCCGGTTCCCGCTCCTACGTATCCCCAGGTGCAATGGAGAAATCAAAGCTACGTAGTTCTGAAAACGTGTTGTAAAAAAAGATTGATTTTGTTGTTTTTTTTTGAGAAATTGATTTTAATTTTGAAAATAAAAGAAATGAGGAAATTGTTTTTTTTTTTGGGAATGCTTTTAATTCAAAAAAAAGAAATTTATTTTTTAGCAAAGTTGATGCTAGCAAATGGCTATACAACGAACCTTTGAGATTGTTTAGACGGAATTATTGATAGAAATGCTATTCAATAAACGTTATTTATTTTGAGGAGAAAAACATTTTTGAGAAAAAGATTTAAAACTCCGCATTATTGAGTTAGCAAATGGCTATACTCAATATTTTTCCTTTTTTACGTTATTGATAGAAATGCTATTCAATTAACGTAATTTTTGAAAAGAATAATTTTTTTTAAAATGAATTTGAAATTTCACGCACTATCGAGCTAGTAAATGACTATACTCAATATTTCCCTTTTTTACGTTATTGATAGAAGTGCTATTCAATTAACGTAAAATTTTTAGAAAATTATTTTTTGGAAGAGATTTGAGATTGAGCGCATTATTGAGCTAGTAAATGACTATACTCAATATTTTTCTTTTTTACGTTATTGATAGAAATGCTATTCAATTAACGTAATTTTCGAAAAGAAATTGTTTTTGGAAGAGATTTAAGATTAAGCGCATTATTGAGCTAGTAAATGACTATACTCAATATTTTTCTTTTTTACGTTATTGATAGAAATGCTATTCAATTAACGTAATTTTTGAAAAGAAATTATTTTTGGAAGAGATTTAAGATTAAGCGCATTATTGAGCTAGTAAATGACTATACTCAATATTTTTCTTTTTTACGTTATTGATAGAAATGTTATTCAATTAACGTAATTTTTGAAAAGAAATTATTATTTTTTGGAAGAGACTATTTTCAGGAAAACACATAACTGAGCTAGTAAATGACTATACTCAATTACTTCGCTTTTCTTAAAAAAAATACGTTAAAGGATAGAAATGCTATTCCATTAACGTGATCGGTTATTTTTTAGAAAAAAAATTATTATTTTGTTAAAAAAGAGTAAATTAAACTAACCGCATTTACACGTGTCCTAAGTTTAGACGATTAGTATTTACAACAGCAGCTAAAATTCACGGCAGACAAATATTCATAATTATTTAAAGCAGACCAAATAAAAGAAATAAATATTTACAAATAAATACAAGATGGTGGGTCAAAAGGAAATGAGATGAATAATAACACAGAAAATTAACAAAATTACACACAACGAAATAAAATTGGGCCTCAGATTGCATCATTGGCCCCACACACAACATAAAAAATCCTAATTACTATTTATTTACTAATTAAATTCTACCATTATTTATTATTATTATCTTTTCTTTTTTATTCTGTTTTTCTATTATTATTATTTTTAATGGGCTGGGTTGGGCGAGAAGCCCAACCTTGGCACCAGATTTTTTTTTTTTTTTTTTAAAAAGGGAAACATAACATAAAATAAAAATAAAAAAGAAAGGAAAAAAAAGGGGGGAAGTGGGACGGTCCACTCTTAGAGAAGCTAGAAGCTTCTCACTCAATCTCACCCACTCACTCAATCTCTTTCTGCCCTCAACCCTCTCACCTTCTCAGACTCTCTTCCTCTCACGCGTCCCTCTCTCTTCCTCTTTTTTCTCACTTTCCCATTTCCCCACTCTCAACCCTTTCACCTTCCAGATGCACATTCCTCACCCACTCAACTCTCTCAATCTCACCCACTCAACTTTCAAACTTCTCAAACCCTCACCATCTCTCTTTCTCAGACTCTCTTCCTCTCACTCCCTTTTCTCAATCACTCACTCTTTTAGGGTTAGGTTAAAAAAAGGGGGAAGGAGGGGGCGGCCTCCCCCTTGCATGCCCAAGGAGACGACCGCGAACACTGCCGTCGATGCAGCGGCGGCGCACGAGGGGCTCGGGAAAGCCGCGGACAGCGGCGGAGAGGCTGGGAGGGCCGCGCAGCGGCGACGCGGAGGGAGTAGGGCGAGCGGTGGCCCGCGGCCGTTTCAAACGGCGGTGGTGGCGCGAGGAAGGGGGCCGCGCGAGGGAGAGGAGGACGAAGCCGCGCGCAGCGGCGGTTGCAGCGGCGGAGGGACGGAAAGGCCGCGCAGCGGCGGCGCGGAGGGAGTGGGACGAGCGGTGGCCTGCGGCTGCAGTGGTGGCGCGAGGGGAAGAGGTCGCGGTGGAGAGGAGGACGAAGCCGCGCGCAGCGGCGGTTGCAGCGGCGGAGGGACGGCCGCGCCGAAACGAGAGGCCACCGCGGCCTCTCTACCTCCTCCCCTTCTCTGTTTTTTTTTGTCCTTTTTTATGGCTCTATTCTATTCCTTCTCTGATTTGAGTTCTCTCTCTGTTTCAGGCGACGGTGGTGGCTTGGCGGTCGGCGGCGCCGCCAGCAAAGAAAACTGCAGGTATGGATGACCCCTCCCGTTTTCTGTTGTTTTTTTCTGCTTGGTTTTATTTCTGTTTTTGACTTCTCCCCTCTCTTGTGCATATATGGAGGCTGTGGGGTATGTGACAGTGGAGGGAGGCTTCACGGGGAGGTCACGGTGACTGAAAAGAGGAGAAGGAGGGGGCGACCAACCTAAAGGGGAAGCTGGTTTATTTTATTTTTCATTCTCTGTTTATTCTTACTTCGGGACTGTATAATTTTGGACTGTGCTAAATGGGACTCTGTTTATTGTTTGCATTTGAACTGATGTCTGTGATTAGGACTGTGATTATGTTTGATTTTACCACCACACACCCAAAACACTTTCAGATCAAGCACAAGAAATATATAGGTATTGAAAAATGAAAAATAAAAATGATACCAAGTCTGTGATTGTGCCTGAATGCTTTATGGTGTCTATCTCTTTACAGCTGCAATTTCTCCTCTCCAAATTGTTTTAAATCTGCTGCTGTAGTTCCTCCCTATTTCACTCGAATGGTTTTTTTTCTGTTTGCACTATTTGGTCTTTCGTTTCTTTCGTGTGTGTAGAGAGGTAGAAGAAGCGGACCAACCATCAGCTTTGAATCAAACTATTTATAGCTGAAAAAAATTAATCCCACCGCCCATGTGATGATGAATTGAGTTGCTCAAGGTTGCAACTTGCAACCTGCAACTCCTACCTGCTTTTTCTGAATTGCCGAATTCTTACCTTGCACGTTACCCATTTCACAACATTTTTTTTTTAAGTTTTTTTTTTGAAAGAAAAAAAAAAGAGAAAGGGGAAAATGATCTGATGGGTGGAAAAAGTAAAAAAAGAATGAAGAAAAAGTTTTTTTTTTAGGAAGGGTCCGAAATGTATTGGGCCAGCAACCTAAATGGCCCAACAGAAAACCCTTTTTTAGAAATGGTTTGAAATAGGCTTAACAGAAAAAGAATGCACTGGGTTGGAAACGTGGCTGGCCCAACCAAGAACTTTTGGTTTTTTTTCTTAAAAACATGAAAGAAAATATTATTGGGCCCAAAATTCTGTTGACCCAATCAAATAAAATAAAAACCTGGATTTACAAAAGAAAAAGGGTCCAAGCCCAAAGAGATTAAGAAAAAGGAGAGAAAAATGTAAAAAAGTCAAGATTTACAGATGATGGCCCAGTTGGCCCAAATGCAATTTCTGAAAAGAAATAAAAACAAAATCCCTTTTTTTTTTAAAAAAAGTTTAATTAATCATTTAATTAATTAATTATCCAACAATTAATTAATTAACTAATTAATTAATCCATTTCCATTTTTTATTTTTTTTAGATTTTTAATAAGGTAAAAAAAAAATTATTAAATACCACAAATATATACGTGCATGGAAATAGAAGGAGACACAGAAAAAGTGAAATCGAACTTCCGGACGAAATTAGGTGCTGACATATATAAATTTAAAATGAACTTAATTCTATAAATATACTTAATTTAAAGCGAGTTGGAAAAATAGAAACAAGGAATGTGAAGGGAAAGTAATAAAAAATGATGAAAAACAATAATGAAATGGATACATATAAAAGAAGATTTTAATGGCTTTACATTGTGTGAGAGAATAATCTTACATGGTAGTGTCATAAACCAAAGCAGGACCTTCCAATAATATTTTTTCTATACATATAGATTCAATGATTAAATTTAGGATGACCTGAGCCCCTTCCACTCAAGTAATCACAACTTGATTAATGAAATTTGATTTATTGTAAAAGGATAAACTATTTAAAAGGCCTATATATATTTTTTATCCCTATCAAGTTGGTTAAATTTGATTTTGTTCCCTAAAATAAAATTAATATAGAAACTAAAACCAAAACCAAAATTTAAAAAATTTATTAAAGATAAAAAATATATTTAACCTTGTTTAGAATTATAATTAATTTTAACACCTTCGTAACTTGTGACATGTGTGTTTATATAATCTCACATCTATGTTTTTAAATATATAAAATAATAAAAATCAAATTTTATTTCAACTATTTTATATACATATTAAAAACAAAAAAAAATTATAAATAAAATAAAATATAAAAATATTTTTGTAAGTCAAACACGCTTTTAGGTCATGTTTAAAGAAAACTAACTAATAAGATGATAGCTAAAAATTAACTTATTGAATTAGAAAAGTCTAATAAAATTAGTTGTTTATACATAACTAATAAATATAAAATAATATGAAAAGATATATTTCTATATTTTTATTTCATAGATAAAAATAATTTTAGGTAGTTTTTGTATTTGAATTTATATTTTTTATTAAATTTTAATTTTTATTATTTTTTAAAGGAAAAATACACTATTAAAATATGAAATAAATAATAAACAATGTGATATAGAAAATAAATTTTTTCTATTTGTATAAATTAATATTTTAGATTATATTATTTATTTTAATTATTACACTATTCATTTAATTTCTATTAAAATATTACATCTTTAAAAAAATTAAAAATAGAGATAATAAATGTTCATCTATATTACTCCCTCCGTCCCTATTTATAAGACCCCTTCTAGAAGAATTATGTGTCCCTTAATATAAAACCCTTTGCAAATTTTTAGGTAAAACAATAATTTTTTTCATACTTGCCCTTTATTAATATTCAACTCTTTTTATTTCTCATACATTGATAAATGTGAATAATTAATGAAATGTTACCTACATGGCTAATTACACCATTGGAAAGTGACTTTTGGAGTCTTCCACCATGTCACAATTAATGTCTCTAAAATATAGTGACTTTTAAATAGCGGTATATTTGGAATGCTATTATTTTTTTAAAAGATCAATGCATTAACTAACTTTTCTTAAACTGTGTGAAACGGTTGAATGAGTCTTATAATAAAGGACGGAGGGAGTAAAATATTAAAGATATAAATAAAATAAAAAATTAAATTATAAATTAATTAAAATAACTATATATTAATAAACTAACTTTTTTTCCAAATATTTTTATTTTAATTAAATAAATTTAAAGGAAAATTATTTATCTTATTTCACGTCGCAGCCCAAGGCCCATCTTTTGAAAGGTGAGAAATTTACGTTTGGTATTACAAATCTGTCGTATGAGTGATGCCGACGTGGAACCAAAGACCCACCTGGGCACCACCAGTCACATACACCGATTCTGTTATCGACAGAAAACAACATGTGTGGTTCTTACAAGCTGACACTGTGACCACAAATTGACTAAAAGCCCCTTAACTATCTCTTTTATCCTTATCCACCTTCCTGTCGTGACTGGTTGGTGGCGGGTAATGTAGTCATATCCACTTTCCATATTTACAAGTTACAGCTATTGTTCAACAACAATTATCCAGACTCTAGAAAGTGAATAAAATAAAATAAAAAATAAGAACACATTTCTTTTATTTAAAAAAAAAAAAAAAAACTCGCGAGTCGCCACAGACACATGTCCACAAACAAAACACAAGAAATAAAAACGTAGAGAGGTGAGAAAGTGACATTTTTTTTTGGTTAATTCTTACACTTGAATGCTTGTTATCAGGCACACCCATTTTCCAATATCGTACCTTGAAATTCTTTGCCTCTGTTTCTCCTTCAATTAATCTCTTTGCTCAGCCACCGTCACTTACAGCACGCTAAAGGTACTGTCTCATTCTCTTTCTTGTTAGAAAACTCTGAAAATTTTGGTTTTGTTTCATGTTTCATTTGCTGGTTTTTGGATTCAGATCTCAATTAGGTTTGTGCTTTTGCACTTGTTTTGCTGAATGCATTACTCACTGGGGGAAGCGTCAATGGCTTTTGTCTCTTACTTGGGATTCTCGTAATTTCTTTGTTATCTGCTTTGTATTTTATGTTCATTGCGTGCATGCTCGTTAGTATTAATTGCTTTCTGAATGAACCTGTGCTATCTTAATTATACATTTGAAACCGACACAACTCTTGAGCTGTATAGTAGTATACTATGTGAAAATTGATTTGCAGGACAACGGATCCTTGATTAGTCTAAAATTCTTTTGCTTTTTTGTTTAGATAAAAACCATGTTGGGTGTCTCAAGTGAAGAAGATTTGAGATTTAAAAGTAACGTATCCGCGTTCTTCTCCTACTGTATTTTATCTCAGATCTGGAGGGAAAGTGGGTTGAATAAATTAGTACCTCCACATAATAGATCTAGGTGGAGTCGAGTGCTTTGACAATAAGGATTTCTCTGTATCAGGATTTATTTTACTCCAGTTGAAGTTAAACTCTATTTGGGTAAGCATGAACTTAGTTTTTCTATACTATATCAGGCAAGGGGAATGGTAGAAGAGCTAGGTTGACTATAATTAAGGTTTGTCTTATTGCAGGAAATGGTGTTCCTGTATTGAAATAACTAGGAATTTCAGTATGCATTTGTTATAGCCCAGGTTTTGAACTTGTCAGACCCTGCATTCTGTCATTTAATCATTTCAATTACTGGCCAAAACCAGAATGTAAAGTAGGTGCAAGGCGAAGTCTTATACAAATTGGCTTGTTAAAAATTTGTTATAACTTGTATGATATTTTTTAACTCCAATGTTAACTTGTGCATAACTACCATTTAATTGGCCAATGAGGACTGAATAATGTTCACTTTCTACATTTCTGAATAATGTTTTTGTCACTGACAGATCCAGTTCTTCAGTTTTCCTGGTAATATTCTAAAATGAGATCATAATCTCCAGGCAGTTGATATCACGTCAGGGAAAACATATACTGTGGAAGCAATCAATGCAAAGGGAATATGAACATTGGAGGAAGATATATTTTATGAATGTTGGTGTAGATAATAATTTAAATTAGTATTTCATATAAAGTCTTTGAAAGAATATATTTATGAGTGATGGTGTGAATAATTGGCAAAATTTACTTTTCATCCTATTTATCTATTTGTACTTCACCTTGTTTAATTTTTCCTTTTACCAGTTTTACAAGCACTACACTATATCAATATTTACCCTTCTAAAGCTGTTCCATCATTTTGCAGCAGCAGCAATAGATGAACATTCATTCCTTTCAAATCCTGTGACATTCAAGTGGCAGTAACCGTAAGGAAGCTTGGAGGTACTTCTAGTCTTTAGAAGGAAACAATTATCAATATTTATTGTATAATTATTGTGGGGAATGGTCATTCAATTTGGATGTGATGGAGGTTTGTACTGAAAGTTCCCATTCTAATGGGAAACAAACTTTGAAGCATTCTAAACCTGCAGATGAAGTGAAAAGATCCAATGAAAAGGCCTACAAAAGTTCTCATTCCAATGGGAAGCAAAATTTGAAGCAAACTTCCACTTTTGTCAATCATGGTGAGTTTGGCACTATAATTTTCACAATCTAGTAATTAAGTGGTTCTTTTCCTTTAACCGTATGTATTTTGTGATACACTACTTCGTGTTTTATGTTCTATTTTTTTGGTGAAGTCAACCTAGTAGATCCATGTTCTGCATTTTTTGTTTATCTTTATGGGCATGGTTTTGCTTTAGATCATCACAATTAATTTCTTGGACTTAAGTTTGTATCAAACACGTTTCTTTTGAAAGTTAATGTTATAAGTACCTTTTTTGCTTCTTGAGACACTCACTTTTTGGCAATCATTGTACTTTCCATGGAAGGCAAATATACTGGTTTGAAATGATAATGAAATAACTTCCGTGAATGCACTTTGGGACACTGAATCAATCTTAAAAAAAATGTACATTTTGGGTCCTTCAGACATCTGAAAATAACCTAATTAAATGAAAGGGAGCCTTGCCAGTTGTCACAACAGTTGGAGTTGCTACCGTGTGACTTGCTACCACGTGACTAAGAGATCACAGGTCTATGTTGTGGAATCAGCCTCTTGCAAATGCAAGGTAAGGCTACCTTCAATAAACCCCTAATTGGTCTGACTCTTTCCTGGACCCCACCATAGCAGGAGCTTAATATAGCCCCAAGTTCCCCTTAAAATTTTCAGCAAATGTAAATGCCTTTTGGACCTATATATTTCAGGTATCCAATTGTGCAGTCAAAGAGAATAAGCTTCAAAACCCCAATTTTCCTATTTTAGTTTTCCTAAGCTTTATTAAAAAATTTCTGTTTTCTATTCATTTTTAAAATTTTCTATGCTGCTGTTTAAAACCTAATATGGGTGAATATGTTATGCAGCTGCAATTGCTTGGCACGAGAATAGAAGAAAGTGGGTTGGCGATAAGTCTCAACATCCACCAAGAACAACTAAGGATCCAATTATTAGGTATACCTCATCCCAATGAAAAAAAAATTACTTATGCTGTGTCTAGCACCAGTAGAACTTATTTAACCATGATCCCTTTTTCTGGTCTTACTAAAAAACTACATACTTTAAGTCATTCATACGTTACAGCTTACCCCCTCTAGTTTCACACTTTCTCAAATTCCCCCCCCCCCCCCCCCCCCCCCCCAAAACTTTTTTCCATGCCACTCAACCCCCTTTTAACTTAAACGGTTAACTTTTCCACCAATGTTAATAACAGTTTAGCCACATGCCTTGAACATGATTTGCTATACCAAAAAACAAAACATGCCACCACATAGAGCAACCTCCATAGCAGCAACCAGAATACAGAACTAAACCACAAATAGAACTAAGAACAGGGGTGGATGTTCCAAACTCACACACCTACAGAGCTATAACGCTCAACACTAACTGATTAACTGCAATATGATTCCACTCATCATGGATTCATTCAGTTATAGGACACTATTCAAGTACACTTATCATGTGATGTGATTCCCAATATCCTTTGATTATAAAACGGATACTCCAAGAGGACCAAGACATGTCAAGATACTATTCAACCATCTTATAAGTCAATGGAAGACCAAGAGGGTTAAGTGACATGACTCATGAGAACAAAGTTGTGGGGGTAAGTTGAGAAAGTGTGAAACCAGAAGGGTGTGAACTGTAACTTACTCCTTTTTAATTTATTACTTTAATTCACAAACTAACAGAAAATGTCACTGCTACAAAAGTTTAAATATCTATTTCTCAACTATAGTCGTTATTAAATTACTGAAGTGGTCGTTAAATTCAAAATGGATTACCAACGGGTGGTTGGTTTAAGTGGTACATGCATGATTCCCCTTAAGCAAGGTCTTAGGTTCGAGTCTTGTGTATGGAAAAAACTCCTGCCAGAGAGTTAACTCCACTATGATGTGGATATTCCCAGCTTGAGCAAGATTGTCTTATGTAGAGGATACCAGTGGCTTAGACCAAAAAAATTCAAAAATGGTTTGAATTTGATTGATAATCCAACCTATTGTTAGAGTGTAATAAATAGTAATTGCTAATTCTAGAAGAAACAATATCCATGACTCTCAGTTTCTAAGAATAAGCAACCCTTTAACATGTATTGAAGAGAAAACAACAATAAAAGCCTTTTCTTACTAGATGGGGTCGGATTGAACAGAAAATATAATACATACATACATTTGTAAACAAAAAATGAAAAGAAAAGGGAATGATGAATTTCAAGAAAACTAACGAGAGAAAGAGAAGAAAGTTTAGGCTTAAAAGAATTCAGATTCCATGTAGACTCTCAGGTCACAATTTATTTTTCTTGGTCCGTTTTGAGCAATCTGGTCCACTGGTATCTTTAATTCTGATGCAACTTGGAAAAAAGCTACCAAATTATTGGGACAACCAAGGTGAAAACTGGCTATAAATCTTTATGTGCATGTTTCAGATTGCCACATTAATTATAGATGACATAGTATAGGTACTATATGAATTTTAGATGCTAATAGCTTTAGCAAAAATACTAGGTTTGAGAACTTATTATGCCTCTGTTTCACTTTGCCAAGAGCATAGATGAAATAGTGGTTTACCTCTTTGTCGGCACTTTTGTTTGATTTTTCATGATAGATGGTTAGTTTTGGGGATAATGTCTAGACCTGTGTTTTGGTGCCGATTCGTTTTGCAAATTCCAGTAACCTGTGCTTTCAATAGTTACTTTTTTGCATTCGTTTGGCATAGCTTACGAAAGTTCTCTAAAAATTTTGAATATTTTTATTACAGCTGGTCAACATCATATGAAGATCTGCTTTCAACTAACGAACCTTTTGCTGAGCCAATACCCTTACCTGTAAGATTCCAATACCCTTACCTGAAAGAATCTATCTAATGCATGAAAATGTATGTGTGCTTGCTAGGATATTTTACATGAATGGAATTGATGGACAGAATATGAAAATTGAAGCTTAAGAAAATGGAAAATCACTCATAGAATGATGCTGATGCTCTTTAGAGTAGATGTTTCCGTAGTCCCTTTATTACTTTTTGAGTAATTGAAGATGGTTTTGTAAATTTACCTGCTATTACATTCCAGCATTTTATGGTTCTTCAATAGAAGCTACAGAGATTTATCATTTATGTATATATCCTCCATGTACTGATGCAAATTTGATGGATTGGTGTGACTCGTGCAGGAGATGGTAGATTTCTTAGTTGATATTTGGCATGATGATGAAGCCAACTTTGACTAAATTCTTGAAACTTATAGTTAAACGGCAACTGAAACAAGAACAGTGTAAAGCCTTTAACCTGCAATGACCTCCATTTCCTTTTGTAGTTGTCCACTAGACCATCGAGGATCTCTACATTAACCTCCTAGCATGAAATCCTTATATATGTAGATCAGGGTTAATGGGTTATTATTTTCCACCATTTATTTATCTAGTAGCAAATTTCATTGTTTGAAAAAATTAAAAATATATGTATCTATCAAGTTTATTTGTATATGCTGATCCATCAGCAAACATACAAGTTCATATCCATGTATTAACTAGATGTTTTGATCATACTCCTTATACATTCCTAGAATTGAAAACATGCCACAAAGTCCTCCTATTTATTTTTCACTTGATTGGAACAAGAAAGCGGGTAAGGAAAAACAAACGAAGCTACAGAATAACCTGTACCTGCTTACAAGGTAGACACAACTCACTAACACACAGCGAAGCAAATATAACAAGCAAATAAAACAGAATGGACAGAAACTGCCCCCAAGCTACTCCCCTTGATGTATTGTAAAGCAAAGCATAAACAAGTGATCTTCTCTTAAACTTGTGGAGCCTGAAGAGTGTAGAAGCACCACCCTAAGGGTGTGTTTGTACCACCCTAAGGGTGTGTTTGTGAGTTTAGAGAGGAGGAAAAGGAAAGGACTGGAGGGAGAAGGGAGGGGAAGAAGGGGAGGGAAAAACTTTGTAAAATACTTAAACTCACAAAGGACTTCCAATAAACCGTTCCCTTCCCTCTCTTCCTCTCTAAAATTCAACTCATAAGCATACTCTAACGAAAGTGTGATAAATTAAGCGCTAGGCACTTAGAGGCGGCAAAATGGGTCGGCCCGCAAAAACGTAGGGCTTGGGCACCTAATTTAGAAGCCCGAATAACTCCCGGGCTTTTAGCCCAGCCCAATAAAGTCCGCTACCCATAAAAACCTGTAAAAATGCCGGGTAGCCCGCAAAAATACCGGGCTACGCGCAAAAAGCCCGCTAAAGGATAGGGCTCGAGAACCTATTTTAGAAGTCCGAATAACTTCCGGGCTTTTTAGCCCAGCCCGATAAAGCCGCTACCCGCATCAAGTCGAGCCGGGTAGCCCGAATTATCAGCTCTATAGCCCCTCCAATGGGGGTAATAGGTTTTCTAACTTAAATGATAAGAAGATTCACATAAAAATAGGCAAGCCACTAAAAAAAACATAAAAATAGGTAGAAAGTAATGTTCTTCTCTCTTAAATTTTAAAATTACAAGAGGGACTTGGACTAGCAAATTATTAACTTAAATGTTATTAAAAGATCTTTCAAAATGTTGTGGTACTACTTCTTCCTATTCATTTTATTGGATCCTTTTAAGAATTTTATTTTAATCTTTTTTATAAGATCACATCCTAATTGTTTGAAGAGTATGAAGAGGTGAAGATAAATTGGTGTATTTTAATAAATATTTAATAAAACTATACATCAATCAAAGATTTCTTAATATATGTGTATAACCTTAAACAATAATATATGAAATGGAGGAAGTTTTTTTTTTTTTTTACGGAGAGGAAGGAGTTATTTATAACTCATAATTTATGTAAATGCACTATTAAACGGTGCTCCATTCATTATCATTGCAATTTCTACTACACAATTTTGTTTATTGGATACACAACTCGTAGTGAAATATAATGGCTAGGGAGATTAATGTCAGTCATTGAATAATTGACGCACATGGTACTAAAAATCATTACATTAATTATTTATTTGGGACATAATTTGAATAAAAAATTATTGTTTAATTGAAATCCTAAAACATCACTTAATATGAAAAAGATATTTTGTTAGAAGGACACTTAATTTAAAATGGAGGGGTATTATATATTTTAACCCATCATGGTTAGTTTTTTTTTTATTAAAGCGCGATTAGTTATACTTGTAATTGGTTATCTTCAATATTTCACCACTAATTTTTTTTATATATAAAACCATTATTTTCTTATAGTTAACCTTTACTAAAATATTTTAACTTTCTCTTATGGTTTCTCTCATCCCATATAAAATGTTCTTTAGATATATAAGGAAAAAAGAAAACCTACACCAATATATGTAGAGAAATGCTAATGAGTGTTATGAGAGTACTAATTAAAGAATCAAAATTAAGAAGTATCCACTAGAAAATACAAATCTTTAAATTACTAATGTAGTGAATATTACATTGTTCAATAAATATATTAATTTTTTAATTCTTTAACCAACACCCTAAAGAGCACTTATTAAAGGATCACTAATTCTTTGCTTGGATGCAAAACAAAACTCAAGAATAAAGAAAATTAAAGGAAATAAAAGGAGAAAAAAGAGAAGATAACTCAACTTTTTTTTTTTGTCAAACTCAACTTTATTATTTGTGTTAAGACAAAATGAAAAGTGTTCTAAGAATCAACTTCGACCCATGATCCTAGCTGACTAGCCAAGACATATTTAGGGCCTCCCTAGCTACCACATGGCTTCACTTTTAAACTACCCACTCCATTCCTAATGAATCAGCCGCACTACCCCCACTCATTCATGTAATCAAGGATTATAGGACACGACACTCAAGAGTATTTTCCATCCACCCTTAACAAATGAATGTGAGAGAGCTTGAGGGTAAAATAGTATTTTCAATCTTTTAGAAATAATTTCTTCTTCTTCCAAAATTTGTATGCACAAATATAGTGTAAATCAACAGTTAATGCAAATTTATGCAAGAAAAAATATTTATTGATAAAAGAAAATGTTTTGTAATTGTAACAAAATAAATTAAAAGTAAAAGAAAATATTTGTTTGTTAAAGAAAAATACTCTTTCTACAATTTTCCCTAAATATTATACCAATAGATACGATTGGTTGCAGACATCAAAGTAATGCATATATATTTGGGGAAAGAGTAAAGCATATAATTACTTTCAAAATAATGCACATAAATTATTTTACACTCCTTTCTTATTCTAATTCTAATAAGTAATCACCTCCATAACAATTATTTTCTTCGACTCGATATAAGTAACAAAAAATCTATTCATAGACTATAGTGGTCCAAAATATAACCAAATCTTAATTAACTTTATCTTATTTAATAAACTAGTATCAAAATATTATTTATTTAAATTTAAATTTTATTTTTCAATGATCTTACTATTTAATAAACAACATAAAAAGAGTGTTTCTACTTGAAACAAGTTTCAATAAAATTGAAATCTTCCATGAAAATAATTTAAAAAAATACAATTCATTTTAAAATGAAATCGAGAAAAGTAAATGAAGTTAACTAACATTCTTAATTAGGTGATTTTTTTTGCTTAAATATCATTTTGGTCCCTACATTTTTTCGTGTTTTTTGTTTTAGTTCCTGCCAACTTTTTTTTTAAATTTAGTTCCCACTTTTTCAAATGTATGTTATTTTAATCCCTGACAACTTTTCGTGTTTTTTATTTTAATCCTTGCTAACTTTTCGTGTTTTTTATTTTAGTCTCTGCCAATTTTTCTTTTATTTTAGTCTCTGTTAAAAATACGAAAAGTTGATAAGGACTAAAACCAAAAGTTGGCAGAGACTAAAATAACATACATTTAAAAAGTGAGGACTAAATTAAAAAAAAAAAGTTGCTAGAGATTAAAATTAAAAACATGAAAAAATGTAAAAAACAAAATGATATTTAAGATTTTTTTTTTTCTTCGTAATTCATCATTCTCGTGTCTCAACTAACAGTCCGTTTTCTCTGTCGCTGGCACACGTTTCTCAAAACTTGGATCCTACGCAAACGCACTAACCACTCCACTTTCTCTTTTTCTCTTTTCCTTCGCATTGCATTTCACCCAAACTTCTCTGAAACTGAAAATGGGGCACTCCTCTTGGGCGGTGTGCCCTCTTCTCCTTCTCATTCCGCTCCTCCTCTCGCCGCCATCCTCCGCCGCCCACCGTCTGATTCAGGTCAAGGACCTCATCAGAGACCTCAACCTCTTCCCTCCCCACGATGTCAACATCCTTACCGATCCCAATTCTAACGCGGAACCATCCACCAAGATGATCGTGGAGAAGCCTCTCAGGTTCCCAAACTTGGTGGCTTCCAACTCTGGGGTTTCCCTTGACGACCTGGCTCACCGTGCTGGCTATTACTCCATTCAGCATTCTTATGCGGCAAAGTTTGCTTCTTCTTTTCTCTTTCTTTTTTTTCCCCTCGATTTAATGTAGACTTCCTTTTTTTTCGTAAGAAATTCTGCTTGGATTCCTGTTTTGAGTCTACCATGCACTCATGTTGAATTAAACCCTAGGCTAGCTCTGTTATTTTTATTTTTTTGTTGAACCTTATGTTTAGTTTTAGGGGAACAGGGTAACTGGAAAAGAAAACTCCAAAAGTGAATAGTGAACATATCTTCATTGAATTTAATAATTTAATTTTCTCTACGTTTTTGTTAGTGGGATATGATTTTATTGTTTTTTTTTTTGGTAAGTAGATATGATTTTATTGTTGCTAGTAGCGGATCCCGGACCCTTTATCAGTGGGGCAATCTATTTCAATAAATAGAAATAGAAATTAATAATAACTATCATTATATATGTGAAAGGGAATGAAGTGCGAGTGGGGAAAAAATTAGCTAGTAGCTATGTTATTAGAGAAAAGACAAAATTTGACTTTTAAATCATATAGAATAAAAAATAAAAAAATATGCAAGGGGAATGAGAAACTAGGGAACAGTGGGTTCAAAGAAATAAAAATAGAGGGGCAAAATATTAAAAATCAAGATATTTACTTGTAATTTATCAAAGTTAAACATCCTCAACTCTATATAGGTCCTCCACTGATTGTTGCAGGGCAAAAGAAGTGTATGTAATCCTTAATATGTTTCTATTATTTATTTGTCACTTTTGGTTGAATGCCACAGGATGTTCTACTTTTTCTTTGAATCACGGAACAGCAAGAAGGATCCTGTTGTGATTTGGTTGACTGGGGGGCCTGGATGTAGCAGTGAATTGGCTGTGTTTTATGAAAATGGTCCTTTCAAAATTGCTGACAACATGTCCCTTGTGTGGAATGATTATGGCTGGGACAAGGTATCCTCATATCATTTGTTGTCTCTCAACTGCTTTTTCAATGGTGTTCTTTTTTGTGTGATTATTATTTATGTGACTTAACAAATTGCTTGGCAACCTTACAGGTATCTAACCTTCTGTATGTTGACCAACCAACTGGAACTGGCTTTAGTTACAGCACTGATAAGCGTGATATCCGTCATGATGAAGAGGGCGTGAGCAATGACCTGTATGATTTTTTACAGGTATTTGTGCTTGCTCTAGATATTTTTTAGTATCATTTCTTAGCTGCTTTTCTTAGATAAACAAAACAAAACATATCTTTGTTACTGCTAAATCTGATAAGCATTCCTAGCAAGCTTCACCACTAGTATCTTGATTTAGCAAGTTTTCTCTTTCCCCTGCAGGCCTTCTTTGCTGAACATCCTGAGTATGCAACAAATGACTTTTTTATTACGGGTGAATCATATGCTGGGCATTATATTCCAGCGTTTGCTGCTCGGGTCCATAGGGGGAACAAAGCTAAAGAAGGAATTCATATAAATCTGAAGGTCTGTTACACTACATATAGTGAGCCATTGTAACTTTATAAGTTTGAGAACTGTATTGAAGGGTAAGAAGACTTGTGTAGCTTATTTGAAATGGTTGAACAGGGGTTTGCCATTGGTAATGGGCTTACAGATCCCGGAATTCAGTATAAAGCTTACCCAGATTATGCACTGGACATGGGCATAATTAAGCAGGCTGACTATGACTGCATCAACAAAGTGATGGTTCCAGCCTGTGAATTGGCAATCAAACTATGTGGTAATGAGTTTGTTCCATGCTCTCCTTTCACTGAATGTATATTGGAAGCTAGGGTTGTAAATTTGTAATTGAATTCAACAGAGTCAAACAACTTAGTGTTTTTTTTTTAAAATGAATGTTGAGTTCAACCTCCAGCTCAGTTTCAGTTTTAAATTTGGGTCTGAACTCAATTTTCTTTAATGGATCAAGCATCAAGTTTGATAAAATTTAAATTGCTTTTAAAATGACCAAACTAGATTTGTCTTTATAAAGGATATATTTTTGTATAGAAGCATTGTAATAACTATAATAACATGAGTGGGGAAAAAAAATACTTTGTATGCAACTATGGATATACATAAATAAAATATACAAATAGATGCTAATTAGTATTTCGCAAATTTATATCGTCCTTTGTAGTCACTAAACCTTACATACATCAGCTATATAAACTCCTGACATATATAATCACGTGTTTGAGAATTGTGTATCATATTATTTTATGAGTATGTAATTATCCTAACAATAAATTATAAATGCATATTACTGTATTTATATTATAACTTATTTAAAATTATATAAAGTTCTTGTATAATTTACGCGAAGTATTATAGTGAGAGCACTGGTTTTTTCATTTTCAATAATCATGTAGTATTTGAGTAATTTTTATGATCCTGATCATTGATGCAAGATCCAAGGACCAAGAATCTCTCATAATAAACCCGTGATCTCACTTGTTTGGGGCATTCTGATTGGCTAGCTTCTGTTACCTTTCTGCTTAATATTTGTTTTAATTCTTTCAGGCACAGATGGAAAAATCGCGTGCACGGCTTCATATTTTGTTTGTAATACTATATTCAATTCCATCATGTCACATGCTGGTGATATCAATGTGGGTAACTTAATTGCTTCCTTTTCTGTGTGGTTGACATGCCAGTAGTACTTTCTGCTGATGACTTGACTGAGTGCCTATAAACCTAAATACTTAAGCTGATAAGTGAGAGCCAAAGCAATAATAAGTAATGGTGTCACAAGCTCTTAAGAGGAAACCCATTGAGCGTGAAGCTTGGTCAAAATATGGGCTTCTTGTTCATACTCCATAGAAATTCTGATACCATGTTAAAGAATCACTCGACCTAAAAAGTTTGTTGTTGTTAAGCAAGAAATGAAGAGAGGATTTTGATTGTCTTTAACAACTTGTGGATACCTGTTACTTTTTGTCTTGCTACCCAGAATATTTTCTTTTGGACAAAAAGAAACACCAACATAATATGAGGTTGAAGTATCCAGTTTATTGGGTTGTTGAACATGGTTAAATGTGTGAAACATTTTCCCCAGTATGAAAAGGCATGCAGATAGTTGACCACTTGTCTAACCAACTGTGTAACTCTTCCTTTGATACTTTCTTGGTGGAGGATATTTTGAATGAGAAATGTTTTAGCACATGTCAAAAAAAGCTTTTCATTCTGCTAGATAGTTAGAAGGAATTCATGTCTTAACATTTATGGAGATTGCAAAGTCTTGAAGGGCATACTCAAAATTTTGACCAGCAATTGTATACTTGTGTTGCAGTACTATGACATTAGAAAGAAGTGCGAGGGGAACCTTTGCTATGACTTTTCAAACATGGAGAAGTTCCTGAACCAAAATTCTGTTCAGGATGCACTAGGGGTTGGGGATATTGATTTTGTGTCTTGTAGCTCCACAGTTTATCAAGCTATGCTTGTGGACTGGATGAGGAATCTTGAAGTTGGTATTCCTGCCCTCCTTGAGGATGGAATCAATCTGCTTATTTATGCTGGGGAATATGATCTCATCTGCAACTGGCTTGGCATGTGTTTATGCTTGACCCATATTTTAGATCTTTTCTGAAGTTTAATATTCATGCTTAGAACCTTTCAGTGTGATGTATTGATAATCTTTTTCCTTGGGGTATGAATTGAATGAATAGGTAATTCGAGATGGGTTCATGCCATGGAATGGTCTGGCCAGAAAGAATTTGTAGCCTCACCTGAAGTTCCTTTCACAGTTGATGGCTCAGAGGCTGGATTATTGAAGAACTATGGACCTTTAAGTTTCCTCAAGGTATCTCTCTTTTGCTCTCTCCATACACAACATGCTTGTGCTGTGAAAACTTTCAATAACTACCCTCTATAATAAGCACACCCGATACATAGTAGTTACATATGTATGATTGCCATACAAAATCAAATATAAATCTGTTCTTGCTGCATAAGCAATCAATTGATATTATCAAGAAATAGATAATTAGATATCCTCCATTTACCTATCAAATTTCTCAATAGCTTGATAAATGTTGATTCAGTTTGATATTGGGCGTGACAAAAAAACAGGTCCATGATGCGGGTCACATGGTTCCAATGGACCAGCCCAAGGCTTCGTTAGAAATGCTGAAGAAATGGACCCAGGGAACCCTTTCTAAATCTGGAGCTGATGTGGAAAAATTGGTTGCAGAGATGTAATCTCTTTTATTGCAATTAGTCGAGCAAGTGGGTACAAAATTGTAATGCAATAAAGAGATGAAATATTCATATAGAGTTTATTGTCTGTATGTATATACTGTTTTAGTAAAATGCTGAGGTGTGGATTGCGTACCCTCAAACTTTAACCTAAACTTACTTAAATGTCTCCCTTTTTTTTGTTAGAAAAAATAGTCCACAAAAAATAGTCGACAAACACCTAGCCTATTTGGGTGGAACTTCTGTAGAAGTACTTCTAGGTGAAAAAAATAAAAAATAGCATGAATCAAAGAGGTCAAATGCATTTAACTTCTCCATAAGTTAAAATTAGTCTTTGAAGACCTACTCCAAAAGCTCTCCCATTTAACTTCTCCAAAAGTAACTAATTTTAACTTATGGAGAAGTTAAATGCATTTGACCTCTTTGATTCGTGTTATTTTTTTCACCTAGAAATACCTCAGTAAAAGTTCTACGGTAAACAAAATAAAAAGTTGCCGCATCTTTAATAAAAGAGCCCTGTTCTGATAGGAAATAGTCTAGTTATTATTCATGAGTAATTTTTTATAATGATTAAGTATTATCTAAGGTTAAATAAACACTTTCTCTAATATGCTATTCTCAACACATTTCTTGTAATAAGTTGAAATTTATATAGATTTTATTAAATTATATTGGTTTCACTCCTAATGTGTGGATTTATATGACTTTCAAGAGCATGTGAAACTTCGATTATAGCATTTTGAGGTTAACATAGATTGGTAGGAGAATATCGACATTGTGCCATCAAAACTCGAGTCAATACTCAGGGAATTTTGAAGATGTATAAACCTCTACCTCTGTTTTGCCAAGAGGGCAGTATGATCAAAACGAGGTAAAGAAAAAGAGAAGAATAAAATGTTCTTCTCATTTTGATAATCAATGACTTCATGAAAGTGATAGCAATGCAATTGCTCTATTTATTTTAATTTTGAATTTAAAAATTAAAGCATTTGCAACATTAAAGAAAACAAATTTATTATTGAATTTCACAAATTATGTATAGCTAAAATATTTTTTATTTGAAAAATAAGTGCATGTGTATCATTATAAGCAATGTTTTAAAAATAAGATCGGTAATTTGAATCTATGAAGGCGCTGGTTCACGGTTCAAACGCTACTCTCAATAGTGTTGGTCCGGGTCCACATTTAAAACGTGGTTTTAGAATAAATCAAACACACACTAAAATTCACATGGGTCTCATCAAATTATATGGATCTCACTCCTAATATGATGTGATCTATGTGACTTTCAACCGATCAAAGCATGTGTTGAAAAAAATGTGTCAAAGATAATGTGTTGCTAAGAGCCTGTTTGGGTGGAACTTCTGTAGAAGTACTTCTAGGTGAAAAAAATAGCATGAATCAAAAATGTCAAATGCATTTAACTTCTCCATAAGTTAAAATTAGTCTTTGTAGACCACCTACTCCAAAAGTTCTCTCATTTAACTTCTCCAAAAATAACTAATTTTAACTTATGGAGAAGTTAAATGCACTTGACCTCTTTGATTCATGCTATTTTTTTCACCTAAAAGTACTTCTGTAGAAGTTCCACCCAAACAGGTTCTAATATTTTTCATAACTTATTGTCACGTAATTTATTAAATTTAATAACATATGAAATGTGTTTATTAAATAATATGATAATATAATGTAAAATATCTTTTTATTGACCATGCATATAAATTACACTCTAATTATTTTTATTGAACGAAACTAACAAATAAATATTTTATAAACCACCAAACATTTATCTATTGCATATTATCAATATTATTATTATTTCACGAATAAATTTTTGTGAATCTTCATCTAAAAATTATCAATCTCAAAAGCTAATTGTTTTTCCCCCTTATATAATATATACTGTGGTTAAATGATAAATGGATATATATAAATAAGACCCATTATCAGTAGTGTGTGCCTGTGTGTTTGGAGTGTTCCGTTGTAGAAGAAAACAGAGGAAAGAATATTGCAGCAAAATCATGTCACTTGCAGTTGGATTCTCTGTGAATTGCTGGTTGCGCTGTCACCCGCGAATGCCTCCTTCATGTTTTGTACTCTCCCATGTCACAGTGTCTTCTTGTTCCTCCTTGAACTGGGTCCCTCACTCCAAGCTCAAGTATATTCAGAGAGCATCCCCTGAAGGTGAAATTTTGAGCTTCTTGCATTTTGAATCTTATCATTGTCTTCATTCTATAATATACCCATTTGGGACATTTGAATGTTATTGTGTCAATTCAGTCAGTAGTAACTGCTGAGCACAACATGATGGAATGGAAACTCATCTAAGAAAGGAGACCTAAGAGAAGTAGAAAGCAGAACAAGAAACCATGAGAAAAGACTACTAAATAGTTTAATTGACATATTTTTTAAATAAAGCCCAATAGTATCTATCAGTTGATTCATGTAGCTGACTCTAGCTAATGGCATAAGACTTAGCTGCTGCTGCTGTTGTTGTGTGTACCATTCTGGTGATGAATATATATAATCACCATAGACATACAACTTTGGTGTTATGCATTTGACAATTTACAGATCTGCTGCATCTTTATGGTGAGATATATAAAACATTGCTTTAAAAGAGTTTCACCATGTTACCTTTTACATCATATATTCTATTACTTGATTGTTAGATACTTTTCATGATGATTACCATTTTTCTTCCTTTAATCATTCTTCCTCCTATTAAACAAAAAGTCATAAAAATGTAACTTGAGGATGCCAAAATCATATTTTTGTCATTTATAAACATTAATTAGTAGGTGTTACAAACCTCAATTTAACTTCCATTCCCAAAACACTATAGGAAGCCTTACATATTTTGTCCTTTTCTTTTCTTTTCTTTTTCTTTAATTTATTTTTCTTCTTCTCTTTCCATCCCTTGTTTTTAAAAGGAAGATGGATACTTCAAGCTGCTGCTTATAATTTTCACATTCCTTGAAAGTTGGTACCACATTTTATTTAAATAATGTTTTTTTCATCATGCAGAACTTCCTAATGAGTTGATTGAAGACTCCAAATTTGTTCCTCTGAATGCTGAGGATCCTAGATATGGTCCACCTGTAAGTCATGGTTAGTTTTGACTCAGTTGAATAATATGCTTTCTATTACTTATTCCACTTACATATCTCTGCCACAGCCAAATAATTTTCAACATACACACTGCTGCAGAAAATATATAACATTTCCAGGAAATCAGAAATTATCCCAGTATCAGATAGGAAATATTTTGTCCTCACTTCATATGTATTTACTTTTTAAAATCTAATTTGAGACTTTTTCTGATTGTTCAATCAATCTTACCTGGGATCAGAACTTACTGCTGTAGAACATCAATTATTTTGCTTTAACTTCATATATAATTAAACAAAAAAGTTTCTTTCGTTTTTGCAGGCCTTATTGTTGTTGGGCTTTGAAGCAGATGAAGCTCCAAAGGTAAAATCACCATCATCCATGCAATAAGTAGGATATGAAAATCCTTGTAAAGAAACAATGTGGTAGTTTCATATGTCTTAAAAAAGTTTACCGTATAGCATTTAGAATGCTTTCTGGGTTCTGCTGTTTCTTTTGCTTAATCTCTCCTCTCTCTCTCTGTATAAGTTGCTATTCAGAGTGGTTGAATTTCTAAATGAACCTTTGCTCTGATTATTGTTTATGCTTTCAATATGATGACCCAAATTATTGATAGAGGAGCTTTTCCTGATATTTTTGCCACTACTGAAAATTCTCTATGAAAACGGTTACAACTGCAGCCTGAAGGCTACCTTGTAATAGTATTATTATTAGCTTACAGTAAATTACATACTTATAGTCACTAGTCAGCATCTTACAATGATTATCCAGGGATATTTTACCCTAGATTTATTAGCATTCAATTGCCTAGCCCCTATATTCTTTTATATTCTTTCAAAATGTGCCATTCAATAGTATAATGTGTATCCTGACCTTGTGCAGATTCAACAGCTTTTGAAAGAATTAGATGGTGAATTCCTGAAGGTAACATCTTATTTCTTGTCTTTCATGTCCATATTTTATTGACAAACCAAGAAAAATCAATAGAGTAAATATCCTGGTAATGGGAGAGAAGGTTAATTATTTGGTTATTATTTCCACTAGATGTATCTTGCTTTTAGACTAAGATATCATTCTTTATAATGAGAAATGTCTTTGTCCACAACAAATCAACAAAATGTATGAATAATAATCGGCTGGTATTATAACTCTGCCTAAAAATTATATTTTTTAAAATCATTTAGTTTTCGGACAGTTTTTTTTTTTTTCATTGGATAGTATTATGGATCAATAATTAGTAAAAGAAGGAATTTTAGAAGTCCAGGGACCTTTTTGGTCAGAAGGAAACTGACTTTTTCTCACAAATGATGCATAACAGCATGACTCTAACTTGTGTTCAGCCTGCTACCTGTTAATCTTGTTACATGAGTAAGCAATATAGGAATGTGTCATTTGAGAACAAAAATATACTAAGAGGGGTAGAACCGTGGAAGCATAGCCATATCATCAAATTATAATGAATGGCCTGACTAATTGATTTGATCCATGTTGTACATCTTTGACCAAGATGATGCAATGAGCTACTCTTAGCTCTCAAAAAACCATTGCTTTGAGATTAAAAGTTTCCTAGAAAACATCATCATAAAAAAATTATCAAGAATTTGATAGAGTAAATCACATTGCACAATCAATAATGGATAACGGCCAGTGCCACATTACAAAGACAAGGGAAATGAATATCTATACTTTACCCATCTCTGACTAAAATTTGAATGTAATGTGAAATTCCTACATTGGAAAAGAAAGGCAAATGTAATGTATTGCATTGTAGGTCATCTATTGTACTGAAGACATGGTTACACGTTCACTTTGGGAGGCAATGCATACAGCACAAGAGAGTTTGGAAGAGGTCAAGGTAGAATTTTGGAACAGCTAATAATACACTATTCTCTCTCCATCTACTCGTGAATTTATGCTAATAAAATGATAATAATTAGCAGAAATACATTTGTGTGAAGAATAAGCTTCCCCATTGTGATTTTGCTGGGCATTTCATACAAATTCATCATTTCCTTATATGAACTGTTATATAGATTGACATCATTGTAGATTTTCTAGTATCTAAGTTTTAGAGAATTCTGGCCTGTCTAAAGAGCGATTGTTGCCTCTAATTTTGTAAGCATAAGAATCTGGAACTCCGTAGCAATCAATATATGATATAGGTTAACAAAGATGCTTCTAATGTACCTAAGCACTTTCAGTAGGTCACAGCACTTCTCTTTACTGAAGGAGTAAGATGGAATGCCTGTTGATTTTTCATGCAGTCCTTTGACATTCTTTAAATTCTATATTATACACAAATCCCTTCAAGTGTTCTGCATTTTGTGCCCTGCAGATAGACAAATCACTTCCTCGGATATGTTTCCTTTCTGGTTTAAGCGGAGAGGAGATGATGATGTTTATAGATGCTTTCCCTGAAACTGGTAACTAAAATCTCATCATATCCTCAATTATGACATCACATCAGTTTGGTGTTTAACATACTCTGATTTCATCAATTATGCCCCTAATTGTTGTTTCTTTCAGACCTTCAGTCTTTGAGGATTCCATATGCCTAGAGTAATAGATCTACTGGTTTACTTTTTACACACATTTACTGCAGTTTGGAGTTTCTTTCATGCAGGACTAAAACCAGCTGCATTTGCGGCTCTTGTTCCGAACAGTGCTAATAAACCACTGCAAGAGTTGATGGAAGAAATAATGGGGGACCATGAGATGTTGGTAGGTGTTTATTTATTTCTGAAACCAATCTTTAGCATTATCAATGAGCTTATGGTTATGGGAAACACTTTTTCTGCATGCAGACTGGAGAACAGTTATGAAGAGTTAAATTCGCACTGAATCTCCGAGAGCGATTGCAAAGTATGATTGGAAAAGCAATCAGATTTGGCTGAGGCCAACTATTTTTTCGCTATATCAAAGTATGTGTTGTATTATAGCATTTCTGCATGGGTGGAGTCTCGTCATTTGTTAAGCCGATATTCTAAAAATTGTGAGGAAATGTAAGTCAGAACTTAACCTCGTTTTGGGCAGTTTTTGGTCGATTTCTGCGCCTCCCATAAATCCAGACATACTATGGGATTAGCGAAAATGTATTACTTTCGGGAATCTCGTTAATAAGCTTTATACATAAAATTTAATCTCAGAAAACAGAACCCCGCTACACGAAGATTTCTCAATGCTAATTATACAGTGAGCATATCAAATGCGGTCACACTAGGGGCAGAAGTTTATGATAAGATCGTTTGGATGCGTGACTAGGCTGAAATTGCGTTTGAAAACTCGGAAGTCGGAACTTATTATATCGTACTAATTTTATCAAGGGAAATTGATCATTTCTTAAAAGTGAAAAATATGCTGAAACAAAACGATCGAAGACCAAATCCAAGGACATTGAACACAATGCCCTATAATCAATTGCATATTTAAAATGAAATATCACTGTCAAAATTTTCTGAAACAAGCTAGGTGGACAACCAAACGAAGCTCAGCAGCACTACGAAATGGTTGTATTTGTATTAAATTGACGCATCTACATAATTCCTGTTACAAAAGTACAGCTCTTCTACGATATACAAAGGCCAGGGTGGATAAAGCTTGAGGTGAAATAATTGCCACGACACAAACAGGACTGCAACTAATCCTCTCATGCTTTGCAACGTCAAAGTTCCGTAGTTTGAAGGGAAGAATAGCTCTATTGACTATAATATATATGTAATATATGTTCATCTATACCCACCCGTGTTGAAAATTATGTGATCGCATGCCACAGCATCAATGGGAATCAGGTTTTGCCCTTCCCTTTACCTTAATTTCCCACTACAGAGGTTCAAGGGATCCACTTTTCAGTCTTTCCATCCGCGCTTGAAGCCCTGACAAAGCTTTCTCATCCATAGGAAGTACCCCACCATGCAAAGTATTCTCAGTACCAACATGCTCTGGTGCATGAGGAATCTGACTGTGAGGTAATCCATGATTCAAGTTGTCATTAACACTTGTCAATGGCCTAGCACCAGAATCTGCACTCCCAGCGGCAGCTGCTAATTGCATGCTCTTCATCCTCTCTCTGATCGCATCTAATGTTCCACTAGCTACTGCAGTTCACATGTAAGTTCACCCAGTCAGCATTCTTTTTCAAATTTACATTTACAATTACGTAAAATACAAACAAACAAACAACATTACCATACCTCCAGTCATAAATTTATCATTTCGTTGGTCACCTAATGTGTAGTCAGAACTTAACGCTCTTGATGTAATGGCATTCACAGTCCTATTCTCCTCATTGTATGATGGGGGTAAATTGAAACTTGTCGGTTCAGGTTTCACATTTAATTTAGCATCACCCAATGGATTTGCATTTACAGGGGAGAGAGGTGCAAAATCAGGAGAAGATATATTTAAAGATGCTGGCGGAGGAGTAGCCATTGGTAAACTAGATGGAGTTCTTCCAGCTGCAGCATTCTTCTCCATCTGCCAAAATGTTAAAATCAATTGTCAAATATTCAATGTATTACACATAATCGTGGATGTAGAAACATAATTGCAAGTTTAATTAAGCACATTTAGTAATACAAGTAATTTAACTCAACCTGGGCAAGACCCTCTCTGATGTAGGTGCGAAATGCCTCACTAGCATTTTGAAGCTGAGAAAATATGTCAACCTAAGATAAAGCACAAGAACCTTAATCAAATAAGCAAAAAGACAGATATAGGCTACAGGGTTTTTAACCATTAAATCTTATCTGAAACTTGAATACATACTTATTCTTACCTTTGGGTACAATTGGGTAATCCGATATAGTTCATATAAACCAATGGTGCAAGTTTGCTTCTCCCCAATCTTCTTAAATATTGCAGCCAACTCTTGCTGCAATTTATTTTCAAGGATAGAAACAAAAATAACAATAAAGGTATAAGGGCATTGAAGTTGCAGTAAATCAGGATAGTAGGGTATAATAATTAATAACATAAAGAAAAACTGAAAATAAATTAACACTTACATTATCATTATCACATTAACTGTACCCAAAAAATCTAAATAAAGCACAATGTTACCTTCAACTGAGCATCAGCTGAATGTGTTCCAGAGGCTGAATTATTGGTTGCTGAATCACCCCAATGGTTAGGTCCCCCGGGTCCAGATGCAGTCAACATTCTTGCAGCAGCCAAAGTCTGAAGATCAAGAACAAATAAAGTATAAATAAATCTGCCTTCTCATAAAATAAAATAAAATAAAAATTTTCATTCATACCTCAAGATTAAGTTCAATGTAGGCAAGGATGATGGGTTGAGGTTTTGTATCAATAGGAACCATTGAAAGATGACCCTTTATTGCAGCACCACGAAGCTTGACAAGTTCATGCAGAACAGTTTTTACCATTCGCAAGGGTTTGTCATCAGCACCAGCCCTATTAAAATGAAACAACAAAAGAATGAAAAAAATAAGTGATTCAAGTTAAATAGAAAAAAAATTAGTAATAACACTTTCCAACAATTATAACCTTCTCCTAATTTCTTCCATCCCTAAGTCTTGCAGGTATAAATGGATACTTTGAAGTATACGATCAAGATCAACATCATAGATAGTGCTCTGAAGAACCTGCAGCACAAGAAAATGTATTTAGAGTAACACTGAACAACAAAAAATTGAAGACCAAGAATTTAGCAATCCCAACGGTTTATTGACCATGAAATATAATTTTCATTCCCACAGCTATTGTTTGGTTGGAGGGATTTGGAGGGGAAGGGGAGGGGAGGGATTTTAAGAGGGTTGATATGTTTGGTTCAATTTTTTAGGAGGGGAGGGGTCCCTCTTGTCTCTTGATAGCATTTTGCCTCCCCTCCAAAAGTGGGGGGATTTGGAAAGGAGGGGGTTTAAAATAAAATAATCAAAATCTTAAATATTCCTCCACTCATATTAATGAAGTTGAATATTATAAAAAAAGCATAAGGGTATAAAAGTAAATTAGTTTTATTTTCCCTCCCCTCCCCTCACCTCCTCGAACCAAACAAGATAACATATCATCTCCACTCCCCTCCCCTTGTTTGAACCAAACAAACCCTTAATGAAGCCAAATTTTACAAATTGTATAATTACAATTCACTAATACAGAGCTAAATATCAACAGAACCATGTATTTGATGTCTAATAAATCAGTTAACAATTCAACGTCCAATAAACATTACAAATGCTGAATGAATTATGATTTTTTTACAGGTTAGGGACAGGATTTCCATTTTAAGTGAATTTAGGGTAAAATTTTCTCACAGGGTTATCAGGATTTGAAGGCATTGTAGCCAATCCTAGATCCCAAAAATGCTACAAGGATAGCAGAGCAGCGGCTTTAAAATAGATGGCTGATGCAATTCCAAAAATATAAAACACACATAAAAGCTCTAAACTGAACTCATCATTAATGACACTGGAAATGGATAAGAATTGAAATTAACAAGAAATATCACTTGATAATATTTAATTGAGGTGAAGGTTCACTGTGATTCTAAAGCAATAAAACATAATCAAATAAGAATAAAATATGATCAAGATCGAGACAATTTCTGTCAAACAAGTTATCATACCACCGTACCATGAGGATTGAAAAGAGGATGGTGAGGATGGAATTCAGAGGAAACAACTAAGAACAGAGGATGTGTGAATGGGGAAGAGATATGTGAAGTGCGAACAGGGGCTAACACAGACACACATAACAGCAAATAGAGGCTAGAATGGTTGTATGAAAGGTGTGGCAGCAAGAAAGTGCGAGAATTGGCTGGAAAACATGTTGCCTGCTGGAAGAGCGATGTACTGAAGTGCAGCCAAGAGGAAGAGAAATCTTTGTATTTCGGATAAAGGGGGTATCAAATCTCAAAATTATCCCTTGAATTTTGCTAGTTGTCAAAGAAAAAGGTGGGACAAAATACACAATTTCACTTTAGCAGCCACAACAATTTCTCTTTGGGCACAACTAAACCACGATGCCAGCCTCAACATTTTTCCAGAAAAACATGATGTGACAACTCATGCATTACAAAAGCCAAGGACAGCTTGCAAGCAATAACATGATTTGGTTAAGGATCAAATAAGCAACAGTTTGGGAACAATGAACAATGGCCCAGAATTTGACATTCTGAGTTCTGTGGTAACTTCAAATAAAAAATCAGCTAAGTTATTAAGAGGAAAAATTTTCAACACAGTTTGCAAAATAATGGGATTCATTGAAAAGGGAGAAAAATAATTAGCCTAGTAAATTAAGTAATTACACTCATCAAACACAGGCATGGCTGAGTCACACCTCACACTATAATAAGAAAACAATTTGCTGCAATAATTGTAAACTGCTCATTCATTTCTTTAAAAGCTGAGTAAATATCATATACACATACCAAAAGCTGCCCATACATAGTGTTAGAATTAGTCACATGTTGTTTTAAATTAGTAACAGCTAAATAATAATTAGCTGTCAATCCCTAATTAGTTGCTAATTAGGATTAGATTTAGCAATCATGTTCTTATGTATTTATTGCATACATATTATAAATACAACATGTGTGGTCTGAGTAAGACACACAGAAACACAAAGAATTTCAAATTCAACATGGTATCAGAGCAGTACCATCCACCGTGACCTGTTTCATCACTTTTCCGCTGCCGAGTTCCCAAGTATGGAACTTTGTTCAAGTTCAAACCCTCTTCCGCCGTTGACAGTTGACACCATTGTCTAGTGCCATCAGTCGCTCTCCTCATCCGTGTAGTCTTTTCCGGCACGTTTTCGACATTTCCGGACATTTTTCCGCTATCTTCAGCCGCTGCCGCCGTCTGCCACCGCCGGAGACGGCAACGATTCCGACCAGCGAACACACCGCTGGAGTCGCCCCTCTGAGACGAGACCAACGCTGCTAGAACCGCCTCGAACGGCGTTTTGACGCGCTCACACGCGCCTTATTTTCGCCGGCGCGTTTTTCTGTTGCCAGCCTCCGTTTGTCGCGCGTGGCGGCGCGTCCGGCCACCTTTCTGGCCGAGCTCACCACCGCCGAACTCGCCCTTCCGTCCTCTATCCCGATCTGGGCATTGTTTGTCTAGTTCATGTCCGGTACTCGGGTCCTTTCTATTTTGGATGCGTTTTCTCTCCCATTTGTCGTTACCCATGATTTTTCAAAACCTAGAAATGTATCTCGAGGCTTACCCAGAGCAATCTTCCTGGCCCCGTGGCTTTCCCAGTGCAATCTTCCTGGCCCGTGGCTTTCCCAGTGCAATCTACCTAGCCCCAAGGCTTCCCAGTGCAATCTTCCTGGCCCGTGGCTTCCCAGTGCAATCTTCCTAGCCCCACGGCTTCCCAGTGCAATTTACCTAGCACCACGGCTTTCCAGTGTTATCTGGGCCCGCGATTTATTATCTTCACTATTGTTAATATGGGTATATTTGTAACAAGCTTAAAGCTTAGTAAGCTTTAGCTTGAGGGGGAGTGTTAGAATTAGTCACATGTTTTAAATTAGTAA
Source organism: Sesbania bispinosa (assembly GCA_026901365.1). Taxonomy (NCBI): domain Eukaryota; kingdom Viridiplantae; phylum Streptophyta; class Magnoliopsida; order Fabales; family Fabaceae; genus Sesbania; species Sesbania bispinosa. Next base: position 385,452 of record QLOH01000244.1, read on the forward strand.
CAGCTAAATAATAATTAGTTGTCAATCCCTAATTAGTTGCTAATTAGGATTAGATTTTCCAATCATGTTCTTATGTATTTATTGCATACATATTATAAATACAGCATTTGTGGTCTGAGTAAGACACATAGAAACACACAGAATTTCAAATTCAACACATAGAAACTTTAGACCCAAACATAAATTACGAATCACCTCCAGAAATTAAAAAACTGATCCAGCAAATTATCTGTGTAGGTTACCTTTGTAAGCTTGATAAGGCATTTCACAACCAGATCAGAAAACTTTTGATTTCTGGAAGCAAATGACTCATTTGATGCTGGTGAAGGCCACCTCGATGGATCTAGCGGACGTAAAAGATTTATTAAGACAACAAAGGATGAAGTCCGATCTGCATTATCCTGTATTAAAAATTACTAGTTAGGAAACAAGTTTGCATTATCAATATTACAAAGGTATGAAGTTTCATTTCAACAGAAAAAGGAATAAAAACAAATGAATCAAAAAATATGTTCCTAACCAGAATCTTAAGCATCAAAACATTCAATGCTTTCAACAACTGGCTTCCATCATCCATATGAGGAACCCTATCATCCAAGAGCCACAGAAGAAGCTCAGTAATGAGACTGTCAAGAGTGCTCTCCTTTACTGCATGTGCTAATCTTTTATTTTGAAAAGTCTGAAAAGAGTAAAGGATTAGGAATAGCAATTATTAAAAGACACCAAATAATAGCAAAATATCACAAGGAAAAAATAAATTTACCTGCATGAGAGTGTTGAGCACATATTTACAAGACCGTGATGAAGCCCCAGTCAAACTGAAGTCAAAAGTTCTTGCAACCTATTTGAAATAATGAAAGAAAAATTAACACTTGAAGATCTTTCTCTAAATAAATGGAAGCGGCTTATAAAACTATCTTGCCTTATTTGCAAGACATGAAACTAGCCTATCTGCATCTTTCACGAGCTCATCCATAGCACTGCCTTCTGGATCACTGGTGGCCTGAGCCAACTCATGACAAACAACTTTCATTCCTTCAACAGACTGCATCACAAAATTATTTCAAAAACCAGAGTAAACCTCCATTTTCCAAAATGAAAAAGAGAATTGGGGAAAAACTTAAAAGATAAACCTATATTTATCAACAAATTAGACAACATTTAACATTGATGGATGATGCAAAAAATGATTGTCCCATGAAGAAAAGCATATCAAAGAGGCTAAAGTTATGTTATCCACCTGCTCAGGAGAACCAAAAGAAATTATATCAAGTGCTTCATTCCAATCTGTGGGGCCACTGGCAACAGCAACAGGACGAGGCATCATTTGTCTGTCAATGTTACTATCAGGTTGACCAAAATTTTTCCTGACACCAACAAGCAAGTTGACAATGAATAATGACAATAGGAGCTATATAATTTGGGGGAAGAAATTGCCCTTTCATAGTTTCATTTCGGGGCAGAATGAAAGATCCAATAAAACTATTACCATACCTCAATATTGGTCCACCAAGAGCTCTAGCCATTTCGCCACTTTGCTCTGCGACATCAGACCTGGTAATTGAAATAATATGTTGATGATTAAATTTAAAAATGCTTAACATAGAGACTGAGATTCACTCATATTCCTCTACACACACACACACACAAAAAAAAAAAAAAAAAAAAAAACTTACCCAAGCGAAGAAGTGAAATAATATTTAAAAAGATATCTTTCCCATTTTCTAACCAATTAATTAAATATGAAATTATACTCAGCCTTTAATGCATTCCTAAAATTACTAATAAAGGAAACAAAATGCCAACATAGAATATAAACCCAAGAGGAACAAATAAACAAAATATACATACAACAGAGACATCCAGCACACTAGGGGTTGTTATATATCCAACGCAAATCTAGCAGATTTTGGGAATCTTGTTGGAATATTGCAAATTTATAAAAGAAATCATCACAGTTGCACTGCAACAGGGGTTGGGACATGCAACCTCAAGTTGATATGCACAATGGAGTGCAACTTCTCATCAATAACAATGATGTCCATGGCATATATAACCACCGTTTTCAAAATAAAAGCCGATGGAAAATTATAGTCCCCTTTCCTCTCAAATCCTTTTACGATTTTACCTCCTCAGCTACGTCTGTGTTACAGTACACAATCATGTCAGCTACTGTAGCTTAGTTAGTAAGATACTGAACATTAGTATGTTAACCAGTGTTATATGATTAGTGGTAAACTGAAAGGCTGACAACCGACACCTGGAAGATGGTTTCTATGTGCTTAGTTATAACTGACAAGTTGACAGTCAACTGTAAAATGTAATTACTTACAGCACCTATAAATAAGTGCTAACCCTGTATCATAATCAATCAATAATTAAGAAATAAGGAGTTATGCACGCTTTCTCTCAAATTTTCCATCACTTTCTCTCAACACACTCTTCTTTTCTTTCCGCAACAACTTCAACATGGTATCAGAGCTCTATTGCAGACCTGATCAATGGCTTCCTCCTCTAATCCATTCAGAAATTCAGGGAAGACGTCTCCTTCCACATCACCTCCAATTACATTTTCCCACTCAAATTCAATGAAATTGGATGATAAGAACTTCCGTTGTGAAATAACAGGTAGAAGCTATAATGAAAATTTTAAAACTAATTATGTGCGAGTCTGGACTGGCTGCTCAGCTTGCTCTTACTTCGCAGACAATTCAGTCTGGGAAATCTCAGTTACCCGCCAACACTCATCCTTCTTTTGCAATAATGATTGTAATAACATCTTATCTTAAGATCTATCAATCTTGTAAAACTCAGGATGATTTTAATTGTCGAAGAATACCAAGATTAGGGATAGCAATGGGTAAAGTCTGGAAAGGGGACTAGATATCCTTACCCAATATCCACATTCAAGAAAAAGATCTGTACCCAAACCCATGCATGCATGGGTAACAATTTTAATACCCCTATCTAATGGGTACCTGCACAAGTGTGCTCAAGTACCATATACTTTACTAGACTAGTCTATTTGACTTCTACTTAAATGGAAACTGTTCGCTACCAAAGCTTATCTCCATATGTCTAGCTTCTTATTTATTTCTTCGCTGGACTCTCCAACCAGAACTATATCATTCATCGTGACACCTGTTCTTGAATATGTTCATAAACACAATAAAGATTAAGATCCTAAGGATTATTCTATAGTTATAGGAAAAGTCTTCTCTTCAGAGGCCCCACCTTATGTTCTCACACTTGTCAAGAACTTAGTAAATAAAAAACAGAAAAATCAAGGTTCCAAACAAGGAATACAATAATGATCCTGTTCACATTTTTATATTTTATGATTGTGATCAGAAGATCAAAGCTTAGAATATATATAATGCACTAGCTGCACAATTTTGAAAGACGCACCCATTTTCCCTGACAGAACGCCTTAAAATGGCCCTCGCTTCACCTGGCCTTCCTTCCTTCCTCTTTTCCATCTCCCGGACCTGTCAAAATACACCACCCATCATCAGTAATATAGCATAAAAAAAGATTTTTTAAAAAAAGCACCAAGTATGAACTGACCTTCCACTTAAACCTATCATCTAACATGCTTTTTTGAGCATCTGTTAGCTTCCCAACAAATCTCCATATGTCCTCACCTGTGTAGTAGGATTACAGAAGGAAGACAACTCAGTATAGCCAGGAGAGATGTATCAGAAAAGAAAAAAAAAACTTTTACAGCTAAATCCCTCAGGTAATGAAGTAAACATATTATGGGATCACCTCATCCATAGAGAAGGATATCAATGAACAACTCTTACAATTTACATATTTGAGCCAAAATAGAACAACCGAACTCAATTAAATAACACATACTTTCTTCCATCAAAATTTCCTTTTCAACTAAAGAAAAATAATACAGATACAGATCACGAGGCAAGAGTATTTTACAAGTGCATTAGAGATTGAAAAGAAGGAATTCTACAGGGTATACCATACCTAGAATCTTATAACCAGTAGCCAGTGTATTTAATGCAGCTTTCCTAATTTCACCATCCCGTTCTGCCGTCAAACTTGCAACAATTTGCAATGATTTTAGCTGCCCACTAATCTGTCCACATAATGTCAGGAATAAATATCTAAAGAAAATACTTAAAGAAAAAATCACTTAAAAGCACCAGCAACAATACCTCAGCCCCATGATGGTCAATGATAAATCCAACAAGATCAGCACATTCAATTCGAGTTCGGTTGTTCTTAGAGCGCAAACCCTCCAATATATAAGGGAAACATTTTGATGCAGAATATATGACAATAAATTGTTTGGTCAGCTCCCGCATTTTTTCTCGTACTTTCTCAATGTTATGCCCTAACTGCAACATTTATATGCAAAATGTATGACAATAAATTGTTTGGTCATTCCATCTGTAAACTAAATTAATCTGTATTTTACAGCACCCGTGAAAATACACTACTTACTATACTCATACCGTAAATTTACTAAATTTAATTAAAACACCAAAAAGATTAGCTCAGATAATAATATCCACAGGTGATGCAATTATCAGTCATTAATATAAACCTTCTCTACTAGGCATGGCAGAAAGATAGCCACTTCAGACTCTGTCAAAGAGTACCCTTCATCCTTCAAGGTGTCAAGCAGTTCAGGAAGAAATTCTAGAACCTGTGCAATTAAATCGCATGGAGTTTAGACTGATACAGTACACTTCCATAACCAGAGAGGAAAGAATAATAAGAAAGCTGAAAGTAACAGCGAAAACAGAAGGGAAAACTAAATTCAACCTTCAATAGACATGTTGTGTTTGATTTGCAGAACTGCAACACAAACCACCTTAAAAGAATGTCCAAAACTTCTATAACTTCCTTAACAATGGAAGGAAGTACCTGGGAAGTGCAACATGAGTTGGTTTAGGAAATAGCACATTCAACACTTTAAAAGCACAGTAGTTATTACGATTGGGAAAAACACCTTCTGCAGCATTTCAAGTCCATCAACTTGCTTTTTGAAATCTGCACTTAAGAGTCTCCTATGTAAATCTTCTCTGAAGTATTTCATCATATCATTCTGCAAATTGCAGAGACATTTTAATTCAACAATTATAGGAAACTTGAGTTATGCATGAATATTCCTCAAAGAATAGGCCCACCTCAAGATCTTGAATCTGCTCAATACGTGGGTCCTCAAACTTAAACCTTCGAACCACCATTCTTTCTCTATCTTCCTGCATGTAAAGCAGTTGACGGTTTAACCATATATTCTATGAATATGTTAAGCATTGTTTGGTATATCCCACTTCAGCCAAGTGAGCCAACAATACCTTATTTGAATCCTTGACATTTAACAAGGCTTGAGACTGGACTGCTATGTCTTGAACAGATATTGATTCAGACTTGGTGACCTTCGATGCCCCGACCCTCTTTTCGAGATGATGAAAACAAATAGTTAGAAATCCAAACAAATCTAACAGTAATCAACCAAAGAAAAACACAACATACCGAAGATACAGCTCTATTTCCATGTTTTGAAACACCATTGGCAGTTGATTTCCCAACCTTTGAAACACCTTTTGATGTTGCACCCACTGAAACTGATCTGGCTGACTCAAATGACTCTAAAGACGAAAACATTGGGGAGGGGCCGGGGTAAGAAAGAGATTAAAGATAAAAGGCATCAAAGTTTTCATGATAAGAATCAAACAAGAGTAGAAAATAAGAGAAAAAATGAGCTATGTTACCAAAGAACCCACCTTGAAAAGCTCCATATGGTTTCAGCTTCTCAAGAACTAGTGTCAGTGCTGGTCCATGAATGTCTTTAACTATCTTTTCAATCTAAATAAACAAACAATTTCAAGGGTGCTTGTTATCCCATAAATGTCAAGGAAACCATGGAATAAAACAGCATTTTTCTCATACACATACCATTTCATGTCCACTAACTCTCAGTATCTCATTAATGCAAGCCTCTGCTGCCTTGCGAACTTCAGAGGATTTATCCTGAGAAGGAGCCATCATACATTAGAACAAATTTCATTATAATAGACCACATGAGGGGGTGTATTAACGTACTGTCATTGCAGAAGAGGCTTGCTTCAGAAGTTGTGCAGCTTCAGCAAAATTACTTAGCCCAGAAAGTTGCCTAGATAACCAATCAAAAAGATCTTTACGCCCTTCCGCACCAAGTTTAGAATCCACCAAAGCAAGTGCAATATAAGGAACCTACAGTAACATCATGCTCAGGACAAAGATAACAAAGCAAAAGAATAACATTTTACAAGATAAGGACAGACCATTTTATCTAGATGAACAGCAGCTAGCCAAGCTTCTAATGTATTCAGTGCACATTCTCTCATGTGCTTCTTATTATCACCAAGACATTTCAATACATCAGACAGAATACCCTGCAAAAAACCATTTCAAGAAAGCTTAACTTCAAAAAAGGTAATGCTACATTACCAACTGAAAAGAAAATACAAAAGCAGAACATAATCCTCTCACCTTGCTTGATTTCTCTACAGCTTGTCCCATTGCAGATGCAACATTACCAATTGTTGTCAAGGTAGCCATGACTATGTTTTTGTTGCTATCAACGAGCCGTCCCCTAAGAGCCCCAAATAACTCACCTGGTCATAGAACATGAAACATTTAACAACAAATTACAAAGATTGAAAAATTTTAGATTAAACAGGAAAAGATTCAGGAATTACTAAAAGCACAAATCTTATCCATGGGGATGAGGAGGTTGATGAGAGGAGTAGAGGGAAAGCAAAGTACACAAGTTTAAAAAGCACACAAAATGAATGATAATGGAATACCAGTTCCAGTTGCTTGAATGCGTTTATTAGCCTCTTCCAGTATTTTGTTTACAGCATCAACAGACTCCATACGAACCTACAGTAAAGAAAAATGCACACCACAAATTTGATGCAATAGCACAATAATAAACTTCCTCATTACTCAAGTTTAAAACATGCTAACAAATGAGAAATGATTTACTAGCTTATATCAACCAAACCTTCCAATCAGGACTTTCCAAACTCTTCAGGAGAGTTGGGGTGATCTTTCCACTAATGTCTTCACGAGGCAAGCCATCTAGCCCACCAGCCACCACAGATGAAGATGAGTCTGATGCCTTGACAGTTCTCTTTGTAACTGCAGATGCTCCCTGCAGGAAAAAAAAAAAAATATGAGCATTATGAAATCATGATATTATATTGAAATTACATCACCAAACATAACATACCTCAAATGGATTCTTCTCATACTCTGTATCAAGGGCACTGAGCAATGCCGGCTTAACCTCAGTAAGAAACCCTTTAATGTCTGCAAGGGAAAAAAACCTTAGAGCCTGACAATTAAATAGTAAGAGATGAAAATTTAAAGTCAACGCAAAGTCACCTGGACCAACATATCTATGCAGAACACCCAAGAGCTTAATTGAAGCATTTCTAGTAGCAGCTGCACTTGACTGCAACCCAATTTCTTTAAGAAAATCAATTAAATCCTGCAAAAATAGAACTTGCATCAAAACTCGAACTTAAATAAGAAGTTTCCATAAAAAATACAAAACTAATGTATTTAGAAAAATGCAAATGCAGATGATAATACACCTTAAGCTTTAAATGTGATACACCAAAATCCTCAACAGCAGAAACCATCCACAAAATTCCCTCACTAAGAACCTTCGGATTCTTATGCTCCTTCATGATCTTGTACAGCTACGATAATAAAAGAAAAAGGATTAAAAGATTATTTGTTAAATACACAAAGATAAGCAAAAGCAAGATTATAAACTCTCAGAAAGAAATAGTACTGATATCTTATTATTTTACTCCAATAAAGTTTTTGTTATATACAACTTTACAATATCAAAGATTAAGAAGAAATTATGCACTTTTAAAAATTAAGATATTCCTAGCACAAGCAAGTTTAACCTGATTATCAAAGTAGTCAAAAGTTGATAAAAAAAAAGATGTACAAGCTATCAAATGTGTGCTCCATCTATCACCTTCTGTGAAATCACACGGGTTTGAGGCAAAAACCTTATAAATCTTGGATAATCATCAAACAAGGAAAGTAAATCTATCATCCTTAAACGTTCAGATAGTTAGCAACACAGTAGTGATCCACCTTCCACAGTGGAACCAGAATAATGACTTTCAATCTTACAACTCAATTATTTAACCAAGTGTCACAAAATGAGTTTCTAAACAATCATATTTAATATAAATGACTATTAAGGAAAAAATAAAAATTCTGTAAATCCCTGGTCATAAAGTTTTGGGATAGAAGAGATAAGGACACACTTATGTCCAATAACTTATGTCCAATAATTAGAAGACATGCCCGTAAAGAGCAACTATGCTTACTCTTTCAAAAATGAATCCTGGACCAACTGCTTCAGAAAAAGTAGTAAGGCATTTCATAGCATGTGCACGCGTCTTAATATCTGCTACGCGTTCACTTAGTCCTACCAAAATGAAAACAGAAATAAAAACAAGGTAGCAAATCAGAAGACCAATCATTTATTCATGAAGTAAACAGTTCATAAAGATTCCATTTAACAACAGGGTTTATAAATGGCAAAAGCTAATTCAAATGACAATACCCACCCGTAAGGCAAAGTACTACACACTTCTTTGGAAATTTAGTTGCAGCTGAAGCTATATGAGTGATAAGTTCTATAACCTGCTGCTGAACCTGCTCAAGGAAATTACAAGCGCTAAGGGACTTCTAATGCTACTTATTCTATTTTAAACTAATAATTATTGAAATAAATCATTCAAATTTCAAAAGAAAATACTTCTGAACCTGAACATTTTTCTCGCCCCATCCAGGTAAGGTGCAGAGTAAACGAATCAAAATTTCTACTGATTGGTCAAGGTCCTGTAAGCCTTCTACTTGTTGTTTCAGTGAAGAAATGGCTGCAAAAATCTAGCTTTAGCAACCTCACTCAGCAAACATGTTCAAAAGACACCATAGAAAATCAGGGGAAGTAGGCAGTACTACAACTAATTCACAAAAAAAAACAAGCAAACCATGCAACTTAATAACAAGACACTCCACAACATTTGACCACTGTGTATTCCAACTTAGAGATCACATGATAGAGTTCCATTAACTGTGGATGAGACAAGAATTCAATTTCAATGTACCCAATATCAACCTCCTACCTACATGCTGGCTCATCCAATGTATAATAAAAAAAGTCACAAACTGATAGACTACCACCAACCTTCAAGACGCTCCTTCCACACAGCACTTTTTAATAGAGTGATTGTATCTGACTGTATAAGAGAACCTATTCGGCTTTCAATCTCTTCAAGACTCATCTCAGTGGGCTGCACAATTTCAGATACACAAAGATTGTATGAACTGTCAATTAGTTACCAGTTACCACAACTGATAGGATTTAAAACAGAAATCTATTGAATTCCACACAAAGTGTACACAAACACACAAATCTGGTAGAAGAATCTCCCTACCAGCCTTAAGAGGTAATGCTCTCCTCTGAAAAAATAATTCTCAGCCTTACACAACATTAAATCTGAATGCACACCAGAAACTGTCCCCAAAACCCCCTATAACTACACTACATACAATTGAATAACTGCTACATAACTGTCCTACCATATAACTTCCTTATTACACAAATAAATAATGATTAAATAACTGTCCTACCATACAACTGCTTTATTATTAATTCTGGCCTGCTATTTTCTTATTTCTCCTAGAGTACACAAGCCACTTCTTAGGCTTGTTTTCTGCACTATCCAGAACCTGACCCACATATTGACTTTGGTCTCTAACAATAACAAACTACATGATAGATTAAAATCAGAGAAACAGCAGACAAACAGATACGAATTTACCTCCACATCTTCCGGTGGTTCAATCGATTTTGAAGCCTTCACTTGTGCAACTCCATCTGCTTTTTTATTTGTCCCGGACTTTACAGCCCCTCCTTTCTTGATGGCAGGCTGGAAAGTGTAAAATGTTCAATATATCAATTACATGCATCAAAAATAATATCATACCTTAGTTACAAGCAAGAAGATGCAATCTTACAGCTGCCTGAACAGGTCTCTTTCCACTAAGCATGCTTGCAGCTGACCTTTTAACAAATGCACTTTCTGAGGTCTGTGTGTAAATCAAGTGACAAGTTAACGTCTGTCTCCAAAAAATCTTCCAAACTTTTGAAGTTCAAAATTAATAAAAATGTATTTTCTCCATCTTTAACATGTTTTGTAAATTCTGGTCAAACACCCATTAGCATTCATAGTCCCATGTGACATTATAGGCAAAGCCTGATCTTACAATATCCTCATGCAACATTACAAGTCAAAGATATCCATTCAATCACAAAATTAATGAAATAACAAAATAATCCAACAAAATAACCAACCAACTCCAGGTGCAGCCCTTGAAAAAAAAAAAAGATGCTAAAAGTCAGATTTCTCAAACAAAAAATTAAAAGAAACTAAACCCACCTCCGCTGAAGATGCACTTGCACGTGTATTTTGCACAGAAGCTGGAAGGGCATTATCAAGTGTCAGCCAAAAATAAATACCTCAACATAATATGAATAACTTTCAGCACTCAAGTTTGGGAGGCAAATAAATCAAATTACAGACTAAAAATAGGAAGCTGGAAACAAATTTCAGTAAAGCAAGATTCGCTGAAATTTAAGTGGTCATGGGTTTGATGATGATGACTGACGCCGGCAGCTTTTACTCCCCTCTTCTTCTTTCCTCTCAAATCCTAATTGGCAGCTGGGCACGCCTGCTCCCACTCTTTGTAAAATTCAATTCTCTCATTTTCCAATTCTTCTTCATCTTTTTTATTTCTCCATGATCAAAGAAAAGCAAATCCACTGAGATAACTTCCTTACTAACTTTTTTATTTTATTTTTCATCTTTTGTCAGTGAGAGAATTCGATTCTTCATGTAACTGACAATTTGACGAGAGCACAAAGTGTGTTCAAAGAATGAGAATTGCAGGGGAAACCTTAGTCTGAAGAAACATTTTCTTTTCGAGGAAACATTGTCCTCTCTTGCACTTTAGCCTCTTCATTTCATATTATAATATTTCTTTTTCTATCCAAAAACAAAAAGCTACAAACCTGTAGAAGAACCACTTGGCACAGCATCCTCAGAACCTGAAATCATTTCCGACAGTTTTTTTCTTCTAACATCATCAAGTTTCTCTATGGACCTCTCTAGAGGTCTCATACCAACCGACTGCAAGAGAATGAAAAATATGATGCTCAAAACCTCAACAGAAAAAGCAAATTCAGCAGCAAACATGGAGATTTGATTGTAAGAGTTTTACCTTAGCTATTGCTGCCAGTGCTGAAAAGGCAGCATCCCTCACTTCAGGAGTACCGTCATTTAAGCACTGCAAGATTCAAATATTAACATTTCCAGCAGAACATAATCAAAGTACCAGACATAAACACTTTATACAATGTTGTTTCAATAGAAACATAGTTGAAATAAATTAGATCCTAGAACACATAACAACCAAGGCACAATTGTAATCGAACAGTTTATTAAGAGTGTGTTTGTTGAGATTATTTTTAGTAATAATCACTTTAAAAAAGAATCACTTCTAAACTTTTTAATGTGTTTGCTTCAAATTCTAGAAATAATCAGAATCTAAAAAGAAGCAGATTTCTTATTATAATCAGAAACTATTCTTACCAGACCTCAAAATAACATAATGAAATAGAAGAGAGAGAATGTTATAAGAACTTTTCGTAATTGTAACTTCACATCTGATTTTTATAAAAATCTCTGAAACATAAATCACTTTTTTAAAATTTTAAACAAATGGGCCCTAAATCAAGTTCTAACTGGCCCTACACCAACAAAAGAGGGGGTTCAAACTGATAAGTAAATGAAGATAACTAAGGCTGATGAACCATACAAAAGCCAGGGTAGTATATACAACTCTCAATTACTTCATGAAAAACAAAACACGCCTACAAAACAAAATTATACAGCAACAATAAACTGACCTCCATACAGATTGGCACATAATCCTTATGCACTTTCATAATAATACTCTTGTTACTTGTTTCTATACAAAATGTCACCCAGGCCAAGGTTAACGATCGCACAAGGGGTACTTTGTTTTTTGTGGCTGTTTTAATATCTGCAACACATTAAACATAATACACTCAACATGAAGCAAACATACAACACTAACAGAAAGCAATGATACTATAAATTAAAGGTCAACCTAAAATACAAACAATAACTTAAAACACTAATTAAAATCCAGGAGTGATTCATAAAGGTAATTAAATTACTTTTAGAGTCCCATATTGCCTAGAGATAAGGCCAAATTGTGGTATATAAGTCTTGGGCAATCCTCATCCTACAATCTAGCTTTGGGGGTCGAGTCAGGCCCGGGTTCAAAATCTAATATGAAGAGAAAATGAGAGGCATATATGATAGAATCCGTTGTTATTGGTCCGCCACCCGTATAGTTGTCCATGCTCCAAATGTCCAACCCTGGGCGTGAGTGGGTGTGTTAGAGTCCCACATTGCCTAGAGATAAGGCCAAATTGTGGAATATGTGTCTTTGGCAATTCTCATTCTACAAGCTAGCTCTGGGGGTTGAGTCCGGCTCAGGTTCAAAATCTAATATGGTGGCAATATGGGACTCTAACAATTACCAATATAAATTCACAAGAAATTATTAAAGGGATTTTTCATCATGCTTGACGAGGAAAAATAATGTAACGAGAAATGCACAATTAATAACATAATCTTCAGCTTGAGAACTACTTTTAACCAGGAAAAAAAATACCATACTGGGCAAAACCATGGACTCAGCTTACAGAAAAAAGAAAGCTGTAGCTTCTAAGATTCTATGAATCCAATAATTAAATAATGTAGCTTTTGAAATCTAAGCCTAATACAAAGCTCAAAAATCATGGAAGGGAAACCTGCCTTCAACAATATCGGCGAGGCTAATGCATCCAGCTTTGTGCATCGCTTGAAGAGTCTGAGTCAATGCCTCAGTCAAAGTAGGTTTTTTTTCTTTCAATTTTTCCTATTCAAGAAAGAAACACATTAAGCAGGCACCATTTGAAAGTCAGGAATCATTTTAAGCCATGAAGAATACAATTCACTATTTACTTTAACAAGAATTTCCATGAAAAGCTAGATGCATAATTTGTTAGTCACCACCTCTAGAGCCAAAACCAATTATGCTTATTAAAAATGCACAAGAAATAGAGAAAATGTAAGGCGGTGAGCAGAGTTCAAAATGAGAAACATTATACTCACTCAAAACCAATTATGTTGACCAACCATTTGAGAATAGAGAATGACTCAATTGCATTTAAACAGACACAAGACTCATATCAATACTTGTAGACAGATTAGAGAACAAATTATGACCAATGAAGTTAATAGACCCTACACAAAAATGCACTCAATTGTTAACCTATAATACATATGCCTGTATAATTGTACTTACAAGTAAAACAGGCAATAGAAAACGAGAACTCGCAGAAAAATGGGTTCTTAATCCACGAGCAAGATTGCCAATAGCCTGAATAGCTTCAACAGCAACAGCAATATTCACATCTGTAATAAGCTGCAAGAAAAAACCAGTAGTTTTGGCTTTAGTAATATGCATCAATAACTAAGATGTAACTAAAACACAATGTCAAGTTGTCAATGATGTTCACAATTATGCAAATAGCCTATGTTTAGCATGAACAACCAAACAAAAACAAAATATGTCACTCTCAATCTTATGGAGTAACTCTATGGTAAGCAACCTTTATAATATAATCATACAAACTAACACATCTTAGCACATACATGTTTTAAAAATGTCTTACATAATATAAAAACAAGTTACTCCATAAGATTGAAAGGGCCCTCAAATGAAAGAGACCAGCAATAATATGAAAAAAGATAGAAAGAAAGAGGGCACAAAATCACAAAGAGAGTAACTCAACACTGGCTAAATACGATGAATTAAGTGAAAAATGTCCCAACAACTAGACAAATTTAAATGGAAAAATCTTGTTCCCCAATCCTTTTAAAATAATATATTTCAGTGGCAAAATTAACAACTAGACTAGAGCCTGCAGTATTTGTCAATATGAAAGAACTCATCAATGTCACCTGATCATCAACACAACATATATTATATCCTAAGTTATTACGAATCAAACACAATATTGGAGGGGAAATATAGATCCAAACTATGTCAAAATCTATATGTAATACCTTCTTTAAGGTCCGACAAACTTCAGAAAAGTCACCAGGAGAAATTCTTTTAGTTGATGCAAGCTTTGTTAGCTCAGCAACAGCCTCCTTCCGTTCAGACCATTTGGTAGCTTTCTAGAGATTATTAAGATGAAAAGGGAAAAGAATACAGACTGAGACACATTAAATACAACAGAAAGTAAAGGTCTATTAGGTTGCTAAGTAGTATCTGAAAGATGGGGCAGAAAACTGACCACTCCATCCCAAAATCCAGACTTCTCCAAAGGAGTCAATATATCAACAGGATCAACAAGCTCATATTCATCTATTTCTTGAGGAGCTGATAATGACAGAGTTTGACACACAGGTATAGGTATTTTAGTGCCACAGAAGAAAAGCAAACCATGTCTGAGAAAGAAAAAAAAAATAGTCCAGTTCCAAAATAAATCACGTACCATCGGTCCCAGATTCTTCAGAAGGGCCAGGACCCACAACCTCAGATACAGCTTCCTGTTCTGGTTCCTTGTCTTGCTCTGATCTAAAATTTGGGAGAATATTTTATTAAGATAATGGCTCTCCCATCCATTGATTGCAATTTGCAATTTAAAATCAACATATTCAGCTAAAAAAAGATTCACATTAGTCAATTAAGCATCAATTGTGTTTGCTATCCAGTGAATAATGTAGTCTTCTGTAGTTCTGTTAGTAAATCCCTATGTGGCTGGTTAGGAGTTTCTATTGTCAGGAAATAAGTACAATTTGGAGATATCACCACCACCACCAAGAATTATGTCAAGCATTCGGCTTCAGAGATATGATCACATTTACAACAACAATAAGAAAGCTTTGCAGGTCTTGAAAATTCCTTTCTGAATAAAGTTTGTTCAATGGCATCAAATTGCCTAACATTTAATTATTCTATTTCTTTGGGGTATATTTTAGTATCTATGCCCTAGATTGGCTGTACACTTTGAAGGTATAAAACTTGTCAATATATGACCTCTATACTTAGGGTCCCCATTGCTCATTCTCCAAGACTACAGAAAAAATTACTTAGCACTTCTAAAGAAATAGAAGAATGTAATAATTTTTCCTTCAGCTCAGCTCCTTAACATTAGAAATTGTTAAAAGGATCAGAACACACAATAGAAATACAGAAAGCATAACATCTGAATGCACAAAACTCTGACAAATATTCAAAAAAAATCAATTGAAAAATAGAATTAGACAACTTTTACATACAAAACAATTTCAAACAACAAAATGAAAAAAGAAATGAGATCAAATTCAAAATAAGTAAAAAATAAAGAGATGAAATAAAAAGAAAGCACATAGGTTGCATTTATTATATGATTATATGCATGATACAGTGAGCATAAAAAGGACCCTACATTTTACAGAAAACTAATTAAGGGGAAATTCAAAACAAATGCATTAAAATCCCCTCACCCTAAATTTTATGTACCCAAAACAAATCATCAAAAACCAGGCATCTACCTTATTTTACGGCTTGGCTTTGCTGTTCCTGTAACATTTACAAGTTCCGCTTCCAATTCTTTTTTCTACAGAAAAAAGGGACAGGGATTTTTATGATTTCCATACAGAATAGAACATAACAAATCAAAAAACTAAGAGAATCAAGTTAGCTCACCATTGTATCTCTCATTTTCTCAAACAAAATTGATTTTACGGGATCTTTACCAATCCAGCGACAAAGCTCAAGAGTCAACCCTTTAGAGGATGCACGAACATTTTGATCTTGATGATCAAAGAGTTCCGGAAGCATTTTCAAAATTCTTTTTGGGGGCACAACTTTTGCTCCAAATTCACTGGCAGCATAAGATATTATATTAATACAAGACCCACAAAACAAAAACAGCTAATATAGATTTTGCAACAAAGATTTACAAACCTTAAAGCTTGAAACATAACATCAATTGCAGGTACCACTGCCTTTGCAACTTTGTTTTTTATCGCTTTCTCCATTGCGTCCTAAAATTACCAAAAGCCGTGAGGAGAAAAACAGCAAAAGAAAAGTACAACTAGTAGATGCGAAGTTATTGATGTGTAAACCTGAAAGAGAATTCACCACATAAAACATTACGAACTAAAAACAATGAAAATGGAAAACATGGACACTTGAAATCAACCGTTCGATGAATCAGACCGTTGGAAAATATTGCAGATATAGACCCTAAAATATATAGTTTCATCAAAAAGAACTTTCCTATTATTAATTGACTTATTTGCATATACAGAACCTTTAAGAATTTAAATTAATAAAAATTTAAAATTAGAATACTGTCTGACACTCATTCTTGGGAAGGGGATAAGTAGCCTCATGGAGGATTGAACCTCACACACCATCGTCCCACCATTGTCTTTAAGATTGGGATGGCAAACCTATGCCTTTTCTAGGATCTAGAAACTCAAATCCTACACTTGCATGGGTTTACAAACTCAAATTTTGAACTAAATAAATATAACACACACCAAAAAGGAAAAAAAAAATCAGTACACCTGATGAAATACAGGATAGAAATTTTGTAAAAACTAACAACTAGAGACCAACCATTCCATTCAATCATATGTGAAGCAAAAAATCAAGAATATTATTTATATGTGAATATCAGCATGGGTATAAATTATAATTAAAGCCCTCATGTTGAATATTACTATCTCTGGACTTTTTTAGAAAAAACGTGTGACTAAATTATCAGGACCAAGAAAAAACATTGAAATCAGTTAATTGTAATTAATTAATATTGTCATAAATTTAAGTTTTATTCCAGAAATACGTTTAATACTAAATGGTATTGTTTGGTTGGAGGGATTTGGATGGAATGGGAGGGGAAGGGAGGGATTTTAAGAAGGTTGTTATGTTTGGTTCAATTTTTTAGGAGGAGAGGGGGTCAAAATCCCTCTTGATAACATTTTACCTCCCCTCCAAAAGTGGGGGGATTTGGAGGGGAGGGGGTTTAAAAAACAATCAAAATTACTTAAATATTCCTCCACTCATATTAATAAATTTGAATGTTATAAAAGCATATGGATATAAAAGTAATTTAGTTTTATTCCCCCCCTCCCATTGTGAACCAAACAAAAAATGCCTACCCTCCCCTCACCTCACCTCCTCAAACCAAATAAGATAAAATATCATCTCACCTCCCCTCCCCTCCCTTCCCCTCCCCTTCATTAAAATCTCTCCTCTCCCCTTCCCTCGTTTGAACCAAACATACCCTAGATGATTGAAAGGTTGAGTATGTAGTTAACCGCTTACGATAAATTAATGGCATATAAGGTATTTAGTAACTAAAACAACTGCAATAGTACTATGTTTCTTATATTTAGAACAAAAAAATTCCACCTTTAGTTTCTTATTATAAAAAAGACCAGACAGTGTATAATAAAACTGCATCACTGCCCATTTGTCAATTGTCAGGATATAGAGGGAGAGAGGTTGCCATTGGCAGAAGGCCCCAAATGACATAATTGGAAAGAATCATACAGGCTCATTCAAAACAAAGTTTGTCTCTTCACCAAACAAACTAAAAGCTTGTTCGTTTTTCTGTTGGATGTGTGCCAAACATACGTTCACGGCATATGTTCACCACCAACTATTTGTTGCTTCTCACAAAAGTACACGGCATAGGAATTCATGCAACGACTTTTCAATGAGTAAACAAACACAAGCTTAGAGGCAGGATGATAAATATCAATTTTTAACTTTATCTGCCCACAAAACAGCACATGACCAGGATACAGTTAGCTGTGCCACACTAGTGGAAAAATATAAGATATGAAGACACAGGCTAAAATTTGCATGGTAATTACAACTGCACGAAATTTTTACTCCTGAAGCATTGTAATTTGTACATATACCTTAATTAAATCAAATAAACACTACAAGCCTCAATACGGAAACAAAAAGCGGGAGCAACCTTTAGTCTACTACACACAGAATGACAAGCAAACAGCTAAAGACAACCCCAAAAGGGGAAAAATGTAGAAAATCATTCAGTGACAACAAAACCAAATACACAAAAGAAGAGTACCAGAAATGCATCCACGGCCTCCAATTCCACCCAAAGCATAAACGCTGCCTGAGCCTTCTCCACTGTCTTTGGCCTTCCCGTTAGACATTTCGCCACAACGGCATCACAAACTTCCTTCCCGTACCTACCTCCAAATTCAAATTCAAATTCAAACTCAAACTCAAACCAGAACGGTAACTTCCTTCAACAAAAAAAAATCCAAACAAAAAATGCAATTAAGTATGAAAAGTGAAAACCAACAAAACAGCACAATGAAATTTTCACCTCCCAGCGTCAGCATCTGCAGCTCGCAAGTAAGCAATCAACGCATCGAGCGCCTTCTCCTGCACCGGAGCATTCGAATCCGCCACAGTCTTTTTAAAAAATGGACCTGCCAAATTCAAAATTTAAAAAACAAAAATACACATCAAGATCCAAATCAAAATGCGCCACAAAAACCACCAACTCCAGAGAAAACCGCATCCAGATCCACCATCTGGAGATCAGGAACCGAATCGGAAAAAGCAAAAACCCTAACCAAAAATAAAAAGAAAAAAACACTGACCGAATTCGCGGATGCGAGGGTCCTTGGGATCGGTGATGGAGTCGCAGAGCGACGCCAAATCGATGTTGGCCTCATTGCGTACCTTCCAGTTCTTGTGGAAGAGGCGATCCTCCCATGGCAGTTTCTTCGCCTCCTTCAACAACTTCTCTTCCTCCGACATTGTTGTTCGTTTCGCAACCTACAATCTTTGCACCCAAACCCTATCGATCTCTGCGAATGAGCACCGAATTTTAGAGATAGAAAGAAGAGAGAGTGTGTGCGTTTGGTCGTTTCCTTTTTTTTTCTTTTTTGGCTTTGTCTGTGCCAGGTGCTGTGCCGGCGAGAGAGGGAAGAAGAAAAATATACAAGAAACAGAGAAATGAGCGTGTAAATGCCTTTTATCTTCGCTTCAAAAACACATCAGAGAAAGAGCGAGAGGGAGGGGGTTTTTTGTTTTGTATTTTTCTTTTGTTCATTTTTTATGGTTTCCTCACTTGGGACGTTTTTCACACCCACGCTTCGGTGAGGAGCGTGGTTACAACGCCAATTTTGAATTGTGGTTTCGCTCACAAATCACGTTATCACAGTACATAAGCCATAAGGTTTCTCTCCGATTGTGTTTTCGCGTAAATTAAAATTGAAAATTAAAAATAATTATCAAATTTTATGCTTGAAAGTTATTATAGAAATGTAAATTGACACTCAAAAAATTTATATTCAAATTTCTTTGAAAAATCAAATAAAGCATACCATATTTAAAAGATTATACAAATTTAACTTATTGAAGCTGAAATTCATAGGATTTTAAAAGAGAAAAAAAAAACTTAAACTTTTAGAATTAGACTGGTTGTGAAGAGTTTGGGTTGGGGAGTTCAAATCTCATTATTGGGACCCCTAAATACTTCTCTAAGTTCCCAGTGAGCGAGAACCCAGATAGATTACTCAAGAAACGGCCCCTGGCTGCATGCACATTACGAGAAATAAACAGCTTCGTCTTCTCCACATTAATTCTTTCCCCCGAACAGCTGCAGAACTTTCTCAGACAGTCCATGATAATTCTCATTTGGGATTCAGTTGCCTCCCCAAACAGCACTAGATCATCTGCAAAGAACAGATGGGATATTGGTGGGCCATGTTTGCTCAACTTCAGCGGCTTCCAATTACCCCTATCTACTTCCTTCTGGATTAAGTGGCCTAGTCTCTCCATACACAAAACAAAAAGATAAGGGGAGAGTGGGTCTCCTTGTCTAATTCCCCTTGATGGGTTGAAAGCCTCAGTTTTTTCTCCATTAAACAAGACTTGCATAGAACTTGTGGAAACACAGTGTCTGATAAGGTCACAGAATTGGTGATGAAAGCCAATCTTCAACAAAGTATCATTGAGAAAATCCCAATGTAATTTGTCATAGGCTTTCTCAAGGTCTACCTTTATTGCTAGTGCACCTTCTTTTTTTTTCCAACTTCGCATAGAATGGAAGACCTCCTGGGCAATGATCACATTATCTAAGTTGTGTCTCCTTGGAACGAAACTACATTGGCAAGGGCTCACTAAATAATCCATATAGGGTCTCAACCTATTAGCCAATAATTTTGTGATTATTTTATAAATCACATTACAAAGGCTAATCGGTCTAAACTGCTTGACTTGCTCCGGACTATCAACTTTAGGAATAAGAACAATCAGAGTTTCGTTAATAGGTACCATGTTTCTGGGATTTAGAAAGTCATCTTTAACCACTTTACACATTGTATCACCCACAGCCCCCCACTGAGATTGGAAGAAGATTGGATGTAAGCCATCAGGGTCTGGTGCTTTTAGGGGGCCCATATCAAACACTTCCTGTTTAATTTCACAATCCATAGGTTGAGCTTGTAGAATTCCGAGAGCATCCTCATTGAGATTCGGGAAGCCTCCCACATCATCCCACCTTGGCACTCCTTCATCTGCAGTATAAAGATCCCGAAAAAAGTTAACAACCATAGACTTCAAAACAGCAGGATCATGGACCAGCTGCCCCTCATCATCAACTAAGGTTTCAATTTTATTTTTCCTTCTACGCACCACAGTAGACACGTGAAAGAACTTTGTATTGCGGTCACCGAATTTGATCCAATCCATACGCACATTTTGATACCAAAGAAGGTCTTCTTGCTTGAGGATTTTTTTATATTCAATCTAGAGCTTCTTCAGAAGCTTCTCTAGGCCAAGATTGGGCCCTCTGCTAACCTTTCTGTTAATCCCTTCCATTCAGTTCATGAGAGAACACTTTTTATAGAAGATGTTCCCAAAGTGATCCCTGTTCCAAATCTTCACCAATTCAATGAAATTTTTTGAAGCCTCTAACCAGTTAGGATTATTACTCCAAGCTTCTTGAACTACCTTGTTGAAAGAAGAATCAGTTAGCCAACTCGCCATAAACCGAAACGGATTATCAATATGAGTAGAGAAACCATTCCCTCCCAGCCTTAGGAGTAAAGGTCGATGATCAGACTGGAACGGAGGTAGGTGAATAGGTGAGGTATTAGCAAATCTGAGGCGCCAAGAACTATTACAAATTCCATGATCCAAACGCTCCTTCACTCCTCTCCATTCCCAAGTGAATCTAGGTCCTTTAAACCCCATGTCCATCAAATGGCAATTGAGAAGACAATTATTAAAGCTACGCATGGAAGAGAGATTAGGAGGGCCTCCACCAATTTTATCAGCAGTTTCAGTATAAGCATTAAAGTCTCCCACCTTCGCCCAATCAGTATCCTCAGGCACATCTAACATCTCTAAATTCCTCCAGAGCTGCTCCCGAACTTGAGGGCGAGGGCTACCATACACACAGGTCAATAACCAAGGTCTGCTTCCATCAGCGGGGACAATACGAAGATGGATAAATTAGGGATGAGATTGCAATACTTCAACTGTAAAGAGGTCCTCATGCCAGACCACCCATATGCCTCCTGAAAATCCCATAGCATCCATTCGGCATTGCTTTAAGAATCCCAATTTGCGGAGAACAACTGAAGCACGCCCCCCACTGATTCTTGGCTCAAAAAAAGCACATAAGTTAACTTTATGACGTAGACAAACATCACGAACAATACTAGGAAAGGATGGGGTCCCAGCTCCCCTTACATTCCAAAAAAAGGAGATTCATAAAAACAAATGATGAGGAATAAAGTCTTAGCATTTAGTGCTAAGAGATCCATCATCCACAGCCATAACGGCATTAACTCCACCAGTCTCATCACTTTGGTTGGGCACCTGGTCAATTTGCATGTCCATGTCCCCCTGTGTCTCGACCACATTGCAAGTTGTCTTGTCTGGGGGTCTAGATGCCTTCCCAATTAAAAAGTTCGTCTCACCCCCCTCCTGACATTGAATTTTGTCACGGCCCAATTCATTAGCTCCACCCTGTGATTGGCTTTACTAATTTGGTCCGCCTCACCCTGAACATTACCATATGGATTATCATTATTTTTATGCTGAGTCCCCAATCATGCGATCATCTTTGATGACCTCAAGTCACTCACTTTCTTCGGATCAAGTGTCTTCACCTGATTGGGCTTCGCTACTTGGGCCTCATGCTTTTTGGTTTTCGGCTTAGTGATTACATTAGTAGGGACAAGCTTTCCCTTTTCTTGTGGGCCGGTAACTGATTATGGTTACATCACTGACATGGCGCAGAGACGTCTTTCTTCTTGGAGAGCAAAGAATCTTTCTTTCTCGGCCAGAATTACATTGGTGCAATCTGTTTTGAGTGCTCTACCAACTTATGTGATGCAGACTACTATGCTCCCCAAAACTATTTGTACAGAATTGGAGAAACTAATGAGGAATTTTATTTGGGGCTCGGCAAATGAGGATAGGAAGTGGCACACAGTATCCTGAGAGAAAATTTGTAAACCCAAGCAGCTAGGGGGTTAGGCATTCGGTCAATCCATGATTTCAATAGAGCTTTAATTATGAAGTTGGGGTGGGGATTGATTTCTACTCCTCAAGCTCTTTGGGTCAGAGACCTTCGAACAAAATATGATTGTGGGGACCAAATTGTACCCCATGTTAGGCGTAGAACGAACGCGTCCAACATATGGAGGGGTATCCATGACACTTGGGATACAGTGTTGAAAGGCACTCGGTGGATCATTGGCAATGGACACTCAACTCGGTTTTGGGGAGATGTTTGGCTGCCTACTGGTGTCAAGTTACAGGATGTTGTTGTCCAAAACATCCCTACTGAGCTACTGCACAAACCGATTTGTGAGTTCGTGTGCTCAGGGACGTGGGAAATAAATGTGATCAATAGGTTCCTTCCCCCTCAAGTGGCTAAGGAGGTGCTCTATCATCCAATTCTGCGCACAGAGTTCAGTGAAGACGTCCCCAGCTGGAACATGTCCACTGATGGGCTTTTCTCGACTAAGTCAGCCTATCTTCTAGTCTCTAATGCAAGCACCTGGAATGGTGACCAAGTATGGGATAAAATTTGGAAAATGGAAGGGCCCCAACGCTTGAGATGTTTTTTATGGTCAGTTCTTAGGGGTGGGCTGAAGACAAACCACCGTCGCTTCAGATGCAAGATAGCATAAAGTGATAAGTGCCCTATGTGCAATATCCACACAGAAACAGAGGTCCATATTCTGCGTGAATGTCCCCTAGTTTGCAATGTTTGGCAAGCCTTGTCAAGTCCTAATAGAACAAGGGGCCTCTGTAGTATGCATGCAGATCTAAAGACTTGGGTCTTTGATAATCTTTCCATGGCAGGGAACCGGTGGAGACATGTTTACTTTGGTGTGGCTTGCTGGAGTATTTGGAAGGCTCGAAATGAGCATGTTTTTGTGAATAAACCGTTTAATCCTGTGGATATTATTCGTAGCATTGATCTACATGTCCATGAAATTCAAACAGGGTCTCATGGATTGCCTCACATGGTGCATGAATATGAAACCAGGGATGTGGGTTGGTTACATCCGAACAAAGGATGGGTGAAATGTAATGTAGACGGTTCACTCAAGATGGGAGGTGTTGTGGTTAGTTGTGGAGGTGTGTTCTGGAATTCTTTTGGGAGTTGGGTTGGTGGTTTTGCTTATAATTTGGGCTCTGGCACAGTGCTTACGGCTGAACTCCAAGCCATTCTGTCAGCTATGTACCATGCACACAACATGCAGATTTCTCACTTGTGGATAGAAAGTGACTCCAAGATAGCTGTCCAATTGATCAACAATGGTTTCTTGCCTTCCCATAGGTATGCACCACTGCTCCAGGAAATTGATAGACTTAGAAGAGGGCCCTGGCATGTGGTTATTTCTCATGGTTTGCGTGAAGGCAACAGGGTAGCTGACTGGTTAGCTAATTTTGCCCATAATTTTCCCCCAGGGTTGCATACTTTTGATTCCCCTCCCCCCGGTTGTTTTTTCCCTTATTTGGCATGATATTGTGGGGATTTCTTTTCCCCGTAGAATAGCTTTGTAAGCTTTCTTCCCGGCCTTTGGGCCTCTATTTAATCGGAAAAAAAAAGTCTCATTATTATATGAAAAAAAAATAAAATTTCAAATACAGTATTTCTTAAATTGTAAAATTCATATCAATTTTTTTTATAGACTGAAATAAAGTACTGTGACAACTAACTCGATTAAAGATTTATAAATTATCATACCGCTCTAATTTGACAAATTCAAAGATTAAACTCCAACTACTAATGGGGTTGGTTCAAGTGGTACATGCTTGTTTCCCCTTAAGCAAGGTCTCGGGTTCGAGTCTTGTGGAGGGAAAAAATCCCCGCTGGGAGAGCTAGCCCCACCATGATGTGGATGTTACCGGCTCGAACGGGATTGCCTCCACATAAGGAAACATGTGGTTAAACCAAAAAAAGATTAAACTCCAACTTCGTAAGTAAGAAATTAATAACTAATTACTAATTTACTCGCATTAAAATTTTGGTCAAAATGAAAAAAAAATGATTATACATACAAATGATTTCATTTTTCTATAGCAAGAGAGTTGTTTTAAAAAGAAATGTAAGAAAAATCATAATCATAAATAGAAAAATTTATAGATAAATTATAATTGTATAATAATGTTATACAATAATTTTATATAATATTAACTGAGATAAAAAATAAAAAAAATGTGAGATATAAAAGGTGATGTGATAAAAAATATATAAATAAAAATTATATTATATAAAATATCATATAAATATGTTGTAACACTATAATTCTTTTTTTTTATTAAAGGGAGGGCAAAACGCCAAAAAAAAAATAGATTACACGAAGATTCCTAATACAATCCTGGAATAGAAGGGTGAGTAGGGAAAGTATTCATGATGGGCAACGGGCGAGTTCGGTCAGATTCGGGCCAAAAAAGCCAGTCCAACGTAACCCGCCTACACTAATATAGTCACCCATTTTCGACCATGTAATCCTGAGGGTCACGGGTTGATCGGGTGGGTACGGACGGGTCTAAAATTATATTGGGTCAGATAATTGTCTTGGGCCTTGACAATTTATTTTAAGTTTTTTTCATTTATTTCTTTTTTTTTCATGTTTCCATACATTTTCAACCAAAAAAATAATTCCTTTCATTTCTTAACAAACTAGTTAAATTGAATTAAAATTATTGGGTCATTTAAAATGTATATTCATATTGGCCCAAAGGCCTAACTATCCTTACAAAAAAAATTACAGACTGGCCCAAAAAAATTTACACATAAACCCTAAATCAAAGAGGAACCTAGCCGCAGTCGTCGTAGCCTCCATCCCTCAGCCTTATCGGTGCCAAAAGACCAGCAATCTTGAGTTGCAGTCTGCAGGTTAGCACCTCCACCTTGCACAAGAAAACAAAAAACAAACAAAATCAGTGTATGAAAAATGAGGAAAAAAAATGAAAGAAGGGGGAGACACCAAAACAGGAAGAAACAGTTGTGGCCACCGTAAAGGTTGAGAGAGGGGGAGACACCGGAGGCTGTACAGATCTTCTAAGTGTTCTATGAGGGAACACGTTAGAGGATTTGTTCAGCCACTGGTATTCCCTCTATGTCGTAAGGGAGTATGAGAGAGCGGAGAAGAAAGGCTACTAGTGGCGGCTGCGACTGCGGGTAGGGAGGAGGGAGGTGCGGTTGCGGCTAGAGAGGAAGGCAAGAGGCGGCCATGGGGAGTTGTTTACGGTCATGCAGGGGGCAGCCATGAGAGATAGAGACAAAGAGGTGTTTAGGGGAGAGAAAGAGAAAGAGAGAAGAAAATGAAGAGAGGCACTAGGATTTTGAAATTGAAGTCTGAAAGGTTTGAAATGAGAATTAATTGAGAGAGAGAGTCCAAATGAAAAAAAAAAGAGGAAAACCAAGAAATTTGGTCCGTTGGATCAATCACACAAAATCATTTCAACCATCGAGTAAAAGCACAATTCGTGTCCAGTTTTATCATCCAATCTAAATGTGACACGTGTCGGTCGGGTTCACTAATGGATTTTATTTTTCCAATCCAAACCCGCCTGTTTTACCCGATTAAACCCAATACCTTTCAACCGCCCAGACCCGGAGACCCGCCCGTATACCATTTTAGCTTCTCGGATAATACGGGTTCGGGCGGGTTAGCATTTTCTGCCCACACCTAGAAAGTAAGAAGTCAGACTAATATCATAAGAAAGAGATGCTAATAGGTCAGCCGCTTAGTTCCCCTCTCTATAAGTATGAGAGAACAACATTGTGATAAAAGGCTTAGATGCATCCTGGATGCCCTGGACAAGCTGGTAATAAGGGTGACTTGGTGATTGGCATTTTATTTTAAAACCAATCATGAATGTTTGTGTGTACGAGCACATGTTTAGAAGCCCATTTTATTTGAAGTTGCTTACTTTCTTCTCATATGATATTTGTTTGTTCATTAAAAGGAAAAAAAAAAACACAATGAAATGTGATTGGCATAAAAATTTGTTTGTTTCACATCTAAAAGTTCCTTAAAAAATTATTGCTCTTGTTTGGTAAATATTTTATCAACGAGCTTGTGATGACTTGAGTTTTAAAAACTTGAATAACATTGACGATAAAAGTTTAGTATTTTACAATATTACTTCATTTTTTTGTGATCGATTGGAAACTTAAAAAAATGTCTAATAAATTTAATTGAAATGTGGAGGAAAAGTACCTTGATTTATATCTTTAAAACAAAAAATGATATAAAATTATATAAACTGAAGTGAAATTTAAGACAAGTGACCCACTTTTCACATAAAATCAATTTGGTTTTATATAATTAGCATTAATTATGGAAATTATATATTTGCTACAAATGCTGATAGAACATTCAAATGAATAAAAAACTACACGTGATTTTTATTAACATGAATATTAGATATGATAAAATACCTAGTATGTTTGCTAGTTTATTTTTGGAGGGAAGAAAAATGAGGGTTTATACTTTTTTGGAAGTCTTTCCCTCTTTATGTTTAGGAGTTTGAGTAATTTACGAGATATTTCCTTTATCTTCTCATCCTTTATTATACACCTTCCTTTTCTCTCTTGTCTAAACTCACAATCACACCCTGACACTGTGTTTGATAAAATAAGTGAAATAAATAAGACAGAAATAGAGAATACATAAATAAAAGAGAGAGAAATAGGAAAAGGATACATGTGATTTATAGATTTTTTTGTTACAATTTATAAATTGTTTGGTAATAGAGAAATGTACACGAAATAAATAATAAATATGGGAGATTAGTTGTATAGAGAAAATAGGAGAGAGACAACACTTGTGAGTTGTCGCCATTTATCCCCCATCTCTCTACAAATTTGAGGAGAAATACTAAATTATGGGTCCTAACTTTCATTTTTATTTTCTCTATATTTATATGCAAG
Organism: Sesbania bispinosa; assembly: GCA_026901365.1. Classification (NCBI taxonomy): domain Eukaryota; kingdom Viridiplantae; phylum Streptophyta; class Magnoliopsida; order Fabales; family Fabaceae; genus Sesbania; species Sesbania bispinosa. The sequence goes on from QLOH01000244.1 coordinate 413,107, forward strand.
ACCTATCTGGAGAGGTTGATGCATTTTCATCCTGTCTCTCCTCTTGCACCCTATTTCTCACTCATTTCATCCTCACCAAACGAACGATAAGTGATTTTATGGAATGCTCTAGAGAATAAAATTTGGATTGTTTAACAATCAAATATATTTATCGAGGGTCATGTCTAGTGTGGAAACGCGAAATAATGATACATGAGATTTTCCTATGATTGTAGGTGTGTGCTAAAGGTCAATGTTGAACCTTTATCGTTTCTTGGCCCGTGAGCACGTCAAGGATATCCTATACGTGCTCATGGGCCAAGAAACGATACTATTATGCATGCTATTTTGCAAATGATGTAATTTTTATTTGTAAGTTAGAAGAGGAAATAAATGATAAGTTATGGATATGGAGACATGACTTCATCCCGATTATAAGTTAAACGAAACATACAAGATACGAGTTTACCAAGAGCCGCGCAAATACTAATGAAAATGCCAAGTTTGGTGGACATATCATACCGCAACTCTCGTGTTTGACTATTGTTCCAAACTGGCTCAAATAGACATAAGTACAGGTACCTTGTGGCAACATATCCTTATGTTTAGGATCGCACGATGACCAGAGTTCACCATATATGCCAAGCTCCATTTGCCAAGACAATTAATATATAATCTTCTACTATTTATTGCCAAAGACATAGTCACGTGCCTTGCATCTAGAATTCATAATAGTCCCCCATTCCTACCTATCACATATCCCAAAGGACTATGAAGGGTCAGTTGATAAGGTTGTGATTCACTCATAGTAGAGCTCTATAAAAGATAAAGGTGTCAATATGAGCTCAATCTCGCTGAACCAACCCGGCCCAACCCCCACTCATTGATAGGTTAGGTTAGTTAAAAATAGGCTCACATTTTAATGAGGTCAAAGTGAGTCAACCCATTTAACCCACAAGTTTATAGTGAATTGAGTCGATTTGTTTTTCCTTTTCTTAATTTTTTTCCCATTTTCTCTTGTTTTTATTATGATTTCAAACTAGGTGAGTCAACACATTTAACCCACCAACCCGTAGTGGGTCAAGCGGGTTTTAAAATTAGTTATCTCACAAAAAAAAGTGAGTCAATTCGATTTTGACTCACTTTTGACCTAACATGTGGTGAGCCAAACCCACTCTAACACCTCTAAAATGAGAAGACGCGATGTGAACTCATTAGGTACACATCTTTTTTCTATTTTGCTACTTTAATGGGTACACTTACTAAATTGAGAGTTGGAATTTGCATTGCAGACTACCTCTGTTTACCTCACTTCATTGCAACAACACTTTAACAATCTTAAAGGTTGAGATTAGATCCCACCACCAATATCTTGGCTACAAATAAATACCTTAATTAAGTATATCATACAAAATGACATTAAGATAAATAAATAGCTATATGATATTAATTAGCAAGGGTGGATGAAATGGATAATGCATTAGATATAATATGTAACAAAAAAATATCATCTGAATTTAAATGAAATTTTTACTGTATAGTTATAAGACTTGCAATGTTAGATAAGACTAAAGTGTTAGGTGTGGTCAGTGTTATGAAACTCGGACCGGTCATTGACTCGGTCAAGATAATGAGTTAATGGGTCACTGGTTGAACCGGTTAAACCGTATTTATATTTAAAATTATTAGAAATAACACATATATATTATTATTATTATTATTATTATTATTATTATATAAAAAACAACAAATTAGAATTCATGTACTTTTTTTTTGTGATGAATTCACGTATTTTTTCGTTGTTCAAATTTTAAAAATTTTAAGTCATTTACTTATTTTACAATTAAAAAAATTTAAACCATGGGTACACACGTGTCGAAGACACATCCCATTAATGCTATATGAGTCTAATAGTCTATTACTATCAGCTTTAAGGCGTATACTCTAGGACAAGACTTAAAAGAGAGAAATCTCTCACGCTTACACTTTAACTTCGAGACTCTTCCTTTCTTTGTTTCTTAGAGACCCAGCCCTTCTTCTCCGCTGAGTTCGTATTTTTTTTTTCATTCATTCACATTTCCTCTTCTTTTTATCCTCCACATCAATGGCCCCTGCACCGGAGTAGCTCCAACAAGTTGTCGAAAATGGCGTCTTGCATCCAGTGGGAGGGGATGATGGTACGAGGAAAATGGCTTCTCATAACCCATTTAAGAGATTATGGTTTATGAAGCTTCATCCAGTTCTTCTCTTTCTTCCCCTTTTTTTCTTGAGCAACATAACCCGACTGATTGACACAAACCGCAAAGTCATCGGTTTTTATGAGATTCGACCGAGTTAGACTGGTTTTTACCGAGTTACTTGCATATCAGATACAATAAAAAAACTCAAACCGGTCACGTGTCCGATTTCCGCCCGGACCGGTCGAACCGGCTTTAAGCCAATTTTTTTAACACTAGGTGTGGTAATAAGAAAATAAATTTAGTGTCATGAAAATACAAATGTTATCATGTATGAATGATTACATAAGTCAAGATAGGGTAAAATATGTCTTTAGTCTATGTAAAAACAAGCAATATTGGTTTTGGCTCTCGTAATTTAAAATTTGTGTGTTAAGTCATTTAAAAAAAATCACCCCAAATTAACCCTTATTGAGTGTGTTTTTAGTCTCTAACAAAAGGGTAATAAGAACCAATATGGGGTGATTTTTAAAAAAAGAGGGACTCAATACCCCAATTTGAAGTTATGAGGATTAAATACAATTTCAGTTAATTTTACATATAATAAAAACATATTTTGCCCCGACAAGGCATAATTAGAAATGCAATCATTCAAGATGAAAATTGGGTAGCTTTTATTATAGAAAATATGATAGTCTCATTTTTAAGTGATTTGAATATGTGTATAGAATATATCCATATAAAAAAGGCTAATCAAGTAAAAGTGATAGAGGGTAATCAAATAGTTAGAAATATGTGAAGAGTGAAGTAAACTACTCACTTCGTTATTATTTATATGACACAGTTGATCAAATCATACATACCAATAAAAATGGTTAAAACTAGTTAATTTTATCGGAATTTTAAAAAACAATTCAATTTTATAGTTTTACCCTTATTTAATATTATTAACTAACTCCACCATCATGTAATAGTTGGAAAATACATTAAAGTTAATAAGAATAAATAAAAAAAATTATAATAAAATTTTATTTAAAATTATAAAGTTACTTATAAAAAAATAAATTTTTTAAATAATATCATATAAATATGAACTGAAGGAAGGAGAGAATATAACTTAAATAATTAAAAGGCATTTAAAGGTACGTTGTTTATCAATAAAATACACGATAAAACATTGTAGCTTCATATGATCCATGTAACTAATCCCATAAATGGGAAAAGACTTGGTTCATTGTCTTTGTTGAAGTATTTAAATTAAATTAAATTCAAACTTAAAATATATGTGTTTTAAATTACTTTTATTAATGATTTTAAAAACATCACATTATTTGTTTATTTATTATTTTAAATATTGGAGCGTTTATCATTTTTTATATAAGCATTTAAAATAGAAAAATAAAAGATAACTTTTTACGATTCTTAATAAAAATTAGAAAATAAAATACATGTTCTCAAATGAAAAGCCTTTAATAATGCGATAATGCACAAAAAATATTGGAGGGAGTGTGGGACTGGTAGATCGCGTGATTGTGAATCGCGAATGAAGGAGCGTTGGATGAGAAAGGGTCTACATGATTTTGGTGGTACTTTGGTTGGGCCGGTTCAGTGAAGTTACATTCGGAGGGAGTGAAAGGGTCGCCAACGGGTCTGTGTGGAGCGGGGAGAGAGACATAGCACTTGTTTAAAATTAAAATCATAATTACTTTTAGCCTTTCTTTTGTTAGTAAATAATAATAATTAAATAAGAATAATCATCTGTAGAACAGTGATCTTAAAAATATTCATTTTCTATTTGCCAGTTTGAAAATCCAGTGCTATCTACTCACGAGAAGCCAGACAACTCGCTTGCTCGTTCCAAAAAAGTTGCCATCAAAAATAGCCCACCCAACCTACTTTTAAATTTTAAACTCTAATTATAGAAACTCATCTCCAGTTCGAATATTGCCGTAGAAATTTTCCATGCACATTATTATAACCAATCATCTCTTAATGATTTTTTTACCGATTGTAAATATAAAGTTATTTTTGTTTTGCATATTAAGATAAAACGCATTTGACTAAATATTAATGGCTTATAAGGTGTATTTTCTCCATTGATTACTTGAATACGAATTACAACCAATAATGGTGTGTCACAAGGAAAAGAAATAAAAAGAAATAAGGTTGAGATAATCACAGAAGAGAGAGATGGAATAGAGAAAAAATATGTGAAAAATAATGAAAAAATTTGAGTTATTTAATAGAAGAAAACGAAGTGTGAAATAGAGTAAAAATGAGGTTGTATTTTTCTCCCATCTTATTTGGTATGAGAGAAATATAAAAAAAATAAAATGAATTACAATGTAAAAGTGAATTTCCACCCTATTTCTCTTTTTTTAGATAAAAACTTTAAAATTTTCTTCTTTCTAATGTAAATGTAAATTTACATGTCGAACTAATGGCAATCTTACTGTAATGATGCTGTTCGCCCCATCAAATTATGTGAGTATTTTGACAATATGAAAAAAATAATATATAAAGTTTTTAAATATTTTTATAAAAAGATATTAAAATAACAATTATAATTATAAAAGGTCTATAATCCACCTATGGAGATGGGTGCCTTCATGAAGTCCTCCTTCCTCCTCATGTTGTGCCGCTAGAGAGTAGAAAGTAAGCGTCTCTTTTGTTTGCATTTTTATTTCATGTTTTCTGTTTTTTGGAATTTTATAAAGGAAAAACTGGAAATGTTGGAAACAAAAAATCGTCGTTTCCAGCATTTCCAGTTTTTTCTTTGTAAAACTTCAGAAAACAGGAAACAGAATAAAAACAAGAAATGGAAACAGGAAATGAAAATGTAAGCCAAACATACCATAATGTTTTCAAGAAGAGAACTTATTTTTTTTATTTGGAAAAATACGTTTTCTCACTCTATAGTTTTGGTAAATTTTAGTCTTTGTTCTGTATTTTAAATTCTATGTTTTTAGTCCTTGAATTTTTCAAACACCTAACTTATGGTCCCTGACCGTTAATGAGATATGTTAACCTGATGAGTTAACTAACAAAATTTACTTGACAGCCTCAATAATGAGTCTCAAATAACTGATTCATCTAATTAATCTTTTTTTATTACTTTTTTAATTATTAAAATAGCCCTAATTACTAAAATAAGTTTTTTATCGGGTAAATTATTGAGGTGAAAATCATAATTTAGTAATTAGGGTTATTTTAATAATTAAAAATTAATAAAAAAATTAACCAGATTAGTCAATCATCTTAGACTCGCTATTAGAGCCGACATGTAACTTTCATTAGCCCGTTCATCAGGTAATTAACCTGTCTCACTTAGAGGTGGCAAAATGGGTCAAGCCCATCGGGCCGGCCCGAACCCGCCCGTTAAATTATAGGGCTTGGTTTTTAAAAAATGAGCCCGAATTAATATAAGGCTATTTTAGCCCAGCCCGTTTTATCGAAATACCGGGCTTAGCCCGCGTTTTATAGGGCTTGGGCACCATTTTTTGAGCCCTAATTAAATTTGGGCCTTTTTGGCCCGACCCGTTTTAGCCCGCGGCCTGCATCGGGCCGGGTAGCCCGTTTTGCCACCTCTAGTCTCACTAACGGCAAGAACCACGGCTTGGACGTTTAGAAAGATTAGGGAAAAAAACACATGTTTTAAAGTACAGGTATGAAAAATAAAGTTGACCGAAACGAAAATTTAAATCATATTTTTTTCCTTTTTATTATTATTCCTTTCATAGAAGTCTGGTCTTTCATCAATCATTTTCCAGTGTTGATTTGGTTTACTATTTGGAGTATTCTAACATAAGTTGAGATAAAAAAAACACTACCATTCTTTCTTACAAAATTATATACGCGCACCTCCATTAATAAAAAGGCAAAACAAATAGATTTTTATATTGGGCTTCTAGAGTGTTAGTGGACCACTAAATTAAATTCGCAAGTAAATCTGTAGCTATCTGTAGTTGAAAAATATGCGATTAACTACACATTGATAGCTAATTTTTGGTTAATTTTTAACTAAGAAATAATTAGAGATTTACATGTAAAAATTAAATGGTCCATGAGAGAGGACAATCTATTTGGTCATCCATAGTTGTTCCTCATTTTGTTTTCATTTATCACGGTTTAAGTGTGTGTTTGATTTAGCGTTAAGAAGGGTTAAACTCAAGTTTGAACTTCTCAACGCAACTATTTGTAACATTACAAACGTGATTTTATCACGTTCTAACGTTAAACCAAACACACTAAGTGGTTTAGGTTGTTATGTTTTTTATAGTTTCAACTCTAAAGAAAAAAGTATCTTCTAAACAAACTTTTAAAGTTTTACGAATTTAATTTACATACATAATTAGTATAAAAAATTTAACATTATTATTCAATAATGTATTATCATATTATATATTAAATTTAATTACAAATGAAATGTTATATTTATTTAATGACGTGATAATATATAATTGAAAAATAATATAAAAGTTTTTATACCAACAACATATAAATTAAACTCAAAAGTTATATCACTTTTTAGAATACTTATAAATAGCATGTTTGATAAGATTTGAAAAAATAATTAAGTGTTTATTATTACTATTATTATTATATTATAATTTTTATTACAATACTTAAAATTATATATTTATGAATTTATTTATATTTTTAAATATAGGACAAAACTTACAAACAGTATCATAGGTCCTGTTTATACTATTATCCTCTTATATTATGACACGTGGCTTTTTTTGTTTTCCACATCAGACCAATTATCCAAATAAACACTAAGCTCTGTTAAATTTTTTTTTTCGTTCTATAGTGATCGTGAAAATAATGATGGGCTAACAGGACATCGTTGCTCCAAATTTATCGAGCGTTCTATTGTTTTCCGCCGCTTTTAAAATGCAAACACTAAATGGGGAAGGTTGTTGACGGTGGAGGTAGCTATCAATGGCCAAAGCCCAAAAACATAAGTAATGAGGTGGACTCGAGAGAAGGTCCCATGGCTTGATTCCCAGAATATAAGCATCCTGCAAAAATATATGAGCTTCCCAAATGAGGCATAACTTCATAAGTGATGAAGAGCTTGCATGTTTTTTTTCTTTGAACTCTATTTATTTGTACAAAGTGGTAAAACTAAATTTAAATAGAGCATACCATTCATATATACAAGGATGTCCCTTTTATTGTGTAAAGCAAGCTAGCCAGTAATGCATATGTAAATGTGTTTTGTCATGTGCCTGGCTTCATCTTAGAAGTTACACAAAATTAATATAAAATTGTTCAATCTAATCAATACACACATTCCTGGTAGTAGACACACACATGTTATTTACAACACTGAGGATAAATTTGTGGACAAAAAAAAATAGATTCAAAATTAAACACTGAAGAAGTAAAAGGTTGTGAGTGAGAAGGATCAAGAGAAAGGGAATATGAAGCATAGCATTATTCTTGTTGCAGGGAGTCGTTCTTCTCATTGTTTCACAATTTTGGCAAGCCTAACCTTTTTTACCACGCGCATGACTTTGTGTCACAAAGGTTAACGGAGGAAAGAAGAGTATGCAAAGAATAATACTCAAGGAACTAATTAGTTATAAAGAAGAGTATGAATAGAATTAACAGAGGAAAAATAAAAGTTAACAGAGTTTAGTGTGTATTTCTAATTAATAATGAGTTTGACGTGAAAAATAACCCACATATCATGATATATATAAGAGGATAACAGTATGAACATGACATATACGGTACTGTTGGTAAGTTTTGTCCTTAAATACATTATCCTACATAATAAGTATTTAAATATATATTTATGGTTTTATTTAAATATTTGATTAAAAAAAGTCATTTAAATAGGTTTTTATGTTAGATTGGACTTTTAAAAGATAAAGTCAAGTAAAAAATATAAAATAAATAGATTAAAATTGTTTCCGTTTGTTTCTTTTTCATTCTTTGTTACCAAAAAAAAAGACTCACTTATTTCAACTAATTAAATGTGTGCATGTGAAATAACTTGATTTTACATTTGACTTGCATTGTATGTGCAATGTAAAATTAAAGCCTATAAATTTAGGTGTTGTTTCGAAAAATAACTTAATTAAACGTTTATAACATAATCTTTTATTTTATAAATGTTTAATGAATAAATTCTTAAAAAAATAAATAAAAATTGAAGAGGGGACTAAATACTTAAATTCTGCATAAATTACTCTATATGTTATCAAGAGTAGCTTAATGAAATAAGCTAAAAACGCTTATGTACATGTGATAAGTTATTTTTATAAGTTTATCTAAACACCTATATAAGTGCTTATGTTAATTATAAGATGAGTTCAAATAAATTTTTTCAAACACCCCGTTAATTTTGTAAGTTTGATGTTGACCCGTGCTATGAATTAAATATACTTAAACATGGAAAAATCTCATAACATGTCTCGAATTTAAAAAAGGTTTATTTTTTTTCTTTTTACGTTTCAACTCATTATTTTCAATTGGATGATTAAGAGTTATTCATTTGAATTGCAAAAAAGTAAAACGTTATTTTAATGAGGTTGAATGTGATATAGCTCACATATTATAACCAAATTAAATTACAAGTTAAGGTCTAAAAACTTCATTTTTAAACCTCACAATTCATAATAATAGGTTGAAATCTTGCTATGACCATTATACATAAAAAGGACTTCATTTTTTGTTTCCTTTTAAGTGAATTAACCCGCTAATCTCGACTTTTATAACAAACTCTAAATATAAGAAATAAGAATTACTTTCAATTATGATATATTTTACTTTGAGTCGGAAAGTCATAAGCTAGCAATTGTGTTGGCTTTTGCTAGGCATGAGATTCCCTCTTTCTTGACATGTGTAGTTTACTTCCACCGGACTCCATGGACATTTCCTTTTGTAGAAGCCAACTCTTTTCTTGCTTTCTCTTATGCATCAAAAGAAATTTAGAAGAACATTGATTGATTCCATGGACAAATTCCAATTTTCAACCACTTCCATTTTTAAACTGAGATACAAGTTCCTTTGATTTATAGATAATTTTTATTTTCCCCGTTATTAATTAAATATTCTCCGCTAAAACTTTAAAAGGAACTTTATTTTCTTGCAAACTTCTATTAAGTATATGTTTCGGGTGAATTCTACCGCGTGACACAAAAAAAAGTGAGGCACTAGTGGTGCACAACTTTTTACCTATAGTAACAGGTAATGTTACATGCTATAATTTAAAATTAAAATTTAATATTTAATAAGTAATTCTCTCTCAAAATTGTTAAGGAAAACCTATGACTAAAAGATCTGTATTAGTCTTTCTCGAAATTATCATGCTCCTTCTCGTTCTCCGTTATCCGTTATGTGTTTAGCACTTGCAAAGTATCATTAAAGGATGCACGGTCTTCAATAGTCCCATTAAACTTGTTATTTCAACTTTCAAGCACTACCAACATGACTACAACAGTAGGTGAAAATTGGAATCTACTTGATGGCTTCTTTTGGGATAGGGAAACTTCAAATCCAAAGGGATTGAGATGGACAAAGGTTATTCATACATAAATTGTTTCCATGGAAAGTAGAAATGTAATGAATTGGCTTTCTTTTACTAGGCTTCTCATTTTACAGTTTGGACGTTTTTTTTTTTTGTGTTTCCTGCACAGTAAGATGAGATCCAGAGGAACTGGAATTGCTGCTCGCGGCAGGTCTGCAATGGCGAAATGCGCGAGCCCTGATCGAGTGCTTGGAAGTCTGGTTTATTGGCCTCACAGCTCAGCGTGTCTTGAAAATGATCGGTGAAGATGTCTGACCCGACTACTTCAGAAACGAGCTTTCCCGGTGTTCGTCATCGCCGTTGCTGGCGACATTCATGGAGCTCCCCCATCTTTGTACTTCACCGTCAATTCCTTAACCTTCATCCTTCAAGCTAACATTATTGATCAGTTCGCTAAAAAATAAATCTCACACATTTCATCAGCAATAGTAGCAGGTAAAAAATCTGCACCATTAATTATTTTAATAATATATCTAATGGTGAGAGAGGTTTACTCACCAGTGAGACAACTACGCTAGACAACACCTATGTTTCGTTAGTATGTAGTTAAAACAACTAAAAAGCTTATATGTTTGCTTGATTCAAGAAAGTGAGAAATAGAATAAAGGAGAAACAAATGGCTCGTTAGATAATCATGTTAGGATACCATAAGAAAATGATAAAAGATTTGATAAGGAAAGGATAAGATAACACTAGGATGGAAGAGAGCCCGGGAAAAGAGTGTTAAGATCATAGTAAAAAATTAAAGAAAAAATTCATTGTATCAATCTCTAAACTAGACTCCTAAACAAAAAAAAAAAAAATCACATTAAGAAAAAGGATATGACAACCCATTATGACATACTTGTCTTATAGTGTAATAAACACATGGAAATAAAATAAAATTAGATATTATGAACACGTTTGTTTATAATTTGTAAAATCTGTTTTCTATTTTTAAAAATAGAAAATTGAAAATCTGGTTTGGGAGACTGTTTTTAAAAACAATTTAAAAAAAATGTGATTATTTTTTAGTTTTTAAAAGCTAAAATTATGAGAATATTTTTAGGTGTTTTAAAAACTGTTTTTTAGTCTTTCTATTTTGAATTGAAAATTATATAAATAAATAATTTCATTTATAAAAAAGTTTTAATTTTTTTTATAAAACTATTTAAAAAATTTAAAAAACAAAACCGAATCATAGCATGCTGTATGTATGCGCCCTTTATCCCAATCACCAAACCAACCCAACCCAAATACACATGAAGTTGAAAGTTTGAACTTATATATCATTCTGGTGCCTTGGTTTTAAATATATATTTTTGGGTATGGCTGATTTCTCGTAGCTTACCCTTTATCTATCTATCTTTTATTTTCACGATTAAGGGTGGGAACTACAATCAAAGTTAATTTTAAAACAATGTTTCACTTCCATTTCATTTTATTATATTTTTAATTTTTTGAAGTAAATACTTTTTTAAAATAATCATGAATATTAAATATTTACCAAATATATTTGTAAAATTTACCTAAAAATAAAATTCTTGATATTAGAATTTTTTGGACAATATTATTTCAGGAAAGATGATTTTATATCTTAAAACAAACTCTTATGAGAAGAGAGAAAAATAAAATAAGAGGAAAAAAAAGAAGTGTTAGATTTTTCTCTTTACCTAATTAAAAGAGAAGTGAAAAAAAAGACACATGATGTTATTTTTTGAAGGATAAAAATGCCCCATTTAAGTGTATAAATAAAAATATAAAATGGGGTTTATTTTTTTCTCCTCTTTATTTTCGAATTAGAGTGGAGAAAAAGTGTGGATTTCACCATTTTCTCTCTTTTCCCCTTCCTTTATTTGATATCCTTGATCAGGTTGGAGAAAAGTATTCTTTGACTCCTCCTCGCTCTTATAACAAAAAAATAAGATAAAGGATAAATTTTTCTCAAAAAATTGTTTATGAAAATAAATAACATATACATCCAATTACTCTGAGAAAATATTTTTTATTTTTATTTTTTATGTTTTAATTTTAACTATAAAAATATTATTTTATTTTTTATTTTAAAAATTTTGTATAAAATACAATAAAAACAACTTTATATTATTTTCTTTGTTTTCTATACAAAATTCTTAAACATAGAATGAAATGAAATATAACATTTGAGCTGACATTATTTTAACCACTTATATTAATTTTTACTGAAAAATGCGTTTTATTATTAATAGAAAAAAGTCAAAAAGAAGAAGACCACGATCTCATTTTCTTGGAAATTAACAGGGAAAGAAACAAGTTTAATTTGGATACCATCATCACTGAGTTAGAATAATAAAATAAGCTAAACTCAAATCTAACCACTCTATTATTTGTATATTTTTAAAAATTCATAACAACTTTATTAGATGTTACCTTGGGCTATGACAACTTCCTAACTTGTATTAAAATCAAATTTTGGTACATAGATTTTGAAGTGGAGTGTCTTTGTCCCTCTGAAATAAATAAATAATAAAAAAGAAGTAGAGTGTCTTATTTTTTGTAAATAACTCATTATTCTTTTTTTTTTTAAATAAGAAACCAAGTTACTGTGCTATGAAAATAAAAATACACAGGACAAGTGCTCTATTGTACTAATTGCATTGTAGTGTCACTAGTCATTGCTGTTCCTTGGCCCAATTTTCAATTTTAACAATACACAACACAAGACAAAATAGGAGCTTGATTGATCAGACACCGATGAAGGGATTGTTGGGTGGGTCAGAATGAATTTGTGTGTCACTGTCACTGTCACTGTCGTGTGTGGGGGATAGTGGACCAAGAGAAAGAGAAGACAAGGGCCACAACTACAAGAGAAGGGTGATGCACTAACATGGTTTTTTTTTTTCTGCTGCTTTAATCTTGATGCTCCCACCACCGACCACCGTCTTATCTTCATTACAGGGTAGGTCTTCTCATTCTCCTTCTCCTTCAAATGACAAAAAAAAAGTTCTTTTTGTTTCAGAAATCCACCCAATCTTATGAGGGGTCCATATTATTAGCTTGGCTTTATTGATGGAATTGCTTCCAGCGTATGCCCGAGTGGAGAGGGTACTGAAATCAATGACCTTTTGTTCTCATGTTATCCTTTTCCTTCATAAGAGGTCAACTTGGGTGATTTACCCGGATTACCAATTTGACAAGAACAAAGGGCTCCTTGATTTCAAATGCTTATAACACATCATACTTTATATTATATTTAAGGTTGTAGGTTGTCTCTGAAACTCAATTTTGATTTTGATACTGTTCCGAGAGTAGCCAGTAAGTAACCACCAAACACCCTTGTTTTCCCTATCTATCTTGCCATAATTATTTTTATTTATAGTGCTTGTCTTCTTTCTTGTAACTTGGTTGTTCCATCCTGAGTGGGAAATTGTTGCTTTACTTTAAAAAAAAATGGTGGAAAGCTGTTTATTTGCATCCTGCATCCCTTGCTATGATTGGATTCATTGCTTAATTTTGTAAATATTATACTTTACTCTTATTCTGTAACTACCCAATAACTGGAACTACTGAGTTGGTGCTACTCAATCAACTACAGAGTCATGTATATTGGAGATTGGGGAGGTATGAATTATTCTGTTGTAAAAAAAGAGCCCATAGCTGCCTACAGTTTCCCCTGCTTTAACTTATATACTGCATAAGCTGCTAACTCTATCTAATGGGGAGTTGTTAGGACTTGGGAGTATTTAATGCCAATAGTGCACGCCATTCTCTCAGGAGTCAGGATAAATAAAGAAAAGGAAATGATAAATATAGCTACTTGAGTTTGAATATTTGTTAACTGTGAAAGTAATGTTGATACAGTAGTATGATAGTTTTGCATTAGTCTGGAAGTTCATATTTCATTTATATCCCTATTATCTTATGTGATTTATTTGTCAGTTGGGATGGTTCCCATTTTTGTTTATGAAAAAATGTTTGGTTGGGAGAGTCTTCTTTTGCAGAATATTTTCCCCTGCCCTTTTCATCTAACTTGCATGATGTCCTTATTTGATGGTTTTGTTCTTCTTCCCAAGTTTTCCATTTCTCTTGGAATTTCCAGTTCTTTTAGAACCTAATGGTTGTGACTTGTGAGGCTTCTGATTTGGCATCTCTGTTGGGCTTTCTAGACTCCTTTTGTAAAAGCAAATCTTATTTGGTGTATGGCCAATAATTATATTAAATACTCCTCTCTACATGTAGTCAAGCCTGTATCCTCATTCGTTTGGCACCAAAACCACAACTCTTTTTTGTGCTAATATATCTCATCTCTCCTCTATTCAGTTCCATTTTTTCAGACTCAAGCTCATCATTTAATTTTCTCTTCCCTTATTTGTTTATGCATGTCATATTTCCATTTCTTTTTGTTGCATCCCACTACCAGACACAGCTTCACTCCTCCATTTCTTCACTTACACATACATGATGCAGCAATTCTAGGTAGGTACATTTCAATAGGTGTATTGAACCATAAAGAGTTTTGATTTCAATGTCACTATTGAGGGACAGTTTTTTTTTTTTTTTTTAATGGAAATCATTCATATATGGATGTAGGTGTTTGAATTAAAATTTTTATGGTCAAATTTAAGCAAAGCTTACTATTTTAAATTATTCTTGAATCATTCCACTAAAATGTGGATTCCTTTCAGTTCAAAATTCCATTCTCATAACTGAACAGGCAAAGTGCAAAGGTTAACACATGCTTTATAAAAATTTATTACACATATTGTGCCTGATGCCAACACATAGCAATTAGAGATACTCAGTGTGTTTCTTTTCAAAATGTACATCTAATTATATATAGACGTGATCCATTCCATTGAAGCTGTTAACCTACAACAATACTCTTTAGGATTTGGGACACAGACTAAGGTCCCGTTTGGAAATACAACTTATTTAAGTGCTTATAGCATAAGTTCTTATTTAATAAGCACTTAATGAATAAGCTCTTAAAAAAATTGATGCAAATTGAAGAGAGTGTAGTGTACTTAAATTCTCCATAAGCTATTGTATAAGCTATTCTCAGGAGCTTATTGAAATAAGCTAAAAACAGTTTATGAGTATGTCATAAGCTCTTTTCATAAGTTTACCCAAACAGTTACATAAGTGCTTATGTCATAAGATAAGCTCAAATAAGCTCTTCCAAACAACACCTAAGAATGAAATGTATCAACCTAGTGGTTGTCTAAATTAGCCTTCTTTATCAGCAAATATTGATTAGATTTGTCACTCTCATTTAATTTGTTTTTCCCCAGTTATCTAATTTTGTTTATTTCTTGGACAATGTCAATGATGAAATATCATTTGTCTCTAGGAAGATGCATGAATTCTCTACCGTTGATGGTTTTGTGGAAATAAGTGAATGCATGGCAGAGATGATAAAGTATGTAGCTAATGAACCATCTGTTGGGCTTTTCTTTATCCAACATCATGCTCAAAATGCAGTGCCCAATGTCATCAAAGTTAAGGAAAATCTTGTTGAGAAGTTTCATGAAACAACCTTGCACAGGGAAGATTTGGAGGACTCTATCACAATGGTTCAAACAATGAAAGAGTGTGGATTTCCCATAGCTGATGAGATGATCAGAGAGATTAAAAAATCTCTAGTAACTATGACAACAAAACAACCAAAAAGGGGGCTAATCCGTCCGTCAGCATCAAGTTCTCAGACTCAAAGAACTAGTTTTTGGGGTAATACCTCATTCTACGCTCAGCAAGGCGATGAAAAAAGGAGTAGCTATTTTTCAAATGTTTTAACTTCAGCAAAACAGAAAGTTAACAGTCTCAAGTGGCAACAGCCTGATGGTAGGGGATCAATAGATTCCAAAGGTGAAAAGCCAGAGATGTACCCTGATTTGCCATTATCAGTCACATCTGCTAGCATTACTTCATCTTTACAGGATACTGAAACTGATGAGCTTCCCATATCAAGCCAGGTTGAAGATGAGTCTCAACAAGAACAGACTGATGTTAGTGATATTAGCATTAAGTTATTGTCAGTATCAGAAAGATATGATGACTTCAAAGCTAATAAAGAAGCTAAACTAGAGGAGTGGCTGGAAGGATCTAGCAATTTTGATGATAATATCGGTAAAGGTGATGAGAAAAGGTATTAGTTTGGCTACAATTCATAAAAAGCTTCAGGCTGTATACACTATTGTGTGATATTTAACTGTCTCTGATTATTGATTACACATAAAATGATTTGTAATGCTGTAATTTGTTCTTTGAACAAACATGATATATACTGTATGGGGTTAATAATCATTAATGAATGATACTGCATTCCTTCCACCTGAAACCTCACTTGATTTCCTTATATTGATCAGTGTAGGGAGTTTTTCAAGAATGATGAGAAAATAAGACTTGGAGAGTAGTTAAATGCTTGATTTATAGGAGGCTGAGTTTTATGATGACTATTTTTATAACTTATATGATGGTTGATTATGTTCCCAGAGAGAAGAGAATGATGAACTGAAATTTGAATTGGATACATTAGTTTCATGTTTTCTATAGTCTGCCTTTTTATGCTTAGGGAATGCTTTGAGAATGATGAGACATATACAGTGTGTTTGGTTAAGAGAAAGATGGAAGAGAAAAAAAAAAGAAGAGAAAAATGTCCACTCTCCCTTTCTCCCCTCTATTACGTATTAAGTGCATAAATGTCAATTAATATGAATGCAATTTTTTCTCCTCACTTTTTCATTTAATCAATAAGAGGAAAAGTTTTCACAATTGTTTTCCCCCTTTTTTCCTCCATGCAAATAACATATAAATTCATCATTTTTTCTTATTTTCATATTTTATCATCTTATTTTCGCTTTGCATCCAAACAAAAACAAGAGGGTTATATGTCATTGTAAAATGTGATATGGTAAATTGAAACTATTTTTCTTCATTGTTGTTCTTGTCCTTGAGGATAATAATGTTCAATTGGTATATTTCTGTTTTTTTTACTCCCTATCCTGTGAGAATGGCATTGGGGACAAGAGTTGTGTTTGGTTTACCTCAAAATCACATTTCAGACGTGGATCAGGGCAAACGCTACTGAGAGTAGCTTATGCTGGGATCCACGTCAAATGTGGATCCTATGTAAACCAAACACACCATTAGTGCATGTCTGGTTTAGCTGAAAACCGCGTTTCAAATGTGGATCCAGACCAACGCTACTCTCAACAACGTTTGCCTGGATCCACGTTTGGAACGTGGTTTATCTCAATGTGGATCCGGACCAACGCTACTCTCAACAACGTTTGCCTGGATCCACGTTTGGAACGTGGTTTTGAGATAAACCAAACACACTATATGTTTGACTCTCTTTGTCACTTGGTATGAAAATTTCAACTATATACTTCAATGCCTATTGTTGTGATGTCGAGAATACAAAAGCTGGATGGATGCAACATCTTTCTCACTCAATTCTGATTTCTCAACCAGTTTTATCCTGTCAAGCTTAAGAAAGTTCACGAGTCAACTTAGAACAACTCATAGCCAGCAATTTTCTTGCTGGTCATGTTTTGAGTAATATTAGTTGCATGGAATATGCAACTCACAAGGGAATTGTGTGCCATAAATATTAATGAATGAAAAGGAGTGGGAGAAAGGAAAAGAGCAATAGCCTTTTCGTGATTCATAGCGTGCTTTACAATAAACTCCACCAACTCTTTTAGATTGACCATGACAGTTAATTTGAAGATTAGTCCTTTCTCTCTTATCATATTTAACCTCATTTTTATTAAGATTTCTTATATATTTTTCTTTTCTATGATAAAAATCGGCTCATCACTTTTTTAGGGTCATACAATTTAGTCTTATTAAGAAATGGAAAACCCTAATATAGTGTTTTTTTGTCACTATAGACCAACTGTGTGTTTCTCGTTAATTTTTTTATGACGTGTCACGTTTCGTGACAATGTCTCACACTATTTGCCTTTAGGGCACAAAAATAACGTCATTGGGTTGAGACCTTTCAATGAAGAAGGGGGAGAAGAGAGAAAAAGGGAGAATAGGGAAGCACATGACGGCTGAAGTTGAAGCCTTTCAAGTTATAGATTTGACAAAATCACATCATTTTTGTGTCACAGTGGACACTTTAGTGACAAATAATATGACAGAATGTCACTAAACGTGACACGTCGTAAAAAAATTAACGAGAAACACACAGTTGGACTATAGTGATAAAAAACAAGAAGTCAATGACCATATTGAGATTTTCTATTTCTTAGAAACTAAATTACATGACCCTAAAAAAGTCAAGACCAATTTGCTAGTTTACTCACTCTATTTAGCAGGCTCTTTTTGTTTAATGCGAGTCATATGCTTGCTGTTCTAAACAGCTAATAAATAATAACCTTCCCATCGTTGGTACTATTCTTAGTCATTACAGATGCTATGTCATTGTTTATGAGAAGCTATGCCAACAACCTATTTCTAGGGTCCTATTTCTAGGCAGTAGTACATTGTCAATGTATGAAGTAATGTCTTTGTGGCACATATCACGGATTATGCACCCTTCAATTGAAGGGCTGCCCCAAGGAGACTAACAGTGTTGGTTGGTTGAAACTTGAGTCTTTTGTGATGGGTCACGAGCGATAAAATCTGGTGGAGAAGTTGTCGTTTTTCTTCATTGAATTTATGATACATGTACGAGGTTTTTTCAATAATTGTAAGGTTAACTCCTTGAGTTATAAGTGGTGGTTATATAAGATATTTTTCAAAATGACGAATTCAGGATTCCAGCTATTAAAACTCGCAAGTGTTACTCCATAGAGCTTGAAGCAAAACTCATACCTTGTGTTCGGAAAATGAAAAAAAAAAAAAAAACGAGAAGAGAAAAATGAGTAAAGAGGAACATAGTGAAAAAATGAGTGGATCTTATAACTTGTTTGTAAGGTGATTAAAGGGTTGACACTTTTGAGTTTGATAGATCCCTAATTTTATTACTATAAAAAGTAAAATTAATTTTATAATATATATTAATAATTTTTTAATATTTAATTCATATTATTTATGATAAATGTATGTTTTGTAGTCCATGATTTATACTTCCCCTTGTCTTTATGAGTTATAAATATAAATAGATGAGAGAATTAGTTATAAATATAAATAGATGAGAGAAAAAGAAAAGGAAGAGTTTTTTCCACGTATTCAATTAGATAGAAAAGGGAAAGAAGGTAACGATCTTTTCATTTTTTTTAAAAATAAAATTCACATTACTCATTACTTTTTTTTTCGTACATATGAGTGCAAAAAAATCATGATTTTGAGTTTTCTCAACTCAAAACTAAACACACTATTAGTTCGATAAAACAGTTTAAAAAAAGACTTTGCTTTAAGATGTACAATTAAATTAGGAAGGGATTTCTCCACAAAAGATAAGTGGTAGAGAAAAATACAGAGACAATAAAAAAGATATTGAATGGAGAAAATCACACAAGATATATCTTTGCTCATTCTTAAATCACTAATTAAGGGCTATATTCAATCTCCATCGTCAAGTCAAGATTAATTTTCCACTATGACCAATTATTATAAACTACTAATGGTTTATAGGTATTTTTTCTATTCAAACCTCTTTAGGTTCACACAAACACAAATATTATTTGCATACTTAGACTCTTCATGTTTTACTTCACAAAAGGCTACAATAAATGAAAAAATAAATGTGTTTTGGGTTTCTCTAAAAAAACATTCAATGAGTGAACAATGATGGGTGCTAAGTGCAATAGAGGTACACAAAATATGTCTTCAACTATACACGTTGTACATGATTAAGGAATTTGAGCATGGAGAAATAAATGAAGACTTTGAAAGCTTAAGTGTCGATTTGATTTACAGTTGAGTGAAATTAATTCTAGGAATCAATGATTGACACAAGTGGTGTATATTTTATGAAACACATTGGACGAGAGAGATTTAAAACCAATTCTGTGAAACTATGGTTTTGTACTGTTAAACGTCAAACCAAATGGATGTTAAGAATGTTTACATTTGTTGAGGTTGTTCTTTGACCTTTAATACTTGAAGTGAAGATTGTTGCGGTTGGAGAGACTAATTTTAAAGATTAGACAATGCATTTATTGCATTAATACATTGAGCGTGATTTTCCTAGTAGCATATTTGCTTCTATGCATGTGCAATAGTATTTTTAGGCGTCGGGTTTACTTCTGAATAAACCATCAATTCAGTCCCTATCGTTTGCCACCGACTTCAAGTTAGTCCCTAACGTTGTGGAAATTAATTATTAGTCCCAACCGTTTTGTAACGTCAAACATGTTAGTCCCCAACGTTTTACAACGTCAAGCACGTTAAGGACGTGTTTGACGTTGCAAACGTTGGGGACTAATAATCAATTTCCATAACGTTAGGGACTAACTTGAAGTTGGTGGTAAACGATGGGGACCGAATTTGTGGTTTACTCGTTTACTTCTTAACAAAAAAAAAAAAAACTTCTTTGAGTTAACAAATGGGGCAACAACTTAACAATGTGTTTGGTAAAACTAGCTGAAAGTTGAAAAACTAGTTGAAAGCTGAAAAACTAGCTGATTTGATTGAATGTGTTTGGTAAAACTAGCTGTAAATGGTAAAATGACATATAATGATATAACTAATTATTAAATAATGATAAGTGGGGGTGGTTGAGGGATAAACTTATAATTAATTTTCAGCTAGTAGTTAAAATTTGGAGTTTTTTTTTTTAAAAAAACTATCTCAGGTACCTTTTCAAGAAAAACTAGTAGCTACCCAAAAAATGTACCTTACCAAACACAGCTGAAATGATTTCAACTACTAATTTCAGTTTTCAGCTAGTTAAAATGGCTTACCAAACATTATCTAAATCTTCTTTTTGTCCTCCCCTTGTGTGCCAACGTTGCACAACTCAAGGTGTACCTTTTAATTCAAAATTGACATTGTTTATAAATAGCATCTTACTTAAGACAAAAGTTTGGGAGTCTCTCAATCACACTTAAGACAAAACTTGACTTTGAACTTGGCCTTGTAACATCAATTGATGATGAGGCTTCAGGTGGCCTGAGCTAACATTTCAACCCATGAATTCTTTTAAATAGTTTCATTTTAAATGATTGAAGGATTGTTTGTTCTCCATTTCTCAAAATATTGCACACTTAGTAAACACATGATAACATTAAAATAAAAAATAATTATTATATTTTTTGGTGTAAGACCACAAGTATTCTCTATGGGAGACACTTCACTCAAAGCAACATATTTATGGTTAAAACTCGAAACTACTAGTTAAAATGTAATAACCCTTTACGGGCTATTTCTCGATTGTAAAATAACTTTCATATTTTGTAATCATCAAAATATTTTTAAATTCATAAAGATGAGACTTAACTAGGTGATGATTAAATAAAACCCTTCTAAATGTTTGTTAAAATGTGAAAACATTTCATTTAATGTATAAGATAAATTGAAGTTATTATCTTTTCGTAATAGATAGATTGGGCTTAAAACCCACATAAACATAAAGCAAACAAAATAAAAATAATTAGAAAAAAACGAATCAACAACACGTGAAACAAAATTCTACCCATGTTTGCTAAAATTGGTCAAATTTAATCATTAGCAATTTGGTCAAATTTACCTCCAATAGACATGCTCAGCACTATTAATTTATTTTTTTTGTTTAATTAAATCACAATAACATGACTATTATTGATTTAATAACCAATTTAATTTTAAAAATATGATTCAAAACTAGTTTTTAAATTATGTTACTATTTATTTATTTATTTATTTTGATTTCTATGAAAATGGAAGTTCCATAAACTTGGAGGTTGGAAGAAAAGAAGCAATAGATCTAAAAAATTATTCATATTTTAAATAACAATCACTTAGGAGTTTTGACTTTCTCAACCCTTTCAAGCTTAAAAAATGACATTGACCTTGCCTATTTTAAAGTACAAACACAAAAGCAATTGCTGGTCAAGTTTCTGACATTTGTCAGCACCCCTACGCTCTAGTTCTTCCCTTTTGACCACATATAAATAAACCCACACGTCACACACTACCCCTTCACTTTCAACTTTCAATTTTCAACCCCACTCGTGACTCCCACAATCCATTTTCTTAAAAAACCGTTTTTCCTTTAATTTAATTAATCACCGTTCTGCCACCGCGCTTATCTCATCCCATCACAACGCCCGTTTTCTCTCTTCACTGCCATGACTCGGCTGAGAAAACTCGGCACCACCGTCGGAGCCGCCATCGCCACCGCGTGCGGCGGCGCGGTGATCCTTTACAGTCCTTCCATCTCCGCCAACGACCACGGAGGTGGTTCCCGCCTCGAGACTCTCCGGCAGAGGGTGCACGGTCCCGACGCCGTCGTTCCGGAGAGGGAGTCGCAGCAGTCGGCGCTGATGGCCGCCGACAAGGCGCATCCTCTTGACGTTCTCGTCATCGGAGGCGGAGCTACCGGTTCCGGCGCCGCGCTTGACGCTGTGACGCGTGGACTCCGGGTTGGGCTCGTGGAGAGGGAAGATTTCGCTGCCGGAACCTCATCTCGATCAACGAAGCTCCTTCATGGAGGTACGTAACGTGCTCTCAAGGTTGGTTGCAACTTGCAATGGATAATGCGTTATTGATTCTGTGTCACTGATGGTTTAGCAGTGATAGATGGTTTTATATTGTGATGAGTTTTCAATGAATTTGCAATGAATTTTCGATGAATTTCACCGTTTTGTTTGATAAATGGTTTTATATTGTGATGCAGTGTGCAATGGTGATTTATGTTAACTCACATTCGTGATACCATCCACAAATTAAAATCTTCAATTGTAACTTTAGCGTGTATGGATCAACATGTTTTTTTTATATTTTTGGTCTATTTTCTGATTTCACTGGGCTTTTTTCTTCTGTGTAATATTTATGGATAATTGTTAGGATCTTGGACTTTTTTTTTTTTTTGTAATATGTGTGATTGTGAATAATTGTTAGGATTTCCCAGTTGCTGCTGTCACAATAGGCAGGAAACAGGGAAAAGAGAGGGACGAATGGAGAGAGATAGAAAAGAGAAATTGAGAGATTGGAAGAAAATCAAGAAATGTTTTTCCCCTATTCAGTCATTCAGATGGTAAGAAAAACAAGAGCAGGAATGCTCTTCACTCTTGGCGTCAACTAAGCCTTATCGTACAATTTCCCTATTTAACTGCCAACCAACCCCTTAACTCCTACTATAACCGACCCATTACAGTTTCTTCCTTCTGGATTTACCTTCCAGACCCCATCGGACTCACACAATAATGTTAATATGGATGACTGATGTACTCGAAATGAATCTTGTGTTAAGAAAATGACAAACTGCACACTATGCTGTGGACATATGCAAATGGAACAGCACCAAGCCACCAACCTCTCTTTGAACTGGGCATCACATTAGTTCTAATTCAACACCATTGCTTATCTTCTCCTATCTCTTTGCTTTGTATAAAGCATTCATGAGAGTCTCTATGATCAAGTGGTCCCTATTCTTCGAAGTAAAGTTTAATTTCAGCACATGGGAAAATGGGCATATATGCATGCTTCATGCTTTAAGTCCAAAGAGATCTGTGTGAGGGGACATGTTAGAGATAAAACCATTCATTAACTCATCACCTTACAGTCCAAGCTTTTAGGGAAGTTGATTAGAGTTTTCTTGTCTTTTCCCTAACCTCAAAGTGAGGTTTTAATGCTTACGCACTTGTTTTCCCCTTTCTTGTTGAGATTAAGAAGCAAATGGGAGTTAAGGCCTTTGAAAATGGGGAAAGAAAGGAGGAAAATGGGTAAGAAGAAAAGGAAGAGATAAGATGCAAAAATGATAGACACTCAAAAATTAGTAAAAGCTAAACACTTAGATCACCCTTTATCAAGTTTTATTCTGAACTAAGTTGACTACTACCTACAAGTATACTCCATCTGGTTCAAGTAGTCCATTTAGTAAATTTCATTTTTTTTTTCAAATTATTTCTCCATTTACGCTTTCTATATAAAATTATTTTCTTTTTACCAGTTTTACCCTTAGATAATTATTTGTCCACCACTCATGTTATCTTTCAATTGCAAAAACTAGTCGAAGGGTAAAATTGGTAAAAAGAAATTAATTTTACATTGAAAACGTAAATGGACAAATAATTTGAGAAAAAATGAAATTTACTAAATGGACATATTAGTTTTATATTGAATGGTTCCCTTGTCATACAAGCTTGAGAAGCATCCTTGGATATGGGTTTTAATATAAGATTTAAAAAAGGGATGTGCGCATCTTTGCAATGTAGATACTGTACTACCAGAGTTCATTTCTCTTGGGGCAATGGTTTATCAATTTTTTGTGTTGTTTTATTTTTTTAAGATTAATTTTTTAAAATACTTGATCTAATCTAATATCAGTGTTTTTGTAAACTATTAGGTGTTCGATACTTGGAGAAAGCCGTCTTTAACCTTGACTATGGACAATTCAAGTTAGTGCTTCATGCACTTAAGGAGCGTAAACAGGTTATTGACAATGCACCACACCTTTGCAATGCATTGCCATGCATGACGCCATGTTTTAACTGGTTTGAAGTAGTGTACTACTGGGCGGGCTTGAAAATGTACGATTTGGTCGCAGGAAGACAACTGCTGCACTTGTCAAGATATTATTCTACAGAAGAGTCTGTTGAGCTCTTTCCCACTCTTGCAAGGAAGGGAAATGATAGAAGCCTAAGGGGCACAGTTGTTTATTATGATGGGCAGATGAATGATTCACGGCTTAATGTTGGATTGGCTTGTACTGCTGCTTTAGCTGGTGCAGCAGTACTGAACCATGCGGAAGTGGTATCCTTACTGAAGGATGATGCTGGAAAACGGATAATTGGTGCACGAATTCGGGACAATTTAACTGGTAACTTGTCCTTTTATCTCTCTGTTACCAGAGATACCAATGATTTACATTGTTTACCTTTTTTTCACAATAAAAAGAACAGAAAATTGGTAAATTGACAAGGTAATTTATGATAATATATCTGACTAGTTAGAGGAGACTTGGAATTGTATGTAATACACACACAACCCGAAGCATCATTCTCCTATGATGAATTTTTAGATTGAACCACATATCCACTGCCAATCTCCCCCACATACCCACTCTCACCAAAGAATAAACACATATCTGCAGCTGGAGTAGAACTATTGATCTTATGTAAAATCAAATGCGGAACTCTAGTCTTTTGAATTTTAGGTACTTAGAAATAACTTTTATTTAAATTTTCTGAGCTGTTCTTTCTATACAAAAGGTTGGTTTGCTTACTGAGCAATTAAACAATGTCAGTGGGCAAAAAATATTAAATATACCATTTAATGTGGATTTAAAGATCAAATAAAATACTATTCAATGCAAATTGAAAAATGAATAACTTGCCTGTGTGTGTGGGATGTATGGTAAAATGAGTACAGCTTATTAATTTGTGGTGTTTAAGAATCAAAATTAAATATTTGTTATTTATACCTTGATAGTTAATTACCATTATTTGTTCTTTTATGTGCTGCAGGAAAAGAGTTTGAAACATATGCAAAAGTAATTGTAAACGCAGGTGGGCCATTTTGTGACTCTATAAGGAAAATGGCCAACAAAAACGTACAAGAAATGATCGCTCCCAGCAGTGGTGTACATATTATACTCCCTGATTATTATTCTCCCGAGGGAATGGGCTTAATTGTTCCTAAAACTAAGGATGGACGTGTTGTCTTCATGCTGCCATGGCTGGGACGAACTGTTGCTGGAACTACAGATTCTAGTACTACCATTACTTATCTTCCGGAACCGCATGAAGATGAAATACAATTTATATTGGATGCCATATCTGATTACCTTAATGTTAAAGTATGTTATACCTGTCAGTATAGATTTTCTTTTACTCTTATTTTCTGAAGCATTGGTATGGATAGAAGACAATGACATTGTTGGATTTATATAACTAACCCTATGTTAGAAACCACCCATTAAAACGGTTTACAGTAGGAAGGAGGGGAAGTTAGTGACAAAGTTTTGATTTGGTTGGGAATTTCAGTGTAGGAGAGTGCAGGTCTCTCGAATACCTGCAGGGGATTTTCTCTGTTTTTCTGTATTTACCATCTCCATCTCAGTTCAAGTTTCAATCTAATATTAAGCTAGGAATTGGGGTTTGCCTTGAATAAATTTTCTCCTTTTCCTATTAAATCTGAACTAGTTCTATCACCCTACCTAGTAGGAAAAAACTTTGGTTGTTGTATTTCTTTCCCTCTTATTTATGTTGTTAGATTCAGAATTTTAAGTTCTCATAGATATTGCTTGTTTGGAAATATGTTGGATTAACTTAGTAAAAAAAAGTATTGATAGGTAAATCCTTATTTTGTTAGTGATATAATTAGTTAACTAGGGAGTTAGTTAGAGAGTAAGAGATGATAGGTTATAAATTAAAGAATAGGAAGGTTAGAGAGGTTTGTCTTGAGATCGGAAAGGAAATTAGCGAGGGAGAGTTCCAGGTCTCTCAAATACAATAGAGATGGTCCATCTATATACACCATTTTCTTTTATATACTGATCCAGTTTCTATCAATTAACTATTGGTTTCATTATCAAATAATTCAATTTGTTCATTGTGGGAGGCCCCCCTTCCACTTCGTGTTTAATTAACTGGTTCTGTCCTTGTAATTTTTTATTAAATGCAAACCAAATGATGATTGTGAACAGTCTCTCAAACTAGATGTCTATTTTTTTTTATTAAATGCCTTTTTCATTTTACACTGTTTGCTAATGGCGAATAAATAATGGCGGAAAAATTTTAGGTACGCCGCACAGATGTTCTTTCTGCTTGGAGTGGCATTCGCCCATTAGCAATGGACCCAACAGCAAAGAATACTGAGAGTATCTCAAGGGATCATGTTGTCTGTGAGGATTACCCTGGTTTGGTCACCATCACTGGCGGCAAGTGGACTACCTATCGCAGGTAAATGATTTAATGTGCAGCTGAAATTTCATTTTTGAAGTTGTTTAGATGTGGTTTCTCTGACTAGGCATGTTATTAATCATGTTGGTAATCTAGTTACTCTATTTAATGTCTATTGTCTAATCTTCAATTATTTTTTGACATCTACTTTCACTCATTCTTGTCTTTCCTTCTCATCAGCATTCAAGTACCAAAATGTTCCTAATGCAAATGGATATTATTCTGGCTTCTATGTGTTTCAGCATGGCAGAAGATGCTGTTAATGCAGCTATAAAGTCTGGAAAGCTGACCCCCACCAATGGATGTGTGACCGACAATCTCCGCATTGTTGGTGGTGAAGGGTGGGAGCCTTCTTCTTTTACAGTTCTTGCTCAACAGTATAAGCGCATGAAAAGTACAGGTGGTAAAGTTGTTCCTGGGGTAATGGACTCTGCTGCTGCAAAGCACTTGTCTCGTGCATATGGAACATTGGCTGAGCGTGTGGCTGCCATTGCTCAGGTTTGCTTGGATTTCTGTATTTTTAATATTGTTAATTTCATTAAGCAACATACATATAAACGCAACTTAGAGTGTGTTTGGTAAGACATTTCAGCTAGATGAAAGCTGAAATTAATTGCTGAAACTATTTTATCAGTGTTTGGTAAGGTAGTTTTTTAGGTAGTTACTAGTTTTTCTTAAGAAGCTACTTGAGGTAGCTTTTTTAAAAAAGCTCCATTTTTCAGCTTCTAGCTGAAAATTTGTTACAAGTTTATCCCTCAACAACCCCCACTCATCATTATTTAATAATTAATGATGTCCTTATATGTCATTTTATCATTTTCAGCTAGTTTTATTTTACCAAACACTTTCAATCAAATTAGCTAGTTTTTTAGCTTTCGGCTAGCTTTTTAACTTTCATCTAGTTTTTCAATTTTTAGCTAGCTTTTCGGCTAATTTTACCAAAAACACTCTTAATGTAAAATAAGCTGGGTGATTTTGTACCATCTTTGATTTTGTGTTATTTAAGCAACTTTTGTGTTACTACTGGGCTTCTCCGATTTAAATAAGAACACAGTGTTATGTGTTGTATTTTTCTTTCCATTTGTTTGAAAGTAGTAAATGGTTTTATATATTGGTTGAGTTTGTAGGTTTATTTCAGAATTTTAAAGATTAGGCCAGAGTTTGCCTAATTGACACCATTTGTACTTGTTATGGATATGAGATCATGAAATTAAAGAGGAGTGCTTTGAGTGTTATTTGTAATGGAATCGTACCATGCAGGTTTAGGGGAAATTTTATCGTATAACTATTAGGACTTGTGGTATTGCATGGGATATGAGACTTTCTGTTGATTGGTGATTGTTGTTATTTCAATATCCTCTTTTGGGTAAATTAGGATAATCCGGTTTAACATAATAAACCTGAAAGCTGTGGCTGTGCATTTTAGTTGTTGCATTATCTAACAATAACGATCTTTCTGGTGTGGTGATAATATTTCTCTATTAACGGGTTTCATGCATGTTGTATGAATTCTAGTCAGCTTCATTGTTTCATAAATGGTGAGAGTTAAATTTATTCTATATTTTGTATTTTAGGATGAAAATTTGGGTAAGCGACTTGCCCATGGTTACCCATATCTGGAGGCAGAGGTAGCGTACTGTGCTCGTAATGAATATTGTGAATCTGCTATTGACTTCATTGCAAGGAGGACTCGTCTTGCTTTCCTTGAAACTGATGCAGCAAAAAAGGCATTGCCTCGTGTGATTGAAATATTGGCAAATGAGCACAAATGGGACAATTCAAGGCAGAAGGAAGAGTTGCAAAAGGCTAAAGAATTTTTGGAGACTTTTAAATCTTCAAAAAATGCTCGGTTTCATGATGGGAAACACAGTTAGTAAGTGCTGTTGATCATACATATGAATTATATATTGAATACTGCAGTTGTTATAGCAAATAGTTTATTTCTTTTTCCAAAAAAAAAAAAAAATAGAAGGGATAAACTGTTAAGGAGTATTATTATACAGTAATGTCTATGTGATTTTTCTCAGGTTGTGGACTTGAATGACAAGGAAGTTTTTCACCTAACAAACAGACAAACAGTTTGGTATTATTTTCTCTTCACGGATCAGTCGGTGACTATATATGCTCACCACAGAGAGTAGTTAAACATATCTTTGAAATCAACTCTTCCGACGAATTTATCTCACAGTTACCTGCCAATTAACCTTGGCAAGTTGGTTAGATTGTTTTGCATAGTTACCAGCCAAAAAATAATTTTTCTTGAGATCCATACATTGTATCTCTGCCAAAGTTGTTCATAGGTTAAGGAATCGAGGGCTATATTTTAGTTTACCTCTGATCTTTGTATTATTTGTCTTCCTTTTTTCCACATTTTTTTATATTTATCTGTTTTTTAACATTATGGGTTGTATAGAATTGACACAACTGAAAGAGTTTTTATAATACTTTTATTATAGTATTAATGTAAGCACGTATTTTGGTAATGGATGTGCATGAAGCACATGTATGTGTTGGACACTTCATAGGTTATTTTCATTGTATTTTATATATTTTTATTTTTGAATTGTATATCAATAGGAAAAATATATAGTTATATACCACATTAAAAAATGTGAGTGTAGAGTTTGTATAGAAGAGAGATAAAAAGAAAAATGAAATGAAGAGAAATAAAGTGAGAGATGTGATGATTGATGTGATAAGAAAGGAAAAGAGAGATATAGTGAGCGTATAAGAATGAAAGTCGAAATGTATGAGAATAACATTAATTAGATAAATATAATACTTTATTATGTGTAAATGATTAATATTATTTTTTAAACATTAATTGTTTTAGTCAATATAAAATTATTTTATTGATTTTATATATTATGTGATAACCTATGGTATTTTATAATTTTAAAATGTAATTATTCATTGTATTGCATTTTGCTGCTATCTAGCAATAAGTCCGATTCCATGTTAAATTGGTTGCACTGACTTATTTTTTAAATCCACTTGTCAAAATGTTAATGTCACATAATATTTTAACATTTTTGAGATTCTTTGGATATCTTTTATATGTCTCATTTATAATGTATTTTTTTGTGTTATAATGTAATCTTTTTGTATTTATATTTTAAATAAGTGAGATGTGGATAGATATTAGTCATTAATAACTTTGTAAGGTTGGTGGGTTTGAGCACCTCTAATGCTTTTCTTAATACAATTTTTTAGCTTATAAAAAAAAAAAGCCACTAATAACTAAAAGTATTAATTTTTCTCTAAAAATTAAATACGGGAAAGTTCAATAATTAAAGATAAAATTAAATACCGTATAGTTTAATAATTAAACATAAAAAGAGATCAAGTACTTAAAATCCAAGGAATACTAAAAATTTAGTCCAAATCAAAACATCTCTTTAGAATTAAATCATGTTAACCTCATTTTATAATCTCCTGAACGGATTCAAATCTCCTGTCCCGTGTTTCTGTTCCCTTCCCTGTCCCCCACTCACATTTTGACACATGGATTATAAAATCCACATCAGTTTTTTATTGAAGCAAACGCCGTTAAGAGCGTGTTAAACATTTCTTGCTTCACGACTTCTTTATTTCTCCCTCAATTCCTGATATCGGTAATCAGAGCCACGCCATGTTTAATTAGAAAGGATTTCGAAGTCTCTTATTCAATTTTCATTTTCATTCTGCGACGTTCCTCAATTGTTAGTATGATTTTAGAAGCTGCACACTTAGTAGAGCCATAATTTGGGGTCATCAGCCATACTCAATTTCTTCGTCAAGCCTGTTGTTAATATGTGTTAGTTTTCTGTTTTGCAGTTTGTTTTTCTGTTTTGCAGTTTGTTAGTCTGTTTCTTTTCTGTTTAAGTTTCTGTTAAGAGTTGTTATTTCCCTCCTTTTTTGCTGTGTCAGTTTTGGTTCCCAGGGTGCTATATATTTCTAGCTTCCCTTGTATTCTGCAACAATTCAGAAATAATATCATATTCATTCAGTTTCAAATACTTCAAGATGGTATCAAAGCTTTTTCGATCCTCTCTCTTCTTCTTCTCTTTTCTTCACAAACCTTCATCTTCTCCATGGCTGTGACAGATTATGCAGACTTCAACACAAATCCTTCGAATCCATATTTTCTCCATTCCAACGAAAATCCGGCATTGATCCTTGTTACTCCTCCATTAGATGGCAAGAATTATCATGCTTGGGCTCGGTCAATGAAACTTGCAATCAAATCGAAGAATAAATTGAAATTCCTCGATGGAAGCTTACCACAACCACCTCAGAATGATCCTCTTCATGAACCTTGGGATAGATGTAACACTATGATCCTTTCTTGGCTTCAAAGATCTGTGCATGAATCAATTCTGAAATCAATTCTTTGGATAGAGAAGGCCTCGGATGTATGGAAGGATCTTCACAACAGATTCTATCAAGGAGACATATTCAGAGTTGCAGATTTGCAAGAAGAGCTTTACAAATTGAATCAAGGTACACTATCAGTTTCAGAATTTTATACTGAATTGAGAACCATTTGGGAAGAGATAGACAATTTCAGACCTACTTTAGCCAGCCTCACTTGTGAAATTCAGTGGCTACACTACCTTTTCAGTGATCTTCAGGTTCATTTGGATTCCACTTCAGTTTACTGTGATAACCAATCTGCTATATATTTGGCTCATAATCCTGTATTCCATGAGAGGACTAAACACATTGAGATTGACTGCCATGTTGTTCGTGAGAAAATTCAACAAGGCCTAATTCACTTGCTCCCAGTATCTTCCACAGCTCAACTTGCTGATGCCTTCACTAAGCCACTTCACCATGCTTCATTTGATTCTTTTGTTACCAAGTTGGGACTTTGTAATCTCCACCGTCCAACTTGAGGGGGGGTGTTAATATGTGTTAGTTTTCTGTTTTGCAGTTTGTTTTTCTGTTTTGCAGTTTGTTAGTCTGTTTCTTTTCTGTTTAAGTTTCTGTTAAGAGTTGTTATTTCCCTCCTTTTTTGCTGTGTCAGTTTTGGTTCCCAGGGTGCTATATATTTCTAGCTTCCCTTGTATTCTGCAACAATTCAGAAATAATATCATATTCATTCAGTTTCAAATACTTCAAGACCTGTCAAGTTAAATTGAAAACTAACAAGCAAGATTAACAAAACTCTCAAGTAATTAAGACCAACAAAACATTTAAATGCATGAGATTCAGAATTAGCTAGCATCTCAAATTGTCACATCCATTTGGAAGCATCATGATTTATTTGGAAGCGAAGACAAATCATTAATAGCTACAAGGGTGCAACCATTCGTTTTCCTCCAAAAATTGGACAACAAATTAATTTTGTGAAGGAGATTTAAAATATGTAAATGGTAGCCGATATAATGGTAGAACGACAGATGAAACCAAAGTAATGAATCGTTGGTTTTCTTATTTGCACAATAACTTTGATATATCACACAATGATTAATCTTTGTCGTTTAGCAGCGAACCCAAATAAGAACAATGGTAGAATCAGTATCAGGAAGAGTTTGAGGGAAGATAACAAGGGACAGTGAAGGAAGACAGGCTCGATACGCTGTTAACCGTATTATGTTCTCTAAGATGTTGATGTGGATTTTATAATTGAGGTGTCAAAATATAAATGGAGGAACAAGAAAGAGGACATATACATGACACAGGAGATTTGAATCCCTCATGAACATCCACAAATGATGAAATTAAAAAAATGACATCATCTCTTTTTTCCCAAAAGAAATTAAGATCAATTAATAGCTAATAAATAAGATTTTCTAAGTTTAAATGTGAAATGATTTTTAAACTGAAATTAGTAATTACACTTTTTTTTTTTAGTTTCTTAATCTTTAACGAACAAAAGTACATATTGGAGTCGATAAGTCCACTTGTCTTATGAAAAATCCACTGCTTGTGCCATCAGCCCCGAAACTGAAAAAAACATGGCACCAGCGGCAACAACGGCCATAACAGCACTCTCTCTTCACTGTTTCTCTAAATCACTCTCACTCACTCCTTCATTTCGCACTCTCCCTCGCCTCACTTGCTCCCTCTCTTCTCCCTTAAAATTCAACATCTCCTTCGCACCCCCTAAGCCCAAGCCCAAACCCAAGCCCCAACCCGACCCTGAGCCCGAGCCCGACGGTTCAAACCAATTTCCAGACACCGGCGGGCAGCTCCTGATCCCATGGATCGTTCGTGGTGAGGACGGCAACCTGAAGCTTCAATCTGAGCCTCCCCAGAGTCTCTTGCAGGCCCTGGCCACTGCTCAAACTGGCGCCAAGAAGGATAAAACCCAATCAACGAAGAAGAAAAACAAGGGTGAAAAACAAGAAGCCATTCGTGCCAAGACTCCACCGCAGCATTCGAAGGCAGCACGGAGATTCTACAACGAGAATTTCAAGGATTCCGGCACTCGTCTCAGCAAAGTTCTTGCCGCCTCCGGAGGTGACTTTCTGTTATGAGTTTGTTTCTGCAGTTACAGATTCAGTTATTGGATGATAATCAAAGCAAACGATTGTATATTATTTTGTTTTCAGTTGCGTCCCGAAGAAACTGTGAAGAGCTTATTTTTGAAGGCAGGGTTACTGTTAACGGTTCTGTCTGTAATACGCCTCAGGTTTGTTTCTTACAATGGAATTTCTCCAAATTAGGGTTGTTAATACTAATAGGCAATAGCATAGCACTATTATACCATGACTTTATCCATCTCATTACGAATTGAAGCATTTTAATAACATTGAGGCTAATTGGATATGTGAGAAGAAGATAGAGTAAAAATGTAAAAGTTGAAGAAAGAGTAGAAGTGAAAAATTCTTTTGCAACTTAGCATTGGTGCAAAAGTTATGAGTTGCTTTTCGAACTTATGAGGATTGTCCTTACTTAAATAAAAAGCACAAACAAATGAGCTATTGTTTGTGATGCACAGACTAGAGTGGATCCTGCAAAGGATGTTATCTATGTTGATGGGAACCGCCTTCCTAAGAGGCAGCCTCGAAAGGTTTATCTTGCCTTGAACAAGCCAAAAGGGTATGTATGTTTATGTTACAATTGCAAACGTATCTGTATGCAAATAAATTTATAATTTAGCTTCATCTTCTAATGCCCCCTTTTAAGCTTTGCAATTGCATTTCCACAGGTATATATGCTCATCTGGGGAGAATGAGTCTAAGTCGGTGATAAGTCTCTTTGATGATTATTTGAAGATTTGGGTACGTGCCACTTTTAATATTTTTTAATAATAGAGTTATTTATTTATTTATTTTAACTCAGTGGCATTATGATAACATTTTTTTATTAATTCCGCACTTCCGAAATACCAGTTATGCGAAAGCATTGGGAACTCATGTGAGATGATAATATAATTTTCTCTATCTTTTAGGACCTAATGTATATTTCTTTTCACTTATAATAATGTATTTCCAATTTCCAGGATAAAAAGCATCCAGGAGTACCCACGCCACGGCTATTTACAGTAGGGCGCCTTGATGTTGCTACTACTGGGTTACTTATTGTGACTAATGATGGTATGTGGTTTCCTGTGAAATCAATTTTATCTCCATTGAATTAATGGTGATGTTGTTAATAAATTTTATCTAAACATGAACAGTTCATCTAATACTTTATCCAATGATGCTTGTTCACAGGAGATTTTGCTCAAAAGCTTTCACATCCATCATCTAATTTAACTAAAGAGTGAGTGAATGAGTTAGATTTTTTGTTATTATTATTTTTTCATTAGTTTGGATTGATATTGCAACTATAGGAATGAAAAGTCTTCTCACAAGGTCCTTCCGTTCTTGTTGGGACTTTATGAACACATTTTGTACAGGAAGTTTGGTTCAAATAATTTAGATGCTGATGTGTGTTTCATAGTGTTGTAATGCATGCAAATATGCAATGATTGATAATGATTAGAAGTTTAGAACCTCTTAATTTATCCAAATTTAGTGTTTTGTTAGTGACTTAAATTACTATGATTTAATGCATTGTTTAGGTTATTTGCTTTTTTGGTCTTTGTATTATTATTTCTGAGATGAAGAAAGTTCTTCACTCCTATGAGTTCTCACATTCTTTGAAACATCGCATTTGTTATATCAGATACATTGCAACAGTTGATGGTTCAGTTCATAAGAGGCACTTAATAGCCATAAGTGAGGGAACAACTGTTGAGGGTGTCCATTGTGTTCCTGATATTGTGGAGTTACTTCCACGTCAGCCAGATATGCAAAGAGCTCGTCTTCACATTGTGGTAAAGTTATCTGTTTTCATCTGCTTCATCAATTTTACTATCCAATACTGGTTGTGAATTTGTGACTATTACATTCTCTGATGATGACATGGTATCTCACTTGAACTACAATCTCTTTGTGCATAAGGTTGATGAAGTTGCTCCTTTTAAATGCAAATTTAGTTTGTAGACTATGATATACCATAGGTATGAAATTATTGACTGTGTTTCATGTAAATACTACTTTCAGTCAATTCTAGTAGATGCTGGCACACTAATTAGATTTTTCTGTCTTATAAGAAATGCTAATTTTCTTTGAGTGTGGTCATAAGTTGAAATGTTTTAATAGTTATATAATATTGAGTAATTTAATTTTTACACATCTTAATAAAAATTGAAGCAAAGGAACTCTCAGGTGAATGGCTTTGGTAGTTTGGTATATTAATGATAAATCCTATTTTCCTTTTTGTTTCTGAATGTTCAATCTTATTCTTGATGTTCAACACATTGTTGTTTAAGAAATTTTAGTGACCGTTAATGTGAATTTGTACTTGTCACATGTGAATATTGGTTTAGATTTAGGCAATAACAAGGTAGTTAAGATCGAGATCTTACTCAGGATCGGAAAGGGGTCCCAAGATCGTAGAACGTGGGATCGTAACACGGATTGTAAGATCCTACAAAAAACCTAATTCATATTTATATATATGTTGTATGCATATAAATTCATATATATGCATACAAAATACCTGTAAATGAGAAATTAAATCCTTCAAGGCTTAAATTCAAAATGCATTGTCAAACATAACATAGGAAAATAGCCAAATACAAGCCATAAACAAAGTGCCAAGTACATAAAACTTAAACAACAATAAGTAATCTACTTCTAAATGTCTAATCTACTTATCAAACAAGTCTTGAAAGTTAAAATTTTCATAATCTTCCAACATTTCTTCATCTCTAACTTCACCAGCAGCACCAGAAGCAGAGGCCATTTTACAGAACAAAAAACTCACTAAAAAATGCAGCAGTAGTCTACTCTAGCATAAACAGAGACAGTTTTAGAGAACGAAAAACGCAGAGAAGAAAAACGAATTCAGCATAAACACAGGAGAAGATGCAAGTTTTAGAGAACAGAAAACGAATTCAGCAATCAGCATAAACACAGGATAAGAAAAACGAACCACTGCAGTCTGCAGTCGCACAAGCAGAGGAAGACGACGCAGAGACAGAGGAAGACGCGCGCAGAGGAAGAGAAGCAGCTACAGAGAAGAAGACACGCTCAGATGCGGCACCAACAACAGAGAAGAAGACCACGCAGAGACTGAAGAAGACGCGCGCATAGGAAGACGAAGCAGCTACAGAGAAGAAACGCGCACAATCGCAACAGAAAAGAAGAAGAAAGGCGCAGTCGAAGAAGAATTAGGGCTCAAATCGTATTCTGGAATTTAAACTTGGCAGGTTAGCTAACTCGGTGGGATCGATCGATCCCACCGTTTTTACGATCTTACACTACGATTTTACGATCCTGTAACGATTACGATCTTTCTCCTGCACGAACTCGCTCGGCCTGAAAAAAATCGTAAAATCGGGATTTTACGTGTAAAATCGTCGATTTTAACTACATTGGGCAATAATAATGGATATTGACATCCTCGTTATCTCATGATGGCTTCATTCTAGTCTGTTGAATTTACTCTATCTACTTGTCAGAGCATGTGACTGATGAAAGTTGAACCTAGCTGACATTTGTATGCTTCATTTAATTTGTATTCTTATAGGTTCATGAAGGGAGGAAACATGAAGTTCGTGAACTTGTGAAAAATGCTGGACTTGAGGTTTGCTTTAATTATATACATATGTTTCATTTAATGCCCCTCAATGGGCCAAAAGTACTAATGTTTAGGCATATGTAATATGTGAAAATCATGAAATTTAGTGAACCCATTTCCAATCAAACTGGATACTGTTTCTTTGGTTCATATTTCTTAGGAGATAATTTAATTATGTTAATTGCTAGGCATAACATATATAGATACATATTGATGCTATGAGAGTATTGTTCTTTGCTGAAGTATTTGGGTTTTCTTCACATCATATATCATCAAAACTGTTATATCTTCAAAATAGTGTCATGCTTTCAGAGGAAGTAAGTATATATGCTGGATAAGGTGAACTTCCATTACTAGATAGCATTTTCATGATTTGTGTTTTGACCATTTATCTTTGTTGGAAATGGAATAATTCCCTGACTTTAGTTGAATATAATAATCTTTGCTTGTGTCTGACACAGTTTTATGATATCGTGTTTCACACGACCTTCCTTTATGTCATATCCATCTGAAAAATCAGACCAGCTTAATGATTTTTGGTGTGGCTTGATTATATTATTTACTTTCCTACTAATCTTTTGGGGCATATGCTTGTGTTAGCTTCTTTATGGATTTCGACTTATGGGCAGTTAACTTCCTCCTAAATGCTTTTATTTTTCTCTTTCAGTTAAATGACTAACTATACATACATTGGTTTCTTGTTTCTGCTTCATATTTCAGATTCATTCATTAAAGCGAGTACGCATTGGTGGTTTTAAACTTCCATCAGACCTTGGGTAATTTTCATGCATTTAGTTTTCTTTGTTCTTGAGGGTGTCCTTCTTCAGTAATAGCAGTATTCAAATACAATTCCAATTACATTTCAATGGAATTCTCTGGTAGTTAAGTGAATTAACACGTTTTCATTTGTTGTATTTTCAGGATAGGGAAGTACATTGAGCTAAATCCAACCAACCTGAATGCATTGGGGTGGAAGAGTTAACAAAGTTACTTCTTAACTGTTGGAGTTACAAATATTTGTCATGCTTATTCAGATTAGGACAGCTCTGAAGCTATTATGAAAGAGTTGGTCAATGCTTGTTTGATTTGAGCTGTTGAATTCTGATACCTGGTGCACTTCTTGGGAGAGATTTTGGAATAGTGGCAGATCACACTGCTTTCCGGAATGTTTGACATGAAGCCAATCTGATGCTCTCACAATCAAACATATCTATCAATGTAGTCTAGCAGAAATGGGAAAAGATTTTAGATTACTGCTAAGAAGTAGTATCATATTTTCCTATGAACGGGAGGGTGGGTCGGGGTATTTCTGGTTTCATAATTGAAGGTGTTGTAATACAAAATGATATCTAGGGCGGCCTGTTCAAATAAGAGGGTCCGTTTTGATAACTCCCAGTCTCAGACGCGATTTTTTTTTTTCAAAAAAAAGGAAAGAAATCCTTAAAAAGAATAAATGTTTGAGTAATACAAACTGATAATGTGCGTAAAAAACATTAGCTTAGTTTTTAATTTTGATTATAAAAATATTATTCTGTTTTTTATTTTTGAAGTTTTGTACAGAAAACAGTGAAAATAATTTTTTATTGATTTTTGTTTCATATACACAATTTTAAAAGTAAGAAATGAGATGAAAAAACAGGCTGACATTATTTGTAATTAAAATTAAAAATTAAAATGTTTTATGAAAGTAAACTGGCCCTAAATCATTTTTAAAAGTAAATTTAAATTTAAATAGTTTTTATGCTAATTTTTTAAGTTTAATCAAACATACCTTGGACGATCTAATACACTTTGTTGGTTAGGTTTTTTGTTGGTAGAATGTATATCCACATAGAGCTTGCTGTGTCAAATGCATAATCACCATATCAATACTAGCAGATTTCTTTGAGCATCTTTTTGCTATTCGCACCCCTTCCTTTCTTTTTTTTAAAAATAACGTTCCCAAACTACCCCACCATTAAAGTTAGGATTAGTTCATGTTAACCTAACCTAGTCCATCTTATGAACACTCACAAATGATGATATTTACAATGACATCATTCTAAATTAAGGTCAAGTTAATTTTTAGCTAAAATGTCAAATGATTTACCTCCTAAATGATCCAACTTAACTTACCCACACTTTAAGAGTGTGTTTGGTAAGATATTTTAATTAGTTGAAGAGTGTGTTTGATAAGACATTTTAGCTAGGTGAAAACTGAAATTAATTGCTAAAATCACTTTAGTTGTGTTTGGTAAGATAGTTTTTTTTAATAGCTACTAGATTTTTAGTAGCTATTTTTAAGAAGCTACTTGAAGTATCTTTTTTTTAAAAAAACTCATATTTTTATCTACTAGCTGAAAATTTATTACAATTGAATCCCTTAATAATTCTCACCCATCATTATTATTTAGTAATTAATAATGTCTTTATATATCATTTCACAATTTTTAACTAATTTTACCAAACACTTACAATCAAATCAGGAAGCTTTTAGCTTTTAGCCAGCTTTTCAGCTTCATCTAGTTTTTCAGCTAGTTCTACCAAACACACTCGAAAGTTGAAATCATTTCAACCATATTTGGTAAAGTAGCTTTTTAGTAGCTTTTTTTTTTTGAGAAACTAAGGTGGTTTTCTTTTAAAAAAAAGCTCATATTTTTAGCTACCAACTAAAAATTTAATAGTTTTATCTTTTAACAACCCGCACTTAACATTGTTTAATAAATTATTGATATCTTTATATGTTATTTTATCATTTTCAGCTAGTTTTATCAAATACGTTTAATCAAATAAACTAGTTTTCCATTTTTTAGTTAGTTTTTCAATTTTTATCTATTTTTTCAGTTTTTACCTAGTTTTATTAGTGTGTTTGGTAAAACTAGTTGAAAAGTTAACTGATTTGAGTGAAGGTGTTTGTAAAACTAGCTGAAAATAATAAAATGACATACAAGGACATCATTAATTATTAAATAATGATGAGTGGGGGTGATTGAAGGATAAACTTGTAATAAATTTTCAGTTAATAGCTGAAAATGTGAGTTTTTTTAAAAAATGTTACCTCAAGTAACTTTTCAAAAAAAGCTAGTAGCTACAAAAAAAAAAGCTACCTTAGTAAACACAATTAAAATGATTTCAACTGGCTAAAATGACTTACTAAACACACTCTGATTCATAAAACCTTCATTCTTTTCAATCATACCAGGGGTAGAGTTGTGTCCCTCAATCAAAGTTGTCTTCAGTCGTACCTTGCCCCTCAATCGACACATTATGGATACGCCAGCATTGCATTGTTCATCCTCCAGCATTAGTTAGCATTTCCCTTTTTTTATCACCCCCCTGCCCCTGGCAAAAAAAGAAAGAAAAGCTGTTCGCTATTATCCATACTATAGTGCCAAAATGCCTAGTCCTTTACTCTAATTCTGAAACAATTTGAATGGGTACAGTACAGTTTCAGAAAGAATATTGTCAATACAATTTTACAGCGCATCCTAAAATGTCATTTTACCCCGATAATTTCATCAAACGTTGAATTTTTTAGTCCATCCCATGTTGAAAGTTATTTTTTGGTCAACATCCCACGTTGAAAATTAACTAACTAAAAATGAGCATTAGTTTTGGCATTGGAGTTTTCAAGATGGATCTCATATTCAACGTCCACAATAGAATGTCCTCCTGAATGCACATCGACATCATATTTTTGAGACGAGAAATTAGTTTAGGACTTTGATTAGGAAGCAACAGTAATTTGTAAACACCACTTAGTAGTATGGTAATTGCTTAAGACATGAAAATAAGTACAGTAGGTTAATGCAAGAACATCTTTAAAAAAATCAAGAGGGCGTTGCCTCTTTCACTTTTTTTTTTTTTTTTTAACTAAAATAGGCCACACATCTGTAGAAAGGAAATTATACAATATCTTTAGTATGACAAAATATACATGT
Organism: Sesbania bispinosa; assembly: GCA_026901365.1. Lineage (NCBI taxonomy): Eukaryota > Viridiplantae > Streptophyta > Magnoliopsida > Fabales > Fabaceae > Sesbania > Sesbania bispinosa. The sequence goes on from QLOH01000244.1 coordinate 453,746, forward strand.
GATTTTCAGGTTTGTTCATAATATTGACTTGAATTAAATTTCTCATCACACCCATACTCAACCAGAGAGAGAGAGAGAGAGAGAGCCCAAATGAAAGGCGGCAGCAACCAAAATTGACATCGCATTATAAATTACACTACAGACAATTGGGGGGGGGGGGGGGTGCTATCATCAATCAAAACCATTTTTTAACTAGTAGTCCAATTGGTTGTAACTTGACATAAAATCGGAGATCTGCATCAGCTTTGTTGCACCAGCATTTTTCAGAAATAAGAATCAGAAGTCTAATATATACGAGCACCCCAACGCTCCATAAAACTCTGGAATAGAAACAAATGAATGAACACGCTACAGGGATAAAATTTCAGATACACGATCATGTGCATCAGGAGGAATCTCCCTTCCAGGGACCTGAACATTAAGAAGGTTGGCGTACCTGTGGGAATATAGTGTCAATATAATTCCAAAATACGTTTATTTGCAAGTGTGAAAATTGGGAAAATGGAGGGGAAGGGAGGAAACGGGGAGGCTTAGAGGAACCCCTCCCCTTCTTTGTGTTTGAGTTAGGTTCTCTTTTATACAAAGTCCTCCCCCTCTCCTTTTCCTTCTTCCTAAACTCCCAAACACACCCTAAATAGGTATTAAAAACTAAAATTGTTATCAACTTACTCTGCAGCAGTAAACAAGTGCACATGTTCTGTAATGAAGGCAAGCAAGGCCTGCAACAGGAATAGGAACACCGAGATAAGATGACTTGACAAAAATTACAATAAACATGAAGCCGTTAGCTCAGTTGACTTGCCTCAAATGGCATGTTTAATAGTTCGTAGTAGGTGCGGACTCGATCCAATCTTTCTTGCACTGCTTCACTATTTATGGATGGAATAGCTGCCAGTGCCTGTAATATCATCCAAAATTGTTATGGTAAAATCATCGAATTCTTGAAAAGTTATATCTTATGCAACAGACAAAAATAATACTACCTCCGGTCTTAATTATAAGAACCTTTTAGAGAGTAGGTCTTGGTCCTTTTTATAAGAACCTTTTCATGTTGTTTATTGCATTAATTATTTTTTGACAAAAGTACCCTCATTAGTGGAGATGGTTGAGTAATTAATAAGTAGAGAGAGAATGAAACAATGAAGTAGTTAGATGGAAAGAGAAGATAATGGGTCTCAATAAATTCAAGGGTAATTATATAAAGATGATGCACATTCATGACAAATTTATTACTACAAACTAAATTAACTAATTTTCTTAATTCTTGTGAAGTGGTTAAAAGGTTCTTATAATTAGGACCGGAGGTAGTATTTTTTTTAAATATCAGAGTATTCGAGGAATAGCAAGAACATTAGTTACCTGTTCCAATGCGATTGAGTTTCGACATATTTGCTGAACACCAAAAAGATTAATAGACTTCATATCCGCCAAAGCCTATGATTAACAAAGGCACCCTCACATTAGCAGTGAAGAAACTGATAACACAGCTCCAAACATAGACATGCAAAGCAACACAGAAAAAAAACTGTAATGAAGTATACACATTCACACCTTAATAGATGCATTTGCTGCAACCCCACAAATTCCACCAAATATATAATTCCGCTTTGCATTTGAAATAAAAGGAGCCATTTCTTCATCTCTTCGTGTTATCTGGAGATTCCATTAAAGAAGATAATCAGTTTGATTCATGTAAGCATATCCAACATCTTTGAGTCACTAAAAAGGAAGATCAAACTTTCTGAAATTCATCTGTACATTGCAGTTATTGACTATTACAAGTTAGTTTAGTTTAACACCCTGTGTTATAATAGTATTTTAGTTATTCAAATAATTCCCTAGTCAAGGAATATACATTCTGGCTAGGGTTTTGTGTTCTCGAGGTTTTATTTTTTCTTATATTGATGCACATGTTGCTTGTTGATTTAGTATTAGAAGTCTACATCCTTTAGGATCTCACAATTAAAACCTCTTGCAACATGTTAGCAAAGTCTGCATAATTTAAAGTTTCTTTTAATAATAATGGTCACAGTTATAAATTCATTCAGCAAGAATGCAATCTTTGTGGTGATATGATACAACCAAACCCTCCAAACCCTGCATATGATTCCTTCTTTCCTTAATCTGAAGCTTCCAAATAGTAATGCACAAAGTTGTCAAAATTGGGATCCTACCCTGAATGCAAATTTGTATCTAATCTAAATATATACGTATACATAGAAGATAATATTAAGAAAAATAACCTCTAAAACACAATTTAACTAAAGTTGAAGATTCACAGTCGTAGGTAGTGTCACTTACAACTCATAAGTCACAAGTTTTTTGATAACACAAGACTAAAACAGAGAGGGTAAACCAAACACAGGGCAAACCAAAACACAGAGGGTTTGCAGCCAAACGGAACCCTATTTCAAAGATGATGGTAGATGGGGGCAGGCAGACTTCAAATATGACGGAGGCAGAAGCTTCAAACTCTTTCTAAAAGCTTGAGATCAAAGAACAGATGACTGAGAGTGGGCCTCTGAAAGCTGCAATATGAGAACAGGGAGTAGGTACTGGTAGCACAAAGAGAGGATGGATGAGGCGAAGAGATCATACGAGTGAGGGAATGAGATGTTTGGGTGGTTTTTTGGTCACCCAGGTCCTGAAATCCAACCAATGAAGCCCAGCTGAATCAGACGCTCTTTTTTTTTGGGTAAAAAAATCAGACACTCTTGGATTGGCTAAAGATCGCAGATCCTACTATTTCACGAGTGAGCCCAGCAATCTCACTACAATCCTACAGAGTCATGGCCTCATCCCTCAGGTGTGATTGAGCACAGAGGGCAACGAGACTCATACGACTGTTAATATAATTGCAGTTTTGACAACACTGGTAATGCTTTTAACAGCTTGCCCAGGCCACATTCTAATGTCAAAAATAGGACTTGGGCATGCTATTTCAACAATCACATCAATATCAGATAAAAATGGAAGAGTACACAAAAAATGCGAATAAGCTAAGCTTTTAGATATCATATACTAAATCATATGAATTAATATATTCTCCAAATAGATTGTGTTTTTGTTAGGGTCCCATATTACCTAGAGATAAGGTAAAATTATAGTATATAATCCTTGGGTAATCCTCACCCTACAAGGTAGGTTTTGGATTGGGTTAGACCCGGTCCAAAATCTAAGATGGTTTTAGAGTCTGTCCTAAATGATCCGTTGTTATTGGGCCGCTATTCGTAGATGTCCAGTTCTACAAACTCCATGCTCCAAATGTCCATCCACTCCTGGGCGTGAGGGGGATGTGTTAGAGTTCACATTGCCTAGAGATAAGACCAAATTATAGTATATAATCCTTGGGCAATTCTCACTCTACAAGCTAGCTTATGGGGTTGAGTTAGACCTGGTTCAAAATCTAAGAGTACTCAATTGGAAGGTAGCAAATCTCTTTGCATCTGTGAGGTAGTTTAATCCTTGGTTACAAATCCATGCTGTGTAGGAGGGCCCAGAATGTATCACACAAAAGTCTTACAGCAGGTGAACCTCTATCCCTCAATCCGATCAATTTAAAGAATTCATTAAGAAAGGAAGCAGTATACAACAGGATGATCACAAATCATCCTATGGCTACAGAGACTAAAGAGAAGATCACATCAAAGAGAAACTGTAGGAAATCAAGTAGGACTGTAGGATCCTAAAAAAGAATAATTTAGGAAGATTTGTATATTACCCTGTAATCTGTGGAGATCCGAGTAATTAGGAAAATCCCATGAATCAAGGGTTTCTAGAGTAGATTAGGATGTTATTTTGTTTCCTAAAATAGCATAGGTCTCCTATATATATATATATATATATATATATATATATATATATCATGTATGATTACTCAAAAGAATTATTGCAATGAAATTCTTAAACTTTGGACCAGGCCTAACTCAACCCCAAAAACTAGCTTATAAGATGAGGATTGCCCAACAGTAAACACTTATGTACTATATTTTGGCCTTATCTCTAGGCAATGTGAGACTTTGACACACCCCTCTCACGCCCAGGGTTGGATATCTGGAGCGTGGACATATCTATATGGGTGGTGGCCCTATAACGGATCTAGGATATGCTCTGATACCATCTTAGATTTTGGACCTGGGCCTAACTCAACCCCAAAAGCTAGCTTATAAGGTGAGAATTTCCCAATACCTATATACTATATTTTGGCCTTATCTCTAGGCAATGTGGGACTCTAACGGAAATAAAATTCATTCAACCTAAATTTTCCTGAGAAACCATGTCCTGTTGCAACATTATATTATGCTTGGCACCACCAACGGTTCATTGCTAGATTCATCCCACGATCCAACTAAGAATCTTCATGAAGAATACAACAACACGCAAAGATAGAAAGACACACCTGTGCAGTGAGCGAAATGATGAAGTCATCCGGTTCTTCAGCATCTTGGTCATCCAAGTATTCTGTATTTGTCATTTCCTGCTCGAAATTGAGATGTTCAGATAAGTTTGGAGACAATTAACTATCAAATTCTTATTTCTTTTACAACTAGAGAGAAACATCATAAGTAACAAACCTGCATATGAAATATTGTCTCCAATTGCATCTCTACACGTAAAACCTTGAGGCAATCAATTGCCAATTTCCTATAATCTTGAGCAAATGATGCTAGACTCTTTGCAGGTGCACTGTCTGAATGATTATGGTATTTTCTGCCAACATGATTTGATGCTCTTTGAGTTGTCTGTCCAAGCCTGCAAATTTCACAAGAATTTATGATGCTCAATTTCTTTCATATATGAAACCAATAAAACAAAGCCAACACCATACCGCTCCCCAAGGAAAGAAAATGGTATTGATGCTGAATATACCACTCTAACTACTGATAAGTTATAACACTGGCATATCAGTACCGGTAACATGGATTTTACAGAGGAAATTTTGAACAAAAATTAGGAAAAGAATAAGAAATATTGATAGTTACATCATATTCAAGATCTCTCCCTCCTAGTTCTCTCTACTCAATTCTTTCTTACCTCCTCTCCTCCCATCCTTTCCCTTTTATCCTACTCCTAACTGAATCTGCCCCCTGCCCCTACATGCCCCATTTCACAGAGTCATGGTCCAGCATACAAGGGTATCTATCAGAAACCAGACAAGCAATTGAAAATCATTGATACCCTGAATGTTTGCATGTCAAATTGACCAACACGAAATCTATACTAACAGAATGAATATGAAAGGAAGTGTATACCCTTTACTTAGAGTGCATAACAAGCAACACTTATCTTACAAAGACACAATAAAATAAAATTTATTTCAATAGTTATCATCCCATTTTTCCCGATTTTTTCCAACAGATTGGAAGAGAATACTATATGAGGAGGATGAGATGTCCTCTAGAAAGAAGAGATGGAAAGCCAGAAACAAATATTCAATACAAAGCCCCCACCTTATTTCTGTATGTTAGAGAAACTTGCCTCAAAAGGAAAGTGGGTCAAACACCATAGAGTAGCCACGAGAAGAACTGTCCCAAATTAATGAGGTCAACATTATATTCAAAAAGAAAGTGACATTCTTTAACTGGAGACACCAAACTATAGAAACCACTGCACAACTCAAAATTTTTCCCTCTGTTGTGCTACGGTGTGGACCTTAATTATCAAAAGTTGAAGAGCAGACTTCCCACTAATAGCAAACGATAACCCAACTCCTGGCCACATAGCAGCAAAAAAAAAAAAAAAAACTTCTCTGAAAATAGTATATCAGGATCTCAAAATATTTTTGATATATTAACACACTCCAAACTCCAGCTTTATTGCATTAAAATTGAAATTTGATATTGAACAAATAAATTCCATCATTCAGAAGGTACAAGATATGCTGATGTAGATTAGGTTATTTATTTTCTAAGGTTTTAATTATGTCATTAGAGGTTTTGATTTGGTATTTAGGGATTTTATCTTATTTTGGATTATCTTATTCTAGCTTCGTATAGGAAGTTATTAGATCGTTGGCTTTATTGGGCTGTAAATAGAATTATAGTGAGAACTTTTTCAATAATTATGAGTATCTGATACTTGAGTCTGATACTTGACTCGGCAGAGAACACCATCGTAAAGGAGTGTACTTTAGGTTTATTAGGGGAGTACCCTACCGAGAGAAGCACTCTTGGATTTCCTACATCATAAGCACTCTGCTTTGCTATATCCCTCATAAAAGCATGAGTTTAGTACCAGAAAATACATACAAGGTTTGTCAAACTCATAGATCCCATCATCGAATGAGGTAGACATAAAATGTGAGGTCGTAACATGAAACATAAGATTTAACCTATAAAATTATATTCAAGAACACACACACATGCAAACACGCATATAAAATAACATGACAAAATTATGAATGGTGCACCAAAAAAAGTGGCACATGGGTCACCGACTTACAGCAAGCAACGTCACACACACGAATGAACCCAATCTCACCCAAGGGAAAAATTGACCCAAGAAGTTGAGCAAAGAACCAGCTCCCCCCAAGGGAAGCTCTCGCAAATAGAGTTGCTTGCTAGAGAAGGCTCACACACAAGGGAAGGTGTAATGGTTTTTGGCTGCTAGGTGGGAAACTCCAAATGAGATTTCTTTTTTCCCCAACCCCCCAGTTTCCCACTACCCAACCGAAAATGATGGTTCGTGTATGATTGGTGGTAGCACAGATTCTACTGATCTTACTCAAATTCCAGTAAAACAATTTTCTTTCTGAGGATGGGATCATTCCACCACCTAGAACTTACAAACCAAAGACTGTACAATCTCAATTGCAATTCTGGAAGTCTTGTGTCTTGTGCACAAATTAAAACATTGCTAGATTGCACAGCATTTAGAAAACCCACCTTTCAATAGAGTCTGCAACATACTCCAATGAGTCACTAAGGGATGCCAACAAAATAAGTTTATTGTCATCATGGATTAGGTTTTCCTGAAGCAAAAATACAATAAAGTCACTGGAGAAGCATAATAAATACCTAGGGGGGATTTTCAGCAAGAATGCATAAAATTGAAAATCTAATTTTTATAGGTCAGTAAAATTAAATACTCAAGTAAGAAAATTATATCAATAAGGAACAATAGTAACTAATAGTATAAATAAGAAACACATACCTGCTTAATAGGACGCAAATTTAGCAGTAATTCACTTATTTCTAATTCAGCCTCAATTGTTTCAGCATCAGAGGAATTACTTTCCACATTAAAATGTCCGAGCAGATTCGGTAAATAAGCATTTGAGGGGTCAAGCCTCATCAATTTCTCAATATCATGCCTCCCAATAAGCATATAACTCTGCTTTTCAAGAACAGCCTGAAATGTATTTGACAAAAATATTAGAAAAATGTAACACTTGAAGGCAATGCAGGACAACTATTTGAAGGTATGACAACCACCATCTCATTTAAATGCTTGAAGGGAAAATTAACAGGCCAAATTATACTTTGTGCTGAAAATTAATTTAATTAACAAAGAATAGGAGCAGCAGGGATCAAACTCCTGACTACTTAGTCATGGAATTGTGTGCTTTGCTTCTTTTACAATGCTAAGCCAGTGATTGTTTCAAATGAGTGACTTTGCCTGGTACCATGAGGATTTGGGTATCTGTTATCTAATACTGCTGTTTGTGACTATGTTCTCTGTTTTGTTTAGGTTCACTTGAAAGATCGTATATCCTTCATGGTTGTTTACATTCTTTCAATCTAAATGAAATTTTTTTTTATCCAAAAACATAGAAAATACCTCCATGTATGAAGTCCGACATCTTTCATAAGTCCTCTCCAGAAAAGTTTGCACATACTTCACAAGATCATTAGCAAATTTGGGCATTGCTTGTGCCCAGCCAAGCACCTGCAATAAATTAGATGTAAACGTCTGAAGAGAAACATCTATGTTCTCAAACTATCAAATGAAACTAAATAGCAACTATAGTCAATAAAATAATGTCCAAACTCAGAAACTTATCAGTCCAGGTATTGTATCATCTTGCGTTTAATATAGAAGAACAAAAGAGAAATTAGAACCTTATCATATTAAGATTATTATTAAAGTTTACCTCCTTTGTCAAGTAATCAATAGCCAATAATCCTTGTAATACAGGTCGACCCTTCTCAATTTGTGGAGTATAAGTAGTGACCACATGTGCCCTTGGACGAAATGCAGCTGGACCTAAAAGTTTATATGCAGAGATCAAATCTTAAAACAAACTTATGATGGAGCCATCTGAGGTCAAATACTAATCTCTCAATCAATCATCAACATTCATTTCCATTTTTAAATATAAAAGAATTACTGTCTAATAATTCTATGTTTTTCAATCCATTACATGCCTATAAATCTAATAAGCCATCCAGCTGTCTGCAACTTCTTTAGCTTCTAAATTTCAGATTGAAAGATTCTGTAACTTCAAAAACCAAATACACAGCAGCATGTGGCAGCAATTAAGGTTTGTCAACTTGTCTATGTGCACTGTGATATTACAAATTAGCAAGAATGATTGTAATGAACCAACCTATGCTTCATTCTACAAAAACAAGGACCTAAGAAAACTCTGAGAAAAGTTTAACCATTCCTTTTTTGTAAAGATTTTTACAGATTGACCCTTTATTTCAAATTCCCAACAAATTTACATGTATTTGCAAGTCTGCGCTACCAAGAATATAAGCACTATGCACAACTCCAACAATTAAAACCCTCTAAAAACACAGAAATGCATACTCCATTTTTTGTGGCTTTTCGAATTGAACTGTTTTAGGGAAGAGTAATCTAGAAAGGGAACAGATCTTCGGTAAGTGCACGGATCCTCTGCAGTTTGAAAATGAACTGCAGAGTGTGCAGTCTCAAAATTTTATGGCTCTAAAGTGATGATTGGTTTTTTCATGCTTTAAGTTATATGTAAAATAAATATTTTGAATGGTAGAGATTGTGTCCAGTTCAAAATAAACTGGAGAGGATCCCAGTCCCTTGGGTAATTGATGCCCAGAACTATGGTCAGTGCAATTTAGAAATTACTTAACTTCCATCCTTCAGTTGTGAAATACCAACTTGTTTAAAATAAAATTTGCTTCAGACGTTTTTTTATTATATTTTGGGATGGATATAATGTATTTATTAATCAAGTAATTGTCAATAAGACCTTTGTTTAAATATGTGAAAACATATCTAATAATATTTGGGTTGTATTATGTAATTTAGAATATCTTAGATCATTTTTTAGGATTGGTTGTCATACTTTGGTATATTTCATGATTTGTTTCCTTATTTAATTAAAATTTGCAGTCTAGTAATTATTAAGATTAGTTTCCCATGTAATTAGGATTAGGAGTCTAATATTAGTACAAATAAGGGTCAATGCTTAATCTTTTGTATAAAAAAATAACCAGAATCACAATTCAAAGTCTTTATTCTTTCTCTTCCCTCCTTCCTAATCTAAAACCCTATAACTTCAACAACCTTCAATTAAGAATCAGTTTTACATCAAGCATTTTAGACAAAGCTAACTTTATAATTCTTTTAATGCATAATTGACATGCTATAACTCAGATGTTTCAAAAAATAATTAAGATGCACAAAAGAAGGGCTTTTAAAAAAGAGATACATAAAAGAAACAGTCAGAATAGTTTAAAAGACTTGCTCGATATGGCTTGCTGTACGCCTTTTCGATAGTCCACAAACATAGTTGGTAAGAAGTGGTCCTTCACAAAGTTTTCCACAAAAGCTAGCAGCCCATCATTGCTGCAATTCACAAAATCGGCATCATCATAAACTAGCATTAATGAAATAGAAAGCAATAAAAAAGTTTCATTATTTGTTGAGAATCAATCAGCAAGAGATTCTACAGTGTACAGAAGAATTATTCATCACAAGTATGGTCAGTCAAAATCATATAAAAATTAAAAATAAACTAATTGAAAAGCAACCATAAGAGTAGCTTCTAATTTCATTCTATTGTCTGCTTTTTATAAGGTTAGAAGTCTATTGAATTAGTTGCTCTGGGCTTGTAATGGTAGTATTAAACTAGTACTAGACCTAATTCTTAGTATATATAAAACAGGTGTTTCCGTGTTGGTGCTTTGGTTTTTACAGACATCTAATCAGTCCTTTCTGACGTTATTCAGGCCTCCTATCTAAACCCTATAATTTTAACATGGTATTATAACTTGACTAACAAAGTGTGCAAGAGTTGAATAATTTCTGCCAACCTTTCAAATTGTAAGGAGGTTCCAGAATTAATTTTTTAATGGACATTTAGCATGCCCCAATCCCTCAAAAGATTTCTGTTGGAATTGTAAGGTTTAGAGTAAGAGAAGGAAGAAAAAAGAAAGATGGCTGACAATGTACTCGACATATAATTGATAGATGTGATTCAATACCCTAAGCTAATGCTCATATGATGTGATTCAACACCCTAAGCTAATGCTCATATTTATGTTGAGTCCTATGATCAACATATTCTCACGATTTGTGTTTTACTTCAACAATGACGAGGAAAACATTTGTTACTTTTCAACCTCATTCTTGGTTCCTATGATCAACATGTCCTCACGATTTGTGTTCTACATCACATACAAATAAGGACTGTTCAGAAAATGAGACTTGACTGGCCAATATAACCAATTAGCTGGGAACCGGACCATGTACTAGATTGATTAACATTAATATCTTTGCCCTGCATCTACTATCTTTCTCATTAAAAAAATATTCTTACAAATAAGTTTCTTTCAAAATTTTACCTGGACAAAACACTCAATTCATTACGCTCTTAAAACATGGCTTTTCAAGCACAGAAAGTGCTGTATACTTCACATATTAGCACTAAATATTCAATAGAGTCCAGCAAAGTGCCCAATATCAGTACAAGTTAAAGTAAAATAAACAAGCACATGTCCCTAACTTCTCACTACACACAGAAAGCAACATTTTAATTTCAAACAAATTTATTTCAACGAAAAAGAAAGTGAACCACAAAACAGCATTTTGGCCTCACATACAAGAAATAAAAAAATAAAAAAACTGAACTATGTTTTTGAGCTCACCCAAGTTGGGAATACTTTGTTGGCAGCATTGAAGCAATTTTATCTGTAAACTGCACAAAGAATCAGGTCAGGTCAGGTAAGGTAAGGAATAAAGCATAAGGAACATGATCAAAATCATTCAGGAGGGATTATAGCAATCCAATATGCAAGACCTCAAGCACAGGGCGGTATATGGATGCCGCTAAATATATGCCTTCCTCAGGCAAAACTGCCGCAGAACCATAACCCTCTGGCAGCACATTGGGACCCTTCCTACTCCATCCTTGGCGAACAAGATCAACTCCTGAACATAAATTCAACCAGCCATACAACAACAATCAAAGCCTTTTCCCACTAGGTGGCGAAATGTTGAAAATTAGAAAAGAAATTAGCCATTAAATAAACAAGTAAATGATAAAGAAAAATAATAAAATATGAAAAAATGCTATAAACTAAGATGTTCAAAAGTAAGACAATGAATCATCATCAAAGCATGAAACTACAAGTAGAGAAAAAAAGGTTATCAAGAATAAAGCAATTTAAATGATATTATGAGAAACTTCCATAAATGGTTTATAAATTAAAAGCTATTACAGACATGGTCTAGTCAGAAAATCATACTAACAGAAAAGGAGTATCTTCATAAACCGAAAGAGGAACAACTTAGAATTGTAGATAAATAAATAACCAGATGGCAAATGTTTCTAATAACAGAACTTGCTCATTTGTGCTTTATCCAAAACTACTAATAGTATTAAGCATTAATAATTTGCTTATCCAGATCATAATAGCAATAAGATTCATATTGTAATATAGCATGTTAATTGCAATAGGACAGCGGCTTTAATCATCTTAAATGTAAACAATTAAAAGGGAAGAAAGAAAATGGAACAGAATAACATGCCAAAACTTCTGACAAACACATATATGTGTACAAATACATATGAATTTCATTTTTCTTTGACATTGCATCTTTTTCTTTCCATCAAATGAACCACATAAAAATGCCTGACTGGCTCTTTTTCTATTACAGAAATAGAAATTTTATTACAGAGAAAAGAAAAAGATGTATAGCCATTGCAAGAAAAAAAATCCTCCAAAAAATCTAAATACAAAGAGCATGAAAACTAAGAAATGCAACAAGGCTGCCCTACCTTTCTGCATATAAGAGTAAGAGCTAACTTGTCCTACAAGTTTAATTTGCTTGGTAACTATAATAATGCATTAAAATTATGCAGAAAAAAAAGGTATGATACACCCAAGACATGAGGTAAAAGCTTTAAAACACAAATGATACATACACTAGCTAATTGTGAGTTTAATACTTAGCACATCCAAGGTGCATCATTTTGGGCTTTACCAAGCACATAATCACATGTTCATCCAGCACACAACAACAATATTCTGCCACACAATAGTAGCGTAACAAAGTTCTAATTTATTTTCATGTTAAAAGAGAATAGCACAAAGCTACAGAATAATGACAACAAACTTTATTCTCACAAACCCCCCATGGATTCCATTTATCTGCACCATTAAGTAAAAAATAATACAAGATGTTATCCAAATCTATTGTCTCATCTGGACTATGGGAGTATTATTTTTTTTTCAAAGCTAAATTATCAGAAATAGTGACAATGAATCTAACTAAAGCCAATCAAAGAATCCTTATGTAAAGCCATTGGCACACTTCTAGTGTGCATAATTTTTGAAAACTAATTATGCAAGCTTCATCAAAATATCATAAGCACATTTCAGTAGTAACTCATGTACACCAACAGCAACTTGGGAAAAAAAAGACTCCTTTAATAGAATTTCATACCCTGGTTAGGAATAGATATTGTAGCATCGGTAAAGCGAAATGCAAAGGTAAGACCATCTTCTGATCCATCCCTGTAATCAATAAGAAACATTAATCAATAACAACATTATACAAATTTGACTTAAGAGATAAATATTGTACCAATACAGGAAATTAAATTATCTATTTTATTTTCTCCCGATAAATGCACCAATTAACTGATAATAATCTAAAAGCTAAAGGCATGCATTTGATGCCTAAGACTTCCCATTTTTTAGAAGGATTGAATTTCTTTTTTTCCTCTTATCTTCGCTGATGTATGATATATGTAGATTCACGTCTATGTGGAAAATGCTCAAATATATCATTTAGCATTTGGACTGATAAATGTGTATTGACATGAATGGCTTGATATGGCATTTTATGCTTGTCAATGCAACAATACCTAAAGACAGAAAAATGGAATCAATGTGCATTTGTCAAGCTGTCCTTTCAGTTCTATGAGAAGAAAAATCGGTTCAGAATAGCTTAACTAGGGTGAGACAGGTCAATGCTGAATGACTTGGATTATTCTCTCCCCCCCCCCCCCCCCCCCCCCCCCAAAAGGCTTGCGATGAAATTGTTGACAACAAAGGGATTAGAGGGCTTTGTTGTACTGAGGTCACTGTTCTCTTTTTCTATGTTTCTTCTTTGCAGCATTGCATAGCACAATACCTTATACTCCTTGTTCTTGTAGTTTACCTTCTCTCTAATAATATTCCTTTTATAGAAAAACACACAATCATAGTCATATACTAACATGTGGTAACCAGCATATCTTATTTGAGTTGCAAACCATATGCTCCTAAATTACAAGATTAATTGTGAATCCAGAATAGTGCACGGCAATGATAGTTAGCTTGGACTTCCATTATCTTTGTAGTTCTGATGCTAGATTCTTGGTAGATTTTCTTGATTCTTAGGTGTTACAAGGCAAAAGGGCCCCTATACAATATGTCAAAAAATTGCAACTTTGAATTGAGTAGAGATCACTATTGCATGTTATATTAAAGAACAATAGAAATTCAAAGTCACTTGCTTTTTCTCTTTGGAAGGGACTTTGCTCGCAAGCCTAGCTGTTTGCACAGCAGCATCAGCAGATGCAGCTTCAGGAGTAGCCCGCAGAATTTCACATATAAGTTGTTGGCATTCACTCTATAAAAAAATAACAATAATAAAATAAGTGAAGAAACATAAGCTGAAAGATAAAATAAAACTGGATTTCGGCCAATATGCACATTCAAGTATACATTTTAGGATAGTTTACCTTTATAACACAGGCCCTGTCTGTTTCATACAAATTAAATAATATAAATTATGTCCGGTCAGTTTCATAGAATTTTATGCTCCCTTTGCCATTAACTGAAACTGAAACTTAATGTGTTTCTGTCATGAATGGCCAAATAAAACATGACAACATAGGATGCTACATTGCTCACATTACAGTCAACAAAAAAATCATCATTTAATATTAATCAAATAAGACATGAAGGGAAAAAAAGAAAGACAGAGTTACAGGGAAAAAAAAAGAACATTTCAACATGTTATACCAAAAACCAACAGGAAGTGTATTATTTTCTACTAGTGTAACTGTAACAGACTAACATGCATGTCAATCTGCTTATTTATTTTTAGATCTAGCAGCTTAAGCTTTAAAGAAAGTTGGATATTGATGTGGTAGCAAAGTGTTTATGTGATAGCTTTACAGTTTCTAGTTACTATATTCTGAAATGTATTAGCTTTCTGTTATGTAACAGAGTCAGTTCTGTAACAGAGTCAGTTAGGTTATTCAGCTGTAACAGCTTGTAACAAACTCAAGTTAGTTACAAGCTGATCCCTTAGCTTCTCTTGTAAGCTTCAGCTTCAGTGCACACTATATATAGTGTTGCTACCTTCAGTTGTAAACAGTTTTTCATATTGAATCAAAACAGTTTTCAGATTACAAATTCTCTCAAATTCTCTGAGTATTTTCTCTCTCTTTCTCGCATTTTCTCACTCAAACACAGTGACAAAGCCTCTACTACTATGTTTGATTCCCCATTATACAAGCTGAAGGTTGGGTCAGCATGTGCATTGTCCACACTTAAGACTTTTGCGTAAGGGGATATTTTAAGATATAAAACCTTTCATGAGTTATCACCTATCAGCTTAAGCTTCAATCAAAGTTAGTAATTGATAGTTTCTCATTTTTTTTAGAGTACAGAGAAAATAAAAGTGTACAAAAACTATTATTTACTATCCAATAATCAAGACTTTGTATTTATCAGTGTAAATTTTGCATCTTATAGACCAAGACACCAACCATGTCTAGTCATATTAAATTGCTACAGATATTTCTTTAAATTTTATTATCAAATATCTTGCAATCTTGCAACTAAATGCCCCCTTCATATAGATTACCTGTAACACTGTCAGAGAGAAACCTAAGCTGTAACCTCCAGTGGCTTGAGATGCTTCAGAATCAGGGTTCCAGTTCACATCTACTGGCATTGATTTTGGTGTGTTCATGTCCGCATGCTGACTGGCTTTTCCTTCCAAAAGTTCTCCAACAATTACATGGTTCTCTACAAAGTGACATGAGATAACAAACTTGCTTTTAAGAATAATGATTGACCTAGAAAGAAGAATGCATAAAATTATCGTGTCTCACCAAATATTTGAACAATGGCATCCAAAATTGAATCAAGAAGCTCCTTTGCGGCAACCTGTGCTTTCCCACCAGGAGCCATAACAGGTGATACAGGGCTCACAGCCAACAAAGTCCCAGCAATAGATATTCCATTCTTACGCTTCTGTTTTGGAAACTGATAGTTTTCCAGCTGACCTTTTATAAAGTGTACATCACCTGTTCCAGCTCGGGAACCCTGATCAATGCTAGACCTTGATGAATTCAAAAGCTCTGCATGAGCTTTAATCTTGGATGTAATAATCTCATGAATTGTTGGCCGCAATCTTTGGCTGGCATACAATAAAACCAGTACAGCTTATACACCATCATCACAGGCACATATAACAAAAATAATAATGAAATAAGATGAGACCTACCGAGTCAACCCCCAAAAGACACAAAAATAATAATAATTAATAATGGGTAAGTCATTGCAGAAGAAGAAAAAATTTCATTATTCAAATATCCTGATTCATTTCAGCAACATGTTATCACAATAATATTTAGATCAACAATAATTAGTTGTCAATGCAAAAAATCCTGTCCTTGATCAGGGGAATTGGGATTCATTTTAGGAAGCTTATATGGATATAATCAGAACTGCCACCTTCTTGTTCATATCATGGGCACATAAGGCTAGAGCTCCAGATTAGTGAAACAAGAAAATAAGACTAATTTTTGGGTATCTAGAGCACATAAGCAGAAGAGGATTGATGTGTGCACTCCACTAACATGCAGACATGTCAAAACTACAGTTTCAATTCACAGTAATGATGTAATGTGCAAATTAATAGGTTTGCATTTTAATTTCAAGTTTGTCTGAAAACAAACTTCTAGAACACCTACACAAGAGAAAGAAACCCCAAGAAATACAAATCATGCTTTCACCAAACTTTTTTTCCAGACACCTGCAGACTATTGCACAATGTCTAACATATATCTTCCTTCAGTGACTGCACTCTTAGACTTAACACTATAGCTCAAGAGATCACCAATTATGTTCAAGTTGAACGTAAAGCAAAATAATTGTTCAAAAAAGGCCAAACTTTGATATGAGAATTTCAGATCCATTGCTATCTAAGGGAATGTAGGAGATTGACAGCTACCAAATCCACATCCATTTCACAAATTGGGAGGGGATTGGCATCAACAAACTACGAATTACATGAATTACTATGTCATTTTTTCAGGATAAAACGAAAAAATAATTTTAGAGCAAAGAAAGGAGTTAAAAAAAGAAAGCATAATAAGCTCTAAAGTAGGATAAATGGAAAATAAATTTGCAGAAATAGCGTTGACAGTTGATCTTTTATTGAATATAAATTCAGATGAAGAGTCATGATCAAACTAGCTATACTAGTGTGTAAGTTAGTTTGCAGAGAAGCTCATTAAGAAAAAGCAATTCCAAACATTTAAGATCAAGAGAGAAGATAAAGAAATGCAGTTAAAAGAATAAAACTAGAAATGCCTGTGGATAAAAGTAAACTCCTTTAAGAGTGACCTTCAAAAAGAATAAAATATTATTAAGATAACAAACCATATCATAGCACCAGCAGCTGCAACTTTGCCAAGCATGCAAAGGCACTCAACCAGGGTCTGAAGATACTTCACATGAAGTGGAGCATCGCTCTTTCTAATTGTTTCCTATGCACAAGAAACTCAGAACTTCAGTTCAAAGACTAAAAGTCACAAAATTCAAGAAGTGTTGTGAATTCAATACTATAAAGTGGCTCATACAAGAAATTCATCAGGTGTTGAATTCGAAAGCCATGTTGGCATTTGGCGAAGAGCAATGTTGCCATCCTTTTGGACATCACTACCATTGATTCTCGCGGTTGCTATATTGCCATCTAAGGTAGCTTCCCCATTTAAATCCTGAGCGCCTTCCTCATAATGGCCATCAAAAGAACTGAAACACACATTTGATGTTATTCAATATATGTATATAAGTATATTCAGCAACCACAACCCCAATTCCCAAAGCAGGCACTAATATGTACACACTGGAAAAAATTGAGAGATAATCTCTTTAGATCAATATTATATGCTTAAATTAATTAATATTAGTGAAGAGGGCACAACCCAAAGTACACATTAGGAAAACGGAAAGTTACATCAACCTAAGAAAGTAATGAACCAGAAGAAAAGAAAAACGCATTCCAAATCACACTATCAAAGATAGCATGGACTAGGATAAGTGTATAACCAGTATTCCAGATAACATGTAATAAAATCACACTGACAAAGATTCTCACCATTACATTATCAACAATCATGTCCATTCTTGATAAATAAGACTATTAGGAAATAAGCTAGCCCAGTAATTATTTAGGCTCACTGTATGCGCTGTATTTTGTTAGATCTGTAGCTAGCCCAGCCCAGTTAGTGGTGCGCTGGTTTATTAAAGGTGTAATCTGAATTCTATGCTAGCTGTTAGAGGCCCAGGCCCATTTAGTAATTCAGAATATTAAGTGAATCTGTTGCCAACTCAGCAACAGATTTCTGTTACTAGTATAACAGATTGTAAAGCTTCCTCTGGAAACTATTCTCTCTATAGATAGAGAGGTTGTAACTGTTTTCACTCAGATCAAAAAGAAAAGAATATTCAGAAACTACTTTTCCCTCCAACTCTCTCTCTCTCTCTCTCTCTCTCTCTCCTTTTTCCCTCCTTTTTCGGTTTTCATGGATTCTCTGAATTCTTTGAAAGACAATGTAGGAAGAATTTAGCTAAATTAGTCCATATACTATCAAAGTAATCTTGCCTTAACCATCAATGATGCAATGTACAACAGTAAAAAAAATGTATGTGAATTTCAACAGGAAATCATTTACGTGATTTATGCAGTGCGGAGCAAGGAGAAGAATAGCAGAAATAGTGATAATTTCAATTGACCAGTATTACCCTCCATCCACAGATCCTGGCCTATATGACCCATCAATCTGGAGGCTAGTCTGATTGTCACCTTTGAGTAACCTTGTTCTTCGAGACAGGGGTTGTGAATTATGAGCAGTAAGTGCAACAGAAGTAGTGGTTGGTACTTCGTCGTCATTCTCTAGCATAGTTGAGCCAGCAGCGCTGCACACATGACAGTTCAAATACATATAACTTCACAAAAGAAATAATCACACAACTCAAAACTCAAGAATAAAGACTTTAAACTGTGCAGTCAGATTGAAAGTTTGCTGTACATTCCAGGATCATTCTCCATGACATCCAAATGTTGCCACACAAAAACAAATGCAAACAAAAATAGAAGAGAGATTACAAAAGAGAAAATAGAGCTCCAAAATCTGCATGAGAATAGCACGTCAAGGTGAAAAATATGAGCTATAAATAATAACCATTTCAGAAGCATATACTTCAATATCTTACAGCATGATGTTCAAAGTCAGAGATCAGAATTGGAAAACAAATACCTATATTCACCCTTGTTGTATAAATGTGCATGCAAATCCTCCAAAATCTTATAAAAGAGGACTCCACGTAACTTGGTTAACTCAGAACGGACATCTTGAAGCGCCCCAACCTGGGCCACACATAAAAAATTATTACAATTATAACATACAAAAGCATGTATAAATGGCACAAAGACGATTAAATAAATGGAAAATTATTAACAATTTGAAAAAACAGAGAGAAAAGAATTCAAGCAACAAAAATCCAGACATGAGATGCAGAATAATCATGTTATATAAGTTCAATACAAACTAAACATGTGGAATTTTTATAACTGACCATTTGCCCTTACATATGTTAGAGGATAGGATTATGTTTACATTCTCTCTCTAGTGCTTTTCCCACAGTCATGACTCATGATCATTTTAAGGGAATATTCATTTCTGACAGGCAGAGAGATGTGACAGTTTTGTTATATACTTGTATTTTTTAGCCTCTTTGGTTCTTTGTGTACTTTTGGCTTCAGGATATAGTATCCTCCCTCTACCTGTACTTTTTTCTTTTCTCTGTACCAAAAACTTCTTTAACCAAAACACGCACACACAAACACAAGGGATGTAAAATAGAAGCCCTCTGCACAAAACACACTGAAAATAGGATAATGATACTAAGTTGAAATCCTACAGTTTGGAGACCTCGCTCAAGCATCAGCATTGATTGCACATGCAATTGAACCGCAGCATAAAATTGCTTCTCTGCAATGAGTTTCTCAATACGAGCTGGAACCTGAACAACAGATCATTAGAGTTACACAGAGTAATTAAAAAGAAAGCTTGTGCTAAATTGATTATCAAAAGAAAAGCTTCAACAGAAATATCAGTATGCACACATAAATATATACAAGCATGCGGATAGTTTTTTAATTTGTTCTCATGAGAGATTTTTTAAACAGATATTATAGGCTCTAAATTCAGTGCTTGAGCATTCAGGTCAAGTTCTTTGACACAGTATTAGAACACAGTTGACCAAATGTCTATAGTACTTTGTCATCATCATTCATCAGTCTTAAAATAAGAATTTCAATTCATAATAGCACTTAGTTTCAGTAGCAGATAATGTAAGCCTCCATTTTATCTCCATTCCTATCCCAGTGGGCTTTCACACAAGTTGCATGTGCAAAGAAAACAGTTCTTATTCTCTAACTCGATGAATAAAGTTTTAAGGTCAAGTGGGTCTTTGACAGTTGAAAACCATTACAAACATGGTTGTCAAACTCGCGAGTTAACTCGTAAACTCACGTTTCTAGGTAGGGAAAACGGGTTAACTCGCATACAAAGTCGTTTCTGAGTAGACTCGGGTAAACTCGGACAGACTCGGATAGACTCGCTCAAACTCGCGAGTTTACTTCCGAGTTCACGAGTTTGATGAAAACAGCTTATGAAGCTCAAAATCTAGTTGTGTTTCACTTAGGGTTTGTGTCTCTAACTTGTTCTCAACCTCAAGACCATCTGCACTCACTAAAGTGGCCTAAACATATGCATTTACGCCGTTGCACCTGCATATACTTGTTCGAAATTCAAATCTGATTTGTTCCCTCTTCTTTGCAAAACTGGTGCTTTTTAAATTTGATTATTTCCAGCTCAAACAGTTTTAATATTTTCGCTGCACATTCAAACCCCACCGGAATCACAGGCACATATAATCAGTTCTTGTTTTAAATGTTTTTATCTTGTGCACTTGCGATTTGTTCGTATGTGTATGATTAAGATTTGTAACATGACATTTTAATGTTATTGTTTGCTTTATTTTGGACTTATAACGTTGATTTGATGTTATTGTATTTTGTTTGTTCACTATTTATGGATTTTTTAATATTATTTTTATATCAGGTAGACTCTTACGAGTCTACGAGTCGAGTCTACAGAAGCTCCACGAGTTTGTGTAGACTCTCGAGTTTGACAACCTTGATTACAAAGATTTCAGATAGATAGCAAAGTCTGCATAGTTATGCTTTTGCAATTGGAGGAACATTCAATATAATTAAATGAAACTGCAAATGCAACCATGCAAATCCATCTATCTGTTTATTCCACAGTACAAAATGCATATGTAACACAAAACTCCGATTCAGGGCATATAAAACCACAACAAGCTAGCAGAAGTTTAAATGATGGAATTGGGACTGCACAATTCTCATCAATTGACCAAAGTCACACAATTGGATAAAGAAATGCCTAAAATTAAGAACAGACCTTAGCAATGCCTTCAATTTGATCCAATAAGGAGATTATGTGTCGCAATGTAACTGACCGATACCATAATTGATGCAATTGCTTATTGCGGGCACTAAGGCGCTTCTTGGCCTCTGCCAAATCTACTTTTAAGACAGATATACTTTCAGTGGAATCACTGAAAAGCTTTAAGATCTGGAGATAAATCAAACATTTATCAAACGGAAATTCATAATGAAGGGGAAATCCTAATTCAGCTACACTCAAGTTATCATTAAATTGTATCAACTATCAAGTTCTAATAGAAAATTTAGGAAACACAAACAGTTTTGATTATAGCTAACTAAATATTGTAAAATAAAATATTAGCATAAAATGTCCATCATTCTATTCATATCTAAATATTTCTTCACAACTTTCATCTTATAAAATACAACTCCCAGCTAAAATTGTTTCTTTGTTTCTCATATTTCAACCTTGCATTCCAGATCACATAACAAAAAGCACTTTAATATTGTGACAAAGATTATACAAAATCAATAAAAAGATTAGATTAACTGGTCAAAAACAAGGAAGTAACAGGAAAATGTAATGGTAGTAGAGGTTATAATACATTAAAAAAAGGTGAACATGAGAAGTGGAAATAAAATCAACAAATGCATAACTAACTACAACTCTACAAGTGCTTCAGATGAAGCCAAGTTCAAAAAATGTTACTACTATTATTAAGAAAAGAACTTATTTTTTCTCTTATAACTATAAATTTATGAGAGAAAGATATGCAAACAAATATTTCAAAACCATACAGAGAAGCAGCTGCCATGGCAATGATCTAATCTAATCGTGAAAGCATAACAAATGGGGAAAATAACTATAATCTCAATGTAGACCTATACATGAGCATACATAATCAAATACCCAGTACTTTCAATGGCAAATGATGCAATTGTCCCTGGGATGATGTATTGTCATTAAAATAATCATAGAAAATGAATTTTTAAGAAACCTGGGAATAGTTTTGGATAGCTCTGTTGAAACCACTGTGATAAGTATGTACCACTTCATCCACAACATCCTCAACAACATCACTTTGCTCCTTCAAAAATTGGGCTGCAGCTTCACGATCTTTTGATGTCAAAATGTGGACAACATGAGGTAACGTATCAAAACGTGCAGCAACCCAACTCTCATCTATTCTAGAGAGTTCTTCTTTCAGATACTGTATTCAAATGGAGCACAAAGACTCAAATTGTCAAGAATCAATATACAGTGTAATACTTAACAAACTTCTGTTAGACTGACTAACAAAACACAGAACTTGCTAGAAGCTTTAGCTTAGCTCTGTGAGATACTCTAACAAAGGATTGTGAAACCAGATGATTCACAATACTCAAATGTCAAAGCCAACTAGGTGAAGAAAAATAGGACACTGATACAATGAGGCCATTAATTAAAAGGTTACCCAATCTCTCAAGAAAGAATGTTGGTTGGAATTTGAAGCAGAGAAAAATAGAAGGGCTGTTTGAAGCAGGGGAAATGGGAAAAAGTGTGAGAGCCTGGTGATTTTACAGCTTCCTTGTTTTATAGCTGCTGAATTTTGGGATATTTTTATAAAAATTATAATAATAAAAAAATATCTCTTATAACACCATTGTGTTTTATCAAAAACCAAGATGAAATAAAAAAACAATATTGGACAAAAATTCCTCTTCCACCTTTGCATTGCAAGAACCTTATCATTGACAAAACGTAATTTTGCTCAAGCTAGGGTACCACACCAAACAAGTGATTTTTTCCCACAAGAGAGACACATATTCCAGTCATCTATGACTATGAGCACCATTACAGCAGTAAGCCCAAAAGACCTTAAAATTGAACCACTTGCAAAGAATCCCTCAGCCAAGAAGTTCACTAATCTCATCATGAATACAAATCTCAAAAGATACAAAGTAAAGCTTACAGCTTTTTCTGGAGGCAAGGGCAACTCATCAAAAATTCCCATATTGAGCCTTCAACGTCTCCACACACCATGAAGGTATAAGATTAACTTGTACTAGCAAACCTGCAAGTCCAACTGCAATGTAAAAATACAAGTTTAAAAAATAAATAAATAAACCCAATTGCACCCAGATGAATGAAAAAGACTCCCTTGATTTTAACTGCAAATCATCAGAATTCTTGTGCAAAATCACAAGATGTTAGAAAATAAGGCTTCACTATGTGCAGCTGTGCACTAAGTTGTAGACAATAAAAAATTGTTTAAGACAAAAATGGAATAGAAAAACAGAAAATCAAGGGAAGATATAAGACTTGTCAAAAACCTTTCCTACAAAATACTTTCCTGAAGCAAATTATAAGGTCTTAAAATCTAAACAAAAGATAGTATTTCAATGAATATAATAATGAAGACTCTACTCAACTTATAAATTTGAGGTTGAAACCAAAAAAATATTTAAAATAGAACATTATTGTTCCACCAACCAGCAGGATAATGCATCAGAAAAAAAAAATAAAATAATAATATTACCAATTAATAACTATTTCTGAAATCTAACAAATTTAATAGCCCAAATTAGTTCCACCAAAACACAATTGATTGAAAAGTTGTCCCCCAAACCCCCTCCTGCCATCCCAAAAAACAGTTAAAAGTTCAGAACAGAAAACAGTCAAGTCTAAGAAGCCAAACAAAGTAAAGTTCATCTTCTTACTTACAAGTTATAAACTTATCCTTAATAATTTCAGGCCACTTACCCCAGGAGTGAAGATTTAAAGAGGGAAAAAAAAAAAAATACCTCTAAATCCAGCTCCAGTAGCACCCAGAGGAATCTTAAACTTCAAATAACCTGACATCCACAAAATCACAACATAACAAACAAACAAACAAACAAACAAAAGCAAATTAATTTCAATTCAATACAAGCAAAATAGCATTCAAAATTTAGCACTTAACTACAGTATTTATTAAATATTTAAAAAAGCCTATATCAAAAATAATATATCCATGACACGATCACATTCTCTTAGTCATTACAAAGCAACTAAAAAACTCAGCAACAAATTGTTCGTAAGTAACCACAATCATTTCCACTGCAGTTTCTGACAATTATTAACCTTCAATCAGCAGCAAGCACAAAAATCGGATGTCAATCACACACCTATTTACCTTTCGATAAAACTTAATTGAGCATAACATTGAAAGGACCTAATAATAATCAACGTATAATTAGGCGTTCTTTTTTTTTCCATTGTTATGACGATATTAACTAAAACACCAAAAACTCGATTCAACTAGCACAAACGAAAGAAGTCAATCAGATCCCTGATTTCCGTTGACACGCACACTTGAGTTGAGCTCTTCAGTAATTAAACAAACTATGCGGTCCAATAATACAAAAAGCATTTGACAATTCAAAGTTCAATACTCTGGAAAGGAGTAATAATAGTAACAATTCGGAATATGCATTTTGGTTGGAAGATCTTGAGAGTTAGGATTGGAATTGAAGATTGAGGGTTTTGCAAATCTAACCTGGGTGGAGCTGTGACAGGAATGAATCGACGAAGGAAGATGAAGAACGATGACGCAGAGAGGAGAGAGCGCGTGAGGAAGAAAGAAGACAAGAGATACTAAGCCAACGGAAGAAAAGGTGAATTGATTGACTAGTATGGTAACAATAAAACACGCATGAGGAATTATAATTTCGCATGATCTATTTTTTAATATTTTCTCTCTTTTAATTCTAACTAATGGAAAGACGCACAACTTTTTATAAAGGTGTAATTGAAATAGAAAATGTGGATACTAATACAGTATAATTTTTTTTATTAACTATATGTATCTCTTATTATTATTAGAATAATTTTTTTTTCATAGCTTAGCCATATTTAATGGCTCATCCCCTCCCAAAGAGTATGGATGATAGAGATTGAATTTGGGAGCTCTTTCCAAAATATCAGTAAGTGTTATCTATAAGATACCAAAATAACTAACTCCTCATCTATTCCTTTATTAATAGTATAGATTATTCTGTAAAATCTTTTGTGATTGGTGTCCATCCAAACATAAAATATAATCTTTTTTTGTTTATATTTGAAGTTATAATAATTTTTTTATTTCATATTTCAGAATTTTGTACGAAACACATAAAAATCAATACAAATTTGTTTTTTTTTTTTTGCAAAACTTTAAAGAAAGTAAACAAAATAAAAATAATGTAATATTTTTACAATCAAAACTTAAAGTATTTTTATAATTTTTGTAATTGAAATTAAAAAAATGAAAAATAGAAAATATTTTTTAAAACTAAACGTGATCTTAATATTTTTTTTAAGGATAAAATGTGTTTTTAATCTATATAATTAAGTGAAATTCGATTTAGTTTTATTAATTTAAAAACACGTCAAATTAATCGTCACCACCATCTCTTTTATTATGACTAAAAACACATTTGATAAGAAACATTGAGAACGAGAAATACACATGATAAGAACTATTTTGGAGTGATTTCAAAAGAAGAGGGACTAACATACTAATTTTAAATTATGATAACTAGAACTAAATTTATCTAATTTATAGGAACTAAAAACACATGTCACAATTTTTTTTTTTAAATTCATTAACTACTAATATCAAATTATGTAATTACATACCCTGGTCAATTTTTTTTAAATATTTTACCATCTTTTTTTATAATTAGATATTTTTATGTTTATTTTAAATAAAAATATTTGTTTAAATTATTTTACCAAACTGTTAAAACTAACTTTTAAGATAAAAAATAATTAAAAATCCTAAACAGTTTTATTTTATTTTAATTTTAACTTTAAATTAATTTGTAAATAGAAAATAATTGATCAAACAAACTCTTCAGTATATATATATATTTCTTCAGCCTAAATCACCTGTATTCTTCATAGCAATCTTACTCGAATAACAAACATTTTCTGTAATTAAAACTAAAAAAATGATTTCTTAGATCAAATTCAATAATTGAATTAGTGTATTTAATTGTGGAATTATAGAATTGCTTGCGTATACAAAAATGAATTTCGTAATTCTATAATATTAATATATATTTAATTATCATTAATTCAATTATGCTTCAATCATAATTGAATTGATGAATTATAAATCAATACTTTACCAATTCAATGATTTACTTCCTCTATGAATAATGTAATAGTATTTACTATAATTAATAATTAATTCTTATTTTTGTGTGTATTTTTATGTTTTGTTGTTTTATTCAAGAGAAATAATGACACAAAATAGTATAATAATTATTTGTACAACCGTGGATTACGGACGGTACATAATCTTGTAACATGATTATTAGTTGAAACTTGAAACTATAACTAGTATAATTATTGTGTTATTGTTTTTATTTTTCCTTTTGTTTTTAATCGATATATATCAACGACATTGGTTCAGGTGGTATATGTTTCTTCCCCATAAACAATGTCTCGGGATAAAAAAAACTCTATTGAGAGAGAGTTAGTCCCACCAAGATGTGGACGCTCCATCTCGATCAGAATTACCTCCCATGGAGGACACGTGGTTCACACCACAAAAAATCTAGAGTAGTAATTTTTTGTTTGAACAACAAATATATATCCTCCACGAGAGAGGTAATTCCGTTCGAGCCGGGAAAACCTTATTTAAGGGGAATCAAGTATGTACCATTTGAATCGATCCTCGTTGGTAATCTAAAGTAATAATTAAATAAATTTCTCTATCAAATGACAGAAATAAAATTCAAATATCATCAATATTCAAAGTAAAGATCACCTACCAACGGAGTTGGTTCAAGTGGTACATGTTTGTTTCCCCATAAGCAAGGTCTCGGATTCGAGTCTTGTTTTAAAACCAAAAAAAAAAAGTAAAGATCATTTATAATTTAAATTTATTTTTACTACAATTAATTATTATTAAATAAAAACAAATTATTACCTTTATCCTTATACTAAAAGTAAAATAAAACGGGATTAAAACTCATTTATATATGTATATGAGAATGAGAATGAGAGTTTTGTAAAAAAAAATTTATATAGATGAAATAATTAGAAACTTAAACATTCACATTTGCTTAGTGCAGAGCTGGACTTGTAGACTCTTATTATGAAGGGATAATGGAAGGTAAACACAGGTAAAATTGCAAATTTAATGATTAATTATGAATTTTATATATTCTATGTTTGAATGTTTTTTATAGTGCAAGTAGGCAACGCAACAAAATAAGACGAGTGAGCTCAAAATCAAAAGGAAACAAAAACAAAGATGTATTTTCTCCGAATTTTTTTTTCCTTTTTCTTTTAACTTTAAGGCTTGTTACCAATAAACAATCTTTATTTTTAAGTAAGTGAGATATATATATGTTATTTATAAAAATAAATCAAGATAGGTATTAATCTTTTCATTTAAAAAAATTGAATTACAATATATTTATTTAAAATAAAAAATTTACCATAAAACATTATCCACTCCTTCTTCAAACATATTTTTAATATCTCGTACTTCACTTTCATTTTGGAGAGATTATTGTGTGTAGTAGTACATAGATGTATGTAATAGGTAAGCAAGACATCATTTTTTAAAAATTAAAAAAACCAGCTGACAATTTTTTAAAAAAAATATATATATAATATCAATTGGCACACAAAAAGATTATTCAATTTTATGTTATGTTAGGATAACAAGAATTGTGTGAGAAGAGAAAAAAATAGTTCCATAGAAATTAAAATTAAATGTATTCTTTATAATAAATTTGAGTCTCATTTTTTAAAGTGTGATAATATTTATACAACTCATTCTTCTCAATAAATCTTGCATGTTTTTTATACAATGATTTATGCATGTTTTTATTTTGTAAAAAAAAAAATTGACCAAACATTATCTTGTGAAAATTTGCAGTTGGTTCTTTTTTTCCCAAGTCACATATACTACCCTCTCTATATGATAATAAAAAATAAGAATAAAATTATGAATTTAAATGATTAAAATTAAAGTATCATTTTAACCAAAATTTTAAACTAACACCATCTAAATAAAATAAATTTAAAATTAAATTTGTTCATATTTTAATTTGTATCCAAATATTTTTACTAATTATTTTTTAAAAAATATTTTTTCAAAATATTATTTGTTGTAACTAGGAATTTTGAAGATAATAAAACAATCAATATGAACTCATCAACCCATCAGTATATGAAATGCCAATTTCAATGCAAAGTCTATAAGAAAAAGATGGATAAGAAGGAAAAATACAAACGGATAGAAAGAATAAAAAATGAAGATGAATGAATGCTAGCAATAGAGTCTTTTGAAAAAGATGAAAGGGAGACAGAAAAAAAAAAAGTTAGCAGGAGAATCAAAGACAATTGATGGAAAGAGATACACCACACAGTGGATGAAAATTAATGATCATAAACATAGTTGTTCAATGATAAACTTTATTGTAAACACAAAAAAACCCATTATCACAATAAATGAATTAATAAAATAAAATACATTGAAAAATGTAGATTTAAGTTAATAGAACATTTGTTGTAAAATATTAATATTAATAATAAATATAAATTTACTGGATATAAAATCAAATTGAAAATAATCTTATAATAAATAAAAAACAATATAATTAATAGGTAATAAATGGAAATTTAAAATCATAGACATTAATTAATTAAAAATAAAAATATAAAATATTATCAAATTTGGAGAAAAAATTGTCAACGGTAAAATAAAGATAGAGATTATTAGTATATGTTTGGCATAGTTTAATTTTGGCTTTCCTTCTCCTAAAAGGAGAAGTTAGGCCAAACATGAATTTTTAAAAGCTCTTAAAAATAAAAAGCAACTTATATTTTAGGAAGAGAAGAAGCTTATTAAAAAGTCACTTTCATGAGCTTATGCGGAGTTTTTTAGCAGTCTCAACTTCGAATCCTTGAATACATTTTTCATGATTTTAGTCATTTTTTTATTTGTTGTTTCATTGTCACTTTTATGTAGATTTGTTATATTTGTTATATTTATTATTAATATTAATTTCTCTCATCCATGCGCATCCAAGTTTTTGTAGCTTCTGTACCATTCTTTCTTTGATCTGTGTGTGTCTTTCTTTTTATTGCAATACCTGTCAACACTCACTTTTTGGATCACAGGCCGTATGATAATTTTTTTTTTTTAAACAGGAACATATTATTCAAATAGATGTTCTGCAGTATGTTTAGGCTGTATGATAATCTTACTTTTACTTTTAGACATTATTTAATATTTACATTTTAATTTGATTTTTTAAAATTTTGTTTAGAGTAAGGTTCTTTTTTTACCAAATGAGAAATAATTGTTTGAAAAGCTTTTATAAAAAATAAATCATTGTCTTCTTTATAATATAACTAGTGTCCCACCCATGTGATGCATGAGTATTATTATTCAAATAGATTATTTATATTGAATACTATAATATATTTAATTTAATTAATATAAATATGTAAACTATAGAAAATATAATAATTAATGATTTTTTTCATATTAAAATTTATACTTATTTATATGGAAAGAATTAAAAAAAATTAAAACATAGAAAGTTTATTTAAAACAACAAATTTCAAACATTAATAATTATAAATGTAAAATATACCATATCATATTATTTATATTTTTTTAAATATCCTTTTATACACTATATTTTTTGTCAAATTATAACGTTTAAAAATATAATCACATATAAGAATCTAAGTCCTTGTCGAGACTTCACCCTAGATATAGCAACATATAATTGACTATGAGAGAAAACGGTTTTTGGTAAATAAACACCAACGTGTGACAATGTATAGCTTTGACTCTTATTAATGGTCACAACAAAACAAAAAAAAATGAAAATTGTCTTCTTTAAAACTTTAATGGAGTGAAATGATCAAATTAAATTAAATTCAATCGAGGTGTCCCCAAATGTGTTCAGCATTTCTTATTTTTTTTTTTTTGGAAAAAATGAAAACCTAGTTTATATACATTTAAATGTAAAAAAATATAATATACTCTCTCCGTTCCTTTTTATAAGACACACTATATTGAATCACAAAGACCAATAAAAGTAATTATAGCTAGTTAATTATTTTTTTTGAGTTTTAAAAAATAGTTTAACTTTCTAGTTTTCCCCTTATTCCTATTATTTGTGTATATTTTAGATTGTAACGTGTAATGTATTTATGTATTTAATAGTTTAATTTTAAAATATATAAGATTTTTTCATGTCTAATTTTTTCTTTTTATCTCTCTTTCTTTCCTATCACATCAATTGTCATTTATTTCACACTCTCTCTTGATTTGTTTCTTTTTATCTCTTTCTTTTTTCTACTTTCAACACCCAAAAGTTAACTATCAAAGTTTTAATACTTTTAAAAAAGAATAATATTCTTTTTACATTTTTTTTTGTTTTACACTTCCTTTAACACCTTAGTTTTCTTTTCATTTTTCTCTTAATTTCATATCACATTTTTCACATTCTTTCTCTTTATTATTTTTCTTTCTATTTTTCTCCTCCCTAGACTTTCCATATTTATCTACCTACTATCTATGTATCTTATAGTTTAGGCTAGATTTAAAACTCATAACTTTACCACTTATAGGAATTAAAAAATTAACCCCCCAATGAATAGTGATAAAAATCTAGCCAATTGTAATAGTATAGACTGTAATAGTATAGATGTGACATATGTGCTGAGCGAAAAAATTTTAATATAGAGTAGATAGAATAAATAAGAGAGATAATAAATGAAAACATTAATGAATAAAATAGAGAAATAATTAATTTAATATAATAAAAAAAGAAAAAGAAAAAGTGATAAAAAATTAAAAAGAAAAATAGAAGAAAACGGCTGGAGAATGATTGTCTCACATGGAAGATAGTTGCGTGGTTCGTAAAAATATCATTTTACTGTATTGCAAATAAAAAAATTAAATAAACGCAAGTGAGAAAACATGACACATGTTATGGATGAGCAATTTTAATTTAGAATAAATAGATAAATAGAATAGATAAGTGAGATAATAAATGAAAATATTAATGAATAAAATAAAGACATAAATGATATACTAAAATATCATGTTAAATTTAATGTAAATCAATACATTTATTGTATTGCTTAATGTGTGTTTTCATGTAACGAAACAGATAAATAGGAATAAATATTGAGAAAAATTATTTTAAGATAATAATAATAATAATAAAGAAAATTAAAGCGTTATAAAAAAAGGAAAAAATGTATGAGGAAAATCGCTTCACATGGAGGATAGTGGATACTCATGGTTTATCAAAATATCACTTTTATAATGAAATAAATCAATATGAACGGATAATGAGAGGAAATATTTTAATATAATAACAATAAAAATTGTATCCGATAAACTTTTGATAAACCATGAGTATTATAAACTTTTCACACGACCCATAAAAAACAATGAAAGGCCCAAACTGAAATAAAAAAAATTGAGAGATTGAATGAATAGTGAATAAAAATCTTCCAAATTTTAATAGTATAGATAAGAGAGATAATAAGTGAAACATTAATGAATAAAATAGAGATATAAATAATATATTGAAAAAATACATTAAAATTGATGTAAATAAACTCATATCGTATTTCTTTATGTGAGTTTTTATGTAATGAAATAGGTAAACATAAATGGATAATAAAAAAACTTGTTTCAATATAATAATTATAAAAATAAAAATTAAAATGTGATTAAAAAAGAAAAAGAAAAAAAGACAGAAGCTGGACCGCTTCCTGTGGTTTATAAAAAAATTATTTTACTGAAATGAGAATAGATATGAATAAATAATGAGAGAAACTATTTTAATATAATAACAAAAAAATTAAAGTGTGATAAAAAAGAAAAAAAAAGAAAATGGTATGAGCAGGAAGGTCTCTCGTGAACGATACCCATGATTTATAAAAGAAATCACATTTGTAATGAAAAAGATTAATGGGATCAAATATATATTAATATAATAACAAAAAATAGAAAATTAAAAGTGAGATAAATTAGAATTTTAATATAGATTAAATAGATAAATATAATAGATGAGTGATATAATAAATAAAAACATTAATGAATAAAATAAAAAGATAAACGATATAGTATAGATAATTAAAACAAATGGGCCCAAAATGTAAAACCAATGGCCCACATCTTGACAAAAAAATTGAGAGGTTGAATGAATAGTGAATAAAAACCTTCCAAATTGTAATAGTATAGATAGATTGTTTGTCAATTATTATGTATACAATTAAAAAATTCTAAAAATTGTTTTTGACAGATTTTTAAAATTATTCATTAAGTAAAAACATTTAGAAATTTATATTAAATACTTCTTATATTAATTTTAAAGAAAATATATATTTTTTATAAAATATTTTATCAAATTGTTTATAGCTTTAAAGTTTAAAAATAAAATAAAACCGTCAAACAACTTTTACTTTATTATTGTAAGCTCTTATTTTTAACTTTAGTTTTAAAGCAACTTATAAGCTAAAATAAAGCTAGGCCAAACGAAGTCAAGGAAATGAGCGTGTTTAGTAAAATTAGTTGAAAAGTTAGCTTAAAGCTTAAAACTAACTGAAAGCTGAGAAGATAGCTGATTTGATTGAATATGTTTGGTAAAAGTAGTTGAAAATAGTAAAATAACGTATAAAGACATTATTAATTATTAAATAGCGATAAGTGAGAGTGATTGAGAAATAAACTTGCAATTAATTTTATGCTAATAAGTGAAAATTGGAGTTTTTTAAAAAAATTACCCCAAAATCTTCAAGAAAAACTGATAACTCCCTGAATAAGCCAAGTTACCGAACACAATTTACAACTATTAATTTCATCTATCAGTTGACCGATGGGTTATATCAATTTAAAGTTTTTTTATATATATTTTCATAACAAAATAAAGTTCAACATAAAACCCAACCAGGTCTTGGCGCTAGCAGTTAGCCGAGGCAAAGAACTAGACGGGAACGTTTTCAGGCAATTATGATTCTTTCTTGAAATGAAATTTCGTTTTTGTTTTCTGGGAAAGTGAAAATTATAAGTGGCTACTGTCCAGTGTTGCATAACAATCCGGTTCTCAATGGCTCAGATTCCCAATCTAGACAATGCTCCTGTCAATCTCACATCCATTAGGTCAAATCCTTCATGATCCTCAAATTTATTTCGAGCTTTACCATTCACAATTTTAATTTTAGTTTTTTTCTTTGCATTCAGGGAACAGTCTCAGAAGGAGCTCATCAACATCCTCAAGAATGTAATTGCTTCCCAAGTTCGCCATTTTTTTGTTGTTTGAAGTTCTGCTTCCCCTATGTGATTTCAAATAAAATTTGATGTTCAGCTATTCCGTTTATTTTGATTTTGCTTGCTATTACTATCACGGAACTGAACATTGACTTCGTAAGCGTTTGTGATTTTATCTCGTGTTCATGTAGGTTCGAGGAAAGAAGTGTTTGGTCATTGATCCCAAGCTCGGGGACTCTCTCTCGCTTATCATACAGACATCCATGCTCAAGGCATTTTTCATCCCCTTAGTTGTTTACTGGGTTTTGTTTATTTAATAGAAAATCAATCCATAAATAGTCTGTTACATTTGTTTGTTTTTACATTTTAAGACAAGGTAATTAGTGGTATAATTGAATTTTGATAAAATTTAGCAGTTCTGTTTAGTACCACAAAAAGGAAAATATATTTATTTCTTTTACCAATAAATTGTTGTTTTAATCTTTTGATGATATTGAGAGGTCACATTTCACTTACAAACAGGAGCATGGAGTTGAATTGAGGCATCTTTCGGCTGACCCAATTCAAAGTGACTGCAGCAAAGTGGTTTACCTTGTGCGTTCTCAGCCTAACTTGATGAGATCCATATGTTCTAATGTTCACAACGACGTATCAAAAGGACTACAAAGAGAATATCATGTTTATTTTGTCCCCCGTCGCACTGTTGTCTGTGAAAAAGTAAGCTTTCCTTGAAATGAATCCAATTCCGTTATGAGTTAACTTGAGCATAGTGTTTTTCCTCTGTAAACATGACATCTCTGTGTCAACAATATAAATAAATATTTTTCTTGTCCAGGTTCTTGAGGAAGAGAAATTGCATCATATGATTACAATAGGGGAATATCCCTTGTATATTGTACCAATGGATGAAGATGTACTATCGTTTGAACTTGATCTTTCTTACAAAGTATGTTGTATGTTACTACTTCTGCTCATGCTGATTTAATTATAGAGTTTCTTTACCCTCTTCTAGTGTTATAATTATTTGACCTTGGAATTTCATGCATTTAGTATTTGCTTTGACTAATTAGTTATCCTTGTTTGCCTTCTCTTTGTGGTAGGAATGCCAAGTTGATGGTGATACAAGCTCACTTTGGCATATTGCAAAAGCCATTCACAAACTTGAGGTTGTAGTTTTGAATACAAAATGTTGTTGAATTGATTTTTCTTAACAAGCAAGCTTTAGCCTTGGAACACTTAGCATGAAAAAAAAGGAGATAGTCTAAAAGAATTGTCTGATTGTCTCTTTATGAAATATCATCACCATCAGCAACATGAAATCTAGCATGATTCTGGTCTGTGCATTCTCTCATTATAATTGTTTCATTTGATTTTATCTTTTAGTTTTCTTTTGGAGTGATTCCAAATGTGCGGGCAAAAGGAAAAGCATCTGTGCGTATTGCAGACATCTTAAACCAAATGCAAGCTGAGGAACCAGTTAACTCATCCGATGTAATCACACTTTTTCGCTGTTTTTCTTATCAAGCTAATTAGCATAGCTGAAGAACAAACAAAAGCAAAGTTATTAAAACTTATTTAATTTAAATACACCCTACAATCCTCTAATTATTTGCTCTTTGTACAGATGGTTGTGCCAGAGATAAATACACTAATCCTTTTAGATAGAGAGGTACATCTTGTCTTTCCAACTTATCTCCCTTACTCATAATTTTTAGTGTCTTTGGGGATTTTCTTCTAGGTGCCCTTGTACTGTGTAATTTATGTTTTTTTTTTTGTTACCTCTTAAGGAGTGCATGTCTGTCCTGTAACTCTTTTATTACTTCATAAACAAATGTTCATTCAAAATTTTTGTCCATAAATGACACTGAAAAATCAGAAGTTAAATGAATCATTACTTCTTTCTCTAGCCATTTTTTATTTTCTCTTTGCATTTTAATTGTATTTGTCTTTATGAGGTCTTGCCATTACATTTGTTTGGATATAAGTGGTCTCCACTTCAATGATGGTCATTCAACTTGAGTATGATTTGAATTTGAATGCAGGTGGACATGGTTACTCCTTTGTGTTCCCAGTTAACATATGAGGGGCTACTTGACGAGGCAAGTTAATGCAGAAACAGCCTACCCTTTTATGAATGAATATTTATTTTATTTGCATAAAATATTTGATCGCATTGTTATTTTATCAGGAATTTATCTTAAGAATATTTCCTAAACAAGTTTTATCAGCTTAATGTTCTTTTTCCCTTCATTTCTTTGTGATATTGTAAGTTAGAATCTGCAAAATTTTCTAAAGCTGGTTTGGCGATTTAGTCAAGGAGTTTTAGAACTGTATGTTGGCTTCACGGATTATTATAGTGCCATGAGTTGATCCTGAGAAAAAAATTATCTTACTATATGCAAATAGGTTTGAACACATGGCTATTTTTATTTATATTTGTTAGTGATAATCATAATCCTCACTGTATTGTATTGTAATTGTTGCTGTCTACTATTCGCAGTTGACTAGATGTACAGTTAGCTAGCTTCAGTTGTAAATAGCTTCTAGTGTAAGCTTTCTGTTGTATCTGAGTTAGGTATGTAGTTAGCATTCAGTTAGAATATTAACTGAATACTAACAGACTCAATTGACTTGGTTTTCTGTTAGCTGTTAGGCTGAGAGAGATCATATAAATACCTCTGTTCTTCTGTAATCTTTCACATATCAAATACACAAAATCAGATTCTGAAACAAGTTCAGAATTCTCTCAACTCTCTTTCTCTCTCTACGATTTCTCTCAAATACATGCAATCTATCATTTCTATCAATATTTTACTCAATTTGCATCATTGCAGTTTCTGCACATCAACAACGGTTCTGTAGAGCTTGATGCATCTATTATGGGTCTTCAACAAGAAGGAAAAAAAACTAAAGTCCCACTTAATTCAAGGTAGGTTACTTTTTTCACCTGCTCTATCTAGTTAGCGATGCAATAACATATTGTTTTTTTCTATGACATAAATGGTTTATAACATTCTTTATTACTCTTCCAATCCTCAATAAGAAGGTTGCTTTGTCAAATATCCATATTATCTCTCTTTCAGATATCTGTTGATACCTATTATTGTGACTTATTTCATAATGATTTTCTGCATGATTAGCTGAAACAGCTGAACCAGAACATTTATGTATATATAATATTATAATATTTCAGAAGCTATCTCAAGCAAAACAAAAGGGACTGCCACTACATGTTGCTACCACTTTTTCGAGTCATCTTCGTAGAGCCCAATGGCATCAATTAATCTATGTTGCCAACTCCACTTAGTGGGATAAGGCTTGGGTTTGGGTTATTGTTATTGTTGTAAAAAAAGATCTCAACTTTAAGAAGGCCTCCCTTCTTTCATCATTTTCATTTTTAATTGGATTGAAGGAAATCCGTATTTATTCCTACATCATTATATTTAGTAAATACATGCATGGTACTAACTACTAAGGGCTTAATTTTATACTAAAAATACTATTTGAGATTTGTTGAAATAAAAAATCTTGTGCAATGGGTATACCTTGAATATCAGTTTGCATGTAAGAGGAGCCTTTATTACAATTAAGTCTTTATCCTGCTATGGTGTAGCGAAAATAAATATCTGTGTTTCCAGATGCCTTTGGCTCTAAAACCTCTTTTCGATCATAGTTCAGACACTTATTTTATTTCTTTACACTTTTCTTTTTCAATTTCCTTCTACTCATACTGTTTCTTAAAATAACATTTACTTGCATGGTCTGTATTAGTGACAAGCTTTTTCAGATGCCTTTTTCTTTTCTATCTAAATCCTCTTTTCACTCACAGTTCAGGCATCCAGTTTCTGTTTCGTTACACTTTTTCTTTTCATTCTCCTTTTGCTAAAATATTTCTTAAATTAACATTTACTTGTGTTGTCTATGTTAGTGACAAGCTTTTTAAGGAGATACGGGATCTCAACTTTGAAGTTGTTGTCCAGGTTGATTCACTTTTACCACAACCACATATACTACAGTTTCTCTTAATAATCTCTCTCTCTCTCTCTCTCTCACACACACACACACAGGTGGGGTGGGGGAGGGAGAAGGCTATTATTTAGATAAAATATCTTTGGCTTCCTTGTATTTCTGTTTTCTTAGTTGCTATCTGCAGTATTGCAGATTTTGCGTCAAAAAGCTACATCCATGAAGCAAGACTACACAGAGATGACTACTACTGTAAGTAGATGGTCTTTTACTTGGGCATTGATTTTACAAATATAACTGTTCTGAAACTAATTTTTCATGTGAAAGTAATCTCAATGAATCTGCTTAAGTCCTTTGTTTCCTTTTCTCTCTTGAGATCTAATAATACATCAAGTTTTCAAATTGTTTTACTTCTAATGGTGTTGTCAAATAGCGGCGCTATGGCCGCTATAGCGCTATAGCGTAGCGGTTTTTTATGAATCCGCTATGAAAACCACTACGCTATTGTAGTTCCGCTATAAGCGCTATAGCGGCCGCAATAGCAGTTGAGGTCATAGCGGAAATAGCGGTAATTTTAGGTTTTTTTTTCTCTTTTTTTTAATAATGATACTGAAGTGTCACAACATGTGTGCTGCACATGAGTCAGTTTTAGCAAAGGTAATACACTATTCACACTCCCACTCATGAAAAATTAAACGGATAACCCTTTCAACACGTAAAAGGACTATTATGCTCCTCCATCTGCTTCCATTCACGTCCTCTCCCTTCTGCTCCTCTGTTTATTTTCCAGTTTCTTTCTTCTCCCTTCTGTTCCTGTTATTTTTTTGGTTTCTTTCTGCTCCTTTTTCTTTCTCTGTTGTATTATACTTCTGTATCAGAAGTGGAAGATGATCCAATCCTGGAAGAATCAGAAGAAGAATCAAAAGATAGTGATTTTTAGGATTCAGAAGTAGAAGAAGTTAAAGGATATGCCTCACTATCTGACAATGAGAATGATGATTATATTGGGGAAGGGGAGGAGAATGAATAGATCCTTTGTCTTTTATGTTTATGTTTTTAGTAATCACTACTTTGTATTATCCGTATTTTGTTTTGAACAATTGAGATTTTGAGTTTATATTATATCACCTTTTTATATTGCGGATTTTTATTTTTACAGTTTATTTTTATTTGTATAAAGCATAATGTTTTTCATATATAATTAATATATTTCAACTGCTATATGATTTCTGCTATTTGCCCGCTACGCTATCCGCTATTTCACATAGCGGATTTTTGGCTTTCCGCAATTTTCTGCGATCCGCTATTGATACTTCATTTTTACAACTAATTATACAGTTGTATGCTTGTTTGATAGATGCAATATTTAAGAATTAAAAGAAAAATTACTGCTTCAATAAGATGTGGGTGCGTTAAAATTTTCAGCGGCATTAAAATAAGTTCTTTAACCTTTTGAAAATAAAAATGGATTTGTATAGATTTTCTAATATATTGCTTTCCATGATATCCAGACACAGACAGTTTCAGAGTTGAAGGACTTTGTGAAAAAGCTGAACTCATTGCCAGAGATGACTGTAAGAACATTTTTATTGTAATATTTACATTTCATTAACAGGGTCCTCATAGTGAGTATCAAATCATAATACTCTTTAAATTATTTCCCCAGAGGCACATAAATCTTGCTCAGCATCTATCAACATTCACATCAAAGCCTTCTTTTCTCGGGCAGCTTGATATGGAACATACAATTGTTGAGGCTCAGAGTTATGACATGTGAGTTAATTTTGCATACAGATAGCTTAAAATGTCAGATATATAATATTTTAAATTAATTTAATGTCTCTACATATATACAAATTGAGTGGACTGTGGTAATTTGCTATTCTGTGTTTTGGAAGTGGATGATGCTAAAGTTTATGATGAGTTAATTTGTTTTGGCTATAGCCACTTGTTTTTCACTTGCTATAAAACACCGATTTCATACCGTCGTTGGTAGCAGGTACCTTTATTGACATGTACTTAATTGCCAAGGTGGGAACTTGTAGTTTAGCGCTATTGTTTGGAACATATAGCTTTAGAGCCTCTTCTACTTGAAAATATTTGTGTTTCTGTTTGCGGCACACATTTTGTGCCCTTTTCTTGTTCACCATGAAAAATTGATGAATTTTCAGCTGAAGCCAATAATTTGTGCCCAGAATTGCATTCTGATATCAACTTGCACTGTTTAAACCAAAAACCAAGTTTAAGTGAACTTTGTGCTCTGGAGTTGTTTTACTTATAAAGAAGAAGGTAGTGTATCAAGCATCAGTTAATTCTTAACTGCTAACTAAGAGTAATTTGTAAATTAGACATAAAATCGGCTATAAGTGCACATTATTCTAGATTATA
The DNA here is from genome assembly GCA_026901365.1 of Sesbania bispinosa. Classification (NCBI taxonomy): domain Eukaryota; kingdom Viridiplantae; phylum Streptophyta; class Magnoliopsida; order Fabales; family Fabaceae; genus Sesbania; species Sesbania bispinosa. The sequence goes on from QLOH01000244.1 coordinate 493,564, forward strand.
ATAGACAGATAAGATTTATCTGCTCATTGATAATATTTGACTTCTCATAATTTACAGCCTATCATATAAAGATCAAGCAGCTTACACCTTTATGGATGGATTTTAATTTACATGGAATGAACTTAGAATATGAATGGTTTGATTTGCAAAACCAATTATGTGGCATTGTTATCTAGGCCAGAGTCTGTAGTTAACTACCTGGTGATGCATTATGGTTCACAGATTGCTGTATGTACATAAGTTTTTGCAGTATGAAACTTTTGTCATCCATATATGCAGATGCTTTGATTATATTGAAGAATTGATCCACAAGCAGGAGCCTTTAATAACAGTCCTACGCCTTCTAATCCTATTTTCTGTCACTAATTCTGGGTTGCCGAAGAAGCATTTTGACTACTTCAGGCAAGCTTGCATGCTTCATTGATCCTTTATTCTATCCTTTTTCATTTTGTTAATTTTGTAGATCCTTGGAAGTGACTAGCCTATAATGTTGTTCACATTTTGCCTTTCATACAATATACTAGTAGATTTTATTTTTGAGTATTTTGTGTTGTATATTTTTTACTTCCTATTTAGGAGAGAACTACTCCACAGCTATGGATTTGAGCACATAGCAACCCTAAATAATTTAGAGAAAGCTGGACTCTTTAAAAAACAGGTATGATATATCAGTTGTTTACTTGCAAAGGAAAATGGATTTATTTGTTGTTTTGTAATCAACTCTTATTTTGCATGTGATCCTTTTAGGAGTCAAAAAGCAATTGGCTTACTATAAAACGTGCGCTGCAACTTGTGGTTGAAGACACTGATACAGCCAAGTAATTTCTTCTAGATAATGTGATCCTTAGACTTTTATTATATTTCTAAATTTTGTATTAAGTTCATGGCCATTGGCCACAATTTAGATCTTCTATGGAAACATGGTAATGGGTATAGTGCGATGCAAGTAAAATATGGTATACATATTTATACATTCTGAAATGATAGACAATACAGAACTAAGCATCCCAAAACATTTTTATATGCCCATCTCTGTTAAGGTTAATTTGTTGTTGCAGCAATAAATTTCCCAGAATTCTAATCATGCTTGTTATTATTTTGTGTCTTTGTTTATGTTAGACTGTTAGTTTATTGTATATTAGAGTAGTGTATCATATGTTAATTTTTTATGGCTGTACTAGAAGAATTTCTCTTTTGTTCAGAATTAATTCGTTTTGTAGTAGCAGTTAATAATGCTTCTTGCATTGGGTTTTTTAAATTTGTCTTAGTGTGCAAGTGCATGGTTCATGTGTGGATGTAAACACATAATTCTTGCAAACTCTCTCATAGAGCCTTTTAAATTGTCATTATTGATAAACTACTGTTATGCAATTATCTATTTGAGTTACTGTTGTTCTGCTTCCTACTTACTCTTAAAATGATTTCCTGCTAGGACAGCCCCAATGATATTGCTTATGTCTTCTCTGGATATGCACCGCTTAGCATTCGTCTGGTCCAGCATGCCATTCGATCTGGATGGTAAATATGAATCTCTAATACGAAGGTCTTCCTAGTTTTTGTTGAGCATGATAGTTAACTTTCTTAATTCATTATTGACTATATTCATAATTGCATTTAAAATTTTATTTTATAAAGAAATGGAACTATAAATTAAATTCATCTTATGCCTCTCTATGTCAGAGGTGGCTTTTATTAAATGCTTCACTGCCAGAAATCTTTGGTAGAAATGGATCAGTGCTGACCACGAAATCTAGTTTAAAATGTTAAACACTCTGTGCTGTCGATCATAGTAATACATTAGTTCTGTGGTGCAAATATGCCTTCAATCACATCTCAATACATGATACTGACTGCAGTATATTTTATGGGCTGTGTTAGGTATGTTAAAATTTGGTAACTTAATAGGCAAGGCTGAAAAAATGATATATCATTGTCAGTACTTATTACTGTGTATTACCATCAGTTGAGGGTGAATTCCAATGTTTACTTGATGCAGTACCATTGTTGCTCAGCTTTTTAGCTCATTAAACAATTGAAGCCTGTTAGATTTTTTTTGATAGAAAAAAAAAATCAGTAATGAATAAAGGAAAAGTACAAAGTTAGAGGATAATATATCTTCACAAAATAATAAGAAACACCTAGAACCTAAGAGATAGAATCCTGTAACAAGACATGCCAATCTCGCAGCATGTCTAACAAAGAAACACCTCTAAACAGTCCATGATAAATTGAAGGTTGTTTGATAATAAACAGCTATTTCTACATAATTACAGTATATTAGCTTTTATTTGCCCAGATCTTCACATTTTCCCTTTTGGTGTACTATGCATGCAATATGTTTGCTTTTGCTTGGAAAGATTTATTGATTGGTTCAGTGATTGCATTAAATTTTGAAGTGACTATGTTTTTGTAATGTGAACTTAGTAGTTTACCGACTGATGCAAAACTGAATATGATAATTGATCTTTTAGGCGCCCTGTTGAAGAAATTTTGAAACTGCTGCCTGGACCTCATTTGGAAACAAAGAGGGTTAGTACTTGTCAAGTTGACCCACTGAAAATCTTGTAACTCATGTAATGTGTTTTCTTATGTCATATTTCCTAGTTCTTAAACTGTTTAAATCAAGGTCACATCATCATTGGTATTCTGTTTACCTCTCTTCCTAGTTATATTTTGTTTTTCTTACTCTACTGCTTGTACAGGGTGGATTCTCAAATAGCCCATCATTTGACACTTTATCAGGGGTTTCAACCAGCATAGCTAAGTATGTTTAATCAGTGCCAGTTTTTTGAAATCTTGCATCTTTTCCTTTATCATAAAAAAATGTTATCAATTCCAGGAAATTCAATGCTTACCAGTTTGGGTAAATGTCTGCCAAATCTCAAAGATAAACAATTCAAAATTATAGCTGTTAATAAGATTCAGACAGATCCTTCTATATATACTATATTTTATCCACATTCTTCTTGTGGTTGAGGTGGGGTTTAATGCCTGGTAAAATCTCCTAACCTCAGGAAGGATTTCGATCGTGTTTCATTTGTTTTGAGTTTTTGGTGATTGGTTATTTAAAAGAAAAAAGTTATTAGAACTGGATGGTTTACATTTGACATTGGTGTGTCAAATTTTGCTGATATTTGTAATCTTAAAGGAAGAAATCTCTTATAATTTTGTCAATTACCATTTTTTCCCTTTCTGACAACACTTCACATATTTCAGAGTACCAGATGGAAGACGTGCCCTGGTGCTTGTTGTCTTTGTTGGGGGTGTTACCTTTGCAGAGATTTCTGCACTACGGTTTCTCAGTGCTCAGGTGTGTTTACTGTTGCATATTTTTGGATTTCTCTGAGAGACTGTTAACCAATACATTATTCCTATACTTTTAAATTTCATTTTTTTTAATATGGTTATTGGTGCATAATATATCTGACTTCTCTGCCTAGTAAATTTGTGTGGCCTAGCCTGTCTTGTTTATGAAGGTGTGTAGTACAAGTTGTATCTAACTAAAGAGGATATTACTGAACCTTTTGTTGAAATGGTGATTGGGGTGAGGTGGGTGAGCATTTTTTATGGCCGGGGGCATTTCGTTCTTCAATTATGGAAGTTTGTGGCTGTCCTCTCTCACAAGAGTATAGTGGAGAAATATAAGGATAACATTCTTCGGGACCTTACATGACCCCAATAATGGTAAAATGGTTAAATGAACAAGGGTAAAATTGTCAAGTTCAAGTAATTAAAACTAAAATAATATCAAATCCAACCAAAGTTGAGTTGATTTAAACAATTCCTAGTTTTTAACTTCCCAAACAAAGAATTTAATTTATAACTCCAATCAATTCCTAAAAATTGTTTTCCAAACACATTCTCAGAGACTTTTAGGCTCACTAATGAATTCTTGATACATCTCTCTATGATAACATGAAACTCATGGTCTCTAATGATGGGGAGAGGAAGGGTAACAAATCTAGGCAGGCTAAGAGACTGAGGTTAGGGACCTGGAACATCAGAACTCTCAACTGAAAAGACTATGGAGATAGGATTTTAAAAAATAAGGATGAGCATGTTATTACTTACAAAAGCAGAACTTCATAAAATTGGTGGCGACTCTCATTTTTCGCCATCAACTGCGTTGTGACAGGTGCAAAAATAGGAATAAAATATTTGCAAGTGTACTGTTCAAATCTTATTTATAATTATAACAACACAGTGGTGTGAAATACGAAAAAGAGAAAACAATTTTGTTTAATATATGCTTGCCATACAGGTATTTATCCGGTTTACTATTTGAACAACCCCATTTATGTTTTGCTCTGGATGATTTAGGGCCCGTTTGGTTTACAGTTGAGTAGAAATGATTCTAAAAATGAATGGTTGAGATTGATAGTGCACACTTTACGAAGTACGTGGACGGAAGTGATTTAAAATCAATTCTGCAAAATCATGGTTTTGTTTGATCAAAATCTAAACCAAACGGGCTATTAATTAGTCTTTCCTTCCTTACACCCCCTTTATCCAATTGACAGGGCATGGGGTGTTAAATCTTCTCTTGTTTGGTTTTTATCTCTTAATTCTTAATGTGGTTTGTTTTGCAGGAAAGCATGGCATATGATTTGATTATTGCAACAACGAAAATAGTCAATGGCCAAACCCTGGTTGGAACATTCATGGAAAAGCTAGGTTGATTAATTAGTGAGTTCATTTTTTTTTACTTCATGTTCTTGAGTGCCTTTCATGGTTTAGGGAGGTGAGTTTTTCTTGATGATGCCAAACCAATGCTATGCCTAAGCAAGTTCTTCTTGGATGGTGTGCTGAGCTGATGCCAAGATGAAAGAAAGCTTTATTAGTGCTATAAAATCTGCCTCTGTTGATTTTGTAAAAGGGACAATTGGGAGGATAAGAATCTAGTCCTCTCAGGGGACTATCTGGAATTAATAGTATGAGGGCTTATTTTTGCTGTGCTCTATTTCAATTTCTGGCAAATGATTGAGCCTTGTATGCAAGTGTGTAATTGTTGATTTTGGTTGAATATACTAGCTGACACAGGTCTTTTTCCTCCCTTGAAAATTTGAATGGCGGCAATGTCCATTCCCAGACCTTTAAATCCCCCTTTTGAATTTGTCTACCAATTATATTTTTGGTACGAAAGCTTAAAATAAATGTGTTAATCCTTTTTCGTAAGACTATGAAATGTTCCCCCACCCCTTTTATGGGATTGGGTGTAGTCTTGACCCTGGCTACAAGGTCATAACGTTTTATAAAGGCAGGGGATAACCTTTAATGTGTTATAAATAGGCTGATGAAATTCTTTCATGGCGTAACATGAAACATTGTTTTCGGACAGCCAAGTTCAGTCTGTTTCTTGTGTCTACAAACCAAACATAATACTAAGTTCCTTGTATCTATAAAGGTGGGAGCATTTCCTTTTATTTTTGTTTTTGTTTAAGAGTTTTATACAGGAAATAGAGAAAACAATACGACGTTGGTTTTACTGTTTTTTTATATAAAACTTTGAAAACAGAATATTGTTTTTATAATCAAAGACGACGTTGGTTTTACTGTTTTTTTATATAAAACTTTGAAAACAGAATATTGTTTTTATAATCAAAGCTACAAATATTTTGTTAAATAAAACAAAAGCAGGAAATAAAAATAGAAAATATTTTCTTAAAATAAACGAGTTTGTTTTAAAAAAATAGAGAGATTAAAATCACACATTAATTATAATGGAATAACTAAAAATGCAAATCAACCTAAATAAAAAAAAAAAACTAGAGATTAAACTCAAGGGAAAATAATTTATTAAGGGATCAAAATCATGCAGTATCATTATAAAAGGATTAGAAGTTAAGGTGGTATTTGAGCCAACCTTTTAGGCTTCTGATGAAACATTATTTAAGAATAATTCTTTAAAACAAAAATAGCTTGTTTTTATAAACAAAGATTTTTTGAAAAGTAGTTTTCTTAAAGGCTACTCTTGCTAGCTTTTGCCTTAGTAATTTTTAAGTAAAAAATCTCAAACTACCCAATTACTAAACAACTTTAACTTTACCATCGAGCATGTGGATTGTGACTGATAAGGGGATGTTTTAGTTTAACTAGTGATCTCAAGTTTGAGCCCTAGATATGTAGTTGTGTTAAATACTTGGAGGGAGAGCTTTGTCGTCCATAGAAGTCATGCCCGACTCGAACAGAATTACCTCCTGTGAAACATATGTGTGGTGTTGCACCAAAAACAAAACTTAAACTTTACTTAACTTTTATTGTTACAATTAAGAAAATGTGGTCCCATAATCATTTTTTCCATATTAAACCCTTAAATTCTCATTTTTTATTCAAATTATGATCATTTTGAGATAGGAATAAATTGAAAAAGTTCAGTAGTCAAATTTATAATAAAAAATTGCTAAAATTTGAAGAATTTTATAGAAAGTGAAATTAGGATTTAAAAAGTGGGGAAATTTGAGTTTTTTTCAATAATTTATGTGAAATTTGATGTTTTAATTGATGAATCTTTAAGTGGAAAAATGTTTAAAATGATTTACAATATGTTTATTTTTCCGTCTTGAACGTGACTTTGCAGCATCCCTAGGCAAATATGGGACGCGGATTTGCCCCCCTTTCAAGGTGTACACAAATATACACATAATCGGTTTAATTTGTGAAGGTTTTGAGTAAAAAATGTGAATATTAAGTTTTAAATAGAAGAAAACTTAATGAAGTTTATTATATAAAAATATGGAGGGATTAAATTTGTTCAATAAATTATCGAGCAATTAAAACCATGCATTATTATAGTAGATAAAAGTGAAATTGAACCATATAAAAAATTGGGAAATTAAATTTAAGAAAAAATAATTATTAAGAGATTAAAATTACACATCGATCATTGTAAAAGAATTAAAAGTGTAATTAAGTCTATATATTTATTGAATTTGTAGACTCTTAAATCATAGATTTCCTTTTTTTTTATTCAGGTTTACCTTTTCATTTTAATTAAATTTTTAATTATGAAAAAAATTACATCTATTTGGTTTTGTATTAAAGTCACTAAGGCCATTGCTATTCCCACCACATTTTTTGCTATTCCCATCCCCCATATTATTGTTCTACCAAAAATACCCCCTCTCTCTTCCCCCCTCCCCTCCCCCTCCCCCTCCGCCTCCGACTCCGGCTCCGGCTCCGGTGGCCCTCCCCCTCCCCCTTCCCCCTCTCCCTTCCCCCTTCCCCGTCCCCACCCCATTTCTCCTTTTCAATTTTACAAAGAAATAACGTACGGACAAGTAGGGGTGGGAAACAGGCAGGCCGAGCCAGGCTTTGCATAAAAAGGCCAGGCCTGTTTCAAATTTTTTAAGCCTAAGCCTGGCCTTTTACCTGTGATAGGCTTTATTTAGTACCTTAGCCTGGTTCGTTACAAGGCCTGTTAAGCCTACAAGCCTACATAAAAGCCTGCACCTTATGAAGGCCAATTAAAAGGCCTAAAGCCTATTTATAAATAGGCTAATAGGCTTATATGCCCAGAAGCCTATTTTCAACATAAAAGCCTATTTTTATTTTTTTTTCCAGCAATTGCACTAACAAGGTCTACCTGTGATGTTTCCACATCAAAATAAAAAATTTACAAAATGTCAGGCTAATCAAAGAATCCAGTGGGTTTCGAGAGTTTCTATCTAATAAGTAAATTCAAGTGAAAATAAGAAACGTGCCGTCCATTCCAACAAATGAATATCTTGGTGAACAGAACTTAAATACTGTTCATATAACAATCCAGTGGGTGTACCTAATTCAAAGAGTCTAATCAAACAAGAAGATAACATTACACCTAAATGCTATTACAATTGAAAGCACCCCAAATAGAAAAAAAAACTAGTACAACAATTCAGCCTAATAACCAGTAGAACATTACAACTAAAACACCCTTAGCATAATGAAAACCAGTACCGCAGTACAACAAGACAACAACCAGTAGAACATTACAAAGCAATTCAATAAACAGAACAAATAAACTAACAAATAAAAACTATATTGCATAGACAAATCAGAAATAAGAAAACGAAAGAGCAGAACCAGATTTTTCTTCAAGGGTTTACAGATCACAATTTGGGGAAAAGAGAGAGAGAGAGCCAAGGAGGTGGCCTCACGACCATGGCTGCACATAGACTGATCCCGCCACTGAAGAGATGGTGCGGTGGGGGAGAGTCGCTGAAAGAACGCCCTCAACGACGAACAGGGGCGGTATGACGCGGTGGCTAGCCATGGATAGCAGCGTTTTGCGGCGAAGCGGCTGGTGGCTTGACAGAGAAGCTCGTCGGGGAAGAAATAGACACGCAGAGGCTCTTCCATAGTCAAATACTATCAATTATTAACAGAGAAAGACATAGATGTTTGCGCAGACAGAGGCAGATGACGGAGCGCGAGGCCACGGGCGGAGGCAGAGGCTGGCAGAGCGAGGCAGAGCGTGGCGGACTGGCGGAGACAGAGACAGGTGGAGCATGGCGGCTACTAGGCTTAGGTTACGACAGGAAGAAAAAATGAGGAAGGAGTCTGATTCAATAAGCCAAGCAAGAATGGGGTTAGGTTAATCAATACCCAAATAGTTTTAGCTGTAAAAAGTTTTAAAAAATTAAAATTAAAAATATACTACAATAAAAATAATTTTATAAAAAATTAATATATAAATATAAATATATAATTATATTAATTAATTATTAATATTATATATATATGCAGGCCGCCTGACAGGCTAAACAGGCTTTTTTGCCTACATGAGCCTAGCTTGTTTATATAAACAAGCTTTATAAAAAGCCTAGGCCTATCTTTTTAATAAGCAGGTCAGGCCAGGCCAGGCTTTAATCAGGCCAGGTAGTAGGCCCCTACCAGGCGGCCTACCTGACTCCCACCCCTACGGACAAGGCTGTCCGGGAACTATTCCCTGACACCCTTGTCCGTACATTATTTTTTTTGCAAAAAACAACGTACGGACAAGGGTGTCCGGGAATAGTTCCCGGACACCCTTGTTCATATGTTATTTTTTTTGTAAAAAAACAACGTACGAACACCCTTGTCCGTACATACAAAAAAAAACAACGTACGGACAAGGGTGTCCGTACGTAAAAAAAAAAAAGGTACGGACAAGGGTGTTCGGGAATAGTTCCCAGACAGCCTTATCCGTATGTTAATTTTTTTGTAAAAAAATAAAGTACAGACACCCTTGTCTGTACATACAATAAAAACAACGTACGGACAAGTGTGTCCGTATGTAAAAAAAAATAACATACGGACAAGGGTGTCCGTACGTACAAAAAAATAAGGTACAGACAAGGGTGTCCGGGAATAGTTCCCGGACAGCCTTGTCCGTATGTTATTTTTTTGTATAAAAACAACGTACGGACAACCTTGTCCGTACGTACAAAAAAAAATCATACTGACAAGGGTGTCCGGGACACCCTTGTCCGTACGTTATTTTCATAAGAATAACGTACGGACAAGGCTGTCCGGGGATGGTTCCCGGACATCCTTGTCTGTACGTTGCTTTTTTACAAAAAAAAATAACGTACGGACAAGGCCGTCCGGGAACTATTCCCGGACACCCTTGTCCGTAAGCCAATTAACTGAGGGGTTGTTCTGGGTTTTACAAATTTTTTAAAAAAATTTGGGGGTGGGAATAGCAAAAAATACGGTGAAAAAAGTAAAGGTCAGTCACTAAACCATAGGTATTGAAGGGCCTTGGCTCGAGGTAAACAAGACTGCGAGTTTGCACTATGTTCTCCAAGTTTAAATGGTCTATTAAGAAGGATCTAAAGATAAAAATCATGAAAAAAGGGGACCTAAAACTATATTTCAAAAAGTATCTTAATTTCTTCCTTTGCCACATTATTATGTAAAGATTCCTACAACAAAAAATGATTAGGCCAATCTTGACTTGTAATAAGTAACCTCTATGGCTCTATCCATATGCATCTTCCGTTAGGGAAGGCTTTTTTTAATGTTCCTTTCACGTGTTAATTGTTGCCGTCGGGCAAATTTCAACATTGTTGTTTCATTTTTTTTATCTGGTTAATTCATACATGTATATACAAATATTACAAGTGCAACTTATTCTATTTGTTGGGGATAATAATTGAATCCAAGTGCAATAGGTACCTAAAAATTACCCGACCTGCAAAAATTAATGGGAAAAGATTTAATTAATTGCCCTGAAAATGTTAGCCTTCACCGTGACAGATTTATTTATTTTATTTTAAGCATTGCCAACATCAAAGGCAGAAACTTAATTCTCACATAACATTTTCAAAAGATAATTTACAACATTTCCCTTTATAGACAGATGAAACCAAACATAATACTAAGTTTCTGCACAGTTTTCTGACCATCTATCTATGAACTATATTATATATATATATATAATTAAGTTACACTGAGACTATGAATTTTGCAAACTATCCTCCCCCTCCATTCGCTGTAACAGTTCTAATATACTTCCAGCTTTTCTCTTAGCTCTATCAGTTCCATTTTCTGATAATTCCTGCAGTGCTTGTTCTGCACCATCTTCCTTTGCTAGTTTCAATTGCAGTAGATCTCCTGTGCACAGTGACCACAAGACAGCAGCAGCATTCTCCCGGTTACGTGGTGACCCGGTTCGTATAACATCAACAAGAGTAGGGATTGGCTCAGCCTGACCAATTGCTATCCTTCCTTCATGATGGCTTGCAAGGATTGCCATTATAGCTAGTGCTTCATCTACCATCCCACCCCCAGCATCCTTTAGAAATTGTATCAGTGGAACCACTATACCAGCTTTCACAGCTCTTGCTTTGTTTCCCTGATATATAGATAGATTAAAGATAGCAGTAGCAGCATCCTTCTTACCTCTGGGAGTACCTTCACAAAGTAACTTTATAAGGGCTGGGATGGCTCCAGCTGCACCTATTGCAACTTTGTTCTCATCTAGAACAGATAAACTGAAGAGAGTTGCAGCTGCATTTTCTCTAGCCTCCATGCTGCCATTTTTCAGTACATCTACAATATCTGGTATAGCTCCTGCATTTACTATAGTTCCTTTGTTACTCTCATTGATGGAAAGATTGAGAAGTGCTGTAACAGCATGCTCCTGAGTTCGAGGATCTGTGGAAGACAACAATTCTACAAGAAGTGGTATTGCTCCTGCCTCAGCAATACATACTCTGTTATCTGCATTCCTCTTCGCCAGCAACCGGAGCTCACCAGCAGCTGCCCTTTGCTGTTCTGTGTCATTGCTCGATAGTTTATCCAATAAAGCTTTAATAGCAGTTCTGTCACAATCTGAAAGACTGCTTCCAGATTTCTTTGTTCTACAGTTCCCTTGCTTCTTTGGTAGCTCAACGCCATTGCTTTCACACCATAAAGCAATCAGACTCTTCAAAACATAATTAGGAGTAAGGGCTGTATGCAAAAGCGTCTGCTGAGTCTTGGGGCAGGTTCTGTGACCAGCATCAAGCCATTTTTGTATGCAGGATCTTTCATATGTCTACAAAAGCAAGTAGAAAGTCTATGAATAATCATAAGTGACACCATTTGAACAGTGCAACACAAAAGGGAAATTCTGGACAATACCTGACCAGTAGAGACAATTACAGGATCTTTCATCAGTTCAAGAGATATAGGACATCGAAAATCATCTGGGATTACAGGAGACCGGTGCTTAATTGACCCTTTTTCGGATTCCAAGGTGTCAACTTCAGGATTTTCTGTGAGCACACAGTCCTTCAGTTTCCTAAGAAGTGATGAGATTGTTTCAAAACAGTCCCCTAGTTCTCCATCACTTGCGATAACCAATTCATGTAATTCAGTAGACTCTTTCTTGAGGTCATTTATAGTCCTCAAATGCAACTTCTCAGAGAGTCTTTTGAGTATAGCAGGATCAGGGTCTTTTTCCTTTTGTGCTACTGCCATATCCACGTCTAGTTGTAAATCAGCAAATTCTGATTGAGATTTGGCTCTTTTGAATTGAGCATGCACCAGTTCAATCTGAAAAAAGATTAGAACAGTTGTTAAAAACATGGCACATAATTATCTGTCAATTGATGCTACCCTTTGTTTTTGCCAGAAGCATCACTTATAAAAATTTACAAGCACAGCAATCAAATATTAGTAGAAAAGGAGCAAATTTTTGGTACTCTTGGAGTACCTACTCCGCCCTTCAATAACTGCCTTAAATAGGTAGTTTTCTTTTATTTTATTGTAGAAAAAACTTTTAAAAAGGGGGGAAAATAACCATACATGTCCAAGTGTCATAGTTATAATAAAGGGAGTATGTACTCCCAAGAGTACTGAAAAAAATTTCGTAGAAATGATGTGAAAAAGTTTGAATTGCCATGGAATTGTATGTGGTATTGTCAGTTTCCTTCCAATATACCATAAAAATTACCTGTTCTTGAACTTCCTCTGATATATCAAGTTCATTGTATGAAATTTCATTCAATGCAGCTTCAATTTTTTCAGTTATTTGTTGGAACTTGTCTACTGTTTCATTCCTCTGCAAAGCCTGTGACATGTAAAGCACTAATTAGATTAAAATTAACAGTCTTCATCAACTAACATGTTTGGTAAACAAAAGTGAAATTTGAAATATAGTCAGCTAGTTCACCGTGCACACATGGAAGGAAGAAACTTGCTCAGGTAAGGCCTGGTTTCAGGAATACACTATTTTTCAGAATTTAAACATTCATTCCCAGTACCAACGCTTCAAATTCAAGGAACAACCTCCACTTATGTAATTGGATATTCATGCAATTAAATTTGGAAATTTTTGCATACACATATGAAGACCTTAAAATTGAAGCAAATGAAGATTTCTCTAATTACGTCCAAAAGAAAGATACAGGTAGAAAGTATTGGCATCTCATTCACATACAATACAAACACAAGAAGATAAGAGTCTCACCAAAAACATTAAGTTTTGGTAATTGGCAGTTTGGTAGTGTTAGGATACAGGCAAATTATGAGACAGAATTTTATTTTTATCAATTTTCTCAAAAAGCAATCACCCCAAAAACAAAAAAATTGGCATCTCTTATACGAAAACATAAAACTTTTCATGATTTTTCTCCCACTTCAAGAAAAACAACCACCTACAAAACTGAGTCAACTAATTGTTTCTAAAAACGAAACACCAAAAGCACAAAAAATTCAATCCTTTTTGGGGGGCTGGGGGAGCTCATCAGAATCAGAAAGCCATACCAGATAAAGCTTACTCCCTTGGTTCACAGACTTTAGAAGGGTCATAGCTGAATCCAAAGCAACCCTGAGAGATTCAAAGGCTCCAAGCTGTTCATCGTTGAGGGACTCATCACTGTCCTTCAATTCCTCAAACAGAGGACTCAACAGCTTCACCCTTCGAACCAAATTCCCATACATCCTCTTGTAAACGTTCTGGCATTCCGGCAACCCAGAAATCTCCTTGATGGACTCAACCAAACGACCCACAACCTCAGCCTTCGGGTTCTCGCTCCCACCCATTTTAAGACACGCAGAGAAAAAGTCAAAGCTGAAAACTTTGGCAACAAGATCAGAGTTGCTTCAAATTTAGAGGCTGATCAAGGATACCCAGATGAGGGAATTGAGGGAAATTATCAAAGACGGGGAGGATCACGATGGAGACTTGAAACCACCATGAATTGCACAGAACAGAGGAAGAAGGTTGTAGTTGTATTACCTGAGAGGGAATTTGAGGAAGAGAATGAAATTGGAATTGGAATTGAAGAACAAATATTTATGTTAGACATAGTTTTTGTCCTTGACCTTTTGGAAAAGGTCTTTGCCTGGTTTCCTAGGTAAGACTGGAACAGAGCCAACGGTAGTCTCATTCTCTCACCTCTGTCCAAATTGTTTTTTGCAGAATATTCTCTTTTTTTTTTTTCCCTTTTTTTAGTTTATGTGTAAACTTATCTATAACAAATTTTGATTCCAATGCCATATGTATCGTGTAAATTTTAATGAAAATAGTTGTTTAACGAAGAGTTTTATAATTATAACTTTTTTTAAAAACCAAAATTGGTTAGTAAAATGGGTATTTCCTTTGAAAAAATTATTAATGTATTCATCAACATTTTGTGTCAATTTACATTTTAAATTTTTTAACATAGAAAAACAATTATAATTATATAAAGTGTAATAAATATTTGTAGATAATTAGAGAGTATAAATTATTTTCAATTTTCAAATATTTAAATAAGTATTTATCTTTTATATATTTATTCTCTAGTTTTTACTAATTAAAAATTATGATAACCATCAATGAGGTTGGTTCGAGTGGATGGAAAAAATTCTCCTTAGAAAAGCTAGCCACATCATAACGTGATGTTCTCGGCTCAAGTAGGATTGTTTTTCGTAAATGATACATGTGATTTAAATAAAAAAATTATAATAACCTAAAAATAAGAGAGACAAAAGTAGGAATCCCCTTTTAAATAATAGTGTGTATATATATACATCAATTAAGATAAAAAAAAATGATAGCTTTTAATATTATTAGCAATTACTAGTATATGTAAAAATATATGTTTTGTATCATATTTTAGGTTTGTGTTCTAATTACTGATCATGGAGTTTTTTTAAAAAAAAAAAAATTGGATACTAAAATAAGAAATCCTTTTATAATTATAAATATAGCCAGATATAACATATCTCTTTATAAATTAAATTAATAGAACTAGGCGTTTTCCTCTTAAAAATAAAAACATAAATTAAGATTAAAGTACAATGATATTGTAGCCAAAAGAAAAAAAAAGATATTTATAATTTTAAAAAAACAATTATTATTGATTGATAGCAACTAGTAACCTCAAAGATTCCCCTTCGGAGATTTTAAAAAGAAAGGTGACCCAAACATGGACATGCATCTTAGCGGTTTTAGGATTAATTTCAGATACTTAAAAACTCAGCAATCCATAAATAATTTTACTTTTAAGAATTATTATTATTTATACAGCTGTTGAGCACAATTTTACTAGTGGTTTCTGGCTTGGGTTTTCTTTCGAAATCTAAACTGCAAAATTCTACCACTATGGCCCTTAAATTCTTCATCTTTTGACAATCGAAGGTCTTAAGGTGAGTTGTCAATTCGAAACGCAAACTGTATTATCGTAATTGTATTAATTTGAAAATACTTTTGAGAAACGCAGTTTTTTCAATCATGATTTTGAAAACGGCATATAAATAAACTGTTAACAGAAAAGTATATTTGATAAACCTTTGCCGACATATCATGATGTAGTCAACTGCGTCTTATATAATACGCGTGACCAGCCAGCCCACTAAATTAAACGATAATTTCGTGACCACAGCCCTCAACCTTGGCCTTTTTTTTTTATTTTCTATTTTTCTCATAAACAAAATTGAATTCGAAAAAACAATTGAAAAAACTGAGGCAAAATATTGCAATATCATTTCCCATTTGAGATGGTCATCAATCATGTCAGCCTTAGCCATCCCATGTTGGTGGAGTATAAGAAATGCAAGAGTTGGTGGGCTCCGTATATTTTATTTAAAAATTATTAACTTTCGAAATTTATTAAATTGATTATACAATACAAAAAACTTAGGTAAGTGGTAGTATAGGCTGCAAAGCTTAAGCTACCCAAATATCTCAATTAAGCCTCTCTCTTTCTCGGATCAAGGATCAAGCTTAATGTTTGTATCATGTATTAAAAGATGTTTATTCAGATAAATTGTGTAAGTAACTTTTTAATAAATTACTATGATTTTATTCGTACCCATCAATTATGAAAGCTTTAATTTGTATAAAAAAGTGAATGTGAAATTATAATCTAAAGTAGCGGTACTAACATGGGTGACAGGTCAGTACGTGCAGAAGGCAAATTGAAATTTAAACAACACTAACAACTAACATCAAAATATGTTCAATTTAGCCATCATGATTTGTGGGTCTCACAAAGCATGGTCTACAACCACCCAAATCCAATGCATTGTATGTCTGACATGGCATCCTTGATGACATTACAGCTTTAACTGAATTTGAATAGAAAAAATAAAAGACCAGGGGATATGAAATCATAATAGACATGGCATGGCACATAGTTGTGGGTCTCACAAAGCATAGCCTAAGGTTAAAGATATATCATCTGTATGACATGGTGTCCATGATATTATTACAGGACCATGGATATCTAATCACAATATACATAAAAGAGAAATGTTAATTGTACAACAAGATTGAACAATGATACATACAACAATGAGAGGGAACTAGATAGAAGTGTGATATGTGATGGATAGGTAAAGAGGGAGGAAAAAAAAAAGTTGTATGTTTTGGTTGTATGCACAATGGGTCTCTACATAAAAACATAACTCATACATTACAATTTTAAAGGATCCAAAGCAAATGCAAATCCTTTAGTGAGCTGCGTTCTGGCTACATCAAGTAACTGATGGGCGAGGCAGTCTTTTGGCGATTTCCTGTGAAAAGAAACATGTCAATATTTAAGCTTAATGGGAATGTCCAAACTAAGCTCTGCCTATGAAACACAGAAAATGTATGAAATTAATAATATGATATTATCAAATGGGGATGTAGAGAAAAGATGAACTACTGACAAGCTATTAAGCTCAAGGCAACGCATTATAAAAGACCGGTATGCCCAAAAAAGCATAAATTGCATACTGCATGAGCGATGTACAAATTGAAAAACACTGCATAAGCAGGAAAATTTTCAGTCCCTCTTAAGTACAGAACATACTCCTTAAACAACACCAATCAAATTCAACCCAACTTGAACTTAAATTTTGCAAGATGTCTTTAACAAGTTAACAGCACACCAGGACATTTAGGGAACACAAACAAAAAGGGAAATGAATCAAGAGCCAGGATGTGTAGCTTAAGGGAGTATTTGCGAGTTAAAAAATGAAGGGGAAGGAGGGGAAAGGGGGAGGTTTACAGGAAGTTCTTCTCTCCTTTCCCTCCTCTGTGTTTGTGAATGTAGTACTCTCCTCCTATGTTTACAAAGTCCTTCTCCTTCCTCCCCCTTCCTTCCCCCCTTAACCCTTCCATTTCCCTTCCTTTCCTTTCCTTTCCCCTTCTCTCCAAACTTCTAAACACAGGCTAAATGGTACCAAGTCTCTTAAGAAATTATTTGAACTCAGTACTGAATCATTGCCAGGCCACTTTGCATTTTTGACCTCCTTTTAAACCCAAAAAGGGTTTAAAAAAGGGAAAAAAGAAAAAAACTAGTTAAAGACCTGAAATCAGATCAAAATTAAAGGTTTATAATCCCCTGGTAGGCTATATCAATAAAGTTGTAAAATCAGCATTTCTTAAACTGCACTAATGACATAATTAACCAACAGACAACTTATATCAAGTTCCCTAGATCCCTGCCATTAAGTTTTCAAATAAAAAACTTGAGATATGGATATTTTTTTTCCTAAGTAACATTCTTGAAGGAGGCTATTTAATATAGGAGTCATAGTTTGATTTGAGAGCTTCAAACTTGACATAAGTTTTGTCCTTAATTAATCTGTAGCTAATGCCATATATCATGAATAAAGGCAGCATTCCAATTTTGAGGCCACTCTCAAAATTATTTTAAGGATTCTAGGTCAGAAACAGCAGGCACTTAAAACATACATATCATAATTTCTGAATAATAAAGTGGTGTCATTTTCATAGTAAAAAATCATGTTTGGTTGCACACTGCACTTATTATCTTTCTTTAGTATCCTCAGTATATAATCAGCAGGCATCCAATGCTTGCAATTGAGAAGCTTGGTCTTTTTCAGATGTAGAAGGCTAACTAGAAGTTGGTGCTTTCCAGCATGTTTGTTTAACTTCTCTACAAGTAGCAGCTTGCATGGCCTTAAAATGTGATCTAGGCCATAATAATTCTCTTTTCTTGGCCTAAAATACTTTTTATTGGTTAACTCCCTACAGCCTTATGTGTTCCAAGACCAAGATGTTACCTTTGTTGGAAAAGATTCAATCTTGGATTTTTGTAGGATGGGATTCCTATTCCAAGATCATCTTTAGCTCCTCCAATAGGTCTATGAGTTTGCTACAACTATCTTCAGGCAGCAAGAACATCATAGGGAAGCTTGCTAGTAGCATAGTCAACAATGTCCTAAGAGACCAAAGATCAAAGTTAAAACTGAAAATTTACTACTAGCACAGCCTCTGGAAAATCCCAAAGATCTGCAAGTCAATATCAAACAGTATTCCAACAGTTCCTAGCTCTTGAGCATGTTTTGACATAAGCTTCTTGTAGCCAATTTGTAGAGCATACCATTAAACAAACAAAGCTTCATACCACATGCTCAGTATCAAATCAGGACCATGTCATTTAGGTACCTCATATTCAATCATAAGTTACATCAATTCCCAAATCATTTTATGATACTTCTTTTATGTATAAAAGATAAAACCGTGAACATAAATATTTATCTTAATATGGTTCAAAATAATTGTAGAGTCGCCAAAGGTAAGATGTGATCATGTTCATTCCTAATTGCCATAACAATCAAAACCACAGACTACTTTCTATTGTTCATCCAATTTCATTCTTGCCAAATACAAAATGTCATGATCAATTTTAAAATTGAATAACTGAAAAGAAGTAAACATCGTAAGTACCTCAAACAGTTCATTTATATTATCAGCTGTCTTTGCAGATGTCTCTATATAAAACATTCCGTTCTTCTCTGCATACTCAATGCCATCCTACAAGGAAACAAAAAGGAAACTAAATGAGAAAAACAAGTGATTGTTTTGTTTATCATAGTTATATCATTGAGATTGTTCCACTACCTGAGCAGCCACTTCCCGCTTCTCATTAAGATCAGCTTTATTACCGACCAATGCCATTACTATATCAGGGCTTCCATGTTTTTGTAGCTCCTAAAAAATTGCTAATATTTCAGCTTCTAAAACAAAATTGATATAAAATGTAGAAACTTAAAGCTATCCCAATCAAATGAGTCTAGTTACCATATAAGATATAACATATATAACAGCATATGACCAATGCCATTACATCAAATAGATAGGTGCCATTTATGAGTTTGTCAAACATAATTAGCTATTTTTTTATTCTTTACATAACTTTTCCAACAACTTATCCATATTCATAGCGATCAAATTTTTCCAACTCCATCAGAAGCCAACAAATGCAATTGTATGTGCAAAAAGAAGAATGCAGGAAAGCAGTCCATTTCAATCTCTGTAGGGGCAGAGAATTGATTATGTATAACGTAGAAGTACATGGAACAGACAAGGATGAGCCACTTCACTGTGAAAATGGATTTTGTGAACAATTCAACATATTTAACTAACTAGTAATTATATACATATTTATTGGCACTATTAACGCAGGTATTATGAACTTCTTGTGTCTTTCTACAAACAATAACAAGAGTCTTTCCAAATTAGGTGGAGTCCGCCACATGGATTAAATGATACCATTGTGTTCTATCAAACACTAGGTCTTTGGAAAGGCCATTTTTCTTGGTCTTCCCCAGTAAGTATTGTGCTATCCTCTGATCAATTCTTCTTACCAGGGCCGCTATTGGTCTTCTACCCACATGGTCAAACCATCTTAGGCCCGATCATGCATATTTTCCTCTACATGCAAGGTTGTCAAAACCACGATTATACTCATAGGATCACATAATCCTATGAGTTCTGCTTCCATCTACAAGCTTGTCCCCAGGTAAGATCGCTTCTCTGCTGGATTGTAGTAGGATTGCCAGGAAAAATTACAAGATTTTATGAACTGTATTTTTCTGAGCTTGTGACCAATGAATGGGACTGGGATTCACGGGTCGGGTTTCATGACCTGGGTTAAGAGAACCCACGATTCCCTCCCTCAATCAGACCTAATCAGCCTCCCTTCTTATTCCCTCACTCACCCAACCCCCTCCTGCCTCTCTTTGTCCTACTTTTTCAGAGACTCCCTCTGAAACTCCCACAGTCACGCATGCATCTCCCCCTCTCTGTCACCTCAAGCTCAACTCTCAAGTCCTAAGCTTCTGCATAGCTCTCTCCAGTCCACCAGCTTCGATCTTTCTGTTCTGATTTGCCTCAGCAATCAAGCCCCTCTTTGGTCTCGTACAAGTGTTTTACTCCCCCGCTCTGTTCGTGCTTCAACCTGGACACTCTTCTTTCCATTTTTTGTAATCTGAAACTCAGCTGGGTTTGTTTTGGGCTTCATTTAATAAAACCTTTGTGCAGCATCTTTTATCTCTATATTATATTCTCCTGTTCTTTTAATGATTATTATTAAATTATTAAATATGAAATAAACATAAGAGATATTAATAATATAATAATTACAAAATAAATATTTAAATTTTACTTGAATTTTAGTGATGTTATTATACTTATTAGTATAATTAGTTATTGATATTATCATATTTTATATTAAAAATACATTTTTATATTTTTTTAGGATCTTAAGATTCTCATCATGATCCCACGTTTTATGATCTTTCATCCTTCTCCTAATCCTAGGTAGGATTTTGATTTGACAGCCTTGTCTGTGTGTTACTCCTACTGTTTCTCTAATATACTCATTCTTGATCTTATTTATTTTGTATGTCCATAGCTTTCTACTTCAAATTTTCAAATCATTTGTTTGTCAATAAACCTCTAAAACTGCAAAAGCCAGGGCACTGCTACTTAAAGGTACCACAGCTTCAATGCACATTTGACATTTCATTCCGTCTCTTACCTCTCATCTACTCCAATATAAAAACCAATGCTTTCACATCCTAGCCACCACATAATGAGCATCCTATTCCAGATGACAGACAGAACAGACTGGTCTTTTAACCTCCCCATTGCTCGTTGTGAGGTAAGGATGTTTCCATCAAACCACAAACCCGCAATACACATCCATCTGGTGACTTACAATTATCAAGTTCTAATGATTATAAATGAAGTGGAAGAAAATGGGCAGGCTCTATTTGTCATTGTAAATTTTCAGACTATAATATAAGGATTTGTTGGTTATTCACATCATTCAAATAACTGCACCACACAAGAAATGACAATTTAGATATAGAACCATGTAATAACTGTAAATCTACCTTAACCCAGTACTGTGCTTTGCTGAAAGAATCTGGGCTTGTTATATCATAGACAATAACTGCAACTGCTGCACCACGGTAATACAGTGGTGCCAATGCAGCATACCTGGAAATAATTGAAAATCAAATTTTACTTCAGAATGTCTTTCTTGTAGGAAAAAAAAGACAAAATTATGAAAACAGAATATGTAGTTGAGCACTCCTAATAGTTTATACAATAAATTGTGTGTAAACTGGAAAGATAAATGAAAGTTACCTTTCTTGACCAGCAGTATCCCATATTTCAAACTTGACTGTTGTAGAGTCTTGCAAAGCTATTGTTTGTGACAAAAAAGACGCTCCGACAGTTACCTTACATTACAAAGTCTAAAAAATATAAGAACCCTACTATGGAATAATTAGCATATCTAGAGAATACAACAAATTTAGTTCGTAGTCCATGTTAGGAAAATTTACATTAAAAAGAGATGAGTAATAAAAGCAACACATTCTTACCTTGGATGTTGGATCAAACTGACCACGAACAAATCGTAGAACAATACAGCTTTTACCAACACCAGAATCACCTAAGAGAACAAGCTGTATTCAGCGACAATTAAGGGTTAGTTACTGTGTCCTATAAAGATTAAACAAGAAAATATCAGTGGTGTAACAGAAGAATTTTTTATGATTATTTTCAACTAAATCCCTTTATCCTTCAAGGACTTGCTAAAGTCAAAAGTAGTACCATATGCAGAAATTGCTGTGAACCATATCAATATTCATTCTTACCGATTTTCCATAAACAATTGTACTAATTGGTCTCTAAATCCTTCACTTCTCTGAACTCATTATAACAAGGGAGTGATTATAAATTTGCAATTAGATAGGATAGGATAGGATAGGAAGGATATATGACTGTTATTTGTTTGTAGCCGGTGCTTGCACACACAATCTAGTACTTGCAGATACCTGGTTAGTTTGATGCAAAACTAAAGCGATGAAGATTACAAAAGAAATATTAGATTTTCATCTATGACCATATTTCCCATTCATTCTTTATTTGGTAGTGGATCAAATTTCTGTCTAGTAAATAAAGAGATAAAGATTACACAAAATATAAGATCTTTATCCATTGTCATATTTCCACTCAGTCTTTCTTTGATTAAAGGCCATAATTTTATCATCAACTCCAATCATTCTTTCAGAAGATCAGATTTCCGCCTAGTGAACCATTTCAACATTCTTCAATAATTAAAAAGAACCAAAACATGTCACAACTAACAAAGAACGCACAACAACCAAAAGAGACTAATATATCAAAATCAAGATAAACTTCCGGTTCTCAAGTTTCAGACTTTTAGATAATTGACAACATTATTATATTCTCTTTCATCATTCTTGGGCTTTGTTGAACTGATTTGTCTTGGATATCAACTCAAAATATTAGAGGAAATCTTTCAAATTTCTTTTTATGGCTATTATTGAGATTTTTTTTGTTTCAGCACATGAATATTTTTAACATGAGGAATGCTAGAAACACTCTCCAACACACTCTTAATTATTGGGTGAAATTCATGTAGGTTGCACTGGGGGTCCCCATTCCCTATTTTGTGGGACCCACTCCCAATTTGGTAGGATATGCATAAATTTTACCAAATAATAAAGAGTATGTTGAAAAAAGTGTGTTAGAGAATGTGTTGCAAGTATTTCATTTTAAATGTGTTAGAGAATGTATTGCAAGCATTTCATTTCATAACACTGGTAATGCCCATCTCCAAAGCAAAAGTGTCTGGCTCCATGTGGTACACAATTTCAAGAAAGACTGGTTGTGTGTGAAAATAATCATCATTGACATGTATACATGGTTTCAGTGTACTCCTTCTGCGGATGTAGTTGCATGTCTGACAAATGAATGTAAGATGGTTCATTTCTATTTCTACAGTATGATAAGTCATGAAACAGAAACTCCTATAATTCTTTTTCATACTCCTGGCAAAGACTTATAGCATATCTTACTTACAAGATGGTTTACTGTAAAGAAAGTAAGTGTACTAAATAATTCACTTCATTCCAAAGGAACAGAAAATGAACAGAATTAAATGGTGCATTAAGCTTTCAGTGTAAACTTTAATAAACTTCGTTTGTTATTTCCTTTTCCTTTTTTTTCATCAGAAAAGAGTCGCTCTATCCAAATAAAAGCTGAATTAATTACTCAATAAATAGACAAAGTATGCTCTACAAGGAAAAGGTTTGAAACAGAATTGCACAAAGCTATTCAACAGACATGAGTCCAATGTCAGACACCAGAGGATCACAACAATTCAAAATTATTTGAGACAAGGTGGAAGCAAAAATCCAGGAAATGAATCATTTGAGCTTCCCTCTCCTAATATTTACTTCCTCAGTAAACAAGAAATTAAAAATTTATAAGAAACAGGTAAAGGAATGAAACCATGTTGAGAATTTTTATTATTATTAAAAAGAATGGCTTTTCAAAAATAAAGAAATTGGCAAAATATCACCAATCCAATAACTCTGCACGTAAAATACCTTGACACGTAGGTTCTTGGCGTCCTGCCCTCCACCATTCTCCGAATTGGCTCGACCCAATTGCCTTGAATCTCTATCTGAAAACACAATCAATTTCACCCAAAACCCCATCAGACCTAAAACTCAATAATTGCTTCTAATTACCGAACCCCATTAAACTAAAACCCCAAAATCACAAATCAAAACCACAATTAGTCAAAAAATAATAACTTTTTCAACCCCTTTTCAGCTCCAGGGCTAAATTAACAACAAAACATGAGAATTTCAACACAAGTCTAAAACTTTACCCTTAAATGCAAAGAGAGAGGGAAAAAGAAAGATAAAACGAACAGGAGTAGAATTTGATTACCTGGAAGGGAGGACCCGCAACCCATAGCGAGAGGAGAAGCTTTGCAACTGGGTACAAATGGGTGTCGTTAATAAATGAATAATGAAAAGGGATGCTGCCCACACCACTGGTTTAAAAAAATTGGACCTTTTTTTGTGTTTTGTTTGTTTGTGCCCACAAAAAATGGTGGTGTGCCAACGGAGCACACAATCTGGGAAAGTTGAGCGTTCGTTGATGGAAGCTTGAATGAATGATGGAAGTCTCTATATCGTGCTTTCCGTGAGGACGAGGATTTCCACTTCCCCTCCCCGTAAAGTTAATGCCAAAACCCAAAAAAAAAAACGATTTTTTTATGTTATTTGTCTTTTCTATTTTATGGAAATAGATGATAAGAGAAAAAACATTTGCTTTTAGAAAGTGGTGTAGACAAAGTAATTAGTGGACAAAATAATTTATTCCCTTGCACTTAAATACTTCAATTTCAAAATTTAAGGTTGTACTTAATTAAAGCACGCTTGTATTTAGGTTGAGTTATTTAAGTTCATATAATATGGATTTGGAATCATGTTCTATTTTCATATTCATGTATTGATCACCATTGGGGGTTGGTTTAAGCGGTACATACTTTATTTGATGTAAATCCATATTCGAGTCTTTCTATGTGATTCTAAACATATTTGTATGCTTTTGTCAAGTGTGATTTTGACTTTTTTTTTTTAATATTTAGTTGCTCTAAACTAAAATTGATTTTAACTCTTTACTTAAATCCAAGTATACATAATAAAATGTGTATTTTGGGTGAGTACTTATAAATTTGAATTTGAATGGGTTTAGTTTTTGTAGAATTAATTTTACTTAAGAGTGAGTTTGAAGTGATGTAATTTATATTTAGAAATTATTTTATTAAAAATAAAGTTATAGTAAATTTCAATATCAAATTTTCAACCCAATGTGAAAATTATTGTATATAAGGTTTGCTAAAATGTGAGTTTAAAGGTAAAATCAATTGTGCTATAAGTAACCAGATATAAAAAAATGTTAAAATCACGTTTGACAAAGTTAAATGCACATGAATCTAAACATGCTAAAATTTTAACTTTTGAATTGTGTGTTTACAAATTATATTGATTTATACTATAGATTTACTTTTAAGACAAAAAGTTATAAATATAAATTATATCACTTCAAACTTTCTTGTAAGAGAAATATCTATAAATTAAATCGAACTCTTCAAACATTCATCCAAACACATGTTTGAAATATTATATGATTTTTATTCCATGTGAAAATACTTTTAGGATAACTTAAAAATATCAACAAAATAAGAATATTATATATGTATTACAAGAGTGGTTAAAATGCTAGTTTATTAACAAGTGGTGTTGGTGCGAATAAAAAAGACTTAATTAATTGATGTGGTTTTTGGGAGGAATGGTGTAATTAGCAGTAAATAAAAAAGCAATAATTGCAGATATGGTTGTTGGGAGGAATGGTGTAATTGAGTGGCGGTGGAGTTGGCGTAAAGGTGGTCTAATGGTTTGGGAGCTTCAATTACTTAATTCTGTTGTGGAAGAACTTAAAAATACAGTCTTAAAGCCACGTGTGTCTTGTTGCTGGAGATGGCTAGCTGATCCTGAAGAATTGTATTTAGCTTCATCAGCATATAAGGTTATCAGGAATGACAGGATTTTTGCATCAAGTGTTCTATTTCAAAGGATTTGGTCAAAGGTTGTCCCATCCAAAGTCACGGCTTTTGCGTGGAAGGTCATTCTAGACAGGATTGCATCCAAACAAAATCTTTATCGGAGGGGTGTTATCCCGAATACTCAATTGGCCTGTCTACATCTTAGGACTTCGATAGAAACTATTGAATATTTATTTTTTGAGTGCCCAAATGTTTATAGGCTCTGGATGTTATGCTTTAATTGGCTAGACTTGACTACAGTTGTTCATGATAATTGTGGTGTGAATCTTGAACAATTCTATGGTGTATCTTACTGTTCTACCACTAAAAAGGATTGTTGGGTTACTATTTGGATGGCAGCTATTTGGACTATTTGGTTGTCTGGGAATGATTTAATTTTTTCCTCAACCAACTCTTCTACTAATGAGTTGTTAGCCTTGATTCAGATCCGGTCATGGAGATGGTTAAAGGGTAAACACAAATCTTTCTGTTTTGATTTTGGGTCACGGTGTTCTGACCCAACTGCCTGCCTCATGAATTAATGTCTATTGGGTACCCCTGTTATCTACTGCAGCGTCCAGAAATATGGGTACATTATGTGTTAAGGCCTCTTGTTGAAATTCTACTTGGTTTATAATTTGCAACCAACCTATGATTCTGATTTGGTACCTGCAGAGTTTGATTTCGCTATTTGACTTAGCATTTAATTGATGTAGGTTATGTATCTTATCATGTGCTCTTGTCATGTATTTTCTTGTAGTACTTGTTTATTTCTACTTTTAGTTCAGGTGGTTTGATTAGTTTCCTGATGGTCTCCTTTGTTTTTTTAGCACTTGCTTAGGTCTATATGGGTTGAAGTACCCATTGTACTCCCTCTTAATATAATTTTACTTATAAAAAAAATTGATGTGATTTTTAATTCAAACATTCTTTCACTCAGAATTAGTCAACTAAAATATCTTTTTTTTTTCAAAAATTGAAAAAATTCATATTTCCCCTGTTCAAACCTCGGTATCTTTTTTTGACAAAATCCATAAAATTTATCAAATTTCTATTTAATTTTTAACTTTTAAATATTTAATACTATATCATTTTTCAAATTTACTATAGACCGTGAAATATCAAAAAAGAAAAAAAATAGAATTTTAGTAAAAAATCTCAATAGAACCATATTTTCTTGGTTTGAAAAATAGAAGAATTTAATTAACTTATAAAAAACATAAAGAATCAAAATTACAAATAACATAAAGAATAAGAAATATAAAAGTACACTTAAACCAAGACTAAATATATGATTAGTTTAAGGTACACAAATAAAAAATTTGTGTATTTGTACCTAAGTTGAATATAGTTATTGGATATATATTATTCAGGGGAGGAGATTTAATTAGCGAAGTATGTTTGGTGTGATAGTAAATCACAAATATACATTGTTGTCATGATTACAACAACCTCAATGTGTGTTTTGTGACACCCTTCTACCCCAATCTCTACTACAATCAATAAATCGAAATATAGAGGAAAGTTGTAATCCACATCGGGTAAAAAGGTTCACAATTCTCACTTTAAAACGTCATTTGATTTAAAGTCAATTCAATGTAAATAAAAGGTAAAATCCATGGTTTCAAAATCTAGAATATCAAAATATTAACGTCATAAAAATCTCTCTTGGCCATGTAAGGCACTTAAAACAGTTTTCCTAAATCTCTACTCAATAACATGAATAAAAGTAAACCCCTATTATTAATGCCCTGATGTCACATGTATCAGAGTGAGACCCCTTTCTTTTCAAAACTCGGCACATTGCGTGTCATCTTCATCACCTATAAAATAACCACAAAGAGTACGACGTTGAAAAGAAAACCAACTTATACATGCAATGCAGAAGGCTACCCTATCCTCACCCAACACATAATCATCATCATCAATTTCACCACATAATCATTATCATTCATATCAACTCACACTCTTATTATTCAACATATTAACTCATCACAAATATATAATTCACACTTCTCAAATCATCAAGAACACACTTTTTACACTTTACACATTAATATAAATTCACACACAATAACTCTTCCTAAGGATCATGTTTGGAACTCCGCACAATGGGCGCACCTCATCAATCCTCTTTGTTGTTACCAATGATGGTCCTATCGTTAACGCCTACTATGGCCGATAGGTTGCACAGTTATACACCCCTCTTGGGCCCGTGCAAACACATTCGCCCCCCGTCATCACCACCACCTCTATTGGGCTAGATGACTCGCATTGAAAACACTCCCTCTTGAAGTAAATGCATCGAATGTCCCCCATCATGGTCATCACCCCCCCACTCTAGGGCATATGCTAGCCACGTTTGGCTTATGCATCACACACATCTCATATCTCAATGTTATGCTCAATGCAATCATCATACATCATATCTCTCACACAATCTCTATGCTCAATGCAATCATCATACATCATATCTCTCACACAATCTCTATGCACAATGCATAATCATCAATTCACATATATCTCATACAATCTCTATACTCAAGACATCATCATCAATTCACATATATCTCATACAATCTCTATACTCAAGACATTATCATCATTTCACATATATCTTATACAATCTTTATACTCAAGACATCATCATCATTCACATATATCTCATACAATCTCTATACTCAAGACATCATTATCATTCACATATATCTTGTTATTATATTTTTATAAAATAATAATAATTGTTTTATGATTGTAACGTTTTTTATTTGATTGCAAGAATTGATTAGATTGATTGTGTTGTAAAAATCAACATGCATGTAAATCTCTATTTATTACTCCAGCTAATCAGAATCAATTTGAAACATTCAAATTGATACTATAACAATCAATCAAATTTATATACATTAAATAGAAACGTTGAAAACATAAAACGGAAAGTATCTGTGTACTATCATTTACGTTTTTAATTCCAAAAATAATTTAATATCATTATCAAATTTTAATTTCTTAAACTGTTATAATTTTATAATAATAATAATTCTATTATATATTATAGCTAGTCAGGTAATAGAGTGTATATCTTAATCTTTCTTTTACATTCTAAATTATTTCTAAAAAATTCTGGGCAATAGAAAGGTGTTGGGGTGGAACTCTGTCTCTATTCTGTGCAGGAAAAAGAGACTAAATCAGTGATAGCTGGACTGTTGTATCCTGGAGGTGAACGCGTCGAGACCTACTGCACTGTTGGAGGAAGAACATCTCCCGTGGTGGCGTGAATCACCTTAAAGAGAGCGAAAACGCGCCTGTGGAGACGAAGAATGAGAATGTCAGTGACTTGAACAAGCCATTCCGTTTCAAAGGAACGTACTTTAAAAGATGGCAAGGTAAGGTGTTGTTCTACTTGAGTCTTCTTAAGGTATCCTATGTACTTGGCGAGGAGAGTCCATCAACAAAAGGGGATACCAATGTGATGACTCAAGAAGAACTAAAGAAACATGAAGAAAAAATAGAGAAATGGGAGAAAGATGAGTACTATTGTCGCTATTATCTTCTCAATTGTCTTTTCTGATGAATTCTATGATTATTATGAAAAAACTTATACTACTGCTAAAGATATTTGGGAAGCCTTGCAGAAAAAATGACATTGAAGAAGCTGGTGCAAAGAAGTATGCTGCTAGTCGCTTTTTCCGCTATCAAATGGTGGACGATAAATCTGTGGTGGAGCAAACACAAGAGTTCCAAATGATTGCCCATGAAGTGAAGTCTGAAGGTATTACAATTGAAGATAGCTTGCTCGTGGCTGCTATTACTGACAAACTTCCTCAATCATGGAAGGAGTTTCAGAAAGCCTTACGCCACAGACAAAAGGAGACATCTTTGGTGAGTCTAGTTACTCGAATTCGTGTGGAAGAAGAAGCAAGAAGTCAAGATGCTCTATGCACACAAAATGGAAGCACCAATTATGCCACTAAGGTAAATGTTCTTGGTTCCCATGATACCTTTTTCAAAGGACAAAATTTGAGTAATAATACTCAGTTAAAGCCTAAGAAGAAATTTTTTAAGACAAAAAAGAATCCATTTCCTTATAAAAAAAGGGAACTTCACCCAAAAGAATACACCTTTCCCTAGAGTGGCCCAAACTTCAAATGAGGCATGCTTTGTATGTGGCAAAATTGGCCATGTTGCTAAAAATTGTAGATTCCGGAAATGTGGGCCTGTTGCACAAGCCAACGTGACCGAAGAGCAATTTGTGGCTATGATAACTGAGATAAATGTTGTTGAGAACTCTATGGGATGGTGGGCAGATTCAGGTGCTACTAGGCATGTCTGCTATGACAAAGATTGGTTCAAAAAATATACTCCATATGAAACTCCAAAAGAGGTTATGCTTGGTGATTCTCATACTACCAAGATTTTAGGTGAAGGTGAGGTGGAACTTAATTTCACTTTTGGACGAATTCTGAAATTGACTAACGTGCTTTATACACCTCATATGAGAAAGAATCTCATGTCTTCTTTTCTTCTGAATAAGGCTGGTTTTAAGCAAGTTATAGAATCTGATAATTATGTTATTTCTAAGAATGGGATTTTTGTGGGGAAAGGTTATGCTTGTGATGGAATGTTTAAGTTAAATATTGTGATAAATGAAAATGCTCCAGTTTCTATTTATATGCTTTCTTCTTTAAATTTTTGGCATGAACGTCTTTGTCATATAAATGATAAATATGTTTTGAGAATGAGTAATTTAGGACTTATTCCTAAACTTAATAAAAATTTTGAAAAATGTGAAATTTGTAGCAAAACTAAGATTACGAAAAAATCTCATAAAAATGTCATAAGAAATTCTGAAATTTTAGATTAAATTCATTCTGATATTTGTGAGTTTGATGGAATTTTGACATGTGGTGGTAATAGATATTTTATTACATTTATAAATGATTTTACAAAATTTACATACGTTTATTTGATGAAACATAAAAGCGAAGCTTTTGAAATGTTTAAAATATATTTAAATGAGGTTGAAAATAATTTTGGAAGAAAAATAAAATGTTTACGTAGTGATAGAGGAGGAGAATATATTTCTTCTGAGTTTGATTCTTATATTCAGTCTTCAGGAATTGTTCATGAAATTACTCCTCCTTATTCTCCACAATCTAATGGAGTTGTTGAAAGAAAAAATAGAACTTTAATTAATTTAACTAATTCTATACTTGTTCATGCTCATGTACCTTTTCAATTTTGGGGGGAAACAATTTTATCTGCTAATTATGTGCTTAATAGAATACCTCATAAGAGTTCTAATAAGACTCCATATGAACTATGGAAAT
Organism: Sesbania bispinosa; assembly: GCA_026901365.1. Taxonomy (NCBI): domain Eukaryota; kingdom Viridiplantae; phylum Streptophyta; class Magnoliopsida; order Fabales; family Fabaceae; genus Sesbania; species Sesbania bispinosa. The sequence continues at coordinate 524,507 of QLOH01000244.1, forward strand.
GTCATAAACCTAATCTAAGTTATTTTAGAATTTGGGGTTGTTTGGCTTACGTAAAAATTGTTGATCCTAAAAGAAGTAAATTAGGTGTACAAGCTTCTACTTGTATATTTATCGGTTATTCTCTTAATAGTTCAACTTACAGATTTTTTGATATTGATAATAAAACTGTGATTGAGTCAGTTAATGCTATTTTTCATGAAAATAAATTTTCTTTTAAATTAGAAAATAGTGGGGATAAAGGAAATAAAATTTCTCATGAACCTAGTTCTTCTACTTTATTACAAGTTGAAAATCACACTGAAATTTTACCAAGAAGAAGTAAAAGAACTAGAATTGAGAAAGATTTTGGTCCTGATTTTCTAGTTTATAATGTTGAAAATACAATTACTTTTGAGGAAGCTTTAGCATCACCTGACTCATCTTTATGGAAAGAAGCAATTGATGATGAAATGGAATCTTTAATTTCTAATAAAACTTGGAAATTAGTAGATTTACCTCCTGGTTCTAAAACAATTGGTTGTAAGTGGGTCTTGAAAAAAAAGTTGAAGCATGATGGTACAATTGATAAATTTAAGGCAAGGCTTGTAGCTAAAGGTTTTACACAAAAAGATGATATAGATTTCTTTGATACCCTTTCTCCTGTTACACGTATTACTTCTATTAGATTATTAATAGTCATTGCATCTATTTATAATTTAGTAGTACATCAAATGGATGTAAAAACAGCTTTTTTGAATGGAGATTTAGAGGAGGAAATATATATGGATCAACCTGAAGGTTTTGTTGTGGCTGGCCAAGAAAATAAGGTATGTAAATTAAACAAATCTTTGTATGGGTTGAAACAGCACCAAAACAATGGCATGAAAAATTTGACTCGTGTATGATTGAAAATGGTTTTAGAAACAGTGAATGTGATAAATGTTTATATTACATGTCAAATAAGGATTTACATGTTATAATATGCTTATATGTGGATGATTTATTAATATTTGGTTCTAATCTGTCTATAATTTGTGAAACAAAGAATTTACTTCATAAAAGTTTTGAAATGAAGGAAGCAAATGTTATACTTGGCATGAAAATTACTAGAAAAATTGATGGTATTTTTCTAGACCAGGCACATTATGTGGATAAAATTTTGAAAAAATATAATTATAAAAATTGCAATATTGTATCTACTCCTTTTATTCCAAATGTTCATTTAGAAGCTACTTTAGATGATAACTCTATTGTCAATCAAAAGGAGTATGCTAGTATAGTTGGAAGCTTGAGATATTTGACTGGTTGTACTAGACCTGATATTGCATATGTGGTAGGTTTACTTGGTAGATTTACTAGTAAACCAAATATTGAGCATTGACATGTTGTTGATCGACTTATGAAATATTTAAAAGGCACGAAAAATTATGGGTTATTTTATCAGCGATACCCTACTGTGCTTGAAGGTTTTTCAGATGCAGATTGGAATACTCAATCAGGTGATTCTTTCTCTACTACTGGTTATATATTTACTTTAGGTGGCTGTGCAATTTGTTAGAAATCTAAAAAGCAACAAATAATCGCAAAATCAACCATGGAAGCTGAATTAATTGCTTTGGCTTTGGCTAGTGAAGAGGCTAGTTGGTTGAAAGATTTATTGAGTGAAATCTCTTTCGGGGAGAAATCAATTCCACCTATTTTGATGCATTGTGATAATACCGCTACCATTGGTAGAGTACAAAATCGTTATTATAATGGTAAATCGAGACATATAAAGAGGCAACATAGTTTGGTGAGATCATATTTAAGTAATGGTACCATTCATGTGTCTTATGTGAATACAAATGATAATCTTGCTTATCCTCTTACAAAGCCTCTAAATAGAGAAAAAATTGTGAAAATGTCTATAGGGATGGGATTAAAGCCCAAAGAATAGAAACTACCCTTGAGGATACCCAGCCTAGTGATTAGAGATCCTAAAAGCTAGGTTCAAAGGGAAGAACGAATCTTGAAGTAGTTTGTAAAAAGATGCAATATAAATTTTTTTTTATCCCTATAAATAATATGCATCTTTTCTGCAACGTAGAATAAGGTTGAGTTTTTTTTTAGAACTCTTAATGAAATTTGTAGCTCAATAAGAGTGGGATGTTTAAAGTTGCAGAGATATCCTTGACAAATTTCACCTATATGAGTATTGGGGTGGGGCCGCTCCTAAAGAGATGTTGGGCTTATATATTCTCTTGAAAAAATACTCATGAATCCAGGATGTAGCACAAAGGCCGAAATGTGTGAAGCTTATGAGTTCAAGATTGACACCGAAATATTATGTGCATGATATAACACTTGTTTCCTTTGAAGAAGCTATAGTTCAAGACTATAAGATCACTGCGGGCTCCGGACCAAGTATTATAGAATTGCTAAATGGAAGTTCAAAGCAATGCTACTTTCATAATGAATAATATTTCTTCTATGCCCAATAAAAATTAAACAATTATTTTATAAAAATAAGTGGGGAATTGTTATTATATTTTTATAAAATAATAATAATTGTTTTATGATTGTAACGTTTTTTATTTGATTGCAAGAATTGATTAGATTAATTGTGTTGTAAAAATAACGTGCATATAAATCTCTATTTATTACTCTAGCTAATCAGAATCAATTTGAAACATTCAAATTGATACTATAACAATCAATCAAATTTATATACATTAAATAGAAACGTTGAAAACATAAAACGAAAAGTATCTGTGTACTATAATCTACATTTTTAATTCCAAAAATAATTTAATATCATTATCAAATTTTAATTTTAATTTCTTAAACTGTTATAATTTTATAATAATAATAATTCTATTATATATTATAGCTAGTCAGGTAATAGAGTGTATATCTTAATCTTCCTTTTACATTCTAAATTATCTCTAAAAAATTATGGGCAATAGAAAGGTGTTGGGGTGGAACTCTGTCTCTATTCTGTGCAGGAAAAAGAGACTAAATCAGTGATAGCTGGGCTGTTGTATCCTGGAGGTGAACGCGTCAAGACCTACTGCACCGTTGGAGGAAGAACATCTCCCGTGGTGGCGTGAATCACCTTAAAGAGAGCGAAAACGCGTCTCATCCCACTATCATTGTCAATTTTATTTTTTATTGTAATTTCTTAATTTATCTTCTTTTGTTGTAATTTATTCCAACATATCTCATGCAATCTCTTTTATTCTAATCACACCACATCACATAACAATTATTATAAACATAGGATATCACATAAGATACTCACATCACCATACTCATGCCACAATTAATACACTATATACATTCAATTAAGTCTCTCGATTTCTCAAACAATTTATATAATTAACAACAAATGATTAAAGGACATAATCATCACATGAACATCACTCCCATACTCATTTTTGACCTGGTAATCCATTACCACACAGCTGTAATCGATTACTAGAGACCGTTACTCAATTTTGGAGTCTTCAAGTTTAAAGCTTAATGACCTTGGTGCACTAATTTGGAAATATCTAGATTTTTAGGTGTCCAATTAAGGTGATTCTACTTCTATTAGAAAGTTAAGATCCGGGGCTTCAATTTTATATGCTATATGATAGTATTCCGAGCTCGTTTGCACACTTAACAGACACATTCTTTTTCAGGCGAGAAAGCTGTCAAGACTTGGTAATCGATTACCGGCTGTCTGTAACCGATTACCAGCAACTCAACTCTTTGGTAATCGATTACAATGTAATCGATTACCAGCAAACCAAACTCACTCAACGTTGCCCAGAAAACCCTGTAATCGATTACAAACTGCTGTAATCGATTACCGACGACTCGAGAACACTGTTCTTGCGATTTTTACCCCTTTTAAAACCTTCTCTTCAACACTTACTCAATTCTTAATGTTCTTAACTCAATCCCACACGTTTTTACCGAACAATATAAGTGAAATCATTAATCTTTCCTAAAGTTTATCACATCTATTCAATTATGGTTCCTCATCGCTAAACCCTTATTTAACCCCCTTTTCGCTATTCTCGCTACCATCATTCAATTCATCAATAATATCACAATTATACATCAAACCAATCAAATTCCATACACATAACACAAGATTCATAGATAAATTCTCAAATTTAGAAATCTTAAAGGGTCTTATGGTTTCCCTTGCTACCCAAGCACTCCCACGCACACATACAAGCAGCATCCTTTCCCCCGTACCTTAGAGCTGAAGATCAAACAACAAACGGTATGCTCTCTCTTGATGATTACTCTGCAGCACCTTCCCCTTGCGAAGTCGCTTCTCTCCTCCTTAAGGTTTCGCTATATTATGTTTTAAAAAATAAGGATTAGGGTGAATTGGTAACCTCTCATCACTTAAATACTTAACTGGGCTGACCACCCTTAACCCACTCATTCCCCTTTTATTAAACATAACATTATTAATAAAAATATTAATATTATTAATACTATTATTTATTTCTTTTATCAAATTTTATTTTATAAATTTTGGGATGTTCCATGTTTCGTCTTTCTTAGAAATGTTTTTTTATTCTCCATTCTCCTTTCATTAAAGTTTTTTGTCTTGAGTCATTTTCCTCTCATCCTTTCTCGAAGACTATATTTTGTGTTCTCGTGTGATATGATTTCATTATCGCCTTTTGTTTGCAACACTAAAGGCGTAGTCATCATTCATGAATGTGGTTGTGTTTTTGTGTACAAGTATTCGCATATCTGGAAATAGAATGAGATGACACAAACTCCCACCATTAACGTTTGGGCTTTGCTTCCATTATTGCAATGGCCACTTTCATCTTCTATGTTACCCCTATTCAATGTTTGCTTCAGTGCCGTTCTTCATCTTCTAACCATCAACAGGTACTTCAGCATTCTTCTATTCTATACTCATAATTTTTCCACAATAAAACAATAATGACGATACATTTTATTTCGGGGATTATAAGGCGTAAAAACCCTGACCCCCCTTATTCTCTAATTGTTTTTTAAGTTAAGTTGAGAAATGATCACGCCTAAACCAATTAGAAGATGTCCCAATATCGTAATCGGAACATAACGAGTTGGTGTTGTTTTCATGCCATTTGCTCCTAAAATATCATCAACTAGTGACCATCTTTCATCCATAATCATTGATCCAACCACATGTTGTTGCTCCCATAATCATTGATCCACTAATCATTGATCCAAGAGTATTTTCAGAACCCGAAGAAACCTGACAATGTACGGGTTTAAGTAAGACTTGAACTCATTCACAACCCGAAAAAAACTTGTACGCAAATCCTAAATCATAATATTTTACTTTCATGCATATTAACTTTTAAAAATTGTTAAGAAAAAAATATCACTATACAATTTTATGCATGAGATGTGTTTTAAAAGTAGATAAAGCCTATATCATAGAGGAAAATTGAATAAAAAATTCCCTAGAAAGTTGTAATGATGTTAATCATTTAATTAATAAAAAATTATAAATACTAGATATTATATATACATATATGGGACGGGTTGGATAAACAAAAATTAACCCGAAACCGTTATCAACCCAATACTGAGTTATTAAATGAATCCAAATTTAACCCTAACCTTCTATGTGTGACAGAGTCTAACCCGACTCGAGTAACGTGGATTGGGATGAGTCAGTGGGTCGGGGTCGAGTTTTGCTCACCCCGAGTTAAAGCACCACATTGGAGTCCAATCCCACTACGTTGTATGAGCTTTGTTGAAATTCATACTTATAATTATTTGGGTAAGATAACTTATTCATTCCTATAAAATATGAGTTTTGATTTTCATTACATGAATTTTTTTCTTTTTTATTTCATCTTTATGAGATATTTAAGCTATTTGTTTAATTATCATCCTTGATTGCGGATGTTTTGAACTAGTGTCCGACCCATGCATTGCATGGATATTATTATTTAAATAAATTGTTTATACCGAATACTATGATATATTTAATTTAATTAATATATAAATATGTAAATTTTAGGAAATGATAATGATTAGTGATTTTTTTCATATTAAATTTTATACTTGTTTATATAGAAAGAATTAAAAAAAATTAACACATAAAAAATTTATTTGAAACAACAAATTTCAAACATTAATAATTATAAATGTAAAATATACCATATCATATTATTTATATTTTTTGAAATATCATTTTATACACTATATTTTTCGTCAAATTATAACATTTAAAAATATAATCACATATAAAAATCCTAAGTCCTTGTCGAGACTTCACCCTAGATATAACAACACATATATAATTGACCATGAGAGAAAATAGTTTTTGGTAAATAAACACCAACGTGTGACAATGTCTAGCTTTGACTTTTATTAATGGTCACAACGAAAGAAAGAAAAATAAAAATTGTATTCGTTAAAACTTTAATGGAGTGAGATGATCAAATAAAATTAAATTCATTCGAGTTGCCCCCAATTGTGTTCCGCATTTCTTATTTTTTTGGGAAAAAAATGAAAATCTAGTTTATATATACATTTAAATATAAACAAATATAATATACTCCCTCTGTTTCTTTTTATAAGACACATTATATTGAATCACAAAGACAAATAAAAGTAATTAAACCTAGTTAATTATTTTATTTGAGTTTTAAAAAATAGTTTAACTTTCTAGTTTTGCTCTTATTTAATATTATTTAACTAACTCCACTATCATTTGATAATTGGAAAGACATTAAAGTTAATAAGGGCAAATAAGAAAAATTATAATAAATGTTTTCTTCAAATTGTAAAGTGACTTATAAAAAAGGAACACAAAAAATTCTAAAAGGTGCCTTATAAAACGGAAATGAGAAAGTATGTATTTAGGTGATTTCAATTAATATTGTATTCATTTCAAAATATTTAGTGTTGTCTTGTCATTTGTGTTTACTTAATTTCCTATTATTTATATATATTTTCGATTGCAATCTGTAATGTATTTATGTATTTAATAGTTTAATTTTAAAATATATAAGACTTTTTCACACCTATTTTTTTTATTTTTATCCTTCTTTCATTCCTATGACATCAAGTGTCATTTATTTCACACTCTCTCTTGATTTGTTTCTTTTTATCTCTTTCTTTTTTCTATTTTCAACACCTTAACTATCAAAGTTTTAATACTTTTAAAAAAGAATAATAATTTTTTCACTTTTTTTGTTTTACACTTCCTTTTAACACCCTAATTTTCTTTTCATTTCTCTCTTCATTTCATATCACATTTTTCACATTCTCCCTCTTTATTATTTTTTCTTTCTATTTTCTCCTCCCTAAACTTTCCATATTTATCTGCTTGTTATCTATGTAGTATCTTATAGGTTAGGCTAGATTTAGAACTCTTAAATTTACTACTTATAGGAATCAAAAAATTTTTAACCCCCAATGAATAGTGACAAAAAATCTAGCCAATTGTAATAGTATAGATAGATATAGATTAAATATATAATGAATCAAAATACAATATAATAATTTTATTCAAGTAAAAGAAAATAAAATAATTATAAATTTTATAATTCTAATTTGAAATTTTGTCTATAAAAATTATAATCAAGACATCATAAAAGTAATTATAAATTTAAATTATATTGGTATTTGAGATCTCTCATCTTAGTCACCTAAAACCTATATAAAGTGTATGGACAAAACCAATGTTGGAAGAATTAGTCCCACTATTATATGGATGTTCATTGAAGGAACATGACTGCCTCATGTGAATAGTACTTGAGGTCATAAAAAATCACTTTATTGAAGTCATAATAAAAAAATCTAAAAAAATATAAATAACGAATGTGAGAAAATGTGACATATGTACTGAGCGAAAAAATTTAATATAGAGTAGATAGAATAAATAAGAGAGATAATAAGTGAAAACATTAATGAATAAAATAGAGAGATAATTATTTTAATATAATAAAATTAAAAATTAAAATGTGATAAAAAAAGATAAAAAGAAAAATAGAAGAAAACGACTAGAGAATGATTGTCTCACATGGAAGATAGTTGTATGGTTTGTAAAAAAAACCACTTTACTATATTGCTAATAAAAAAATTAAAGAAACGTAAGTGAGAAAACATGACACGTGTTATGGATGAATAATTTTAATATAGAATAAATAGATAAATAGAATAGATAAGTGAGATAATAAATGAAAATATTAATGAATAAAATAAATAAATACATAAATGAAATATTGAAATATCAGGTTAAATTTAATGTAAATCAATACATTTATTGTATTGCTTAATGTGAGTTTTTATATAATGAAACAGATAAACCTGAATACATAATAAGATTAATTATTTTAATATGATAATAAAAATAAAGTTAAAGTATGAAAAAAAAGAAAAAAAAATGTAGGATCAAAACTGTTTCACGGGAAAGATACTAATGTCATGGTTTATAAAATATTACTTTTATAATAAAACAAAATAATATAAATGAATAATGAAACAAAATATTTTAATATAATAATAATAATAAATCAAATTGTGAAAACAAACAAAACAAAAAGAAAAAAAAGTTGCACGTGAATGATACTCATGGTTTATAAAATATCACTTTTATAATGAAACAAAATAATATGAGCGAATAATGAGAGAAAATATTTTAATATAATAATAATAATAATAAATTAAATTGTTAAAACAAACAAATAAAAAGAAAAAAAGAAACAAAAAAAATCATGAATGAACGTGAGTTTTTATATAATGAAACAGATAAACAGAAATAAATAATAAGAGAAATTATTTTAATATGATAATAAAAATAAAATTAAAGTATGAAAAAAAAGAAAAAATATGTAGGATCAAAACTGCTTCACGGGAAGGATACTCATGGTTTATAAAATATCACTTTTATAATGAAACAAAATAATATGAACGAATAATGAGACAAAATATTTTAATATAACAATAATAATAAATCAAATTGTGAAAACAAACAAAACAAAAAGAAAAAAAAGTTTCACGTGAAGAATACTCATGGTTTATAAAATATCACTTTTATAATGAAACAAAATAGAGGAGGGTTCAAATTACACCGGTGTAAATTACACCAAGTATTACACCGCTAATAACTATAAATCGAATATATTTTTTTAGTAATCCAACCATTGAATTATGTTTGTTTATCATCATGATTATATGTGCCAAATTTCGTAAAATTTTGACACTAATAACTTGATAATCAAATGGTTGGATTTTTCATATATTTCAAATGTATATATAACGTTAATCTTGAGACATCTCAATGACATATCAACTAATTTCAGATTAATGTAAAATTTTATATGTATGATCTATATAATAGTAACTTTCAATCCAACGGTGGATTATTTAATACAATGATCGGTTAAAAAAATTATTCAGCAGTGTAACACTTGGTGTGACTTACACGGGTGTAATTTAAACCCTCTTCAACAAAATAATACGAGCGAATAATGAGAGAAAATATTTTAATATAATAATAATAAATCAAATTGTGAGAACAAATAAAATAAAAAGAAAAAAAGAAAAAAAAAATGGTGAATCAACATTACCGTATACAACTTCTCCAATGTAATAAAAAAAAGAAAACAAAAAAAAAATAGTGAATGAATAGTACCCTCCACCACTTCTCCAATGTAATAGTATAGATAGATGCCCATTATAATCTAGAATTCTACATGTAGTATTCTAATACATTGTACAATAATAACCTCCTTAAACTCATTAACAATCTATATATGAGATATAAAAAGGAGAAAATGTGAAAAAAATTTCAATTTAAATTAGACATGAAATTTGACTCTGTAATTGTAAATGGACTTAAGAAAGTTAATATTGTTATATAGTGCGTCGTAGTTAACAATGAGAGCTTAAAAAATAACTTAAATATGTTATAAGGATAAAATAAATAAAATTCGGGACAAACATCAAAACTCGAGTACTCCCTTCGGACTCAATTAGAAATAAAAAAACACTCACTTATGACTGATTAAAATATAAGCAAAACTTAACTAATTTCACTCTATTTAATTATATCATCCCAAATTACTCTTTATTTATTTCAAATTTTAATGAACCATGTGGCAATAGAAATGCAGTATGTTCACTTGAAACAAGTTCCAATAAAATTAAATGTAAATAATTTAAGTAATACAATTACTTTTAGATGAAATCAAGAAAATTAAATTAATTTAATTAACTTTCTTAATAAATATGAATATAGTTATTGTTACTTTTATTTATATATATATATATATATATATATATGTATATGTATGTGTGTGTCCGTCCGAAAGAAGTATTTTATAGGCACGAAAAAGTCAATTCACCCTAATTTTTTTATTGAAAAATCATTTTGTTAACCGATGAGATCTAGGGCTATGCCAAAAATCCATTTAAACCGAACTCCATCGAAATTCAAAACCCAACTTAACCGAATCATAATTATCAGAACTCTGGACTCAAACTGAACCGGTTTTTTCGAACAAAAAAAAAACTGAACCGGTTTTGAAAAACAGTGCTAAACTGAACCATTTGCAGAAAACCAAATCCAAACTCACTGATCCATATCAATCAGGAAAGAAAAAAAGGCAGTCACTAATCTGAGTTCTTCTCTCGTCCAACTCTCATCCCCTTCAACCTCCAACCCCTAAATCCCCAAATCAACTCTGTGACTGAACCCTAAATCCTCAATCGCGTTCCCAAATCGTTACACACCACGAAACCCTCAATCACGTTCTTCACTGAGCTGCAATCGCATCGTTCGCGGGTCTCTACGTCCTCCACAGGGATTACAAGGTTGCGCAGCAGCAATCCTTTACAAGGTTGCTCATCGTTCGCGAGTCTCGTCCTCCACAGGTATCTATCCTTGTTGCGCAAGACCCAACATAGTTCGCACTTTGTGGGTTCGCATGCATGCCATGTTTTTTTGCATTTTAACCCCTGCAACATAGTTTAAGCTTGCATTTTAATGGCTGAGTGTGTGTATGAAACATTGGGTGTAAACTTATTTACTGTGGAGTGTGGACCAGCTTATTGGCACGATGCCACATTTTTATAAAACGGATTGGACTGGCCTAAATGATATTTTACATTGCAAAGGATTTTTAGTTTTGGCTTTGTGGATTCAACAATATAGCATTTGTGCTTTAGTTTTGCCCCTGTTGTTGGTAGGATCTTAAGAATTGAACGGGTGGCCAAGAAAATCCTTGATGAAGGGTATGTGTAGGTTTAGGGAGTGTAGTTATCTCTATCTGCCTTGGTACACAGTATTTACACCTACAGACATAAAGGATTAGGCTTGTCTTGTTACTCTTGTAAAATTTAAGAATAAGCAACTCTTCTGATTTTATCTTAAAAATGGTTTTCAGATTGTGATCCCTGTTAGATACTTATACTAGAAGTTTATACTATTTAAGGATTCTGTTTAGTGGCCCTATTTTATATCATATTGATTATTTCCAAATTCTGTTTAGTGGCCCTATTCTATGTCATAATGATTCCCCTTGAAAACTAAGACAGATCTGTATATGTATTGGTTGTTACGTGATAGTTTAAATGGTGTGATGTTTCTAATTTGACAAGGTATTAGTTCTTCATCTGTCATTATATTATATAATTAACATGTCTATTCAATTGGACCCTTCCCTTAGCTTAAGTCATTCAATAAGGGATAATTGATCGGGAGAAGAGGAATTATTGTTGATAATTTGCTAAACTAAAATTAGCAAAATTTCAAGTAATAGTGACTTTTTGATTTTACTGAGATGGGATTTCAGATTTGAATTACTCTGTCTCCAACATATATTCACCTACCCACAAAACCTATGTATGAATATATGATATGATATCATGGTTACAAACAATCAAGACCACAAGCAGGATTTGAATTACTCTATCTCCAAAAGGCTCTATCAATTTCGTTACACAGTCAAGCTTCCTCACACAAACGGGCACAACAACCGTTAGAAAAGACAAACAGAACTGCAAATTCAATATTGCACAATTCTCAAAGCACATAAACTAAGTAGAAAAATACATAACTAAGTAAAAAAAAACTGCAGCCAAGACCTGTTGTTATTGACCAGGAAGATGATATGCCCTTTCCCAAAATTCACTCCCAAAATTTTCCGAAAATCACGCTTCTACTATCTGCCTGATTCCTTGCCTATTCTCTGCTTTCTCTATTCTTGTAAAATTGAAGCTTCTATGAGTGTCAATTCTACCATCAGATGTATTTTTACCATCAGAAAATCACGCTTCTACCATCAGATGCTTAGTGATCCTTTGTCCACTACTTAGAACTTGCATTTGAAAACAAGAATATATTTATCTATATAATACACTTCCTAGATATATAGAGGACAAAGGTAGGTATATGGAGCAGCTAAATCTAGCTGCTGACTTGCAATAATTAATAGGACATTTATAATTAGAATTCTGCCTCCTGTACATTTATAATTAGAATTCTTGCAAATTCTGTTATATTCATTGTTATATTGAGTAATAACAGCCAGTCATTCTGTTTTAGCAAGAAGATAACTATTAAGTGACTCATTCAGTCATCTTATTTTCATATTACGCAATAGCTAACTTACTGCATAACATTAACTAATAGGCACTATGATTATTTATTAGGTAGCTAGCTTTCTTTGTTGAGATTTTGAAAACCATGCCCTATGCTTATTTATTTACTTAAGAAGTAGAGTTGGTAATAATCTGGGACTCATTAGAACAATTGGATTTTGAAGGATAGAGGTTAGTGGTTTATTCAACTCAGTCTTTGGCTAATTATAAAACGGCAGTCTTTTATTCTTGCTTTTCTTGAATGGATTTAATTTTACAAAACTGTTGGCATGCTTATTTTTTCATGTTACTCATCTATAATGTCATTGTTATACTAGAAATCTTCTCATAAAATAATTCCTTCCTATCATAAAATGAAAATGTTATTCATTTCTAGATATTTGAAAGGGATATTCATATTATAATTTCATTGTCCTGAAATAATGGACAGAAATTGGGATGGCTCAGAAACTGGACACATTTATAAGCACTGGTTTAACTACCAATTTATGTGGTTGATCCATTGATGTTAGGATGCTTTTTGGTAAATATTAAATTAATGATAGTATAATGTGTGCCTTCAATTCAATATATTACTCTGACAAATAATATCTTAACCTTAAGGTAGGTAATAACATGACTCGGTGAACAAAATCAAATCTATCTAGATATATCTTTTTTCAAGTTGAAGTGTAAGTCAAATAGGTTCAAAATGTTGAAACCATGTGCAAGGTGCTATGAAGAGTCTCTGAGCCCTTTTCTCCGGTCTGTCTTGTTTTTTTTTATCTTCATGTTACAATATTTCAGGTCCCCTCGACCCATATTGTTCTCTAGCCCATCTTGTACTTCTGAACTGTGTATCTCTTCACAAACTAAAAGACGCTGGAAGACGAGAACAAAGTTGGTATTTATATCTCTTCAAAATGTTGAAACCATGTGCAAGGTGCTTTCCTGTTGCTGTTTATGTATTTTTTTAGTATGTAGCCAACAGGTTGTGTAGCCAAACTAAATGAAAGTTGTGTCAGTTCCTGCAGCAAAAACCGGTTTCAGATAAGTTTTTAGTATGTAGCCAGCAAGTTCTGAAAAACGGTTTCAAAACTGGTTAGATCCATGAATCCATTTCAAAACCGGTTCAGATCCATGATCCGGTTTAAATCCGGTTCAGAATCCATGATCTGGTTCAAAACCGGTTCGGAATCCATGATCCGGTTCGGAAACACTTCGGTTCAAATCAAACTGGTTCGACCATTAGAAAAGTGGATCGGTTTTTTAATCTTATCCATAAATTAGGTTCGAGTTTGGTTTTGGTTCAATTTTTTGAAATATCTGATCCATGCACAGCCCTAAATTCCTGTATAGTTTTTTTTTTTTCTTTTTAACTGCAGAGGATCCTGAATTCCTGATGGCATTGATGCCTTGTACCATGTTCTCTTCCATTGCTCACTTGTCAAACACTTATGCTAAGCTTTCTTCTCCCTCTAGAGACAATTCTGAGGTTCATTCTTGTCTGTCTGTGTACAAAATGACAGGATAGGAAAACTGCTATGGTCTGTCTGCTTCTTGGTTTCTAATTGCACCAGGTACACTTCGTCTCTGTTGTGATTGATATTTAATTTCTGCCTCCAGAATTTAAATAATTTAGTTACATTGATGAAACAATCATGGAAAATGAAGGTGCAAGAGGGAAGCAATTCTGGTCAGGTTTGGACAAGTTTCGTCATAGAAATTATAATAAAGTTGACAGCATACTAGAGTACTAAGGAAGCAAGTATATCAGCACATGACACTGTGGATGGACAGGCCTTCTCTAAAGCATACTTCACTTTGTCAATGACCTCAAATCCTTTAGTTGAATTTTTGATTAGGCAGTGCATTTTTCTCCCTCTTTAGAGTGTCGGTATCATCGAGTACCACAGACCAGGAGGTGTAAAGCAGACTAAGTTATTGTAAGTTTTGATCAGTGTAGTTCTTTTATTAGGGAGATTGAAGTGATATGTTTAAAGCATTTGGTAATATGACTATTTGTGGTCCGTGTCTAATATAATCTCATTTGTTGATATTGTATGGAAAATATTCGTGGATAGAAGTAGACTGATTTTCTGACTTGATGAGAGTTTAAGTTGTATTTAAGTTTGGCATGGTTATGCTCTTGAAATTCTAGTCTTGGCAAATTCTTAAGAACAAAGATGACAAGGTTCTAGAGTCTACCCATAGGACAGTTGTGCGTGTCTATGAAAGCGTGAAATGGAAGGTTTTCGAATCTTTTTTATTTGAGAAAATATTTTTCATTTTCATTTCTTATTTTCACTAATAATTATAATTCTAATCACTTGAAACCTATATGAATATGACTGCCCCATCACTTTGTTTGTCATTGCTTCCCGTTTTTTAATTTATTAGAGAAATCAATATGCCTCCTATCTTCTTATTCCAGTGTCAATGCCTATGGCCATACCTAGCTTATTGTATCTGCTTCATCTAGTTCAGTGCCCATTTAAATTAGTTTTATGATTTGATCTGTAAGGATTAGATACAATTTCATTTTTTATCCTTCCTGATATGCTGCAAGTTTATGTCTTGACCATGTATATTTGCACAGCTTAGTAAAAATAAAACATCATATTACTTGCCTCGAGCTGCACCAAGAGCAATAGATAGTCTAGTTGGCCAGTCTAATACTTTTGTCTTTGCTGGTTCCCTTGTTGTCAAGTTGAATTTTAGAATTACTGGATATTAAAACATGTGAGCTGAAAGAAATGTGGGATGATTACCATTTAGTCTATCTCGCAAAGAACCATTGAACATGAAAGGATACACAAGAATTTGCTGATCATTTTCATGACAGTAACCAAGAAGAGACGCCGGGTTCTCATACTGTATTGCAGAAAGTAGGTTTAGCTGCTGCAAGATGCATCGTAGACTAGTCAAATGGTATGATGTAGAAAGTAGGCCAAGGAAAAAAAAATTCTGCACTTTGGAGTAGGCCAAGGAAAAAAAAAATTCTGCACTTTGGTATTTTGTCTTTATCTTCAAGATTTACTTTACTGCATCATGATTCATGAGTCTAAAAGTAGCCTTTTTAGATCATCTAGAGTCACGGATTGAGGTCTTTGGCTTATTAATGACTCTGATATTTGGCATGGAATCTTTGGGTAGCCATCTTAACACTTTTTGCAGAAGTTGAGAATTTGTATAGTCTTCCCCTAGATATTTCTGATATTTGAAGTCCCTATTGACAACATTGAATGCATCCCTTCCCCATGCGTTGAATCTTCACAAATTTTTCAGAAAAAAAAATTGCATGATATCTGCGCACTCTTACAGATTTGGGCTGTTAATAGATGGCAAAGGCAAGGGACAGAACCGAGGATTTCAAAGATGCCGTGCGCCAGAGTGCTCGCTCTTTGGGTTATGATGAGGTATACACATCCGTTCACTGTTTCTGTTCCCAATAATTCGAATCATGATTTGTTTTTCTCTTTGCAAATAAAATAAAATAAAACGAAATAAAAATCCAATATTCTTTTAGATCAATTTGTTTCTGGATCAATGTTATTCCTGTATTCTAATGGGTTTGAATTTTGAATCTTCTATTTTGCAACAATGATTTTTTTTTTGTCTTAGTGCGTGTTAATATTTTTGGGGTATGTCGTGATTCTTTTGGTAGGCTAAATTGGCGTCCATTTTGGCATCTTTCATTATTCATAAACCTCCGCCAAGATCTCCATTTTCCAAAGCTGCATTGAAGACGGTAGGCTCAACTTTGATATTCTTCCTTTTGGCCTTATGTTACTTAATGGGAAAATTGATTGAATCTCTGCATTAACAGCAATGGTACTGTTTGTACTGCTTGTTGAGTTGTTTTCTGTTGTTTCACTAAGCAAAGGAAGCAACTGGTACTTTTTAATATTGTATGTCTGATATTTCTTCTCCTTGTTATTTGTTTATAGCTTGAGAGTATTGGTGAATTGGAACAGTTTTTGTTAAAGCATAGAAAGGACTATACAGATCTACACCGCACAACTGAACAGGAGAGAGATAGCATTGAGCATGAAGTAAGCTATGTGACTTGACCTGAGACACCAGTTTTGAAAGTATTGCAGTATCTTGATTATTAGAAAATACTGATTGGTATCATTGTTAGATAAGATTGGTTCTCAGTAAAAGCTTGAAGTTTCACGTATTACTTAGTTTTATGCTTGCTGTGGACGTTCATGATTTACAACTTTCTAATGACAGTGTATTACATGAGACATAAATTTGTTTTCTTAGCCAGCCTAGCAATTTGTCCTGTGAATTCTTTTATTTATTTATTTATATATGTTACTAAATTCTGGTCCTTGTTAGGCTGGTTCTAAATTATGCCTTGACTGCTAGTGCTATCATTATTAGATCACAATGGTTCTCTAATTTTACTTCCATCTGGGGGTTCCCACGAATCAGTAAAAAATTAAATTTTGACATACTGCTTGTGATTGGTTTTGGATCTGCTGTTGACATCCATGCTAGCTCACATCAACGCTTTTCTAAGCCTGTATAGAATTTTGGCCTGTAAAACCTATTTTCTTTTCATATGTAACTACTAACTAGATTTGTGTTTGCTACTAGTCTAGCATCAACATAATTTTCTGCCATTGATATATCAACTGCTTCACCTAACCTACATATTGTCTCATTAATCCTTCTCTCTTTATGGGGAAAACAGAGTTATCATTCCTTGATTATATATAAATTAGTTAAGCATCCTTGAAATGTTGTACAGAGTTTTGCTTATGATTTACTTAATTACTTTAATTCTGTAATTAATTTGGTGCAGGTTAGTGCTTTTATTAAAACTTGCCAGGAACAAATTGACGTTCTTAAGAATAGTATAAATCATGAAGAGGAAAATTCGAAAGGTTGGCTTGGCATTGCAACTGCAAAGTCTAATGCTGACACCATTGCCCATAAACATGGGGTGGTATGGACTTCTTGTGCTTATTGACTTTTTCAATTATTAGTTACTTATGTGGGTCATATCATATTGCCATATCGTTTTCTAACACCTTAAAAAAGATCTCTTGGCTATTTTTCCAAGCTGTCACAAATCACAAATACCATATTTTCTACAGTGTTAACCCTCACACTTTTTCTGCATAAGCCACTGGATAACAACTGTACCCCACTTAAACATTTTCTGAATAGTCTATATTTCTGCGGAGTAGTATTCTAATGTTCACTTACTTTTTTAGGTTTTAATTTTAAGTGAGAGACTCCATTCGGTTACAACACAGTTTGATCAGCTCAGAGCTGTACGCTTCCAGGATGCTATTAATAGAGCAATACCACGAAGAAAACTTAATCGTGTGACCAGGAAAGATTCTACTGAAACCTCTAAATCAGCAGATGATGTGGAGCTCAGAGAACCTGATGAGATACGAAGTGAGCCTCTAAGACTCCAACAGAAACTCTTGGATGATGAAACACGTGCCCTTCAGGTAATAAAATTTGACGCCCTTATGTGTTTGTATAGGACTTATATTCTTTCATTTGTTTAATTGAAGGCTTTCAGATTCTCATAAGTAGCCCTGTGCTAATGTTCCTTTTCCTGTAGGTGGAATTGACTAATCTTCTAGATACAGTCCAAGAAACTGAAACTAAGATGGTGGAAATGTCTGCATTAAATCACCTCATGTCTACACATGTTTTGCAACAAGCTCAGCAAATTGAGATTCTGTATGAGCAGGTTAGATAACAGTTGATCACATATTTGCAGTAATTAGTTTGTATTTGTGTTGCTCAAAATTTCTAGGTATTCTTTTTCTCCCGTGTCAAGTGTAAATCTATAGCTAGGTAGGAAGAAAGTTAGGGAGAAGAGGAAGAGAACTAGAGTAGAACAGGGAAAGAAATAGATCACATAGTGAGAAATAGAACGGTGATACATGATTCAATCTCAAATTCAAGGCTTAAATCTGCCAAAAACTCATATTTAGGAATCCTTTTAATAGGCAAATCCCACTTGAAATAAATTTATTAAAAATACCCCAATAAGTAATAACCCCAAAAATACTATTTAAATCAGTATATAAATATGCCTTATAATCCTACTCCTAAATCCACATTCTATGTATTTTGTTCAAACGATGAAGGCATAATATGTTTCACAAGTTCGGACAGTTGTAATGTAGTGACTACTGGTCTGTTTGTTTATCCTCCACTAAAGTAGGCGGGTTTCCAATTTCTGAAAAATGTAATGGTTCTTCTGCTGCCTTTTACAGGCCGTTGAAGCTACTAAGAATGTTGAGCTTGGTAACAAAGAACTCTCACAAGCCATTCAGCGTAATAGCAGCAGCAGGACATTTCTTTTGCTGTTTCTGATTGTGCTTATTTTTTCCATCCTCTTTCTTGATTGGTATAGTTAACTGGTTTTGGATTGCTGCTCTAACACAGTGCATCTTCTTACAGCACACACTATGTCCCCTCTCTCATTTTTCTCTATCACTTTTTTTTGTCAAACTATTACTCTTGATATATGTGTTTATCCACTAGGAAGGCATCTTTTCTTTGATGCGTTACACTGATATTTACTAGGAAGGGAGAAATGTTGATACATAAAATGATTTGAGTAATCAATTTATGAAGGGAATGATACAAGAGACTTCGAGATGTTTAAATAACTCCCCTCCCTTACACTAGCATTTTCACATATTTAGGAGTGAAGTATTGTTTGAGGATCTCAATTTTTTTTTTTGATAAACTCATTAAGAGATTGAACTTCTATTATTTTTGAAGATTTTCTTTCTTTATGGATTTTAAAATTGAATAAGCATTAACCTCATACACTGCACGGATATTTTTTATAATAATATAAAAATTTAAATACTAAAAACATTAAAATACAGATAACTGAAAGTTTTTTATTTTTGAAAATTTAAAAATTAGTTTGATTAATATAGCATTGTTTTAGTGATGATTTGTGTGGTATATCATTTTTTTACATTTATTTCTACTTTGTTCTATTTAAATTCCGAAATTAGACTAATAAGCATCATGTGCTTTGGGTGGGTATTTTTGTGGAATATAAAAAATTAGATAAAAAATATTATGAAATTTCAATTTAATTGTTGAGACCATTGTAATGGTAATAAAAATAAACTAACATATAAACAACATAGATATTTTAACTTTGTTTCTGAAAACCTTAAACTTCATCTCATTAGTATAAAATTATTTAATAATTATTTGTGTTACATTATATGAAATCTTTTACTTTGGAAAATTTAAAAATTAAATTCACTAATTAAAATTCGTTTTAGTTATAAAAAACAAATATAAAACAAAAACTCATTTGAAATTTTTAGATTTGAAAATTTAAAAACTAAGATTATAAAATAAACATAAAAATTGAATTATGAAAATTACTAAAAACACAGCTATTTGAAAGTTTTATATTTTTTAAAATTATTAAATTAGTTTGGCTAATAAAATATTATTATACTGATTATCTGTGATATATATATCAATTATTGAATTTATTTGTCCTTTTCTTTCTCTTTCAATTATGAAACTAAACTAATAATTATCACATGCATTATACACCCTTTTTTTTTGTAAAGTATAGAGACTGGTAAGAGTATTGTAATGTTAATAAAAATAAATTAACATGTAAATAACACGAGTATTTTAATCTTTTTTTTAGAAAGTTTTAAACTTCATTGGATTGACACAAAATTATTTCAATGATTAATTGTGTAACATATTTTCTATATTAACATATTTCCTTTTGTTTTTGTATAAATTATAAAAGAAAATCATTCTCCCAAATCCTAATTCAATCAAAACCCAAGACAATGAAAATTCCGATAAACCGTGTAGTTAATGGAAGCATTTCTAGGGATGACAGCAATGTTGTGAACTTGTATGGTTATGGAAGGGAGATGTGAATGTTAGAGTACAAGAAGGAAAGAGACAAAGGAAGATGGCTTTTTGAGATTTTTTTTTTTTTTTGGGGTAAGCTAAATTTCTATATGAATTGGTCTTTAATAGATGTTGTATTACATTTGTGTTTTATGTAATAGGAGGAGTTTGATTGAGGCTATTTGAACGGGTTGTAGACACATCATAAGGTGCTCCAATGATGAATGAATCGAAAGTTTTTTATTCCAATGATGAATGAATCGAAAGTGTTTGATGAATCAAAAGTTGAGAAGCAAAATATTATAATTGAGAAACAAAAGATTGCCATAAGAAAGATGAAGAAACAACAAAAGAGATTATGAGACATTGATTTTGAAGCTTCAAATTTAACGTGGGCTGTTGACTATGATGGTTACCATTTTATTTGTAACTAGTGTACAACATGTCAGTTGCACGGATATTATTATTTCAATATATTATTAACATTAAATAATATAATATACATAATTTATTAAATATGTGTAATTAAAAAATAATAATGATTTATTTTTTTTAATATTTAATTCTATATTTCTTAGTGTATAAAGAATATAAAAATTAAAAAAGAAAAAATGGATTTGAAAAATCAAATAGCAAATATTAATAATTAAAAATGGAATATAAATTTTGTTTCATTTATATTTTTTGAAATGTCTCCTTGTACATCATATTTTTTGTCACATTACAACACTTAAAATTGTCATTACATATAAGAATCATAAGTCTTGTTGAACTTAACCATAGATACAACAACATATAATTGACCATGCAAGAAAACTGGTTTTGGTAAATACACACCAACATGGGACAATGTCTGACATTCACTTTTATTAATTTGGTTCCATTACAAAGTCCACCAGATATATCAAGATTACTCATTAGCATGACAGACACTCATTCTTTAACATCAACTTATGATAAGGAAGTGCAAAACACCTAATATCATTTAAGAACTCAGTTGTCAATCAATCAACTTCAATACCAATCTCCTCATATACCTTCCATATAGTGTCAGAACTCAAATACACCCTATCTTCTCTAGGAAATAATGTCATGACATATTCATTAATTGAATGAACATCTAATGTAGGAGCAAGAATTGTTTTATCCTATCTCAAATACAATGTTTCCAAAAATTAAAAGCAATTTATGGTATGCAAATGAAACTATATCTCCAATTGTATTACCTGTAGAATCCATCAGTAAATCCTTCGGTAATTCAATATTAGTGATCATCATCACCATAAATGTCTAAATCACCATTACCTAATGTAAGAATTCACTCAGCAAACTCTATAATCTCACGTTTAGTTAAAGCACTCCCACAACTCTATAATATTCACGACAGAAGCAAGGCTAATTACCATGGAGGGTACCTATGATTTATAAAAAAAAAATCACTTTAAACATATAATTAAAAAATTGATTTAGCATTTAAACGTACTATACACTAAATACATAATAAATCAAAATATAAAGTAATAATTTTATTGAAGTAGAAGAAAACAACATAAGTATGAATTTTATAATTCTAATTAAAAAATATATTCATAGAAAATTTTAACAAACACATCATAAATATAATTATAAATTTAAATTATATCGAGAGAAAATATTTTACTAAATAATAAAAAATGAAATTGTGATAAGAAACAAAAAGAAAAGGAAAACGACTGGAGCAGGACTACCTCCCGTCAAGGGTAAATGTAGTTCACAAAAAAAACCACTTATTTAATGAAATAAATTAATATGAATGGATAATGTGATAAATTTTTTAATATTATAATAATAAAAAATGAAAAAAAAATGTGTGACAAATAAAACAAAAAAAAAAGAAAACAACTTAGCACTAATTTGAATTTAAATTTTAAATAAGGAACCACATATATATTTATAAGAAATCCATCAATAATAGATAAAGCTAACTATATATAGCAAAGTAAAGTTAACTATATATAGCAAAAAGAACACCAATGAATAGTGAAAACCAAACTTCCAAAATATAATAATATAGATGTGTCAAAAGAATGCGTAATAACCTTTGTCTAGGGTTAAATATATTTTTGGTCCCTAAACTTTCACCCGAATTTGGTCTTGGTTTCTAATTTTTTTTCGTTGTTTTTGGTCCCTAAAGTTTTTAAATCATTGAAATTAGTCCCTGTTGTCACCCCTATATTTAACAGGGTTGAAAGTTTAGGGACCAAAACCAAATTCGGGTGAAAGTTTAGGGACCAAACCTTAATCTGGGTTTGGTCCCTAATCTTTATTTTTCGTTGTTTTTGGTCTCTAACATTTTCAAATCATTGAAATTAGTCCATGTCGTAAGCTCTGTTAAATATAAGGGTAACGACAGTGACTAATTTCAATGATTTTTTTTTTTGTTACAAAAGAAAGGAAAAAGACAGGAGACTAAAGATAGCTATCAGAATTAGTAAAATCTAACACCTCCAACGGAGGGGTAATCCAAAGGCGCGAAGATCTGTCCCTGCTACTTAGCTTAGAAAGATGGTCTGCTAAAATGTTGGCCTCACGCAACACATGAGAGAAATGGACCTCCCATTGCCTCCTCATCATAGCTTTAATATCCATAATAATAGAAGATATAGAGCTATTATAATGATTTGAAAACTAGAATCAATGAAAAAAAATTAGGAACCAAAATCAAATTCGGGTGAAAGTTTAGGGACCAAAAACATATTTAACCCCCTTTGTCTAACTAAAATCGTGGAGCGGCAACGAGAGTGAATGGTAAGTATGCATTACACCAAAAAAACTCTAATTTGCAGCGGACACTCTAAGACAGATTGATATGTTAAAATTGAACGGTGGATGTTTTGATTTAGGGGGATTTTTACCACCCTGTTGTAAATTGTAATTAAACGATATTGTTTCAGGGGTGATTTTAAGGTATATCTTTTTCTGTTTGGGTCCATGGTAGACCCTTAATTTTATTACTATAAAGGGTTAATTTATTTTTATAACATATTATTAATTTTTTTAATATATTAAATTTATATTATTTATAGTAAAGGTCTACCATAGACCTCTTTTTTTTCCGTCCACCCTAAAATTTCCCATGTTTTAGGTTCCATGTAAGCATCTTATGTATCACTTAACAACACATACAACCGCGCATTTATTTTACCAAGTTAGCATTTTTGTTTCATCAAAGTAACAGACAAAATGATTAAAAAGTTAGCAATTTCATGCCTTGAGAGAGACTAAATTGTACAAAACTTTTTTATTTTTGTGATTAAAGATAAACAAAGTGTCACTTTCGGGACGAAATCATATATTAACTATTTTTTAATGTGTAGAATTTTTTGAGGGTTTTATTTTAGTAATTTTATACATTGTAAGCTTATGTTCATATTTTTGTCTGAAAATATCTTGCTTTAAGAAACAATGTACATTGCAAATTAAATTATTGTTCACAATTATAGTAGTGTAGTGTGAAATCACTAAGGATATATTTGGGAGTTTAAAGGAAAAAAAAAGGGAAGAGTCGTCGAGGATGGAAGGGAAGGAAAAGAGGTGAAAGATTATGTAAACCATATGGAAAAAAAACTATAATCACAAATACAAAGAAGAAAATGACTTTTTATAAGTATTTTTCTTCCTTCCAACTCTTTCTATTTTTTATATACCATAAACACTTAATTACGAGTGTTCTATATATGTTTTCATAAGTGCATTATGGTTAAATTTGAGAGATTTGATTTGAGAGTAGATGAGGTGAATGTATTAAATTATTATATATGTAGATGCCTTGATTACGGGTTTTGATGATGTCAATAAAAGGAAAGAAAAGAGGTAGACTGACAAATGGCTTAGGAAAGAACTAATTCAATTCAAGTCAAGAAGATCAAGATCAAAGTCAAAGTCAAGTCAACACAAGAAGGTCTATTAGTTTAAGCTTAATTTAGTTAGATATAAATGTCAAAAGAAATCTTAAAATTTGCAAGGAACTTGGCACTAAAAATAAAATTAAATAAAGTATTTTTATAAAGTAAAAATCAGTTCAAAAATCAAATTTTTTGAACTGGTAATCGATTACCAACATAGTGTAATCGCCAACATAGTGTAATCGATTACCAGAAGTTCTATATATGTTTTCATAAGTGCATTATGGTTAAATTTGAGAGATTTGATTTGAGAGTAGATGAGGTGAATGTATTAAATTATTATATATGTAGATGCCTTGATTACATGTTTTGATGATGCCAATAAAAGGAAAGAAAAGAGGTAGACTGACAAATGGCTTAGGAAAGAACTAATTCAATTCAAGTCAAGAAGATCAAGATCAAAGTCAAAGTCAAGTCAACACAAGAAGGTCTATTAGTTTAAGCTTAATTTAGTTAGATATAAATGTCAAAAGAAATCTTAAAATTTGCAAGGAACTTGGCACTAAAAATAAAATTAAATAAAGTATTTTTATAAAGTAAAAATCAGTTCAAAAATCAAATTTTTTGAACTGGTAATCGATTACCAACATAGTGTAATCGATTACCAGAAGTTCCAGAATTCAAAATTCAAAAAATTTGAACTGGTAATCGATTACCAAATCCTGTAATCGATTACCAGAGTGCAGGAAATTCAAATTTTGAATTCTAGGCATAATTGTTCGCAATTTTGAACTGTGTAATCGATTACCATATTCATGTAATCGATTACCAGAGTCATTTTTTCTGAAAATCTTGAAGAGACATGACTTCTAATCAAGGATTACAATGTTTCATCACCATCCTTATATATATATGTCTCTTTTTCGAAAATTGATTAGATTACTCATGTGAAATCAAATAAGTTTGAAATCATTTTTTTAAGAATCATCTCGTGCCAAATACTTGCAAATTATCAAGATCTCTTATAGGTTCTTCAAATTGTAATATCCACTCTAAAAGGAGAGTCTATCTGTATTCAAAGATTGAATTTATCATTGTGGGTTGAAGAGAGGGTGCTTCTCTTGTATGTGGGTGATTCTCAAACACAAGGAAGGATTCCAAGGTGTTGGAGGATTCATCATTTGTAAAGGATTTTACAAATAGTGGAAATCTCAAGTGGATACTTGAGGACTGGACATAGGCAAGTGGTTGGCCGAACCAGTATAAACTGAGTTTGCACTTTCTTATCCCTTAACTCTTATTTAATTATTGCAATTACTTGTTCATCATCTTAAGTATACACATTCTTCTCCATCTTAATTAAAGGATTGTAAGTACACTAAAGGCAAGATAAATCAGTAATAAAAAAGATTAGTTAAAATCGAATAACTTAATTCACCTCCCTCTTAAGTTAGTGAGGCCACTTGTCTAACAATATAGTTAATTAAAACATAATTATGATGATAATTAAGTATAATTATGTGATCATCTTAGTATACTTGAGTTAATTGTTTATGCAAGTTGTTCTATTAATTTTGATTTGCTTGCTTGACATGGCTGTGCGATATAAAATTTATATTTTGTAATCTTCATCCTTGAAAACTAACTAACTTTATACTGAAATGAATAAAAAAAAAATTGTAAATAGGAAAATTTTATCAGGAATCCATGTGGCTGAAAGATGAGCATATATAAAAGACTGTGACCGTGATGGCCCCATTAAGGTAGAGTTCAAAATAAAAAGTCAGGCAAACTTTTTTTTGGTAACCACCTACCTAAGGATTGAATTGATGATTAGACTAACCAACCTTTGGGAGACAGTCCCACCTGAAGTTGGAAGAGTACTGTATGGGTTGTGTTATCATTTATAATATCAAATTCATACAACAATAATTTATAAAATAACATATATAATTTTTTTTATCTTTTTTTATCACATCATCTAACTTATTTCATATTATTTTTTTCTTTATTTCTCTCTCTATATTAATATAGATGTACAATTAACATTACTCTTCATCTTTATCTTTTGTAGACATCTTGTAGGCAAAGAATTGACTCATACCTCGTGTGCATCTTAGAGTGCACGTTTGATTTGGCGTTGAGAAATGGTCAAACTCAAGTTTGGACCTCTCAACCTAACTATTTGTAGTGTTGAAAAATCACGTTCCAACACTAAACCAAGCATACCTTGGTCTTTGCAAAACTTAATTGGGTAACGTCTCAATCTTGTCAGGTTGGTCATTGGTCAAACTGTCATAATGAGAACAAATGTGGGTTGAAATTGGAATTTGGATGAACCGACTAAATTAATGATAATATTAAATATATAGTATATAGGTTATATTTTTGGTTTAACCACACATATCAAGCATGTATCACTTGAACCAATCCCCGTTAATATATAGTATATAGGTTATACTCATTTATAATCATTTTACACATTCTTATTTGAAAAAATAAATTAAAAGATAGAAGATGCTGAGAAAGAAGTGAGTTTTTTATTCTTTAATTAAAAAAAGTGTAGGGGAAAAAATACAACAAAAAGTACATGAATACAATAATGTTGTTTGTTATGAAACTTCTTTTTTTAAAAAAAGAAATGTTATTTATACAATAAATATTTACAACAAAGAGAAATATAGAGATAAAAGAGAAAAAAAAAGAAAACGTGTGATATGATGGATAATGTGATGGAGAGATATAAAGAAAAAAAGTGTGTTGTATAAGTTGTTATATGTCTTTATTGTATGGATATGTTATCTTTTTAAAAAATTACAAATGTTCAATAATAATTAGAGAAAGTTAAAACATAAATAATTAATTGATTGACTGATTAATTAATAAAATACACTATTATTTTTCATTTGTTACTTTGTTCCAAAAAAACTATTGTTGTATCATTTAATATTTTTCATATAAACAATGAGTTTAATATATATACACTGTTAGTATAAAAAATTTACACAGACATTCATCGATGTGTTGCCATGTCATTTAATAAAAAAATTTACACAGACATCGAGACAGGGGATTTACTGCATGTTTCCATGATCTCGACTTGGTTTTCATTATCTTCTACTAACACCAATGCATATGAATCGAAATTCATTTCTTCTCGAGCTTGTAACATTACGATAGAAGGAAATTTAAAACTTTTAGATGATTTAGAATAAGTAACAATAAAGTGTTATTCGCATAGATATAGCAAAGCGAGGAAGGGTGAGACAAGGGATTTACTGCATGTTTCCATATGTCTACTTATAAATTATGCCACATCAGGATAATGTGTGAATAGGTTCTCACCATCCTTTTTATTTTAAGTAATATTTAAAAAAAAAACTTATATTCACAAAGTTCCATATATATATATAATTAAATAATATTGTGGTTTTACTTTAATGCTTATTTTTTCAAAATGGTTCTTTCTTTATGGCTCGTATATGTGCAATGAATAGTTTTTCTCATTTGTTTTTGAGTTGCACACTATATCATCCTAATAATTAAAATAAGCATGCAACAAAAAAGCAAATAAGGCTTTACCCCAAATTTTACAGTGAAGTTTTGCCACCACCACAAATTATACAATAAAAAAATAAACATATGTAAACATAAAAAAACACAAGTTTATGCTAAGAATAAAAAGATAAATCACAATTAGGTCTAGTTAACGATTTATTTTCTTTGATCGGTGATTCATATGAAACGTTGATATGGTCAGCGATGATATCGACTTGGTTTTCATTATCGTCTACTATGACTAATGCCTGTGAATCAAAATCCATTTTTTCCTGAGCTTGTAAGATTACGATCAAAGGTAATTTAAAACTTGTAGATGATTTAGAACGAGTAACAGTAAAGCCCTATTCGCATAGATATAGCAAAGCGAGGAAGGGCGAGACAGGGGATTTGCTGCATGTTTCCATGATCTCGACTTGGTTTTCATTATTGTCTACTAACAGCAATGCCAAGGGGTGTAATCGGGTTGGGTTGGATCGGGTTTGGGGTGACATCAAGTCCGAACTGATAAAATGATAATGGGTTGGGTTGGTTCGTTTTTTGTATTTTTTGGGTGAGTAACCCGACCCGAACCAACCCAAATATGTTCGGGTTGGGTTGGGTCATCGGGTCATGAACATTTTCCCTTTTTTAGAAAAATGCGGAATATGAAATGAAATTAAAAATATTAAATGAAAAAAAGAAAAGAAATATGGAAACATAAAATGAGAGGAGTATATGAAATAGGGTTTGAGGAACCACCGCTGCTTGTGCTGCCGTTGCGCCTATTTTTGTTCTCTCTGGGAAGGAAAATGAAATAAGATTAAGGCTTCTTTTTTGGTTTGGTTTGGTTCGGGTCTATCGGGTTGAAGATAGGCAAACCCGAGTCCCGAACCGAACCAGATCGGGTTCAAAAGAAAATGTCTGAACCGAACCGAAACCTGAATCGAACCGCCAAATATCCTTCGGGTTGGGTTGGGTCAATTGGGTTCGCGGGTTGGGTCGGACCCACTTACACCCCTAGCAATTCCTGTGAATCGAAATCCATTTCTTCTCGAGCTTGTAACATTATGATCGAAAGAAATTTAAAACTTTTAGATGATTTAGAATAAGTAACAATAAAGTGTTATTCGCATAGATATAGCAAAGCGAGGAAGTGTTAGGCAGGGGATTACTGCATGTTTTCATATGTCTACTTATAAATTATGCCGCATCAGGATAATGTCTGAATAGGTTCTCACCACCCTTTTTATTTTAAGTAATATTTAAAAAAAACTTATATTCACGAAGTTCTATATATATATATAATTAAATATTATTGTGGTTTTACTTTAATGCTTGTTTTTTTAAAAATGGTTCTTTCTTAATAGCTTGTATATGTGCAATGAATAGTTTTTCCTCATTTGTTTTTGAGTTGGACACTATACCATCCTAATAATTAAAATAAGCATACAACAAAAAGGCAAACAAGGCTTTACCCCAAATTTTGCAGTGAAGTTTTGCCACCAACACAAAATATACAATAAAAAATTTAAACATGAAAACATCATAAAACACAAGTTTATGCTAAGAATAAAAAGATAAATCACAATTAGGGCTAGTTACTTATTCATTTTCTTTGATCGGTGATTCATGTGAAACGTTGATTTGGTCAGTGATGATCTCGACTCGGTTTTCATTATCGTCTACTATGACCAATGCCTGTGAATCGAAATCCATTTCTTCATGAGCTTGTAAGATTACGATCAAAGGAAATTTAAAACTTGTAGATGATTTAGAACGAGTAACAGTAAAGCCCTATTCGCATAGATATAGCAAAGAGAGGAAGGGCGAGACAGGGGATTTAGTGCATGTTTCCATGATCTCGACTTGGTTTTCATTATAGTCTACTAAGACCAAAGCATGTGAATCGAAATCCATTTCTTCTCGAGCTTGTAACATTACGATTGAAGAAAATTTAAAACTTTTAAATGATTTAGAATAAGTAACAATAAAGTGTTATTCACATAGATATAACAAAACGAGGAAGTGAGGCAGGGGATTTACTGCATGTTTCCATATATCTACTTATAAATTATGCCACATCAGGATAATGTGTGAATAGGTTCTCACCACCCTTTTTATTTTAAGTAATATTTAAAAAAAACTTATATTCACAAAGTTCCATATATATATATATATAATTAATATTGTGATTTTACTTTAATGCTTGTTTTTTTTAAAAATGGTTTTTTCTTAATAGCTTGTATATGTACAATGAATAGTTTTTCCTTATTTGTTTTTGAGTTGAACACTATACCATCCTAATAATTAAAATAAGCATGCAACAAAAAGGTAAACAAGGCTTTACCCAAAAATTTGCAGTGATGTTTTGCCACCAACACAAAATATACAATAAAAAAACTAAACATGCAAACATCATAAAACACAAGTTTATGCTAAGAATAAAAAGATAAATCACAATTAGGGCTAGTTACCGATTTATTTTCTTTGATCGGTGATTCATGTGAAACGTTGACTTGGTCAGCGATGATCTCAACTCGATTTTCATTATCTTCTACTATGACTAATGCCTATGAATCAAAATCCATTTCTTCCCGAGCTTGTAAGATTACGATCAAAGGAAATTTAAAACTTGTAGATGATTTAGAACGAGTAACAGTAAAGCCCTATTCGCATAGATATAGCAAAGTGAGGCTAGGGATTTACTACATGTTTCCATATGTCGACTTATAAATTATGCCACATCAGGATAATGTGTGAATAGGTTCTCACCACCCTTTTTATTTTAAGTAATATTTTAAAAAAACTTATATTCACAACGTTCCATATATATATATATTTAATTAAATAATATTGTGATTTTACTTTAATGATTTTTTGTTTTAAATGGTTTTTTTTTATAGCTCGTATATCTACAATGAATAGATTTTCCTCATTTGTTTTTGAGTTGGACATTTTATCATCCTAATAATTAAAATAAGCATGCAACAAAAAGGCAAACAAGGCTTTACTCCAAATTTTGCAATGGAGTTTTGCCACCAACACAAATTATACAATAAAAAATCTAAACAGGCAAACATGATAAAACACAAATTTATGCTAAGAATAAAAAGACAAATCACAATTAGGGCTAGTTATCAATTCATTTTCTTTGATCGGTGATTCATGTGAAACGTTGATTTGGTTAGCAATGATCTCTACTTGATTTTCATTATCGTCTACTAAGACCAATACATGTGAATCGAAATCCATTTCTTCTCGAGCTTGTAATATTAAGATCGAAGAAAATTTAAAACTTTTAGATGATTTAGAATGAGTAACAGTAAAACCCTATTCGTATAGATATAGCAAAGTGAGGAAGGGGGATTTACTGCATGTTTTCATATGTCTGCCTATAAATTATGCCACATCAGGATAGTGTGTGAATAGGTTCTTACTACCCTTTTATTAAGTAATATTTAAAAAAACATATTCTCAAAATTCCATATATATATTTTTAGATATTTAATTAAATAATAATATGGTTTTACTTTAATGTTTGTTATTTTTAAAATGGTTCTTTCTTTATAGTTCGTATATGTGCAATGAATAGGTTTTCCTCATTTATTTTTGAATTGGACACTATTTGAACCACATGAAACACTAGAAGGGGGGTTGAATAGTGTTTTATAATTCTTTACAAATTTTATGAAAACCTTTTGAAACAAGCAAAGAGTTTATAAAGAGATTTGAGCAACCTTCCGAAACTAGAGTTTTCAGGAACTTGCTGATATGACTCAGCAGGTTGAGTAAACTGATTTTGAAATATTTTTATGTGATAAACAAGATTGTTTTGTTGCGTAGATTTATAATATCACTTTTCAGAACCCTCATTTGTTAGTTAAAACAGAAAGTAAAAAGATAAGGGTTGAGAAAACTTAGCCAAACAATTTATCCTAGTTCACCCACTAACATAGTGAGCTACGTCCAGTCCTAGGGCAAACACACCACTGGATTTTCCACTAATCAAATCTGATACAAGTATTATTTGCTCCCAGCCTCTTCAGGCTAAACACTAAGTATTATTTGGACACAACCTCTTTAGGCTATATAGCAAGTATTCTTTGAACACAACCTCTTCAGGCTAAAAGCAACAAGTATTCTTTGTTTTCTTCAAACCTCTTCAGGCTCTCAAACACTTTATAGTGTTTACAATGAAAATGAGTTTAAGTCTCTGAGTTAAACACAAGAGTTCTTGTACAAAGGTTAACTGAGTAAGACTCGAGATGCAAATGAGAAATTTTAAGTACAAGGAAATTCAGAGTGATTGCAGCAGAGTATTGGCTTGATAGTATTTCATATAGAGTTTGGCCGACACCTTCAAAGTCTTTAGAGAAGCTATTTATAGGGTCGGGAAATGAAACCGTTGAAGAGTGATCATCCACCGTTGAGAGATAGCATTAAATTTTATTTGAGACATTGTGAAACAATCTTCTTTAAAGCTTCTGACTTTTGAGAATTGCAGGTGTTGCAGCCTGCAACACTACTCTGACACGTACAACAGATTCCTTTTAAGGTAAGATGACTTTGACAGCAAAAAGGAACTTTTAAAATATTCCTTAAATGAATCAAACTTGCTTCAGACGTTAATGATGTATTGATGTCTTGAGAAGGCAGCTTGCAGACTTCAATCAAATGCTATAACGTAGGTCTTCAACAATCCTCCTATAATAAATGATTCTTGTAACACTTCAGAAGGTAGAGATGAGTTTAGCAGTTCTTGAAACTTCGGAGGGTTCCTCTTATCAGCAGGTTCATCTTGAGGCTTTTTATAGTACTTGCTGAAATAGTAAAGTAAAATACCTTCAAGTGATATTGTTCTCTTAATGAACAATTAATCCCTTTTTAAATCAAATTTGTTGTCTATTAAAACTTAGGATATGTGAGTTCTTAAAACATTGTTAATTTTAATAACATTTTGAGACTCAACAGACACTCATTTGGCAAATTTATATAATTTGATTAAAATCTATCTAATTTTATACTCCCTCTGGTCCTTTTTATAAGGCACTATTAACCGAATTACACGTACCAATAAAAATGGTTAAAGTTAATTAATTTTATTGGAGTTTTAAAAAATAGCTTGACTTTCTAGTTTTACCCTTATTTAATATCATTAATCAACCTCACTATCATTTAATAGTTGGAAAGATAACAAGGGTAAATATGGAAAATGATAATAAATGTTGTCTTGAAATTGTAAAGTGCCTTATAAAAAGGACCACAAAAACTTGTAAGAAGTGCCTTATAAAAAGGACCGGAGGGAATATAATTTACCATATATATATATATGAATTCAAAAGAAATTAGTGACAATTAATGATGTCATATGTATTATAAAAGTGAGATTGATTTAAAAAAACAATTAATGGTATCACATACACGCGTGCACTGTAACGTCCTAGTTCTGTGGACTCAGAAATAATGTCCGTTGGAGACATATTCCCAAACTTATGAAATTATTTCGCGCCATTATTGATATCAACATACAAGCAAACACAAGAAGGTGCTTAAGTAATCCAACGTTTATATAAGCGGAAATAAACATACAAACTCAAGATTGTACTTTAACTACCACTTAGTGGCCGAGAATACAACACTCTAGCTTGCTCATTAAATGACAACCTACATCTACATAATCTGCTAGAAACTTCTCTTGGAAAAAACATGGCATTTCGAAGGGGTAACCTACCCGGAGTCTCCAAGCCATCCGGATTGACTTCCGAAAATAGCATCCTGCACATCTAAAGTGAAATCCACGATGTGTGGTGAGACTTTCGTCCCAATGAATGTGATCATACATACAGTGTAGGGACTTCAGGCAAATGGGAATGCAACAATCCAACATATATATATATAATCGTATGATCATGCATGCCACAACAACTACTCAATCAAAATCTCCCTCAAGGAGCAAATCTAGTGTTTAACCCACACCAAGGGTGTCTTTCCACTATTAATTCTTTTGAGCGTTCGGCCATGTAACTAAGGACCATCGTCCAGGGCCACCCTCTTAAGTTTTATTATCAAACAAGGATAATATGCATGTAATTACTTTTAATTGAGGATTCTCATTCACCTCTTGGCCTAGAGGCCGTTGTGATTACCTCGTTCATCTTATTTCTCTTTGGTCCGAAGACCCCTCCTTGGTCCGTAGACCCATGAAATTCTCCTTTTTCCTTTTTGGTCCGAAGACCCATGAAAAAATTTATACATGAATAGGGTTTTGAGAACATGAGTGTATGATTCATGACATGTTTACATACTCACCTAAGCTAAATGATAATTTCATGACATACAACACATCATAATTAATAATCACATGAAAACCCTAACCTCAGCAACCTAGGGCAAGAACAACATAAGCATTTCACATAATCAATTCAACAATCAACCCTAGAATCATCTATAAGCAACCACAATCAAGCCACATGAGCAAGGGAAGTAAAAATATGGGGCATTCATAGGATCTCACACAAGAATGAAAGTGAGTGGGTGAACCACACTCACCTCAAAGCAAGAAATGGAGAAGATGGGGGGTGGAAGATGATGACCCAAGCTCCTTGATTGGTGTGGGGGCTTCAATCCAAGCTTTTCTCCTTCGATCTCAGTTTCTCTCTAGTTCCCCTCTCTACAAGTGAAAAAACGGAAAAGAATGAAGGTAAAGCCCTCACGAATCTGTTTTTAAAATTAAGTCTGCGCATTCTCACTCAAGCGAGCAAAATTAAACCTTGCAGGAAACGCATTCTCACTTGAATGAAAATGCTCCAGAGAGAACCTCGTTTCTAAATGATTCTCGCTTGAGTGAGACATTTCTCGCTCAAGCGAAAATCTTCCAGAGAGCAACCATTCTCACCTTTGTTTCTCGCTTGAGCGAGAGTCTCCTCACTCAAGCAAGAATTTCATATACCAAATTTTCCCATTTTTACTGACATTCTCGCTCAAGCGAGCCCCTCTTGCTTGAGCGAGAACATCAACACTCAAAGTCCTAATTCTCACTTTTATGTCTTTCTTTTTAACAAAATACCTTTTTAACTTAGTTCCTTACATCTAAACCTCTCCCCCTCATTCTCGTCAATCCTCTTGCTAATTTCCTTTCTCTTAAATCTAGTTCCCTCGTTCCACCCCCTCAGTCCTATTCCTCACCATGTTACCTTGTTAGTCTCTCAACCTCAGGGTGTGATACTCATTATGTTAAGCTTACACTTGTGTTGGACTTACTACCTATTTTCCTTTTCGTTTGAATTCCCTTAAAACTCATAACTCTTAACAAATTTTGTATCTCTTCTCTTAACTTACCTTCAAACTCCTAAACCCTCCTTCTACGTCTAACTTTCTTCTCTTGGTAGGATTCACTACCGAAGAATTCCACTATATTTTATAGGTCCAAATTTTGGGATGTTACATGCACCTTGCATAACGCATGCTCACACACACGCATCCTGCACAACGCACATGTGCACATGCATACACACACATTAAGTAGTACATATTTCAAATTGAGCTATAAATTCATTGAAAAAATTATGGCAGAAAAATATGACAAAAACACCATATAAAATTTTTGAAATGTTTATGTGAATTTTAATCTTACAATTGAAGAAAATTAAAAATCTTTAGATAATTGAGAATGGCAGCAACAAAAGCCCTATTCACACAGATGTAGTGAACTTGTATGTTTCCTTCTTTGTGCTTACCAATTGTACCACATTGGGATAGTATGAGAATAAGTTATTACCATAGGTGTCACTTTTTATTTTTTTAAAAAACTAATATTCATAAATTTTCATGTATAATTTTAGATATGTCATTAAATAATATTTTCATTTTACTGTAACGTTTTCTTTAAAATGATTCTTTCTTTATAGCTCATATCTATGCAATGAATATGTTTTACTTAATATGCTTTACTGCTTTGTTTTTTAGCTAGACCTTCTTTTGGTAAAGGTATATATGACTAAAATCTATCCATTTTTGTATTGAAAATGTATGTATGCCTTTAAAAGCAATTAGTGACAATTAATGGTATCATATATATATATATATATAATATCATCATCATCATATCATATATCACATATCATATATATAACTTTTTGTAGAATGTGAAATTGACCAATCCAACCGTTGAATCACATTATATTACTTTCATGATCATGTATATCAAATTTCAGATAATTTGAACATTCATAGGTATGTTATCTAATA
Organism: Sesbania bispinosa; assembly: GCA_026901365.1. Classification (NCBI taxonomy): domain Eukaryota; kingdom Viridiplantae; phylum Streptophyta; class Magnoliopsida; order Fabales; family Fabaceae; genus Sesbania; species Sesbania bispinosa. The sequence continues at coordinate 560,638 of QLOH01000244.1, forward strand.
ATGGACTTTTACTTATATTTTAAAAATATATTATACGTTAAAATAAATTAGTTTGATGAAGTATCAATTAATTTTCGATTTTTATGAAATTTTATAAGTTTGATCTACTTTATAAGAACTATCAATTCAATGGTTGGATTGGTCAATTTCACATTCTACAAAAAGTTATTAATTGGTGTAAGTCTTGAAGTTTGACACTTGGTGTCAACGGATCCTGACTCATATATATATATATATATATATATATATATATATGAGAGGAGGGTTCAACTTACACCAGTGTAAGTTACACCAAGTCTTACACCGCTAATAACTCTAGATCAAATGTGATTTTTATTAATCCAACCGTTGTATTATGTTTTTTCATCATCTTGATCATCTATGTAAAATTTTAATAAAATTTGAACACTAATAAACCGATAATCAAATGGTCCTTTTTTTTTCATAAATTTCAAATGTATATATGACGTTAATTTTGAGACATCTCAAATAATTTCAAATTAATATAAAATTTTATATGTATGATTTATATGATAGTAACTTTCAATCCAACGGTATATTACTTAATACGATGATCTGTTAAAAAGTTATTCGGCAGTGTAAGACTTGGTGTAACTTACACTGGTGTAAGTTGAACCCTCCTCATATATATATATATATATATATATATGAGTCAGGATCCGTTGACACCAGGTGTCAAACTTTAAGAGTTATACTTCTTAATAACTTTTTGTAAAATATGAATTTGACCAATCCAACCGTTGAATCACATTATATTACCCTCATGATAATGTATATCAAATTTCAGGTAATTTGGACATTCGTAGGTATGTTATCTAATAGTGGACTTTTACTTATATTTTAAAAACATATTATACGTTGAAATAAATTAGTTTGATGAAGTATCAATTAGTTTTCGATTTTTATGAAATTTTATAAGCTTGATCTCCTTTATAAGAACTTTCAATTCAACGGTTGGATTGGTCAAATTCATATTTTACAAAAAGTTATTAAGAGGTGTAACTCTTAAAGTTGGACACCTGATGTCAATTGATTGTGACTCTCTATATATATATATATAAATAAAGGAAAGAACAAGGGGCAATAATTGCGCTGAGAATGGAATGTTAGCCTCTGATTTAAACACTATTTTAATGACTTTTAGTAATTTAATAAAAATTATAAATTTTTCAAGCATTTGGAAAGTGGGTTATAATTGCACTGAGAATGGAATGTTAGCCTCTGATAAGTTCTTTATGCATATTATGTAGATGGTTCAACTTTTGCCTACTGCATATTCACTTTCGTGAATGAATAAAAAGAACGAAACTCTTCTCCTCCACTAGTTATGGCTATTCACTTTCTCTCTCTCATAAACTCTCTTCTTCTTCTTCTTATTCTTACCAAATCCTCTTCTCCCTCATTGGACTTTTCGTTTAGACTTTAATTGTTAATTCACCGATTCTGTTTTTCTGTAATCTTTTGGTTCATTTTCTTTCCTTTGAGGCAATTATCTAACCACATTTATATTATGTTTTGTTTAATGCATGTAATCAAATTGGTGTTATGTAATTTTCTTCTTCTTAAACTCCTTTAAGTATGTGGCTTCATAAATAATGTTGTTAGAGAAGTAAAGAATTCAAGGGCTTTCTTTACATTTTTTCCTCGGTTTTGCCTTTTCAATCCTATGCTAAGATTAAGAATGCAGGATAGGATTCTCAATTATATATGTAGTTCTTGGAGTGCAGGGTAAATCAACTGCTTCTCACAGAAGAACAACAAAAAAGGTATTAATTTTTCCATACTTACTTTTCTTTTGGTTTTTTTCGTTGTTGTTATTATTTCATTTTAGGTTCTACTAACTTTTTGTTCACCTTTTTTTTTATCAATACAAGAAATCGTGTTTTAGCGATGAGAATTTAGCGACGGCCAAGTTGTCGCAAAGTTGATTTTTTTTTAATTTTTTTTTCACATTTTTTTACATAGCGTCGGTCCGGTCAACGCTAACTTTATTAAAGAGCATCGGTCTAGGCCGTCACTAATGGTAAAATAATTTTTTTATTTAGCGTCGGCCTTCGTAAAATTAGTGACGGTCTGACCATCACTAATTTCTTATTATTTTTCACTATATATATAATATTGCATTATATGTTTCAAGAAACAAATATAGCGTAACGGTAATACTTCTTCTTAGTATCATGCAGGTTGTGGGTTTGATCCTCACAATTAATAATCTGGGAAGAAAGGATATTTTTCCAGAAAAATTATTAGTCGTCGCTAATGGCCGCGACGTCCATTATGAAATAGCGACGATTTCCCCCTTTAATGATGACTTTTGGTCGTCGCTAAAATCCTTTTTTTTTTGTAATGTATGTATACTAGCTATCACTGCTAATTATGGGATAAACTCGCTAAACTCTCAATCTGACTTATATAAAAGATCGAGTATTCATTAATCAATACCACTTTTTTATTATTTGGTAAGATATTAACCCACCTTTTCATCTAAAAACAAGATGGATTAGACTTTCCAAGATTGAGTGAACTCAACTCACCCTATTGTTTGACGAGTTGATAATCGATTAAGAGCAGAGCAGGTTAATCAATTTTATTATTGATATAAACAAAATTTCAATAATCATTATTTAAGGTACAAAAGTAAAATGGACTAGATTAATGGTTATAAAATGGTTACAGGTATAATGACAAGCTGAAAGTTAAATTTGCAAAGATGGAAAAATGATAGTTAAATTTGCAAAGATATTTTACTGGCAAGGGAATGTAGAGAAATATCTTACTCATGTTTAATTTTTTTGTTGAAGTTACTCATGTTTAATTGGTTTGGAATTTACTATTCATACCACCCTTTTTTATTATTTCCACTACCTTTTTTAATTTGACAATTTTCTTAACTTACCCCTCGTCAATACTCTTGTTTTGTCTGCATAAATAGGCTTTCACATTGCATAAATAAGTCATCGGATATTGAATTTTCGGTTACAAAAATCACCTACCAAAAATTGAATTTCCAGTGCGTAATCTTCTATCTTCTATTCTATTACAATTTGGGATATTTTTCACTCAGAGGCACATTTTTTTTGGAGCTCCTCGGGCCGTTTGGGCCTTCTTAGTTTAGTTGGCCCAGTTGAGCATTGCCTTAGGTCTTAAGTCTCTCCTTTTGATTCCACGGGTGACATTTTGCCAGAGTGCAAGTCAGTAGTCTTGCAGTCTTTACTAAGATAAGGTGTCCTTGTATCTCCATTAAAAATTTTAAATTTTTAAGCACTTTGGACCTCTGTAAAAAAATAGCAACCAAAATCCAGTTCAAATTCTTGCTATTTCTTTCTCTTTTTGGAAACATTTTCATTATATTTTTAAATTCCATAAATCTCCTCTCCATTATATTTTGCTTCTTTCTTCTCCCATGTTGTGATTTTTTTCCTTCATCACCGTCTTCTTGCACAACCCACCATTCTTCACTATGTGCACCATTAACCCCAACACTTCTGTGACAGAGCTTTTTATCCTTGAATGTGTCATCTATGAGAAGTATGAAAGTTCACACCTTCAACATATTTATCACCACCGCTGATGGCTTTAACAGGCTTTTCTACATCGCTAAGGATAACACCCACGGCATGAATGAGAGGTTGCATGAGTTGGAGTTGATAAAAAATCACAATGAGAGAGATTTGAATGTTGGGAAAGAGTGAGGGTGGAGGGAGAGCTTACAAAAGAAGAGATCAGTATCGTGATGTGAATGGCAATGTCAGGAAGAAAGAACGATGGATAGGGAAAATGTCGTTAGTGTATTGGTTGGGAAGATGTGCTCCATCAAGCCGACTACTTCATTTTGTTAAGTTAAGTTCCTTCTATGTTCAAATTCGATTTGACATTTACTATTGTTGGGTGGGTTTCTACTGTTGATTTCATTGCATTCTTTTCATTGGGGGGACGAGAGAGAGAGCTAAGTGCAAAAACCAAAAGAGACTTCGGGGATATAAGAGGAAAATCGAAGAAAAAAACATTTTTCTTTTTGGAATAAATATGGAGACGAATTAGATTCTCTATGTCTGAGAGATGAGAGAATCCACTAAAACAAAGCTGCATGCAAAATATGTCAAGTTTGAGAATTAAGGTGAAATCTTTTTAAAAAAGGTTTGTATCTCTTCATATGGTTTCTCATGCCCATTATTTGGCTTTTTCCTCGCAACATGGTTTTCGCTCTTTGTTAAAATTTGAACATGGTAGACATGGATCACCTTTAATTTCTCTTTATCAGTTAAGTAGATTTCCTTTTTCTACTGTCATATTTTCAATATTATAAGGTTTTTAATTTCCCTATTACATGTACATTTTTCTAGAATTAATGAAAGGCCTCGGACAATGATAGTAAAATTTTAAATCACCCTATAAACAACTTATGTCGACAATGTCATTATACCAACTAGGAATGTTGGTGCAATTGTAGTAGACCGCAGGAAAATGGAAGCAGAAGAGAAGGCTCATGATTGAAACGCAAATAATAAAAATTGAAGAAATTTTGATATGCCATGATTTAAACGCTACATTTTTTGCATAACTATTAGCTCTTACCCTCCTTATTGATCGATTTGATTCCTAAACATGTATGTCATGTAAATTCAAAAGGGGGAAAATTGATAACATAGGATTCAAATAATTAAGGATATTTTAGCGTTTACCACGGTCAAATATTCAAAATGAACGTGTCGAGGCATGGAACTTAAAGGAGGATGACAAGAAACAAACCAAACTTCTTTTTTGGGTTATATAAACGTGATTGTGTAATTTTTTTAGGTATACCCATGTGTAAGGTTAATTAAAACAATCCTAATAGCTTAAGTTGGACATAATCCATTTTTTTTGTCATAAGTCATAATCTTTTTTATCATGGTTTTACGCAGAATGAACTTAATTATTTAATACCATTTAATTAAAAGATTTGTGCATAAGGAAAATAAACTAACCAAGTTTTGTACTCACTTAAGCAACTAAATCAGAGCCAATTAGACTGGCGAAAATTGTATAAACTTTTTAGCTTTTTCATTATTTTAATCAGTAGGGGAGTAGCTAGGATGGAGATCTTACACAAATCCCTTAATTATGATCATGATGTAGACTATATCACGTAACTCATGTTCTATAACTAAGATGAAATATATTGTATTGGTGGATACATTAATTAGATAAATTATTTATCACGTAACGAATTAAAGTCCTAGCTAATTTATTTAGTTTATGAATTTTTATTTAAGTAACATTATTTAAAGAGTGAAAATTTGTTCTCGCATATGGTTTAACATCCTTTATCCTATTCTTGAAATTAATATAGTGATATATATAAACATGACCATTAGATTTAGAACATGCATGTGTAAAATATATTGAATCAATGTTGAATATATTAAATTAATAATAATTAAGCTGGGTTGTATTCACATATATGATTTTATAATATAAAATTGAACTCTCAACATAATTAATTTAATTTTATTTACAAATTTTGAAACATTCGAATTTTATGCTTTTAAGCTTTAATAATTATATACCGTATTGTCTCTTTATCAATTATGTTTGAAATGTAGAATGTGTTGGATGAGAGATAGAATAATGCAATTGCACTTACATGCATACAATCCTGTAGTCCCATTTTTTTTGGGGAATTTTCACATCCTCTTGACAAAAAGAATAATTTGGTAGATCCTTTGAATTCATTATTTTGTTTTTTTTTTTTGCTATTTTTCTTTAGTTAGTCTAATAGTTTTAAAACACAATTTTATTATTTTTTTTATCTTTTTCTTAAAATTATTTAACTTCAGGAAACAAACATATTAAAGCAATATCTGTGAGAATTTTTTAAGAAAATAAATAATTATTATAAAGAGAAGGTTAAAAAGTGTCTGTATTAATTAAGAAAAAAATAAAAAAGTATTTATTACTTTAAAAAAGGTAAAATTCATTTAATATTTTCTTAAGAAAGTATCTATTCAAATAATAATTTTAAATTTAATTAATAAATTTTAAAATAATCAAAAGCATTGAATAAAAAGGTATTAAATATTTATGAATATATCATATCTTTAGAACAGTCTTTAATAAACTATTTATTATTAATTTTTTAAAATATCATTTTTTATTAAAAATATTTCTTAAAATATATACAAATAACTCCTAAATTTATGTTATATATTAGTTGAGTAATTGTATGATTTTTTGGGTACTATCTATGTTCAATGAAAAATGTAACAAAAAAAAATATGTTCAATGAAAAATTATAATGACTGTTATCAGAAAAAAAAAATATAAATTGAGAACACACCATTTGTAATTTTGATGCAAATTTGGAATTAATGTTTAATAATTAGGGTTCACGTACGGTTCAGGATTGCTAGATCATGAATTAGTTTTGAAAAAATGTTTGCTAATCGTGTTGTTAAGGAATATTGATGTATATATCTACAATTAAGTTTATGTATTGGTATTAGGTTAATAGCTAATGAATTTGGCGTTGATGTGTGTATTTATTGCATATTATTTTTAAGTAAAATAGCTTTTTAATTATACATAATCATGCATATTAATTATTGATAACATGCATTTTTATTCCTTTTAAAAATAATATAAAATAAATGCACACATCTTGGAACCAAAGTTTTAATTGAGTGTTAATTTAATCTAACGATGATCTTGATTTCATTTAATCATGGTGCTCCATTGAAGTGAAGTTCTAACAAAGACAATTTACAATAGGTGATTAGGTGTTTGTTTTATAATGAATAAAGTCAAGAAAGAGATTTAAAATTCTTATTTCATACATGGTGTACAACCAACATAATCTACCTAAACAGACTTAAAAAATATAGTACCTTGGCATGTTAGGCTTTTAATACTCTTTTTTTTAAGATAAATTGGAAATATGTCATTTTTTAATTTCTTACAAGTGATTCTTCTTTTTAAATCATTTTTTACCTTAAATGAAATAATATTTTCACATTCCAAAACTATATTTATTTTATTTATTTAATTTGCCACGTTAATTAAAATTGATTTTGCATTTAGGCGGCACTTTTCACTTATACTTATTAATTTTGTCACTTCAGTGTTATTAATGAGTTTATATATAATATTTTGGGCAATACAAAATAGTGCATATTCGTAACTTACATAAGAATTATATTTAGGAATTTGAATCTTTCTAACCATTTTATGCAAAAACAATATCACAAATTCATTTACAGTGAACTCATTTTTTTCATCATCTTTTTTCTTTTAAAAATTCTACAATACAAATTCGCTATTGATGACAATGATTTTTCTAAATTTATCTATATTTTTCGTAAGTTTAATATCAATTTAAAAATAATAGACTAACTAATATCCCAATAATCATGATTTATTTTTGAATAAAATATGTTCCGTGCATCGGGTAGATTACTAGTTTTTTGTATATTGAAAATTCAATTTCTGGTACACAATTTTTTGGAAATTTAAGTTTCGGAACACAAATTGAATTGTGTTTCAGAAATTATATATCTGATAAACAAATTTTCAAACTGTGTATCAAAAATAAATTTTTCAGTACACAAAATTTTAACTCATTTAAAAAAAAAACACCAAAAATTTAATTTTTGGTACATGATTTTCTGAGTTGTACAAAAAATTTACACGTGGAAATTAAATTTGTAATACATAAAAAGTTAACTAGTTTACACAAAGTTCTAGAGCGCAATGGGAAAAAATATAAGGGTGGAGGGCGGAGCACGAGTGGAAAAAAAAGATGAAGTGGAGGGGTGCGGTAATGAAAAAAAATGGAGGGATGCATCGGTGCGGTGATGATACCAAAGTAAAGCCTAAGGGCCAAGCCCTATCCAAAAAGAACCATTGTGCTAACACAAAAGAAATAAATCATATATGCCGTGATAAGTCTCAAATATTAGTAAACTTTCCCATGGAATTATGGTATTTATGGTTTTAATTGTATTTATTTGACACTAATTTTCTCCCAATTTAAGAATTTTGAATCCAAGTAAGTGTTTTCCGAGTCTTGGTTTAATTGAAGTCTTTTAATCCCATTTTGTGCTTTAATTACAGGGAACCAAGAAAAGGAGTAAGCATATACTTAGAAGAATTGAGCAAGAAAAGAAAAGAAGGATTGCCTCAGCCATATTCTCGCTTGAGCGAGAATTCTCGCTCAAGCGAGAATTGTCCAGAGAGAGTGGATTTTTGATATCATTCTCGCTCAAGCGAGATGATTTCGCTTGAGCGAGAATACCTTTCTTCACCTTAAACTCACGTTTTGGACCGTAAACGTGAGTTTGCAAAATATACATCTTGTTTGGCTTCCCACATGAAATACATGTTTGGGTTCTGAAATTTGAGGTTGTAAAACGCAGGTTTTTGTAGCTTATGCGTGTGAAACTTGAGTTTCCTTAATATTCACTCTCTAAAACTCACGTTTGCAGCAAAATATCCAAACATGAAATCATGTTTATTCATACTCAAATTTATCATAAATTACGTTTATTACATCCACGTTCATTCAAACTCAAGTTTGTAAACGCTAATCCAAACGCACACTTAGTTGACGTGTGCTTCCCGAGATAATTGTTTTGAAGTGAGTTCCAATGCTCTTGGACTCTTTGATGCATAATGCCAACAACAATCAGACCAAAGCAAGCACAAGAATGGCGGTAAGGAGTTACAGCGAAAGATAAGAACAAAAAAAATATCACAATTACAAAAAATACCTCATTAATGGACATCTCTGCAAAAAGAAATAAATAATAAAATATTTTTTTTGAAAAAAAACACCAATAGGTACTTCTAAGTTCTAACACCTTATTTTCTATGTTATTTTCTTGTTTGGTCCAGTTTTGTAGAGGTTATTTGGCACTAAATTTCTTTATCTCTGATTGAACTTATTTTATTTACTGTTTTTCTTGTATTTGAATTATTTTTCTTCCTTTAATTGCTTTATTGGATTTCAGTTTTTTGTTTTTTATTATACTGATTGATCACTTCCGGCAGAATCCAAGCAGAACTAGGACGATTCCCTGGAGCACCTTCCATAAGCACGTCTTGTACCTAGTTCTGCTTGGATTCTGCCAGAAGTGACTTCTCATACTTTTATATTTGGAACTGGAACTAGCAGCTGAATATCTAGGATTCTGCTGAAACAGAAGAAGAACACAAAGCATGTCAATACCAAGTTATACTAATTCCTCTTCCTCACATGCTGAAACAGAAGAAAACTACCATAATATAAAAAGTAACTCGAATGGATCAGACAAGTGAAGATAGCTTCCTAATATCATGTATTTTATCGAAAACAAAAAAGAGAAAGAAATTAAAGTTTCTAATAACTAAAGAGTTTTATTTTATCTCATGATTCCTTGCAGCCTGGCCAAATAGGTTGGGTTAGTTTGCATTTTGGCCTTTGCGTATGTATATGAACTTAAGATTGTGAATTGAAAAAATGTAAACTTTCTCAATTGCTCGTATATAGAGAGAAAATGGCGAAACAATGTAGTGAGAACTATAATGGTACATACAACAATTTGTAAAAAAACCAACCAATTTTATTACATTTGATGGAAGGGCCAATGATAAATAAATGAAGAAAACACACAACGGGTTTCCGGTAATTCATCCTAGCCCTTCAATCAACATTATTTAAATCTAACGGTGACTAGTCTGTGTGTCACCGGTGACACACCTGCAAGGTGTTTCACCCTAGACTGACCCATTTATAATATGTGTGCAACAAATACAAATAATTATGATTGCTAAATCTAATCCTAATTAGCAGCTAATTAAGGACTGTAAACTTAGCTCTTACTAATTAAAAATAGCATGTGATTGATTCTAACAACATTAAACTTCAGTCTCCTCAAGCTTAGGCTTACCAAGTCAGATAAAGCACTAACACTAAGATGTAGGATGTGACTTACTAGGATTTACTGAAATAGCAGATGTTAGAGGTCCATAAACTCCTCCTGTTGGTATGCCGGTGGTTCCTTTTCCAGCCCAGTAGAAGTGAATCTTCAAAGTATGTTCTGTAACAGTAGCATTAAATGTCCTCACAATTGGTTTGCCAGCACCACCAGATTCTCTTTCGATATCAAAGTCTTTCAGCACCAATTTCCCCTTAAATTTAAGCACATAATCATATATTTCATCTACATCAATGCAAAACTCAGTGCAAATCAATTATTTAGCATCAAGTGTAAATCAAGTTAACAACAGTTACCTGGATGTAGACATCAAACACCCTCTTCCCAAGGTGTTAAATGATCTATCATTGGTGAAAATAATCTCAACAAAGTGAAGCTTAACAGTGTAATTTCCATTTATTAGACAGAGGCAATAGTATGTGAGAGCAAGGGCAGAAACACGAGCTGTTGTGTACAGTTTTGAGTTGAGTGAAGAGACATTAAGAAGTCTAGAAGTATTGGCCACAATATAGGGATCAGAGTCAATGTCATTGTACAAGAAGTTCCATGTGCTACTAAGAGCCCAATCCTGACCAGTGTAATATAACATTGAAGCACATTTCCTTTCTCTGTCAGCTTCATAAATTTGATCATTAATATTTGCTTCATTACCACCACAATTAATGTGTAGGGAGTAATGATCTGTTGAAAAACAATGCCAAATAGGATTCAAAAGAATGAATACATAATGCAAAATCTTGCAAAGATAGACAACTGCACAGGAGGGTAAAATTCACAAAGAACCTACCATAATTTGTATCTAAATTTTTAAGCTTTTATTTCATTTACATGAATTTATTTAACAAGATGACATGAGAATCATGCACCGGTTCTGATAAAAATGACTACATAATTATCTTCCACATTTAAGTTTCTTAGAATCAGTCAACTTGTTTTATTCCAAGTAATCGGAATGGGAGGAAATTAATCTTAAAATCTTGTGAAAAAACACATATTATTCTTGTTTCTTTTGGTATGGACTTCATCCTCTATATGCTGATTTTAATTGAATTTCTGTACAACTCTGAGATTATGAGCATAAGCAAAGAAGAGCTAGGCAATGAACTTCAGTAAGCAAAATCATGTTATATGACTATATCTTAGTCTTTCTTTTGTTAATGTAATGTTGAGTTGAGAATTTCTTATTAATTTACTTCACTCAATTTCTGGTAACAGAATATGAATAACTATTTAAAGCAGCCTATCAGATTAAAGTAATTTAAAATTTGTAGTGCAGTCACACACTTACATTTGCTAACTGAAGCAGGGCATGGAAAGTTCCTTTTTAGGCACGGATGAATCTTACTTCTGCAACAAAGAGTAAAATTTAAGGTTATGTACTAGGGCTACTACCAAAACCTTATTTACAGAAGATTAACAGAAAGCAAAAGGTAAGAGAAAACTTCATATTCCAAACATAACAACTTACTGTGTATCCGCAGATGAAGAGTATCCCTCCACAACATTTCTGGAAAAAATAACAAAAATTTGTTATAATAATAATTGATGATACCTAACACTTATGCAGCACAAATAGAACTCAAAGCTTAAATAAAACTTACACGCTCCCTCGTTGACATTCAGTTGGACTTGAGCTATCCCAGGTGAAGTTGTTGTAAGAGATATCACTGTGCACCAAAATATATGTCTCATGTTGCTTGCATGAGTCATTATTTAATTTCAGTTATATCATATGTTAACTACATGAAGACATCAAACCAGTAAAGTTCATAGAGAATACAAACCATCCAACTATATTTTTTTTCATCATGTTTTAAATGCTCTAATTGGATTTATTGCAAATTTGTTTTATGGCAGAACCAATGGCATCATTTGATCATCTACCTGACCCAATAGAACTTTGATTGTTGTTGTTCTATTCTAAATGCTCTATAACATATCAAGCATATGCAGAAAAATGTTTCTTGATGCCTTATTCACTGTGGCAACTGAGGAAAATATTAAGATGGAAAGGTTGAAAATTGAAAATAACTACTCAAGGGATTTAACATACAAATTGAAAATAACTACAAACTAGAGCAGTTTCTATTAGTGCCCACGGAAGCGCCCTTTAATGCTAGCGCCCTTGAAGGCCTTTTTTGGCATAGTGTTTTAAAATTTTGGATAGAAAATCATGAAAATAATAATAAAATACACTTCTTCATATTTATTGTCTTTTTTATTCTCCTTTTTAAATTGATAATAACTTAAAATAACATGATTAATAAATTTATTATTGAGTTTTACAAAATTTTGGATAACCAAAAATAATTTTTATTTAAAAAAGAAAATATGTAACAATATGATATGAACCCTCTTGCTAATTAGGATTCAGAACAAGGACCTCTAGGAAAATTAATAGATGTTGCCTTGAAGAATTAAACAAAGAAACAAATTAACAAACAGTTGGTGTCCAAAATTTAGAAGAGAATTAAGGAAACTGAAAGTAATAAAATTAAGGCAACTCAGCATGAAACAAGGCTGTTTGAATAGGTGCAGAATTTTGAATTCTAACTCAGCGCCCAATATAAACCCAAACAAGTGCAGCAGCTTGATAATTCAACGTCCAAGAAATTGAGTTGTGTGCTTGATAATTATGCGTCCAAGAAATTAAGCCGTGTGCTTGATAATTCAGCGCAAGGAAATTGAATTCAAAAGAAGTGAATTGGTTGTTAAACTTAGCACTCAAACCCAAGGCAGAACAACACAGATTTTCCTGGGCAGAAATGGCGTGAATGGAAAGAAAGAAAAATGGAGATGAAAGTGATAGACTTCACACTTCCAAGGATGGAAGATATGCCTATGAGATTACACACACAAAGGAATAGAAATTGCCTTTGATAAACCTCAAAATTCTGGATTGCCAAGAACCCAAAAGGAGAGAATAACTCAACCAGTTTTTAACCAAAATGTATTCTGCCTCTTTTACCTGGCTGGGCGCATAATATAAGGCTGTTTGCCTTCACAATTTAGATGCAGCCTCCAGCACAATAAAACTACATAATTGCCTAATAAAAATACTATTGTAACTGCCCAAAATAATAAACTATTCAGCCTACAATTTCAAACAAAGCTGGCTGAATTATTACATTAGTTTTATAACAGCCATGTATTATTTTATTTGAATAAAAACTCAGCCCACAATTTATATAGATGGCCGCCCACCATTCAGCCAATTAGCTCTCCAAATTATGAGTTCAATTTATGGCAAGCTACCCATCCATTAAGGTCATGCATCCTTCTCTTCAATCATGAGACAATTAACAATTTTAATCTTCATTTCTCCAACATTTGGTTCTCTTTGAAAAATGGCTGCCAACACTTGTTGCATAGCTTCCTTAGCTCTCTTTGTCCTTGCCCTTTTCATAGGTCCTCCAAGCCCTTCAAGTGCTTCAAGCTGCTTGTCCTTCATGTCCTCATCACTCCCCCCCTCTTGAAAAGGATTTGTCCTCAAATCAGAAACATCTTCATCTGCATCAAAGAGAGTCAAATCAGACACATTAAAAGTAGAACTAACGTTATACTCACCAGATAGATCAATCTTATAAGCATTGTCGTTGATCTTTTCTATAACTTGAAAAGGACCATCTCCCCTTGGTTGGAGTTTTGACTTTCGTTGCTCAGGGAACCTTTCCTTTCTCATGTGTACCCAAACCCAATCACCAGGTTGAAATACCACCTTCTTTCTTCCCTTGTTAGCATGCCTTGCATAACTTTCATTTTTCTTTTCAATTTGAGCTCTCACTTGCTCATGCAGCTTCTTCACATACTCAGCTTTAGCCTGTGCTTCTTTATGCTTAAACATAGAAATGTTAGGCATAGGCAACAAATCAAGAGGAGTCAAATGATTAAATCCATACACAATCTCAAATGGTGAACAATTGGTTGTGCTATGGACAGCCCTATTATAAGCAAACTCAACATGAGGTAGACATGCTTCCCAAGATTTAAGATTTTTCTTTAAAACAGTCCTAAGCAATGTGCCTAAAGTCCTATTGACTACCTCGGTTTGACCATCAGTTTGTGGGTGACAAGTAGTAGAAAACAACAATTTAGTACCAATCTTACCCCACAAGGTCCTCCAAAAGTGACTAAGGAATTTTGCATCCCTATCACTCACAATGCTTCTCGGCAGCCCATGAAGTCTCACTATTTCCTTGAAAAACAAATCAGCCACATGACAAGCATCATCTACCTTCTTGCAAGGTAGGAAGTGTGCCATCTTAGAAAACCTGTCAACAACAACAAACACAGAATCCTTTCCATTCTTTGTTCTAGGCAGTCCCAAAACAAAGTCCATAGAAATGTCAGTCCAAGGATATTCAGGAACAGGCAAAGGAGTATACAATCCATGAGGCTTAACCTTAGATTTAGCCTTTTTACAAATAATGCAGTGATCACAAAATTTATGCACATCACGCTTCATATGAGGCCAAAAGAAATGCTCTTGTAAAATTTCCAAAGTCTTTTGAACCCCAAAATGACCCATCAAACCCCCCTCATGTGATTCACTCACAAGCAACTCTCTAATGGAACATTTAGGCACACACAGTCTATTGGCTTTAAACAAGAATCCATTATGCCTGTAATATCCATTTTTAGAAAGCTTTTCACATGCAGCAAATATTTCAGCAAAATCCACATCATGCTTGTACATGTCTTTCAATGATTCAAGACCAAACAATTTAGTTTCAAGCATAGAAAGCAATGCATGCCTCCTAGAAAGCGCATCAGCCACTACATTCCCTTTCCCCTTTTTATGCTTGATGACATATGGAAATTGCTATAAAAATTCTACCTACTTAGCATGCCTCTTATTAAGCTCACCTTGTCCTTTCAAATATTTCAATGACTCATGATCACTATGAATGACAAACTCTTTGGGTAACAAATAATGCTGCCAAGTTTTTAAAGCTCTAACCAACGCATACAATTCCTTATCATAAGTAGAATAGTTAAGGGCAGCCCCACTTAACTTTTCACTAAAATTAGCAATTGGATGTCCATCTTGCAACAAAACAGCCCCAATACCCACATTTGATGCATCACACTCTATTTCAAATGATTTTGAAAAATTAGGCATGGCAAGAATAGGTGCATTAGTTAGCCTATGCTTAAGGGCAGCAAAGGCCTCCTCTTGTTTCTCTCCCCATTTAAATCCCACATTCTTTTTAACAATTTCATTTAGAGGTGCAGCCAAGGTACTAAAATCTTTAACAAATCTCCTATAGAAACTTGCTAAACCATGAAATCCCCTTACCTCACTCACGGTCTCAGGTGTAGGCCATTCTTGGATGGCCTTAACCTTTTCCTCATCAACTTGTACCCCCTTAGCACTAACAACAAAGCCCAGAAATACCACATGATCAGTACAAAAAATGCATTTTTCCAAATTGGCATACAATTGTTCTTTTCTAAGCACACTCATAACAGCTCGCAAATGTTCAACATGCAATTCAAGACTAGTGTTATAGATCAGAATATCATCAAAGTACACCACAACAAATTTTCCAATAAACTCTCTTAAAACATGATTCATTAATCTCATGAAAGTACTAGGTGCGTTGGTCAAACCAAATGGCATAACCAACCACTCATACGATCCATATTTAGTTTTAAAAGCAGTTTTCCATTCATCTCCTTCTCTAATCCTAATCTGATTATAGCCACTTTTCAGATCAATCTTAGAAAACACACATGCACCATATAGTTCATCAAGAAGATCATCTAACCTGGGAATTGGATGCCTATACTTGATGGTGATGTTGTTTATGGCTCTACAATCAGAACACATCCTCCATGAGCCATCCTTCTTAGGCACCAAAATCACAGGTACAACACATGGACTCATGCTATCTCTTACCCAACCTTTGCTCATAAGCTCAGTCACTTGCCTTTCAATCTCTCTGGTCTCTTGTGGGTTACTCCTATAGGCTGGCCGATTGGGCAAAGAAGCTCCCGGAATGAGATCAATGTGATGCTCAATTCCCCTCAAAGGTGGCAAGCCATCAGGTACATTTGCTGGAAACACATCTTCAAAATCCTGCAAAAGAGACTCAATACAAGAAGGCAATTCAAATTTGTCAAACTGGTTAGCATACAAAATCTAACTTTGACAAAACAATAAGTAGAGGGGCTGCCTTGCGCAAAGCACCCTCCTTACCTCCCTTTCTCTTGCTAAACACAGTCGTTTGCCCTCAAGTGTTTCTCTCTTATTTTGTTCTCTCTTTTTCCTCTCAAGTGTTTCACTCTTCCCCTCAAGTGTTTCACTCTTCCTCTCAAGTGTTTTACTCTTTTTTTCATTTGCTATTTTTTTTCTCATTTTTAATTGATCCTCACACACCTCTTTAGGAGACAAGGGCTTTAGAACCACCTTTTTATCCTGATACATGAAAGAAATTTTGTTAGTGAAGCCATCATGAATGGCTTTGGTATCATACTGCCACGACCTCCCCAAAAGGATGTGGCTGGCCTCCATGGGAACCACATCACATAAAACCTTATCTTGATATTTCCCAATGGAGAAAGGAACTTCTGCTTGCTGTTTCACTTGAACTTCTTCTCCTTCACTAAGCCATTGAAGTTTATATGGCCTAGGATGTGGTGTAGTGTCCATTTTCATCTTTGACACTAATCTTGAACTCACCACATTGGTACAGCTCCCTCCATCAATTATTACCAAGCACACGTTACCGTTAACTGAACATCTTGTATGAAAGATGTTCTCCCTTTGAGATGCATTCTCGGCCTTGACTTGGCTGCCCAACAACCTCCTAATCATGTACAACTCTCCTTCATTAGCCTCCAATTCTCCATCACTCTCCTCTTCTTCATGTTCACTAGCATCAGATTGGCTTGTGTACTCCCCATTATCCTTAAGAAGAATTGTCTTCTTTGTAGGACACTCATAGGCATAATGTCCTAAGCCTGAACATTTGAAACACTTCACGTCTCTAGTCCTCTTAGGTGGTTTATCATCTTTCTTTTGAGGTGTTTTCCCATGGCTAGAAAGCGTTGGATTGCTAGAGAAGGCAGTATTTTCTTTCTTGCTCCTTTCCTTCCAATTTGAAGGATTAAAATTGGTAGAACTCCTTCTTGTTGTACTCTTTCTTTTTATTTGCTGTTCTACCTGAATGGCCTTATGTAAAAGGTCCTCCATCTCCACAAACTCCTGCAACTCAACAACATCTCTAATGTCATGATTTAAACCACTAAGGAAGCGAGTCATAGTTACCTCAGGATCTTCTTCAATTTTGGCTTGGATGATAAGCACCTCCATCTCCTTATAATACTCCTCCACTCCCTTGCTTCCTTGAGACAATTTCTGAAGTTTTAATTTTGAGTCCCTATGGAAGCTAGAAGGTATATACCGCTTCCTCATTATCCTCTTCATTTCAGTCCAAGTGTCCACCATAGGCTCCTCATCTCTAATCCTCTCCCTCTGCAACTTGTTCCACCAAATTAAAGCATAATCAGAAAATTCAGCAGCTGCAAGTCTAACCTTTTGCTCCTCACTGTATTCGTTGCAAGAGAAGAAATGCTCAATCTTGAGTTCCCACTCCAGGTATGCCTCTGGATCACTCCTACCCTTGAAAGGAGGTATTTTCAGCTTGACTCCTTCCATTCTTCCCTCATTCCTAACCGTCCTTATTCCTCCTAAAGGCGGTCTCTTATTCTCCAATTGATTCAACCTCTCATGGATCTCATCTTGTTGTTGCTTCATCATTCTCTCCAAATTTTGAGATAGTATAGCAATTTGCGCCTGAAGGTCATTGTTGTTGTTTCTTTTTGCCATTGATAAACAAACAGATCAAAGGTAACAAGAACAGAAATATAGTTACTGTTTAAAACAAATTCCTTACCCACTCAAGTGTTTGCTCACACAATTTGGCTTTTACTATAATAAAACTCTCTTGCCTTTTTCCTCTCTATTCCTCCTTATGTTCTTAACAAACCAAAAGAGAAAACTCAAAGACAATCACCAACCTGTGTGCAGCCAAATAATCTCAAGAAAAGCTAACAAGAATGACTCAAAATGACGCACAAAAGAAAGCAACAAACACTAGGACAGCAACCAGAATTTTTTTTTTATAGGCACCAACACAAGACAGAATTTTGGCTTAAAATAAAGCCAATAGGAGCAGCAAAATCCAGAAAAATATGCGCAGTATAGGTGCAGCAAAAACAGAATGGAAATTGGACAAATTGCAACCAGGAAGTGCAGCCAAAAATTTTCAGAATTGTATACTAACAAGGTGCAGTATTTCTCCCTCAAATCAACCACTATATTACCTTAAAATAAGCAATTTTCTAGCATGAACCATTCAACCCAATATTTTTTTTTAAAACTCATTTTCATGTTTTCTTTCTTTTGCTTTTCAATTCTATTTTCAGAATTCTTCAACTATTTTTTTTTAAGGCCTAAATTTTGCAATGGTTCAGCCTATAAACAAACAAAATAAGGTAATATGATGATATGATTAAAATCAAGGAAAGAAATTACCCGGAGTGCAGCCTTGCAATTCCTAGAAACCGGAGCTCTTATACCAAATGATATGAACCCTCTTGCTAATTAGGATTCAGAACAAGGACCTCTAGGAAAATTAATAGATGTTGCCTTGAAGAATTAAACAAAGAAACAAATTAACAAACAGTTGGTGTCCAAAATTTAGAAGAGAATTAAGGAAACTGAAAGTAATAAAATTAAGGCAACTCAGCATGAAACAAGGCTGTTTGAATAGGTGCAGAATTTTGAATTCTAACTCAGCGCCCAATATAAACCCAAACAAGTGCAGCAGCTTGATAATTCAACGTCCAAGAAATTGAGCTGTGTGCTTGATAATTATGCGTCCAAGAAATTAAGCTATGTGCTTGATAATTCAGCGCAAGGAAATTGAATTCAAAAGAAGTGAATTGGTTGTTAAACTTAGCACTCAAACCCAAGGCAGAACAACACAGATTTTCTTGGGCAGAAATGGCGTGAATGGAAAGAAAGAAAAATGGAGATGAAAGTGATAGACTTCACACTTCCAAGGATGGAAGATATGCCTATGAGATTACACACACAAAGGAATAGAAATTGCCTTTGATAAACCTCAAAATTCTGGATTGCCAAGAATCCAAAAGGAGAGAATAACTCAACCAGTTTTAACCAAAATGTATTCTGCCTCTTTTACCTGGCTGGGCGCATAATATAAGGTTGTTTGCCTTCACAATTTAGATGCAGCCTCCAGCACAATAAAACTACATAATTGCCTAATAAAAATACTATTGTAACTGTCCAAAATAATAAACTATTCAGCCTACAATTTCAAACAAAGTTGGCTGAATTATTACATTAGTTTTGTAACAGTCATGTATTATTTTATTTGAATAAAAACTCAGCCCACAATTTATATAGATGGTCGCCCACCATTCAGCCAATTAGCTCTCCAAATTATGAGTTCAATTTATGGCAAACTACCCATCCATTAAGGTCATGCATCCTTCTCTTCAATCATGAGACAATTAACACTTTTAATCTTCATTTCTCCAACATTTGGTTCTCTTTGAAAAATGGCTGCCAACACTTGTTGCATAGCTTCCTTAGCTCTCTTTGTCCTTGCCCTTGTCATAGGTCCTCCAAGCCCTTCAAGTGCTTCAAGCTGCTTGTCCTTCATGTCCTCATCACAATATAAATGTATGGAGTCTATTTTAGTGATTTTTATTAACCTTTTTAATATTAATTTATTATAAATTTTCAAAATTCAACCTGTAAATTGCACGTTTATGTCTGTTAGACTCCATAATCCAAATGATGCATTGAAAATAAAAAAGATGTAAGTTTTGTCACTAGATTTTATTTATCTCATACTCCCAACTATGGGGGGAAAGGAAAGTATTCCGTACCGGTACACAGAAAATTTGATTTACAGCTTTAACATAAACATGCACCAGAAATTCATTTGTTTTAACAGAACCATTTCTGCTTCCCATGAGAACTTTAAACTATGCTTATCTATTAATTATCCCCTTAATAATTTTAACAAAACAGGATTCAAAAGTAGAACTACTGGCACAGATACTACTTGCACTAACAAATAAGACCAGCATCATTCTCCCACTAGGTGATAATGGATGGGACACCAGTTGTATTATTTATGCAGAAACATGCTCCCCTTGCATCATCCTGATTGTAGCAAAGTTAACTTTAGTTAGATAATAAAAATCCATGAACCAAGAAGTATTTTCTCCCTTTACATATTTGAAAATTATATTCATTTATCACCTTTTGGTCATGTAAATTGAGGCTATATCCCGGATCCAGCAAGCCGCCGCTTTGAAGAATTTGATATGGTCACCTGACCAAGCTTGTCAGCATCACTTGATACAGTCCTTTCTTTGATTGGTGTATAATGCCGCAACCATTCTCCAACATAAACCTGAAACATGATAAAACAGATATGATGAGATCAGGGAGGGGAAATGCAAGAAGAAAGGCATCATATGATTCATATGTTACTATATCTTCTGGTAGAATTGAAGGTGGATCTACTAGAGGTTTACCTAGTTCTGATGCATTATGCAAATATTTCCCAGTACCAGAGTTATCAAATATATAATGCAGCCATGATACAACTAGAAAACCATTTTCTAGGGAACCAAATGTACACAGTCATATTGGCACAATACAGCCATCTAATCAACTATAATTATGAGGTATTTTTAATATACAAAAAAATCACAACCAGAGAAATGAGAAAGAAAGTAACCTGTTGAGGTCTCATAATCTTTGTATCAGGATCATCCAAGGACTCTCTCCAATGTGCCAAGT
This sequence comes from Sesbania bispinosa, assembly GCA_026901365.1. Lineage (NCBI taxonomy): Eukaryota > Viridiplantae > Streptophyta > Magnoliopsida > Fabales > Fabaceae > Sesbania > Sesbania bispinosa. The sequence continues at coordinate 581,464 of QLOH01000244.1, forward strand.
ACCCAGCCATTCGAGGGATAGCGAATAAAACTGTGAAATACTCAGGTGGAAACCCCATGGCCCTGATTGCATAAAACTATTAGTTCAAGCCTTGAGTTGAATCATATTTTGGGGGGGAGCAACATATTTTATCATCCCTAGTTACAATAACTGGATGTAAGTTAATCCAGAGTAGAAGTCAACATTTGGATAAAGCTTCCTCTTGATGAAATATTCATCAGATAGTGCGACCTTTTCCAAGGCAACTGCAACCTGAACAATCAAATAGTTGTATAGAAAAATTAGAAACTTTAAAATTTAAATTAAATATCAGAACCAAATCGATATTAATATATATACACAAACATAAACAAACATACATACACACATTGCATAATAGTTCGAAGTCAAAATTAAAAATACAGAAATACATTTCAGTAAAAAAGTAATAAGAAAATTTCAAAATGTAGCAGTTTGTTGTTGTACTCACAACCCTGATCACAGGTCATGCAACCAGCATATTCAGCACATAGACAGGTACTATAAAGTGGATAATCACCTCTCGGCCAACAATAGAAAACACTCCCTCTGTCAGTGGGATCATAGTTTTTGTACACTCGGTGTCCAAAACCAGAGAGCTTCCGTTTCCTGTAGGAAAAACACCGGACAAGAATATCAACTTAAACCATCATTTCCCCCAAAAGAAGAGGCAGCAATCCTTTTAGGGTACAAATAGAAAAAAAGTAAGACCTAGCTAATTAAAATAAAGTAATAGCCACCTGGCTTTGACACCTTCAATGAACTCTGGAATGTTCTCAACAGTTCCAATTTCACTCAGCATCTTGAGGACAGCCTGCAAAATCAAAGGTCACATTAGCATGCTCACATATTAATTAACAGTATTGTGCTTGTGTTTACTCACTACATTAAAACAAGCAATACATAAAATATCATGACAGTTTCATTAACTGCTTATAGTTACCTCATTAGCTCCACCATGAAGAGGTCCATATAGAGCTCCAACAGCCCCAACAATTGCAGTGTATACCTCAACGCCGCTTAAAAAAGGCGTTATGTTGCTTGTAGTAAGATGTCTACCTTGATGCAAGGTGTTGGACAGCAGACGTAGAGCAATTCATTTCATGTTCTGCGTGCAGGATGAAGATAATGTCCAGTGCATGAGTTAGTTGAGGATTGGGTTTATATGACCGATTGCCTCTGAAAGCATGCACAATGGAGATCTTGTTTGTGTTAAACCTCTAGAGAAAATAAGCTAGTATGTGGCTACCATTCTATCATATAATCTAAGATTGAATTATAGTTATTTTGGAAAAGATTTATTATATATGAAACACAAAAATAAACCATCATTAAAGTATTAAGAAAAATAAATTAAAAAAAAAAACTTTGGCTTATTCCAAATTATCAATTGGACCTAAAAAGACCATGAAATGTACAAAGAATCTAGCATGTATAGGAAGTTCTCTGTGTAAGAAAGATGGTTGGATGGAAGCACAGGTGGCCTTCCTGCCATTCTAAGATAAACTGCAGCAGCAATTGTTGTAATCTGCAGGAAAAAAAATTGATATTGCAATAAAGCTCTAGGACAAATTGCGAACCAGCATAGAGACACGTGGATAATTGGATACAGCACAAAATCCCACAAGATACAAGCTGTAAAATCCGTGCAAGCATTCAGAATAACTGAATGAGAGAAGTATAGAGAATTGAATAAGCACACCTTTCCAATAACCCGTGCTATTTGTTTGTCTCTGACTTCCTTTGAATTGTAAATATCAAGACCCTGCATTAAATTATAATAAAGAATTTAAATTAAAAAAACAAAGCTGAATCAAAGAATAACATAGCAATAACAATATAACATGTTGAATTCTTATAAGTAGGAATGACAATATCTAACCGAGTTTGGGGATATCCATGGGGACTGCCCCATTTGGGGACTCGAGAGTGGAAAATTATTTCCCCTCGGGGATGGGGATAAAAAAAACTCTCGAAGCATATTTGGGGATGGGGGTGAGAATCATTCCCCCATCCCGTGGGGTCCCTGCCCCGCCCTAACACATAAAATAATTAATACATATGTAAGATTGACAATTTCCTCTATGATTTTAGGTTTATTATATGACCTATCTCTAGGGATGGCAAAGTGGGTTGGGCCCGGCGGGCCGGCCCGCCTAACCCGCCAAAAATGGCGGGGTGGGTTAGGTCCCTCCAGCCCACCAACCCACTCAGCCCGACCCGCTCAACCCGGCGGGCCAATAGGTGGGTCGGGGCGGGTTGGCCCGCCAGACTAGCCCGCCAAATTTAACAATTTTTTTAACTTTTTTTATTTATATTTAGTATTTAATTATAATAATTTTATAAATATTGAGGAAAAATGTTATATAAAAACAAAAAAGTATAAATAATTTTTTAAAATTTTATTAAAATTAAAATTTATTATGTATTATATTTATTTTAAATTTATTTTAATTTTTTATAATTTTTTGGGTGGGCCAGGCGGGCCGACCCGCCATCCCGCCTTAAAACGGGGTGGGTTGTATATGTTGGCCCGTTTTTTCTGGCGGGCCAACCCGCCCCGCCCCGTTTTTTGGCGGGCCAACGGCGGGGCGGGCCAGGATGGGGCGGGCTGGCCCACTTTGCCACCCCTACCTATCTCATTTAGAATTTTGTGTTTGGAGATTTTTCTGTTATAAGGATAGGGATGAACATGGAAAATCGCTCTCCTTGCCTCATAAGATCCATAAATAAAAAGAAAACAAAAACATAATACTGAAAATGTACTGCATCACAATATATAGAATGTACCAGTAGAGCATATATACAGTACATGTCAAAAGAAAATAAAAAGAAATAAAAGAAAGAAAAATAAGAAAAATGAAAAGAAAAGAAAGAAAAAAGAAAAGAAAAGCACCAAATCAAAAATCTCAATCCTGATCCTGGTGATCCATGTGCTCTGGCTCCGCATCATCTCCATCTGCAGTTGCTCCACCCTCTCCCGGAAGAATAGGCCTGACCCCAGGCCACTGAATAAAGTCTCTATACTGCGCAGGTGTCATGCCTGGGTAGGGGTCCGGTCTGATGGAGTAAAGATACTCCTGTAAATGAACATGAGACCTGTGGAGTGATGCCAGCTGCAAAGTAGTGTGCTGAGCCCAATGAATAAAAGTAGGGTCTGGTGGTGGTGGTGGTGGTTGCTGCTGCTGCTGCTGCTGCTCCTCATCCTCATCCTCATCCTCCTCATCTGGGATGCAGTTGGCTTCAATGTATCCTCTAGTCATGGGGTTTAGGATGCGAACCCTGGGGTCCACAACCACACCCCTAGCCCTGCAGAATGCTGTAATGAGTGCAGGGAATCCCAAGTTGATCCTCGTACTAGCAGTACGTCGCGCTATCGTGGAAAAAAAGTCTGTTATCTTCTGGGCGATGACCCTGGAGATATCTATGTCTGCGCCGAAGAGAATGGTGAACATGAGATGAGCTACCGGCATAGTAATGTCTAAAACATGGTTGGTGAGGCAGATGTTGGCTAGGATCAACACTGTCCACACCCTCACTATGGCTCTCATGTGTCGCCGGTAGATGCGAGCAGCTTGTCCATAAGCATTCCTCTCAAAGGAATGCCCCTGCAGGCATAGTGCCTGTGCAGCCTCAATATCCATGGGGTCGTTCCCATTAAGCCCCACCTCTCTAGCATCTACGCCATGGTCGCCAATGGCGTTGGCGTAGAACTCCCTCACAATGTTTGGGTCGAAGTGGCTATCTGGGCTGCTGAGGCGCACCCAGTTCCTCTTGTAGATCTCCGCCCTGAACTCCACGGGCTGCAGTCTCACTGGCCTCTCCTTGATGAAGTTACAGTCCATGATGGCACAACGGTAAGCTTCGGAGGCCCTAGCATCCTTAAACCTCTGCGCGTCAAACTCTGGCTCCTCCTGAGGTGCCTGCCTAGATCTCTTGGCACCCCCGGTGCCTCTCCTAGCAGCTCGTGACTGCACAACTTTAGTGCGTGCCATCTGCAAAAATTGTTACCAAAATTATTCATGCAATTTACATAATGGATTATTCATAATTATTGAAATAAATGGCCAGTTTAATTCAAAAATTAGAACAATCAACTAATCAAGCATTTGCACAAAATTTTTTATTTTAAAATTACCCAAATGTCAATTAATTAATTTATTAAGAACATGCTAAAGTGATCAATTAAAGCAAGTCCTAATCAATTATTAACTAGACAAAATTGGTAATAAATATCATGCTAAAAAATCATGTTATCAAAAACATGCAACAAACATAATTATTTTATTTTGGTCATGCAAAAATATCATGGTAATCATTTATCATTCATGTACCAAAAATAAATAATTTGCAAAAATTATTGAGCACTTTTTAGAAACTACCACCAAGCATACCAAACATCTCAAAACTCAATTCATAACAGCAAATAGACTAAACTAAGGCTTTATCAATAATTATTCCTATTCTAAAGGTTCCTAAAAGCCTAAGTTTCCTACCTTAAGGTTTTGCTCAAATAAAAATAAAAATGAAAATTTTAATCGATGCAAAACGACCAAAACTATAAAAACATACGTGGTATAGCTTCAGAACTGGGAAAGAGAAGGATATGGAGGTAAAAAGGACAAGGAAAGGGTTTGAAGCACAGAGAAAATGGAAAGCAAATGAAGAGGGAAAGTTTGAAAAACCTTCCCTCGTTCAGGATTTAAAGAAATCATGAACGCGCGCACATGCGCTGCACCCTCGCTCAGCGAGACTGCAGCGCGTGCTTCAGGGAATTTGAAGCGCAACGCGTACGCAGCGCAAGTGAAGCGTGAAAGTCAGAAAGCAAATTACATTTCTGCGCTTGAGCGCAGGTGAAGCGCAGAAACCAGAATTAAATTCTCTTCCTAATTTTCACTGTTTTTCATTAATTCCTTTTAAGATTGTAATCCTTTACTTAACCTTTTCCTATTCTACACAAGTATAGACTCAAACAAACAAAACAAACTAAACAAAATAAAAGAAAAATCAAAGCAAATTAAAAATTGTTGGGTTGCCTCCCAGTAAGCGCTTGTTTAACGTCTTATAGCTCGACGTCTGGTAATTATCTTCTTTTATGGTGGCCTCAATTGGAGGATGATGGTTGACTCTACTCCTGTCCTTCCCTTGAATTCCCATCCTCCATGCCACTTGTTCAATCTTCCATCACTTTCATCATTACTTTTTTCTTCTGTGTCTGATGTTGATCTTTTTCTCTTTTTATACTTGAACTCTCATATTGATTCTGGCTGCTTGACTCTCATTCTTGGTTTCCTCAGAAATTCGGAAACCTTCTTCTTCTTTGGTTCTTTATCATTTGTAAGAACTTCTTTCTTTTTCTCTTTTTGCAGCTTTGCTTGGAATTGGTAGATCCCATTAGTAGGATCTATCCCAATCTTTTCTGGAGTTGTCAATACCTTGGGGTTTCCTCTATCAATATGGAATATGATACTTTCATCCTTTGAGCTCACTTGATATTTCCCCTATCAACATCAACTATCATCTTGGCAGCCTTCATGAATGGTCTTCCTAATATGAGGGGGATGTCAGTATCCTCTTCTTCTGTCTCTGCAATGTAGAAGTCCACCGCATATACAAACTTGTCCACTTTCACTGGTAGATCTTCAAGTATCCCATAAGGGCTTTGAGTAGACTTATTTGCAAGAAGTAACTTTACATTTGCAGGCTTGACCTTCAAAACACCCAACTTATTAAAATACGATAGCGGCATCAAATTGATGCTCGCTCCAAGGTCTAATAAAGCATGAGTGGTAGGTAATTTCCAATAGACAGGGGTATTGTAAACTTACCTGGGTCAAGAGACTTACCTGTAATATGGATCTCTTCAGGTTCCTCTTCCTCTTCTTCTTGTACTGCCTCGTGGTCTTCCTCTTTTTGAACATTTTCTTGGACTCTTTCTTCTTTGGGACTTGCATCTTCAAAGATGATGCCTTCTTCTTCATCACTTTCTTCTGACTTGTTGCCATCAGTAGCAAACAAGTTACAATGTTCTTTTAGGTTGGTTTGAGTATTAGCTGTGAAGTGGCCTTTCTTATATTCTCTCATCTCCTTTGTTAACTGGCCCACTTGATTTTCCAGTGCCTTGATTGATGCATCTGTATTATTTTTGAATCCTTCAAATCCTGACATGAAAGCATCAATCTTCTCTTCCAACATACTGAGTCTGTCATGTGTTGTTGGTTGTCGCTGTTGGTAAGGTGTCTGCCTACTTCCACCATTCTGCCCCCAACCAGAGTTGGTTTGATTATTTCTCCATCCTTGAGAGTATTGGTTATTGTTATTGGAGAAATTACCTTGCCTCCCCTGATTTCCCATGAAGTTGACTTGCTCTGCTTGTGTCTCTTGGAAAGAACATTGACCATTTGGATGGTCTCCTCCACAGAAGTCACATATCAATGGTTGGGCTTAAACTGGTTGCGCTTGGACAGCCTTGAGTTGCTGAGGGAGCGCCTTCAATGTCTCTATGAGTGCCTCTATTTGTCTCTTGATAAGCTTATTTTCTGCTAAAATGGCATCACTTGAATTAAGTTCCAATATTCCCTTCTTCTGAATCTGAGATGGTTGTCGTTCACATTGGGCTTGTTGGTCATTCTGGGCAAAATTGTCATTGTAATAGCCCTTTCAGCATCTACTGACAAGATAGTTCCTCCTGCTGCAACATCAATAAAGGACTTGGAATCTGGTCTGAGTCCATTGCAAAAGATATTAAGTTGGGCAATGTCATCATATCCGTGATTTGGACATTTTCGCAGTGAGGACTTGTATCTTTCCCAAGCTTCACAAAGTGGCTCATCAGCTCCTTGCCTGAATGTGGATATCTCTGATTTAGCTTGGATATATTTCCCTGGTGGGAAAAATCTCTTTAAGAACTTTTCTTCAACAGCTCCCCAAGTAGTCAGGCTTTGATTGTGGTGTGACTTCAACCACTCTATGGCTTTTCCTATTAAAGAAAAGGGAAAAAGACGTAAGTAAATAGATTCTAAATCTCCCTCTTCAAATCCCATAGTGCCTATTAATTCATAGAAGTTAGAAAGATGAGTGTGAGAATCCTCATGATCCAGTCCTGCGAATTGATGAGCACTAATGAGGTTAAGATGGGCAGCTTTAAGTTCCAAGGTCTTCGCAGTTGCAAGTAATACTATGCTTGAGTAGTGGCGAGGGCCTTGGTGCATGACATACTCCCCTAGAGTCCTTCTTCTTGGTTGTTCCTCCGCCATCTCCTTAGGTTCTTCAAAAAGTCTCTTTCTTCTCCTTCTTTTGTTTCTACTTCTATTTTTCCTGGTTGTCCTCTCGATTTATGGGTCAAACTGTAATTGATTTGGGGACACCTGACCTCTTAAAAGCATAAACAAAAGAGCTTGAAAAGGATAAGTGTTGCAGATAAGATAAAACCAATTTGAATTTCAAATTAAATTTTTTTTAAAACGAAAATTAATTAAAATAAAAGAAAAAATTAAAGATATAACTTGATAATTCGACCTCCCAAGTTTATACAAATTGAAACACCGTTCCCCGGCAACAGCGCCAAAAATACTTGATGGAATTCGGGCAAGCGTACCAAAAATCCAGCAGTATAATAGTAAGTATGAGTTATCGTATCCATAGGGAACGGTTCACTTTGTATATTTTTAGTGATCAAATTATCAAGTGACAAACTATTTTTAGAATGATAATTGATATGCAGAATTTAAATGGCAGAAAGTAGATAAAGCAATAAAATAGGGAGAGATAAATTTACTTGGATTAGGATAGAATTTCGTATCCTCGCACCCCTTATGTATGTGAATCCCTTCTTTAATTATGAATTTATTTTTATAATACCTTAGCCAACTCTATTGTCTTACCCCGAGTCACCAGTAGTAATCCACTCGACGGTAGCCCATGCGGGTTCTCCCAGGCGACAAACTACCACGGCTTGATTGTTCTATTAGTCTGTTGTTAAAAATATCAATTAACCGTATTTTCCTATAGATGCTCCTATGAAGGGGTTGTCACCTTCCAATCCTTCAATCATCAGACTCCACCTATATTCCCATACGACTAATGGGTACAATTAGCAATCGGAATTTAAGTTTCCTATTCCTAGGCTCCCCCAAACTCTAATACTAGCCGGAAATCTTTATCACGTTGTATCCTGACACTAGCCTATAACTCCGGCGCACGCGCGGAAGCTATGCATGAAGAAAAGCATAAAAGTACCGATATATATATATAAAAACGGGGATTCGTAATTAAATATGAGAATTCACATACACTTGGGGATTTAATCAACTACATTCAATCCAACTGGAGAGTTTAGCTACTCATGGTATCCATTACAAAACAATGAAGAATCTGTCACCTTCTTCAATCCTTGTGCCTCTATCTTCACACTCTATTCTAAGCTCACTGACTCTCCTCCTTGTTAATCTGTACAAAAGGACCTATTTATAGACTAAGGAAAGCTATTTTAAATTTGGAAGAGATCTATCTATATTTGAAATTTAAAAAGTTGTTTCGTGTGTTGCGCTTCACCTGTGCTGAGCGCAGGTGGAGTGTGAAACACGCTGCAGACTTTCTTTGTTTCTTCATTTATCAACTTGATCTCTTTCTGATCTTGTCATTGCTTGATTAGTTTTCCTTGCTTCCCCTTTTTTAATTGATTCTGTGATTTATTTGTCTTGAATTTAAATTGGGAGAGTTATCCTCAGAATCCATGTTTAAATGGCTCTGATCTTATCCTTATTTTGTTCTCATTTAAACTCCAAATCTGCCAATATTCTCCACAATTAATGTTATCTTCTTTTCCAATTCAAATCTCTCATAAATCTACACAAATTAATAGATTTCTAATTAAAATAACATCAAATTCAAATTCAAACTAAATAATCACAGTTATTATAATTATTTACAAAAAGGGATTATTTTGGGGCATAAATTATTATTTTATCCTTGATAAGTGTAGTAAAAACATAAGAATATATCATATAATTTGCACTTATCAACTATTCAACCCCCTTCTAGTGTTTCATGTGGTTCAAATAGTGTCCAATTCAAAAATAAAAGAGGAAAACCTATTCATTGCACATATACGAACTATAAAGAAAGAACCATTTTAAAAAAACAAACATTAAAGTAAAACCGTATTATTATTTAATTAAATATCTAAAAATATATATGGAATTTTGAGAATATGTTTTTTTAAATATTACTTAATAAAAACGGTGGTAAGAACCTATTCACACACTATCCTGATGTGGCATAATTTATAGGCAGACATATGGAAACATACGGTAAAGCCCCTTGCGTCGCCCTTCCTCGCTTTGCTATATCTATACGAATAGGGTTTTACTGTTACTCATTCTAAATCATCTAAAAGTTTTAAATTTCCTTCGATCTTAATATTACAAGCTCGAGAAGAAATGGATTTCGATTCACAGGTATTGGTCTTAGTAGATGATAATGAAAATCAAGTAGAGATCATTGCTGACCAAATCAACGTTTCACATGAATCACCGATCAAAGAAAATAAATTGATAACTAGCCCTAATTGTGATTTGTCTTTTTATTCTTAGCATAAATTTGCGTTTTATCATGTTTTCCTGTTTAGTTTTTTTATTGTATAATTTGTGTTGGTGGCAAAACTTCATTGCAAAATTTGGAGTAAAGCCTTGTTTGCCTTTTTGTTGCATGCTTATTTTAATTATTAGGATGATAAAATGTCCAACTCAAAAAGAAATGAGGAAAAACTATTCATTGCACATATACGAGCTATAAAGAAAGAACCATTTAAAACAAAAAATCATTAAAGTAAAATCACAATATTATTTAATTAAATATATATATATAGAACATTGTGAATATAAGTTTTTTTTAAATATTACTTAAAATAAAAAGGGTGGTGAGAACCTTGTTGAGTCTCAAAAGTTATAAAATTATTTACCTTGAGTCTCAGTCTCTCAATAGGTTTTAATGAATAACAAATATAAATATTCAGATAAATTTATGACAAAATGCCTTCACAATACTCTGTTTTATTTCAGTTCATAAGAGTGTGAAACATCATCTGAAAGTTTATCATCATCTGAAGGATGCTTTTTGTCTGAAGTAAAGAAGATCATCTAAAGAATTTTCTGCATCTAAAAGTATCAAGTCTTCAGAATAAAGGTTTGACTCTAAGAGACGTTGTTGTGTACGAGGAACGTTCAAATCAAATCTTTATTTATTTCAGCATTAAAGTCAGAATCACTTTCTCTCCTCGTTCAAATGTTTAGCATTTTTAAGGAAAGTCTGCAAAGTTGTTGTACCTGCTCAAAAGCATTGTGTGCGCAGACCTGCTGCACCTAAGACTGCTCAGAACGTGTTGGACAGAGTGTGTCTCAACGTCTCTTGAAGCATTTAATGCTATTTGACAACGGGCAACATTTTCTCGAAGACTATAAATATGCCCATGCAGATTGAAGAAGACAGAGAAGCAAAGTTATCAAAGAAATCTTACTCTGTGTAAACGCTGCAAAAATACTCTGATATTTTCTGTACATTTGCATATTTGCTTATCCTGAGTAAATCTCATTTACTTGTACACTTTTGATAAGTTCAATCTATCATCTGAAGATAGTTGATTGAACTTCATCTGTTTTTATCTTAAAACAGTTTGGGTTACAAGCCTGGAAAGGCTTATTGTCTGAAAGAATACTTGGGTTACACTTGGATAAGTGTCTGAGAGCCTGAAGAGGCTTGGTGAAAGAAACAATACTTGTGGTAGAGCCTGAAGAGGCTTTGTGAAAGAAACAATACTTGTGATAGAGCCTGAAGAGGCTTGGTGAAAGAAACAATACTTGTGGTAGAGCCTGAAGAGGCTTGATAGAAAAGAATACTTATAATCTTGCAAGATTAGTGGAAATCCAGTGGTGGTTTGCCCTGGGACTGGACGTAGCTCACAGTGGTAGTGAGTGAACCAGGATAAATTCTTGGCTGAGTTTTCTTTCGCTCAAACTCTTTCAATTCAGTTTTTAAACTAACAAAGGGGTTTTGAAAAGTTTTCAAGAGCAAAAATCTTAACATCAAACAAAACAATTTATCAAAACTGTTTTTGCGTTTGAACCAAGGTTCAGAAGGTAGTAACTAACTTCAGACGATCTTTCATCATCTGAAGTTTTTCAGAAACTTTTTAAAGTGTGTTCTAAAAACAAAAAGGTTTCCATTGAAACACTATTCAACCCCCCTTCTAGTGTTTCCCTGTTTTTCTTACAAACCTATTCACACATTATCCTGATGTGGCATAATTTATAAGTCGACATATGAAAACATGCAGTAAATCCCAAGCCTCACTCTTCCTTGCTTTGCTATATCTATGCGAATAGGGCTTTACTGTTACTCATTCTAAATCATCTAGAAGTTTTAAATTTCCTTTGATCGTAATCTTACAAGCTCAGGAAGAAATGGATTTCGATTCACAGGCATTAGTCATAGTAGAAGATAATGAAAACTGAGTCGAGATCATCGCTGACCAAGTCAACGTTTCACATGAATCACCGATCAAAGGTGATTTCTATTATTCCCAAGGCCAGAGGACAGACGACGCACGCGATCAACAGACTTCTATTTTTCCCAAGGCCTGAGGACAGACGACGCATGGTGTGCCAACACCGTGAGAGGATGAGAGCAGTGGGGATCAATGGCAATGATCCCCTGGATATTCAGACCGCAGAGTGCCTATGTCTGCAAGGACGTTCCTTTGAGAGGAATGCCTACAACCAAGCTGCCCGCATTCTCAGACGTGGTATGAGGGATATAGCACAGATGTGGACAGTGTTGGTGTTGGCCAACATCCACCCCACAGGTCACGTGTCAGATATAACCATGCCAGTAGCTCACCTCCTCTACAGCATCATTACTGGCGCAGACATTGATATTGCCAGTGTCATCACACAGAAGATTGAAGATTTTGTATCTTCTGTAGGGCATCGCAACGCCACCTCCAGGATCAGTCTAGGCTTCCCATCACTTATCACATCCCTCTGCGAGTCTAGGGGTGTAGAGGTGTTCCGTTCGGTGCGCATTTGAACCCTATGACCAGAGATTATATAGCAGCCAACTGCATTCATGATGAGGAGGATGAGCAGCAGTAGCAGCAGCCACAGGAACCACCACCACCAGCAGCAACAGATGACTCTATTCCTTTTTGGGCTCAGCACTTGATGGCTCAGATGTCTTGCCTTCAAAGGCAGTCACTCCATCACCAGGAGTATCACTACTTGACTCGCCCGGATCCGTACCCAGGCATGAGACCAGATCAGTTCAGGGACTATGCACAATGGCCTGGGGACAGGCCTATTCTTCCGGGAGGGGGTGGAGCAGTTGCAGATGGAGCTGAGGATGCTGAGCCTAATCATATGGACCAGGAGGATTGATTTTTTTTATTTGGTGTTTTTCTTTCTTTTTCTTTTTCTTTTCATTTTTCTTTTATTTTTCTTTTTATTTTCTTTTGATTATTCTGGATATGTACTGTATATATACTCCACTGATACATCGTTTTCTTATGCAGTGCATTTTCAACATTTTCTTTATTTTCCTTTTTATTTTAGGTTTTTTAAATTTTTTTAGGATCTTAGGAATTAGGGATTTAAGGAAAAAAATTTCAAAATTCTCTGAAATTAGGCAGTTTAACTAACCAGATTAGGAAAGAGGAAAGGGTTTTGTTATAAATTCCATAATCAGTTAGGATTAGGATATTTCTCAGGAGAACCTATCAGGTTAGTTAATTAAAACCAATAAGTGTTTTATCAAGGAATTTAGCCAAAAAGCCGGTGAGTTGTGAGTCCAAACACTTAAATTGAGAGTTTTTCACCGCTGCTTGTCAATTGTTATTGATTCAGTTTTTGGATTTTACTCTGTTCATGGAAAATGTGGAAGTTATAAAGGCAATTTTTATTTTTACATTATTTGCTCAGTGCCAAAAAGCCAACCCTTGATAAAATTTTTCCAATTTTTTTTTGGTAACCCATTTGAGCTTAAATGTTTCTTCTTATGCACCCTAGCCATAATTGAGATCTATATCATGTCCCTTATACATTTGGGATAGAGAGCAAGGTGCATCTTGATATAATGGGAAGAAAAGGTTGGTAATGTGAAAGTTAAGAATTACAAAGAGCAGGCACAAGAAAGCAAAAGAGGATTATCCCCCTTAAAAATAAAAAAGAAAAAGTGCATGAATTGAATAAGTTGGGGGGAGTGCATCCTCAAAACAAAGAAAAAGGCCAGCTGAATGAGACAAGTCAAGAATAAGATGGAGAATGGAGAGAAGTTCCAAGTTCAAGAAAAATCAAAAGATGCTCTCTATTCTAAGTGTTCTTTGCTTATCCAAAAAAAACCATGATTTCTTGATAACCTAGCCTCATTACAACCAAGAAAAGACCTTTTGATCCACATTGACCATGTGCATGTTTAGAAACTAGAAACGACTATTAATTCTAGTTGTTCAACTGTGGTGGAAAATTTGAGGGAAACACTTACCCATGAGCATGAGAGAATTCCTTGATTTATCATTTATTGCTTTAATTGCTATTTCTGAGAAAGTTTGATTTAATTGTTGTATCTTATTCTGATTGAGCATGGGTAACATCTCTTAATTCTGATTTTTTTCTGATATTTGGAAAGTGATTTCTGCCTAACAAAGAGATGATGAAAATTTTGTCCTTATTTCTGAGAATTATACAGGGTAGTGAATTGATTTTTGATTGCAAAGAGGTCTCTTGCTTAAGGACAAGCAAGAAGTTAAGTTGAGGGGTATTTGATAAGTGCCAATTATATGATATATTCTTGTATTTTTACTGCACTTATCAAGGATAAAATAATTTATTCTCCAAAATAATCCCTTTTTATTAATAATTGTAATAATTGTGTTTATTTAATTTGAATTTGAATTTGATGCTATTTTAATAGAAAATCTATTAATTTTGCAGATTTATGAGAAAGATTTGAATGAGGAAATAAGATAGCATCATTTGAGGATAGGATCTGCAGATTTGAAGTTTAAATGAGAACAAATAAAGATAAGATCAACTGCCATTTAAACAAAGATTCTGCGGATAACTTCCCAATTTAAATTCAAAGTCAAGATAAACACAAAATCAGATCAAAAAGAGGGAAACAAGGAAAGCCAAACAAATAAGGATAAGATTAGGAAGAGATCAAGTTAAAGAGAGAGAGAATCAAGAGAAGCTGGAATGAGAAATACGCTCCACCTGCGCTCAGCGCAGGTGAAGCGTAATCATCAGGATTCCTCTCTGGATCCTGCGCTGCAGATGTGCTGAGCGCAGGTGAAGCGCAGGAACGCAAATTTGTTTTTAGATCTGTTTTCAAAACAGATTCCTTCCAGATTTAAGATAGCTTTCCTTGGTCTATAAATAGGACCTTTTGTAAATATCAAAGGAGTGTTTAGCAGGGAGTTTAGAGAATAGAGTTTAGGGCTTAAAGTTCAGAGGAGACCCCGAAGGGCTGCCGAGATAGCAACGCTAGGATTGAGGAAAAGTGTGACAGTTTCTTCATTGGTCTGTATGGCTACCATGCGTAGCTAAACTCTCCAATAGGGTTGAATGTAGTTGATTCAATCCCCACATGTATGTGAATTCTCTTTATTAATTATGAATCCCTATTCTATGATATCGGTACTTTTATACTTTACTTAATGCGTAGCATCCGCCTTTGTGCCGGAGTTATAGGTTTTTTTTATAAGATGCATTGGTAAATGGTTTTGTAAATACAACAGCGAGTTTGGGAAAGCCTAGACATAGGACACTTGAATTCTGATTGGTAAAAGTACTCATAGTAATCGCTATAGGAATATAGGGGGAATCGATGATTGAAGAATTGGAATGTGACAACCTCTTCATAGTAGTCCCTATAGGAATATAAGGTGAATTGATAGTGTTAACGAATGGAAAAGTAGAGCAATCAAGCCAGGGTAATTTGTTTCCTGGGAGAACCCGCATGGATTATCTTCGAGTATTTTACTATCTGGTAACTCGGGGTAAAATAATATAGTTTGGCTAGGATATCATAGAAATATATTCTTAATTAATATTGAGGTTCACATATGTAAGGGGTGCGATGATACGAAGTTCAATCCTGATCCAAGTAACGCTGTCTTACTTTATCTCCACTCATCTACTTTATGCAATTTACTTTCTGCACAACAATTACCAAATACCGTCTCTTACTTGATAGTCTAATCACTAGTAAATACGAAGTGAACCGTTCCTTGTGGATACAATAACTCATACTTACTATTATACTGCTGAAATTTTGGTACGCTTGCCAGAATCTCATCACCTACTGAGCCAACAACATAAAAATCCAAGCACAACACTTCATTTTCATTCTTTTTCATCATTTAAAACAAGTGACCACACGAAGGTATCACCTCGGCCAATCGAGCTGATATTACGAGAATTTACGTTTGACACTGGTTTAACTCCAACTGTTTGATCATCATTCTTAATAAGTCGTTATTCGGTTATTGCTTTAAGATATTGGAATGGAAATGTCAAAGCCTCTATTATTAAGGGGGAAACTATTTTAAAATGATCACAAATTCTCATTCATAATTCAGAAGTACATTACACCAGAAGACTACCAACCACACACAGGACTATGAAATTAACAGCAAGTTACAAAACTTCTATTACTACAAAAAGAGAAGAAGTTGGAGTTGATGCTACCCAGGAGGACCCTTAGATTACACCAGAAGACTACCTCTAGCAACCCTAATTAACTACTTGGCCCAAGGTTTGGGTGTCACAAGACTACGGTAAAGACCGGTTCCTTGACAGCCTTCCACCTCGAGCAGCTGGTAGAACCCTGAGTTACGACCTGAAGCGCCCCCGGCATAACCAAGAGTCAGGGAGAAAGATGCAAGAAAACCCAAGTCAAAAATTGGGCTCCTTCATAAACACGGTCTCCCATCTCTGGCATAAGGGGAAGGGCAAGCTAAAACCTCAACAAGAGGATGTAACCATACCCTCCCCAAAATCAACAGGAAACTTCGACCACAAGGAAACATTCGGCCAGAACTAGCCTTTTTTCCTTGATAAGTCGATCCTGTTAAGGGTACCCTTTTAGTTAAGGATACCCCTAAATTTTGTTAAACCGTGTGACCCAAAGCATGGGCAAAACCAAAATACGCAAATAAGAAATAACATCTTCATGCACGATGCAGACATCCTTCTTCTTTTCCTGGATACCCTGAGCAAGCACATGTCATAGGTAAAAAAATACAATGTCAGTTAACCTGCTGACCCAAATCCTGCACTACGCGATTTGGGTCACACAGGTTAACAGAAACTGTAATTCTCTACGAAGAATTGAAAGATTCAAATAAAAAACATTCAGCAACCCTAAAAATCTACTCGCAGCACTGAAATAATTATAGAAACACAAAAGCGAATGATGATCCAAACTAGGGAGAGCAGAAAAGCGATCTGCAAAGGCAAATTCTGAAAAACTTCAGAACACCTATTTATACTATCATAACCGTTTGCAACCTCGTGAGTAACGGAAGACTAATTCAAAGGCGCATTAAATGGAGCTCGAAAACGGACAAATTGAGTAACAACACCGGCCACAGCATTAAAAGTGAAATATCACGTGCATTGAAAAAAGCATTAAAGATATTCAACAAGATTATAATAGTTCCAAAGAAAAAGTAACACGTTCCTACCCAACCTATTACATCATATCAAAGGGGCATCCCCCTGTTCTTCATTTCCCATTTTGCCAGAATCCTCGGCCGGCTTATTAATCTTTCCTCCCTGAGAATCAACAATCTCCTCGTCATTATTACCACCGACCGAGACAAGTTCTACTTCGCCATCTCCAAGATAAACGATAACGTCATTCCCCAACTCCTTCAGGGGATCACACTCAGAAACATCAGTCGTAGGGTTGAAATGTTTAACTTGGACCAATGCCTGCTCAAACCCAGGTCCATAAGACCTTGCAGCATCAGAATTAAGTTGTTGGAAATCAATAGTGTGCTTCTCTTCTGCCGCCTTAACCTTCAACTTTTCCTCGTCAAGACTGACTTTCAGTAAATCCCTTTCCATTGTCATATCAGTTAAGTTTTTCTCAGCAGTGGTCTTATCCTCTTTCAACTTCGTGTTCTCCTGCCCAAGAAGAGCGACTCTCCCCTCCAGCCCGACAACCTTCATCTTCATTTCCTCATATCCTTTAAGCTAGGTCTCCAAAGTGGCCACCTTGTCACCTAAATCTGAGTGACTCGTTTTCTCATTCTTCGACTTCAACTCCAAGTAACGAACCAAGAATGCCATTTGGGCCCCATACACTTGGAGCATAACATGGTATCGATCACCCCTTTTGTCGAGCCTTTTGACATCATTCCTAAGCGTCAAACGTTCATCTATAACCGACCCAATATCAAATCGATTATCCTCCAGTGAACGGATATCGGCACTGGAGCCTGTGAAGGCTTGGAATACATCTACCAAACCTTCCCCGGGACTATCCCCCTTATCAGCAGAAGCTTGACCGGTCACAAGGATAGGAGTTTTCTCGGTTCGGCTCCGCTTCCGGGGTGTGGCTACCGAGCTAGAAGGAGCAACAATCTATGTCGCGATCATGTGAGGTAACTCAGGCGCGACAGCAGACAAACTTGCTCCAACTTTATCTTTTTCGGCGTTGGCTAGACGCTGCCTCTTCATCTCCAACACCAAAGCCTTCTTATCCAGTTCAGGAGCCATTTGATCTGCAAATTCAAATGCCATTACATAAGTTAAAACACAACTTTAAATTAATAATGAATAGCATAACACAGGCATACCCATAAAAGCTTTTAATTTCACTGGATCATCCCCTAGTCGAATAAGTTTAATACACCTCAAAGGGGGAACTTCTTTAAAAAACTTCACCTCAACCAGTTCTTCAGCAGAAAGTGCAGCAAAATCAACCCCTAATATCCCCACGGGACAAGGGACCAATATAAAGGAAATTTCAAGTTGCCCGAGCTATCTCTGAAAACCTCAGGCTTACCCTCCTCACTCCTGAGTCGAAAGAAATGATCTTTGAAATACATAAAAGACTGAGCATAAGCAATCAAAATCTTGCCCTTCCGTCGGCTATTTATGGGTATTAAACCCAAAGGACGGGAAAACTTGACTTGAAAGAAATAAAAGAATTTCTTCGTTGAAGGGGCGATCCCAAAATATTTACTGAGGATCTCAAAAGCACGGATAAAGCCCCAGGAATTGGGGTGTAACTATGTAGGAGCAACATTTAAAATACGAAGCACAGAGCACTGAAAATCACTGAACGAAATCTTCATTCTCAGTTTTGTAAAGAAAATATCATAAACCAACACGAAAGGTCGACACTCAGCTGAAGGAACGCGAGAACAAACTTGGTCGTCCTCCATCATCCACGAACACTCCACGTTGCCAGGAAGGTTACCGTCCATAACATCTCGGCTATCAACGAACGCGCTAATGGTCTTTTCGTCGGCATAAATAGAACGGGTTCGAGCTACCAAAGATTCCACCCACGGAAAAGAAACGAAATCATAGTCATCTTCTTCATTACTTTCTGAATCAATCTTAATAAAATACCCCTCCAAAGCCCCCTGTCCACGGGTACGAATTTTCTCCGGTTTTAGCCTTTTTCTCTTAGCCACGGGGACCGAAGCCGCCGGCTCCGCTTCATCCGCCGCAGTATCCACCATCAACTCCTCATCATCAGAGGAAGTCGCGTCGGAATCTTCCTGCAGCGAAGAACAACCACCTCTTTGCATTTGTAAAATTTCCATTTCACTATCCTCACTCCCCCACTCAGAATCCATCGAAGAACTAACAATTTTTGGCTCCTAATTTTAACTAAAACGAACTCCACACAGGATCCACACTACAACACGACAAGATAAAGCAGAAAATGAGAGTGGTACCTGGAAGATAATTTGGAGCAGACAATCTCAGAAGCAAATGAACCAGTGGATGATGGAAAACCTTAAAAGAAGGCACAAGAAAATATTGGAAGCGCCAAACGGTTTTCAATGAGGGAAGATGAGGGGTCGATGGAACTGACGTGACAATTGAAGAGTTTTCACAGTCAAGATTGATCTTCTAGAACAAGCACTGGGATCTAACGGCTACAATTCAAAGGAGAATAAAAAACTAATTTCCGCCAAATTAAAGCGATAAAACCGCCTGAGTTATCAGTAAGCCGATCCATAATAAAGGATATTCACACCATAAAGCTATTTCGCATGAATGCTTCATAGCTTGAGGGACTATGTAGCGTACCGCCCGCCCCATTTAGACCGATCCATAATAAAGGATATTCACACCATAAAGTTATTTTGCATGAATGCTTCATAGCTTGAGGGACTATGTAGCGTACCGCCCGACCCATTTTACATATTTTAGATATGTAAAGCTCGGTCGGTAATATCATCCGTCAATACCCCGGTCTCGGAAACCAGAAAAGAATCAAAGAGAATCATTTGTAGTAATTGGCACATTAATTACCTCCAAATATCTCACAAATCATTACAGAATAAGGGGGAGCTAAGATAATCATTGACTTGACTTGGAGCAATCGAAGGCCAAGAATCCTGTCCAGAGATTATGAGCAATAAATTAGAGGATACTCCAAGAAATACCTATATAAGGACCAACGCAACTGAGAATCAACACTTTAGACTCTCACTTAGGCTATGTTGTTACTTTGCCGCATTTTGTTTGTAGGGTTTCTATAGTCTTTGTAAGAAAGTTTTATCTATTTTATAATTGATTTTTTGTTATGAATCCATACACAAGATAACTGTAGGAAAATATATGAAATCAACATAGGTATGGCACCTCGCTTTATCCGCTTATGCCACTTTGTCGTATCTGACATGTATTACGGAGGATAGTTTCCATGTTCGTTAAGAGCAGCTCCATCGCTGTTGTTTGAAAGCGGTCCTGTCAGTCCAGCATCGAAGGCACGCGATGGAGAGATTCGTAAAGTGCGAAGGAAGAGATAAGTCGATGTTACCTGCAGCACCCGCAAAAGCGGGTTGCTGCAGGTTTTTTTTTTTAAAAATAATATTATATTAATTATTTATAATAACTAATGGTAAAAATTTTTATAACGGCTAGTGTTAATTTTTTTATTATTTTTTCTTTATATATAGTGAGAATTTGATGTTCATGTGTCAAATTTTTTCACTCCTTCATTCATATTGTTGCAAAAAATTTAGTTTTCCACATTCTCAACATTGCTCTTTTTTTCCCAAATGGATCCCAACCAATTCAATCCCAACTTTTATATGAATTGGATGCAAAATTCTCACCCTACAAATGATCAAAATTCTCAAGCATTTTCCACTCCTCCAAATTCTCAATTATTCATATGATCAGGCAAGTGATGATACCTCACCCATTGAAGTATTTAGCGGTTCAACACCTAGTTTTGCAACATACCTACAAAGGAGAGCACAAATTCGTGAAAGGAATATACATTGTCATCTACAAGTGGATTTGGTGGCACTACAAGAAAAACGGAATTTGCCGACGGTTACTTAGGGTCGGTTACTTATAACCGCCCTAAAATTTTATATTTAAGGTTGGTTTTGAAACCGACGGAGTGTAATGCTCGTGTTGTTCAGCTTAGCGGCGCCTATAAACGCCATTATGTTTAAATAAATGATAATATCGCTTTGAACCCGCGTACCCAAAGGTCTTCCCTTTATTCACGCCCGCTCAAATTCTTTTCTTCTCTATTTTTGTTCGTGGCAGTGACATCAAACCCTAAACCATTCTCCTCAAATCCTTGAACCAGTAAGTTGAATCACTACATCCTCCACACATCTCGTCAACCAGGACACTAAACCCCTTTGTTGGCAACCACTCCATCGTCAATGTGTCCTGCTCAGAACGATGCTCCGCCTTTGCAAGTCTCCCGCTGGAAACTGCTTTCCTCCACCGTCAATCTCGCTCTAAAAGCGCTCCCATGCACATCTGGCACTGTCAATCTCGCTCTAACCCAAATGGTATGAATACCCCTCCATTCGAGTCTCTCATAGCTCCCCTGTTTGTTTGCTTCATTTACAATTGCGACATTTTCTCGAATGTTTTGTGTGTCATTCGATTTGACTCCTTTTTAGAATTTTTCATTAATGATTTACTTTTATTTTCCATGAAGGAGTCACTGAACGCAGTTTTACCTGAGGGGTTGCCAATGGGTATGGTGAAGGAGTTCCAAGACTCCATACAAATTGCTTTGCTTGCTCGACAAAGCTTCTAGGACCTATGATAACTTCAAGCGGTACAAATACTTGTTGATATTGTAACATCTCTTAATTATTTCGATTTTGGGTGGTATATTGGGTGTTTTGTACTGCATTAGTGAGGCTCAATTTTTTTCCTTCAGGCGTCAAAGTTAAGGAGCAAGTTGTGTTATGGTCTTTTTAGTTGTTGGAAGAGCATTGCTCTAGCAATGCTAGCTTCTGCATATAATATAACTATTATAGCTTAACAACATATACAAATATAATTTTAACTCAATTTGAGTCCTAAAATTTTGCAGTGAGAGAGTACCAAATGAATTGGGGACTGATCACCCAAGAACAACAGAATTTTCACTAGTGGTTGTTATGATTATTGATTCATATTGTCTTGGTGAGATTATGAAATAAATCATATTTTTGGTTTATTTATGATATTTAGGAAATCTGGTTTGGAATGTTGTCAGGGCCTCAGGGGTTATCCTACAAACTTATGTGTTATTCTTCATGGTCTATAGAACCAACTAGAATAAGGTAAATTTATTTTGTCAAGTATGTGCGTGTGTATTGTATGCAAGAAGCCAGTTTCTTAAAAAAAAAAAAGACTATGTCATGGTCAAAGTATTGTATTGATAATGCTAGCTAGGATAGTAGTGTTAAGTCTTCTCTGTTTGCTTTTCTCTCTATGAAAGCTCAAAATCAATCTCTCGATTCCTAACAATGCCATTAGATTTTTGTGGTTGTCAAATTAAATAACCTTTGCAGGATGATCCAATGGCTTGCACAACTATTTTTGTAGTTCCTGTTGTTTGTATTGTGTAGTTAGCAATACATATATATATACTGTATATACATTAATAATTCTGGCTAGCTCGATATCTTACACAAAATTGAGTTTTTATTTTTACAATAAGATGTGTTTTCATTGCATGTGAGTGGTTGTTCTCTATTGGCCTTAAAAGAATGGCTACGAGCATTACATCATGGGTTTTTACTTTTTAGTGTTGATTTTTTGTATTAAAAAATGATTCATTATTTTAATTTGTTCTTTTTAATGCAAAAGCTGTTTATTATGTATTATATATACTTGGATTTGATGTTTCATTTGCTTGTAAAATGATTATTGACTAATGACCCTTTACAGAAAAGTCTTCATGGTGTTCTGAGTTTAAAAAAAATAGTTGGAATCACGATATAATTACTTTGCAATGGTAAGTCATTTTATTAGCTCCAAATGGACAATTGAATTGCATAATTTTCTATAATTTGATCGAATATTAATAATTCCTTTTTTCAATATATATAATTCGTTTTGTTAATCTTTGCAGGTAGACACACAAGCTTTTCCTTTTTTTCATTGAATGTACACAATTTATCATGAGCTTTTTCTTTTCTTTTCTTTTCTTTTTTTTTGATAATTGAAAATCTAGGATGAGGGAATGACGCCCTAGTCCAAGATAAAAAAGGCCTCCGGGATCAAAGAAGACGGGTGGCTTCCAACTAGTGATCTTTCTTTTTGTTTTCTTTTTATTACTTCCCTAAACAACTTATAATATCAGCCGCCTCAAAATGCCCACCACTAAATTAATACAGGGAATTTGATTAGTTGATGGCTCAATTTTGGTGGGGTCAAAACATTATTCATTCCACAATTCATTGATTAAAATGGGACAAGTAAACCTTACCTAAGGGTTTCGTGCTTCAAAGGATGTGAAAAAATTTATCATTATTGTCATAGCTTGTCAAACAAGGATGGGATATACAACAACCCGATTATTTTACAATCCACCGTTCTCTTGCACATTAAATGTTGGACAAGTTTGTTCAAAGGTATCCTTAAATATATAAAAAATGAATAATCCACTCAGATTGGAAATAGACCCATGGATATCCCACAACCTTTCCAATATTGTATGGCAGTTATTCATACTGGCTATTTTGGTATTACACATGTTATGTTAGAAGGTTTATTTTATATTATTGCCATTATGCAATTGGGGTCATGTTTCTCTTTCACCGACTGGCCAATTAAATCTACTAAGCTCATTATGTAGGCAATTTTAGCCTAACACATATCCTCGTTATGCTAATTACACATTGGTTTCTTAATCTATCTAATTGTTATTGGGTTGAAAAGTGTCTTTTGAGTTTTGACTTTTTCTTGATCTATTTTAGGAATACAAACCAAACTTCAAACACGTGAAATATTTGATTTATTTCAAAATCACGTTATAAAGGTAAATTTTATCATGATATAAAGGTAGATCCGGCCATCACTAATGAAACTAATATTAGTCGAAATCCACATTTATAAGGTAATTTAGAGGTAAACCCTAAACTAAACACATTATATTTGTCAGGAATTGGAATTCATCTTCCACAATGACAGATCCAAAATTTTATTTGAGAGTGATATAAACCACATGGGAAAAAAGATGTCAGATTGCCAGGTAGATTGAAGAGAAGTGGAGAATTATTGGTCCAGCATTGTAAACTAAAGTGTTCATAATTGTCAGAAAATAGTAGTTTCTGCAGAACCAGTAGAAATCAGCCACAGACCCATTAAATTTTAGCAGAAAAAATAATTAACAAAAGCCAAATTCTTACTGAGTCATGAATGGGGTAAAATGCAAAACAACTCAGTAACAATAGTCCTCATTACTCATCAGTCAACCAATTTGTTGAAATCAAAAGTTTAGTCCTACCAAAACCTCCAATCCCCTTTCCCAGCATTCTAATCAAGACAAAATAAAAGCAGAGATACTATATATATGTGTAGAGGAGAAGAAGAACAAAACCTTGATTGATTACTTTTGTTAAAAAAAAATAGCAGGATTTTGATTACAATTGGAGCTACTCTTTCATTTCCTTCAAAATATATCTATCTTCTCTCCCCAAACTTCTATCCTAATACATGGATGTATATATACAACACCATCAAACAGGGCATGGAAAAAAAAAATTAACTAACATTTATGGGAACACATTTTTCTTAATTTGGTTTCCCTTCAAGTGTCACCACATTCTTGCCAACAAACAAGCATTGTGATGCATCTACGGAGAATATAGAACCTTGCCCTTTGCTCCTTAGCCAGCCTACTGCATCTCCTTCCAAAGGATCTAAAGGGTTCACATACATGCCTGTTGCACAAGCTTATGTCTTCTTGCTTCATCACTTTGATTGATTCCTAGTGATTGGTTTTCTTGGTGCTTCCTTTCTTAAGGTGATGATGTAGTAGTTGCCTGCTACAAATGCTTTAATTTGTATTACGTAAAAGGGTGATGATTGAAGGAAGAGATACTAATAAGAAGAAAAAAAAAATTAAAACAGAGAAAGGCAAATTGGGAGTAAGGTGGTGTGGTGTAGTGAGGTGAAGTTTCCAACTAGTTTGGTGGTGATTGTGAAGGGATGTTTATCTATATATGGGCCTTTATAATAAGTGTGGTGCACGAGGGAGTTGATTGGGCTGTCAAAGTTTAATGATGATTCTTTTCTTATCACCATATAGCTATGTATGACGTGTGAGTTATCTGCAGCTGACAATTTGAGCTATCTAACGCGGGTAACCAGTTTTAATTTACCGAGCAAAACTAAAAAATTATGAGTTATTCGATATTTTAAAATAAAGGTTTGTTTTCTTTAATTTTGCTGGTAACTCGATTTTTACGGGATGTTATGGATAATAGGTTTCATCAAATCAGATTATAAAATCAAAAAATTATTCGAGTTTCTAAGATAAAAGCATGAGATAACTTGTGTTTTTTATAGACTTTTGCAGGTTAGCTCGGTCGGACTAACCCTTTTTATCGGTTCTAATAATGTTATATGCATTAAATATTTTATACCAAAAAATGAGGAGTGATAGGTGTAGGGAGAATAGAAATGAGAAAAAAAAATTAAAAATGTGATATAATAGGAGAGAAATAGAGTCAAGGAAGTAAAAATGAATAGCTTGTTTGGTTAAAATTCTACCTAAACAAAACCATGGTTTTGAAAATTGATTTTAAATCACTTCTGTCCAACGTGCTTCGTAAAGTGTGCATAATTCATCTCAACCATTCATTTCTAGAATCAATTCTACTCAACTGTAAACCAAACCGACACGAAATGTAAAGAAAAAATGTGAAAGAGTGGGGTGGGAACAAATACAGTTGATATTGTATGGCATGTCATGGCCCATGGATTAATAAACCAACTGCCTATTATCGCATAAATTGATACTTATTGATTCCATATGGCGTATAGCTATTATGCAATCCCTATCTTATCTCCAGGAAGGATCATTGATAGGACAAACTATTTAATTTTGTTGTCGTATTTTTCTTTAACTTACTTTGAAAATAACTATTTTATTGTCATCTAATGGAGTTTTAGTGTGATAAGGAAAAATTTGGTGAGATTTTTCTTTTAAATTTAAAATGAAAACAAAAAAAAATTAAAACATAATTATGGGACTAAAATAAATCTTGAGATAAAAAGGTAACAGGTTAAAATTATAATTTTAACCTTATGGTGATTTTGGTCTTTCATGCAAGTACATACAACAATAAGTTTTTTTATAATTAAATATACAAACAACGACCAATGCCTTTTCATGTAAGTATACGATTCAAGTCAATTATATACAAATAAGAACCATGCATACTATTTAAAAGGTATGGATTAACTTGTTTTAGGTTTAAGATTTGTATTTTTATTTACATATATCTAATAATTTAACTATTAAATTATGTGATTTTTTTTGTGAAAACTATTAAACTATGTGATGTGAACCATATATATGCGAACTCAATTAGCACAATCACAAAATACAAGTAATTTATTTGTTTGGTCCTAATATCAATTTTCAGCTTATATATTAAACAGCCAACGAATAAATACAATTGGACCTCTGAAATGTTTATTTATACAATTAGTAGTGTTAACTAACTAATTAACTGAAAGCAACAACTCACTCATTACAATTCATAGTAAATTTAATAAATAAAAAAGGTTAAATATATTTTTAGTCCATGAAATATAGTCGAGATTTGATTTTAGTCCCTGCAATTTAAAACAGGTGGTTTTGGTCCTTCAAAATTTAAAAATACACCATTTTAGTCCTTATTATATAATTTTGCTACAAATTTTGTTACCAATTAGCTATGAATTTTTATCAATAAGGACTAAATTGGTATATTTTCAATTTTTGAAGGACCAAAATCACTTGTTTTAAATTGCATGGATTAAAACCAAATCTCGGCTATATTTCAGGGATTAAAAACATATTTAACCCTAAATAAAATATCAATTTAGATAATATCAACCCTAAAAGAAAACACTTATATTTAATTTTTTATGTTATTGTTATTATCTATAATTTCTTAATCGTGGTAATTACTCAAACCACTTTTTATTGTTTCTTAACTGTTGATCCTCTTTTTTTTTTTCCTCCAGCGCGGCGGCAACAACCGTGTCTTTTTTTTTCTTTTTTTCTTTATAAGTTTTTCTCTCTTACACTTTTCTTTTTTTTTAATTACCTTTTTTAATTCTCTTATTATTTAAGATTTTAATTTTTTTTTTACTTTTTCAATATATAATCTGTCTCATTATTTTATTCATTAATAATTTAATCTATTAACTCTCTTATCTGTTCAATCTATATTAAAATTGTTTCCCATGTGTCATGTTTTCTCACTTACATTCCTTTAATTTTTTCATTATCATTTTAATAAAGTGATTTTTTTATGAACCACATGTATATACTCCACGGGACACAGTCCTCCTTCTACCGTTTTCTTTCTTTTTTTTTGTTTTCTTATCACACATTCAGTTTCCTTTTTTATCATTCTTATATTAAAATATTTTCTCTCATTATTCGTTCCTATTAATATGTTTAATTACAAAAGTGTTGTTTTTATAAATAACGAGTATCCTCCACGGGAGCAATTGTGCTCTTACCAACCATTTTCTTTCACCCCTTTTTATCACACTTTAATTTTCTTTTTTCATTATTATATTAAAATAGTTTATCTCATTATTCATTCATACTTTTTGTTTCATTACATAATTTATCTCTCTATTTTATTCATTAATGTCTTCATTTATTATCTCTCCTATTTATTCTATTTATTTATTTATTTATTGTCTATCCTAAAATTGTTCTCCCAATACACGTGTAACTCATTCTCAGTTTCAGTAAAATGATTTTGTTATGAAGCCAATGTATCTTCCACAAGAAGTAGTCATTTCCTACCATTTTTTCTTCTTTTTTATCATACATTCATTTTCTTTTTTTAGTTTTATTATATATAAATATTTTCCCTCATTATTCATTCCTATTAAAATTGACTACCTCATTTAAATTGTTTCCCATGTGTCATTTTTCTCATTACATTCTTTTAGTTTTTTCATTATCATTTTAATAAAGTGATTTTTATGAACCACAAATATATATTCCACGAGACACAATCCTCCTTCTACCATTTTCTTTCTGTTTTTGTTTTCTTATCACACATTCGGTTTCCTTTTTATCGTTCTTATATTAAAATATCTCTTCTCATTATTGATTCATATTAATATGTTTAATTACAAGAGTGTTATTTTTATAAATCACGAGTATCCTCCACGGGGGCAGTTGTGCTCTTACCAACCGTTTTCTCCCCCCCCCCCCTTTTCACACTTTAATTTTCTTTTTTCATTATTATATTAAAACAATTTATCTCATTATTCATTCATACTTTTTTTTATTTCATTACATAAATTTTCTCTCTATTTTATTTATTAATGTCTTCATTTATTATCTCTCTTATCTATTTATTCTCTATCCTAAAATTGTTTTCCTAATACACGTGTCACACATTCTCAGTTTCAGTAAAATGATTTTTTTATGAAGCCCATGTATCTTCCACAGACCACAAGATGTAGTCATTTCCTGCCTTTTTTTCTTTTTTTATCATACATTCATTTTCTTTTTTTAGTTTAATTATATAAAAATATTTTTCCTCATTATTCGTTCCTATTAAAATTGACTACCTCATTAAAATTGTTTCTAATATTTTATGTTTTCTCACTTATATTTTTTTGTTTTTTCATTATCATTTTAATAAAGTGATTTTTTTATAAACCACAGGTATATATACTCCACGGGATACAGTCTTCCTTCTACGGTTTTCTTTCTTTTTTTGTTTTCTTATCTTACATTTGGTTTCCCTTTTATCATTATTATATTAAAATATTTCCTCTCATTATTGATTCCTATTAATATGCTTAATTACTAGAGTGTTGATTTTATAAATCACAAGTATTCTCCACGGGGGCAGTTGTGCTCTTACCAACCGTTTTCTTTCCCCCCTTTTTATCACATTTTAATTTTTTTCATTATTATATTAAAACAATTTATCTCATTATTCATTCATACTTTTTTTTATTTCATTACATAATTTATCTCTCTATTTTATTCATTAATGTCTTCATTTATTATCTCTCTTATCTATTTATTCTCTATCCTAAAATTGTTTTCCCACTACACGTGTCACACATTCTCAGTTTCAGTAAAATGATTTTTCTTATGAAGCCCATGTATCTTCCACAGACCACAGGATGTAGTCATTTCCTGCCTTTTTTTTCTTTTTTTATCATACATTCATTTTCTTTTTTTAGTTTAATTATATAAAAATATTTTCCCTCATTATTCGTTCCTATTAAAATTGATTACCTCATTAAAATTGTTTCTAATGTGTTATGTTTTCTCACTTACATTTTTTAGTTTTTTCATTATCATTTTAATAAAGTGATTTTTTTTATAAACCACGGGTATATATACTCCACGGGATACAGTCCTCCTTCTACCATTTTCTTTCTTTTTTTGTTTTCTTATCTTACATTTGGTTTCCCTTTTATCATTCTTATATTAAAATATTTCCTCTCATTATTGATTCCTATTAATATGCTTAATTACAAGAGTGTTATTTTTATAAATCACAAGTATTCTCTACGGGGGCAGTTGTGCTCTTACCAACCATTTTCTTTCCCCCATTTTTATCACATTTTAATTTTTTTTATTATTATATTAAAACAGTTTATCTCATTATTTATTCATACTTTTTTTATTTCGTTACATAATTTATCTCTCTATTTTATTCATTAATGTTTTCATTTATTATCTCTCTTATCTATTCTATTTATCTATTTATTCTCTATCCTAAAATTGTTCGAGAAAAGTTATTTATACAACATGTTGTATGTACAACCAAGTGAGAGATAGAGAGAAAAAAGAGAAGTATGAGATGTGATAGATGATATGGTATGTGATGTGATGGAGAGAGATAGAGAGAAAAAATACGTTGTATAGGTTGTTGTATGATTTTGTTGTATAAATATAATTACTCAAATTGTTCTCCCAATACACGTGTCACACATTCTCAGTTTCAGTAAAATAATTTTTTTATGAACCCCATGTATCTTTCACAAGAGGTAGTCATTCCCTGCATTTTTTTTCTTTTTTTATTATTTATTCATTTTTTTAGTTTAATTATATAAAAATATTTCCCTCATTATTCATTCCTATTAAAATTGACTACCTCATTAAAATTGTTTTTAATGTGTTATGTTTTCTCACTTACATTCTTTTAGTTTTTTCATTATCATTTTAATAAAGTGATTTTTTTATAAACCAGAGGTATATACTCCACGAGACACAATCCTCCTTCTACCATTTTCTTTCTTTTTTTGTTTTCTTATCACACATTCGGTTTCCTTTTTATAATTCTTATATTAAAATATTTCCTCTCATTATTCGTTCCTATTAATATATTTAATTACAATAATGATGTTTTTATAAAGCACGAGTATCCTTCACGGGGCAGTTGTGTTCTTACCAACCGTTTCGTTTCCCCCTTTTATCATACTTTAATTTTCTTTTTTCATTATTATATTAAAACTGTTTATCTCATTATTCATTTATACTTTTTTGTTTGATTACATAATTTATCTCTCTACTTTATTTATTAATGTCTTCATTTATTATCTCTCTTATCTATTCTATTTATCTATTTATCTATTTATTCTCTAGTCTAAAATTGTTCTCCCAATACATGTGTTGCACATTCTCAATTTCAGTAAAATGATTTTTTTATGAAGCTCATGTATCTTCCACAAGAGGTAGTCATTTCCTGCTTTTTTTTTTTTATCATACATTCATTTTATATTTTTAGTTTTATTATACAAAAATATTTTCTCTCATTATTCAAAAATATTTTCTCTCATTATTCGTTCCTATTACTATGTTTCATTACAAGAGTGATTTATTTACGAACCACATATATCCTCCACGTGGCTAATTGTGCTCTTACCCTTTTCTTTTCTTTTTTCTACCATTTTTTATTGCACTTTAATTTTTTTATTATTATATTAAAATAATTTCTCTAATTATTCATTCATATTTATTTGTTTCAAGTTTGTTGCTTATTTATTGTAGAAATAATTTTTTTAAACCTTTTATTTAATTAACAATATTTTTGTTATTATTGAAAAAAAGTTGCATTTATGCGTAACCTATATCTATACATCACCGAGAAAATAACCTATATATATACATCAATAAAAATTATTTATAAAACAGTTTTTGTCGTCATCCATTTCTAATTTTTCATTACATAAAAGGATACATTAAGAAATATAATAAATATGTTAATTTAAATTAATGTGATTTTTCTAATATATCATTTATCTCTCTATTTTATTCATTAATGTTTTAAATTATTATCTCTCTTATTTATTCAATTTATTTATTATATTTGTCATAATCCATTTAAGTTTTTTTATTACGTAAAAACACAAATTAATAAGAAATATAATAATTGTGTTAGATTTAGTGATTTACATTAAATTTAATGTATTTTTTTAATATATCATTTATTTTACTATTTGTTGTACTATGCAATAGTACGCGATTAATAATTACTAAGCTTGCTGTCAATGTCATTGGAACTTTCGTTGTTGACACTAATGGGCAAGGGGACAAGGTATATATTCATTGGATGAACGTGATTCCAACTGATAGCATGTCTTCAATAAAGTTTCAACGACGCCAGTTCTCTATTTGTGTTTGCTTTGCAATGACCATTAATAAGAGCCAGGGTCAAACCCTATCTCGTGTGGGTTTATATTTGCCACGACCTGTATTCAAACATGGTCAATTATATGTGCCAATGAGAGTGAAAGGCAGTCTAAGGGTTTTTATTGTTGATGACAGTTTATATCGGGCATTCATGACTGATAACATTGTATATACAGAAGTCTCTGACAAGATATAGATCTTATGTAGTCCATAATAAATTCATGAAACCATAATAATTATTAATTAATATAATAAAATATCAATATATCAATTATTGTTATCAAATTAATTTATTTAGAACTCGTGCATGTCACGGGTTCACACTAGTTTACCTAGAAGAGGGAGACATTCATTAATATTTTGGTCAAATTCAATCCATTCCCGTTTGAGGTGTTTTTTTTATTATTATTATTTTTGGGTCCATGTTTGAGGTGTTGAACTACTAGTAATACTAATCCTAACTCACTTCCTGAATTCGGGAGTTGCTTTTAGAAACCCCCTTTTTGTTATTCTCACCCCCATACCATACCCCCTTTCCAAATTACCCTTGCCCCCTTCCCCCTCCCCCTCCCCTTCCCCACCGGCCACCGGCCAGCCACCCCCACCCCCTCCCCGTTCCCCCTCCCCTCCCCATTCCCCACGCCCCATTCCCGTTCCCGTCCCTTCTATTTTTTTTTCAATGTTTTGAGTTTAGAGACGGAATTTTTCCGTCTCTAAACTCGTCTCCAAAAAAATTTCCGGAACCTTCCAGAAAATAATTTCCGGATATCAATTTTGTTAAAAAAATTTCGGAACCTTTCGGACATTAATGTCCGGAACAATTGTGCAGCAGCAGGAGAAGGGGCTTGAAAAATTTCCGAACCTTCCGGACATTAATTTTAATTTCCGGAAGTTTCTGGAAATTAATGTGCGGAAGGTTCCAGAAAATCTTTTAGCAGAGTTGATATCTGGAAATTATTTTTCGAAAGGTCCCAGGAATTTTTTTTTTTGTGGAGATGAGATTCCGTCTCTAAACCCAAAATATTGAAAAAAAAATAAAGGGGAGGAGGAAAGGGGCACGAACAAGGAGAGGAATGAGTGGGGAAGGGGGAGGGGAGGGGGAGAAGGATGGGGGCGGGGGTGGCTGCCGGTGGGGTGGGGGGTTGGGGGTGGGGTAATATGGGAAAAGGAGATATATGATAGGGGTGCGAATAGCAAAAAGGGGGTTCTAAAAGCAACTCCCACTCAATTCATGGCATGATCCACGTTAAAAATTCCTGCCCCATCAAGAACTTAGGCAAAGCACAATATTACATCCAACAATTACCCCAGCCCAATCGTCCACAAAAATTAGCTGAACAAAAATAACAGTACTTGACCAAAAATATAAAAACAGTGCATTGGGCCTTTATGAACAAATTTGTTGGACCCAATCTTCCCCCATCAGATACGCGCTAAATTGAGTCTGTGAACTAATTATAAAAAACGAGTAAACTGAAACTTTTATTTTTTATTTTTACAATGTCTTACAGTTTCGTCTCTGACTTTTAAAAATAAAAAATAAAAAATATATTAAAAATTTTTTATGATAACTCAACATAATAGATATATACGGCAATATAATATATTATAACATTAATATCATATATTAAAGAGTTGTGCATCAAATTGACAATGTAGACTTAATGTGTGTTTGGTTTGACATTGAAATCAACCAAATTCAAGTTTGTATTTTCCAACGCAACTATTTCCAGCGTTGAAAACGTGAGTTTAATTACCACGTTTCAACGCTAAACCAAACATGCTCTTATAGTGTGTTTGATTTAGTTTAAAATCACGTTTTAAACGGAGATACAAACAACATTACTCTTTGTAGCGTGTGCCCGGATCCACGTTTGAAACGTGATTTTGGAGTAAACAAAACACAAACTTAATTAAATTGTGTGAAGAACTCCGAGGTTCAACTCCCACTAAACATATATACTAGGGATGTGTGTGATGAGCAACTAAGTTGGAAATTAAAACTTGGCAATTTGATGCATGCTATAATCTATCTTTTGTTTCTATATGCAGGAAAGTTAGATTATCATGCTTCTTAAAAATCAAGATTTTTAACTACAAGCTATAATCTATGTTTTGGTCTTCTATATATATATGGCATGAAAACTAGATTATCATGCTATTGAAAGTCAAGATTTACAACTTATCATTATATTGATTTAACAACCATGCATGCTTGGTTTTAAGAGTCACAAAAGGTGGCTTGTTTTGTTGGTTTTAGAGCTTATGTTTTAGTATAAATAGGTGTTATATTAGTAATTAGTTTAAGAAGCAAGATGAGTGTAAGAAATTGAGAGAAAAACTTCAACAAGTTTTTTGTGTCATTTTAAGTGTGTAAGTTAGCTATTAACAAACGCTAAATTTGTGATTTTATTATTCATCAACAAAATAAAAAAAGTATGTGAGTGAAATTAATTCTCGAGTGTTGATATTTTTTTTCATATAGAATTTATTTCAACCGACAACAAACTAAACCCCGAGTACAAATGGTTAAAAAAAAGAAAAAAATTAAAATCATATATATCCAGGTGTACAGTAAAAGAGTCGTCAAAGTTTTTATTTCATTTTTAATATGTTTCGTCTTGTTATAACATGCGTACGTAAGAGTCTTTTGTTATGTTATGCGTCAGACATATATGGCTACCTTTGATTGGAGCAGCTAGCGTGCGCTTCCCTTTTCCAGTATATGAAAACAACAGTGCATGTTTCCTTGATGCAATAGTAATTAATATACATCATCGTTATAAATCCCCCCCTTTTTGTGTAGATAATTAATAATTAATTAGCTTTCCATCATCTATATATATATATATATATATATATATATATATATGTACTAGTTAGTTCTAAACTCCATATATCATCCACCTGATCAATTAATCTCCACGCTCCACACCATCTCGATCGATCACTCAGGAAATTAAATCAAAAGTACGTAGGTGCAGTGCAGCAAGAAATAAAATCCTGAATCAGAAGGATGAAGCAAGAATTAGTGAATAAAAGTAGCTTCAGGCGGAGATGCAGTAGGGTGACGAAGGAGCACAGGACCAGGTTCTATATTCTCCGCCGCTGCGTTATCATGCTTCTTTGCTGGCAAGATTGATTAATTTTGACCATCACCCTTCAAACCACACAAATTTCTTTTATAAGTAGCTACCTACACATATATATATATACTACGGTCATCACCTATGTATATACTATATATACACATATAACATATGTAAAGTTACAAGTCATGTATATAATATAAGAGACTTACATATGTGTCCCTCTGTATATTGTTTCTCTTATATATATTTCCTTCTTTTTAATTTTTTTCACTCTTTTTTTTAATGAGATCCCTCATTCTTATCCCTCTTAAAGATATATACTCCTTATATGGTGTATATTGTAAGAGATATTAAATTCATATAATATTTTTTTTCTCTCTATCTCTTTTTATCACATTATGTATATCACATTGTACATTCTATCTCTTGTATTCAATGTTTTTAAAACCGGACCGGTAATTGAATCAGTAAATTTTTGTGTCCAGAGGGACCCCCTCACTTTTTTGTTTTTTAATTATAAATATATAAATATAAATTTGTATTTATATTGTTGTGTAAATTTATATATTATTGGATAAAATTGTATGGTAGAAGCTTAGTTAGAATATAAGAGATATGCCATATTTAGTAAAAATAGTTGATAAATTAGTTAGAAACTGATAAGTTAACTCATTGAGTTATAAGTGTTTAAGTGAAAAATTAATGTAAAATAATATAAAAAGATATTTACATAAATTTTGATATATGAATTATATTTTTAGTTTCATTTTATAAATTTTAATTTTTTATTCAATTTTAATGATAAAAAATTGATTAAAAATGAAAATAAATAGAAAATAATTAAATAAATTATTAAAAGAAAATAAAAATAAAAATAATTCACCAAATTTCTAAGTTACATACAAAATATATATATATATAAACTATATTCACTGAATAATGAAGTGTTTAACTTAATTTATTAAATATTTGATTTCGTTGTTTATTTTTTATTGTATTATAATAATATATATAATAAAAAAAATTGAATTTGGGGTTTGAGGGGTGAGGTGATTGATTAGAAAAATTTATAATTGTTTCCTTTGTTGAGTCTCAGAATTAATTTAAGCATTTAAATTACATTCAAGACTTATTATCATTGGTTTTAATGATTAACAAATTAGATCATATAAGAACAGGTTCTACTGAGAAAGGTATTGTTCTGTGCATTGTGTTTCAGGTTACAGGATGAAGCATCCATC
The DNA here is from genome assembly GCA_026901365.1 of Sesbania bispinosa. Taxonomy (NCBI): domain Eukaryota; kingdom Viridiplantae; phylum Streptophyta; class Magnoliopsida; order Fabales; family Fabaceae; genus Sesbania; species Sesbania bispinosa. The sequence continues at coordinate 617,210 of QLOH01000244.1, forward strand.
TGAAGACAAGAAGATGAAGAAGTCAAAGAAGCAAGCAAAGAATCAATCTGCTGAAAGAAGACATACTGAAGGAAGACATACTGAAGGAAGAACAAAGAATCAACCTGTTGAAGGAAGACATACTGAAGGAAGAACAAAGAAGAAGAAGAAGCACGAAAGCTTTCAAAAGGATATCATCTACCAATCAACCGTCTGAAGACATACAACATGCTGAAAGGATCAATTGTCTGAAGACATGCAATATGTTGAAGAGTGTGAACAATCTGAAGAAGTCAAACTATAAGAACATCACGACAATTATCTGAAGAAAAAAGAGAATATATCTGGGCAAAGCTGAAATGAAGATAAACCACATGCTCATGAAGAATGAAGAAGAAAGAAGCAACCATCCGAAGCAAAGAAGAAGAAACTCACTGAAAGAAGGAACTCGCTGAAAGCATCTCCAAGATAAAAAGCTGCATCAAACTGAAGCAATGCAACCTGCTGAACATATTCTTTCTGAACTTGATGACGTGTAATTTCATACTCTCTGAAGAACAGAAGCTGTTGAAAACCTTCTGAAGCCAAAGATGTCATACAACTTTCTGAAGACTTATGAGCCAATTTGAATAATATATTAAAAGACTCAAGTCTCAGCAAACGTGAGTGGTGAAGCTGAAATTAGGCAAAGACTCTCTGAACAAAGACCTGAAGGGTTCTAAACGTCTTTTGCCATCATATACAAAGAAGATAGCAACAAAAGTTATTTTCCTCATTCTAAGGAACATCATACATGAAAGAGGAAGCCTACTACAGAAAAGCAAATAGTGGTCAGAGATAGGTCAGCGCTGCTATACACCTACTCCTGTACCATCTCTGCAACACGCCATCAGAAGTATGAATCCTTGCAAGAAGAAAAGCAAAAATTATTAAGGATGAAAGAGAAGCTCAACGGCTAAAATCATCATCATCTGAGCAAATATACTTTCACAAATCTTCTATTGTATTTCAGATTGTGAAAGATTGAGTGGTTATCATCTGAAGACTTGAAGTTCATCTGAAGCATTCTATGCATCTGAAGGCTGAAGGTATCAGAATCAAAGTTTGACCCTTTGAAGAACGTTGCTGATTGAGAAGAACGTTCATCCCAATGGTCTAACTCATTTCAACATAAGAGTCAGAGTTGCTTTTCAACCTCGTTCGAATGTTTAGCATGTTTAAGGAAACTCTGCAACTCTGTTGTACCTGTCATAAAGCATTGTGCGCAGACCTGCAACACCTGAATCTGCTCAAAGCATTTTTTTTGGACCGGATGAGTCACAACGTCTTCTGCAACATTTAATGCTATTTGACAACGGGCATTAATCTCTCAAAGAAATATTCAGAAGCAAGATTATCATATTATCTGCAGTGTGTCAGAACTAATCTATCTACACACCTAATCTGCTTAAACTCAGAAGCTAACGCATGAGAAGGTTACTCTCACAATGGCTCGAAAAGCATCACTCATATTCTCTCAACGATAAAGTTAAACATTTCTCAACGGCTATATTTCATCAGAACATATAAATAGCCTGATATATGAAATTGAGTAGAGAGGTTGTCGAGAAGAGAAGAGACGTTGGCTGCATCTCTAAAGTGTCAACCGTAAACAGAAGAGACAGCCATGCATTCCTAAATTCTATCCCTCATCATGGTTTGTCATCAACCTTCACAGAAGAAATTGGTCAAGCTCAATAAAGATCATGTCAAGCCAACCTTCTGATCCTATAGAGATGAATTAGAGCTTAGAATTAAACACTTGTATCTCTGTATATCCTTGTACTTAAATTTACTCCATGTATCCTGAGTAGTACTCAATTAACCCATAGTACAAGATGAACCTCAGTTTAAGCTTCTAGGAAACTTAAACTTTTCATTGTAAGCACTATTAAGTGTCTAAGAGCCTGGAGAGGCTTGGAGAAAGAAAGAATACTCTTGAGAGCCTGGAGAGGCTTGGAGAAAGAAATAATACTCTAGAGAGCCTGTTGATCTCCTAGGCAAGTATACCTATTAGTCAACTGTAGTAATATGAAAATGATTTCAGAGTGTCGATCCCACGAGGAGTTGGTAGTTCAAAATTTCACTAATTCAAAAAGTGAATATATACAAAAGAGAATATTTTGTTTCATGATTGATATGATAACTAAACACAATTCTAGTAAGCAATAATAAAGAGTAAAGTTGGTTTGAAATATCAGTGGGAAAAACTGGGATTGAATTTCATCTATCTCCCTCGTCTATATTCTGGTTGTATATCAATATATAGCTTTTGTAACTATCGATATAGATGCATACACAAAAGTCATTTATATTGATTCCTCAATTATAAAATTCATAAGATTAATCTCTTGAATATTGATTCCTCATATATTCAATAGATTATCCAGCATTAAGTTCAAGTATCAAAGCATTCAATATATCGAAATCTATTCCTAGTATAACGATATATCGACTATTTTCGTTCAGATCGGATTTTCAGAAATACTTTCCAGTTAAATCCAAAAATCTAAATCTAGAATCTATTGATCAGATAGAATCAAGAACATATAAACAGAACGAAAATAACAATATCGATAGAAACGAAATCACTATATAAAAATATAACCAGAATATATCCGAGTTCGAGTCGATTTACATTCAATCCCAAAGGAGAAGATTAGCCACTCATGGTGACTTTACAATCCAAGAAAAGTGAAGAAGAAGATGATAAAATTAAGTTCCACAGCCTCCGTTCTCCGTTTGAGCTTTTTTTCTATTTTCTTTTTTTAGAATTGACCCACCCCTGAAACTAACTTCGAAATTGGTTTAAGGTGCTGTTTTATGAAAATTCGCTCATGAGCTAAAAATTTAGCTCATGAGCCAAAGCATTCTTCAACGTGAAGTAAGGTAATTCGCTCATGAGCTAAAAATTTAGCTCATGAGCCAATCCAGCACCCAAAAGCACTCTTCTCTGGCCCATTTTCGCTCATGAGCTAAAAATTTAGCTCATGAGCCAATTCAACACCCAAAAGCAATCCTCTTTGGTCCATTTTAGCTCATGAGCTAAAAATTTAGCTCATAAGCTAAAAAATTTCACTTGTCTTGGAATTTCTCTTTTCTTCTTGCTTCTTCACTTCTTTTGTTCCTGATTGATCTCCTTTCATATTTCCTGCAATTAAACATCAAAAATTGGGATTAGAATGCCTCAATTAAGTCAGTACTCAGATATTACTGCTTAACTTAAATGTTCTAGAATTTGGAGGAAATCAATTAAAGAATTAATGCAATTAACCCCAAAAGTGCCATTCTTTCCATACAAAACATCCTAATATTTGGCACTTATCAACTCCCCCCAACCTAGAATCTTGCTTGTCCTCAAGCAAAGTAAACAACCATACTTCACCTATTCATTAATTCATTTTTGAAACTGGTTATTTGGAAATCATTTCCATGGTCCTTCAAAAGACAACTTCACATTCCAACCAAAGAATTGAAATCAAAAGCATATGGTAAATCCAATATCAAATAGAAGGAGGATAAGAGTACAATTAATCACCAAAAGGAGCAATTATAACAATGAAATGATTCTAATCAAGGAAATTTTTCTCTAAATTCTCACTGGTGAGTGTTTCTCTCAAACTTTCACTGAAAATTGCACAAATCAACATTGCTAGTCATTTCCAATTCAACCACAATCACATATTTGGCATGGATCTTAAGGTCTTGTAAAGGTTGTAATGAGGCTAGGCTTCCAAGAATTATGGTTTTTTCAGGATAATCAAAAGCACAATTCAAGAAAAGAGAGCATAACTACATTTCAATTCAATTTACATCAACTCTCACTTCTTAACACCTCAATACACCAATTTTTTTCATTCACAATTTACTCCTTTTTATTTTCATTGTCTTTTTCTTTTTCTTTTTTTTTATATACATATATGGTAAGGAGTAAATTATATAGCCAAACTATTTTTCTCTGATAACACATTTTCACCAACCCATTCTCAATTTGTTACTTAAATGCACCTATGCTCTCCTTCCTTTAATGTGCAAAGGTAGGATAAATTTTTAATTTAAGTTTAAGGTGCAAAATCAAAGGACAATTAGGCTCAAATGGGCTAGCAAACAAAATGGTTAATTGTAGGTTGGCTATTTGGTTCTAAGCTTTTTTATATATACAACAAAACTTGCCTTAATTATTTCCATGCCTTAATATGCAATGTTATCAAAGAGAAACTCAAGCAATATCAACTTGGTCAATTAACAGTGAAACTCTCAGTCTGTTTAAGGATTTATACACTCACTGGGTTATTTGTGGCTTATTTCCTTGATTATATCACCTATTGTTATGATTGCTTATTTTGGTCAATTATCATGTACCAATATCCTAATCCTATTTGATTATGCAATTTACCACATTTTTCCTTTTTCTCTTCTTTGTTCAGTTTGTTCAGCTGTTCTAACTTTAGGACACTTACTGAATCCTGATTTCCTTTTAACCAATCTCCTCAAGAAAAATTTTTCTTTTAATTCCCAAAAAGTATTTTCTAAGTATTTATATCTATGTATCAGTATTATATCCACATTACTAAAACACAAATCCTAACTAATCAACGTAATAAAACAAACTAAAAATAGAAATAACTGAAACAAGAAACAACCATAAATAACTAACACACAGACTGAAATTATCAAAAGTATTAAACACTGCAGTCTCAGTTATCTGCCAAAATATCAAACACAAACAGTGTAAAAAGTATCAACTATCAAAAGTGAAACCAAGTCATATCAATAAAACCATAGCAAAAGGATTAATCAATCTCCCCTCATGATTTTGTCAAAATCCTCCTCAAAATCACCATCATGATATAGCCCCTCTCCATCTCCATCTCCAGCATCTACTACATCATTAACAGGTCCTGATGGTCCCGCTTCTGGAATATAGTCTCCTCCAGGTGCAACTCCGAAAGCATGCTCTCCACTAACACCAGCTCCACTAGTAGCAGCAGCTCCAACTTCACTCCCCCCCGGAAAAAATGGACTGTCCCCAGGCCACTGAACATAGGAAAGGAACTGTGCTGAATCCCATCCCTGCTTCTCCATAATGAATTGTTGTCCTTTATGCAAGGAGATGCGTTGCTGTCTATCATGGTGCATCTCTAAACTTAACCTGTCAAACCTCTCCATAATCTGGGCATTAGATGGTTGAGGTTGATATTCAAGTTGTGGAGGTTCTTGCTCTTCAGGTTGAGGTTGTGGTTGAGGTTCCTGTGGTTGCCTGGCTTGCCTCTCATCAGGGTTGGTACAGTACAACCTTATGTACTTTTTATCAATAACCTCTCTAATTTTCATTGTAGGGTTGACCTCAACCCCCTGAGCTGCACACATAGCTGTGATCATTGCTGGAAATCCCAATGTCCTTGATGCCTTCTCATTCTTTTATTTGTTTCAGTTGTGGCAAACTTGTACATTTGTTCAGAAATAATATGTGCCACATCTACAGTGAAACTCTTTTTCATGATGCTGTAAAGAAGTTGACATCTGGCCAAGTTCATATCAGAAACATGACCTAGGGGTATGATATTGGCCAGAATGAAAGTCATCCAGATTTGTGCCAAAGTCTTCATACTTGATCTGACTATTCTGAGGGGTTTATTAGATGCTCCTCTTGTATATCCATGATTTGGAATACAAATTTTTCTCACCTCTTCCCGTTCATCAAAACCATTTCTGATTGCCTTTAATCTTTGATAAGTGCAGACACTCCCTTTAGAGAGTGTCAAGGGGTTTCCAAGGAACTCATTAATTGCATCTCTGTCATATATCACCCATCTTCCTCTTACTTTAGACTTTCTTTCATCCGATCCATAAGCATTTGCGTAGAATTCTCTAACAACCTCTTGATCAAATTTTGGAAGAGGATTAGCTAATTGCAACCAATTCCTCATGACAAGTCTATCAAGAAAGGCATCATATTCACCAGGCTTCAAATCAACTTTCCTTTCGGGAATAAAGTTCCATTTCCTGATTTCTTCATATCTCTCGAAGCTCCTTGTATTTTTGAACAAATTTCCGTTTGGTCTCTCGGGTGAAGGAGTGGCTGTCCTTGCCCTTTTTCCTTTATTTAGTTTTGTTGGATTCACTCCAGCTGTTGTTTTGACTTTTGGCATTTTCTGCACATCAAAATTAATCAACAAATAACAACCAATTAATTCAATGCAAACCCAACATATAACAAATTAATACCATTCAATTTAATACAATTTCCCATATGGGTAGGCATGAATTTTCAAGCTTATGCATGTATAAAACTAAACCAAGAACCCAAAGCTTTGAACTAAAATAACCAAGCAAGCATAATTCATTGAAGCATTTAATCAAACACTTGGTGGACAATAAAAATTGTCAAAGCAAAGGAACATGCATCAAAGCTTAGTACCTCACAAACATATAATTGAATAGTATTTGGAGAATGTATTCAAACATATAATTGTTTTCAAGCACCCAAGCAAAGTGATCACAAAATATTTGAGCAAGCTTAGGACACTTGACAACCATTTGAAGTGCATTTCAAGAGACCAAGGCATGTTTGCAAAGTAAGCAAAATAAGCAACCACTTGCATCATGAAAAGCAACCCAATTAATTAGGAACAAGGTAATTCACATGACAAGCATCATGGATATCCCATAAACACATTTAATCAAACACCTTGCATTATCACTCATTGGCAAAAATCTAGAGTAAGTGACAAGCATCATACATCTCACACAATCACTAAGGCTAAGCTTGTTGATGTTTTACCAAGTGGTATTGTATAAAGCATTTCATCAAACACTTGGTAGGCAATCTTACTTGATACATTCATCAACTCATTTTAAGTTACTTTTTTCAATCCCAACATAAATAACAATCAATCAAGCATATTGCCATCAATAATTCAACAATTTCAAACAATTATCACAATTTCATTGAATTCACATGGTAGCTAGCCTAGGGTTCAAACCTTCAAACTAACAAGAAAAATCCGAATTCTATTCAGTTAGCATGAGGTGAAATTGATAAAGTTCTTACCTTAGAATGTGATTGGAGAAAGAGAGAAGAGATTGGAGTGTGAAATTTTTGCTCTAAAATGAAGAGAAACAATGCCCTAAAAGAGCCCCTTTCCGTCGCGCAAGAGAGAGAGAAGAGAAAAGTTTGTAAAAATTGAAGCTTCTCTCTCCTGATGCTGTCAAAACACGGCTTTGGTGTGCAATTAAGACAATTCGCTCATGAGCTAGATGAATTCGCTCATGAGCGATTTTTGTCCAGTAAGTACACACAATCAGCAACCAATTCGCTCATGAGCCAGTATTTTCGCTCATGAGCGAAATTTGCCCAGAGGCTATCAATTTTCACCCATAAATTCGCTTATGAGCTAAATTTTTAGCTCATGAGCGAATTATGCAGAAGTGCAGAAATTTGCCTTTTTTCAAATTTTCTGCATAATTCGCTTATGAGCTAAAAATTTAGCTCATGAGCGAATTTAGCAGAATTTTCACTCTTTAATTCCTTTTACATCTTTTCAAAATTTCTCACCAATTTCAATCACTCAAATCTTGATTATTGCTCTCTTTTAGACTTGAATTCACACTTCAATTCACTCCTCACATTGTTTTCTATGGTTTGACAAAGTTTCACATTTTAAAACTCAAAATCAAGATTGAAATTCAACTTTCTAACTTTGACCAACTTAAAGGCAATTTTTAGCATCTAATAGTCTCAAATTAGCACCAAAACTCATTTCCATACAAAACTTATCCAATTAACTTCAAAATGCTCAAATATGCATGTTTAGCACAATTGAGACAATAAAATACTAAAATTTGACTTAAAGCACACAAACACCCTAACACACAAATATGCATAAAAACACAAATACACACAGTTATATACAAAAACACACAAGCACATCAAATTGAAAATTGAAAATGCAAAACAGAATTAAACACTGGGTTGCCTCCCAGGAAGCGCTTGTTTAACGTCACTTAGCTTGACGCCTGTTTTTCATTATGAGTCCTTCAAAAAGATCACTGTGGCGAGTCTGTCAACCTCACCACCAAGGTATGGCTTCAACCTCTGTCCATTTACCACCCAACTCCTTTTGATTCAGGATCCTCCAGCTCAATTGCTCCATATGGCTTGACTTCCTTGATTGTAAAGGGTCCTGACCATTTTGATCTGAGTTTTCCAGGGAATAACCTCAACCTAGAATTAAACAATAGTACTGATTGCCCTGGGTGAAATTCCCTCTTCAGAATCTTCTTGTCATGATATTTCTTCATTTTCTCTTTATACAATTTGGATGACTCATAAGCACTGAGTCTTAATTCTTCCAACTCTTGTAACTGAAGTTTTCTTTTCTCTCCTGCTGCCTTAGGATCAAAATTCAGAAATTTCAAGGCCCAGTATGCCTTGTGCTCTAATTCTACAGGTAGATGACAGGATTTACCATACACCAACTGAAATGGTGTTAAACCAGTGGGAGCTTTATATGCAGTCCTATAAGCCCAAAGTGCATCATTCAACTTCATTGACCAATCCTTCCTTGAAGATGCCACAGTTTTTTCCAAAATGCGCTTGATCTCTCTGTTTGACACCTCAGCTTGTCCATTGGTCTGTGGGTGATATGGTGATGCAACTTTATGTCTGACACCATAATGTTCCAAGCATTTCTGAAGTTGAGCATTACAGAAATGTGAACCTCCATCACTGATTAACACCCTTGGAGTACCAAACCTGCAGAAAATATTCTTCTTGAGAAATTTGATCACAGTTTTGGCATCAGCTTTTGGAGATGCTATTGCCTCTACCCATTTTGACACATAATCAACTGCCACCAAAATGTATTCATTGGAAAATGAGGATGGCAATGGTCCAACAAAATCAATACCCCAGCAGTCGAAAACTTCAACTTCAAGAATTGAATTAAGAGGCATTTCATGTCTTTGTGAGATTCCACTTGTCCTTTGACAATTATTGCACTGTTGAACAAAGCTGTGTGCATCTTTGAACAATGAAGGCCAATAGAAACCAGATTGGAGGACTTTTGCAGCTGTCCTCTCTCCATTGAAATGACCTCCGTAAGGGGAGCTATGGCAATGCCATAAGATACTTTTTGACTCTTCATTTGATACACACCTTCTGAGCAACTGATCTGATCCAATTTTGAACAGATATGGGTCATCCCACACATACTGATGAGTATCTCTCAGAAATTTCTTCCTTTGGTGCCAATTTAAGTCTTCAGGTATGACACCAGCAGCTTTGAAATTTGCCATGTCAGCAAACCATGGCCTTTCTTGTACTAACATTAATTTTTCATCAGGAAACTCTTCCTGCACATCTGTCTGAGTACTGGTTACCTCTGTATTTACAAGTCTAGATAAATGATCAGCTACATGATTTTCACTTCCTTTCTTGTCTTTGATTGTCAAATCAAATTCCTGCAACAATAAAATCCATCTGATTAGTCTTGGTTTGGAATCTGATTTAGTCAACAATACTTAATTGCTGCATGATCAGTATATACAATAACAGAAGAACCAATCAAGTAAGATCTAAATTTTTCCAAAGCATATACTATAGCTAACAATTCCTTTTCAGTTGTTGCATAATTGACTTGTGTTTCACTAAGGACTTTGCTAGCATAATGTATAGCATGAAAAATTTTACTCTTTCTTTGACCTAAAACAGCTCCTATTGCATAATCACTCGCATCACACATTAATTCAAAATTCAAATTCCAATCAGGAGCAATTAACACAGGAGCTGAAATTAGTTTTTGCTTTAAAATCTCAAAAGCATGCAAGCATTCAACATTAAATTTAAAAGGTGCGTCTTTATTAAGAATATTGTTGAGTGGCTTGGCAATTTTGGAGAAGTCTTTGATGAATCTTCTATAAAACCCTGCATGGCCTAGAAAACTCCTGATTCCTTTGACATTTGTTGGTGGTGGGAGCTTTTCAATAATCTCCACTTTAGCTTTATCAACCTCAATGCCCTTAGCAGAGATTTTATGGCCCAGTACCACTCCTTCAGTGACCATGAAGTGGCATTTCTCCCAATTTAGAACCAGGTTTGTATCAACACACCGCTTCAGTACGGTATTCAAATTTTCCAGGCAATGATCAAAAGATTCACCAAACACAGAGAAATCATCCATGAAAACTTCAATGCATTTTTCAATCAGGTCAGAAAATATTGCAAGCATGCATCTCTGAAAGGTTGCTGGTGCGTTACACAATCCAAAAGGCATTTTCCTGTAAGCAAACACACCAAAAGGACAAATAAAAGCAGTTTTTTCTTGATCTTCTGGATCTACTGCTATCTGATTATAACCTGAGTAACCATCCAAAAAACAATAATAATCTTTTCCCGCTAACCTTTCTAACATTTGATCCATAAAAGGAAGAGGAAAATGATCTTTTCTAGTTGCTTGATTTAATTTTCTATAATCTATACACATCCTCCAACCTGTGACTGTCCTAGTAGGGATTAAGTCATTTTATCATTATGAATAACAGTCATACCTCCTTTTTTAGGAACTACCTGGACCGGGCTGACCCAGGCACTGTCTGAGATTGGATAGATCATACCTGCATCAAGCAACTTCATTACCTCTTTCTTTACCACCTCCTTCATGGTTGGATTTAATCGCCTCTGAGGTTGTGCTACAGGCTTGTAATCTTGCTCCATGTGAATTTTATGCATACAATAGGATGGACTAATTCCTTTGAGATCTGATAAGGTCCAACCTATTGCTCCTTCATTAGCCTTTAGCACTTGGATCAATTTCTTTTCTTCAGAAGCCGTCAGAGTATTGCTTATCACCACTGGTTTACTACCTCCATCTGCAAGAAAAACATATTTCAAATGATGGGGTAATACCTTTAACTCCAGCTTCTGACTTTCAGATTTATCATCCTTTTGCAATTTTTCTGACTTTGATTCCTTTGGTGCAATCTCCTTGGTTGAATCCAGGTGTTTTAAAAATTCATCAATTTCCTTTTCTTCATCTTCATCAAATTCATTAAAAACACCAATCAATGCTTTTTCTAGCGGGCTAGCTTTTGACAATTGTTTTCTTGATGCTAGAAAAACTTCATCTAAGACATCCATTCTGAAACACTGCTGCTTATCCCTTGGATGTTGCATAGCTTCAAACACATTAAAGTTAACTTCATCATCTTGTACCCTGACCTTCAGATTGCCATCATCAACATCAATTATAACCCTGGCTGTTTTCATGAAAGGCCTTCCCAGAATCAGAGGAACCTCAACATCTTCCTCTATATCCATTACCACAAAATCAACTGGGAATACAAATTTGTCAACTTTAACCAATACATCTTCAGCAACACCATAAGGGTATTTCATGGATCTGTCAGCTAACTATAATGTCATCCTTGTGGGTCTCACCTCCAGATCTCCTATTCTCTTCAGCATAGATAAAGGCATCAAATTAATACTGGCACCCAAGTCAAGCAATGCTTTACCTACTGGCAGTGTTCCAATTGTAACAGGAATAGTGAAACTTCCAGGGTCCTTGGATTTCTGTGGTAAAGACTTCTGAATTATAGCACTACATCCTGCCTCAAGTTCCACTGTTTCTTCAGAAAACCTTTTTTTTTTGTTAGGAGCTCTTTCATGAACTTTGCATATGTTGGCATCTGCTCCATTGCTTCAACAAAGGGAATGTTGATTTGCAGCCTTTTGAATATATCCATAAATCTTGCAAACTGCCTTTCCTTATCCCTTTTTGATGGATTCTGAGGGTAAGGTAGATTCTTCAGTTGTGGCACTTGTCTTTCACCCTTCTCCCTCTTTTTCTCATCACTTTTATTTTCTACCTCTTTTTCTTTTCCTTTTTTCAACTCTCTATTTACAATCTCACTTTTATTTTGTTCTTCCTCTCCCTCACACTCATTTTTCTCTTCTTCATTCTCTTTTTCCTCCAAAACTTCTTCCTCTACTAACAGGTTGTCACCAATCCCCCTACCAACAACTTTTCCGCTCCTTGTAGTAATGGATTTACAATTCTCCTTTGGATTGGTTTGTGTGTTGGCTGAGAACTGTCCAGATTGTTGATCTGATAATTGCTTTGCCAACTGTCCAACCTGTGTCTCAAGATTCCTGATTGCAGATTCAGTATTTTTCTGATTTGACATAAAAGTCTGCATGAATTTCTCTAATGTATCCTCCAACCTTGATGTTCTTTCATGTACAGAAGGATAATGCTGCGGTTGTGGTTGGTAAGGAGGCTGCCTATTGGAAGGTCCAACTTCCTGTCTCCATCCAAAATTCTGATTTTGATTGTTTCTCCACCCCTGCAAAAAATTGTTAGCATAATTATTAGGATTGGTAGAGAAATTACCTGGTCTTCCTTGGTTGGCCATGTAATTGATTTGTTCCTCCTGTTGGTTTTCTTGATAAGAACAGTGACCATTTGGGTGGTCACCTCCACAGAAATCACAAACTAGAGGTTGTTGTACCGGACCATGACCAGACTGCACCGAATGTATTTGTTGAGGAAGCTTAGACATCTGCTTGGTAAGTGCTTCAATCTGTTGTGTAAGAATTTTGTTCTGAGCTAAAATAGCATCTGTAGTACTCAGATCAAGCACTCCTCTTTTTGGCACTTTATTCCTCCCATGTTGAGCTTGTTGATCAGTAGATGATAAACCTTCTATTATTCTAATGGCTTGCTCTGCATCTACTGATAACATAGTTCCACCAGCTGCAGCATCTAGAATCATCTTTGTATCATGTAGAAGACCATTACAGAAAATATTCAACTGATTGATGTCTTCTAATCCGTGATTGGGGCATTTCCTTAGTAATGATTTAAACCTCTCCCAAGCTTCAAATAAGGACTCATTTTCACCCTGTGTGAATGATGTAATATATGACTTAGCCTTTATGTAACGAGATGGAGGAAAGAATCTCTTCAAAAATTTTAGCTCCACCACATTCCAGCTAGTCAAACTCTGGTTTGGATGAGATTTAAGCCATTCTTTTGCGTTGCCTGCCAATGAAAAAGGAAACAGACGTAAGTATACACTTTCTAGATCCTCTTCCTCAAAACCCATTGTTCCAATTAATTCATAAAAAGTTGAAAGGTGAGTATATGGATCCTCATGATCCATTCCATGAAACTGATGGGCACTGATCAGACTCAGAAATGCAGGCTTCATCTCAATTGCTTTTGTTGCAGCTGGTACTACAATGCTTGAAAAATGTCTGGGACCCTGTTGTAAAGCATAATCTCCCAGTGTTCTCCTTGGTCTTTCTCCAGCCATGTTTTCTATTCTTTGATTTTCAGGTCCTGGTGTGTTGGGAGTGTTGGAAGATTCTCCTGTGACTTGTCCTTGTTTCTTTTTCTTTTTGTTCTTACCTCTGTTCTTCCGAGCTGTCTTCTCAATTTCTGGGTCAAATTCTAATTGGTCTTCAGGTACCTGACCTCTCAATAACATAAATCAAAACAGCTCAAACAAGGATTAGCACAAGATGAGAATATAAACAAAAACTAACTAAAAGATAAAAGTTATTCACAATACTTAATGAACTAGATAACTTTGAACTGACACCACCTCCCCGGCAACGGCGCCAAAAACTTGTTGATCTCCTAGGCAAGTATACCTATTAGTCAACTGTAGTAATATGAAAATGATTTCAGAGTGTCGATCCCACGAGGAGTTGGTAGTTCAAAATTTCACTAATTCAAAAAGTGAATATATACAAAAGAGAATATTTTGTTTCATGATTGATATGATAACTAAACACAATTCTAGTAAGCAATAATAAAGAGTAAAGTTGGTTTGAAATATCAGTGGGAAAAACTGGGATTGAATTTCATCTATCTCCCTCGTCTATATTCTGGTTGTATATCAATATATAGCTTTTGTAACTATCGATATAGATGCATACACAAAAGTCATTTATATTGATTCCTCAATTATAAAATTCATAAGATTAATCTCTTGAATATTGATTCCTCATATATTCAATAGATTATCCAGCATTAAGTTCAAGTATCAAAGCATTCAATATATCGAAATCTATTCCTAGTATAACGATATATCGACTATTTTCGTTCAGATCGGATTTTCAGAAATACTTTCCAGTTAAATCCAAAAATCTAAATCTAGAATCTATTGATCAGATAGAATCAAGAACATATAAACAGAACGAAAATAACAATATCGATAGAAACGAAATCACTATATAAAAATATAACCAGAATATATCCGAGTTCGAGTCGATTTACATTCAATCCCAAAGGAGAAGATTAGCCACTCATGGTGACTTTACAATCCAAGAAAAGTGAAGAAGAAGATGATAAAATTAAGTTCCACAGCCTCCGTTCTCCGTTTGAGCTTTTTTTCTATTTTCTTTTTTTAGAATTGACCCACCCCTGAAACTAACTTTGAAATTGGTTTAAGGTGCTGTTTTATGAAAATTCGCTCATGAGCTAAAAATTTAGCTCATGAGCCAAAGCATTCTTCAACGTGAAGTAAGGTAATTCGCTCATGAGCTAAAAATTTAGCTCATGAGCCAATCCAGAACCCAAAAGCACTCTTCTCTGGCCCATTTTCGCTCATGAGCTAAAAATTTAGCTCATGAGCCAATTCAACACCCAAAAGCAATCCTCTCTGGTCCATTTTAGCTCATGAGCTAAAAATTTAGCTCATAAGCTAAAAAATTTCACTTGTCTTGGAATTTCTCTTTTCTTCTTGCTTCTTCACTTCTTTTGTTTCTGATTGATCTCCTTTCATATTTCCTGCAATTAAACATCAAAAATTGGGATTAGAATGCCTCAATTAAGTCAGTACTCAGATATTACTGCTTAACTTAAATGTTCTAGAATTTGGAGGAAATCAATTAAAGAATTAATGCAATTAACCCCAAAAGTGCCATTCTTTCCATACAAAACATCCTAATATTTGGCACTTATCAGAGCCTGGAGAGGCTTGGAAGGCTTGGAGAAAGAAAGAATACTCTAGAGAACCTGGAGAGGTTTGGAGGAAGAAAGAATACTCGGTTTAAGCCTGGAGAGGCTTGGAGGAAGAAAGAATACTCTGGTAGAGCCTGAAGAGGCTTGATAGAAAAGAATACTCAGGTAGAGCCTGGAGAGGCTTGATAGAAAAGAATACTCAGGTAGAGCCTGAAGAGGCTTGATAGAAAAGAATAATTGTTAAGCCTGGAGAGGCTTGGTTGATAAAGAATACTGCACTAAGTTGCCTGAAGAGGCAGTTGATAACAAAGAATACTTGTATCTGTGTTCAGATAGTGGAAAATCCAGTGGTGGTTTGCCCTGGGACTGGATGTAACTCACTGGATTAGTGAGTGAACCAGGATAAATTCTTGTCTAAATCTTCTCTATCCCTTAACCTATTTTAATTCAGTTTTCATCTAACTAAGGGAATTCAAAAGTATTTAAGTAAGAACTTTACTTCTGAATTAAACTCGTTTTCAAACAACTTTGAGTCTGAACCTAGTTCAGAAGATAATCAAAACTTCAGACTGAAACTCATCGTCTGAATATTTTCAGAAGCTACTTTCTCTACCCTTAACCTCTTCACTCTCAGCTAATATCTAATTATTTCTAACTAGGGAAGAGTCTGAAAAGTAATATCACAATCAACATAATAAAACTCCACTCTTGACCAAATCATTTTAAACAGGAGTACTTACTGAACCTTCTGAAGTAGGTTCAACAAGTCCTTTAACAAATCTGTCTTCAGCAAGTTACTGAAACGTTTAATACATTAGTATAAATCATTTTTGAAACAACATGTTATCTATTTTGAAGTCTTTACTTATCAAAATTAGTTTAAACAAGTTTCTAAAATGTTTTCATTAAATCATCTGAAGTGATTTCAGAAAGCACATTTGTATTTATCTAAGTTCAGCAAGTCTCTGAAAAACTCTCTTTCAATAGCCCTCGCGTAACTCTGATATTATTTACTATTTGGCAAAAGAGTTTTTCATAATAACCTGCATAGGTTATTTGATGGATTTACAAAGGGGTTTCCAAAATTAGCGTAAAGTTTTAAAACACTATTCAACCCTCCTTCTAATGTTTTTTGTGGTTCCAATATCCTTCACCTCAATTCCCAGTGGTTGCACAATTGATATGTATTTAAAATATTTTAACTTTGTGAATTATTTGATGTTTAATATTTACATTTTTTTTCTAAAATAAATATATAGTTACTCTATGTATTTTAAAAGATAAAAAACTATGTCAGTTATAAAAAAGGATTTAATTAGTATACACTGTCAGTGTAAAAAAAATTTACACACACATACAATGGTGTGCCGCCTCATTTAATGAATGTGACTCCTTATGTGTAATTAAATTCAATGAATGATGTGGCAACATATCATTGGATGTATGTGTAAAATTTATTTACACTGACAATGTACATATATTAAACTCTATAAAAAAATATCGGTCCAAGATTTTTTAGAATATCTATCCAAGATTTCCGTCATTTTTCCTTATTTATTTATAAGTGATAGAAAGTTTCACTTTCATTACTTTAATTATTTGAAAAAATCTTTATTGATAGAACTAATCTCACCATGACGTGAATGTTTTTATCTCGAACAATATTATCTACCATGAAAGGTACACGTGGTTTAAACAAAAATAATAATAATAATACTGTAATATGGTATAATTACTCGATCTGTCATGAATTAATGTTTATTTAATCGTTATGTGCATCTCTTACTAGTTAATCATTAGTAAAATATAATGATATAAAGTATAAGGTAAATGATATCGAACACTTCATAGAAAAAATAAAAATGACGATAATTAAATAACACGAGTATGTTTCATGATAAAATGTAAATATCTTATCTTACACTTTATAAATAACTCCGTATGCAGTAACTAAAATTAAAGGTTGACACAATTGACACACACATATATATCCCTTAAATATATTAATAAGAGTTTAATTATTGATCATGTATAAGAAAAAAACTTTATTACAAGAGATAAAATCTACCATGTAATTAAAAGGTTGACATAATTGACAGATAATCAAATCCCTTAAATATATTAATAAAAGTTGGACGATTCTACGGTGGACCAAATAAAACTTGATACACCTAGTCCAACTTCTATTTTTTCTTTATAAAAGGTGAATGAATAATTTTTTTTATTAAATAATCTTTATATGACTATTTGAGTTTAATTTAAGGGAAAATATGAATTTATAATACAATCTATACTAATTTCGTTAAGGATATATCAATTTAAAGTTGAAGGGCAAAATTTTACATTACATGGTAATATTGAATTGAGTTTTTATTATTTTCAAATGATATTTCATAAAAGTAACTTGAAACTATTTCAATATCAATCATTAATAAAAATAAGCATTAAATTTGATGATTAGGGATTTAAATTACTCTATTTTTATATTTTAGACCATATGAACCATGGTCCACTGTAGACAGACCCATAAAAGTTTGATTATTGATCAAGTGTAAAGAAAAAACTTTATTAAAAGAGATAAAATCTACCATGATCTCTACACCTTAAAATATAGTCATAACTGTCGAATAGAGTATATATCATTGGTTCACACATAAAAGAAAATTAATACTCCCTCCATTTCATATTGATAGTCGTTTTAGGAAAATAATTTTTTTCATAATATGAGTCGTTCTCTAGTTTCTGTGAGTATTAATGTTAGTTTTCCATTTTTATCCTCCCACTTTTATGGGAAAAGAAACTTAAAAAACTGTGCACCACATTACTCATTAATATATTTAGGTAAAATGAAAAAAAGTGTGTAGTAAATTAATAAGGGTAATTTAGTAAGATTACTATATCTTTTAAGTCATTTATTATTATTCTTAATTTGTGTGTAGAAACCTTAAACGACTGTAAAAATGGAATGGAGGGAATAATAATCATCATATCTCAATCAAATAATATGCCGAAAAGGGAATGGAATTTTTTCCGCGAGAATTAAACCAGCGCAGGGCCTAAGTAAAGTTCATAAAAAAAGGAAAGCCGCTCATTGCTCAATAATGATTTTATATATATATATATATATATATATATATATATATATATATATATATATTATTGACGCACATCCATATCCAACAAAAAGTGGCAAGCAACAAGAAAGAAGAATCAAGGAATGCCCATACAAATCCAAAACATTAGCAATCGAAGTCGATAGCCTGTACATATCAAAATCGACAGCATTTATTAATTATATATTTTACTGATGAACTTATGACGTACGTTATAAACACAATCATAATTTCCACGTATATGATAATATGATATGGTATCTGCTTAAGGATACTCTCTAGTCACTTGGCCCTCTCCAGTCAAGTTAGTCATGGAATAACTATGATTTTGATTTCCTAGTTATTTTATAGTTATTACGTAGTTAATTTGGTTGAAGAGGGCTAAAGGATTGGAGAGAATCCGGATCCTATGATATCTACACTGACCATTAGTTAAGCTAGAACAATCATTTACCAAATTGATACACGTATTCGGTGGTATCTATACCTTTTATTAAATTATTTATGAAAAATACATAAATGAATTTTTCAGATACTTATATACAATATATGATGACGATAAAATGTTTAATATTTTGAATAAACAAGATACTGAATTAATATTTATTTTAATATTTTTATTTGGGTGAGGATCAACTTACTCCAGCAGTAACTCTGGTAAAGTTACTCCGCTTAATAACTCTTTGTGAACATTGAATTTCATCAATCCAACCATTGAATATTGTTATATTAACATGATGATCATGCACACCAAATTTTAGATCAATTGGACATTCATAATTATGTGATCTTAGAGTTGATATTTACATATATTTTTAAAAGTATATTGTACGTTAAATTAAAACGATTTGATGAAACATCAAATAATTTTTAAATTTCATGAAATTTTGTAGGTTTGATCTACTTAATGAAAACTTTTAATACGACGGTTAGATTGATAAAATTCAATGTTCACAAAGAGTTATTAAGCGGAGTAACTTTGCCAAGAGTTACTCCTGGAGTAAGTTGATCCTCACCCTTTTTATTTACTATTTACTTTATTATTTAATATTAAAAATATTTATAAAATACTAATACTAATATTTTGTAATATTTCAGTTATACTATTAATGAAATCTTGCTTATTGAATTTATTTAATTTTACATTTTTTTTAGAGATATTTAATTCATGATTTATATTGTTTATTAATTAGTATTGATATAAATATTTATTATTTTGTAATAAATATTAATTAATTAGGTATGATAATTAGTATTAATTATAAATGATAAAAAAAAGTAAAAAAGGAAATCAAATAAAATCATGCTTCAAAGTAAGGGTAGAAGTAGACCGAATCAAATTAGACTTTCTAATGCCCAAGTCTTTGACATGTTATAGGCCATTTTTTCAGATTTGGCCTAGCCTGTTTTAAAACCTAATTTGGCCTATTGGCTTCTTTAAAAACCTATTTAATATTTCGATCATTTAAAAACTAATATGCTTACTTTTAAAAATTGTAAATATGTCAACGACATATGTCTATAAATATGCCATCAACCCTAACTCTAAATAGGCCAATTGAAGAAATAAAAAAGTTATATATTATTATACTATTTATTATATATATATATAATATTTATATTTTTTATTAAAAATATTATTATTTATAAATAGGCTAATCTACCATGCTTAATAGACTTTTTAAAATGCATAAGTTTGACCTATATAACTAACAAGGATTTTCCAAAAGCCCAGGTCTAACATTTTCATTAAATGATTGTCAAACTATAGGTCGTAGATAGGCTAAGCTGTAGCTCCCGAGGAGTGGTATGACATATTTCCACTCTTACTCCAAAGATCATAATCATTAAAATTAACAAAAAAAAAAATCAAATAAATATCAATATAAGTTTCGGCTTTAATTATATAAATGAAAACTCTCAAAATTAAAATTTTATAAAAAAGAGTAAGTATTTATTAGGTAAAAAATATAAAATTACAATAAATACTTTATTTTTAATAAAAACTCTTTAATTTTTTTCCTAATCCTTAAAGTTGATGTTATCAAGATTAATAATTTTTTAATTATTTAAATTATTACATTTTTAATTATACATCGACCTAGCTTGTTATGATATACTAAGAGTTTAACTATTTTCCAAAATTGTAATTTTAATATAAAATTATGATAATACAACACTGACGTCATAACAAATTGAAAATATCTTAGTGGAAAAATATCAATAATTTGATAGGAAAAAGTACGTGGAATGTACATAATTTAATTGAGTAAACTAGCAAATTGGTCTCTGACTGTGCGGGGACCATGCAGTTTCGTCCTTGACTTTGCTAAAGTAACACTTTAGTCCATACTTTGTTAAAAACACATGCACTTTAGTCCTTATTTCACTAAAAAACACATGCACTTTAGTCCTTATTTCACTAAAAAACACGCACTTTAGTCATTCACTTTATTAAAAAAATATGCACTTTAGGGACTAAAGTGCATGTGTTTTTGACGAGTATAGATTAAAGTGCTATTTTAATAAAGTCAGAGATGAAACTACATGGTCCCCGCAAAGTCAGGGACCGATTTACTAGTTTAATCTAATTTAATTTGTTGCTGGCTTAAAATAGGGTATAATCCATAATACCGCACGCACTAGATCCGAACTTCAGGTGGACTGTCTACCAAGAGGTTTCTTAATAGAATTATCGGTGACTTGGACTGTCTACCAAGAGGTTTCTTAATAGAATTATCGGTGACTGTACGTGTTAAGGAGGGGAATGTCGGGTCTCTTTGTTTCTCAAATTTTGAGTGGAAGTGGAAAAACAAAAGGAGATAGTTTAAAAAAAAAAAAGATATGGACGGAAGAATTTTTGTGAATTCCTGTGTCTTTTCATCATTTTCCCAATATGATTGAGGGAGAAAGACAAAATACTTTTTGTGTGTCTCATATATATTTTTTTCACTTTATATACGTTTTCATTAAATTAAATGATATACTACTAAACTAGATAAGTGATGTTATATATCTTCTTTATTTCTCCATTGTTTTTTTTTTTCTCTCTTTTAATGGACAAAGTAATTAATTAGTGACGAGTGACGACTCTAAAACATTTTAAATTGATAAGAATGAAATTTGAAAAATCTATGAGTTGGGAGGGAATCTCTCCCTTTAATACATTTGGGTTGGTTTATGATTATACAAGAAAAATACACATAAAGTTTAATACATTTATTAAAATGATTCCTTTATATATGTTGCTTAAATAGAGGTTTGTAGACTGAGTGCTCGACTAATTATGAAGTGATGAGGTGACTAATTAAGTCTTAAATAAGATAATTTTTCTAAGTAATTAATAGGAATTCCCATGGTTAAAAAAAATAAAGGTACATGTATATATGTCGAGGCCAAAATTAAATAAGACCGGCTAGGTTGTATGTACCGACAATGTAAAGGCGTATTTAGTCAAGCTAAATTAGCCGAGGAAGACTAATTGAATAAGAGTCGAGCTAGGTCATATCATTAGTTGATACGACCCTAGTTAATTATGGGTCTTTGGACAAATATGGATAAATTGATCATGTGACTAGTCTCACCATATTATTATCAATTGACTGAATGTAAAGAGAAAAATTGTGATAATAACGACTTTCTTAAAATCTAGGAGAAGATGGACATACCAAAACAATGGGATAACCAACCCATATAATTTGAACATGAGAAAGGTGCTTATAAAAATTAAGGAAGTTGGTGGGCAAAACCGCATCCCTATATTTTCATAAATATTTGACTAATTGCGTAGTGTGATTAGTCAATTAATACGAGCATGTCTTCTACTTAACTAATACAATAACTATGCACTCCATGACTAGTGAATATCTTTTAAAATGTGGGGAGAAGAGTCTGAAGACGTTATTTGTTAAAAAAAGCGACTTTCATAAATGACATGTTTTTTATGCTTGTTTATTATTCTTATTATGACTTTGGTTGTTTTTTCTCAAATTACGGCTAGATTGAATTCACACTAGTGATTTAACAACCATTCTTATCACTTAGTCATTAAAAAGTAGTTAGTGTGTTGCTTATAAATAGACATGAGTAGTATGATGCTAATTAAGCATTCAAGCATTCAAGAGAAGCAAGTGAGAAATACTTTTAGCCACTGTGTGAGTGTGAGATTTGAGAGAATATTTTAGTCCACTAGATTTTATTCTTGTGAGAGAAAATTTTGTTCTCAATCCTCACCATTATAAAAGGATTTCTTGTACTATCCCTTTCATAGTGGATTTATTTTGCTCGTTGCCGCCTGTGATTTTTCTCTCTACACCGGAGAGTTTTCCACGTAAATATTGTTCTCATATTCTTACTACTCTCTTTACTTCTCTTTTACTCTCTAATTGATTAGATACAGTGCTTCCACATTGCGTTGATACTATAACAATTGGTATCTAAGCTCCTATTCAATTAGGAGTTCAGGATGTCTATTGTCACCAAGTTTGACATCAAGAAGTTTGATAGCAATATTAGCTTCCCTATTTGGCAAGTCCAAATGAGGGTCGTTCTCACCCAAAACGGATTGAAGAAAGCTTTTGATGGGAAGTCAAATAAATCAACTTCCATGACAGATGACCAATGGGACGAGTTGGATGACAAGGCGCTTACAGCAATCCAACTTTGATTGTCCAAGGAGGTTCTTCATGAAGTAGTCAAGGAAACTACCATTGCAACATTGTGGCTAAAGCTGGAATCTTTATACATGACCAAGAGCCTTGCAAACAAGCTTCGTCTCAAGGAGCGCTTATATACAATCTGAATGGTTGAAGGTACTCATATTCTTTCTCATCTTGATGAGTTCAATACTATTATTATGGATCTGAAAAATATTGATATTAAAATTGAAGATGAAGATAAAGTTGTTTTGTTGATTGTCTCTTTAACTTCTACCTATAAGCACTTCAAAGAAATTGTTATATGGTAACAATGATACCTTATTCTTCAAAGATGTTAAATCTAACTTACTGTCCAAAGAAAAATTTGGTCTTGAAAAGGGAGTGCCAGCAACAAAAAGTCCAAATCCAAATCCAGGGGACGCAAATCCAACAAGACCCGTCGCTATTGCAAGAAATTTGGGCATGACATCTCTAATTGCTTTACCTTGAAGAAAAAGCAAGAAAAAGGTAAATAACCCGTTGAAGCTGCTAATATTGAGACTAATTCCGACGGTGATGTTATGTTATCTATTGTCTCTTCTCATAAGAAGAGTAAAAATAAGTGGATTCTTGATTCTGGATGTACTTTTCATGCGTCCTTATAAAGACTTATTTACCACTCTTGAACCTATTGATAGTGGTATTGTCTTGATGGGCAATAATACCCAATATGCAAGGTTGCGGGAATGGGTATTATTTAGATCAAGACTCATGATGGTGTTGCCAGGACTCTTACTAAAGTTTGCTTTATTCCTAACTTGAAGCGGAATCTAATTTCTCTTGACACCCTTCTCTAGGGTGTAAGTACTCAGTTGAAGGTGGAGTTCTAAAGGTATCAAAAGGTGCCCTTGTTTTACTAAAAGCTAACAGAATTGGTAGTTTATATGTCTTGCAATGTTCGGTTGTGACAGGTTCGACAGCCGTATCTTCTTCTTTTCCCGATGATGATGTCACTAAATTATGGCACATGCGCCTGGGCCACATGAGTGAAAAAGGCATGTAACTTCTGTGCAAGCAATGTCTTCTTGGCAAACATGGTATCGGTAAGTTACAGTTTTGTGAACATTGTGTTTTCGGGAAACAGAAAATAGTTAGTTTCTCTACTGAACATAACTCTACTTGAGAGGGCTCTTTGTATGCTCTCAAATGTTGGATTATGGCATCGGCGTGATTTTTTGGGCCAAAGCAGTCTCTACTGCATGTTACTTGGTCAATCGTTCTCCACTCTCATCACTTGACTTCAGAATTCCATAAGAAATTTGGTTAGGTAATCCTATTGATTATTCTCATTTAAGAATTTTTAGATGTTCTGCTTACGCACATGTCAATGATGGCAAATGAGCTCCAAGAGCTATTAAGTGCATATTTCTTGGTTATACATCTAAATCTAAAGGATATCACCTGTGGTGTTCTGAGTTACAAAAGATAATTCTTAGTAGAGATGTTACATTTAATGAGGATGCTTTATTATCTTCTGGAAAACAATCTTCCGTGTCTTCTTCTAGTACATGTAATTTGCAGGGTACTAGGGAGAAGGTGGAGTTAGAATTGAAGTCTACAGTGGCTAATATTGATGTTCCATCTTCCTCTTCTAGCACCAATGATCATGGTGTTGATTGTGATGATGGTGTCAGTTCTCCTATCCAGCCACAACAAGATAACTACTCTATTGCTCGAGATAGAACAAATAGACAAATAAAACGTTCAACTAGATACATTGATGAAGATAACTTAACTGTCTATGCATTAGTCGTCGCACAAGAGGTAAATGATGGTGTTGAGCATACCAGTTATGCTGAAGCTATTTCTTATGCTGATTCTTCAAAGTGGCTTGTGGCTATGAATGAAGAAATTGAGAGTCTTCATAAAAATGATACTTGGAGTTTAATAGAGCTTCCTGACGGCAAGAGGCCACTGAGATGTAAGTGGGTTTATAAGAAGAAAAAATGTATTCCCAGGGTTGAAGATCATAGATGCAAAGCACGATTAGTCGTTAAAGGCTTTAACCAAAGGGAAGGTATTGACTTTAATAGAACCGTCGTGCAGTAACAGAACTGTCGCGCAGATCATCGTCAGCCGTTGCTGCGCAGTAATAGAACCTTGTTGAAGATCGCACAAGAGGTAAGTTGGATCAATAACCTCTTTTCTGTTTTCATTTAGTTATCTTCTACAATTCTATAAAGCCTATTGTAAGTTTGCTGACATGAAATTTGGGTGAATGTTGTGACTGAAAATGTGAATGAATATTGTGAGACTGAACATTGTGACTGAACCTATGATTTTTGTGAATATTGTGATTGAACCATGAAAATGTGAATGAATATTGATTTCTGTAAAGCTTGTCTCATGATTTGTGTGAATTTTGGGTTCTGTAAAGCTTGTCTCATTGGTTTATGTAAAGATTGTCTCACACAATTATATAAATATTGATTTGTGTGAAAGAAAATGTGGCTGAACCCTGAAAAAAGCACTGTTGTTGTGTGTTTATTCTGATTTCTTAAAAAAATTTACTTATTTTGTTTCTGGTATCGTGGTATGTGTGAATCATTTAAGTTATAGGTTGTGTTTATTGTTTTAGTATTGATTGTTGGATTGTTCTGCTTTTGCTGTTAATGAGAATATTACTTTGGATAAAGATTGTGTTCAAGTTAATGAGGATGAGTCAAAGGACCCTAAAGTAGGGACTAAGAGAGTTAGGAATACTCCGTCATCTGTTTGGAACTATTTTCATAAAGTAATTATGGGAAGTGATGGGAAAGAGATGGCTCAATGCAAGGCTTGTGGGAAAGAGTATGTGAATGGTGGTAATAAGTATGGAACTTCAACTTTGTTGCGCCACATAAGTAAATGTGAGAAAGTGCCAAAAGGGTTTGCTAATACTGACGTTAGTAAACTTATGCTTGATCAACAAGGTAAATTAAAGGCTAGAAAAACTGATCAAAAAGTTGTGCATGAAATGTTATCCATAGCCATCATAGAGCATAGCCTTCCATTCTCTTTTGTTGAATGTAAGATAATTAGAGAGTTGTTAAAGTATTTGTGTCCTGATGCTAAGATACCCTCTAGGCGTGCTCTGCCACAATTGATGTGATTAACATGTATGATAGTGAAAAGAGAAAATTGAAAATGGAGTTGTCCCAATTTCCAAGTAGGATTTGCTTGACATCTGATGTGTGGACTTCTTGTACTATAGAGGGGTATATTTCATTAACTGCACATTATGTTGATGATAGCTGGAAACTCAATAGTAAGATTTTAAATTTCTCTCATTTCCCCCCACCACATTTTGGTCGTGAATTAGCTAAGGTTATGTATGATTTCTTGGAAGAATGGGGGATTTTGTCCAATATTTTTTATTGACCTTAGATAATGCATCATCTAATGACAACATGCAAGACTTGTTGAAAGAGAGACTTCTCCTACGGGGTAATGGGTTGCTTTGTGGTGGTGAATTTTTTCACATTCGATGTTGTGCTCACATATTGAATCTCATTGTTCAAGAGGGCTTGAAAGTTGCTAGTGGGGCTTTGCATGAAATTAGGGAAAGCATTAAGTATGTTAAGGGGTCAGAGGCTAGAATGAATGCTTTTAAAGCTTCTGTTGCTTCAGTTGGTGATATTGATACCAATGTTGTTTGCGTTTGGATGTTATCACTAGGTGGAACTCCACCTTTATGATACTTGAAAGGTCACTTGCATATAAGCGTGCTTTTAGGGATCTTTCATTTGGTGATAGAAACTATAAGTATTGCCCTACTAATGAAGAATGGGCAAGAGGAGCGAAAATGTGTGAATTTTTGTGTCCATTCTATTTGATCACAAATTTGATGTCTAGTTCCTCCTATCTAACATCCAATTTATATTTCATGCAAGTGTGGAGGATTGATTGTTTGTTGATTGAAAACATGCGTAATAAAGATGATGTAATTAGAGATATGGCAACTAGAATGAAAGTGAAGTTTGACAAGTATTGGAGTTATTACAGTGTTGTTCTTGCACTTGCAACCATCCTTGATCCTCATTTTAAGCTAGGATTTTTGGGGTTTTGTTACTCGGACATTGGTCTTGATGATATAGCTTGTCAAGCAAAGTTGAAAATTATGAAGCACAAGTTGTATTCTCTATTTAATGAGTATGTTGCATTGTCATCTGATGAGTCAACTACAACTACCAATCAAACTCAAATTTCACTTCAAGACTCATATCCTACTAGTAGCAGTGGTAGTGGAGATCTCTTAGGGATGGTTATGAATGTAAGTCTATATTTCAATTTTTTCCTTTTTATTCACTTCTTATTTATTAACATTTTTATCATTTTTATCTACTTTATTAATTCACTTGTATTTTTTATTAATGTTGAAGTATATCCAATATGAGAATAAAAATATGTCACAAGTATGTAAGTCTCAATTGGATACTTATTTGAAAGAGCAAAAGCTTCCCTTAGAGTATCACCCAAATCTTGACGTCTTGCAATATTGGAAGGAGAATAAGAATAGATTTCCTACTCTTGCATTGATGGCTTGTGACATTTTAAGCATTCAAATTGCAATTGTGGCATCCGAATCGGCATTTAGTATTGGCTCTCATGTGCTTAGTAAATACCGAAGTTCTCTTCTTCCAAAAAGTGTACAAGCCTTGATATGCACTAGAAATTGGTTGTTAGGATTTGATGTGGAAGGTAGAACATTACATTTTCCTAATACAAAATCTTATATTGAATTATGTTTTGCATATGAATAATGTATCTAACTATCTATCTTATCCAATATTATAAAAGTTATGAGTTGTAGGAAAATATGAAGATGAAGATGTGGTGAGTGAGTCAAAGGTGGAACCAAGGAAAGAACCAGTGATGGAGATCTCCACTCAAGAGTCACATGTTGTTATTGATTAAGAACAATTTGATGTATCTTGAAATTTGATATATTTTGAATTATGGTTGAGGAAATTTTGTACTTCTTATTTGGTATTTGGTTTGTAAGACTTTAGACTCTTATGGTATCTTGGACATTTGAGGAGTGTGTTTAAATTTTGTGCTTGTTATTTGGGACCTTAGATATTTGGCTTGTAAAACTTATTTGGAGTTTGGACCATTTGATGCTTGATAATTAAGTACGTTGTAGGATTATGATACAATTTTTTTTAGTTATTTTTTCTATTTTTTTATTTTTCCAGATTTTAATAAACATGTTTTTTTTTCTGTTTTTTAAACTAAATGAGCTCGCGGGCCCGCCCCCGTCCGCAAAGATGCGGGCCAACGCGGACCGAGCCTAAATGGACCGGACTTGCTCGTATACCCAGCTCTAACCATAGTGTCTATCCCCATACCCGCATTTTAAAAAAAATGTACCCGCGCCTATACCCACGTGAACCGCAACTTTAATGCACGTCCCCGTACCCGTTGGGCATCTATATGCTCATACCCGCGCCCGTTACCCGCAATTTATTTAAGTGAAAAATTAATAACTCATTAAAAAAATATTAACTAAAGAAAATTATAACTCAATTGAAAAATTACTCCAAAATCATCTAAACATATTTATTAAATATATCAATGACATAAAAATTTAATTAAATTGAAACACAATACGTTAATATTCTAAAACACAACACATGATTAATGTTAAAAAATTTACTGAATATTACAATATACTTCACATCACCCTATTTTATAAACTTGGATATCATGTGTTAACATTCTCCATGATGTGCAAAAAATTATTATTAACTCTAATTAGCCATATATTATAAAGTAAAAAACACAAATAGGTAATTTTAAAAATATATATTTTAATCTGTAATATTATATGTGTATATATATATCAATTTTAAATATATGTATAAATATATTAGATATTTTAATAAAATTATTACTATATATAATTATATATGGTATTCTTCATTAAATAATTTAATATATATGAGTGCGGGTATCGGGCGGGCTGAGCATCATAGTACCCGTCCCCGTTAAAAAATGCGGGCTATTGCCCGTACCCGCGTCCATACTCATTTTGCGGATTTTTACCTTGCCCATTGTGGATGATTTTTGCGATTACCCATAGGGCCTGAGCTCAATTGTCTTCCCTATCCAAAACGGGTGTTGCCGCCATTATGTTCGTCGCACAGATATATAGAAGTTTCCAGCATGACCCAATATTTCATAATATTTCTATAGTAAATTCATTATTATGTATTTATTGGGAATTTTAATATGTTGTTAAATATTTAACTATTAATTAATTGTAAATTTAATATAAAAATTGTTGAATATTAAGGCCATGTTTGTAAATTTGATTAGAAAGGAAATGAAGGAGGAGGAGGAGGGAGAGGAAAGGTTTTGTAAATTATAAAATGAGAGAGTTGCACTTACAAACACAATCAACTCATAAACCTACTTAATTATAAATTTAATATAAAAATATCACATTAAGAGGAACACACTAATAGCATATATACTTAATTTGGTAGGACCCATGTTGTTACGGTCTAAACCTAAGGCCCAATAGCCAAAATGGCTCATGCGCAATATAATTATCATATCCATAAATATATGATATATAATTATAATATCCATGCGTAATATAATTATCATATCCATAAATATATGATATATGATTATCATACCCATAATTATATCACATATAATTATGGTATCCTTAAATATATGATATATAATTATAATATCCATAATTATGGTATCCTTAAATATATGATATATAATTATAATATCCATAATTATATGACGATATCTGCTAAACTTACTCCTTTTACATCTGCGCCCACTTATCATATTTATACAGGGAAAACCCCTATAAATAGAGAACATTTACAGATCATAAGGTACGCAATCTCACTCAGTCAATCCCTTTGACTGTTTTACCTATCTGACTTGGGCGTCGGAGTCCTTTTGCAGGTACACCCCCGGGTTCAACTCGGATTCAGGCCTCCGCAACCCGGATTCGGATCCGACTTCTCTCCTGCTGACTCAGACCCAGGTTCGAGTTCTACCCCAGAACATTTGGCGCTAGAAGGAAGGCCTCCCCCTCTCCAGCATGACGGTCACAACCCGTCTCTAGACATCAAGACCCCGTCCTCAACCAATACCCGAAGGTTGGGTGGAGGATCTCGGACCCCAAGACGAGTTCGCTGAACAAGAAGGAACATCACACCCTCAGGACGAAACCGGTCCACACGAGGACGATCACCAATCCGACCCATGAAATAAGGTTATTCGTCATCTCGAGGCTCAACTTTAGGCACTTCAGGAACAGCGCCAACAGCCGTTCCATGAACCTCATCCCCACAAAGCAGTCGAAGAGTCGGCTGCAAGTCACCTAGAAGAGCGTATCCAACACTTGGAGCGCAACGTAATCCCTCAACCTCGGCTCACAACTCATTCCCGGCCTCATTCAGACCGAGATCAACAAGAGGTTCAACAGCGAGGATCCATTGTCCGCCATGCCCCATTTCAACATCCGTTCTTTGAAAGGTTGGCCCGGGTCGAGATACCTAAACAGTTCAGAAGAACAAAATCATAGACCTCTCGAGCCTCTATCTACACCCGCAGCTGATCCAACCATCAACCAACTAAAGGAGCGCATTCGACATCTTGAGCGCACATTCCTTATAGATTTGTCTATTTCACTTTATTCATCTTTCTCACTTTATTTGTTCTTATTACTCTAACTTCGATACTCATTTTATTTTACACCAAAACCGGATGTGAAGAGCATCTCGGTTGAATAAAAATAAAAAGAAAAGTTATGCAGTTCATATTTATAAGGATGTGAAGAACATCTCGAATCAACAATAATTAGATGCGAAGAGCATCCCGGCTCACCAACACCTGAAGGTTGGATGGACATCTTGGATTACCACGATGGCGGGTTCGATGACGTAGGCATCTCTCAACCCCCACAAACCCAACCAGCCACCATTCACTAATCCGACACTCAAGATGAAATCGTACGCCGACATGAAGCTCGGCTGAAAAAGCTAGAAGAACAGTTTGAAACCACCACCGCATCTCAACCTCCACCATCGCCGAACCAGATTTGGATGATGCCAACCCTAGCAAACACGAGGAGATATATGAGAAATGTGTACGGTACATTCACTGTTTCCATATTCATACTACAATTTGCTATTTCCATTATTTGGTTGTTACGTCTTTGAATCTATACCAAATGTTCCGAGGTAAACTCGGATCCGATTCAGACATTCATTTCCGAATAGGCCAACTCGGATTGAAGAAGCTGACTGGAGTTGTTAATTGGAGAAAAACCAACGATGATACTCGAATATATTTGAAGTGGTCAGATATAAATCTCCCTTATTGAAAGTAAATGACTAATAAAAATTGGCTGTCTTGGCCGGTTTATTTCCTCATCCGTATATGTTCTTTTGGGAGGTGATCAATAAAGTTCATCACTCGTATTCCTCTCATTTAGTCGTTAAGCCGAGATGCCAACATGGTCGGCCGAGACGCTAACATTTTCAACCGAATCACGTTAACATTTTGGAATTACCTGGCAAAACTAGCTACCAGACACCACGGATTGATCCCCATCTCGGACATAGTTCCTTGACGGTCAGACCTCGACTTGGCCGACTATATGCGGAGCCATCTTGGCTACCTTGGTTTCGGATTCTGTTCTTAGTCGGATCAGCACTAACCGGATGTGAAGAGCATCCCGGCTTAACCAAAACCGGATGTGAAGAGCATCTCGGTTCTTCAATAAGGATGTGAAGACCATCTCGGCCTCATTCAATGCCGGATGTTAAGAGCATCTCGGCCTCATTCAATGCCGGATGTGAAGACCATCTCAGCCTCATTCAATACCGGATGTGAAGAGCATCTCGGCTTTGTCAGCAACCGGATGTGAAGAGCATCTCGGCCTCATTCAATGCCGGATGTGAAGACCATCTCGGCCTCATTCAATGCCGGATGTGAAGACCATCTCGGCCTCATTCAATGCCGGATGTGAAGAGCATCTCGGCTCTGTCAGCAACCGGATGTGAAGAGCATCTCAGCCTCATTCAATGTCGGATACGAAGAGCATCTTGAATCTTAATAAAAATCAAAAGTGCATCTCAGCTCTGTCAGCAACCGGATGTGAAGAGCATCTCGGCCTCATTCAATACCGGATGCGAAGAGCATCTTGAATCTTAGTAAAAAATCAAATTAACATCTCGGTCTCATTCAATGCCAGATGTGAAGAGCATCTCGGCCTCATTCAACCCGGATGTGAAGAGCATCTAGGATCTGTCAACAACCAGATATGTTACGGACCAATACTACTTGATCCTACTCGGCCCAAGTTTTCAGATAAGTGATGACAAGTACACAAGTGCACACCAAGTGCACAAGTCGGCCAAAGTGTACAAGTCGGCTCAAGTGCACAAGTCAGCCCAAGTTTTCAGATAAGTGATCACAAGTGCACAAGTCAGCCCAAGTGCACACCAAGTGTACAAGTCGACCCAAGTCTTAAAGTCAGCACAAGTGCACAAGTTAGCCCAAGCGCACACCAAGTGCACAAGTCGGACCATGTCCACGAGCAAGTCTGACCAAGCCCACGAGCAAGACGGACCACGTCCACGAACAAGTCAGACCACGTCCACGAACAAGTCAGACCATGTCCACGAACAAGTCGGACCACGTCCACAGGCGAGTCAGACTATATCCATGGGCAAGACGGCTCCGCTTCCCCATGATGGACTCCATCTAACGAATACCATGCTAGGCTCACCGGAACCCCTCTGCACTCATCTGCATACGGTAATTATATCTTAATGGACCTTAATGGATCAGGGCCCACGACCCAAATCTCAAGGGTAATTCATCACAATGAAGTCAGATACGAAGAGCATACCGGTCACAGACTCAATCACTTATCCGAAAACTACTTTGACACAGACAAACATCTTAACTTCGCAGTTTATTATCTTACGAATGCGAAGAGCATATCGGCTTAGCGAATCCAATATTCAGACAACGTTACAAGCATTTTAGAAAGTTAAAAGCGCAACACAATTCGAAGCGTTACAAGCGTACGAGTACGTGAAAAGCGTCGGGGGAGTCATCCTGGACGCCGGGGGAGTCACCTGCAACTTCTCCAAATCCGCCTTCAACTGAGTGATCTCAGCTTCAAGGGCTTTGTTCTTGTCCTTGACCGTCTTATAAAAACCCTTATACTTGGCCTTGTCCTTTTTCTCGACGTCAAGTGCCTCTTGAGCAGTCTTCACATCCCCCAAGGCCTTGTCCCGTTCCGTGGTGCGCGCCTCCAGAGCCGCATTAGCCCGGTCATAAGTCGGCATCACATCCAATCGTAAATACCTCAGAAAAGAGGCATGTTGTAGACTCTGGCACTCCACATCATAGAGATACTTAGCCACTGGGACATTATCATGAATCGCCTTCAAGAAAGGGTTATACAAGACATGATCCATTTCGGGCATGTCCAACTCGCATGGTGAACATGACCGACATCGTCATTCAACACGGGCTGAGTTCCCGACCCACCAACACCAGCATCACGGGTGAAATCAATGTCGACATTCGGTTCCCCCTGCTGGTTGTTGTTAACATTCTGCAAGGCCCTCAGTTGTCTCGAAGCAGCGTTGGCCATCGATGCTATAGAACCAACAAAGGAGTGACCGAAGTCATCTCGATCCATCTCGTCTCGAACGGCAGCTCCCAAGTGAGTTATAAACCCCAAAGCCGTCCCGAACGAGTAAAGTCGTCCCGGATATAACATTGAAAAATACTTGAGCTCAAAGTCAACTTCGTCAAAGTCGACCAGAGCTGGGGCGCTTCTGTTACGGTCTAAACCTAAGGCCCAATAGCCAAAATGGCCCATGCGCAATATAATTATCATATCCATAAATATATGATATATAATTATAATATCCATGCGCAATATAATTATCATATCCATAAATATATGATATATGATTATCATACCCATAATTATATCACATATAATTATGGTATCCTTAAATATATGATATATAATTATAATATCCATAATTATATGACGATATCTGATAAACTTACTCCTTTTACATCTGCGCCCACTTACCATATTTATACAGGGAAAACCCCTATAAATAAAGAACATTTACAGATCATAAGGTACGCAATCTCACTCAGTCAATCCCTTTGACTGTTTTACCTATCTGACTTGGGCGTCGAAGTCCCTTTGCAAGTACACCCCCCGGGTTCAACTCGGATTCAAGCCTCCGCAACCCGGATTCGGATCCGACTTCTCTCCTGCTGACTCAGACCCAGGTTCGAGTTCTACCCCAGAACACATGTGAATTTTAATCAATCGCATAGAGTGTATTAGAAAGAGTGTGCTAAAGAATGTGTTGATAGCGCTTTTGTTCGAACTCTAATTTGCATGTTAGAGGGGTTGAAATAGAACTTCACTGTGCACGGGACCATGCAAATGAAGGACGAAGAGTACGAAACCGAGAGTTAGATATATAATGTAATTAAGGACGATTCTAAGATGGACTAAATTTTTATTTGATCCACCTAGCCTAACTTATTTTTATTAAATGGTTCTCATATAACTATTTGAATTTAATTAATTAAGAAAAATATGTATTTATAATATAACTTATGCTAATTTTATTGATAATCTATCAATTTAAAGTTGAAAATGAAAACTTTTACATTATATGATACTATTGATTTAATTTTCTCTTCTTTTCAACCAATATTTGATAAAAATAACTAAAAATTAGTTTAATATCAATTATTATAATAAAATGAGCGTTGAATTCGATCGATGGTTAGAAATTTAAATTAATTATTATATTTTTATATTCTGAACCATGGACGACATGGTCGGGGTCCATTATAAACAACTCATTAAGTAGGGACTTAGTAATCATGAGATTAACACTAATTTGTTGGATGAAAACTGTGGAAACTTATATACTACTATTATTTAGCATTGTCTGTAGCCAACGTGGGAGTTCTAACACATAATTAAGATTGTGATGCTTAGAAAAATATATTCAAATTAAGAAGAGAGTAGTATATGCATATATAACATTGCTTGCTTGAGTTTCAAGTACATATCGATCTCTTAATTTCTTGAAGTATATATCCTATAACATAGCTGGCTATATTATATATACACACGCATGCATAAATATGAAATATGATTATACAAATTCACCAAGGGGAAATTAAGCTGTGTGCTTCTTAGCTAAAGGGTGGATGAATTAAGGACCATTGATCTTGGCAGAAGAATTACATGCGGAGGATCCAAGAGGCTGATAATTAATATATCTGCTTGGGGCAGAAGAGCGTCGAAACCCTTTTGGCAAACAAGCTTCCACGTTCCCACCTTGGAAATTACTTGCTTTTCCTCCAAGCTCTTTTTCAGGCTTCAAGTTTATGTATTTAGGAACATTATGCTCCAACAAGGGTCTTGCTGCAGCAGCCACACACCCTCTAGTGATGTTGGCAGGAGGACTCACAAGTAGGAGAAGAAGAAGCATTATCTTGGAAAGAAAATAAATATTGATGGACATTTTGAATATATATATATATGCTTAGAATTGAATTTGTAAGTGTATATTATATTGGTTGCTTGGGATGGAAGGATTAGAGTGGTGGAGTTCGTTCTTAAATAGGCTCATGAGATGAGGGAGTAGAAGTAGAAGTAGATGTAGATATCACCAACTCATGCATTGCTAGCAAAGCATTCTACAACTGTGACTTGGGATCACTTTTTCGATATTAATTATGCAACTATCACTGCTCGTGCCTTTCTTAACTCTGTATCTTCTTTAATTTCTTACTTCTCAATCTATCTTTGACCATCCAAATAATATTCTTATTCTTACATCAACATGACATGATTAATTTTATCCTCTCTATTAACCGAATTCATTACTTTCCCTCTACTTTGTAATGGTTATCTTTTTAGTATGTATTTTAAACGATTTTGAATAATGATAATTAAGAATGTAACAATTAATTACATTAAATATATAAATGAATATTAAATATTTTTAATAAAAAATTATTTTATAGTCCTATATTATTAAAATCCTTTTTAATTCCTAATTAAATAGAAGATTTAAACTCAATGTTTTAAATGCTTGATATAAGAAAGTGAATTAAGTCAATGTCTAACTTGTATTAAAACTATTTATTTTGAATATAGTTTATTGAATTAAAAAATAAAACTAAAAATTCCATATCACCAATTTTAAATGGATTTGATTGACTTTTTTATCAATCAATTTTTCAAATTAAAAAAAAAAACAGGTATTTGACTGGTTTTCTGATCAAACCCGCTTGTATGATTCATTTTTTAAGTTACTAAAAAAGTTACTAATAATTAATGGATCATTTCCTGTACTATCCACAACGTTTTGCTTTCTCTATAAATCATTCCTCTATTTTATATAATTTTTTTATCATATATATAGTTAGGAATATTCGCTAGACCTTGCCAAATTCTAGTTAATTAGCAAGATGTTTATATGCTGTGGATTCTTTTTTTTTTTTTTTCAAATTTAACCTCCAATTATGAAACGTGTTTCAGAGAGATTGATGCCATCTGTAATGGTTCATTATAGAAAATTGAATCCTGATCCAAGTTTACATACATAAGGAAAAGTTACTAATAATGCAAGAAGATATAGGAAATTACAAAATCATGGACTGAAAGAAATCTTATCTTAGACCAGTTGACTTTCACCAACCTCATTTTGGCACATGGAACCATCTTATTGGGCCATGTGTTATCGTAGTAGCTTACCTGTGTTGTTAAATTATTATATTTTATAGTTGTGGCCGGTCCTTTACACATCTTCTACTGCCTTACATGTCTTGCTTCTGCCACGTGCCCTCTATATATGATGTATTAATTCTACGTATATTTGAGGATCTTAATACGTGGATTGACCTTTGAGTAGTGTCACTCTTTACTTTATGCATTTATTATTATAGCAACACACACTATTATAGTTGTGCAAGCATTCCTCTTTATTTGTATGATTATTTGAGTAGACAAAAATTGAGAAGGTGGAGAATAGGGGGAAGAGTGTCCAAAATAAGAGGGATGAAATTTTAAGCATTCAACCCTCCGCGAAGTCAGAAACGGACCTTTTTTTTTTAACTTTTGTTGCGGGAAAAACATACTTTCCAATGTATTCCAAAAGGAATCAACTAAATTTAATTTTATTCTATTAAAAAGATGTTAAGAGCATTCTTAATAGAAAAACAAACAGATGACTTAGGGTTAGATTGGCCCAATTTTTACATGAGTTTTGCTTCAAAGTCAAAATTAAAAATAAACTTTTGAAAATAAATTAAAAGTTTTTTAATTTGATGGTTTAAAACCTCTACAAAAAACACGGGATGTAGTTGGGGTTAAATCTGACTTTTCCTGCAGTTTAAACCCCAACTAGATGCTTTTACCACGGTTGGTTAAACCGCAAGAAACTTGAGCGTAGTAAAGCTTTTAGTTGGGGTTAACTAACCGCAACTGATTACCCGGGGTTAGAAACTGTAAGTAAGTTCCTGGGGTTTCTAACCCAGTTACGTAACTGGGATTGCGTAACCACTGGGAATTACTTGGGGTTTCAAACCACAGGTAATACCAATTTTTTTAAAAAAAAAATTTGACCATTACATGGGATTATAACCACAGCTAACGCCACTTTTTTTTAAAAAATTTAACCCAATTTTTCCAGATTAAAGATATTTTAAACCCGCACATTGTAATAGATGTCTACCTGACCAATCTTAAATTTTAGAATTTAAAATAGATCAAATTGACATCACGATAAAATAAGAAATCAAGCATAACTCAAAACATCAAACTATTCATTCAAAAGAACCAATAAGCAGTTAACAAAATATCAAACATCATAATTGTACTACTAAGAGTTGAAACTGTAAAATGTATGTCAACATTCGATAAACATTTTTAATATTCCAACCGTAAACAAAAAAGCTAATTAAGCTAATATGTAGTTTGTAGTTCTTCATCTTTCATGGAACTATTCTTCATGTTCAAGATTTGTTGGAGAATGAGTTACATCATTAGTTGGATTTGTTGGATGTGCACTTCCTTCATCACACACCTAAAGTATATTGTAAAACAGTTAGAAATCGAAAAAAAATTATGAAATATAAATATAATTTAACTTATAATATTATCGGTGTAGTTTGAAACATAGTTAAGTCCGGAGGTAGTTGACCTGGGAAATTATGAGTAAGAAAACTCATCAATGCATCAAACTTTTTATTTTGTTCATCCATTTGTGATTGCAATGTAATAACTTGATTTTGCAACTGTGTGTAAGAAGGAGAAGATGAGGTCATCCCACTATAATAATGAGAGGGGTGTCCATGCACTTGAGATGGACATGGACCCAATCCCAACCCCCGAACACGGCCACAATGTTCTTTACTTCCTAGAGCGTGAGCCAAAGAATCTTGGGTTGATATTTCTTGTGAAAGGGACACTGTTTTCATATTCTTGAATTTTTTCCTGCAAGAACACATAAAAAGATAAGCAAAAACAGATTGGGTTAACATTTTACTCCCAATCAAAACACTCCCAATGTAGAAACAGATTGGGTTAACATTTTACTCCTAACCAAAATGCTCCCAATGTAGAAAAAGAAAACACAAACTACTAACGGAATTTTCCATACACTCAATTAATATGGAAATATGCAATCAATACATTTAGCTCCCATTCATAATGCTCCTAATCCACAAAAATGATACTAACAGCAAGAACAAATAGTTTGAAATGCTAATATGCAATCAATATAAATGTGCATAAATATGAGTTATAAATATGCATTGGCCAAAAAAAGCTAATTTGGATCCTCTGAGGTGTTCAGAAATTTTCCTTGTGCACAAACAGAAAAAATAAGAAAGGTTTAAGACACTTTGAAATCAGATTCAAGTGCTGGTATTGGAAAGGAAGCTAAGAAGTTGGTTCCTTCAGAGGCCCACAGACAATTTCTTCAATGATACTGAAATTGTGCCAGCTTTTTTGTGGAAGCAAAACCATGTGACATATGCATATTTCTTCAATGTTTGTTTTCATGACTGAAATCACTCAAAAATTTAACTGCCTGTGAAAAAAATACTGCATATTCTTTAGTGTTTTTAGTTCCATTATTTATAACCCCAACAAGAAGAAAACAAACCTCCAAACATGGGAACAAATCATTTTTGAAATTTTCATGCATTACTTTTCAACTAGTTAGCTGGTTGTGACTGAATTGAACTAAATAATATTTGCTTATATTCATACTAAATATTTAACTGTAATAATTATGCTAACAGCCACCAAATTGAGAAAATGTTTTCTTTTCTACTTTCATGATATCTGTTAACCATGAGATTGCACCCTTCTAATTTTAATTTTCCAAAAACCAACTTAAGAATTTGAATGTGCTAATTTCTTGTGACAGGTTTTATTGTTCAGAGATTTTGTTAGCTCTTGAGTACCTACACATGCTAGGCATTGTGTACAGAGACCTAAAACCAAATAATGTTCTAGTCAGAGATTCAGGCCACATAATGCTATCAGATTTTGATCTATCACTCCGCTGTTCAGTGAGTCCAACACTTGTAAAATGTTCATCTGCACATGTTCAGTGCCAGCTTTCCCTATATGCTAACAGTAGCAATTCCAATCCCACATTGACATACAAAGTGCTTTTTCACAATCTACATTAACAGTAGCAACAGGTAAACTAACCAAATAGAAATTGCAATCTTCAAACACAAATAAACTGTTGAAGAATCAACACTATTAAAATATGGACCCAGAGCGGGCTCCAGTTCATATGCATGCACAAGAATCAGTAAAAATATTCCTCATTATAAAGTAACACATAAGCCTTTTTCTAAATTATTGATTGAATTGAACTTACACTGATTTCTTTAGCCTGATCATTCACAAATATTCCATTGGGTCGTTTGTGTGTGGTTGTCCATACTTCTCCCCTACTAACTTTGCGACCAAACTCTTTTTCCTACAAATTCCAACAAGAGTGTAAAATATATGATACTAGCAAAAGTATAATTTCATTATTCATAGTTAAATGTTACCATCTCATCCCTCTTGCGTGCAAGGCTCTTAAATCCAGTAGTGTGAGGGATTGTTTGCTTCTTTCTATTTTCTTTATTTTTTTTGGGCATTGAGCTAATCATTAACACAAAAAAATAATAAGTCCATTGATAATAATAATGTGGATAAAAATAATTAGTTATACCTTTGTCTTTTAACTTAGACTATAATCAACAAAAGTAGCCCAATGGTCTCTATTTACTCCTTCTGGGACCATTGCGATTAGTTCATCTCTTGTACGCCTGTTATCATCCCTAGCATGCCACAAATCTTGCCTATGCTCTCTCCATCTCAAGCCAAGAGATTTAAATACATAACTCTTTTGAAGGTCGGAGTGAATATCAAATTTACCCTTGTGTTGCTGAGTTGGGATTCTTCCCATGAAATTGTTTTGCCTTGAGGGTTCCTAGAAAAATATCAGAAGAATCACAATTTTCATACATAATATAGATAGAATCAGTATATACAATATTAAAACAAGATTGTTAGTGTAAGTACCAGGCTGAGATGTTGGTGCATGTAGAGGGTGAGTACAATGAGTGATGAGCGTGGCTGGGACTTGTATAAAAGAGCCACCCTGAGTCCTTAGTGGTGCTGAGTTAGGTTTCTTGCTGGGAATCCACTTCATCTTCAAGGTTCCTATAAGCAATAAAATTGTTATGCATCAAATCACTAATTTTGTATTTCATAAAAACAGAATTAACACATATGATATTAAAGCACAAATAACATATAAAATAATACTTAAAAATAACACCTTGCTAATGGTATATTGCCTTCCCCATCTGGAAATAAAGTTTCCATGTTTTGATGTTGATATGGCTCACATTCATGAAAAATATCCTCATCATCCCCACCCATTTCATATAAGTCTTGTGGCTTTAGCTGTTTATGGAGTTTATTATAATTCATGACAATTTATGGAAAATGATTTTTAATTTGATGCATATGGATTTAGATAAGTATGGGAGAACCACAATCTAAGGAAAAATAGTGAATTCAAGAAAGAATTAAAAAAATACAAAAAAATACTAAAAATGGTAAAAGTCTTAAATAATATATATCCTCAAAAAATATATTTTTGTCAAGTTAATTAAAAACATCTAAATAAATAGATAAGCAATATTATAAATTATTATTTAATATTTATGATAATTTATGGAAAATTATATTTAATTTGATGGATTATATTCGCATTCAAGTATGGAAGAATCAAAATATGCAAGGAAAAGACATTGAATTCGAGAAAGAGAGATAAAAAAATTACAATAATAAAATACTAAAAGATGGTAAAAGTATTAAAATATTATCCTTAAAAAAATCTCAAGTTAATTATAAAATTAAGCACCTAAATGAATGGATCATAGTCAGCTGAATCCCAAATGGTTTATCAAGTATATATAAAGCCTGTCAAATGTATGGATTTGCTAACATGTTAACAAAATAAAAAATTTGGAAGACATAGCCACTGAGCCGTTTTATGACTTCATCAATAGGTAAAGAGGTTCCGATTCTTTTGTGGAGATATTTTATGAGAAATACAAATACAAATGTATATCTACACCAAACCCAAAATAGAAAAAAGTTGTATGAAAGTGTATCTTTTTTAGTAATTAATTTGCATTTCAAAAGCACTTAATGGGGCAGTTTATTAGCATATGGCATACGAGAGGTATAGAAAATTAGAAATAATTTAAATGGACAAGTGAATTTACCATAATAAGCAATAGCTTTTTATTCTAATCCAGTGGAAGATAAGGGTACAACATACAAGGGTGCTTTACTAGGATACTTATTGTTAAGATATGTAGAGATATTACTATTTATTCTCT
Organism: Sesbania bispinosa; assembly: GCA_026901365.1. NCBI lineage: Eukaryota > Viridiplantae > Streptophyta > Magnoliopsida > Fabales > Fabaceae > Sesbania > Sesbania bispinosa. Next base: position 658,976 of record QLOH01000244.1, read on the forward strand.
TTGATTTATTGTATAGTTTCCTGATTTAAGTTGATCCTAAATTGATTTAGATTGATCCTAATCCCAAATCTCTAGGGATTGGTTCTCTCATAACATGTATATATATACACTGTTGTATTTGCTAATTTAATTAATCAATATACACTTTTCATATTTCTATTTCAAGTTGGTACCAGAGCTCTTCTGGTCCAGGGAACCGTTTTTACTCCGGTCGCCCACCTAGGTCATTCTTTTTTTTTAGCGGCTGCTTGTGTGGACGTCGCCAAAGTATTCAGAAGTCGCCGATCTGCCACCCCACCGCGCGCCGCCTCCGACGCCTCCTCCACGCGCCGCCACACGCCGTTTTTCTCAAAGCTGCTCGCCGGCGCGTGGGGTCCACGCGCCGCCCTCCCGGCCTCCGTTCGCGACGCCGCTTGTTCCTTTGGGTTCGTCGGCTCTTCCTCTGTCTGTTTTGACCACTTTCAGGTCGTGGGTCACACTCTTTGGTGGCTGTTCGGTCGTTTTTGGTTGCTGCCAAACCGTTTTTTGGCGGCTATTTGACGTTCCAGCTGCTGTTTGGCGTTCTTGCTACTGTTTGGTGGCTGTTTGATATTCTTGCTGTTGTTTGGTGTTTTCTTGTTGCTGTAAAACTCTTTTAGTAGCTGTTTGGTGTTTTGGTTGTTGTTCTCCTTCTTTTTCCACATGGCGGAGATTTCCAAAGTTGATAAGGAGGATCCAAAAATTGAGTCTTCTAAAAGGGGACTGGTTTCCTTTGCTTTTTCTGGTTCACCGGTTATTACCTATGAGAAGTTGAATGGTAAAAATTATTTAGACTGGTCTACTGCAGTTGAGATATGGTTTTTAGGCCAGGGTCTTTATGATCACCTTGTTAAGAAGGCTTCCGAGGTTGATAAAGATGTGAGTGATGAATGGCAGCGAGCAGATTATCAACTTGTATCTATATTATGGCAGTCCATTGAGCCCAAATTAATGGTGCATTTTCGCCCGTACAAAACATGTTATGATGTTTGGAAGAAAGCTCGGAATATTTATGCCAATGACATCCAGAGATTGTATGAATCTGTTCGTGGTTTAGCAACACTTCAAATGGTTGATCATGATTTGCCATCTTATTTGAATCATGCTCAATCCACCATTGATGAGCTGAAGCTGATGTTGGTTAGTGATGATCTTCAGAAAGTGTTAAACAAGCTCGATACTATGTTCATGGTCTTTATCCTTCATGGACTTCATAAGGACTACGGATCTGTTCGTGATCAGATTTTGACAAATCCCACCATCCCTACGGTGGAAGAACTCATAGATCGTTTGATTCGGGTTCCTTCACCTGAGCCAGAATCTCAAACAGCATCTGAGTCCTCTGCTTTTGTCTCCAGTACCACTGAACGTGGAGGACGAGGTCGTGGTCGTGGTCGTGGTCGTGGAAAAGGGGGTAGAGGAAACCTTCATTGCACCTACTGTCAGAGAGATGGACATACACGTGATAGGTGTTACTCTTTGCATGGCTTTCCGAGCAAGACAGCTAATGTTGCTCAATCTCTGACTTCAGAGCCCAAGATTGAATCTGAGAGCAATCATCCAATTTCCTGGTCTGCTGATGATTACAAGGAGTACCTTCAACTGAAGGCAACCCAACAGACCTCTTCCTCAGTCACTGTTGCTCACACTGGTAATTCTACAGTCTGTCTCTCTCATTCTACGCCTCTTGGACCTTGGGTTTTGGATTCTGGTGCTTCTGATCACCTAACTGGTAATGCCTCTCTTTTCCCTAACTTATCCTCACCTAAAACTCCACATCATATCACCCTTGCTGATGGATCCAAAGTCCAAGCCACTGGTATTGGCCAAATTTCACCTGTTCCCTCACTACCATTGAAATCAGTTTTATTAGTTCCTGGATGTCCCTTCAATTTAATTTCTATAAGCAAGTTGACTCAATCATTAAATTGTGCCATCACCTTCACTTCTGATTCTTTCTTGATACAGGACCGGAATACGGGACAGACGATTGGAGCAGGATCTGAATCACATGGTCTCTACTACCTTCAGTCCTCTGCTTCTACCATATGTTCATCTACTGAGTCTCCCGGTTTGCTCCATCGTCGTCTTGGTCATCCTAGCTTACATAAACTGAAGAAAATGGTACCTCATCTCTCCCAGTTGGAGTCCTTAGAGTGTGAGTCGTGTCAACTAGGAAAGCATGTTAGAACTTCTTTTCCTAGTAGTGTTCATGGTCGAGCTGTGTCTCCTTTTGATATTGTCCATTCTGATGTTTGGGGTCCTAGTCGTGTTGCGTCTATTTTAGGACATAGGTATTATGTTACTTTCATTGATGATTTTTCAAGGTGTACTTGGATCTTTCTAATGAAAAATCGTTCTGAGTTATTCACAATTTTCAAAAATTTCTGTTTAGAAATCAAAACTCAGTTTGGCAAAGTAATCCGTGTTCTACGAAGTGATAATGCTAAAGAATACTTCTCTGATTGTTTCACTTCCTTCAAGAATTCCCATGGCATTCAACATCAATCTAGTTGTCCTCATACACCTCAACAAAATGGTGTTGCCGAGCGAAAACATAGACATATTGTGGACACTGCCCGTACTCTGCTATTGAATGCTAATGCACCTCCAAAATTGTGGGGTCATGCTGTCCTTATTGCAGGATATTTAATAAATCGGATGCCATCCTCTGTTTTGAATGATCAAGTTCCTCATTCCCTGTTATATCCATTGGATTCTCTTTACTCTGTCCCCCCTCGTGTTTTTGGTTGTACTTGTTTTGTTCATGATCTTTCCCCAGGTCGTGATAAGTTGTCTGCACGTGCTATCAAATATGTGTTTTTAGGATATTCTCGTGTTCAAAAGGGGTACCATTGCTACTCTCCCACTACACATCGGTTCTACACCAGTGCAGATGTCACCTTCTTTGAAGACACACCATTTTTCAGTACCTCAGAAGTCTCTTCACTGGACTTCGATCTCTATTCTCAGGTATTGCCTATTCCTCTTGTTGATTCTGTTGAGTCTCCACCTGCTACTTTAGAGACACCCGGGCCTCCACCAGAGTGTCCTTCCCTACCAGGGTCTGGTTGTCTCCCACATCGATATGGGATAACTTATGAGCATCGGTTACATACTTTGGTTCCATCTCCTAGTACACCGTGTGATTCCGCTTCTGCTCCAGTCTCCTCACCTACTCCGGCTCCACCTCTCCCAGTTGACTTGCCCATTGCTCTTCGTAAAGGTAAACGTTCTACTTCTAATCCTCATCCCATTTATAATTTTCTCTAATATCATCGTTTGTCTCCTACCTATTCTGCTTTTGTCTCTGCTATATCCTCTATTACCATTCCCAAGACAGTACAGGAGGCCTTAACCCATCCAGGATGGCGACAAGCTATGATTGATGAGATGACAGCTTTAGAATTTAACCATACTTGGGAACTTGTTCCACCTCCGTCCGGCAAATCTGTTGTTGGATGTCGATGGGTCTTTAATGTTAAAGTGGGCCCTGATGGACAGGTGGATAGATTGAAAGCCCGTCTTGTGGCTAAGGGATACACACAGTATATGGTTTGGATTACAGTGACACTTTCTCTCCAGTTGCGAAGATGGCCTCAGTTCGCCTCTTCTTGGCCATAGCTGCCGTGCGACATTGGCCCTTGTTTCAATTGGATATCAAAAATGCTTTCTTACATGGTGACTTGGAGGAGGAGATCTATATGGAGCAACCCCCTGGGTTTGTTGCTCAGGGGGAGTCTGACCTTGTGTGTAAATTACGGAAGTCCTTATATGGCCTTAAACAATCACCTCGAGCTTGGTTTGGTCGGTTTAGCAAAGTCATACAGGAGTTTGGAATGATCCGCTGCGAGGCAGACCACTCTGTTTTCTTTAGATGCTCACTGACCCATAAATTCATTTATCTTGTGGTTTATGTGGATGATATTGTAATTACAGGTGATGATCAGGAGGGCATCAAGGCTCTAAAGCAGCACTTATTTGAGCACTTTCAAACTAAGGATTTAGGTCCTCTGCGCTATTTCCTTGGGATTGAGGTTGCTCAGTCAAAGTCCGGTGTTGCTATTTCTCAGAGGAAATATGCTCTTGACATTCTGGAGGAGACAGGACTCACAGATTGTAAGCCAGTTGACACCCCAATGGATCCTAATGTGAAGCTTCTACCTAACCAGGGGGAGTCCTATTCCGACCCAGGAAGGTATCGAAGACTAGTGGGCAAGTTAAATTATCTCACCATGACCAGACCTGATATATCCTTTCCTGTCAGTGTTGTAAGTCAGTTCCTTAACTCTCCTTGTGAGAGTCATTGGCATGCAGTTGTGCGGATCCTCAGATATCTCAAAGGATCACCTGGGAAAGGACTTGTTTACAGTGATAGAGGACATACAAATATTGTTGGGTATTCCGATGCAGATTGGGCAGGTGATGCAAGTGACAGACGGTCAACAACGGGTTATTGTGTGTTCTTGGGAGGTAATCTTGTTTCATGGAAGAGTAAGAAGCAAAGTGTTGTTGCCAGATCGAGCACAGAAGCAGAGTATCGTGCAATGGCTCACACCACATGTGAGCTTCTGTGGCTAAAGTCTTTAATTCAAGAGTTGCAGTTTTGCAAGGTTGGCCCTATGGAACTAATGTGTGATAACCAGTCAACCTTATACCTCTCCTCTAATCCAGATTTTCATGAGAGGACAAAACATATAGAAGTTGATTGTCATTTTATTAGAGAAAAGATCCTCTCCGGTGTCATCAAGACTTCCTCAGTTTGTTCCAAGGATCAACTTGCAGATATTTTTACTAAATCTTTACGGGGTCCTAGGATAACCTATATATGTGACAAGCTGGATGCCTATGATATGTATGCTCCAGCTTGAGGGGGAGTGTTAAGATATGTAGAGATATTACTATTTATTCTCTTTGATTTATTGTATAGTTTCCTGATTTAAGTTGATCCTAAATTGATTTAGATTGATCCTAATCCCAAATCTCTAGGGATTGGTTCTCTCATAACATGTATATATATACACTGTTGTATTTGCTAATTTAATTAATCAATATACACTTTTCATATTTCTATTTCAAGTCTTATTATAAGGCAAACAAAAACAAAAGGCACTCACTAAATAAGGGGAACATAGTAGAGCTCCTGGGAAACTAGCTTCATTGGCATAAGACACCCCCTTTGGATGTTGGAAATTTTGTGAGTAATTAGATTCTAGTTGTGGTGAACATACAAAGGGGTCTTTATTCTATGCCTTGGCTTGTAAGAAACCAGAGTGTGACAGAAGAGAGGGAGCTTGTTGAACACTATGGCTTCACTTGCTGAACACAAGTTTATCAGCTGAATCCCAAATGATTTATCAGGGATAATTTTTTGTCTCCTCTTTCTTTGGGTTAGAAAAAGCTTTAGCTGTTTTTTTGTTTTCTGTTGGCGGGTTAAAAGAATAATTGGTTTTGTGATAGCTAGCTGAGTAATTTGGTGACACAAGTTTTCTTGATTATATTAATATTTACAGAATAATCAAAATGTAACCAAATTGGGGTAAGACAACATTTTGATTCATTTTAGCTTGCAACCATATAGGAATACAGTTTCAATTTCCAATTGAAAGTAGCATTAACCACAAAGAATATAAACCAGAAGGTATCATTGCAGAAAATTACATGGAAAGTTGCGGTTTCAATGCTTCTTATAACACTACGGCAAAGGTGAACTGTACCAAGCTGCAAGACATTCATAGAATAAAAATCAAACTCTAATTTCAACCACAGATGTCATGTTATTTCTGTCCCAGCCAACCCCTGAGCACAGTGAATAAGTCATACATTTGATTAACTCAAAATGCTACAAGTTCAAACTAGTGCCATTGCATATTAACAAATGGGGTAATAAAAAGAGCAATATGAATCACCAATAAGGAAGCAAAAGGAACGATAAATACCTTAAAGTAAATCTTGAACAATTGACAGGTCACATATAATGCTCTAACACACTTAGCTCCTTTTCCCTAAGATACAACCACATTTTGAAATAGTTAGAAGAGTGCCCCTGAAAGTCAAACTTCACAGAACCAATTAATGCAGCATGGAAGTATAAAAGTACTACTTTTCCATCTCAAAGAATAAGAAAGCATATATTTCATTAGTAAAAGAAAGAACTGAATACATACTAGTTTTCACAACTCACTTTTCTATTGTAACTTTCATGTCGCTCCTGTGCTCACTAATTTAAAATATTGTTCTGTGAATGGTATAATAAATCAAACTCTTGTTGATTCCTTTGAGTAAATTTCATCTAAAGTGAAGCAACAGTTCAGTGAATGATATAGCAAAGCTAAAATTTAGCTGATTGCTTTGCACAAACTTCCCCAGGCATTCATCTTAATAGTTAATAATGCTTAATATATACCACCTTCTAAAATCTAAGCAACAACACTTTAATTTCTACCTTTATGTCTCGGACACAACATATGAAGAAGATCATCATAATAATTATTCCATGTCCGACCAGAGAAAGAAAAATTGATGTACGAAATTGGCGAGTTAATGAGAAAAGATGAGGAACAAAAAAGAACTTACGAGAACCACTTGATCCCTCAAAGCTCGCTCACTCAGAACCACTTCCTTTTCGCACAGAATGTAGCCTGCAAAGAAAAATCAGTAAGAATAATGATTCACGCAACGCAATCATGCAATGTACCGATCAAAACCTAAGAAAACTGAGAATAAAGGAGGATTGACTCACCGCACACCGCCGGAGAAGACAACATCCAAAGAAGGATATTGACTAAGGGCACAACGCGCAGACAAATTGCTTTTGTTCACAGAAGGAATGTGTCAGAGATGAACGATTTTGTGGAGAAATAGAGTGAGTGCAGAAAGGTGATGATCCATTTTGGGTAAAATAGAGTGACTGGAGAGGTAAGTTAATTTTGCGGGAAAATAGAGTGAGTGTTGAGCGCGAAACGAAAAAAGAATTTCACACCAAATTTATATGATTTTATTGGGGTTTAACCCCTAGTAATGATTGTTTAATTTTAATAAGTACACTTTAAAATCGTTAAAAAATTAAAAAAAATTATAAAATTATTTTCTTGTGGTCAAAACCATAAGAAAAGATGAAACCTTACCCGCGGTTAGATAACCACAGTTAATTGATATCACTTAAAGATGGTTTTTGTAACCCTGATCACACAACCCCTACTAAAATCTAGTAAGCTGAGGTAATAATAATCCCTGCTAAATAACCCCTACTAATGTCCGTTTTTTTTTTGTAGTGAACCCCGTAATTGAAGAGTGGACCTTGTTTTAAAGCTTTGTATAAGTTAAAATAAAGCTTCTTTCTATAGCTTTTTAAAAAGCTATCTTTCTTTTAAAAAATAATTAGTTTAATTTTTTAAAGAGTTTTTATAAAATAGTACTGTTTGGTCTGATTATTTTTACTTTTAAATGACCTATAAGCAAAGAAAAATGGGCCAAATGGGTACTTAATTTAGATCCAATGTGATGAAACCAAACAATATATAGGTTTCTTTCTAGCCTTCATGTTGATTAAGCCCAAGACATTAACCCAAGCCTTTTCTCAAACATGATATGATTGTAATTACAAAGTAGTTACATTAGCTATGTCATTAATCGGTGTGTTAACAACTCATTAACCATTTCTAAACTGATGTAAATAATTACAATCACGTTAGATATATAACATGAGATTTTTTATTATATTTTTTCATGATAGATATAGAAGTCTATGTTAATCCCAAGAATAATTTTTTATTCCAAAGTCTTTGTCTATTTTTTTGGTCAGTTTGTCTTTTTTTTTTGTCAAAGTTCCATTTGAGTTTTTTTTTTTTTTTCCGAAAATAACATCCATAAAGGGTGTTTTTTGGGTGAAAGCTCCAACAGACGTAAAAGGATCCATAGAGATTGATCGTTAGCAGGCTGTGTAATACGAGAGTTACTTTTAACACCCCTTTTGCTATTTGCACTCCTTCTTTTTAAATTTTTATACCCTTATCTCATCACCACTCCCATCTCCCGACACTCCGTCACTAGGGATGTCAACAGGGCGGGGCGGGGCGGATAGTGCTTACCCGTATACATACTCACTAAAATTAACGGGTACACATGCGGGTAATGAGTATTCGTGGGTATTCACAGGTATCTATTAATGTTTGAGAATTTAAATTTTATTAAAAAAAAAGAGAGGAGATGTTATATAATATATTATAATATCATACTATATATATAAACAATCATTATATAATATCATTACATGTTAATATATTAAGAATATCATCAAAAAATAATATAAAATAAATTATATCTCATCATAAAATAATAAAAAATCCTAATATTCAAATATATTTAATAGAAAAATATGTTTTAATGAGTATGTAGGTACCCGCGGGGTGGGTAGTATAATATCCGTCCTCATCCATTTAATAAACATGCGAGTACCCATTGCGGGTATATCCACGGGTATCCGCGAGTGCGGGGTTTTTTTTACATCCCTACCCATCACCACTTCATTCAAGTTTTTTTCTTTGAAGAAATTATTTTTAAAAAAATGGCTTTCGAAAATTAATTTCCAAAAATTCCTATTTTTTTATAAAATTTTTATTTTTAGTGAGGGAAGAACCCATCTCTAAATCAAAGACGAAAATTTTTCATCGCTAAGTGGGCTAGGCTTGGAGAATTTAGAGACGGATTTAAGCGACAACTCTAATTGCTAAAAATTGAAAAAATTATATAAAAAAAATATATTTCCATAAATTAATTTCCAAAAAGTCATTTTTTCCAGAAATTTATGGAACCCATTTTTATCATTTGGTTTCCAGAAATTAATTTCCTTTCTAAAAGTTTTTTTTCCAAAAATAATTTTCAAAAAGAGAAAAAAAAACTAGAATGAAATGGTGGTGGTAGTGTCGGGAGGTGGAAGTGGGTGGGGGTAAGGGAATGGTGTTGGGATGAGGGTTAGTTTGGGAAAAAAGAATTCCAAAAATATGGGGATGGTGCAAATAGCAAAATGAGGTGCTAAAACCTTGTAATACACAGCCCAATATAGAAGTTCATCTGGCTCGATTAAGTAAAAGCCTGATGACATGCCACCGATCAAAACCCATGATCAATATTCATCGACTACTTTTGACCCAAAAAAAAAAAATCATCGACTACTTAATTACCCACTCTTTTTCCTTGACTCTTTTATTAAGTACTAGTACTCTTTATTCATAATGCTATAGCTTACAGATTAGGATGAACTTAATTAAGGGATTACTCATCGATCTCCTCCTTACAAATACTTGAGCGTTCCAAGATCCCGAAACTAGCATAGGTAATCTACGTACGATTAAGAAAGCTTTTAACAAACATTTGCTACTAAAATCTACATACAATATTGTATTGTTATTTATCTCTTATTTTTTGAAAAATAATTAAACTAAAAACATTGTTTTATAGAAGAAATATATACTACAAAAATATTAAATTATTTCTCGAATTTCTGAGCCAGCCTATCCATTATAAATATAACACCGACCATTAACTTAGTTACAACGCAATACCTTTCTTTGTCAACATATTGGATTGAATCATGCCTGTTACTATTGAATAGAGCTTTAATTCGACAATGGAGTGAGTTATAGCACGATACACATGTGCACTTCTTTTTTCACGTAAGAACACAACTAGAAACTTCCGTTAAAAAAAATAACAGAACTAAAAACTTCACTTTAGATAACAAAATCGGAGTGACAGTTTACAATTTCAATTTTAATTTCGAAAGAATTGAAAATATATTAAGTAATCTTGGTTAATTTTGATGTTCGAGATGAAAAATTGAAACATATATAGAATTGTAGTTCTGGCTTAAAATTAAATCTCATTGTTTAAATGATATATATTAAACCTCTAAAATATAATTGATTTTAAATTTAAGGTAGAATATGGATTTCAAATTATTAAAAATGAAGCTTTCAATATCACGTTGATGGATGTCACACTGCTATCGTGTTTTGCTTACCCTAATAGTATCACGTTGTGGATCGTACATGATAATTTTAATGAATTTTATATCAGTAGTATACATAATGACCATTGTTTTTAAAACCGGAGCGGACCGGCCGGTTCGACCGGTCTGACCGGGAACCGGCCTGGTGACCGGTCCGTTCAACCCAAAAAATCGGAGGAGTTCAGAACCGGTCAAGAACCGGCCGAATCGGTCAAGAACCGGTGAAAACCGGTACCAGAAAACCGGTTGAAACGATCCATTTAAAAAAAACAATTTTTTATTTTTTTATTTAATCTAAAATATTTTTAAGATAAATAAAAGGGAAAAGAGCATAAAACCCTCCCGAACTCTTGGCCTTTTGCAAATAGGCACAATAAACTTTCAATTTGTCACAATTAATCCTTAAACTGTTATCATTATTGCAATAGGTCATTTTATTAATATGAAGTTAAATAATTAACATAATAAATATCAACTTTTCAACATGTAAAAGAGTAAAATTTTCAATTTTTTATTTTTGAATTCTGTTAAATTCCAAACACATTTGAAATTCTAAATACGAAATATGATGGTGTGTTCTTTTAATTTAGGTTTTTTTTCTATTTTTAATTTTTTAAAACTTTATTTTATATTATTTTAATATTTTACTTACAAAATCTTGAATAATTATGATTGGTTTCGTTAATTATATAATACTATGTTAATGAAATGACATATTACAATAATAATAGAAGTTTAAGGGTACACAATAAAAAAAGTTTAAGGGTTAATTAGGACAAAATAAAAATTCATGGTGTCTATTTGCAAAAGGGTGAAAGTTTAAGGTGAATATATATTATTTTCCCTAAATAAAAACATATATTTAAGGATTACACATAAATATTTATTATTTTACTGATCATTATTAATTTTTTGTTTTATAAACCTTATAAAATAAGGTCATTTATACTGATTTATAACTTTATATATTTTAATTTCTTATAATTTTGTGTTATTTTATTAATTAAAATATTATATAAAATTAAAATATATATTTAATTAAAAACCGGTTCAACCACGGTTGAACCATTGAACCGTGAACCGGTGCCTTTACCGGTTTAATTACCGGTCCGGTTTTTAAAATATTGATAATGACTATATTTGATATCATTATGAATATAATTTTAATGAATTTTTAGTATAAAATTTTTCTTACCACTTAATAATGTTTTATTTCATCACCAGCCAGAAGAGTATAATTTTTAATATAATAATTATTTCATACATGATTGAGGGATAAGTACAAATTTTTCACCCTGATATTATATTAAAATTAAATTTAGTTTTAATTATTGAAAAGGTTAAATCTGTTGACTCTGCACTTCTGCAGCCACAAAGGACAAAAATGATTAAAAAGGTAGTCAATTAATTCTAGACCATCATTAGACTCATCAACTGATAATTTGAGCATCTTTCAATGATTAATATATTAATTTGTGTGTGTGAATACATTAAGTGGTCAAATTAAGCACAATTTTTAAAGGCTGAAACCGCCCACTGTTTCAAGCCGAAAGCCCAAAACCACGGTAAAAGCATAGTGTCATCCTAAAATGTTGGATTAATTATCCTTGAGTGTTTGATCAGAATAAGGTTGAAGCATGTTTAAATATGTGTTAATTCGTACTTTTTAAAAATATTTAATTAGTTTGAGATCATCAATTAAGATTCGCTTATTAATTAATGTTCCCTATTTAAGTTGAATAAAGATACATAATATGATCTCACAATAGAAGAGAATAAAATAATTTATAAATAATATATAAATATTAGATTGATTAATCATTATATTCATTGTTATGCATGCCATGTGAAATCGATCGTTGAACCTAATCTACTTTGGATTTACCTGTTGCTTTTTGTTTCAATATGAAAACGAGATCGAATTATCAACCTATTCTAGTTTGGATATGTACTGTCTATGTTTCAATTATAATCTATGTTTTAAAAACATAATGTATGAGATATATAAACCTATCAACAATCCAATAGGAAGATGAGATTTTAGTTATTAATACATTTTCTACTAATATATATATATATATATATATATATATATATATATATATATGAGCCAGGATCAATTGACACCAGGTGTTAAATTTCAAGACTTACACCACTTAATAACTTTTTGTAGAATGTGAAATTGATTAATCCAATCGTTGAATCAAATTATATTAATTATCATCATGATCATGTATATTAAATTTAATTTCAAATAAATATTGATAGGTATGTTATATAGTCGCGGACTTTTACTTATATTTTAAAAATATATTATGCGTTAAAATAAAGTGGTGTGATGAAATATTAATTAGTTTTTAATTTGTATGAAATTTTATAGACTTGATTTCATAATATTTCTCAATTCAACGACTGGATTAGTCAATTTTATATTTTATAAAAAATTATTAATTGGTGTAAATCTTAAAGTTTGACATCTAGTATCAATTTATCTAACTCTAATATAATATAATATAATATAATATAATATAATACTCGTTATACCCGTCCGTGGTTACATGGAAATATTGTAAATGATTCATTTAAAAGTTTTGCATTTTCTTTCTAGGTTAATTTGAATCCTTTGAAAATAAGAAATTGAACAATTCATAAAAGAACAAAACTATCATAACAACTCCCCAAATAAATAAAAGTGCAATAGTTAACGACTTAAAGAATTCCTTGCACTTGCAGACAAATTAATTTTGAATTAATTAATCTCACTGTCAGAATCGTGCAAATTAAGCCCAGATCCATAGCCGACCTAATCCTAAAAAACTATATATCGGGATTATATGTGTTGACATCTATTTTACTTCTTATGCATGACTGTTTAATAATGAATGTTCAAGAATTTAGATACTTCAAATATTGAAACTAATAATCAACAATTTTACATAGCATGTACTGTATTTATTTGCTAGACACACTCTTCAAAAATTTAAGTTATTAGATAAATTTTGAAAATAATTTTGTACTCATCCTTTTCGTGTCAAAATTTTTAAACTTGAAATGTAAATAATATAAAAGCTTGTTTACCTTAGGTTATTTTTTATTTTTCAAAAAGACTAATGAGTATCAATGTTTTTTATTTCTTCAGCATAAAATTATTAAGGGTAAGTTATATTTCCTCTAAGAAATACTTAAACTATAGTTATTTTCTCTCATTTTAAAAATGACACTCTTTCTCCCTAAGAGATGATGAAATGTGTTATATTTTACTCAATTTTAGTGTAAAGAATTTTTTACAGATAGTAACCAATAACATTTTTTCTTTCTCTATATATAATTCTCAATATTGCTAGCAACCAATTTTGAACACTTTTTTTTATTGACTTTAAAACATTCAAAGATAAAATGAAGTTTTAATTAAACACCAATATTATTGAATTTAGAACTTCGCACAAAATCTTTATTTCATCCTTAGATGTTCGATATATAGTATATATTCAAATGTAGAATTAATGTGTTGATCATCATATAGTGAGGGAGTCTATTAGAAGTTTGTGTATATTAAAATGGATTAATGTATAATACATATATATTTATTTTTTAATTTAAAGAGAACAAGGTATATAAAATTTTTAATCGTCATGGAGATAACTGTGGAATTTAAGATTAGAGTGACAATTAGGTGGAGTCCTTTTTAAAGTAACAACTTTAAGAGAAAGACAATGCAAACTTAAGCTTATATATTTTTTTTTTAAAAAAAAAGACACTCATACATATAATATTATATAAATGAACAATTCCTTTAGAATTTAAATTTGGGGTATTAGGTATACCTTACACATATAGTTTTGAGTAAACTCTTAAGTCGAGTCATTTAGTGTTACATCCTTCATTGTATTGGTTCTTTAAAAAAGTTTATTACTAATTTAGTCCCCTTAAAGATTTAAAATTCCATCACATTAACTAGTTTTCTAAAAATTTATTATTAAATATATTAACCTCTCAAAAAATTAATATATCACCATACTTGTTTTTTGGTGATGAATTAAATTATGCTCTTCTTTCCTTAAAGAGACTTAAATTGCTTCGTACTTTTCTCTTATAATTAAACCTACACTCTCCTCCTTCATGAGGTCAATGTGTATTACATTTAAACTTATTTCCAGGCTTTTAATGATGGATAATTACCATGACGAGTCTCTCAATGTTTTTTTCTTTTCTCAATAATTTTTAATGTCACCGATAATTAATTATAAATATCTTATTAAAAATATTTACATGTTCACTTTATCAATTTTGAAATTTCACCCTAAATCTTTATTTAATCTTCTAAGGTCTTATAATTGATAGTAAATAGGTTTAAAATTATATAATAATAATTTAGAAAATTACAAATCAAAAAGGAAAATATTCATAAGAAGTTTGTTTACATTAAAATATACTAGGGTGTATTACATGTTAATCTCTTAAAAAAAAAGAACGTATGTTATAAAATAGAAGGGGAGGACAATGTGATTTATGTTTTTCTCAGGGAAGGAGAGTATAATTACCCTTAAATATTTTAGTGTTTAATGTAGTAATAATTTAAAAAAAAACTATTATAATGAGTAACTGATGACCAAAATTTAGTGCCAATTTGGGTAACCGTTTAGTACAGTGTAAAATTAATTTCACATAATTGATTTTAAATTTCTTTTTCTAAAGTATTTTGTAAAACGAACATCACTTATTTTTAATAATTGATTCTAGAATAAATTATACTTAATTGCAAACCAAACGAGCACTTAGAAGACAAATATAATTACAATTTTTCTAATATGTGAAGATAATAAATCAAAAATGAAAAAATTTTATTGGAAAATGTAACATATAGTACCAATACATTGGATGTTGTGATAGTTGTAATTTTCAATAAAACATTTCAACTTTTAATTTATTAACATGTGCGATATTGCATAGGTTAGAAAAACCGATATAATTAATAACCAATGTAATTTTGAAAAACCAACTTAAAGAGTTTAATCAATATAGAGTGTGTTTGACAAGGCCAATTGTAACGTCCTCGAGCCGCTTGCAGGAGTGATGAAGGTCCCCACAAACCAACACGAGTCTTTCCAGTATGCTTTGTCCTCACTTGCACACTTTCCGGGAAACTTCCCAGAAGGTCACCCATTTCAGAATTGCTCCAAGCCAAGCACGCTTAACTATGGAGAACTTACGTTATGGGCTTCCGAAAAGAATATGCACCTTGTTGGTATAGTTCTCCACAACAATTTCCTTTTAAGCTATCCTCAGTTGTACAGTCTCATACCTGCACAGCCTCTGGATCTCTCTCATTCGGGTGTGGGCACGATTCATCCATGTGTCCCTTTCTTGCTTAGAAGCCTGCCAAGAGTCGCTCCTTGTCTGTGCCTCTTTGCACCAGCGATCACTCCCCGCCCTCATCAGTAGGGGTGTAAGCGGGTCTGACCCAACCAGTGAACCCGACCAATCCAACCCAACCCGAAGATATTTAACGGTTCGGTTCGGTTCAGACATTTTCTTTCAAACCCGAACTAGTTTGGTTCGGGTATTAAATTTGCCTATGTTGAACCCGATAGACCCAACCCGAACCAAACCAGAAAAAGAAGTCCTAATCTTATTTCATTTTCATGCAAGGAGAGAACAAAAATAGGCGCAGCGACAACATAAACAGAGGTGGTCCCCAAATCCTATTTTATCTGCTCCTCTCAATTTATTTTTCTCTATTTTTTTCTTTTTTTCATTTTATATTTTAATTTAATTTCATCTTCCACATTTAAAAAAAAAGGAAAAATGTTCATGACTCGATGACCCAACCCAACCCGAACATATTCGGGTTGGTTCGGTTCGGGTTACTCACCCAAAAAATACAAAACCCGAACCAACCCAACCCACCATCATTCTATCGGTTTGAACTTGATATCATCCTAAACCCGATCCAACCTAACTCGATTACACCCCTACTCATCAGCCTCCGGCTCTCACATGCCCACCAGCTTCCGCCTGGTTCGTCCCCAAACCACACCGTACTGGGAGAGGCTCGGCTCTGATACCATTTGTAATGTCCTCGAGCCGCTTGCAGGAGTGATGAAGGTCCCCACAAACCAACACGAGTCTTTCCGGTATGCTTTGTCCTCACTTGCACACTTTCTGGGAAACTTCCCAGAAGGTCACCCATCCCAGAATTGCTCCAAGCCAAGCACGCTTAACTATGGAGAACTTACGTTATGGGCTTCCGAAAAGAAGATGCACCTTGTTGGTATAGTTCTCTACAACAATTTCCTTTTAAGCTATCCTCAGTTGTACAGTCCCATACCTGCACAGCCTCTGGATCTCTCTCATTCGGGTGTGGACACGGTTCATCCATGTGTCCCTTTCTTGCTTAGAAGTCTGCCAAGAGTCGCTCCTTGTCCGTGCCTCTTTGCACCGGCGATCACTCCCCGCCCTCATCAGCCTCCGGCTCTCACACCAATAAGCTAACTACTAGCTTATAAGCTAGTTTGACCAATATAAACGTGTTTGATAAGGTACATTAAAGTAGCTTATTTTAGAAGCTTCTAGCTTATAAGCTACAAGCTACTTCACCTAGCTTGTAGCTTGTAGCTTATTTAATTTTCTTCCATCACTATCCCTTATATTTTAATGCATTTTTATCCTTAATTTCTTTTTACCTATTATTACCTATATAATAAGTAATTTAAAAAATTACGAATTAATTAAATTGTTATTTTCTTTTCACAAATTTATGAAATTATTTTTATATTATACTATTTATTCTATCAATTTCACTATTTATTTTAATTTTTAGTTAAATATTTTATCACCAAAAGGTTTAATAAAAATCTAATTATTTTTCTAAAAATATAAAATTATAATTACATAATAATATATTTTTTTTAGAAAACAAAATAGAATTTATATAATAAAACTTATATAGTTATGTCCTTTTATGTCATTTTATATTTACCAACTAGATTATCAACTAATTCTACCAAACACTTATAATTCAATAAGCTAATTTATCAGTTCAGAGCTTATCAACTAGCAGCTAGTTTTGCCAAACAAAACCATAATTTTTATATCTTATGAGCATATTTTAATAAATATAAATTAAACTATAAAAGTAGCTTTCATCTTAACGATAGGAATTAATTTGATATCTCTTCATTTTGTAATATTTAAAGTTGGATCCCAATATGAGAGCCAACTCAGGATAAAATAAAGTAGTACTAGGTTGTTCGCCACTGGTGAGGCATTTTCTCCTTCCTTTACTTTTTTGGCGCATTAGGTTAGGATTAGATACAAATAGAATCCAAATAGTCTACAGTTTTTAGAAAACTGTACACCATCTAAACCATCCAAAACATTTAATTTAATAATTAAAAATAACTTTTATTATATTTAAAAAAATCTAAACCGTCCAAATACAAATGACACTGCATGCAGTTTATGTTTAAACTGTAGGTGATCGGATTCCATAACGTGAGTTGGCTGCACGAGATTGATATTTAATCATTATGATCATGAACCCCACAAACGGTTATGAGCCATAAAAGAGATCATAATTAGGAAATTGGAATCTAATTTAGTTGAGTTGCTCCAACCGACATTAAATTTTTAGTTGGTTTATAGAATGAAAATATTTTAGTACTATTGATGCATTATTCCCTTGCGTGTGTCTGTTATGTTCTTAAGTATTGGTATCTAATCACTTGATGAATATCTTCCAATAATGTTGTCTTAATTCTATATTAGCTATTAGGGAATATTTATCAATTTTAACTATATATAAAATAAATTTATAATTATTTAGTAGCTAAATTTACTAGAGAGTAGAGTATTATTACATTATCGAAGAGGATTCGAATCCAATATTTATTTCATTGGTTTTATTTTGATGACTTTATATATTTTGTGAAAAATTAATAATTAATAATATTCAAGAGTACTAAAATAAGAAAATGTAATGGTGGGATTAATATTGCAGATAATTAATGGTGGAGTTTAATGAGAATTATTAGTGTAAAATAGTATTATACTGTTTAATCATATATTATCATATTGTTTAATGAATATGACATCTTATATGTTACTAAATTCTTTAAAAATAATATGACAATACATTAATGACGATGTGATTTTTTAATTTTACATTAACAATACAGGTTCATTAAATTCGTAATAACATGTATATGATGTTTGGTTTTATATATATATATATATATATATATATATATATATATATATATTACTTTTTGTGAAAAAGTTAGACCAAATACTTTTTCTTACCATATTATATCCATTGGCCTATCTTTTACCAGTATGGAAAACTAAACTCAATTAATAACTACCCGTAAATAAAGCATCAAGAGATGAAAATATGCAATTAGTACATAAAATAATGTCCAGTGTAAATATAAACCTAAGACGAAGTATAAAATGAGATGCTTATTTATAATAAATTAAAGAGTTTTTTATGAAAAAAATATTTTTAATTACTACCTATCAATTAATAATTAATAATTTAGATTTGATATAAAAATTTTATTAATCTAATAATCTTGGTTACCTCCTATACCTATAATATTTAAATGAAATTCAGTGTATATTTGAGAATTGCAGTTTTACAATCACAAACATACATTTTCAAATGCAAAATATAATTTTTGAGTGTGTTTGGATTTTGTTAGAAATTCCGTACGTTTTAATACAATCTAATTTTAAATTCACATTTAAACTAACGTAACTCCATTTTTTTTTTTTTACAAACTTAAGTTTATAAACATAAACTATTTAATTAAGTTTAAATTTGAAAACTTTAACAAACACATTATTAATATATAGAAGCGGAGGTCTAAAGGTTATGCATTAGTGGCCCATACCCTCACCAGTACTCCGGACACTTCTAGGATGTGTCATAATCCTATAAATCATGAAAATTTGCAACACATATGAATAGGAAAATCTATAGGTATCCATACCTAAATTTTTATCTATATATGTTTTTTGTATATTTATTTTAAATTTTTCATAACCCATTGTGGATCATGGCACGCCCTAAAAAAGCCTGCAAAATGTATATGCTTACTTTTTTTCTTACTGTAAAAATACACCTACTTTTACTTTTCAGATTTTTCTCCCTATTTGGGTGTCTGCATTCTAAGAGCCATTAATTCTAGTGATATTTAAGTTTGGTGGCCATACATATATATTGACGTGATGTAATCACCTTGTGGGACACGTGTTGTACCCAACGATATTAGTAAGTGGTCAGTTATCTACTTTATCTACTATATCTATCTACTATTCTACTATTATATACTATCTACTTCTACTATCTATCTACTTCTACTATCTACTATTATTTATCAAGGTGAAATAATCTTTATAAAATATGCGTGTTTTAATTTTTGTTATTGAAAAATTTTTCTTTTCTATTTCATTATTATAAAATATTTAAATTATTTTTTTAGTCTCCGGTATTGATTTTACTGTTAATTGTGGATGTATTGAACATCTAAAATATTGACCAGTACATTGAGAAGTACTCTGATACATTATATAAGAGTGTTATCATCGTTAAACTCATTCAGAGTCAAATTTCATGTTCGACTTGAACTGAAATTCTTTGTATATTTCCTCCTTTCTATAAACAATTTTCTAAATGAGTTTAAAGATGCTAGTAATGTTGTATAATATGTCAGGGTGTTGCACATATGATTATTGACCGTAATATAAGCATTAGAAACATCCGCATTTAGCAATAAACTCAATAACATAAACTAAAAAATAACTTAAATATTTTATAAGGATGATATAAAAGAGAAAAAATTTTCAAGAACGAAAATCAAAATTCGGATATTTTATAAGGACTAAAAAATTATTTTATCCTATTTAATAAAATCCTTCGCCCATGGATACATGTCACTCTCTAATTTATTTTCTTTTTTTAAACTTTTTTACTTTTTCAATGCTGATACACGTTTCTATCTGTCATCTATTTTTTTTTCGTTAGCACTGGATTTTTTTTTCTTTTATTTTTATATCATACTTTTTTTTTTATTATTTAAAATT
Organism: Sesbania bispinosa; assembly: GCA_026901365.1. Classification (NCBI taxonomy): domain Eukaryota; kingdom Viridiplantae; phylum Streptophyta; class Magnoliopsida; order Fabales; family Fabaceae; genus Sesbania; species Sesbania bispinosa. Next base: position 679,089 of record QLOH01000244.1, read on the forward strand.
TTTTTCTCTAATCATTTATTCCTATTTATCACTTTCATTATATAGCAACCTAGATTGAAAAATACAATAATAATATTAATTTATATTAAATTTAAATTGTTTTTTAATATATAATTTATCTTTCTTTTTTATTTATCAATATTTTCACTTATTATACATTTTATCTATTCTATCTATGCATTTACTTTATGTCTTAAAATGTTCCCATAATACACGTGTCACATCTTCTGACTTTAGTTTTCTTTTTAATTTTTTATTCTCATTTTAATAAAGTAAATTTTTTATGAATCACAATTTTGTCCACGGGAGGCGGTTCTTCTTCAGTCGTCTTTTTTTTCTTTTTTAATCTCACATTAATTTTCTTTTATTAATATTATTATATTAAAGCAATTTCTCTCATTATTCATTGATGTTTATCTGATTTTATTACATAAAACCACATGTCATTTTTCTCACATGCATTTTTTTAGTTTATTTATTCTCAATCTAGTAAAGTGGTTTTTTTTTATGAACTACGGATATTTTCCACGGGAGGCGGTCCCGTTCCTATCATTTTTATTTTTCTTTCCTTTTTTATCACGCTTTCGTTTATTATTATCATTATTATTGTTGTTGTTGTTGTATTTTAATGTTTTTTTTCTCATTATTTGTTCTCATTAATTTATTTCATTATAAAAGTGATTTTTTAATCAACAACGTGTGTCTTTTATGAGAGACAGTTTTACTCCTACTGTTTTTTTTTTCCTTTTTTTTCACACTTTAATGTTCTTTTTATTATTGTATATTAAAACAGTTTCCCTCATCATTCATTCTCGATTACATTAAATTTTAATTTACATTAAAATTAAAGTGTCTTTTCCAATATATAATTTATATATCTTGATCTCTATTTTATTCATTAATGTTTTCACTTATTATATCTTTTAGTAAAGTGAGTTTTTTAATGAACCACGGTCTACGGGTATCCTCCACCGGAGACATTTCTTTTTTTAATCACACTTTATTTATGTTATTATTATTATATTAAAATAGTTTCTTTCATTGTCCATTCCTATTTATCACTTTCATTACATAGAAACACATATTAAAGTGATTTTTTTTATAAACCACGAGTATTTTTCACGGGAGACAATCTTGCTCCTATCATTTTTATTTTTCTTTCTTTTATTGTTTTTTGACACTTTTATTTTCTTTTTATTATTATTATTATTATTATTGTTATATTTTAATGTTTCTTCTCATTATTTATTCTTATTAATTTGTTTTATTACAAAAGTGATTTTTTTAATGAACCACATGTATTATCTTTCACGGGAGACAATTTTGTTCCTATTGTTTTCTTTTTTCCTTTTTCTCATATAAAAACACATGGTGTGTTTTCTCACTTGCACTTTTTAGTTTCTTTATTCTCACTTCAGTAAAGTTATTTTCTTTATGAACAACGGGTATTCTCCACGGGAGGCATACTTGCTCCTGCCATTTTAATTTTTTGTTTTTATTACATTTCATTTTATTTTCTTGTTATTATTGTTATATTAAAATATTTCCTCTCATTATTTGTTCTAATTAACTTGTTTCATTACAATAGTCGTTTTTTTCATTTAAACGAAGTACAGATATTTTTCACGGGGACAGTCTTGCTCCTACTGTTTTTTTTTTCCTTTTTTCACACTTTAATTCTTAAATATCAATATATTTTAAATATATAATTATGTCAATGATGTATTGGTTACTATTTTTTCTATAAACATGATAACAATGTGTTCTTCACATTCCACTAATTAATATATATATATATATATATGATGGGTGGGGATCAACTTACTCCAGGAGTAACTTTGGGTAAAGTTACTCCACTTAATAACTTCTTATCAACATTGAATTTCATCAATTCAACCGTCATATTAACAGTTTTCATTAAGTAGATCAAGCCTACAAAATTTCATAAAATTTAAAAATCATTTGATATTTCATCAAATCACTTCAATTTAACGTGCAATATACTTTTTAAAATATAAGTAAATGCTCACTCTAAAATTACATACCTATGAATGTTCAATTAATCTAAAATTTGGTGTGCATAATCACCATATTAATATCAAATTAATCAACGGATAGATTTGTTAAATTCACATTCTATAAGAAGTTATTAAGCGGAGTAACTTTGCCAGAGTTACTCTTGGAGTAAGTTGATCCCCACCCATATATGATTATATCATAAGTTAATTTTATTATAAAAATTTAATAATATATATAAAAAACAAACATCACTAGCAACCTAACGTCACCCGTGCGAATGCACGGGTACTGTGCTTGTGCTTGTGCTTGTGCTTGTGCTAGTGCTAGTTATCCTTAAGGTGATAGGAATTTCAATGTAGACGAAGCAACAATAATATACAGGGTTTGATAGTTATAAAGTTTTACAATAACATCCAATAATATATTGTTATATTATTTACTAAATATGACATTTAATATATTATTAAACTCATTAAGTAATGTGATAACACATTATTAAATAACAATAAAACTATATATTTTACACTGTTAATGCGGGTAATTAAAACTCATGATACACGTATAGGTAGAGCTGTAAATGAGCCGAGCCGAGTGCCTGAAGCTCAGACTTGGCTTGTGAAAAAAATGGGTGGCTCAAGCTTGACTCATTTATTTAAACGAGCCAAACTTAAAGCTTGGGCTTGGCTTGTTAAAGAAAAACAAAGCTTGGGCTTGACTTGTTTACCTCATTTATAACTTCATTCATTATTTTTGTTTTTAGGAAAATTTTCTTTAAATCATTTTTAAAGTTAATAAATTTAGTATTTAATAAATATTTTACTATTAAATGATAATATAAAAATTAAAATATATTCTTAATATACGATATATATATATATATAGTTAAAAATATTCTAAAATATTATATTTTTCAAAATTCAATACATAACTTCTTGACTAATATAAGAAATATTTCAATACTTATTTATATATATATATATAGTAATTATTTTACTTTATTATTTCATTATTTATTTTAAAAATAAACTTATAATGGTATGTTTTCTTTTTCTAATTTTTATTAATCTTACCTTACTTTAATTATTTATATTAATTAATCATTATATATAATAAGCGAGCTATTCACGAGCTCTTAATGTCAAGCTTATAAGGCTTGGGATTAGCTCATTTAAATAATCGAGCTCTACTTTAAGCTTGGACTTGTTTGTTTAATTAAACAAACGAGCTTAGTCGAGCATTTAACAAGCCAAACTCAAATAATTCATGAATAGCTCAGTTCATTTACAACCCTATGTATAGGTATTTGGATACCGTTATGTGAGTATTGGTGCAAGGTATATAAATATAATTAATAACTAGGGGATAGAGGATTCTCTATATATTTAAATAAAAAATAAAATAAAAAAGGAAAAGTAACTATGGATAATCATTTTTATAAAAATAGTTATTAAAAAAAATTAAAATTTAACATAAAGGTAGAATGTTCCGATGAAATGTGGAAACCAAAAAACTGGTATCCCCTTTATAATATATATATATATATATATATATATATATATATATAATATAATATAATAACACAATCAATTATAAAATGACAAAATGGCAATGGTAGTGTTACAATTAATAATGATGATTAGAGTAATAAGTGAAAAATAATATAGTGCATCTCTTTCTTTCTTTCTTTCTTTTTTTTTTTCCGGAAGTAGAGGGAATGTTCCTTTATTTTAATGTTTCAACTAGTCTTAAAAAAAAGCTTACAATATTACATACAGATAAACTAACTGCTTATAAAGGAAAACCAACAAAAATCAACTTAATTACTCAAAATTTATTAGGCTACTTGAGTCAACTATCACTGCCAATATAAAACCTCAACCTCTAAAATATACTATAGTTCATCTAAAAGTTTCTCGGCATATTAAATTCTAATGTGAACACTGAATAACACTAATTCTAATATGATTCCACGGTAGATCATAGTCTATGGTAGACCATCGTCTTATTTGAGGAATTATCTGCGAATGTTATACCTGTAGAAATTTTTATAGGCAATTCTTAAGTAGCATTATGGTCTTTTTTTTTTTTTTTGGTAAAGAATTAAATTTAGAGTGAGGGGATGGTGCCTCAATCCAAGGTAGGGAAAGCCTCCGGACTCTTTGAGCATTTACAAAGGTAATTACATTTTACCTCACCCCAAATAGACAAGTGGGGTACCAGACTCTGTCTTGCTCCACTCGACCAACCCCTTGGGGTTAAGTAGCATTATGGTCTACAATGAATTATGATCAACTATATATAGAATTTTCCATTTAATTAAAAATTTAAAAACCAAAGCCAATTATGATTTGCAGACCAGCATACTGCAATTCTTTTTTTTCTTTTTTTTTAATTGCTTTCAATTCAGATTCCATTCCTATCTATGAAAGACAAGACAGAGAGTAATCTTGAAAATAAATAAAATATTTTTCACATGTTTTTATTGCTTTGCTTTTTCCCCTTGTAATTCATTAGTTTTTTTAAAAAAATAAATGATCCCATCATGTTACTTAAAGGAAGTAGTAAGATTTCATCGATGTTTCCAATGTTAAGATTAAACATTATAACTAAACAAGAAAGTAACATGCATTGAAGTAATAAAGACATATGTTATACCCTTTATTCTATTTGATAGTATATTTTTCACAATATTATCATTTTTTTATGATATGCTTACAAAGAGGACTATTAATACTTTGGATTTAACTTTGATGCATTATTTTGTGGAATTTCTTAACATAATCATCATTGTTAAGCTATTAAATGATTTTGGTTTAATTTATAATCATTACTTTGAAATATTTTTAATGATGTGCGCTTATACAATTAGATGAGTGTAAAAAATTAGTAATATAAAAGTTCAAACATTAAATAAAAGGCATGGCACAAAAAAGTGAGAAAAAATATATTAATATATATATAATAGTAAAATTCTTTAAATGAAAATAGATTAAAAATAGTTTACTTTGATGCATGTTGTTAATGGGAAATTTCTTTGCAATATTATTCATTATACTCATTATAAAAAAGGTTTAATTAAACTTTTAGTCCATCTAGTTTAAACTCTGTGCAATTTTGGTCTTTCTTAGTAAATTAAGTCATCCTACTTTTAAAATTAAACAAATTTATTCTCTCCCTCAATTGTATTAGACCTAAGACCCTCAAGTTCTCAATTTCTATCCAATATCTTCACAAATTGAATTGACTATATCGTTTAAAATTTTCTTAATCCGAAAACTCACCAATCAAAATATCAAATTTCACCTAATATAAAAAATCTCAATTTTTTGCCCTCTTTAAATTCTAGTTTTAGATCCTACAAAATCCTTCAAAATTTATCAAATTTGTATTAATATTTTTACTTTCAAACCTTTAAAACTATTTCATATCTTAAATTTATCATATATAAACTCCTAAATATATATTCAGGTTAAAATGAGAATTTGAGGGTTTTAAGTATAAAATAATTAACAGAGGGACTGGATTTGTTCAATTTTGAATGTAGGGTGACTTAATTTGTTAAAAAAAAATTGAAAGACCAAAATTGTATTTATTGCACAAAGTGCAGGACCAAAAGTGCAATTAAAAAAATCAATCATCATGATTATTATTTAGTAATTCTAATTTATTTTAATTATATATAAATTATATGTTGAGGGCTCATAAGTCAGGGTTTTCAGAAAATGCATTGATATAAACCCATTTCACATGGATACTTTTTTTTTAAAAAAAATAATTGTATAGGTATGACAGTTTGGTTCCATTTGTTTTCCGTTTCTTATCGTTTTTAAAATTATTTTCCGTACGTTATTCACGTGGCCAGGTATTTGAAAAGAAGAGCAGAAAGCTAGATTTCTTAACAAAATCAATAAAGAGAAATGATTTATTCACCACTTAAAATTCCATACCATTTTTGCCCTTATTATTTTTGGGTAAGAGAAAAAAATGAGACTAATTAGTTGAGAATTTCTTCAATAAAAAAATATAGGTACAATACAAAGAATAAACATATGACTTTATAAAAAGACTATTAATTGATTTGAGAGTTACAATGATATGAATTTTCTTAAAATAATATTATGGGAAGAATAAAATAAATAATTTCTTATATATTTTTATTGTATACAGAGAGATTCATTTGCAGGTAGATCTTGATCTGCTGGCTGTTAGTTTTGTTTTATTTACTCCCATAACTTTATTTAAGTTCTTTAGCAAGAGTTTCAAGGCGTGTTTCTCCTCTTCCTCTATAGTAAGAGAGAGAGAGAAAGAGAGATAGGGCTGTAACGGCCGGGCAATATTCACCAAAACCACAAATGTAGGTCGCTAGATTGTGTTATTTGCTTTATATACATAATATATTTGATTTAATAATAATATTATTATAAATATAGCAAATCACCACCACCATCTCTGTGTAGCTTCCCTTCCCTCTCTCTTTCTTTCCTTACTGCTTTGCTACTCTTCAGAACCGTTTTTAAATCTATTTATTCTCTCTCTCTCTCTCTGTATATTATATTAAATAATTTTTTATATGCGGGCAGGCTGTGGAAATTAACCAATCGTATATTCTGTTAGGGTTCCCCAATTATTAAGTACGGTCTATGATCCATCCTATAAATAGTGAAGCGTGATTGAGTCTTTGTATGTCAATAATCAATCTTGTTCTTTCTTTCTTTCAATTGGAAGACTCAGAGCCAGACTTCAGACTCAGAGCATATATATATATATATATATATATATAGTCGTTGTTTGCAGGTGCAGCACCATCAAGATTCACACATACAAATTCGATTCAATTCTACCTCTCTTAATTCTTCGAATTGGAAGTGTTGAGAATCTTGATGATGCTGCATCAGCAATAAACGATTCAATTCTACCTCTCCCATCTTGGATCTACGTTTCTCCGATCGCTTTGCATTCAAACTAGTCTCAATCTCTCAACATCGATCTGCTCTGCTGGGTAAGATTCTTAATTAACTATTTATTGACTCACTGTGTTCATATTTTCTTTTTTTTTTTGTTCAAAGTTATTATAGTCAGTCTCTCTTCTCCCTGCAGCATATATATATATATAACAAAACAAAGTAAATCAATTCACAAGTTCTAAGTAATTAAACTGGTGACATTTACATTAAAGTCTAATTTCTTTTGATCTGATGCTTCCAGTCTTAATTAGGGTTTTAAGGAATAATTCAATTAATTTGTATATATGCTTGCTATATATATCACAATAAATCAAAATAATATATTGTGCCTTTGGGATTGTTCTTTGTTTTGTACAACATATATATTAAGATAAGATTAATTGGTGATTCTATGGTGGCTGTTTTTTGGGTCTCTTAAACTTGATAATTAATCTTATTCCCTGCAACTGCAAGTATTCATATCTTCAGGTACACTACTTACTACCTTCCTCTGACACCTTTCAGATTTTAATAAATCTCTGCAAATTTGTTAGTTAATTTCATGCCATTAATTCTTAATTGAAATGAAAAGTGTCGTCATGGTGGTTCAGTCACCTTTTGTTGACTCTTAATCTTATATATATATATACACTAATTTTATAACATGTGCCACCTCCATATATAGATTGATTCTTAATTTAATTATATATCTCCATCACAGTACAGTCCAATTCACACACCCTGATTAAAATTAAAAGAAAGGAGCTGGCTAGCTCCCTGAATAGAACATGGTTTACTTTTCCTTCATCTTGTTTTGAAGACATAATTAAATAGTGTCTATCTCTGCTCTCTGTCAGTACTAAATAGACAGCTGGATGATATTGAACAGTATATATAAAGCTTCTATGTACATTGATACGCTACCTGGACCTGCATATGCCAGTGAGTATATATATATGTAACAGTTAAAGCTTTTTTCCATTGAAAGTACAAGTAATTAAATATAACAAATTATCCATTTTATATATGGTTTGAAATGAAACTCTTCACATCAGTTTCTATATAAGGTTAAATTGAGATTGTAGGAATTGGGCGTGTGGCCATAACTACTAACTAGAGTTGCAGAACTCAATTCAAAACCTTGCCTTTGCATAGACCTGCATTGTGGAATTCTGCTGAATTCTAAATAAAAGTTAGGAAAGCTTGGAAGCTAATTAAATGCAAAGAAATGAGAAGAAGGGTAGTATATATATATTGCATATAAATTAAGTAACAAGCAAGGAGTGACTGTTTGATGAGACATGGTATGGGGGCAGCTTTTGTGCATGCCACTAGCTAGCTCCGTCCCACCATGTGTAAGTAAAGGGTGCAACAAAAAACTACTAGTCTTTGGCTGTTAGGTAAAAATAAAGGAATATAATCATTTTCGATCGGGTACCACTCTATATATATCATCTTTTAATTTGATGGAGTTGGAAGAATCATGACTAACTAGTTTTGTACAGTTGTACTCGTGCTTTCTGTGTGCAGAATATTGTTGAATTAAGAATTCAGTTGACACAAAAACACAATTAATTAGAGTGTCATATATATGGAGATATATAGATGAGATTACTTTCTCATTTTCATTTATTGGTATGCATGTAATGGGTATTCTTTATCCAAGTAAAGATTGTTGAAGTAATATCTGTCTCTCTCAATATTGTTTTTTCCATATAATCGGCCAATTAAGGATATCAAACCATTGCCAGTATATATGTTTAAAGGACTCATTTATCTACTAAATATGCCTAGGGTTTGTTGGTTTAAAAGCACTACATTTGATGAACATATATAGGTTTAAGCTAGCTAGCACAGTTAATAATTTCATTTTTCTTGCAGTGTAAGCTGTTGATATGCAATCACATAATTTTCACATCTTGGTCTAAAAATCGCCAATAAAAATTACCAATTGTTTTCTTTTCAAAAAATGTTAGTTGATTTTTAATTTCCATCAGTAAAAGAACATCCCCAGTGCAGTGATGATGATTAGTACATATCACAGGCCATGTTGTGTGAGCGTAATTAATGACAAAGTTGTATTGTGATGTAGACAACTAAAAAGTACACAGTCTAATGAAAGGGCCACTTAATTGGTTGCACAAAAATAATTTTGGAAATGCTTCTCTACTCTTGAGGCAGTTTAATACACCATAAGGAAAATATATATCTTAAGATTATTTGTAGAAAATGTGTGGTTGAATTGAAAGTTACTATCATATAGATCATATATATAAAATTTTACATTGATTCAAAATCATTTGATATATCATTGAGATGTCTTAAAATTAACTTAATGTATAGATTTGAAATATATGAAAAAGAATTATAACTATTTGATCTTATTGAGGATGGATCAAATTACACCAGTGTAAGTTACACCAAGTATTACATCGCTGAATAATTTTTTAATGGATCATTGTATTGTGTAATTAATCCACTGTTGGATTAAAAGTTACTATCATATAGACCATACATCTAAATTTTTATATTAATATTTAGATGTTTCAATATTAACGTTATATATACATTTAAAATATATGAAAAACCCAACCATTTGATTATCAAGTTATTGATGTCAAAATTTTATGAAATTTGACACATATAATCATGATGATGAATAACATAATTCAACGGTTGGATTATTAAAAGCACATTCAATTTGTAGTTATTAGCAGTGTAATACTTAGTATAACTTACACTGATGTAAGTTGAACTCTCTTCTTTATTATCAATTTATTAAAATGGTGAATAAGTACAATTTAACCGTTTGATTAATAAAAATCATATTCAATATAAAATTATTAATATAAAAAACAATTAGTATAACTTATATATATGTCCTCGTGTGTGTATGAATATATATATATATATATATATATATATATATATATATATAGAGAGAGAGAGAGAGAGAGAGAGAGGAGGGTTCAAATTATATCAGTATAAGTTACACCAAGTATTATACTGTTGAATAATTTTTTAATGGATGACTATATTGAGTAATCCACCATTGGATTAAAAGTTAGTATCATACAGATCATATATATAAAATTTTATATTAATCTGAAATTATTTGATATGTCATTGAGATGTCTCAAGATTAACGTCATATATACATTTAAATATATGAAAAAACCAATCATTTGATTATCTAAGTAAACAGTGTTAAAATTTTATGAAATTTGACACAAATAATCACGATGTTAAATAAACGTAATTCAACGGTTAGATTGCTAAATAGCACTTTTGATTTGTAGTTATCAGCGGTGTAATACTTGGTGTAACTTACATAGGTGTAATTTGATCCCTCCTCATACATACATACATACATATATATATATATATATATATGGGTGGGGATCAACTTACTCTATGAGTAACTTTGACAAAGTTAATCCGCTTAATAACTACTTATAGAATGTGAATTTAACAAATCTAACCGTTGAATAATGTGATATTAATATGATGTCATTGAGATGTCTCAAGATTAACGTCATATATACATTTGAAATATATGGAAAAAAAAACACCCATTTAATTTTCAATTTATTGATGTTCAAAATTGATGAAATTTAACACAAATAATCAAGATGATGAATAAATATAATTCAACAGTTGAATTACTAAAAATCACATTAAATCTAAAGTTATCAACGGTGTAAGACTTGGTGTAGATATAATTTGAACCCTCCTATATATATGAGAGGGGGAGGAATCAAGCTGAACCATTGGATAAAAATAAATAGCTAAGATTAGAATGCACATTAGTATCTCACGTGCCTTTTTTCCCTTAACCTTTTATCCCAAATTACGTCACAACGAAAGCCCCACCAGAGACTCCCTTCACTCCTGTGCTCGATTTTATTGATTCTCTGATGTAGTTGTATATCTCCAGGTTAATAGTTTTGATTGTCGCGCGATCCAAATGAAATGATCAAACACGTCTTATCAAGATTGAAACTTGGGAGGCTATCTTTTTCCTTCAAGTTCAAGAACGTAGAATTCTATTTTTAAAGAACAAGAGAAAAACTACTAACATTTCAATCTGAGAATATGCTCCATCTACTCTTGCTTGAGCATCCATGCATGTAGCTTGGCAAGTCATGACCAACAAGAAAGTAATCACGACGACCTTAACTGGAAATTCCTTCCAAAGACTCAAGCAATGGATTATAGTCAGGGGTGTTTCTAATTTTGAAATCCCAAATCTTCTTATTTGAATCTCACAGGGGTGTCAATGGCATGGCCTCAAAATATATATATATATATATATATATATATATATATATATATATATATATAAAAAAAACAATATGCTATTTTAAGTAGTTGATTCCTTAGGTAATTAATATCGGTATTTTTGGTGGGATGAATTGAAGAATCTAGCTAAGATCATAGGTTTATTTTTGGCCAAATTGTATCATTAGCTGGGGAAATTAAACGGTTGGATCGTGGTATTACCTGCAAACATCTTAAAACATTTTAACAGGTAATAAAATTCATAAAAATTACAGATAATTCCTTAGATAACATAAAAATTTAAGATAGATCATGAGATCTACATAGCAAATTACAATAGCGATGACAAAATTTAACTAGTAAACCACCTCCTAATTGTTAGAGATATAAAAATCTATTTCATTGGTTATAAGCTTATAGAAATATTGAACCTTGTTATGCTATTAAAATTATTCATGTTTAAAATACCAAAAAAAAAAGTTATTTGACAAGGAGATGTACTTAAGAGGTATAAAATTATCCACCAGCCTTGATCGCCTAAAATAGCTTAAGGTAATAGATTAGTTCTCAACATGATATTAAACCTCAATATAATGATCAAGTAATTAATAAGAGTTGGATCCTCACATCTTATTTTTCCAATTTGAAGGTTAAATTGACATCACAAGTTTAATCCTTACTGTCCTTAATTTTCTTCAAAATAAAGTTGATGTAAACTCAAAGAATACCTAAATGAGTGGATGAGATGGAGATAACATTTTTCATAAACTTCCACGTATTGGTTGGATAAACTTGTGTATTGTTGATGCTTGAAGTTCAAAATTATGTGGATAAACATATTAAAGTGAGGAGGGTTCAAGTGACACTAGCATGAATTATTAATTAATTAACTTTAGATTGAATGTGAATTTCATTGATTTGACCATTGAATTATAAAATTCACTGTATTAATTATTTGTGTCAAATTTTATAAAATTTTAACACCAATAACTTGATAATCAACTCGTTCTTATTTTCACATAGACATACAGTTGTCCTTAAGGACATTGCCATACTGAGAAAAGGTCCTTAACAAGTAGTTATTTCACATGGATTACGAGAAGGAAATAGCGTGGTTGATATTGTCTGGCCAAATTTGCACATGGTCTCCCCCTAGGTTTGCATGTATTGGATTCCCCTCCACCTAGTTGTGTCCCTCTCCTTTGACAAAACTTTGTGGGAATTAGACTTCCCCTTAAAATAGCTTTGTAATTTTTCCCTTTGGCTGTTAGGCCTAAACAATACCAAAAAAAGTATATATACATTAATTTTGACATATATTGATGACACACATTAAATATTTTTAGATTAATGTAAAATTTTATAGATAAACTTACATGATAATAACTTTTAATCCAGCAATAAATTTTGAAATACAATTATCTATAAAAAAATATTCCATAATAAAACACTTGGTGTAATTGACAATGATGTAAATTTAGTACTCCTCTGTAAAAATTATATATGTTCTACCTTAATTAATTTTATTCCTTAAATTCATGAACTCAAGTACCACTTTAATAATTTCATAAATTAACCTTTATTCGAGGGAAGCACTTTATTGGACCACTGCTAAACCTTGACAGTTCGACCTGTTCACAATTGACCATAGAGCTGGGTTGGCTCGAAAAGTCCAAAAAATGTAGGGCTCTTATCGTTATAAAGTTATAAACAGAAAGTCGAATAACTCTCAAGTTTTTTAGCACAACCCGATAAAATGTGTTATCTACAAAAAAAAATTAGGTAGTGCACAAAAACCCACAAAAATGTAGGGCTTAGACATTTATTTTAGAAACCCGGATAACTCACGAGTTTTATAGTCTGGTCGGTAAAAACCCGCTACCTGCATCGAGTTTAGCTGATCGAATAGCCCGAATTGCCAACTTTACTGACTATAAACTAAAATCACTTTTTTTTTCTCTTTTCTTATAAATGTGATTTCTCAGTAAAATAATTTCCTTCTCTGCCACGCAATGCATTATTGGTCAGGGATTGGTCTAATTTAATAAGCGGTTTAATTCAAGTTTAAATTCTAGATATTCTTCTCTTTAAGGTTAATGTTTTTCTCTTAATTATTAAATTTTTCTACAACATTATATTTTTATTAGAAAATAGAAAATGAACAAATAAAGGGAAATGATTTCAATCCCAAAAGTATATATAGCGTAACTTTACTGATATTTACTCATGAAGTGCTTTGGGGATCAAAGCAACCATATATTGTATGAGAAATATTATTAGATGGCAATTTTTTTTATTATGGAATCACATCAATATTTGGTTCTAATAAACTTTTGGGCATTGCTAACGACTGCTAAATCCAATAATTTTTTTTATTTGTTTTAAATAAATGCTCTAAGGACTTTAATTTTTTGATATTTTCCTGAACATTTAAAACTATTTTAATGTGAAAAAAATATTTTGAGGAACCAAATATTAAAGTAACAATCTTTGAGGAGTAAAGTATTAATAAGGAAAAATCTTTCTAGAAGCAAAAGTGACTAAATTAATTTGCATGAATTAATTAAAATCACACAAAATATATATATAATTAAATTAGTAACAATGTAAAATGTAGTATTTATTTATAATTCTTATTAGTTTATCATATTTGTTTATGTTTTAATTGAGAGACCAATTAGTGAATACTAGTACATTTTAAGATCATTTTTTCCTCTTTATATTTTTAAGATCTTAATATGTCACGTAAATATACATTTTAAATGTATATAAATATACACCAAAGGACTCATTTGGTAACACCGATTGAGATTGTAGGAAGAGGTTACAGATTCGATCCCCACTAAACAGTTTTAGTGAGAGGTGAGAAGTCATAATTGTAACTAAACTTTGATATCCAAATAGGATGATTCTTGATAATGGGAGATCCATGTGATTAACAAATATATATATATATATATATATATATATATAATATTTAGCAGGACCTTTATATCTTGCCCCCTTCTACATGACATCATTAAAGATAAGCGAAAAGGTAAAACTTCCACTTTCCACTCTCTATGCTATGTGCTCTTCATTTATAATTTAATTATTAGTATCATATATGAATAACAAAATAAATTAAATTTAACATTAGAAGATAACGATAATTGCATAGCATATTAAAAATAAAAAGTGCACTACTCATTAGTCATATATAGATTGCAAAATAGTAGAATTATTTATTTATCACTTCATTTATACTATGGAATTATTTATTTATTTCACACATCACTTGTACAGTTACTTGTCATCTTCTCATTAAGGCAACTGTTGCCACCTTTATAGTATGTCTCATTTGATTGTGATACATCTTACCTTAATGGTTACCACTTTTACAGTTATCCTTTTTCCTTCTGTTCATTTGGACAACCTTTTCCTTAGCCAAAATCAATGGAAAATGAAAGTTCATCATGGTCCCCTAAACACACCTTGATTCTGGTCCCTATGCAGTCACTTATGCCAACTACGTTTGTACCCTCTTAACTTTGCATTGTTTGAGTTTCACCACTCCTTTTAGTTGGCAGTGACTAGATTGTACCAATTCTTTGTGTGTCCTACCGCTACCTCATTTCATTAAATTATTATCAACAGCCAAAATATGTACTATTAGGGTCCACAACACTTTGAAAAATCAATCATCCCCAATCTTCAATGCTACACCAAACTTTATATATCATATCAAAATTGACCATTGGTATATATATAATAGATGGATCTGATTTTATCTTGTACAAATTCTTTGGCGCCACAGAGCAGTGTAACAGTGTTAAATAAGTGACAGCTCTGTACGTAGTATATATGGTAAAGAAAAACTATGATGATCATCTGTTTCTTGGCAACACAGACTGAGATTCTGGAAAAAGCTCTCCGGTTCGATCCCCACTAAACACATTTTTATATAGTGAGGGGGTGAGAAGCCTTAACTGTGACTAAGTCCCAAATAGAATTGTCCCTATAATAAAAGATACATGTAGTTATATAACATAAAAAAAAATTAAACATTGGATATATATTTATAATGTATACAAACTCTCAATCTTAAGGTTTAAACTTTAGGTACTGTTACAACGTCTTTATCAGTTTGTATAGTGGTGGGGCGTTAATTTGGACAGTCTCAAACCTATACCTCGATCATCTCAGAAGAAAGCTACAACCATATAAAACTAAGCTACAAATTAAGCAATAAAACTAGAGATCGATATATATATTCCAAGATCTCATCAATTACCCTTTTTCATGGTAAAAGTGACAATGCGAGACAGTTAGATGATCACTAGGATGTGGTCCTTCAATCAATGTAACAAAGTAACATTATATATATTTTGAAATTTCTTAAACCTTTAAGTTGTAATTATTTTGTTATTACATTTTTATTTTTTTAAAATAAAAGAAGATTAAGTGCATGATTTCATCAAACCCAAACAGAAATTACATACCAACTGAGCTGAGTCATTGTGTTTTGCTAGCTAATTCTACAAGCCTTTATTCACTTATCCCTTTTTATGCTGTAAACGGAAAAAGACCTGATCAATGCGAAGCTAACAGCTTACAATGTTCCTTGCAGTCTGTGAAAAAAAACATAGAATGTGAAGTGCGCGATTGATTTAACCAATCTGTATAGTCTCTGCAACGAGATCATGAAAACCATAAACTATTGCAACTTGCAAATTAAACATCTACATATGGGTGATATAGACACAAAATTTAACATGATTATATTATGTGAAATTTTAATATAAGGGAATCCTAATCCATATACTTCATTATCCTGACAACAGAGGAGAGCAATTACAATTAATGAGGCAACTTCCTTCAAACCGCTGTTAATTTAATAGGTAAACACAAAATATCTAAGAATGACAGGGAACAATTTTCTCAGTGCATTTTTTTTTCTCCGTTGAAAAACCTCAAATTAAAATTTAGATAAAAGTTTTTCTCACATGATTTTCACAAATTATATTGCAAGTTTCAAATATAAACACAAATACTTTCACACTTCTAACGCTCATTTTTTTCTAAAAAAAAACATACACCAAAAAAATCGATGTTGTACTCATGTGAAAAAATCAATGCTACACTTAAAACTCAAATTGTGCAATTTATTAAAAACTGTTCACACATCCAATTATCGCCTTGACGATTTTCTCCCCATTTTTTACATCTCTTTTTATATCGTTTTATTTCTTTTTTTTTTATCATATCTATTTCTTTTCTCTTTCTCCGTTCCATTCATATTTCCTTCACTCAAGGTGCATACATTCAAAGGAAATGAAAAATTAAAAAAAACAAAAACAAATTGACCTATTTATATACGTTACGTACAAAAAAAAGAAGTACGTGAATAATGATATACTAACTCTTTCCAATGAGGCATTAATTGGTGAATTCAAAACTAAAAAAGCCCACGGTTGAAGTGGTTAACGGCCTATTCAAAGCAATTACTATTCACACCACCTTTTTTAGAAAAACAAATCTTATTCAAGAAATTCAAAATTTCAGAATATATATGTTATATCTAACAACTCCACTTATGAAAAAATTACTCAACTTTTTTTATTCCAATAAATCATACCCCTTAAGTTGAGAAATTACTATTCCCACCCTTTTTGCTATTCCCCTTCATCACCACCCCCAACGCCACGTCCCCACAAGCAACCACCCTATTCTTCTCACCCATGTGTAAGGTGATGACTAATGATAGAGAAACGGTAGGCGCAACACTGTTGCTCGATTTATGTCTTTGTCGCAAGGAAGCTGATCGAGTAAGGCCACGTCAGCCTGTGAGCGGTTTGTAAAAGATGCGAGAATAAGACCATAGTGGTTTATAACTGTAGGTTGAACTGTGTGCACGATGCCATATAGGTGTTGGTAGGAGTTATGAGAAAAAAATGATGAATGGAAAAACATGGGAGGGGGCTAGCAGAATGACAAGTTAGTTTGTTCTAAAATTAATTTCGAACACTTGTATCCAAAAGGTAAATATTTTCTGAAAAATTTGATGTAAAGGTAAGGGTGGTGGTGGCTGGAAGTGGAGGTGAAAATGAAAGGATGAGGGAGAAAAGAGAACGGGAGGGATGGGGTAAGTTAAGGAAAAAAAATTGAAAAAGTAAAGGGTTGGAAATAGTAAATAGAGGGGTGGGAATAGTAACTCCCTTTGAGTATTTTTTTTGGGTCAAATCTCCCCTTGAGTTGAATGAGGAAAAATGGGCTACAAATTGGGCAACAACCCAATCACGTAATAGGACATAAAATAAAGAAAAATATGTTTTTCTTACCAAAAATAAATAAATATGTTTCGGCAAAAAAAAAAGAAAAGAAAAATATGTTGATTAAAAAAAGGAAAAATATTGAATGATGTGTTCGGAAAAAAAAAGGATTGAATGATGTTATGAAAAATAATTCATATATTTGATATAAGAAGTGTATTTATAAAAAAAACATTATTTAATTTTAAAATAGTGATTTAATTGGATTATTCACCTGATTGATTCATCGATTGACCCGGACTAGTGAGCTTTATTCAATTTTTAAAATATAATATCCGATTAATCTTTATGAATTTCAATCAATAAAAACATTTTATGAGCCATAATAGAAAAACCTTTTTTTCTTAAAAAAAAAGAGATAATCACGTTCACAAACATGAGAAAAGAAGAGACTTCCTATAAATCTTTTTTCATTCCTATTGTTTCTCAACTTAGTCGTTGCCCTAATTTTTTTGTGAAACACTTATTTACCCATTTGAAAACAATACAATTAAATTAGACCTCAAATAATAATTGTAGGATTATTACATTAATTATTACAATGACAACAAATCAATATTCAAAAACAGATTAGGTTATTTCTAACTCAATATCCAACTTTTTCACATAACTTAAATAGTTTACACATCTTTAAATTTTTATTAAGCACATTTCATCCCAATCCAACATCTCATCCTTTTATTATTCACATATATTAAACGTGTTCTTATTACACATCACCCAACGGGATAAATACAAAAAACTTATCAGTGGTTTAAACCTCCAATAAATACGTTTGAAAAGTTATTGCATGAAGTAGTTTTTCACACTCATTTAGTGAGAGATTGAAACGTCCCTATATATGAAAAAAACATAAACACCAAAGCTCAAATAAGAATTTATAGAAATTGTACTGTATATTATACATTACACATAAAATTAAGCTAACGTGTGTATGTTTAAGAAACTTTCAATTTTAAAATTACTTAAAAGTTAATCTCATTGATAAAAAAAATATTTTGATGATAATTTGTGAATATCTCATCATATTTCATGTTAATTGAAAAAATAGTAGAAATTAAAAAATAAATAAAATATTTTTTTATTTAAATTAATTTAATATAAAATTTTAAGATATTGAGCAAAAGACATAAGATTTATTTTATGTTTTGTTTCAATAAAAGAACAATATAATGTGATTTTGTGAATATATTTAAATGAACATTAAATTAAAACCAAATGAATAAATATTATTATTGTCACAAAACATTAAACAGCAACATTTGAGATAAATTTACGTTTACACCAACCCATTTAGAGTATTTTAGGGTATGTTTAGTTTACATTTTTATTTATTATTTTTATTCTATTTTTTACTTTATGAAATTTTATAAAAAAAATTAGAAATGCTAGAAATGGTAATTTTTTTTATTTTTAGTATTTTTATTTTTTTTATTTAAAAAATAAAACATGAAATGAAAAGGTAAATCAAACATTTATTTAATTTGCAATTTTAAAAATTTAAATGAAGTTTTTACATCAACGGCTAATATAATATGCATATTTAATTGACTTTTTATTTCATTATTACAAAAGATCACCTATTTTTTTTTTTTAATTTAATGAAAATCACTGCTGAAGAAATCCAGGAAGGAAGAAGGGGAAGAATGTGATAGTGCAGCAAGAATTCGCAGAAGATGAAGGGCAAAAGGTTTCTATCTCTGCCTGTGTTGGCAGTGTTTTCGTTGATGTTTTTCGTGTATTACACTTCAATATTCATCTTCCTCGATGATTGGGTCGGTTTGCGCACCTCCCCTGGCACTTTGAATGCCTCCATCTTCACTCTCTTCGCCTCTCTCTCCCTTTTCTCTTTCTTTCTTTGCGTTCTCACAGACCCGGGTTACATCCCTTCTTCCTATGTCCCCGATGTTGAAGCCAGGGACTCCCTTCCCCATGAATTCGCCAAAGATGTAAGCTTTTTCACATTCCCATGTGGTTCACTCAAATGGGTTTTCACTTAATGCTCTATATATAATCTGTGTTGAATCTGGGTAATAGTTGTTGTAGATGTTAAAATTTTTCCCTTGTGTATTCTGGGAAAGTATATACCTGCTTGTGTAGATTGATATTTTCAAGAGGCACCCTAATTGTATGTCCTTTATATAAATCAAGTAGGAATGAAAAGTCTTACTGACATTCTCTTAACCTCAATTACTTTGTAAATTGCCAATTGATCAATGCTGCAAGTGTTCCAATTTAGGAATTATGATCAGTGAACAATATATAGTGCTTAACTTATAGCTGTTTGTACTCATATCTATATTTCTATGATTAGATACTCTGGCATTTCCCCATCCCCCCCCCCCCCCCCCCCCCCCACCCCCATCATGGTTTTTTATGGCCAAGGATTGAAGTGATGTTTTTACATCATCAAAAATTGATATTGTATTTGTGACAGAATAAGGTGTCTGTTGATATTGTTATCTCACATTCTCACGTGTTAGTGATCTACTTTGTTTGATCTGTTATTGAGTTCCTTAACAATTTTGCCCCAGAATGCAGAACGGAAGAAATGTGACAAGTGCTATGCATACAAGCCTCCAAGGACTCATCATTGTCGAGTTTGCAGAAGGTGTATTCTGAAAATGGTAGGTCAGTTGCTTGCCAACAATGGATGTTATTCCAAGCTTCAATTTTGCATTTGAGTTTGTGATTTAAGTATGTATTTTAACAATTTTTTTTTGGCTGCTGATTTTGATATAGGATCATCACTGCTTGTGGATAAATAATTGTGTTGGTTATTGGAATTATAAGGCATTCTTTGTTTTTGTATTATATGCCACCATAGCAAGTATTTATTCCACGGTATGTTTTCTATATGGTATCTACTTGTTTTGTATTGGACAGGATTCCTATTTGACATGATTTTTCACGATGTGCAGGTCCTATTTATAAGCTGTGTGTTCGAGAAGGACTGGAAACCCATTCAAGGGAGTTCTCTTAAGATCTTTTATGTAAGTTGGATGCTAATTTATGGATGTTCTAATATATATGCAATAGAGTTAGACTCCTCCTGCTAGAGAAAGATACATAAACAAATTGTAGGTCATATGTATTTCTCCTTTCTAAAGGCAGTTGTCTATCCAAACTGATTGGAAACAGTGATTATAAATGGTTTAATTACATCTCTAACTTTTTCAAAGCTCTTTATATTTTTAAATTATTAAGCTAATTTCTACTGCATGAATTTGTCATTATTACTTGTATTCATGTTATTTCATATCTCCTTCTAATCCTTTCAATTGTAAATACAGAGTCAGATAATCCTAGTTGCCCTTTTCCTTCAATTTTAAGCTGAGACATTTTCTTGAGTTGAGATGGAACCCTTATGCCTTTCCTTCATTAGTTTGCTGCAATTACATTCTAACTTGATCATACTCGAGATATATATGTAGCATAATAATTAATGAGATTTATGGCAGCTTACTGACAAAATTTTATGAGTTGAAATCTCCTGAATCACACCATCCTTTGTATTGATTTGGCAAGATACTGGAGTCACCTTCATTCTGTGTTTGGTGCCCATCTGTTTCAAACTTCTGTCACTACTTGTACTCTTTCTGTCTACATAAGAGGCATGTTCAAGTTTTTTTTTTTAATTTTGTAATGCTTGGTATAAAGTCGTTGGTCTTCATGTAAGCTATGTCTCCTTTATTTTATTTTGGCTTAAACCCTGCTTTGATCAATAATCACAACATCACCAGTTTATTACATGCACCATGAGAAATTGTTTTGCATCTTATGCATCATCTACACCTCAAGTATCCAGAAGTTTTGTTTTATATCTTTTTCCCCGTGCCCCTACTTTGATTTGATTTTTATTCTGAATAGGAAAGAATTTACTAAATCATCCTATTCAGAAAGAAGTATCTTAATTTCTATCAACGCTTTTTGTTAGTTTATTTTTCTTCAAATCCCTCACTTTAATATATTTTGATTTTTATATTATCATTTAATAATAAAATATTTATTAAATACTAAATTCATAAACTTTAAAAATGATTTAAAGAAAATTTTCATAAGAGCAAAAACAATGAAGTTATAAATGAGCTAAACAAGTCAAGCTCAAGCTTTGTTTTTCTTTAACAAGCCCAAACTTTAAGTTTGGCTCGTTTAAATAAATGAGTCACGCTTGAGCCACTCATTTTTTTCACAAGCCAAGCCTAAACTTTAGGTACTCGGCTCGACTCATTTACAGCCCTAATAACCACCCACATTTCAAGCTCTCTTCTTTCTTCCCTTCATCAGGTGATTCCACATTTTTTTTCATCTTGCATTGCTGAAGTGTTGTGTAGATTAATGTAAAGCTACAAATTTTGCCACTTTCAAAACCTTATTGGTTTCACCTTGGCAAAGTTCTTAACTCTCCTCATTATACTACTGCATAATTTCTTATATCTTTCCTTTCTTTTCTCTTTATGTTTTGTTCTTGAGGTGTTTCAATGTAAATTAGATCTTAATTATTGAACTTTATTACAATATGTGTTTGACTAATTGCATGTGTTTTGTTAGCTTTCTTTTTTAGTACATTTAGCAGTTTAGGAGGATTCTAGCTTGATTTTTACTGTGCTGATTTGGGCTTGATAAGCCTTTTCTTGTCTGGTCTTTCACTTTAACTTCTGAATCTTATAAAAGTTCCAAATCCTATAAGCATACATGTACATGGGTAGCTAAATGTGTAATTTGGCACCTCTTATTCATAATGAACATGAAATATACTTTTTCAGACTGAGTTTTTTGGGACAGGCCATATTAGTTTGCCATCAAGAGGAATATACTAGAAAGATATGAAATATAGCGTGCTGAATTTTTGTTTAATGATAAACTGTATTAAAGTTTTAATCATACCAATGGACTTTTAGCCAGCTGTGGCTCTTGTTCAGTAAATTATTTGAGATCTTTAGCAAGGTTATCAAAATTGAGATCCTACATTGGATTGGAATGGAAGGAGAAGATTGCTAAATTGTATTCAAACATATATAAAATTATATTCAGAGAAAAAGATAGTAAAGTCTCATATGAGGTGATTTGGGTGTGCGTAGTCTAGAGAAGACCTGTAGACACTTTAGTAAGAATGGTAGATCAGAGAAGATAGTTTAATAGCTAGAGGTAGAAAAAAACCAAGAAAAACTATAAGTCAAACCGTTAAGAAAGGTTTAGATTTAAATGGTTTGTGATTAGACATGATTTAAGATAGGACATTACAACATAGTTTGATCCATGTAGTATACCCTGCTTAGTGGGAAAAGCTTTGTGTTTTTATTGTCTATAATTACGGTCAGTGAATGGGGCTTTATTTTTAGAAAATATACTGAAAACTGTTTCTTCTTCTTTTTTAATCCTTAATTTCTTAAATTATAAATTAACAATGAGACTTGTGAATGGTGTCTAGGTCTTTTATGGAACGATGGTGATGGCCTTGACCATAACCCTTATGACTCTTTTTGGATGGCATGTCTACCTTATCCTTCATAATATGACAACCATAGAGGTGGGTTTGAAGTTGGATGTACTCCATAAATAAATCTGTTGTGTTGTCATTATCAATATCTTGGAAGATTTCATATTGTTCTTTTTTTTTTTCAGTATTATGAAGGAAATCGTGCAAAATGGCTGGCTATGAAATCTGGGCAGAACTACCGGCATCCATTCAACATGGGTGCATACAAAAATATCACTTTGGTCTCTCCCTATTCTTTTTGGTCTTGTTTGGTATTAATTTGGATATATGTACTGATAGTTCTGCTTACCTAAAATATTTTTGTTCATCTGTTTCTTGACCAGATTTTAGGTCCAAATATGCTGCAATGGTTATGTCCCACAGCAGTAAGCCATCTTAAGGATGGAGTTAGCTTCCCTACATTACGTGATAATTCATAAACCTTTCTGATTGGACCAAGTCCTGAATCAACAGCAGGTCTTACCTATCGGACTTGAAATGAGGAATTAAGAGCTCCTTCATCTGAATTTGGTATTCAGAGAACAGTTTAAAGAGAAAAGGCAATTGGTCCTATATGCAAGCATTAAAAAGTAAGCTTACACAATGTGTTGATACATCTCTATACCAAAAATGTTCAAATGTTGATCTTTTACCAGTTAGGCTACATCATAGATTATTGAAAATGGAAACTTTAATTGGAGATCATGTAAAACAGGGAACACAAATTTTTCTTTGATTTTATTCCTGACGACAGAATTCAGTTTTAGAACATATTTAGAATAATTGAGTTTATGTCACAAAGGTCTTTTCATAGTGTTAATGGAGAGTTTCTAGATATTTTCATTTATAGGTTCAGCCATACTGGTTGCAATATCTTTTCTGGTCAACCCATTTTTAATGTTCTTAATGGTAGGAAGGAAACCCAAAAAAATAGGAGAGAATAAGGTGAGGAACTATATCTCTCGCTTATTTGTACTATGAATGGAATTTTATTGGACGAAAAGTCTAAAATGGTCAAACTGGATGAAAGATTGTGTAATAGGTCTTACTAATGGGGAATTCCCTGTAATTTTTTTCATTTGAAAATGGATATTTTATATTTTTGTTGTATTATATGGTGTTGGTGGAATTTACTATTGCATGGATATGTTTAGAAAATGGAGCTTACTATTTTTGTTTATATTTTATATTTGTGCTGGCATCCTGATAATAGTTTTAAGATAAGAAGATTGATGGAAGGAGTTATTTATTTATTTGAGATCAGCATGGAAGGAGTTATTTATTATGTTCATGGTTGGAGAAAGGAAGTCAATGTAATTGCTATATAATTTCACTTAGCCTCATCAGAGGTGAATCATTTTATTCTCAAACTGGAATGGTTCTGGGCGTTATATGTCTCATGATGATCACCCAAGTCCAATAAGCAATTTTTTGTTTAGAATACTAGGTGGAGATTGAAATGAGGATTTGTTTGTGATTGAGCTAAATGTTATATTTTTAGACAAGAAGTGTTATACTTGTCAGATTGAGGCTAATAGGATAAACGAAACGATAGCCTATTCGAACTTGCACAAAAAATATTACAATAGCCACAAATCTGAAGATGCTAATAACAGACTAATGTATGTGATTTTGATTTCATTTAATGAGTCAAGCTCACAATTAAATGGATAAAAACTTTCTAATCCAAACTTCGTAGATTGGGTTGTGGGTTTTTTTTGGGTCCAAAGATTAGTTTGTAAGTTACACGGACCAATCTGTTAAACTTGACCATACACCTAGCCCAAGTCGTAAAGAAGCCTTGAGATGTATGATAATCCATTTAGAAAAGATTTGATTTTTTTTCTTTTTCTCTGCATATAGAAATACATAGGCCCTGTTTGGATACACTTCTGCAGAAGAACTTCTAGAAGATAAAATTAGAATGAATCAAAGAGATCAAATGAATTTAACTTCTTTATAAGTTGAAATTAGTTATTTATGGAGAAGTTAAATGTGAAAACTTTTGGAGTAGGTGGACTACAACGACTAATTTAAAAAAGGATTATCTTATGAAAAATTCAGTTGTGAATAAGGAAAAGTTGATCCTAAGTTTTTTACCAACAAGGGAGATGGGTATGCAAGTGAGCTCAGTTATTATTTAGTAGCTTAAAAGAAGAGTAGTGTATGAGTTAATAATTTGAGAGTTACATAAGAACATTATAACGATTTTGATTTTGACTTTTGAGTCTCATGAATGACCAAAAAAAAGGCACGGGAAGTGTTTATGTTTCCTCAAGATCATCTAATTGATATTCCCTCTGGTCCTATTTATAAGACAATTCAAACAAAAACACACATATTAAGAAAAGTAATAAATGCGTTAATTTTCAAGAAATTAGTCTATAGGATTACAAGTTTACCCCTACTTAAAATTAAATGTCGCTACCATGATTATTGTGTCACCTTGAAACCTTTAATGGTCAACAAGGGCAAATTTGAGAAAAAATAATAAATGCTTCTAGATTTGTGTACTTTGTCTTATAAATAGGACCATTGAAAAGTTTCAAACTTTATCTTATAAATAAAACCTGAGGGAGTATGATACAACATAAATGAAAAAGAAATAAAACATAAGGAAAACGTGGCTGAGTGAGTGTGACCTAAGTCCACATGCAATCAAAGAGCTAGCTGACCTACATCCATATGCAGTCAGAGAAATTCTATTACCGTATCAGAAATTCAAGAATACAATAGGCTTTTCAATTTTTCAACACAACAATAATGTAACTTCCAAAACCACTCAATTACAACCCATTAATAGCTGAACTGGTCTTCATATAAAATTAACAAGAAAAGAAACTGGATTAGTCCATATTTAGTGTGTGTATGATTTTTATCAAAATCAAGTTACAAAAAATGAATGCAAACTAAAGCTATTGAAAGCAGCGTTACCTCAAATTCATGTTTACAAGATGATTTTGTGTGAAGCCAAACACATTAAATTGTTTTTTTTTTAATTTGTGCAACACTATAATACATAATAATAAATTAAAAGTGAAAAGATTTTATTGAAAATTACAACTATTCATATTTTTAATATATTGAATGTTATAATAGTTATAATTTTTAATAAATTTTTTTTATTTTTAATTTATTATCTAAAAAACCGTTATTAAATATTGAAAGATACAGAGATATCTAGTCTAGTCTAGACTTTGCTACTAAATTCAGGAAATCTCTTATTGGGTGAAATAGCGACATAAAACATTGATTGATGTGAAGAACAAGAAAACTGAATTGAATGATTAATTTGATGCTGCAATTAATACTGGTAATGAATATTCGACAATTTGCACTTTGTGTGCAATCATTTTGCGATGACTATGGATGCAGATGTACTAAAGTGATTGCAACTAGTCCCCACTGAAGACCTAGGTGTTTAAAGTAGTACTCCATCCGGTCCTTTTTATAAGACATCATTTAAAAGATATTGACTGTTCTTTTTATAAGGCACTTGATAATTTCTATGAAGCATTTAATTTTTTTTCTGATTTATCCTTATTAAATTCTTTCATCATGTATTTTGCTAATTGTTCATTAACGAGATATTATAAATATTATTACATAGGTGACCAAGAGAGAGAGAGTTAAACCTTTGCATTTTTTCATATACATTTGTGCGTTCCAATACAATTGATAGTTAGAATTAGTACTATATTTTGTGCAGCATTTAATCTCAATTATTTAGTGAGAAAATATTCTAATAATACTCCCTCCGGTACTATTTATAAGAATCTTTTTAAGGTGGGTTTTGGTCCTTTTTATAAGAACTTTTTCACATTGTCTCATGCATTAATTATTGTTTGACAAAAATACCCTATTAGTGGAGGTAGGTGAGTAGTTAATTAATACATAGAGTATGATACAATTGAGTAGTTAAATAGAAAGAAAAAGATAATGGATCTCAATAAATTCAAGGGTAGTTTAGGAAATATGATACATATTCATGACAAATTTATTGTAATCACCTAAATTAACTAACTTCCTTAATCCGTGTGAAGTAGTTAAAATGTTCTTATAAATGGAGCTAGATGGAGTATTAAATAGGGGTAAACATAAAATGTTGTATTATTTTTTTACGAAACCAATAAAATTAACTACTTAAACTATTTTCATTGGTCTGCGTACTTCGATTAGAGGTGACTTATAAAAGGGACTGGATGGAGGAATTAATATTATCTTGAGCACCCAACCCAAGCTCCATTGCTTTATGCATGGAAAAGAATAGTAGTATTTTATACTCCAAACCCCCGGACGTATCACTCCCATGTCCATGGTACATGGCTCCCCTTGGAAGCTAGGGGCAATAACCCACATGCCAGTTGTCTTCACTTTTTTTACATGCAAAGATATTTATAAATCAACCTGGTGCATCTAATTTGGATAAATTAGAGCAATCACATCATGATGGTTAATTAATAATATGATTGACCTGGTGTCTCCCACTTGGCCACTTAGATACAAGTATTTCTTTTTTAAGTGAGCTCAAGTTAAAGATGACATAATTCTTTCATTAAATTATTTTTAGAAAGATTATGTTTAATATTTTATTTTTATAAAAGTTCATGTATTATTTAAACATTTGCATATCAATTAATGATATCTTTTAAAGTTTAACCCACCAAAAACTGTCTCTAATATCCTTGTATTAAAACATAAAATAATTTTCCATATACATTCCCTTTTCAGATTATAGATGCTTAAAAGAAAGTGCTTAATTTTGAGACATCATCTTTTAGAGTGAGATACCTATTCACTCTACTTTTTCTCTTAATGACTTTTTAATTTTATCCATTCTCTTATCTTATGGTGAACTCCACACACAATTTATAAGAATGAAATTATGCATAAGTTAAATTTATCTACATTAAAATTTCATTTTAATTTTTTAATGTTAATAAATGATAATCTTTATTAGTAAAACAAATTAAATTTTATTTTAATTTTTTAATGTTAATAAATATTAATCCTTTTTTTAATTTTGCTAAAATTCAAAATTTCATCCTATTATTTTCTATTCTGATCCTTATTTTTAATATAAATTAATCTATATCCTAATTATTATGATTTTAATTTATTTAATTATAAATTATTATCAAATAATAATATAAGTTAAATTTTAATAATAAAATGTAGTCTATTATTATAATTTAAAAGTAATAATAATTATAAAAAAATTCTTATTTATTTTTAAATTACTAATTTATTATAATTTCATTTTTAGTTTCTAAAAATAAAATTATATTACGGGTTAATATAATAGTTTATTTATTGAAAACTCTCTCTTGTCTAGGGATAACTATTGAGCCTAAACCTTACGGATACCCAAAAAAACTACACGCAATGGACATGATCCCATTAATTAAATGGATATGGGCGCGAGTACAGATAATAGACTACTTTTTTCTATGTGGATAGGCACATACACACATATACTCCTTCTGGACTCGTTTATAAGCAAAAATAACCATATTCATACTTATTAAGAAAGTTAGTTAAACTCATTTAATTTTCTTGATTTCATCTAAAAAGTAATTGTATTTTCTAAATTACCCTGCATTCAACTTTATTGAAACTTGTTTCAAGTGGACATACTCTCTTTCTAGTTATTGACACATGATGCATTAAATAGAGTGGTTGGAAAATAAAATATGAATTATTTAATAGGGTGAAATTAATTAACTTATGCTTATATTTTAGCCCATCAAAAGAGGGTATTTTTTTGCTTATAATTGAGTCCGGAAGGAGTATATATTAACAGCTGTGTTATTGTTTACGAAGTAAAAATGCACGAAAATACGAAAGAGAAATGTGTGTGTTTCTTATTTTTTTCAAAATAAATAATAATATAAATAAAAGAAAACAAAGGTAGCGTCTAACGGTTGCGAATTGTTTTGTTGCTTTTCGAGTTAAGGTCTTTTGCATTGTTAAGCATTTTTCATATATTAATTATAAGGCTTATTTGTATTTTTATCCCTTCTATTATTTCAATTTGGTAAATTTAGTCCTTCTAATTTTATTTTTTTTTTACAAATTTAGTTCTCCTACTTTTATAATTAGGCAAATCCGATCCCACAGCTAACTCTCTGTTAATTTGCTAACAGAAGTTTCTTAAGTGGTTTTTTTTTTCCTGACTTGGCTTTAGGATTTAAAAAACAATCATGATATACGTACATGAACAGTACTCCCACATTTCTACAGTGTGGGAATACTGTTCCTTTTTTTTCTTCTTTTTCTTTTTTTTTCTTTTTCATTTTTTTAAATAGTTTTTTGTTTTTAATTTATTTATTATTTATATATTTATTTTAATAAATAATAATATAAATCAAGAAATACAATAAATGTATTTTTTTAAGGGGTTTACATAAGTTTTTTATCATCATTATTCTATTTTGATGTTATTAACCAAATGTACTACTTCATTCACCGTTTTTGTGCATACAATTAACCGCACAAAATCAATTAACCAAATATTTTACTCTGTTAACCGCCAATGTATACACCATTAACCTCATTTAAAAATATGTTCACCGTTTCTGTGCACAGAATTAACCCCTTGTTAACAAGAGTTGCAATTAACCTCACAAATTCAATTAACCAAAAATCCCACCCTATTAACCACACATGGATACACCATTAACCTCATTTTTTAAAAATGATCACCGTTTCTGGACACATAATTAACCTCGTGTTAATGAGAGTTGCAATTAACCTCACAAAATCAATTAACCAAAAATCATATTCTGTTAACCACAAATAGATACATCATTAATCTCATTTTTAAATATGTTCACCGTTTCTGGACATATAATTAACCCCGTGTTAACAAGAGTTGAAATTAACCTTACAAATTCAATTAACGAAAAATCACACTCTGTTAACCACAAATGAATACACCATTAACCTCATTTTTTAATATGTTCACCGTTTCTGAACACATAATTAATCTCGTGTTAACAAGCGTTGCATTAACCACACAAATTCAATTAACCAAAAATCATATTTTGTTAACCACAAATGGATATACCATTAACCTCATTTTTAAATATGTTCACCGTTTCTTGACACATAATTAACCTCGTGTTAGCAGGAGTTGCAATTAACCTCACAACATCAATTAACCAAAAGTCGTATTCTATTAACCACAAACGGATATACCATTAACCTCATTTTTTAATATGTTCACCGTTTATGGTCACATGATTAATCTCATGTTAAAAGGGATTGCAATTAACCTCATAAAATCAATTAACCAAAATTTTTTTTCTATTAACCACAAACGGAAACACCATTAACCTCATTTTTAAATATTTTCACCGTTTCTAGTCATATGATTAACCTCATGTTAACATGGATTGCAATTAACCTCATTAAATCAATTAACCAAAAATCTTTTTCTATTAACCACAAACGGAAACACCATTAACCTCATTTTTTTAATATGTTCACTATTTTGGGACACATAATTAACCCGTGTTAACCTGAATGATTTTTTATGTGATCATTTATTGATCTATATTTTTATTTAATGAGATAAATAAATAAAAATAAATATAATAATAAAATTAAAAAATAAAAATTATTTTTTTGGAAAAAAGAAAAATGATAAAAAGAAAGGGGGTGTGGCTAAAAAAACGCCTAAAAAAATGGGGTGGCGTCAAAAAGAAAAAAAAACAAAAGAAAACACCTAAAAAACGGGGAGGGGTGCAAAAAGAAAAAATCAAGTGTGGTAAACGTATGATATACACGGTATTATGATGTTTAACATTTCCGCAGCTGATAATATGGACATTAAAAAATAAATAAAAACATAGTTAGCTAGTAAGCTACTAACACAGCATAAAGGTTAAAATCCTAGCTATGTATATGGGTTGAATTGACCTTAGAAGTGTTAGACTTGACTACTTGAGTGACTCATTTCAACAGTTAAAATAAAATAATAAAATAGCATTCGATTTTAATTACTTTTCCAAAAATAAAATTAAGTGCCATTCATTTAATTTCTGAATATACTTTTTGGAATTAAATTTTGAGAATTGTTTTTAGGCAATTAAAGATTCATTTTCTTTAAATTTGGATGATTGACTTTGAATTAATTGATTTATAATTGAAAATTATATTTTCAAATGAATTTTAAAAAATGATTTTATTTAAATTAAAGGCTATAATTAATTTTAAAATATATATATATATATATGTAATTTAGCATTTGTTTGGAAATGTAGGAGGGTTATACAAATATCTATATGTGTCTAAGAATATCTAATAATTTATAAAAACTTCTCACTCTCTCTTCCCCTCTATTTCTCCTAGTCCTTTATTTTTCTTCCCTCCACATTCTTAAACATAGACTTAGAAATAAAATTTTGTACTTCATACACCTATAATCAATTACATGTAATGGGTTTTTTTTTTCCACTTCTATGGTTTTTATTATTTAATTTGTTTTTAACTAATGTGAGCTTTTATCATTTACACTTGAATTTTCAACATTTTCCATCTAAACACCAACCGCTATCACTATCACTATCAATAAATACTCAACCCAACAATTGCCCTTCATATATACCAATACCAATTGTTGTGAGTCAAAATTAAGGAGCTCAAAGCCATATGGATCTATATCAAATGTCAATGGGTTAAACGACAAAATCTTTATAATGAATTAGACATCATATTTAATTTATTAACAAAATCAATACTTAATTTTTTTTTTCAATTAATACAGTGTAAAATGAGATATTTGTAAAATATCATTAAATTAATTTTCTATCAATTAAATTATTTTTTAATTTTTAAAATTAATTTTTTCATATATTTTATACTATTTTAATTAATATTATGTTTTTATATTTTATATAAAAAACTAATATACTCCCTCCATCCCTTATTATAAGACCTTCTCAACCGTTTCACACAGTTTAAGAAAAGTTGGTTATTGTATTGGTCTTTTAAAAAACATAATAGCATTTCAAATATACCCCTATTTAAAAGTCACTATATTTTAGTAACATTAATGGTGACATAGTGGAAGACTCCAAAATTCACTTTCCAATGGGGTAGTTGAGCATATGGGTAAAACTCCATTAATTATTCACACTCATCAATATATGGGGAATAAAAGGAGTTGAATATTAATGAAGGCAAATATGGAAAAAATAATTAATTTACCTAAAAATCTGCAAATGGTTTTATATTAAGGGACATCCAATTCTTCTAGAATGGGTCTTATAAATAGGGACGGAGGGAGTAGTACACAAAATATTTACTAATTAATTAAAGTGAAATGCTACTTTTTTAATAAGCGAACAACTAATAAAAATTAAAATAGGTACAAAGGGTAGCCAAACCCAAAACATTAAAACCTAAATAATTTTTAAGCACAACATGGGTTCATTAACCCATTCAGTAAAAGAAAAAGAAAATCTCTTCATTCTAGCTCTAAGTCAATTCCAAGCTCAAAGTAATCAAAATTAGAAAGTTTCCTATAAAGACATTCAAGTAAACTAGCATATATCGGTACTTGACTTTCAGGACACCTTGCATTTTAGTCCTTAACTTTTAATAAACCTCCTTTTAGTCCTTGATGTTACTTACCATCCAGTATTTTAGTCCAAAGTCTTAACTTTGTTAAGCTGGTGTTGATGTATCACGTTAAGTTATACGTAGGCTACTAATAAAACAAAAGCAACGTCGTTTTGCCCATTTTTTTAAGTGAGAAACACACGGCCTTGGCGGTCACTGAAAAAATGGGGTTGGAGAAGATGAATGAAAAACATGGAAAAAGAGACGGAAGAAGAAGAGTGGCCGTTATGGCTAAGTATCTCATTTCAAAAATAGGGAAAATGACGTCGTTTTTTGTCCTATTAGGTAACCTGTGTGTTATTTAATATGACACATCAGAACTAACTTAACAGAAATTAGGACTTTGGACTAATTAAAGTATTGAATAGAAAGTAACGTCAAGGACAAAAGTACATGATACCCTAAAAGTCAGGAATCATTAATATGCTAGTTGACTAAGTATATTGACTTGTTAGTCAATTCCTCTAGGTGATCACCCTTATTTAAAAAGTGAATTCATTGGCGGACCATTAAGAGACATTTAATTATTGCAAAAATTTAAATATTAAACTCAATAATAAATCCTCATTTCATAAAGCTCGTTGCCAATGCTATGTATGAAAAGATTTTTTAAAAAAATTATTTTTGGATAGTGGATTACTCCGTTTAATTTGAGAAAACATTTTCTTATTTTCGTTTCCTATTTTTTAGTTTTAGTTATTAAAATGTTTTTAATTTTGATTATAAAAATATCATTTTTTCTATTTTAAAATTTTGTACATAAAACAGTGAAAATAATATTTTGTATTGATTTCTCTATTTTCTATACAAAACTCTTGCCCTCTATTTGGTTTAAATAGAGAAACATGGAAGAGAGAAATAGAAGAGAAATTAAGTAGAATTAGAGGTTGTTTGGTATTAGAGAAATATGAGAGAGATATAAGAGAAATTAATTTTGATAGTTGTCTAGTTATGGATAAACAAGAGGGAGAGATTTGTAAAATGTTAAAAAGAACATAATTACCCTTCAAAAATTTTCAAAGCCTTGTACATATACACAAGGATAAAACTATCAATTCATAAAACTACCCCCTTCTCTTTCTGATTCCCGGTAGCGTTGAGGAGAAAAAAATTTTGTGGGACCCACTCAAAACTCAACTCAAACTTTCTCTAGTGACTGACCAAACACGATGGTGAAGTAATTTCAATCTTATCTCTCTTCACCGACTCGATCTTTTCTGTATTTTTGTTCAAGCAAACAAAGGGTTAAACATAAAATAAAATAAAAAAAAGTTAATATTTTTTATAATTAAAATTAAAAAATAAAATATAAAAATATAAAATATTTTCTCAAAATAAACTAACATGATAGCAACTAAATTTTCATTATTCTAATAAGGAATTAGTTGAAAATATTTGTCGTAAAAAAGAACTGAAAAATACATGTGGATGTTAAAGAAGCGCAAGCCATTTGGTAGGCTTATTGTTGAATAGGATAGCACAGGGTGTGTTAGGTGGATTAGGGAGAGGTTGTTTTCGGGGCCACCAGGCTACTACGTACAATAACCCAGTTTCAATTCTCAGCTCTGCAGGACCCACTGCCTTTATACAAATCTCGCTTCAGCACGTGTGAAGAAGAGAATTAATGCAACTGAAATAAAAACAATGCATAAAAAAATTATTGATGGTGTTATTTTTCTTCTTTGGTAAAATTGATTGCGCTATTTTACTTCGGAATTAAGTGTCTTATATATATGCAAAGTTGGTATTGCCATTTGCCAAGTAGTCATTCATTATTAATGAAGCGGTCTATTAATTGGTGGTTACCTGGCATGTGGATAAGTATGTGAAATGTACAAAATAAATAAAATTAATGTAAATCTTGTTTGATAGGGAGACAATATCCTAATATCGTTCAGAGGGCTTGTACTTAAGGCTAGAAAACAAATCTTGTCTAGCCAAACAGAATTGTGGTGTGGGTTCAATTAAAAGCTGGTGGGGTTATGTATATATATCCACAATAATATATGTATTTTTTTTATTTAAATCATGTTAATTTGGCCTCATGTGCCATTTCTTATGTGGTCAAAACTAGATGTTTGATCACATAGCATGGCTCTACTGAACAATTTGCAGCTCCGTACATATATGTTCATAAATTATTTCATATGTTTTCCCCACACTTTCAATTAATATTCAGACCCCAGAGGGTGACACGACATGATCATTTCCTACGAATTTTATTTTACTAGCAAGTGGCAAGATTTGAATTAGACATCTGGTATTATTGTTTTCAAATATAGAATTGTATTTAAATTTTGAAGTATATATTACGTAGTGTGCAGAAAACATTCTGTTACACTTCACTTGTAAAATAATTCAACGTTATGGCCTAGTTTAGATATACTTTTACAAAAAAATTAAAATGAATTAAAGAAGTTAAATAAACTTAACTTTTCCATAAATTGAGATTAGTTATTTATGAAGAAGTTAAATAATGAAGCTTTTAGAGTAGACGGACTACAAAGACTAATTTCAAATTTATAGATCGTATTTGACTTATTTGATTCAATTCATTCTATTTTTTCACCTAAAAATACTTCTGCAAAAGTTTCATCTAAACTGACTCATAATCATATCTCACACCGGAAATCATATTCCGAACGTAATCGTTCTATTTTTTTCTGGTAATAATTAATTTCCTCCCAACTAATAATACATGAAAATAATTGCCATTGATATATATTGCCTTTTGAGTTAAATCTTTGGTCATGATTTGGGTCTTGACCAGGTAAATTAAAAACAAAAATAAATTAAGGTAGGATAGAATTTATTTCACCAGCTGCAAGAAATTTTAGACTTGCTACAACATCATTCAAAGCTAATGCATAGCTCATTAACTACAAATTAGCTATAAAAATGGTGGTAGCATAGCAAATTAGCTACTAAAACCATTATTAGTGCAATTTTGATAGAAGAGTACGATTCTATTTTGGTGCAGAACAAATTAGAGCCAAGTAGTAAAAATGGAATAACTAGTAATGTAAAGGTTTAAATTATGAAATTGTTATAGATAGAACACCTGTCTTATGACGTCAAAAAAAAAAACACCTGTATCTATTTATTAAAAATATATCATGATCAAGTTTAATTTAAAACTTTATAAAAAAATATAACACTTCGATCAGGAAATTTTTTCCATATATTTAAAATTATCATTTTCTCTCATAATTATTAAATTAAAATCTTTTATAAGGTGTTTGGATTTGTGATTTTAATACAAACTTATCGTTATCCCTAATTAATTAAAGATCATATCTATTTAATTATTTGAGCTTCTTGCAACACGCGTGGGATGTCCAAATTCAATGAACCAGCTGTGGTACTTCCATAAGTTTATGAACAATTGATGGCATGATATAATGATCCGAAAGCATGGAAAGAATCTTATCAACAACGTGTGTGTCTATATCTATTACATTACATATATTTTTTACACCACATGAAGATATCAGATATATCCTACTTGAGTTCTTCAGATAATTCTTTTATATATAAAATTCAAACACACAAAATCTTACTTAAAAGAATAAAATATATAACACTTGAACATGCGGCTACTTTATAGTGAAACATTACATATTTGACACATTATATATTTCGGCTTAATTAACATATATTTGAAAAGCATATAATGAGATGAAGATCATGGCACTGATCTCCAGTTACCATATTATTATATTATATTAATGTATTAAAAACAAAGATCTATTTAAGTTTATGGATGATTGATGCTAGTGATTCAAACATGAAATGTTTCAAATCTCCCATTTATTGTTTCAAATAATTTTTTTTAACAAGCATATTAATTATAAACAATGTGTAATAATTTTTAACAAAATAATTATCATTTTTATTTCAAGATTTATAATTTCTATTATCATAATCTTAACTATTAATTTTTTTTGTTAATGATTCTAATTTTTTTATTTTTTTCCCTC
The DNA here is from genome assembly GCA_026901365.1 of Sesbania bispinosa. Taxonomy (NCBI): domain Eukaryota; kingdom Viridiplantae; phylum Streptophyta; class Magnoliopsida; order Fabales; family Fabaceae; genus Sesbania; species Sesbania bispinosa. Next base: position 715,729 of record QLOH01000244.1, read on the forward strand.
TATATAATGAGAAAAATCAAAGGCTAAGCATGTGATCCAAGTTGGACATTTAATTTGCGTGTGGTTGGTTATGATATGCGACGCCCCTTTCAAATATTTACATTACATTAATTGATACAGCTAGAACGGTTACATGTGTTTCCGAGGAAGTGGAGAATCGACAACGTATTCAAATAAATGATTGAAAACATGAACATGATTAATGAAATTAACTAGCAGATGTAATCTATAATCAACATTTGTCTGAAACCATTTAATGGGGTCAAATAGGGTAAATATGTCGAAATTCAAAGGGACGTCGTGAAAGGATAAACAATACTAGTATTTTTTTTCTCTTTCATTCAATTCTTTTTATAAACGGTTTTTCTAACATACTGCACATGTTAATAAAATAAAAATGAAAAAGTTTTATCGAGAATTACAACTATCATAACATTTAATGCATTGGTAATATCAATGGTTGTAATTACTAATAAAAAAACCTTTTTATTTTTATTTTATGGAAAATGCTAACTAGTGCCCTAAGGACACTTATTAAGGATTTAAAAATAGAAATGTTTTATTGGAGTGTGTAGCATTGAAGGTTGAAAATGCAATAAATGCTGTAATTTCCATCAAAAACCTTCTGTATATAGATCCTTAACCAATGCCCTTAGGACACTCATTAACAAGACCCTTATTTTATTAACACGTGCAATATTACAAAGGTTACAGAAACCTTTTTAGGAATACTTGTGAGACCAGTCTTTTAAAATAGAGGATCATGTATAGTTAGGTAATTAATATTTTCCAAAATCTTCAGTGTGATTGGTGGTGATAAAGGGTATCTCCATTGGAATAGTAACTCGGGTCAAGGAAGGTCCTGAAATAAAGGGATCCGGATTCATTCTTGTTTCTATAGTCTCTTTAGCAAATTTTTGTTATGAAATAGATAGCTTAATTAGAGTGTGTTTGGTAAAACTAGCTGAAAAACTAGTTGGAAGTTTAAAACTGGTTAATAGTCAAAAAGTTCGCTGAAAGCTAAAAAACTATTGAATGTGTTTGATAAAACTAGTTGAAAATTGTAAAATGACATTTAAGAACAACATTAATTATTAAATAATGATAAGTGTGAGTGGTTGAGGGCTAAACTTGTAATTAATTTTCAACTAGTAGCTGAAAATTGGAGCTTTTATAAAAAAAAGGTACATCAAGCAGCTTTTTAAGAAAAGCTTGTAGCTATCCAAAAAAATTACCTTCCCAAACACTGTTGAAATGGTTTCAGATACTATTTTCAATTTTCAACTAGCTGAGATGGCAAGTCATGCAAATGCACTCTTAATAATTAAAATTCTTAGCTAATGCGTAACTATTTCGTAATTAAATTTGGCTGAGAAACACTGTTGAAATGGTTTAATATACTATTTTCAATTTTCAACTAGCTGAGATGACAAGCCATGCAAATGCACTCTTAATAATTAAAATTCTTAGCTAATGTGTAACTATTTCATAATTAAATTTGGCTGAGAGGCAAGACCACTAAAAAAATCTTTGGGATAAGAGGAAAACCGATATATTAAATATGCTAACTGAAATCTAAAATATTAGTTAAAAATTAAAAAATGAAACTTGAAAGTTGATTGAATAGAAAGTGTTAGATAAAATTAACCTAGAACTATATCGTCCTGTATATTTATTGCACATGTCACTTATATTTTCATCCCATTCTTTTATTTTTCATCTATATATACTTCATATTTTCTCAAATTTTCAAAACCATATTGTTTGCTGTCCATTTATTACACGTGTCACCTATACATTCTATTTCATCCCCTCCTACTTTTCATTGCCTAGCTACATGACTTGGATTGGGTTGTTTTTAGAGCTATGCTATTCAAATACATAAAATAGTGGTTACACTCTTTTTACCACATCGGTCTTCTCTGCTTTCTCTCTCTACTTATTTTATTGAGCTTCCATTACACAGTGGTAAAAATAGTGTTATCACTATTTTATATATATGTAACATAACTCTTGTTTTTATTGGTGTGTGTTCCACATTTACCATGTGGGAAGAGATTTTACTGTTATTTTGTGTTCGACATAAAAAAAAAATTGTTGTGTTAGTAGGTTGCAACATTTTTTTTTTTTGGTTGAGAAAGATTTAGGGGAAGGGATGTTATTAATTCTAGTTTAAGGAAGAGAAAACTCTTACTCAAAAACATTGTAGGACTTCTTTCATGCTTGAGTTTAATTTATTGGTTATTCCATTTTTTATCCCTTTCTTTTAAATAAGTATCCCTACTCATTGTCTTTTTTAATAATTTAGATTAAATCAATCAACATATGAACTTTTTTTTTATAAAACTATTATAGAAAAGTGATCTTTGTTTAACTAAAGTTCATAATTCATAACTTTATAAAATGATTAATCATTTTATTTTTATATGATTAGCATATTTTTTAATTAAAAATATAATAAAACATTTATGTTTCATATCATCAAATTAATTATCTAATTTTTATGTCTTTATAATTAAAATTACAATAATTCTATTTACTGAAACTGTTTAGGTTAACAAAAAGGAGCTATTTTAATTTAAATTTAAAGAAATTATTAATCATGTCAAATGATAAATTTATTAAAGTGAATCAAGAAAATGTAAGCCATACGCGTAGTACAAGACAAACACTAGCTAGCTATGTTAACATGAATTTTGGTAATATAAATTTCATCCTAAATATTAACATAATTTATGTGAAATATCTGCTTTTCCTAGATATCATAATTAATTTTTAGAAGAGAGTGTGACATTATTTGTCACATTATTTTTAATACACCCTTATAATTAGTTAAAATTTATAGGATCCTACTATATATGTAGATTTCACTCTTAATATTAGTGAAAAACATATAAATTTTAGTAAATAATAATAGAAAATTAATATGTTTAAAATGGTGTATTAAAGAATGTGTTGCCAATTTTTTAGACTTGCTACAATTTTCTCTTTACTATTACTATATCACTACAGTCTACAGTCTCAACTATAAGCAAAATCTAACTACTTCTACCATATTAAATGTTAGTATCCTCATATAATACCCTTATTTAATTTACATTTCCTTACAAATTAATGATCCATTTTGTAATAAATATAAAGATAGTTTAATAAATGTTGTTCACTTTTTATGTGAATTTGAGACAATTTAATGAGTTTAACTAATCTTAACTAGCATGAATTAGTTAATTTATATATATATATATATATATATATATATATATGATAGAGTTGCAACATTGAGGTTGATTGATGAAGGCAATTTTACCCTAAAAAAAACTAGGGATGATCATGGGTTTGGTAGACCCAATGAACTTGATCAACCCAACCCAATTAAAAAAAGGGTTGGATTGGGTTCCCTATAAAGACGAACCCAATCAGATTGGGTTGGGTATCACATTTTCATGTTTCTAACCCGATCAACCCAACCCAACCCAATCATTAATAAAAAATAAATTTTACTCCCTCCATTCTATTTTGACAGTTGTTTAAGGTTACTACACACAAATTAAGAACAATAATAAATGACTTAAAAGACATAGTAATCTTACTAAATTACCCTTATTAATTTACTACACACTTTTTTCATTTTACCTAAATATATTAATGAGTAGTGTGGTGCACAATTTTTTAAGTTTATTTTCCCATAAAAGTGGGAGGGTAAAAATAGAAAACTAACATTAATACTCACATAGAAACTAGAGAACGACTCACATTATGAAAAAAAATTTATTTTCCTAAAACGACTATCAATATGAAATGGAGGGAGTATATTTTTTTGTACCAATAAGTTACACATTTTAATATTTAATATTGTATAAACTGATTTCCCTATCATCAAATTATAGACCACCTAGCATGTGGATCAGCTGGTAAGGGGCTAGCTGTTCCAGCTTAACCAGTGGTCTCGAGTTCGAGTTTTGAGTATGCAGCTATGTTAAATACTCGGAGGCCGGATAGCTTTGCCGCCCATAGAGGTCCTACTCAGCTCGAATAAGATTATTTCCCATGGAGGATACATGTGGTCTTGCACAAAAAAAAATATAGGTTTTTATTTTTATCATACTTATAATGACAACTTATATTTTTCATTTAAAGTATTTTTCATTTTTTTATTTTATGTACAAACACAAACATTTTAAAATGTTAGACTCAATTGACCCAACCCAACTCAATGGGTTGGGTACGTCCCTAAAAATAAAAAATTATTTTATGTACAAACATAAGCATTTTAAAATGTAGGACTCAATTGATCCAACCCAATGGATTAGGTACATCTCTAAAAATAAAAAAACTCAACCTAATTTAACGCGATATCTCTTTATTGAGTTGAGTACATCAGTGCTTTAAACCCAACCAAGCTCAACCCATGTCATCCCAAAAAAAAAAGAGACAAAGATAAAGGCAATGGAATGGTATGGTATGCATGTCGGGACTTAATGTTTGCAACGCTTTTCACGGGAAACCACATGTTCATTGTCTTGCTTGTGGCCGCTTTGTTTTTTCTTGGATCTAACAACGACACTCATTTATAAGTTGGGGATGTCCTTTTTAAAATAAATAAATTAAACGAGTGAAGTACTCACCGATTCTTATGAGATTAATTATTCATACAATAATAAATATATAACACACTTTTTCTATTTATATCTCTTTATCACATCACATATCACATGCTATATTTTTCTATCTTTTTTTTCCTTATTTCTCTTTGTCTACCTTGGTTTTATTGTTCAATGTTGTAAAAATTTCATTTCCCGTTCCTTATTACTCCAAATTTGGATTAATACATTTATCTTTTAAAAAAGTATAACATTCTAAATATATTTTTACTTAAAGATCACTATATTTTAGGGATATTAATTGTCACATGGTGAAAAACTCTAAAAGTCAGTTTCTAAAAGTGTAATTGAACATGTGGGTAAAATTTTATTAATTATTTACATTGATCAATATATGAGGAATTAAAAAGAGCTAAACATTAATGAAGGACAATTGTGAAAAAAATAAAAAATAATTTATTCATCTAAAAAACTGCAAGGGCGTATATTAAGGGACAATCAATTCTTCTATAAAGAGTCTTATAATTAGAGATGGAGGGAGTATGTCATTACACTTGATTTAAATTATTACTGAATAAGTGAAAATATTAATACACTAATAACTTGTAGAATTTTCAAAAATCAATATAAAAATATAATTTTTTTAATTTTTCATATATCTTCATTCATAAAGAAAAAAAAGTGAGGAACCAATTTGCTAGTTTACTAAAAAAAATTGTAAATTTGCACTTGTAAACATTCGGAATAATCTAAAGTATCTTTTAAAACATAATACACTAAAGAGAGAATTTTGTCTATAAACACTCAACTTTCCCTTCCCTTTCAATTAATGTTTTAAAATATATTCCTTTTCAAACCTATCCACCATTTTAAAAATTAAAAAAATAATACCACATCCGGTCCTATTTACAGGAGACGAAAATGTGTTTTTCCTTGGTTTTAAATATAAGAAACATAGTGGTACTATTTTGAATTATATTAATTATGAAGTACCTTTTATACTCTCAATTTATTATCCACTACTCACATATTTTTCATGATAATGGATGCATTACACAACTATTGGAGCATGAGTTACTATATTCTAATTATGATTTTAATTATGAGTAATTTTATCACTATTTTAATTATTTAATATTAAGAATATTTATGGAATAAAAATTATAATTATAGTATTATTAATTACAATTAACTGATTTCAAGGCATTTTCTTGATATTGATAATTTAGTCCTATGTATACTTGTAACTGTTAATTAATAAGATAGGATTATTTTTTATTTCTAGTTTGGTGTAGACTAAGAATTTGCTAGAAACAATAAAGGAACAAGTTTTTTAATACGTTTCAAATTGTAGGAGTGTCTATAGTAAAAACGTGCATGGAGTGTCCAAGTTCAATGAAACATTGTGGCACTGATCCAGCTACGTTACGTACCCCATTGTTAATTGTTATTGTAAAGCTTTTGATGATTGATGATGGCTTGCTGCTAATGTTCCAAAAGCATGACAGACATCTTATCAACAATGTGGACATTTGCAGATTAAAAAATAAATTGAAAATTTTGAAACATTCCATATTTGACACAATTTAGTCAAATAAATGTTTGAAATCTAGCTCCAATTTATATATATTGTTTCAAAATAATTATATATTTGCTTATTTATTATCACAACCTCACCAATTATTATTTTTTTATCAATAATTGTAATATAACAGTACCCTTTTTAAGAAAAATATCAAAGGCAAAGTAATTATTTATGATCCGTGACAACGAAGCATCTGATCTATGTTTGGCATTTGCATGTGAAATTATTGTTATGCAAAGATCTACTTTAACTGATAGGTACTGTAGAACGAATATCTGTTTCAGAGGAAGTGGAGAATCGTCAACGTATTCAAATAAAAGATTGAAAACATATGAAAATTTAATGAAATTAACTAGCACATTATCTGAAACCATTTATGATGAGGCCAACTCAACTAGTGTAAATATGTCCACATTCAATCGTAATCTCGTGAAGGATAGCGATTTTTTTTAAAAAAAAAAATATCTTTCATTGGATATTTTATCTCAATTTATATTAACAATTTGATCTTTCAGACCAGAAGATCTTAATTAAGCATAATCCATCCTCTCTGGAATAATAACTACAAGATTTGAATTATGACAATTTACTGTTAGTGTGACTTTATCACTTGAAATTATATTAAGATTATGTTAAGATCATGCACAATATATTCTTAATGAACAACTAGAAATTATTTTAAAAATTCCGGGGTAATATATATGATTTCTGGTGAAATATATATATCTGGCACATAGTTTCACCAGATCGATGACATAATTACTACACATTATAGACTTGTCATGGACCTGAAGCAATAGCCAATACCATGTCTGGCAAAGACAAGGTTTTGAAACACTACTGCTCACAGGAAAACCACATGTTCATTGTCCTGGTTATGGTTGCTTTGTTTTTTTTTCTTGGATCTAACAATAACACTCGGTGACATTGTTGGGGGGAGTCCTTTTTCTAATAATTAATGGAGGGAACTTATTACGTTTGATTTAGATTTTTATTGAAAATATTAATATAATACTATAGTAACTTGTAAATTTTTCAAAATTAAAAATGCAAATATTATAATTCTTATTTTTTTATTTTTCTTTCATAAAGAAAAAAAATTGTCAAGTTGCACACATAAATAAAATAATTGGAATATTCTAAAGTATCTTTGAACAAAATATAATAAAAAGAACAGTTTGTCTATAATCATTCTACCTTTTGTTCTTTTCTTAATTGATGTTTTAGAAAAATATTTTTTATTCTAATTTCATTTTAAAAATTAAATATAATATTAATTACTATGAAGAATATGTTGAGTTTCTTATACTAAAAGTAAAAAATATTTATTTTACTAGAAAACAAAAAATGTCATTTTTAAAGTAATTGAAAGTATTTAATTAAATGTTTAAATATTTTTAATAGTTCGTTAAATTTTCTTTATTTAATATTTTTAAGACATTTTCGTTACTAAAACTTACTAACTTATCAATTATATTTTTATTTTTAATTAAATAATTAATTTAAGAGAGATAGTTAAAGAGATAAAGAGTATGTTAAAAAAAATTAAAACTAATTTTAATACAAATAAGAATATTAATTGTATTTTTTAATGCTTAAGTGAGCACTCACTTCTCCCCTATACAATTTCACTCGACACTTATAAATAAATCTAAGTAGAGAAGGTCCATGTATGCAATATGCACTCTTTAAATAAAAATTGTGAAATTTAACACAAATAATCAAGATGATGCACACATATAATCCAACAGTTGGATTACTAAAAATCATATTCGATTTAAAGTTATCAATGGTGTAATATTTGGTGTAATTCAACACGGATGTAAGTTGAACCCTCCTCATATATATACATATATTAAACAATAATTAATTTAAATTGGAAATTTAATTTATTTATAGATATCAAAGATTAATTAGATTAAATTAAAAATATGTATGCTAATATAGAGAATAAATAACAATTTAAATTCCAATAACTTCAAAATGAGGTTTCAAATTGTGGAATGGGATATTGATGAAAATTTGAAATAAAATAGGATAGAGTTTAATTAACTTTGAAAATAATAGCATAATTATTACAACAATTTGAATTTGAGTCAAAATATAACAATATCAAAATCCAAAATCCTCCAAAAATGGAATTTGTAAAATCAATTAAATTAAATTTTTGAAATATATTAGTTCTAAAATTTCATTAAAATGAGGATTGGATTAAAAGTAAAAAAATAACACTAAAAATGTGAATTAAAATAAAATGTAAACCATGTGAAGTGTTTTAGATAACAATGATTTGTGACTAAGTCATGAGTAGGACTACCCTTGATAATAAGAGATACATGTGATTAACACCTAAAAAGATAATCATGAATTAAATATGAAGAGGGTTCAAATTACACTAGTGTAAGTTACGTCAAGTATTACATCGCTGAATAACTTTTTAATAGATCACCGTATTAAGTAATGTACCATTGTCATACGTATAAAATTTTACTTTAATTCGAAATTATTTGATATGTCATCGAGATGTCTCAAGATTAACGTTATATATACATTTAAAATATATGAAAAACTCAACCATTTGATTATCAAGTTATTAGTTTCAAAATTTTATGAAGTTTGACACAAATAATCATGATGATGAATAAACATAATTCAACGGTTGGATTACTAAAAAACACATTCGATTTGTAGTTATTAGCGGTGTAATACTTGATGTAACTTACACTGGTGTATTTTGGACCCTCCTCATTAAATAATAATATTTTAAGGATCAAGTATAAAATTAAAATATTTTAAATTTTAAATAAGAATCTTCAAATGATTAGAAGAATGTTATATGAAAATTATCAATATATTTTTAATCAATATGTTATAATTTTTAAAAAAAATCTAAAGGATAAGAAAAAATTCAAGATATGTGAATAACTTCAGATAAGAAAAATTTAAATTTTTATAATAATAAGTAATAACTAACGATAAATTACACTGTTTTTTATTAAAATAAAAACATTTTTTTGGATTAGAAATAAAACAAAAATTGAATACTTAAATTTAACATGTATAGTATAATAGTATAATATTAAAAGTGGATAGTAAGTAGTAGAAGTAGACACTAGACAACAAGTTAACAACTCTATCACTCAACGAGTGAGGATTCTCCTTTAATTTATTGTTTGAATAAGGACAAGAATATATATATCAAAATTATCTCATGTTTAAAGTTGAACACTCAAATTTATTATTAAAAATGAGGCCGTAATTATTTATGATCACCACCTATAACTAGAAACAAAATTGGGGGGCCATGCCAGCATGAGCAATGGCGATCTATTATTAGCCAATAATGTACGGCTAAGATTTTGTTAGGAACCCACAGCGTCAAAGACAAAGTACACATACAATACCCAACAACAATTAGAGATTAATTATTCATACAACGAAAAAACATAGAACAATTTATACAACATACCTTTTTTTTCTATCTCTCTCGATCACATCACCTATCACATTCTACATTTTATTTTTTCTTTTAGGGAAATTCTAGGGTACCCTCTCGTGAGAGAGGGTTTTGGTACCTTCTTTGATCATTTAATCAATTTCTCTCAACTTTCTTAAATGATCTTAGTATTTTTATACTTATAGGACAATATTTAACTATTAGAATTTGTATTTTTAATTTTTGAAAAGACTTTTTGACCCTCTATAACTATTATCATGTATTTTTTATTGTATTCTCCCATTTTTTCACATTCTCATTTGCAATACACATTATCTCATTTAAAATCTATTTTATGTCTTCAAAATAATTTAGGACATAGTACACGACTTGTTCCTACGTAATTTGGGCCTATTCAATAAAAAAAATACAAAAAAGTACCAAAACCCTCTCTAATTTGAGGATACCAAATTGCGACCCATTCTTTTATCTCTTTATTTCTCTTGGTTGTAAAGGTTGTTTGTTGTAAATATAACATTTCTCCAACAATTAACTGTTAAAGCCTCTTTCTGTTCTGTCTCGTCGTGAATGTTCACGTTTTCTGTTCAGAATTCAGAATTCAGAATCAGATAGATAGAAAGTCAAGTGAGTGAGTGATAGATAGAAAAAAAAAAGTATATAAGAAGAAGTAAGAATCCTCAGTGATTTGAGTGAGTGTCTGTGCAGAGAGACCAAAGTACGTAGCCACCTGTTTCTTTTCTCTGTCTTTCTTTTTTCCTTTTGTTTTTTCTTAACAAAAAGTGAAAAAAAAAGAAAGATTAAACGGTGCTGTTCATGTTCATGTCATGTAGTCTCTGATTCTTAAGCTTTTGGTTTTGTTCTGTTTTGTGTTTTTTAGTTCTTTATAACCAAAACATGCAGAGTAGTAAAAGTGATACTTGGAAGTTGGAACATTCCTCACAGAAAATCTGCCAAAATTCATGAACACAGCATATCTATAAGAAAAGCTTTCAATTTCGACGCATTTGTGTCTTCACACCCTCATGAAGTTTCTATTTTAGTTCAAATGGAGAATTAAGATTAGGATACACGTTAATCCAGACCCAGATTTTCAACTCCCAAAATTAGCTTTTGAGAAATTTTACCTGTGTTGTGTTTTGTAATTCTGGGTCATTTTGTGAAGGTGAAATTGCTGAAGAGATAGTGGGGTGTGATAGATAAAGCTTGAAGGAAGATGAATAACTCTGTTTCAGATAACAGTTTTATTATTGAGAGTGATGAAGAAGATGAGGAGAAGGATTTGAACAAAGGTGAAGTTGATGGTAACGATTCTGATTCTTCCAATTACTCAAATGAAAACCCGCCACAGAGGAAACCCAGTTCTTACAACATCTCATGGCCACAGAGTTACAGGTCAATTTCTTCTTCTGCCCCTTGTTTCAATTCCACTGGATTTGTGAAATTTCTTGTTTCTTGCTTCTGTGCGTGCACTCCACGCGCCTGTTACTTCATGTGCCCTTTTTTGCTTTTGTTTCTTGGAGTGTCCAGGGAATCCTCTGAGTTCTGGAGATATGGTTAATTGTCCTTTTCTTTTCTTCACTTTTTATTATAATCCTTGGAAAGTGATTTTACTTTTTGGGTGAAAGTAAAATTCCCCATGAACTTTTCTGATTATTTTCAGTTTCAGCTAATGAAGAAAACAGAATATTCTTCTTTTGTTTTGACATAGTGAATAAGCTAAGCCAGAAAAAAAAAAAGTTTGAAAATTTCACCAACCTTGCCATTAGTGTCTCTCCTCAATCAAGCACTTATGTGTTCTTGTTATTGATGTTTCAGGCAATCTATTGATCTATACAGTAGTGTCCCATCACCAAATATTGGATTTCTGGGCACTCCCTCATTGTCAAGATTAAGCAGTTCTTTCCTCTCTACATCTCTAACAAGGAGGCACACTCCTGAAACACTTCCTTCAGTGACAAAACCTCTCATACAGCCTACAGAAGATGAGCAGCAACAGAGACGTAGCTCTCATGCCTTGCTTCCACCTTCTAGGAGGTCTTCTTTGCTTAAAAAGGATTCCATTTCCAAGATTTCTCATGAAGTTCCTACTCGTCACTGCTCTTATGGACAGGCTGTGCTTAATGGTAAGTCTCTGTTTCGTTTACACTTGAGTAGAATTGATTTTGTAATCAATAGGTTATAAATGAATGATGCATGCTTTACGAAACACATTGAACGGAAGTAATTTAAAACAATTCTGTGGAATTGATTCTGCACTGTGCCTAACTGCTAAGCTAACAAGCACTAAGTACTTGAACCCTGACATGCTGATTGGAGAATATGTATATTTATGCACTGACATGCATACCTTGTTCTAATTTTGGATTTTGCAGGCATAAATGTTCTTTGTGGAGTAGGAATCCTTTCTACCCCTTATGCTGCCAAAGAAGGTGGATGGATTGGGCTCTCTATCTTGTTCATTTTTGGGATTATTTCCTTCTATACTGGATTGCTCTTGCGTACCTGCTTGGACAGTGAACCTGGTCTTGAGACATACCCTGACATTGGCCAAGCTGCTTTTGGTACTACTGGACGTATTTTCATTTCAGTAAGTCTTCATGCTGATCTCTACTCTTAATTGAGTTTTTGTCTTTGTGGGGTAGTGTCTAATCTCTTTCTTTTGCTTTCTCCTTTTTGTGGATGCAGATAGTATTGTATGTGGAGTTATATGTAAGTATAACTTCCTTCACTCAGTTAGTATTCTGTTTGGAGTCTCATTCATTGTAATTTGTTAGATCTAACAAATTTTGATAATAAATTGTCTTTAGACTCTTTACTGATCCAAGATGCTTTATTGCTTTATGGACTGTTCTGGTATCAAGTGGGAGATAGTGATCACTGATACCTTTGCCTATGTTTCACTCTTAAATCTTGAACTTGTGAAAATTGGAATAAAGTATTAATGTTTCAGTTTTCAGATACCTTTTACCATGTGTTTGTGTTCATTCATGTTGTTAATCTGATACTTACCATCAGTTCTTTGTTTTTAATTTTATAGCAATTAATTTGCCTACTAAATATTCCTTGATGCAGGGTTGTTGCATTGAATATATAATTTTGGAGGGTGACAACCTCTCTACCTTATTCCCTAATGCATACTTAAATTTGGGTGGAATTGAATTGAATTCACAAACTCTGTTTGCTGTGATTGCCACCTTGGCTGTTCTTCCTACTGTTATGCTCCGTGACCTAAGCGTTCTCAGTTACATCTCAGGTAAGACTTATTTTTAGGCAAGTAATCATTAATTATCCATTCTCTCATAAAAATTAAACCTTGGTCTCATTTACCTTTGGGAATTTTCAGAACAATTAATTCCAAATATTCTGAAATTTTCTGTCAATATTAAAGGAAATGACAGAAAATATGTTTTGGTTTTTGGTAGAGCACAATTGTGGTATTTGATCCATGTGGCAAACCCCTCCTATTGGGATAAGACTAGGTTGTTGTTGTTAAAGGAAACCATAATTGGTTAAATTGGTTATAATATAATGTGCCAAGTTATTAACTGTATATAATATATGTAGCTTTTCAAATTTCATTTCCCTAGTCATTGTCATTCAAATTTATTTATTCATTGCTCATGAATTTATCCTGTGGTCACATATTACAGTGTTAATATTATTATTATTATCTGAGCTTATTATAACCATTTGCCATATTTGTTATAGCTGGTGGAGTTGTTGCATCAGTTTTGGTGATTATCTGCTTGTTCTGGGTTGGCATAGAAGATGTTGGCTTTCATAGCAAAGGGACAACACTCAACCTTGCAACTTTTCCTGTTGCCCTGGGTCTTTATGGTTACTGTTACTCAGGACATGCTGTGTTCCCAAACATTTATACTTCCATGGCAAATCCAAACCAATTCCCTGCAGTGCTCTTAGCATGGTAAACCAAGGATAATGTTTTAGCCATAGTCTATAATGTTGCAATATGATTTTTATTTTCTAATCTATCTAATACTATGTGTGGTTTTTCTTTTCCTCTCAGTTTTGGAATTTGTACCTTGCTGTATGCTGGGGGTGCTGTTATGGGATACAAAATGTTTGGAGAAGCTGTACTCTCTCAGTTCACTCTTAACCTGCCCCAAGAGTTGGTAGCATCCAAGATTGCTGTTTGGACTACGGTATACCCATTCTACATTCCATTGCAGGTCTTTTCTTATTAGATTATACTATAACATATCAGGTTTGATTAGTTTTTCCTTTTGTATTTTTTCTTTTCTTCATGAAAATTGATGTCAGAGATAAGAACCTAATAGTTCTTGACATGATATTTGAACCTCTTTGACCATTGTCCAAGTGGTTACAAGTTCAATTTTTGATGCCTCCATTTCACAATAAAAAATTAATTTAAGGCATAAAGTTAGGTGAGCTTGTGATTTGTCCATGTTTGAGACCTAATGAGCTTTTGTGTGAAGTGTGTTGGAGATGAAAATCATTCCTAAGCCTGGTCATGGATATTTTACAAGACACGAATCCAGTATAGCCTCTTCAAATGGAGTAGTTCCAAGCTGTGAGTATGAAGATTAATTGGTCAATATTCACACTTGGATCAGGGAAGCTGATAATAGTATTAAGGATATTGCAGTTAACAGCCCTACTGTTACATGGTGGCACTTCAAGTTGATACTTTAATTTCTTTATGGTTTTTTTTTAAAGTTGGTGAAGATGTGATGTATCATTGTATTGTAAGTTAAGCACCAATCTAGTTACAAGTGGGGCAAGCCACTAGATTGGGCCAGTAGTGAGGGATTTGGAAGTCTGCTTGGGGTCATAGGTTTAAACCTCATTGTCACTGTGAGAATAAAAAGAGTTACAAGTGGGGCATTTACTATATGACTAGTAAGTTGGCCATATGGTGGAAAGATTAGCAATATAATAATGTCCCCCCAGGGAGTCTCAAAATGACTAGTTTTCTTTCTTTTTTAAAAACCTTTTTTTGGGGTGGGTTTGGGAGAAGAGCTTAGTTATTTTTGGTTCAATTATTACTCTCATATTTAGTTTAACTCAATATCAGCATAGTATTAATATCCCATTAACCATATAAATTGCTGACACTATTGTCTGTGACTTTTATTTTTGCAGGTTGTTAATCCATTTACCAAATATCCTTTATATGTGCCATGTGAATACACATGTGCATGCATATCTTACATGCCATGGAAAAATTCATGCAATTATTTATAATCATAAGACTTTCTGCCTGGTTTCTTTTTTTTCCCCATGATTACAATCTCCACTCTCAAACCTTACACTTCAATTCAATAAAACATCCTAACAAGGCTTTCAAATTACAATGTCATTTCTATTGCATTGCATTCTCTTCATAGAGTGTTCTTACACTGAAAATGAAGTGAGATTGTTTTTCTTAATTCGCATCACGTATGCATTGACTATATCTCCAGTGGCAATGAGTCTGGAGGAGTTGATACCATCAAACCATGCCAAGTCTTACCTATATGCCATCCTCATC
Source organism: Sesbania bispinosa (assembly GCA_026901365.1). NCBI lineage: Eukaryota > Viridiplantae > Streptophyta > Magnoliopsida > Fabales > Fabaceae > Sesbania > Sesbania bispinosa. Next base: position 730,884 of record QLOH01000244.1, read on the forward strand.
AGAACAGGACTGGTAGTTTCTACACTGCTTATTGGTCTCTCAGTTCCCTTTTTGGTGAGTCTTTTTACTTCCTCTCCTCATGTGCTTCTTGATTGTTTATAAATTTCACTTCCAAGTGTATTGTTTCTTCAATATCATTTCTTTAAACTAAATAAAGTGAGAAATGTGATTAAGATAATTATTTGCATTACTTTCTTACTTCAGATAGTCATTGCACTATGACATAGTTGAGCAATGTTATATCAATAGCATATCTAATTTTTTTGCAGGTCTGGTGATGTCATTGATTGGATCATTACTTACAATGCTTGTTGTAAGTTCCCTTCAGTTTATCTATTTTTGCTCCTAGAGTTAGTAACCATAACATTTTATTAATCAAAATCATGCTTGATGACAGACTTTGATACTACCCTGTGTTTGTTTCCTAAAAATCTTGCGGGGCAAAGTCACACGATTGCAGGTATGAATATGATGATTGCACTCTTGATAATACTACTCAATGCATATCATAAATTTATTCTTGTTTTTTTCATTTTGCATTTGGATCCTGCACTTAAAAAGAGTTGATAAATATTGATGAGAAAAATAAACTCCTTAAGGACTTTATAGAATACAACGTGTATAAAAAATTCACTCCTTTGATTTTGTCATTAGTGGTTACCACTTGCACTTTACTTTACTCTGCATTTTAGATGATCCCTTTCATACTAGCTTTCCACAGTAGAAGAGCTAGAACAAGAAACAACTATGTAATGTGACACAGTGACAGTATTGATCAGCAACTTAGCATGACTGAATGAATGTGAACACTTTACCTCATCTGAATTCGGTGAACTACTCAAAGGCTTCATGAACAAACCATTTTGATATTAATACAACTCAAAGAATGCAAATGAGAAGGGATTTTGATTAGAAACATAACTTATGGAAGAAGTTGATTTCATTTTACCTTCTCGATTCATTCTATTTTTTTTTTCTTCTAAAAGTTCTTTTACATAAGTTTATCCAAACTTGTCATATATTGTTGGATATTAACATAGCTTAAAACAGGAAACCCTTGTATTATATAGCAATGCTAGAAGAAATGTCATTAGATATTTTGTGACTCCACTAATTCATTTCAAAAATTACTTTTATAGTTACTGATAAACTATAGTGTGACTCTGCTTTTGTTTTATATGTCTACAGACAGCACTTTGCATTACAATAATTACAGTAGGTGTTGTATGTTCTACCATTGGAACATACTCAGCCCTCGCCGAGATTGTGAAGAGTTTGAATGGATGAAGTTTTGTGGCCTAAACCGTGCAAGTTGAGATATGTTTGCTACTATCTAGACTTTCCAATTATATTATATTCTATCTATTTTGATTGTTCATCCCCAATTTTGAGTCAAAATTTCTCTTGCTGTGGCTTCCCCATTTTGTTACTATTATTTGTGGTTATTCCAGTTGTCATAGAAAGTTTTGCTCAGGTTTGAAGTACTGACAATGGTAAATTACCATATAGATTCTGGCAGAGAAACACTTTTAAGAGTTTGAAACTTTGTAAGGAGCGATTAAATTAATTTGTTTAAGAGATTTTGTTTCTTTTCTTTTTTTAAGTTGAAAATGTCTGGTACAATTGTTGGTGATATAAAAGATTCCCATGACAATTTAATGCAGCAACATGGTAAGTGCTCCAAGGTAAATGAACAATGGACTTTCTTCATGAGTTATGGAGAATAAAGGCTTGGTTGAATGAGTGGTTGCACTAGTGAAGCTAGTTATAACACATCAATTTCACTAACAAAAAGTCTTTCATCTCACTTAGGGTTGTTCGGAGTGGTTGCGAGTTTTCAATTTTTTATTTTTAAAATTTTTTAATTAAGTTTTTACAACTCAAAACCAAAAATTGAAAACCACTTTTTGTGGTTTTCAAAATGTCTGTTTTGAAAATCACAAAAACAAGTTTTCAATTGTTGGTTTTGAATTGTAAAAACTTGATTTAAAATTTTTAAAAACTAAAAACTCGCAACCACCCCGAACGGCCCTTACTAATCATAAATTTTCAACACTTTGGATTTTAATTAATAATGTTTTTCAATTTCCCTCCACAATTGTGCCATTTAAGCAATGTGCTTACCCTCACCCGGAGTGACAACACTCACTTCTTGTTGAATGTGGGGTTTTTGTATAATAGTGTGTTTGGTTTACATCGAGTAGAAGCTACTAGCGTTTGTCCAAATCCACGTTTGAAATGTAATTTTGGTGTAAAAGATCACACTTAAGTTTGGACCTCTCAACGCAACTATTTGTAGCATTACAAACGTGATTTTATCACGTTCTAACGTTAAACCGAACACACACAAATCCTCTTGTTGAGATGGCATTCATCAATGCTGAATTTATATTATCATTTGATTTTGGAAATCAAATAATATTGAAAAAGTTTTTCTTTCTTTTCTGTACAAGTTTCCAATAGGCTATATCATAGAATCCAAGTTAGTTTATTAATATTTGTATAGTCCTCGATTTACTTGAGTGATTTTCATATAACAAGTCAGAACTGCTTGCCTTCGCTATGTAAGGTGTGACTAACTAACTCTAGCGTAGGGTTACATTCATTCCTTTTTGCCTTTTGGCACATGTTTGGGTTTGTGTTGAAAATAGTACAACTAACACGTCATTTTTCTAACATATGTTATAGTTACTTCAAGGGTAATGTGAATTTGGAACGCAGAAAAATGTCGAATCAAACAATTTTAAAATCGTCCAAAAAAAAACTTCAATAAATAATATTATTATAAAAAAACAAATTAAAACATGTTAAAAGATTAATTAATCAAATTCAACCTAAAAAGTTAAAATCCAGCTATATTAACTTCCAACAAATGAAAATTACTTATGAAGACGTTGATACTTTGCTTTGTTGATCAAATCAATCTTTGCATTGTAAATTAAAAAATATATATATATTTATGTCTAATAATGTGTTGTCGTATTATGTATTTTAATATTCATTAAAAATATAACAACAAATCTTAAATATTTATATTAAACTTTTTTTTACATTGACAGTGTATATTCATTAAATTCATAGAGATAAAGATATGCATGTTTGAATCTTTGAAAATAATTTCAATTTTTAGAAACTAATATGCCTTTTTTTTATCTTAGAAGAACAATTTTTGCAACTGATATATTCATATATTTTATTGTTCTAAATCTCTTATAACATAAGATGGCATTAAACGTCTAAAATTGGGTCTTTTAAATTCATTAAACTAATTTATTAAAAATATTATAATTTTATTTAAAAGTTATCTTTTAGGCTTTTAAAAATACAAATTACCTATTAAATTATCTTAACATAATTTTGTTTCATATTTTTTCATTTAATAATAAAATAATTATCTTAATCTTTTTGATATTTTATTAATAAGTATTAAAATTTATGATAATTAGTATTTAAGTAACTTTAACTCATTTCAACATTTATAAAATTAAATAATACGTAATATTTTAGCCACTTGTGTAATGTATAGGATAATATTACTATTTTATTGACAATTCTAAAATAACTACAAAAATAAAATATAAAAGATATATTTTAAATTTTAATAAAAAATATCAAAGAATGAGAAGATTGTCATTAAAAAATTATCAATGTATTTTTTAATTAAATAATTTAAAACTTAAAAACAAAATCTAAAGGATAAAGAAATTTTTTAATTTTTGTAATAAGAAATTTTAATTTATTAATTGATTATTTTATTATAATTTAAAATAGAAAATCCGCTTAAATAACAATGAATAAGGAGAAATTTAAACTTTTGTAATTATAAGAGACTTTTTAAATTTTATAATTTTTTGAAATAAAATTAAAAAGGGAGTTTCTTCGGTAAGAGAGTGATTATGAGAGTTCCGTTAGGATTCAAATTTAATATATACATAGCAGATAACTTGATGAAATATAAATTTTAATTAAAATTAATAAAATATGAAAAACTAACTAATAAAATTAATAAAATATTATTTAATAATCATAAGACAGTGATAAGATGAAAGAGTTAACCTTTTAAAGAAAATATTTTACTCATAATACTAATTTCTTTTGATTTTTTAAAATATCTATAACTAAAAAAAATTGAGAGCCTAAAATAATAAAATATTTTTGGGCATAAAATAATGTCTTTACCATCCTTATCGTTTAGCCGGCCATGGATAACATGAACCAAGAAGCAATTATAACCATGAAATGGAGTGGGATAGAAATCAATGTTGAACTTCTCCATGAGGACGTGAAAATATTTCTTGAGATTTGATCCAAATTTCATAATGTGTATTTGTGTACACGTTCCATTCAGATTTGTGCACACGTTTCAAAATAAATTTACCGAGAAATAAAAAAATGTTACTTTCATTTGAACATATAGGTAAATTTAAAACTCACCTAATGTAAGAACAAATAAGCTAATACACAACATCTTCATCGCCTAAGTGATACCTACTTAACATTTATCGTGCCGCCCAAAAAGAATTAAGCCACTTATCATCACCTCCTATCCATTTTGCTTAACAATGGATTTTGAGTGTACAAGTAATTAATTTTTTATTAAGAAATTGCACTTCATTTCACTCATCAAATAAAACCAATTTGGATTTGTTGTAATTGACTGCACTACAGTCAACAAATCCAAGTCGTCTGATGGAGATTGGACAGCCCAGAGGCCGAGACATTTGCTGATTGTAGTTTGCAGGAAAAAGTGACGGTCTTTGGGTCGTCCAACCTCCATCGGACGATTTGAATTTGCTAACTGCAGTGACTGCAAAAAAAAAGGCAATTGTGCAGGGAATCGGGTCCTAAATAAAACTTAAAGATGAAGAATGGTTGGATTCCATTAACGTTACTAGTCTTTCTTTAATAGGTCAATTACTTGTTGGTATCACTGTGACTCATGGCTAAAACTTGTAAAAGACTTTAATCTTTGAATCACATAACATCCCGTGTTTCTAAATGTAAATTTCCTACCAAAATTCATAGATGACGAAAATTATATATTTTTTTTAAAAAAGTTTCTAATTGACTAAAGTATATAGAATATTATTTTCATCATTTTTAAGTTTAGACAGAAAAAAGAATTAATAACGCTGGAAGAGTATTCTCGCTGCTCAATGGATTCTACGGAGGGATTCTTTTTGGGTGGTGGGAAATGGAAAATCAATTAATATATGGAAAGATGGCTGGCTCCCCCACCAACCGGGCCACCATATCTGGTCACCTCGATCTTCAATTCTATAGGAGAATTCAGTTTCAACTTTAATAAATTCTGATCTGAATTGCTGGAACACAAGAATTATAAGAAGCATTTTCCTAGATTTTGAGGCTGAACAAATAATCTCCATTCCTCTGCCTCGGGCTAATTTGGAATACAGGCCCTGTTGGGCACATACAAAGAACGGAGGATTCACTGTTAGATCATGCTATCATTTTGCTATGGAACAATTTAATATTGGCATGCCATCTACTAGCACAATTTCTGTTGAGACACAATCCATGTGGAAAAAATTATGGAAAATTGATACACCCCCTAAAAACAGGAACCTCTTGTGGCGCATCTTAAGAGGCTGCATCCCTATCCGATCTCAGCTGGTTCAAAAGGGTAAAATATTGTCCCTATTTGTCCTAGATGTTGTGATGAAGTTGAAACCATTGATCACGCTTTTTTCCAGTGTAAGTGGGTTCGGGAGTTCTGGTTTTTGTCTCCCCTGGGGGTTGAAACTGTATCAATCTTCACATCAAACAACTCACCAATGGATAATGGAATTCGTGTGTCAAGCTAATCCGGATGCAACAAGTATTTTTGCTTCTCTCATTTATGGTATATGGTGTAGCAGGAATAAACTCGTTTTTGAAAATCATGTCATCCCTGCCTAAGACATATTCTCGAAAGCCATGTCCTAAGTATCCCAATTTGCAGCAGCTAGAAGATCACAGGTGTCAAAGTTTCAACTAGAATGCATTACGAATGCTGCACGATGGTCACCACCAGCTTTTGGCCGCTTCAAACTCAATTCGGATGTAACCAGAATCAACGAAAGCCAATGGGGCGTTGGGGCAATTATTCGCGACAATTCTGGAGCAGTTACCTGGAATATTTCATGTGGTCCAGATGTGCAACTTGCAGAGATTTTGGGTCTTAGGCTGGGTTTACAGTTTGCCACAGAAATGAGCTTCCTTTCCCTTGATACAGAATCTGATTGTCCCCCCATCATCAAGGCATTACAGAGTCCTACCTGTGGATCCTCAGCTATGGATATGATTGTTGCAGATTGTAATCTCCTCAAAGGGGAATTTATTTCTTTAGTTTTTAGTCATACTTTAAGAGCAGGTAACAATGCAACACATTTGCTTGCTAAATTTGCTTGTTCTCAACCAGATTGTGTTTGGGTTGAGGAATATCCTGATTGTATTTTTTCAGCTGTATCTTTGGATTTTCCCAGAGATCCTCCTTATTAATGCTCAAATGTCTTTTCCGTAAAAAAAAACTGAGAATGATGGGTTTTGAAAGTGCAACTAATAATTTAGAATTTAATGAGTGCCCCAAGTTGCAATCCTTTCAAGAGGTAATAATAATAAGGGAGTTGCTTTTAGCATCCTCCTTTTTTATATTCAAACCCCCCTCACCCTTCTTTTGATTTTTTTTTCTAAACTACCCTAGTCTTATCACTTTACTCCTTCACCCTCGACTCAACACTCAACCACTATTTTACTCATTTTTACTTGTCTCTTTTCAGAAATTAAATTTCAGAAAATTCCGGATAAAAATGGCTTTTGAAAATTAAGTTCCAGAAATTTCCGTAAGTATATTTTTATAATTTTTTCATTTTTTAGGGACAGAAAAAAACTCCTACAGTTAGAGATGAAGTGATTCTATTTCAGTTAGGTATGACAATCAAATCCGAACTCATGAGTACCATCCCTGCCGAACTTTGATGGGGAAAAATCTGATTTAACTGGGTTTAAGAAAAATCCAAGAAAACCCGGTCAAATCGAGAAAAAAAAAATTGCAAAAGGAGAAGAGGTGTGAATAGGGAAAAAAAAGTGCTAAAATCGACTACGCCAAAGAAAGGAAAAACCCATTAAGAGAGTCCAGGCCCATGGATGCCCCAGGCCCACGCCATCTCTCTCTGCAAAATCCCCTCTCTCAAAATTCTTCCTTTTCGGATTTCGCACAAAAAAGAAAACCAACGATTTTCAGCTTCCTCAAAAACGGCAAGCTCTTTTGTTTATTGAAATCTCTGCAAGTTTTCTTTTATTTTTCCTGAAAAAAATTCGGGATTATTTTTTTTACGTGAATTTTGGTGAAATGCAAAATTAATGTGTTGATTTGCGCGTTAATTTTTGGTAATGATTGTCATGTCTTTTCTCGATAACGGGTTTCTCTATCTTGTGTGGTTTCAGAAAGGATCGGATTTTGGGTTTTGTTTGTATTGATGTGAAGGTTCGGTGTGAGCTGTGGAGTCTAAGGTTTGATCGATTTCCCTTGTAATTGAAATTTCTTTATTGATTTATAGTTTTATACTGTCTTTCCTATCTGTGGGTAAAAGGAAGAAGAAAGAGGATATTATAGGTTGTGTTTGATGTAATTCTGAACCCCTTGTGCCTGTAAGGTGATTTTTTTTTTTTTTTACTTTTGGAGGATATAGTGAAAGAGAAGGAACCATGATTATATATATATATATATATTTTTCTTATGTTTTGTTCGGTTTCCTATAATTTCATGGCAGCCAGAAAGTGGATTAAGGTGTGGGCTTCTTTTTCTTTTTTCCTAATTTTTGTTTTATGTTTGTGCAACTTCAATGGAATATTTTTGGTGGCATTCCCAGGTGACTTCTAGTTTGGAGTTGGAAATGGCCAGTGGGAGTAAGGTGGATGTGCATAGTTTTGATGAGGGTTTGCAGCCTTTACCAAATGGGACTATTGAAGACACCTTGCAGAGTGAGCTGGAAAGGATATTGCAAGAGCAGCGCAATCAGCAGTTTATCAATCGAGAAAGGGATATTTATAGGAGCGGAAGTGCTCCTCCAACAGTAGAAGGATCATTAAGTGCTTTTGGTAGTCTAAGGAACTCTGATTTCGGATTGATCAATAATAGGAGGAGTAACAATGATGGATTTTTGACTGAAGATGAGATTCGATCACATCCTGCCTATCTTTCATATTATTATTCACACGAGAGCATAAATCCTAGGTTACCCCCACCATTGTTGTCAAAAGAAGATCGACGTGTTGCACAAAGGTTTCAAGTTGGCGGGTCTTCTTCAATTGAGGGATTTGGGGACTGGAGGAAGAATGTGGCCACAAATGGGGATAGTTCATCACTATTTTCAATGCAGCCAGGATTTTCTGTGCAACAGGCAGAGAATGATTTGATGGAACTGAGAAAAGCCAGTGGGCGGAATCTCTCTAGGCAGAGTTCACCTCAGTTGGTTGACAGGCACATGGATGGTTTGGCAAGAATGTCAGGAGCTGGTCTTGGTGCGAGGAGGACATGTTTTTCTGACATTCTTCAGGTAATTAATTTATCCTGATGGCATGTGTTGTGTTCTTTATTTCATCCTTATCCTTCAATCTCCAATGTTCACTGTAACCATCCAATAAGATGAAAAAGTTGTTCACTTACATAATTCAAACAAATAAATTGACAGAGCATGTCCTACTAATTTCTTATCCTGTTGTGTTATTTGCATCCTGTTACACTTATTACTGAAGTTAGCATTTTAGCAGGAAGGACTTGATCAACCTGCTTCCTTGTCTAGCAACATGTCTCGTCCAGCAAGTTACACTGCATTTGGTGATATCATGGACTCAACTGGCATTGTTGATCGCGAGTCCTTGGAGGGCTTGCGTTCTTCAGCTTCTACCCCGGGTTTGGTTGGACTTCAGAACCATGGTGTAAATGTTTCTCATAGTTTTGCATCTGCTGTGGGTTCTTCTCTGTCAAGGGTGACAACCCCTGAACCACAGGTTATTGGGAGACCTGTTGGATCTCCTATTCCTCAAATGGGTGGTAAAGCTTTCCCTGTTGAGAAAAGTGGCATTGGCTTGGGTACTCAGAATGGTCACTCTTCCAATTTGACTGACCTTACTGATATGGTATCTTCTTTATCAGGGTTAAATTTGTCAGGTGCCAGAACTTCAGAGCAAGATAGTCTTTTGAAATCTAAGCTACAAATGGAAGTTGATAATCATCCTGATCTTCTGTTAAGTACACCTAGCAATGTTAATTTGCCCCGACATAATGAGCTTGTAACAGACCTTAATGCATTTAGTTCAAATGAGCAAGTCAATCTACTGAAAAAAACTGCTTCTTTTGCTAATCTTCGCTCAAAAGTGCATTCTACTGGAAACCTAACAAGTTTGCCAAGCACAGACTTCACTAGCCATGTTCCTGGTGCATATCTTGTAAACTCAAAATTGAATACTATGTACAATAATCATCTCGATACAGGTCCCCCCCCCCTCTCTCTCTCTCTCTCTGACTCTTCTGTATGAAAGTGTTTTTGTGTGAATTAATTAAGTTTAGTGAAGTATAGCCTTATTAGTTAGATCTAACAGTTCGGTTTTTTGGATTCCAGCTTTGAGGGGTTGCAGAGATGGACAAAGTTTAGATGCACTAGGAAATCAAGTTGGTCCTGATCTTCATTCCACAACTTTGGACCCACGCCTTATCCAATGCTTGCAGCAAAGTTCTGATTACTCAATGCATGGTTTGAGTAGTTCTAGTGATCCTTTTCAGATGAGAAATTTCTCTGATACTTCACATGGAGACTTAGAGGGACTTCGGAAGGCATATCTTGAGACACTTCTTAATCAACAAAAGCAACAGTATGAACTCCCACTTCTGAGAAAATCAGGCCTTCTTAATCAAGGGTTCTTTGGGAGTCAACCATATGGTCTTGGCATTCCATATTCAGGAAAGCAGATTGCAAATTCCTCAGTTCCTTCTCTTGGATCTGGAAATCCATTGTTTGAGAATGAACGTATATCACGCATAAATTCTATGATGAGAAGTTCAATGGGAGGTTCTGGCAGCTCATGGCATGCTGATATGGGCAATAACATGGAGGCAAGATTTGCTTCATCCTTACTGGATGAGTTCAAGAACAACAAGGCCAGACCTTTTGAACTTTCAGATATTGTTGATCATGTGGTTCAATTCAGGTATGAATCCTACACCTCCATTGTTGTTTCTTGTGACATGGCTCTGGAAGTCTGAATTGGTAATCTGTGCCATAATGCAGTACTGATCAGTATGGTAGCCGCTTTATTCAGCAGAAATTAGAAACAGCTTCAGTAGAAGAGAAGACCAAGATATTTCCTGAGATCATTCCTCATGCTCGTGCCTTGATGACTGATGTCTTTGGCAATTATGTTATACAGAAAGTATAATTAGCTTCTTCTACTGAATAGTGAATACTCTCTACTGTCTTGGATGTGCTCTTTTTACTTGGTTATTGATTTTATAATTTCATGTTTGGCACTGCTCTTTTGCAGTTTTTTGAACACGGTACAGAAAGTCAGAGAAAGGAATTAGCCAGCCAACTTACAGGTCACGTTTTACCTCTTAGTCTGCAAATGTATGGTTGCAGAGTGATTCAAAAGGTGCCTTTCAAGCCTTATATTCTCATATTATTCCCTATTCATATGCATTAACTCATGTCTGGCTCTTAAAATCTTATTTCTTCAATTTTGCGATAGGTGTTCCTTTTTTCTCTGTCAGACCTCAGTTATCTGTTTATTGATAAAGATGACCTCTTTTTCACATATGATTTTTTACTCAGTTCTTTTTTACACTGATACATGCTTACATAAATATTAAGTATATATAATGGAGCACTTGAGATATTCTTGTGTATTACCACTTTCTACAGTACTAAGACTTGTTGGTTTTATTCCATACTGTCCTATGGTATCTCATCAAACTTATAAGGTTTAATTATCCTCAGGTCTGTAGTCATTAGGATTTAAAACACGAAGCTCATTTTATTCATATATGGTTTACAACGAATATTGTTAAGTACTTATTGCTATTTTAAGGTTAAACTTCAAAATAACTGACCCCCCTAATGTTTTTATTTTATTTATTATTTGATTTTTAGATCAGCATATAAATGAATACATTATTTCAAATCTCAGCTAAATTTTTTGACAGGCCTTGGAGGTGGTTGATGTGGATCAGCAGAGTCAAATGGTGTCAGAGCTCAATGGTGCAATAATGAAATGTGTACGTGATCAAAATGGAAACCATGTTATTCAGAAGTGTATAGAGTGTGTCCCTCAAGATAGAATTCAGTTCATTGTCTCATCTTTTTATGGTCAAGTTGTGGCACTTTCTACTCATCCTTATGGGTGCAGAGTTATTCAGGTTAGTCCATTGGAGATGGTATTCATCTTCTGCTGAGGCAGTATGAGCTTTATTTCTTTTAGCATTTTAGTTAACAATTTACTTGGATGCTAACAGAGGGTTCTAGAACACTGTGATGATCTAAACACACAACAAATTATCATGGATGAAATCATGCAATCTGTCTGCACTTTAGCACAGGATCAATATGGAAATTATGTTATTCAGGTATGTAACATTCAATAAATTTGTTTTAAATAGATGATAGGAAATGCACATCAGCACTGGTGAAGTACAATTTATGCTTTGACATCCTGCACGTATACCCGTGCTTATGTGTTATATTTTTTATGACTTTGGCGTGTCTCCCATTTTAGACAAGAGCTAAGTTCATATTTGTATTGACAAACAACTTTTTCTACTTATGCCTTACTCTTAGGCTCTTAGTCATTTGTGGGTCATCTTTTGTAAGGAAAGACTGAGGTCTGGAGCAGTGTTCTTATAACAGAATTGTTGGACATATATTATTGACTTATATGAACAAAACACAGCATTTTGAACTGATGTGCATTGTTCATACTCTGTTCATGTGGCTTTTCTTTAGGATCATATCATCTTATGTTGAATTCGGAAGGTTCATATTTCCCAAAATTAAATGAATTGACACTGTTAATTAAGCTAATAATTAGATATTTATTGCACTTATATATTCTGCCACTTGTAACTGTTATTACAATTTCATATTTTCTGAATTAATATGTGGAGTTTAATTACCAAGTTATATAGAATTCATTATGGTCTTGGCCATTATTTACTCGTTAATACTTTTGTAATAATTTGATTCAAGTTTTTGGTTTCATCTTGTTGTACTGATTTTTAGTTGCAATTAACATATTGGATTTTGAGGTGGTTTGCTTTTTTCTTTTGTTAGTTATCACTCATGGTGCATGATTTTTTTCCTTTTTTAAAAAAATAAATGTTGACTACTTATGGATATATGTCCAGTTGATTATGAATGTTTTATCATAGTGTAACTTATCTATGTCCATTTTATTGATATATGTCCTTTTTCTAATTATGAATGTTGTTTACTAATTACTTATATATTTATATACCATACTTCTCTTTTGTAGCATATCCTGGAACATGGTAAATCACATGAACGGACTGCTATTATCAGCAAGCTTGCTGGGCAAATTGTTAAGATGAGCCAGCAAAAATTTGCTTCTAATGTTATCGAGAAGTGCTTGACTTTTGGTAGTCCTGAAGAGCGTCAGATTTTGGTGAATGAAATGCTTGGTAACTCTGATGAGAATGAGCCCTTACAGGTATGGGCCCTTTTCATCTCCTAATGTTCAAAATTGCAGTTTCTGAGGCTGGAGATTTTCTACAACTCAAGTATTTTCATGTCAATTTATTATCAGCTGAGGAGATCAATTTGTAACTTGAATCTGCTCGTGTGCTCATGTTCCTTTCCTAAATGTTTTCCAGATAAATAAAAATAATAAATCTATTAACCTAGATATGGAAAATTTAGCAAATATTATTGTTGTTTCTCCTATGTACATGCCACACATACTTGTCTAAATAATTAGCCCCTTAAATTTATTCATTTATTTTACTCTTGTAATATTTTTAAATTTAATTTTAAGTCGATACCAAAAATAGTTTAAAGATAGAAAAGAAAGAAAACTGCAAGCCTATATTAGCTCCCCCCAAAAGTTCAAGATTAGTCATGAGCAAAGCAGTGGAGAGAAACAATGTTTTCATAACAAGTGTAAGGACATAACCCTTGAAATATGAACATTCCTCACCAATGAAATTTACTTGAGAACTCACTGTCATGGAATGATAACCTCTTTATGCTGTATATCAGCAATTTTTTTAAAAGAAAATGTTGAAATTATTGGGATTTGGTGGAAAGTGGGAGAAATAAAGTGAAATTGGAAATAATATGATATTGATATGAGAGATGAGTTATAAGACAATAACATAAGTGTTTTCTGGGTCTCTTGAGTTATGGTTATTACTTATTTTCTAAGTTTTGTCTGTATAGCCAAAAAAGATGCTTTTAGGAAGAGAAAACTCTTGTGGGGATTCTGATTATTGCTGATGAAAGTTTAACTATCATGTTACATTGTTGTTTCGTACATTATCAAATCAGAGATGCTAGATGAATGATGATATAACATGGAATTTGCAGGCTATGATGAAGGACCCTTTTGGAAATTATGTTGTGCAGAAGGTTCTTGAGACTTGTGATGATCAAAGTCTTGAGTTGATCCTTTCTCGCATCAAGGTTCACTTAAATGCCCTGAAGCGGTATACTTATGGCAAACATATCGTTTCTCGTGTGGAGAAGCTCATAACTACTGGAGGTAAAAAATGCGGAGACTTCTTCCATGTATAAATTTCCATTAATTGTCAACTAATTTTGTTTAGATATCTCATAAGCCCTTCTCATTTGCAGAAAGGCGCATAGGGTTGTTGGCCTAATTTACAACATCCTCAGGCATCCTAATTGAGGTCTTGAGGGCAAACAGTCCTCCTGTCACCGCATAATAAAGGTCTTCCTCTTGTACAGCTAACATGAATGTCAATATCACCAAGTTTCCTCTGCAGAACTTACCTATGTAACGCATTGGAGATGAACAGAGTCAGCTGGGGCCACTTGAATAATTTTTTGTTCCTTACTTTGCTTGGTTTCGTTATTATTACTTGACAAAAGGGAGAGTTAACTTAGGATGTCAAGATAGAGTCATGGCAATATGTATTTATTATGTATGTATGAGGTCCGTTGTCTGTAAAGAAAATAATGGTAAATGATTAATTGCAGTAAACAAAGAGTCAGTAGAACAGGCTCTAAACTTCCATTTTATATATGTAAATAATATGCTGCAACTTTGCAGATCTAATCTCTTTGATTCAAGGACATATATCATAAGTGCAGTTTTCTTTCGTTTATATTATAGTTTAATTGCTCCACATTTGATGGGTAGTTACTTTAAATGAATTACCTACTTGCATGTGTATTTATTCTGGTTGACACCGGTATGCAACCAGCGATATGCATGATACAATCGCTTCATGGCACACATCCCAAAACAATTACACCCATTAGGAATACCTACTCAAAAAATACCTAACCTTGTGTTTTGATGGAATAATTTAAAATTAATAGATTTTATGATAAAGTAGTAAAAGAAAGAATTTTAAATAATAAATAGAAAGAATTTTAAATGATATTGAGAGAAAATTTTAATATTTCTATTTCATATTTAACTTTTTAAATTATTATTTATAATTTTTCTCATACTTATAATTCACTAAATATTTCTTATTATAATTTTAAAAATTTTAAAATTTTCCATTCAACACTCAATAAGCCTATGTTTGGTAGAAAAGAGAGAAATAGAGTAGAAATAGAGGTTGTTTGATATTAGAGAAATATGAGAGAGATAGAAGAGAAATTAATTTTAATAGTTATTTGGATGTGGAGAAATAAGAGGGAGAGATGTATTAGTTTTTTAAAAGACCCAAATGCCCTCAAAAAGTAAGTTTGTTAATTAATAAATTTTTTTTTTTTTAAAAAGTAAAGTAACAAGGGTATTTTAGTATTTTTCTTTTCCATATAACTCACCCTCAATCTCTCCTCAATCTCTTTTCAATTGTGAAGAGAAACTTTTCATGGTGGGTCCCACTACAAAAAACTAAATCTCTCCCTTAACTTTCCCATCACAAGGGTGAGTTAATCAATCTCTTGTATCTCCCTCCCTCTCTTCCCTATTTACTTGGAAACAAACAAAGCGTAAAAGTGAGTTAAGAGAAGTTTGTACTAAAACCTCAATAAAAGTGAGTTAAGAGAAGTTTGTACTTGGTTCTAGCCTGGGAGCAAAATGCCATTACACTACTTAATTTGGTGATTTATGTTGTTCTAAATTATGGTTTTTATTTCCTACTCCATGATCGAATTTTACATTTTTTTGCCCTTTTTTTTTGGTAAATATAGGATGAATTCCACGTATTATCAGAATGCTTAACATGTTTCTAAATTGTGCACTAGTAGTCCTTACTTTCCCCTTGTCAATTACGAGACCGAACAACTAAAAATGGAGCAAATTTACTAATTTAGGATATAACTACTTTTATGGATTGTTCCCTACTATGATTTATGAATATCCCAAAAGAATTGCAGCTTGTAACATTCGTCACAAGTGTTCGTGTACTCAAGTAGAGAATGTGTTATGAAAAAACAAAGCAAGGCAGCTTACTTTTTCTAAAAATAGGGATACATAAAACATATCCTGAAGAATAGATGCTGTACAAGAACTAAGAAAAAACTGTTGATATATACAAAATAATGGAAGTAGAGTTAGTGTTAGCAACAAAACTAAACATTAAAGGGGGCAGAGAAGAGGGAGGGACCAACTGTGGCTCTTAGCACTGGCGGCATCACAAAGGTATAAATATGCAGCGGCAATAAAAGCTCAAATGATTATATCGCCGATCATATTGAGGAACAAATGTTTGAAGAGCAAAAAATATGGACAGATTCCACTGCAATGGACAAGGAGTTGATGCGTGAAATAGTTGCATCCATTTTGCACTGGTCCTAGCCACTAAAATTCCACCATCTCTTCTTTTTCTTTATATAAGATGAAGGTAATTCTGAAAATCAATATCAAATGAACAGAATATACATTAACACTTAAAAAATGAGTCTTATTTTATATTCAAGAGGGGTTTAAACCAATGTTTTAAAAACTGAATCGGTGGTTGAACCGGTGAAGTCACTGGTTCACGGTTCAATGGTTCAACCGTGGTTGAACCGGTATAAATTAAATATATATTTTAAATATTATATAAATTTTTCAATAATAAAATAACATAAAATTATAAGAAATTAAGATATATAAAGTCATAAATTAGTATAAATAACCTTATTATGAGTCTTATAAGACCAAAAAAATTAATAATAATTGGTAAAATAATAGATAGATATCTATGTGTAATCCTTAAACATATGTCTTTATTTATTTTAAAATATTTAAGAAAAAAAAATTTAAAAATAAAAAATTTTAGAAAATGACCGGTTCGACCGGTTTTCTGGTATCGGTTTTCACCGGTTCTGAAGAGCACCAATTTTTAGGGTTCAATGGACCGGTTACCAGGCCGGTCCGGTTTTCAAAAAAATGGTTTAAACCCATTTTTCATACCCCACCTTTAGAAACCAGATAGTGTATCCACACAAGAGGAGTAAATTTTAGCATTTTAATTGTTTGCTAAACAACCTTCAGCTGCATTTCGGTTAATAGGATTCATAGCATAATAATTAGTAAATGGTAATGCGATATATAGTCTGAAAGTTTCAGAGAACATAATAGGAGATTTGATGGAGTGTTATCAAAATTAAACTGGATATGAAAGTACATGAATCATAAACGTCTAAAGTTCAAGAGTTTCATGTTCTCATTTATAGAGTTTATACAGTGTTTGTATAAATACGTTACCTCCTTCTGGATAAATTGGGTTGTAATGCACCTCTGCCCAGAAGCTCAGAAATATCACTGCAGAAGTCACAACTCACAAGTAAGGGCCATATACTTAGCAGTTAGCATGTGGGTAACAAAACTTAAAGGGCCGTTCGGGGTGGTTGCGAGTTTTCAGTTTTTGGTTTTTAAAAATTTTCAATCAAGTTTTACAACTAAAAACCAAAAACTAAAAACCACTTTTTGTGATTTTCAAAATATTCGTTTTGAAAACCACAAAAACAAGTTTTCAATTTTTGATTTTGAGTTGTAAAAACTTGATTGAAAATTTTTAAAAACCAAAAACTGAAAACTCGCAACCACCCCGAAAATACTATTGGTACATGCCACTTGGATTATGCACCATAGATGACAAATTACTATATATAAGCAAGATATTACTATTCATAAATTTGCTCAATAGTGTAACAAATAAAAAACTAAGGGTATTGAATTATCTTCCTGCTACCATCTATCCAGTAAGGCAGTAACATCAAAACATTCATCATTCTCTGCATCTCAGTTCCCCCCTTTCTATTAGTCTGACAGTTCTGACAGCAATGTGCCTTCTGTGTGCACAATTTCCAAATACCATGTATACATTTTGCCATTTTGTATTTACGGATACAGTTCACCATAACTACCACATTTGTCCATTCACCATGCCCATGATAAATTTATATAAAAAAAACATAACAAATACAAATAAAATCTTACCTCTTCCAGACTTCTGCATCTGTGGAAGAATCTCTATGTAACATGTGTCCTTAAAAGACGTAATGACAAAAATTTTGACACCATACTGAAAGGACAGATGAGAAATGACCACATCAGTCATCAAAGTAAATGAGGATTTTACATAAACAAAAATGCAATGATTATCATTCACCATTACAAAACAAGATAAGCTCTTTAAATTCCACCCACAGGATACTCAATTTATCCATGATTTTGACACTATATCTTCAAAACAATAATTTGAAAAGTTTACATTATAAAAATCCTGTACGTAAGTATCATGTTACTGATTCTAACCTTTTTAAGCTAGCTGCATACAGCAGTAGACATTTAAAGCCCCAAATCATTTTTATCAAATAAAGATTACAAATCCAATCTTTTAAACCTTGGATAAATCAGTTATTAAGTTAACTAAAGAGCTTAAACCATTTGAACTTTAAAAAAAGCCCAAAAAACCCATCGTAATTTTTTTTTGAAATATTTGGTGATCAATTTACAATTTAGACAAGTAATTAACGTGACTTCAGGACAGTCTCAAAAAGATCTAGAACACTCTTTAGATGCAAAGCAAGGGAATAAGGATCCATGTGATTTTCAACTTGGAAATCTCAAATATACATGCATAGGCAACAAAAAAGGAAAGTATAATAAGGAAGGCAAAAATAAAATAGAACTTGTTTATTTCCTCATACCCAATCTGCAGCAGCCTGCAATGTGACATGATCACCCCATTCACCACTCCTAATACATCCACACAGAAAGCTATTAGCAAACATGATGACTTTAATAAAGCCATATCATCAGAAATAAATAAATAAATAGTGGCAGATATAAACATACTTGCTCATCTTCTTCAAATAATCACTATAAGCCATAGGAACATAACCCGCATATAGGTCTGGGTAAGACTTGAGCTGACAAAACACAGCAAAAAGCATTGTATCAATAACAATGGCTAAAAGGTGCCCCACTCACAGGTAATACATTGTTGCAAACACCAATGAACCTGTTGAATAACTTGCTCCCGCACAATTTTGTGGTGGTTTGGAGAGCGATAGAGTTGATCTGACAAAGCACGAAACTGAAATAAAATGTAACAAATAAGGCATAAATTTTTAATTGAAAAATATTATCATGAAAATTTATGGATACTGATCCACAGACACTCTTAATACTTAATAATGCTCATACAAAACAAGCTTTAGAAAATTCAAAATCTGTAGTTATACAACCGCAAATTTGTCCAACTGTCACTGATCATAATAAAGATATAAAAAATTCAGTTGGTACTACACCAAACTTGAATAGTAACAAAATGGGTAAATTGCAATAGGAGGACAAAATCAACACAAATGTTTAAGGCAGAAAACCTATATTACAACATTAACAGAAGGAAAAAAAAGGATTTTTTAACCTTCCCCCCCCCCCCCAAAAAAAAAAAGAAAAAGGATCTAATTCTGACGAACTTTCAGCATGGAGAGTTCCACACTATCAATAAATCATCGGGTCCCACCTGTATAGAATTGGTTTAATTTTGATCCTGTTTACAATGGGTCCGTCTAATATGCACCCGTGAAATCTTACACTTATTTTTTTTTCCTGGTTATAGGGAGTCCTTTAACCAAATAGCCCATATTTTAGAATTAATAGTTCATATAAGCAAGAAATCTTTTATTTTGCAAGTTAATTTTACCCATCTAACCAAAATTTCCACCTTTGGGGGTTTGTTCAACCTATATTTGTCTGAAAAAAACCCATTGTAAAGAGAAAAAAAGTTCTCTATACACCAAAAACAATAACAAATAATCTGGAGCAACATTGAGAAAAAAAATTGGAGCAGAGATACAATGAACTCATATTCCATTCTTTACGTTGTAGTTAGCCCCATTGGCAACTCAACTGCTCCCATCAGGCCAAACTGTTTTTTTAAGGGGACCAACTAATAAAATAATGGGTAATTAATTTCCCATTCGTACCACGTTTTATAAAAAAAAACACATTGACCTAAGGGGAGCAGTTGAGTTGTCAATGAGGTTGGCTACAACGTAGAGAATGAAACATGAGTTCATCGTATCTGTGCTCTAATTTTTTGTCGATGTTGCTCCAGATTATTTGTTTTTGTTTTTGGTGTATAGAGAAGTTTTTTCTCTTTACAATGGACTGTTTTTTTCCAACAAGTATAGGTTGAAGTTGAACAAAACCCAAAGGTGGAAATTTTGGTTAGATAGGTAAAAACTAACTTGCAAAATAAAAGATTTCTTATTTACATAAACTATTAATCCTAAAATATGAGCTATTTGATTAAATAACTCCCTAATGTTGATAAAAAACAGGTGTAAGATTGCACCCGTTTTTCATGGGTGCAAATTAGACAAACCCGTTTACAATAGTGTAAAGGGTTTTACTTCAACTATGGATCAATTTTAACATCTCAAGAAGAGGAATGAATTGACATTATTATTGATTTTTTGATGGATGCATGTCTTTTACCACTTTGACCTATCCAACAACCACCCTTGAATCATGACAATTTTCAGGTGGCATAGCATTGCTTTTTAATGATTGTGATTGATCATGCTATTGGTACAAATATGTTTAAAGTTTTGATAGGAACAGGGTGGGTTCAGGTTAAATCTGCAAGAACCAGTGGAGAGTAGAGGGAGGGTGGGTGCTAAATTTGGAAGGTGTGAGGTGGGTATGGGAAGGGCAAAAGCTCACCCCATTGCTAAGTCTATTTTTATAAGATATAAATTTATGTTTCTAACAAGAATGAAATAAATCTTACAATATAGAAATTGAAACACATCTCAGATACCCACTTACAAAGATAAAGAACCAACCTGGCAGTTACCATCTCCTTCAACCTTAGACTCAATTAGATCATATAACTGCAGTCTAACAAAGACCAAATTCTTAAAATTAGATAAATGTTCAATAACAGAAAGACAAAAAATAAGACATAATTTTGTTCTGACTTACATGTAAAGAAGTGTAGAAGAAAAAAAAAAAAAAAAAAAACAGAGAAACTAGATAGAACAATCTTTCTCGTATTTGACTTATTTAATCTTGCTTGTCCAATATTTCCCTCTCTTGCTCTTTCATATTCAAAAGCAATTGGATAAAAGGATAGAGAAGATTACGATGGACTTAATGTGGTAGGGGTGGGGGAAAATCTAAAAAGAAATCATCTTGTTAGTTGGGATTTGTGTTGCAGACCTCCAGATGAAAGGGGTTTGGATCTGGGAAATTCGGTTGCTGAAAATATTGTTTTGGCAGCTAATATGGCAATTTCCTTTATAAACTTCTCAATGAAGATCATTGTTGTCAAGATCGCGATCTATATCGCAAGATTGTACGATCTTACGATTTTGCTACCCCTGGCCAAGTCAGATCGTTAGCAGGATCGCGCGATGGTGGGATCGCCGATCCGGATCGTAGAAACGTGGGATCTGACAGTCTTGAATCTCCAGATTTCTGGGTCAGATTTTGCGACCCGGTTTGGAAAAAACGTAAAAAGAAAAAACTGTTTCATTAATCTTTGAGCCCCATTTTCAACCCTAAACATCAGATAGCAATTTTCTCTAATCCTCTCATGCGATTCTAGCTCTCTGACTACTGGGTGGTGAGCGTTGCCGTTTAGCTCTCGTTCATCACTTCTGCCGTGCATTCTGTTCTGTTTTGGGTTCCAGTGCTGTGCGTTGCCATTCTGCTCTGGTTTGGTGCATTCTGTTCTAGGTTCTGGGGTAGTCTGGTTCTACGGTTCTATTTTCTTTTGCTGCTCTAGTTCTGTGCATTCTGTTCTGGGTTTTGTTTTACTCTGGTTTGGCAGTTCTATTTTCTGCTGCTGCTTTTTTTGTTTGATCTGTTTGGTTCTGTGGTTCTATTTTTCTGCTGTTGTGCTGCTGCTGTTTTTTACTTAACAATGTCGAGTGTGCAAACCTCAGGCTATTTGACTAATTAAGACTTTTTTTATCTTATGATTATGAAATTTCAGTTTTAAGTGTGTTTTAATGTGTCATTTATAGGTTTTTTTCATAATTTCTATACATACATACATACATACATAAGTATAATTTTCATTTTGGTAGGATCTTACAATCCTTGTTACGATCTTATGTTTGTACGATCTTGATACCCCCTCTCAATCCTACGTAGGATCTCGATCTTGACAACCTTGATGAAGATACCAGTTATTAAGAAAGTACATAATTAGTGTACCAAGTTATTCGGAAGCTATTAAGGCACCAAGTGCATTGTGTGTGACCTCTACTCAAAGGCAGGGGTGATTTAATGGATGTTCCCTCTACTCTTCTTTAGATAAACCATCAGAAAGTGAACTACATAAGGTTAGTAATATTAGATATTTTTATGAGCACTAGGTGCAACCATTCCACTGTGGCTCTGCCCAACATTGTAAGGGAGAGAAACCATCTCTAATGAAAAGGGATTGGGGCAGCATAACTGCATTCAAATTTTCCTTTTCTCTGCTATTTTTGTGTTGTCTTATTTTTTCCAGCTCTTAAGGATACAATATTCTCACCCCATTTACTTCATTTCTCTTTGAAACTACTTTTTATATTAAAAAAAGAAAAGAAAAAACTACAATATAAATACATATACGGAAAATTTTCTTAAGAGTGAGTTAAGAGGTGAGTGTTTGTGGTAATCTGCAATGAAGAATTTGTCCTTCCTTTTTGGCTATAGATAGTAACAAAATATTGGCTGTTTAGGAAAAATAAATACAAAACCAAGTGGCTTTTTTTTTTGGGGGGGGGGGGGGGGAGGGGAGGGAGGGGTTGCAGTATTAGACTGCTCAATATAAAACATAAAATAAACCAAGACCTGTCTAGCAGCCTTTGATGATCTGATATTTCTTCGTCATCAGATGGTATTTTTTCATTGGTTTTAGGGATATGCTGAAAACACAAACAAGAGAAATAAGTGAGTGAATTATTACTTAAATTAGAATTCCACACCTGCACTGTAATTTTAATGATATATCACATAAGCTTTTCATATATGAATCAGAATTCGAAAGCTCTAGTTTTATATACTGGGAATAGTGGTACATAATTATAACCACATTGAAATGTGTTTCTCATGATTTAAGTACTAATTAGCATTGTAGTTAGAATTGCACAAATCGTATAATTTGTATTGCGATTCAATTCCAAAGTACTTCGAATCGATTCAAATTGCATGCCTATTCGTTTTGAGCCTTGAATTGCTACCTGAATCGTTTAATCGTCCCTGTGTTGGTGGACTCGCGATTCATGATTACGGGTCACACACCCAGTCACCCATGAACGGATCGGGCCGTGCACCCCCGCTCTTACAAAACATGTTTTAGGTTTCTTTCTCTGCAAATTTTTATGAAATGGGAGGGAAAAGGCCGAAATGCTTGCCTCCAATTGATATAAGGACAGATTATTGGAGTTTCATTGGCCCCCAACCATCTCTTTTGCATGCCTTCTGCCTCAAGCCCTCAATGTGTCTCTTCCGCTTTCCTCTTCTCTACATTTCTGGACCTCTGGTCGACCCACAACATCTGTCACCTCTTTTACTATTTTTCTAAAAGCCCTCAACCCACAACATTGTCTCTTCCTACTGTACTAGGATCAAGCACAGGAAATGGGCTATATCGCTATAGTAATCTGAATTTTGCCACTTTTTTTAGGGGTTGAACACTTGAACATTGGGCAACCCACCACTATTATTATGTCATTGTGATTTATGACTAGGATCTTGGACTATTTTGATTTTTGAAGTCCATATATGATCTATCAGTTTATGTTTTAATTGTGTTTGAGATGTTTCTTTATGTGAATAAATATAAATATTTTATGTTATTTTTATTAGTGATCATTACGATTCATTATAAGATTCGACTCACAATTCAGAAAATAGGGCTTCCGATTCACAATTCCAATCTTGGTTTGATAACCTTGCTAATTAGTATCAATCTGGTTCCTAAATTCCTAGCAAGAAATAAAAAAAAAGATCCCACAAGTCTCATGGGTTAAAAGATAATAATTTGCGTTTGCACATACAAGAATTTTTTAGCTTGAATTTATAAGAAATAATTCAAGGAAGAGACACTTCAAATTGAAAATGGAAACTAATACAATAGGAAATTATAGCAAAAGATGAAATCCAATGATAGTGGGTGCAGTAAAGCTTCACTTACAGGAATTGGAACCATCTGGTTTAATATTTTGCCTACTTCACCATCAAGAGAAGACTCATCTGATATTTCCAATGAATGCCACAAGTCATCACTAGTAACAGCTATTTCTCCTGACCCAGATGATGAACCAAAAACTTCAATTTCATGCATATCATTTTCCCTTTCACTCAGACCACAATTATCTGCTTCTTTCATATTGTATGACTCATCAACAGAGTTCTGGCAAGAGTCACTGCCTACATGTTGACAATTTATCATGATAAGTTAAAAAATCAATTAAATAAAAAACTAACATTGTAACTGCCAAATTTGTACCACCAAAGTTATAGTTTCCATTTGAAGGTGTAAGCCAATCTTGCCCATAAACGGATGCTCGTACTTGCTCATTCTCAAAATGTGACATCCCAGATGCTTCCATCGAATCAAGTTGTGACAATTCTTCTTGATAAGCACGTGCAACAGCCTCATCATTCTCTACATATGAATGCTGACAGAAGCCTTCCCTAACATATTCAATTTGACTTAAATCTGGATCATATTGAGTTATGATACTAGGCGAACCTCTATGAGAAAGTGTGCAAACATCTAGGAGATGAAGACCCCAGCGAACAACATCAGGATCCATGTCATGTGTTGCCATGTGCCAACAAAACACATGTAACTCTATCTACTCCAGAAACTAACTTGCTTTGCGTTTATGTAAACCCTCTAGAGTTCAATTGCTGAAAAAGAACAAAACATGATAGTTACACTACCTGGGAGGATGTCAATGCAGAGTGATGTTTGTGTGTGTGGATATATATTGCAGACATTAGAGTAATAAAAACAACAAATAATAAACAATAAAAAGAAAAGGTAAAATGATTAGATGATTCTTGTTTTTTTATCTAACTAACAAGACCCCGTTCAAAATGGAAATATTGAAAAGCACAAGGCATCAATCATCAAATTCACCATAAAGCTTCACATCGACCGAGTTTTCCATATACTCCAGAAACCCACCAAAGAAAAGAGTGTGGAATCATCCACCCTAGGCCAATACAATGCTCGTTCAACATGAAATTAAAAAGCTAAAGTTGAAATTGCAACCAAGGACACAAAAAGAACCCTTGATTTCCACTCCTAAAGCATCAACCTTGCAACATGCAAACCAATAACCATTATAAAATAAACCCTAAACCCATGTGCTGACACCAAAATTTCCCAAAATCCTAAATAGAAAAATCCAAGGTAATCAGTTAAAAAACTGCAAAAAGGAGAATAAGAAGAAAAAAAGGAAAGAAAGGAAGAGAAAGAAAGAAGAACCTTGGTGAAAGGCAAAGAAAGATGGTAGGGATTGGCGAATGAAAAGACGAAGACGGTTAAAGTAAAGAAGAAGAGAAGAGCGATGTTGAATGATGAAGAAAACGAGAAAGAAACAATGCACAATAACAATATATCCCAGAACCAATTAAAAAAAAAAAAACAGTGAGAAGCCTGAAAATAATATCGTGAACTATCTTCCTTTATAAATTATAATTCTTAGTAATAATTAAAAACATTGTCATTTAATAATTAATTAACAATAACAAATATTAAAATCATATTTAAAAAATTTAGGATTATTCTTAATAATAATTTGATATGATTTTTACTCACAGATACTTTAGGATATTAATTACAAAATAAAAAAATGTTTATTGAAATTTATAGCATTTAACATTTTTTTAGAATTGTATTTAACATAGTACTAGTAATAATTAAAAAATAGTTTTTTAATAAATAATTTTTAGTTTTTATTGGTACTGAATTGTTGTTTTTAATCTTTAATTAATATTTGTTAACATTTGCCATAATATTAAAACGGCGCCGCTTTCCGTAGTTGTCTTTTCTTGAAATTCTCATTCATTCCGTGTGGCTGTGATGTGAATCACAAACTCGTCGCCGGACGCCGGTTTCTGTTGTGACGTCGTATACTTCCCCCATTAATATTAAATTATTAATTATTAATATATATAACACAAATAGCCTTGCTTAGAGAATTGGATAAAAATCTACCAAAAAAAAAAGAGAATTGGATAAAAACACATAGGATAAGAGTATAATAGAGTGTATTTGATAAAATTAGTTGAAAAGTTAGCTGAAAGCTGAAAATTTAGGTGAAAGTTTAAAGTTAGTTGAAAACTGAAAAGTTATTGAATGTGTTTGGTAAAACTAACTAAAAATGGTAAAATGACATATAAGGACATCATTAATTATTAAATATAGATAAGCGAGGGTGATTGAGGGAATAAACTTGTAATTAATTTTAAGCTAGTAGCTTAAAATTGGAACTTTTAAAAAAAAAACTACCTAAAGTACTTTTTTAAGAAAAACTAGTAGTTACCCAACAAAGCTACATTACTAAACACAACTGAAATGATTTCAACTATTGATTTCAATTTTCAATTAGCTAAAATGACTCACCAAATACACTCATAATATATGGTCACGAGAGAGAAGCATGTTGAGAAGTTAGGGAGATAAAAGAGAAAAAATATCTTATTTCGTCAGTTTCTAACCAACATTTTTTTCATGAAATTGATTGAAAACCCACATTCCTTTATAAATATTACATTGTAAAAAAATATGATGGTGAAATATGATAGTCTTATATTATGTTATTGGTGCAATAAATACTAGAAATATAATAGGATGTTTTTTTGTAAAAAGAAATATATATTTTAAATAAAAAAAGAAATTGTGGATAGTTATTTTTGTAAAAGTAGTTATTAAAAAATTTAAAATTTAATATAAAGATAAAATCATCGAGTGAAATATGAAAATCAAAAAACTGATATCCTCTTTATAATATATAGCATAGATTATATCCTCCATCATAGCCATCAAATGAATTCTGAATTTCACTCGTTATCAAGATCAGATATTTATATTTACTATTTTCCTAATTATAAAAACTATGTGTCATTTTTTTAATTCTCTCATTATTTTCATCTGAGTGTCTCTTTTACACATCTCTTTTGTAAATTTTTTAAATTTTTCTCTGAAGTCTTTCTCATTTTCCCGAAAATTTGATATAATGAGACCAAAGGATCTATAATTTTAATCCTTAACATATATTTTCTATTTAAATTCTTACTCTTAATTCAAATTCTCATCACCCTGATATTTAATAATATTTATAATCTACATCTGATAATTATAATAGCAAATAGTCAAATTTCTTTACATCAAAAATAATTTTAAAAAATTGAATATGATAATTGCTTGGTATTTCAAAATTTAAATTATATTACTGCTTGAATAATATAATTGGAATAATTTTTTTTATAAACTAGCTGGATTATTAATCTACATAATATGCAGATAAAGATATATTTTACGTAATTATAAATAAATTTATAATAAAATAATATCTTTAAAATTAAAAATGTAAATTAGAATAATTCTGGTCAAACTATTTAATTTCAAATTTTAATTCTATAATGTGTTTCACAATGAAATATAAATTACATTATTACTTGATAATAAATTATAATTAAATGAGTTAAAATCATAATAATAAGAATAAATATTTATATTGAGAATAAGGATGGTAATAATAAATGATAGGATAAACTTTTAAAATTTTTTAATTTTAAAATGAAATCTTAACCTTCATTACTCATTAGCATTTAAAAATCCAACCAAATATGAAAAGATAGAATATTAACGTTAAGGATTGCGTGGGAAAATCTTACTCTTACAAATACTCTTAAGTTATGTGTAGAGTTCACCATGAATTGATAGTGGAGAAATAATGTTGAAAGTTATTAAGGAGAATAAGGTGAGTGAATGTCTCACTTTTTAAAAGAGTAAACTAGCAAAATGGTCCCTGACTTTTTCAGGGTCACAATCCTTGAGAAAGTGAATATCCCAAAATAATCCATGACTCCTTGCTCCGTCATGCAGTATGGTAAAAAATGATGTTTTTCGGTAACTCCAAGATGACGTGTCACGTTAAGTGACACACAACTGGACACTGTGCACCCAAAACGACGTTGTTTGTTTTTTTTTTTTTTTTGCAAAATTAATAGCTTGGAAGCTTCAGCGCGACCAGACAACTGGAAGGGCTCACCGACTAGGAAGGTGGGAACCGACCGGGCAAGAATGGTGGAATCTGCATATGAATTGATACAATCTAGCCTTCCTGATCAGCAAAAAACACTGGAAGGTCGACTGGACAAGAACGTTGGAAGGCGAGTTGGCCAAAAGGCTGGAAGACCGGTCGGCTAGCCTTTCGGTCTTCTTGTTTGGCATGCCTTTCAGCCTTTTTGGCTAGTTAAAAAAGATGTCATATTGAGTCCACAGTGTCAAATAGTGTGACACGTCATCCAGGGGTTAACGAAAAAATCCAATTTGAACAATAAAGCATGACAGAGCAATGAGTCATGGATCATTTTGGGAATTTCACTTTCTAGGACTAAATTGCATAACCCTGAATAAATCGGGGATCATTTTCTAGTTTACTCCTTTTTAAAATGAGATCTCAAATTTATAATACAAAAAGATGGTAATTCAAATTCAAAGTAGATATTTCTTAATATATATTCAAATAAAATCTCTAATTCAAACTAATTATATTATAATTATAATGAAATTAAATTTATTTTAAATTCAATGTATATTTTATATTTTAATATTTTTATCGTTATAAATATATAGTTAAAGATAGTAATTATATAAAAATAAATATTTTTATGCAATATTTTAAGAGGTGTTATTGACAAGTGTTTTTGGAATATAAGTTAAAAAGTTAATAAAAATGTTGGGTTAAATATAGTTTTAGTCCTTGAAATATAGTTAATATTTAATTTTAGTGCCTATAATTCAAAACCAGTGGATTTAATCTTTCAAAAAGTGAAAAAAAAACCCTTTTTAGACCCTATTAACAAAAATACGTAATTAATCCATAGCAAAATCTATAGCAAAACTATACAATAAAAAATAATTGGTGTATTTTTAATTTTTGAAAGACCAAAACAACCGATTTTAAATTATAGAAACTAAAACCAAATCTATATTTAAGGGACTAAAAACATATTTGGTAAAATGATTTTTGGAAATTAATTTCTAGAAAAAATATTTCCAAAAATTAACTTTCGAAAATATAATTTTTTTAATTATTAGCGATAGAAAAATCTGTCTTTAAACTAGAGACGGAAATATTCCATCACTAAATTAGATAGAAGTTGCATGAACTCCAATTTAACGATGCAAATTTTCATCTATGATTTAGAGTCGAATATTAGCAATGTCGCTAAAAATGAAAATTTATGGAAACCAACTAGAAAGGATAGTGGTATGAATAGCAAAAAAGGGGTGCTAAAAGTAACTCTCAAGATTTGGTGGCCCCTTTAGTCCAGACCTACATACGTGGGTAAGTGGATCAGTGCAATGGTACATTGGTTTAGCTAATTCTGACAAGTAATATATGATAATGATAATTAAGGGTGTCAAATGGATGATGGGAGTTGACCCAAAAAAAAAAAATAAAGGATGATAGGCCAACCTAATTAATCCAATATAAAACGTGAGTTGGATTTTTAAAATTTTAACTTGAATCTCGTTTCAACTTAACCAAATTCCAGAATTAGTTGTTATGCGCATGCGGATTTGACCTAAAATGAACTAGTCTAGCTCATAGATTCAAAAGTTTTCTTATTTATCTTTTTGAAATTATGTAAGTTCAAAATGTTGAATTAAAAATCAAAGGGAATGGCTAGTGGACTACCAAGACCACAGTAAAACTAAACTAAAAACCATATTCCTTCCTTTCAAGCCAGAGTCTGACTCTAACATGTTTTGAGGCTAAATTAACGGAGTCTCTTCTCTCTCTTTTTTGGACAACAAAATGAAATAAAAAGAAAAGGGATAATTAGTTGTCTAGTTCTAGTTGTTGATATTCAATTCAATTCAATATTTCAATTAGATGATGAAAAAAATGAAATGAACGTGCTCTCATGACGCTTCCCTTGGCGGGTCCCACCACTACTTCTTCCACATTCCCTGAAGAGAAGAAGCAGAAGCTCAAACTGAAACCCTTTTTGTTTGTTGTGATTGTGAGATTTACTCGATAACCTCTGTTCCATTCATTCTCTGCTCACTCCAACATGAACTCAAAGCATTTCGTGGTGCTTCTTTGGTTGCTCATTGTGGTTTTGAAGTGCCATTGCCAAGAGATTAATGACTATGACCAAATTGATAACCCTGCTGTTCTTCCTCTTATCACTCAGCTTGTTTATAGTCGAATTTCCAATTTGACTTCACTTCTCAATCAAGAAATAACCAGAGACTCCACTTTCTGTGTCAAAAATCCGTAAGTTTTTTTGTTTTATTTCCGTGCACTTATTTGACTACTTTGGTAACCTTCTGAGCTAGGGTCACATTTGAAATTGACATGTAATTAATGAAGAATGCAATTGATGTTGAGTGAATCATGTGATGTTTTTCTTCATTTTAATTATCCTGCTTCAAATTTGTATTTTTATTTGCAATGAGTTAAAAAAAACAGAGAGATGAATTTCGTGATAAAGGAAATCAATTAGAGATAATGCTTATTATTTCACATTTAAATTAGTTGTTGACCCCCAAACGTAATCATGACTGAATTTATGGGCTGTGGCTCCAGATTTAGTTTCATGAAAAATATTAATGAAATGAAGGAAGTTGAATTCTGTTACGTGGTACACCTCAATTCTCTGATAACATTGTATTTAGTGATGTGATTATGCACTGAAGGCGATAAGCCAATAATTATTTCTTGTAAAGTTATTCCATCTTATAATACTAGTATAGATATTGATTCGATCGTGAAACTGAATATTCTTGTTTCAGGGATTCTGATTGGAATCAAGCATTTAATTTTTCATCTGATTTGAGCTTCTTGACTTCTTGCATTAAGAAGACTAAAGGTATGAACACTCACAATTAGAAAGAAATTATACCATTGATCCATTTTGTTTCTAAGAAAATACATGAACAGAAAAGACACCTTTGTTTTTTCATTTCTTTCATTTCCCTTATTTTGGTTCCGAGAAGCCAAATAGACATGTTCATTATTTGGTTAGCAAATCTGACTTAGCTCATGTCATAGATAAGGAAACAGAAATTATTAGAATGTCTTACATGCTTATTGGTCTTTTAGGATGAAAATTGTGGAGGTATAAGAACTAAAATAGATGTAACTTGTAAGGGTTAAGTATACAGACATATGACTTTTTTTCTTATCTCGAGTAGGATGTTGGTTCAAACATGGACTTCAAGCACATGTTTATGCTGTGGCTATATGGTCCACACTTCCAGTTTACAGAAGGCCCCTCATTTATTAATCTATACACCATCTTTTATATTAACTCATTATTTGCATTCACTTATTTACACAATTATTACTCATTTCATCCTGTGAAAATAAGAGTAAGGACCAAGGAAACTTGTTTCTTGCTAAAACTGAGATACTCAATGAGAGAAATGGGCAACATCTGAATTTCTGTTCTCTACCAGAAATCTGTTTCACTCCTAGCACATCTCTTCTCAGGCTTTTGATTCTGGTGATTGTGATGATTTAACAGGAGATATTACGAAACGCTTATGTACAGCAGCAGAAGTGAAGTTTTACTTAAATAATTTATTGGAGAAATCTACAAGTGCCAATTATTTAAAGCCTAACAACAACTGCAATTTAACCTCGTGGGTCTCTGGTTGCGAGCCGGGATGGGCCTGTAGTGTCCACTCAAGCCAGAAGATTGACCTTAAAAATTCAAAAGAGATACCAGCAAGAACTTCAAACTGTCAAGCATGTTGTGAGGGCTTCTTTTGTCCTCATGGTATCACATGCATGATACGTAAGTATAATAAGAATGTTTAAAATAATTCTTCTTTCTTCATTACTGATGACTGAACATAGCTTCAATAAGATATTATGCCAATTTTTTATTCTTCAACTTTTAAGCCTCTTCAAGCTGTGTGATACCATTGATTATAAAGATTCAGTGAAATAGATATTTAAGGGTTTAGAATTGTGCTGGGTAATTCATGCTAGTCAGTAAAATGAAAAAAAAAAATAAAAATCTTTTGTAGTTTCTGTAACGAGGAGATATCTATAGTAGTGACTATTGAAGCACAATGACATTACATCATATCACTAATGGTTGTTTATATGTATGGTAAAAACTGTTTCTGATGCTTTTATGTTCTCTTTTTTGGGTATTTGAAATATTGTTCTTGAAGCATGCCCTCTAGGTTCCTATTGCCCTCTTGCTACACTCAATAAAACAACTGGCATATGTGAACCGTGAGTTCCAATTCTGGCCCAAAGTTTTGATTTTTCTTAGGCAGTTACTCGCGTGCTGTATATTAACATAGGAATATATTTCTGCAGATATCTTTATCAATTGCCTCCAATGCAGCCAAATCATACCTGTGGAGGAGCAAATATTTGGGCAGACATAAGTAGCAGTGGTGAAATGTTTTGCTCAGCAGGATCATATTGTCCAACAACGACGAAAAGAATTCCTTGCAGTAGTGGGTATTATTTTGCTCCAACACTTGATTACTCTTTTTAAATTAACAATGTGGATCCTAGAAGTAAGAGTTTTGCTATACCCCTCTAAATCATCCTCCTAATACTTGTAATATAAAAAGTATTAATTGAAAAAAGTAGATGCATTTAATATCTTAAGGAGGATCATGAAAAGCATTCAATACATTCCTCATTTAAGAATTAAGAATATTATTAAGAGGATTTATAAATATTCAAGAAGTAATATAGTGTTTGAAACTTTTGGAGGAATTGGCCTTGCATTTGCTGCCTCTGTTCATTATTGGGATTTTTCTAATCATTTTATCTTGAAATTTCAGGCATTATTGCAGGATGGGTTCCACATCTGAGAAAAGTAAGATATCTGAATTATGAATGCTTGCAACCGTAGATTTATGTTTAGATCTTACATTTACTAATCAGTTGCTGACTGTATATTTGCCGAGAACATATGACCACTTATTGATTATTTTGTAGGATGCTTCAAGTTGAGTTCATGTAATTCAAACACAGCAACCCAAAATATGCATGCATATGGAATTATGCTCATTGTAAGTTGTTATTTTTCAACCTGAATATTAGGGTATGGAATACAAATAATGGGATATATTTGCATTAATTGAAATTTTATCATCCTCATCATCATCATCATTATTTGGGTACTATTAATAAATTGGGACTTATTTGGGCTTTGAGTAATATAGGATTTCTTTGAAATGAAGCTAGGTTTGCCTATTTAAGGATGGCTTAGTACTGAGTTTTAGATTGTTAAAAACTTCAATTGAGAATGCAATTTTTTTTCTTAACTTCTATTTCTCCCTCCTCAGTCTACTTCTTACCTGTTTTCTATATCTCCCTCTTTCAGTCTTCTCTGTAATTCTTTCTTTCCTTCCCTTTCTCCCTTACCTGATCTACATCACTGAAAAGTTGAACTTTCACTTTAGTTCATTGCATTGTTTTTGTAAATGATTATCAGAGGGAGCAGTAACAACATTTTGTGATGAAAGTAACTATATTAGATATACTCTGAAAAAATTCTCATATTTTATGATTTCTGTTTTCATTCTTTTTAGTATTTACATCATGTGCCTATGAATCATGGTCAATGCTTAGCACCATGTCTCCTAGAGAAACAGATAGATTTTCGCGTCTGCACCCACACATATGAAGACCATGTTACTTGAAGTTAACACTCTTTAACTGCTTATGCAGGCTGCCTTGAGTACTTTGCTACTCATTATTTACAACTGTTCTGACCAAGTTCTCACTACTAGGGAAAGGAGAATCGCCAAATCTAGAGAAGCAGCAGCTAGAAGTGCAAAGAAGACTGCAAATGCACACCAAAGATGGAAATTTGCAAAAGATGCTGCTAAGAAGGGTGCAACTGGGCTACAAGCTCAACTATCACGCAAACTCTCTCGTAAGAAGGAAACAGCACATCTGGGAAAATTTAAAATTTTGAATCAAGAAACTTCTGAAACAGATGTTGAATTGTTGTCACATTCACAACCTATCACTTCAAGCATGGTTGCAAGTTCATCTGTGGTGCCGAGGGAAAGTGGAAAAAAACCAAGTGGCCTAATGCATATAATGCATGAAATTGAAAATGATCCAAATATTAATGACAACCCTACTATAGAAATAGAAACTAGAGATAAAAGTGTTACAGGAAATGTGTCAAAGGGAAAACAGCCGCATACTCATACCCAAATTTTTAAGTACGCATATACTCAACTTGAAAAAGAGAAGGCTCAGCAACAAGAAAACAAGAACCTTACCTTCTCAGGAGTCATTAAAATGGCTACAAACACTGAAAAAAGGAAAAGGCCTTTTATTGAGATTTCTTTCAAAGATCTGACTCTTACATTGAAAGCTCAAAACAAACATATATTGAGAAATGTTACTGGGAAAATTAAACCTGGCCGCATTACTGCTGTCATGGGTCCATCAGGGGCTGGCAAGACAACATTGCTTTCAGCTCTAGCTGGAAAGGCATTTGGATGCTTGGTTACTGGTTCAATTCTTATAAATGGAAGGAATGAATCAATTCACTCCTTTAAGAAAATTATTGGCTTTGTGCCACAAGATGATGTAGTTCATGGAAACCTGACAGTGGAAGAGAATCTCTGGTTCAGTGCACAATGCCGGTATATAAAATTGTTGGACATTTTAACTGCAGTATTTTCTAAATTGTGTTCATTATCTTCACTCAAGATTATGCACTTAATATTGGCTGGGATTTATATTGAATCAATTATTTTTTCCCAAATCAATCCTAGATCGAATTTCCATAAATCATATAACTCTAAACATCAATTGCCATTATGATCATAATTTAATTTTAGATACTGGCAATACTTTTGAATTTCACATCATCATCTTTGATGTATACCCACTATATTTTTGTCTTGACCTTGCTTGCCTTGGTATTTTCTTCTAATACTTGTACAAATGAATTTATGTTAAAGGCTATCAGCTGACTTGTCAAAACCAGAAAAAGTTCTGGTTGTTGAAAGAGTTATTGAATTCTTGGGGCTTCAATCTGTGCGGAATTCCTTAGTTGGAACTGTGGAAAAGCGAGGGGTCTCTGGAGGCCAAAGGAAGCGTGTAAATGTTGGATTGGAAATGGTTATGGAACCTTCACTTTTGATCTTGGATGAACCCACCTCTGGCTTGGACAGTGCATCATCTCAGCTACTCCTAAGAGCACTAAGACGTGAAGCTCTTGAGGGAGTGAATATTTGCATGGTGGTTCACCAACCCAGGTAAATTTCAATTTCATGTATGCATCATTGAGATATTGCCTGCCTCATTGCTCTTTTTTTTTTCAGCTACCATTTATTGTACTAGAATTTTATTCTTAACATGTTTCCTGGGGTAATAAATTATTAAATTTCTTGCAACTGATATAACTATGTTGTTGGCTCAAAAAATGTTTTTCGTTTTTCAAGGTAACCTGGGACATAAAAGCAACTAAAATTTCATTTTCAAGGGGCAAATTAGGGTTTAAGGATAGACAAGGCCAATTAAGTGGGGGTAATATAGTACTTAGTGTGGTCTGCAAACAATAAGAAGGTAATCAATGACCAAATTAGGTGATATTTGGTTAATTGGTTGCCAGGGAGACTTTGGGAAAATATAGGGCTAGATTTAATGGACATTGAATGAGGATTTTCCAAGAAAAAAAGGTCCAGAGAAGTTTGGGCAGATTGAATGAAAAGAAGCTTCTCACAAATACAAGGGGCACAACAACACATGCTTTCAAATGAACTGGAAAAAAAGAAAGAAAGAAACTGAATTGATCCAACAGCTTCTGAACTCTAGTTTCTTATGAAAAAATTGAATACCTAGAAATCAACACTGTACCATATGAGAATATTAATTGAAAGTAGAGATCAAATTACACTACATATTACACATTGACTATGTTTGCTCTTCAGGTTTTTATTTTTATTTTTTTAAATTTGTTTTGTCATGTTGTAAAGTCAGATGCACCTTATTACTGTACACATTCTTATTTAAGTGCTCCTTGTTGGATCACTGCATGGGAAATATGCATGAGAAACATTTTGAAGATTGGTATCATATTTATTGCTCTAATTTTGATTTGTTAATAGTAAGATTGTTTTCCCTTTAATTTATTAATGATTGAATTTTCTGCTTCAGCTATGCTTTGTTCAAGATGTTTGATGACTTGATACTTCTGGGTAAAGGTGGTCTTACTGTCTATCATGGATCTGCCAAGAAAGTTGAAGAATACTTTTCAGGCCTGGGGATCAATGTTCCGGAGCGGATTAATCCTCCAGATTACTTCATTGACATTTTGGAGGGTATAGTAGTACCTGGTGGAAGCTCAGGACTCAGTTATAAAGAACTTCCAATTAGATGGATGCTTCATAATGGATATCCAATACCTCTTGATATGAGGCAGAATGCAGAACAATTTGATATGTCCCAAAGTGTAAATTCAGCTAATGAAATAGATCATGATGGATCTGGTAATGTGGAAAAAACCTTTGCTGGAGAATTATGGCAAGATGTGAGAAACAATGTGGAACTGCAAGGGGAGAAGATAAGGTTCAATTTTTTGAAATCCAAGGATTTGTCTGACCGGAAAACTCCTGGTGTATTCAAGCAATATAAGTACTTTCTTATACGGTAAACCATCTAATGACCTTAGATTTTTGCTGACTTGGAAGTTTTTTCCAGATGGCTTGCTGAAATCTTCCTTAATATGAGTTAATTTTTCTCTGGAGGATTACTAATTGGCTTGTTTAAGTTACCGTTGTTTTGAAATTGTGGCATGAACAAAGTAACTAGATTTGTTAAAGCTAAAGATTCAATAATTATATTCCTTGCTTTGACTTTATCATGGTCCAAGGTTCTGTATGGTACAAGGGAAGTGTGAACTGTGAAGAACTGGAAAGAAAAATACAGACACAGCCTTTTCTTCTGATCATATGATGGGTCAATTCCCTAAGCACTTGCTTCTTCCTTTTCCTCTTCTTGTTAATATTATGCAACCATATAACTAACTATATAGGGAAACCAAAATGGAACTGACCTCTGATAATTATGCCACAGAAATTTGCTGAATGTCACCATTTCTCTTCCCATACTCCATATAGTGATGTGGTCTGTTAAAGGACAAAGAATAGCTTGTAAACTTTTATTAATGCACATGTCTGTTCAATTTGGCGCCTGCATTTTCTTTTGTTAGTTTCTGGTACTCACGCCATGCCAATGTTATTTCAGGGCTGGGAAGCAGCGATTACGGGAAGCTAGGATCCAAGCCATAGATTATCTTATTTTGTTACTTGCTGGAGCCTGCTTAGGATCACTTACCAAAGCAAGTGATCAAACGTTTGGTGCAGCTGGGTACACCTATACGGTGATTGCTGTATGTAAGTCATATAAATATCATTGCAAATAGTCTACACACCATTCATGTGGTGAGCAATGCTTCATTCTTATCCATTGTTGTTAATTTCAGCTCTTCTGTGCAAAGTAGCGGCCTTGAGATCATTTTCTCTGGATAAATTACACTACTGGAGGGAGAGTGATTCTGGCATGAGTAGCTTGGCTTATTTTCTTTCCAAAGACACAATTGATCATTTTAATACAGTTATCAAGCCTGTGGTGTACCTCTCTATGTTCTATTTCTTCACCAATCCAAGATCTACTTTTGGAGATAATTATGTTGTGCTGCTTTGTCTTGTGTACTGTGTGACTGGCATAGCATATGCATTGTCCATACTTTTTGAACCTGGTGCAGCCCAGCTGGTGAGTATTAGAAGCAGATGAAAAAAAAAACTTTTACCAACCCCACAATTGAAACTTACTCATCGTTATGTTTTCATTTCTCCTCTAATATGTTTCTGTTTCTTGCAGTGGTCAGTACTCCTTCCTGTCGTTTTGACTCTTATTGCAACACAACCAAAAGATAATAAAATTTTGAAGGATATAGCTAATTTATGCTACTCTAAGTGGGCTTTACAAGCATTTGTTATTGCAAATGCTGAAAGGTAATCTGTCAAAGACGATTATTGTAGTATATGTGTCCATGTCGCATAAGGTTGATATTAGATATATGAAAAGGCTCTTGTCACTTTCTAATGGTAAACCCTCTAAATATTTAGGCCATCATATCCTAACATGCTAGAACTCAACTTTTTTGTGGGATGAAGTTTATTGATTGGAACATATGACGTAAATGCACAATTCTCATTCACTAATTTTAGTGTGGAACACCTGTTTGCATCAAATAAGCTTAGGTATTAGCAGAATTAATGTTAAAAGAACAAAATGAAAAAGAACAAGAGGAAAGAATAGTATATAATTTATTGTATGATTAATTGTTTACAGTCACACTTATGAATCTGGATATTGAGCATCCTGGTAATTACTCCTGTAACTGCAGGTACCAGGGAGTGTGGCTCATAAGTCGTTGTGGTTCACTTTTGAAAAGTGGCTATGATATTCATGATTGGAGTCTGTGCATATCCATCCTCATCCTTATGGGTGTAATTGCCCGGGCAATAGCATTTTTCTGTATGGTCACCTTCCAAAAGAAGTAAGGTCAAGCTTTGAGCCACCAAATTTTACGTGTCACAAATTTGAATTGTACAAACTGGAGAAGGTAATCTCACCAACACTTATAGAAATTGCATTAGGATTCACATTATTTTTGGGGGGTGATACTCTGGTTATTTTATTGTGGCAGATGACATCATGTTATGTATGTAATCGTTGAATGTTTATAGCTAGTGTTAGTATTCTAGTAATGTATTTAATGCCTCCGTTTAGGGTTTTTAATATTCATTGTCATCAAATTTAGTTGTTATATATTGTAGCCTTATTATCAGGCAAGATATAGCTCATAGTATATTATATGTTGGATGAGACACTAATGTCGTTGAGTCCTTCTAGACTTTGGTATTATCTGATTTGGTCGTAGATTATGACCGCTGTGGCACTGTAGTTTGTGTCTTGTCCTTCAGCATAGTTGAACTCATATACCTTCATTTATTTGACAAAATTGTAAGATTTTGTTTTTCTAATTTAGTGTTAATTTCAGTTTCTGTCAGGTGGTTTTGGTTGTGGCAAACATAAAATTAACCGATTGATCTATCATATAATTGAAATTGATAATAGCACCATCAAAGAGTGGTTGGTCATGGTGGTAATGGATTGTGACCACATACGGACTTTACATGCAAGATGTTCGAATCATGGGATCAACCCTCATGTTAGGGCTTTGATGGATTCCCAATCAAAGACCAAAAAAATAATTGATAATAACACCACTCATTTTTTAAAAAAATAGTCAAATTTCGTTTGATATATGGAATTAAACCTGAAATTGAGTTTTGAAATTAAAATCGAACTTTTTAATTTCAATTATTTTTTAATGTGTATGTTAGAACTAAATATCTAATTATATGTTCAATTTTATGTCATTGAAAAAAATAATTAGTTTATGTTGCTTTTTATTTTTGTTTCATATTTTACTGATATTATCTTTGATACATATTCTAATTACCATTATTGTTAACCCACTTCATTTACTATCATATCTAGGGGTGTTCGCGGTTTGGTTTGGATCGGTTTTGAGGTAAAAAATCATCTGATCCGATCATTGTGGTTTTATCATTTCATCATCCGGTCGGTTTTGATGTTTTTTTCAAATTTGATCCAATTTAAATTGAATTGGATTGAATCGGTTTTCAGTTTTTTAAAGTGATAATAATTATTTAATAAAATAACGAAGTAATAGTAAACATTTTCTTATTGGAACTTATATTTATTAAAAATAATATAAAATTATATAAAAAGAATGACATGAGACATGAAAACTAATTTAAAATTAATTTTATATTGATATATTTTCATAAATATTAACATGATATTAACTAATAAAATCATAAAAAATATATTAGTATAAGTATTTTTATCAATATACATGTATATAAGTATAAATATATGATTATTTTATAAGTAATAATATATGCATATATAAGTTCGGTTTGGATTGAATTGAATTGGATTGGTTTTCAACATAGGATCCGAAAACCAATCCAATCCAATAAAAAAATTTGTTTTTTTTTTGTGATTTGCGGTTTTTTTGGATTTCGATTCGATTTTTGCGATTTGCATTGGATTGGATATGAACACCCATTCATATCATTGCTAATATTAGCCTCACCGCCAATAATAAATCTAGATTTGCCAAATATAAATTTAGGTCATTGAGATGTTATATTTTTTTGGTTAACAATTTAGGGTGAGAAGATGTCGCCTCAGTCTAAGGCAGAAAAGTTTTCAGGCTCAAAGAGCGCTTACAAAGATACCTATATCTACTTCACCCTAAAGGGATAAGTGATAGTTCAAACCTGCAACTTGTCAGATACGAGATCTTATCTCACTCCACTTAACCAACCCCTTGAGATTTAGGCATCCAAATACTGATACCATCTTCACATCGAATGATCCATATTTATTGACCGGAGTGACTGCATCAAATTATGATTGCAACAAATTGGGATTTGCCAAAGATATAGCCTAAATAACAATACTAATGAATGACTTTCTACCATTTGTGATTTGTGGTCATCAACACCCTCCAATCATCAATGATAGTTTAATGAGTATAACCCATCGGTGTAACAGGGTTATACAATATCGTTTAATAACATTATTATACCATATAATAAATATAACATTTTATTTGTTATTAAATTTAATAAATAATATAACAACACTTCATTCTTTTTTTTTTTGGTCAGCAATTACACTTCATTGAATAATAACACTTCATTGAATAATAGTATAATTACATTGGCAGTGAAAACCTATTACACCCAAAAAAGTAATAGCCAAACTAGAAGAAAATTGTTTACAGAATACAGGCGTTTGTTTGAATCATAGAGTTCAAGCTTTAATAGCTAACAGCACACTAAAATAATCGCTGTTACCTTTGTTACCTTAGCAACAGCAAACTATAGTCCCTTCGACTTAAGTCTATCAAAGAACGGCTTGTCAAGGTGTAATTTGCGTCACTCTGAAATTTGATAATGAAATTATCTAATGTAGTACCATGTCATCAACTATGTTATACTAAAGGGAAAGGGTGATGGTGTGCATCAATTCAGATTTAAATAAATGGAACCTTGCCTTCTATTTTCTATGTGTGGCACATTATACAGTGAAAACATACAAAGTTACACTTGCTAGGCCCCCACCCCAAATAAAAAAACAAAAAAATCAGACACAAGTGGTGGAGCAGGGAATTTACATTAACATGTTCTTTTTCAATGTGAAAAAAGCCAACAAGTTTTCTGGTTTATGAAACTCTAGCTTGTAAATATTGGAAGCCAGTGCCTGTTAAGGACTGCCAGCACCGGAACTTGAGACATCTCAGCTGCTCTACAACTTCACAATATAATCTGATAAGCCTTGATGTCATGATCTGAGTCTGTGGCTCTCCATAAAACTGCCAACTTCAGTAAATTACTAAATTTACTCCAATTGTATTAAAGAAAAGAAGAAATTATAATTTTAGCATAACTAAGAACGATATGATCTGATTCTAAGCATACTTTGGCTATAAAGTATTATCCAATGACTTAGAAGTTAAATAGTACTATATAAGCATAAAACAACAAGTTATCCTTAAATATTACTGTGATCATACCCTTAAAATTAAAAGAACATATTTACCTCTTCATTACTTGGCTAACTGTGTGATAGTCATTTCCAAATAATATCACCCAAAAATTTTAGAGCTGGAACACCTCTTATCTCTACATCAACAAGTGGTGCTTGGATCATCAATAAGCTGGAGAGTTCTGGATCATTCTGAATCATATCAAGAGCACGCATCTGATCCTGAAAAGGTTTGTTTACAGTAAATCTTCACCCTTCAAATACAAAGTTCATGCAAGAGTGTTGCTTCCCCTTCTGTTTGAAGTTCTTGTTTGATATGCTCAGCTATCAATTGTCTCACTTATAGTAACATTGTTTTATTAATTTATTTGTATTATAGTTCACCACTCAGCTTAAACCCGTGCAAAAATAAAAGAGCAAACAGTTTAAGTACCTTTCTTTTCATAGCACAAAACTTGCAATCAGATGCGGATGGTGGAAGAATCTGATTGACAATAAGTCTCTTCACAGGAACATTTTCCTTCTTCAAGGAGGTACTCAATCTTGATGACTCACTAACTGCCATCACCTGAGAAATTAAAGACAATTTTAAATGATTACTTAGGCAGATCCTTCTTTTCAACACAATGGATATAAAGTTTAAGGACTACATAATTATCTAATGCTCAGTAAACTACAACAATGACAAAAACCTCCATCCACTGGGTGGAGTTGGCTACATAAATCAAACAATAACATTGTGTTCTGTCAAAAACCAAGCTGGTTTAGCAGACTCTTTTTTAAATTAGCAGATTTAATGAAATATTATAGTGGGAGGGGAGGGTGATGGATGGTGTAGGCGGGACAATTTCACAGTGATATAATGCTAATTGAATAAATCATTCATGGAATGGAAGGGTAGTTCCATCAAATTTGAGGGAATTGGTATCCCCTAAGAAATGAACATTCACTTTCCATACTAGATACCAAACACTTTTAGCTCATTCCCAGCCCTTCACCTCACTCCATTGCATTTATACCTGAAAGCTGAAGTCCTTCAATCATTCTTGATATTGATAGGGTTGGTGACACTAAAAAGCCAATTTACCATTATATTATATGCATAAAATATTCAAAGATTGATTAGTTGGGGAACGCATTTCTAGGTCATACCGTGGGGATCGTAACAATGACAAATTCTGTCGAATCAGTGTCACGAAAGAGCTCACGCACTTTTATCATTCTCTCCCTAAGTTTCTCCAACTTGTCAGCCTGCACCATCAAGAAATAAAAATGGTAAGCATATTAAGATGAAATAAATGCAACACTAGCACCATCATGGTATGAATCTTACAGCATCCTGTCTAGGTTCTTCCTGCCCAAACACAGATTTAATTGCTGAAGTAGCAGAAGCTATCTTTTGTCTTAGCTGCAGCAGAATAATTGGCATCAATGACCATAAGGATCACTAAGAGATTGTAAACTGGAAATAGAAAGCAGTTGGGGTTGGGGAAATAGAATCTGGATGTGCTTATATTCTGTCCTGATTATTCACTTAGTGAAAGGAAGATTAAATACGGCTGAGGCATTGCAAGAATCAAAATTTAAAATCTTGGTGAACTATCAGTAACGTTTGATGAAATCTCACCATGAATCAGGCCTTTTTACATAATGCTTGCACAGGGGAAAGGGAAGAGAGAATTCTCAATAGACAAGTGCCACCAATTTATTTTTTCAGTCTCTTGACAGATGTCATGTTAAGCATAATGATAATAAGATATCAGATTTAAATCAATAATAAAAAGAAGACTTAATTACACTTTTGGTCCCCCATTATCATCAATCCGCGATTTTGGTCCCCGTACTTTTTTTTTCGCGATTTTGGTCCCCCTATTATTCCAAATTCGCGATTTAGTTCAAAATCTTGGTCCCCCTATTTTCAAAATCTATGTGTTAGAGGGACCAAAATCGCGAATTTGGAATAATAGGGGGACCAAAATCGCAAAAAAAAAAGTAGGGGGACCAAAATCACGGATTAATGATAATAGGGGGACCAAAAATGCAATTAAGCCTAAAAAGAATATATAGAGATTTACACTTTACATAATGGGATGCAGACATAAGTAAGGCAAGAAGAGGGACAACAAATGAGCATGGAGGGAAGAATAGAATTGCAACAATTTCCTAACACAATTTGATAAAAACATGTTCACAGGTAAGCTAGCAATTCAAGATGGGCTGAGTGGGTCGGGTGGGAAATTTGCAACCAATGCTTATCGCTCTGGGAATATAATCATTTTTATTTG
Organism: Sesbania bispinosa; assembly: GCA_026901365.1. Classification (NCBI taxonomy): domain Eukaryota; kingdom Viridiplantae; phylum Streptophyta; class Magnoliopsida; order Fabales; family Fabaceae; genus Sesbania; species Sesbania bispinosa. The sequence goes on from QLOH01000244.1 coordinate 774,736, forward strand.
AAACAAGATCTCAGGCATTGCATAGGGGAGTCCAGTATTCTGTCCATTGCCTTCTAAAGGAAGAGAATCGATTGTATTTCAGGTAAGGAACACGTGTGTGTAGGTTTTCCTCTATTAAAATTAGCAGTCTTACCTTCAATATCTTCCCAATGGATGCATCCAAGAAATCAGGCAAGGACAATAATCGTAATGTATGACCCTGTTCAGGAAATGCATAGATTCAATCAGACAATGTCCAAAAACAAAGAAAATGTGAAATATATAACTATTAACTTTTTGCTCACCGTAGGTGCCGTATCAAATACTATTCGTGTAAACATGCTATATTCTTGTGATTCAAGAAATTGCATAACCTGGAAAGAGGCTTTTAATTTTAGGAAAGTAAAAAATGGTTTATTGCATGAATATTAGTAATGAAATAAATCATCATAGCACAGAAAAAAAAGCATGCCTTGGAAATCGCAATAGCTTCATCCAGTCCAGGAGGAGGTGTATCCAGTAGCTCTCCCAGTTTTAGCTCTCCCAACTTTTGAAACCAAAAGATTCAACAACCCATCTTAGAGAAGCAAGCTTATAATGAAGCAGAACCAACTATCTTCCAGTATTTCCTAGTTATAATATTAATATTGATAACAAAATTTCATAAAATTTAAATAGCTAAAGGCATGTGATCGGGTGGAAAATATTATCATTTATTTGAACAGCATATTTATTCGAATAGGATTGCCCCTGTTAATAGGAAATACCTGTGGTTTACACCAAAAATATTATATGTTAGTTTTAACATGAATTGATGGAGTAGAAAACATACTTGTAGATGTGAAACCCCTTGAGCATAAGCATGATGCATTCTTTCAATCCAGCAGTGGAGTTTGTTTAATACTCATTCTAACAGAAGTTTCCATTGGTGTTTAGATTGATTTTGATTTAAGATGCTGTTAATGGATCCTAATTCCTAACTTAATCAATCCTTCAAATGTGTGTGAAAAACTTTTTTTTCCCTCTATGCTATAGTGCTGTGCTAAAAATATAACTTTATCAATTCTTCAAAGTTAATATGGCTATCTAAGAGGAGTTTACATTTCAAAGATGTGAATATAACAAATCATGGGTTAAAGATATGTATGTGCCAATATCATGGCAAGTTGATAACATATAGAACTATAATTCTGAAAGAAAAGTTCTGCTTTTAAGAAAACTCATCAACCCATGAAAATTCACAGTATAAAATATCCCCTTGCAAGAAATGCTGATAACATCTCAATAAAGCTTTACCTGGTCTACAATCATTCCAAGACCCATGCCATCCATAAAGTCTTTGACTCCACTTCCACCATTTGTTTTAGCTGCATTTCGAAACTCTTCCCTAGCCTTCTCAGGGTTTATCTGTAAAGGAAGTAAGGAACTACAAACTTAAGTGGAGACATAAGATGGGAGTGGTGCCTTATTAAATGGTACACACACATATTCTTACAAAAATACCAATCACGTCTCAAGTAAACCAGATACTAAATATCAACTGATCTATTCTACAGCAATGCCAGCTTACTTCAAGAGCAAAAAGTGGAAAATCGGGTCCTTCCACCGGCACCAATGCCCCCCCTGTCAAATCCTAGAGTAAAATAGGCAAAACTTGTGTTACACAAAACACACGCATAATCATATCTTGAAGGAGCTAGCACATAGTAACATCAGAACTGGAAGGAATGTAATTAACCTGAGCAAAAGAATCACTCAAAGAATGTGCTGGATCAGTAGAAACCACAAGAGTAGGGTGTCCATTATTGGCAAATTTAACAGCAAGTGAAGCAGCACAACTTGTCTTCCCTACCCCTCCTTTCCCACCCAGCATGTAATACTTCCTTTGAGTCCCAGAAACCATGTCATCAAACCCTGCTACAGATTCTGTAGGAGCAGCCACTGATCTCACTGACAATAAAGAAAGGTGATAACCATAACAATGTGCTATCAAATCCTCAATAGGTGTATCAAAAGCACAACTTGGCTAAGCAAAGCACTTTGTTTCTGATTATCCTACCTTGAAGAAAGCACTAACATATCTTGCAATTTCAAATTTAAAGCACTAATATATCACAAAAGATTACAGAATTCAGAAATATCACTAACAGAACCCCTCTGTGCTTTATTTAGCATATTATCCCATTCTATATCTCTTCCTTTACCAATTTCCAATAACTCGTCACCTTTTTCTTCCCCCCACCCCCCCCCCCCCCCCCCCCCAAAAACCCCGATATCCACACTCCTAAACTAGATAAATTAGAAGGACAATAAACCAATTTATGGGCAAGCCACCGAAAAAAGAACAGCAGCAAGTGACAATTCTATCAATATAAACACATGGAGCAGAACAGATAACCGAATCACATAAAACAGAATTATTGATTAGGAGAATAATAAAACCTTGAAATGACTTTGTGGGGGGTTTTGTTTTGGCAGAGAATGAAAGAAAGGTGAATGCTTTGGGGAAACGAAGAAGAGGAGGAGGAGAGGGAGCGAAGGAGAGGACACCCTTTATGGCCATCGAATTTGTTATGCGAAGAGAAGATGAAGTAACAGTGTGACATGCCATTGCCATCTCGTAATCCTATTGCTATTCCTACCCTCTTTCTCTCTGTCTTTGGTTCTTGTTTTGGTTTACTCTCTCGCTCTCGCTCTCACTCTCACACCGCCATAAGCTTTTTCTTTTTTCCAATTAAAAAAAAAGGGAAAAACATGTTGTGACTTATGAGCACATTCATGCATGAACTTCAACAATATTCATTACTATATGCATATAAAAAGAACTTTTTGTATGGTACATCTAACCGAAATATACATATCAATGAAAACAGTTAAAATTAATTAGTTTTATTGGAGTTTTAAAAAAATTAACTTTATAGTTTTACCCTTATTTTATATCATTAACTAATTCCATTACCATTTGATAATAGTTGAAAAGATTTTAAAGTTAATAGGGGTAAATAAGAAAAATTGTAATAAATGCTACCTTAAAATTATAAAGTATCTTATAAAAAATCACAAAAACTTGTAATAAATGTCTTGTAAAAAGAATCGGAGAGAATATTAGAGGGACTTGATTGTGATTTGTGATGTTGGGAAAAATTGGGAAAAAAACCTCACAAATGTAATACTAGAAACTTGGAAGGCTAAGTGCAGGTTTGTTTTTCCATTTAAATGCAACCGTACTTTTTTAAACGAAAAAGATAGTTACTTTGTAAAAATATGCATTAGCATGTGATATTTCTTTGTTTCAGCCGTTTCAAACTTTAAACCAAATACACTATATAGTTCATTTAAATTTAAAAAATTAAAGAAAAAAAGTTATAAAATAGGGAAAATTTGGTAAGAAAACCTCACAAATGTAATACTAGGAACTAGAAAGACTAAATGTGGTATTAAGCCAACTCATTATTATGTGGATAGTTCATTTAAATTTTAAAAATAAAAAAAAGTTATCAAATACTCAAATTATTTTTTAAAAATTATAGTATATGCAAAATTTTAAACATTTCAATAGAATATGTAATAATTTTAAATTAATGTGAAAATTTTGAATGTTAAGAGATGAGAGATTATCTCATTTAAAAATCAAGACATATCATAAATTTTACTCCAAATTTATTGTAATATTTTCATAATTCAATTCTCATAATTACATGTTGTGAAATTTTAATTCAATCATAAATTATACAAAAAATTCAAAATAATTATTTATTAAACAAAATTGACTAATCCAATAAATATTTTGAGGGTGTAATTAATATATATTGACAAATCATTAAAATGTTAATTAAAAAATGGAATATCTTAATAACTCTCATTAGCTCTCTTGCTACTACCAAATATATGTCATTTTGGAGTACCAACATATAATAAACACAAGATCTTAATCAATATAAATGTTAGTTACTACATTTCATTATAACTCCTCTCAGATATTTATATGGCAAGATCATGACCTTAAAATGAAGGTATAAGGTATCTCTCATCCCCTAAATTTTCTTTCAAATCAAGTATCATTTAGACAAACCGATTCTTAATAAGCCAATGATTAGAATTGAACTTACTCTAATTATATAAAATCTTTCAACTACAAATAAATTATGTGCATAAAAGAAAGGACAAAAATTCAAATAATAAAATGGTATCCTAAAAGTGGTACTATTTAGGGTATCTCTAGTATTGCTTTCAAAGCACACCAACACATATGTATTTACCAACACAATTAGTTGTACCTTATAGTTGGAATGCGAATTGTAAATGTGAAAATTAGGGAATTTAGACACATTATTAGTGTGTATTTATGCGTTTTACATAAGTTTTAATGTGATTTTACACATCTCGAGCAAAAAACATGAGAGCTAAAATTTTGTGTTTGCATTACTGTGGTAAAAGAACCCTTATTTAGTTTTACTCTTTTACTACCAATAAGCACAATTCATTTTTATGGAAAAACGATCCTTCCATTAAGGAAATAAGAACCATGCTTCAATGTGAATATAATACCATCTTTTCATGGACTCCTTGTTCAACTAAGTCTAGCCATGAATGTGTGTCTAATCTAATAAACTTAGGCTATGTTTGATTTAGTATTGGAACGTGATAAACTCACATTTTTAACGCTACATATCATTGTATTGAGAGGTACAAATTTGAGTTTGACCACTTCTCAACGTCAAACCAAACATACACTTAATGGATCGTGTTGGCTCCATGACTAAGTTCCCTTGCCATGAAGGATTTTGTAGCTAGATAAATTTAATTGCACTTTTGGTCCCTTTAATTTGAATTTTATGCAACTTTGATCTCTCAAGTTTTTTTAGCAAATTAAGTCCTCATACTTTCAAAAATAAACAAATTTGGTCCATTCCCCAATTGTCTTCTGATTAAAACTCTCAAATTTTCACTTTCTATTCAATATCTTCACAAATTGAATTGATTAAGTCATTTTTAATCTTTTTAATCTACAAATTCACCAATCAAAATATATCAAATCTCACATAATATAAAAAAATCTCAATTTCTTGTCTTCTTTAAACCCTAATTTAAGGTCCTACAAAACTCTTCACATTTTATCAAGTTTCTATTATTTTTTTTTTTTACTTTTTTACCTTTAAAATTTGTTCATATCTCAATTTATCATAAACTCCCAAATATTTGGATTAATAATAAAAATTTGAGTTTTTTAGGAAGAAGACAAATGACGGAGGGGCCAAATTTGCTTAATTTTAAAATTACAATGACTTAATTTGCTGGAAAAAAAAAACTTGAGTGATCAAAATCGCACAAAATTTAAACTAGAGGGACTAAAAGTACAATTACGCCTTAAATTTTCTTTTAGGTGGTTGTTCCCTCTTGGGACCCAAATCACATAAAAGTGAAAAGTGCTCATCAATCACTCAAGTCTAAATCATCAGAAGAATGGCCGAAGCTCCTAGACAAGATTTAAACAAGACAACAAAAATTGCTTTTATTCCAACAATAATAGATGACCAAAATGTGAGACCAATGGATAATAGATAGAAACAATGTTGCAGTTGTAGCCAACCTGGGGGAGCCCCAATCGTTATTTGTCAAAGACAGTAAGGTATCACCACGCTAATGCCATTATGGACGGAGGTTGACAATGAGTATCAGCTAACAAATTTATCAGGTATCAATATCAATTCTCTCTTGCCTTCTCAGTTAAAAGCAAACAATCTGTCAATCATTTAAGCTAGCTACTCACATATGTAATATGTGTGCATAGCAAGTTACACAAAGTCTGCCCAAAACACACATCATACGCCAGATAACAATGGAGAGCTCAATAAACCACACTTCAATCATTGTAGAATGAATCTGATCTGGGGTCAGCATTCTCCTTTCAGCAGAGAGATGCTGATATAATGATAGACATGCCACACAATTATCACCCAAGTTGTTTCCTCCAGCTCCTCACTTCCTAACCCATTATTTCTCTGTGGCTACTGTTTATACAAGATCTTAAATGCATTCTTTCTTCAGTAGGCACCAAAAATTAATTGATAAAGGTATCAATACATTGAACATATCACTTTTTTAATATCGGGATAATCAAGAGACAGAAGACTTGAGTATAGAAACACTGACTATCTCTACATTCCCTGACCCTTCCAAAACCTCAGTGCTACCCTAATGCAACCTATATATTTGGTCAAATTGCACTTTTCAAGGTTGTCTTCCAGCAATATCTTCCAGTGTAAGATTCAGTGTATCAATTGAACCTCTCTTTACTTCTTCTCCACGAGCAGCCAGGAAGTCCTCAATGCTTCCTGGTTCACCAAACCACCCAAGGTGATCTGCAATCAAGTGAAGATTATTACACCCCACACATCTAGCTACTACCACGCCTTTCTCATATGATTGGCGACAAACTGTCTTAATGGATCTCGTTTCACAGACTTTGCAGGTGAAAATCATAGCCAGATCATGCCTTGAGGATGTTTTCAAACTGGACTTGGCAGAAAACTGTACAGCAGAGTTCTCATCAATGCTCATGGATGTAGGGACATTATCTGGGTTAACGCTAGACTTTGAGGTGTCAGCTTCATTATTTTCTACATCTTCAGAAACATGTTTGTTTGGATTTGTATGCATCGAGACACCCCTTTTATGAAATCCATATCTGTTTAATATTGCACTGATAGAAGAATGCCAAGAGGATGCTGCCAATAAACAACATTAACATATTAATAAGAAAAACTTACACAGAGATAGAAATGCAGAGTTAGTACAAACCTCTTCATTTTTTAACACATAAGCTCAAGTTCTTAGGTGAATGACATCAGATTGCTTAGAGCAGGTTCAACCCAAGTTAACAATACCCACTCTTTCCTGTTATTCTGAAAATACTGTTGTTGTTTCACATTTTAGGAGATGCAAGGGTTAAAAAATATATTCTTTTTTTGACAAAACCACTCTTCCATCAATAACAGTTTTTGCTTTTGACACCAAAGTTACATCTTCATTTTAGGACTAAGTAAATAGGCCATAGAATATAGAAACACAGGTTCTGTTTTACATGTCTTGTAAGCACTGCTATTGAGATATTTTCCCAACCATCCTAGTTGCTTAACTAATGGTTACAGGCATTTAATCAAGTCTCAAACTCAAAAATCTTCAATAAATTGCTTTAGCAAAAGAGAAAAAGAAAAGGGGCAACTTTAATAAGAAAACAGCTTAAACATAACTTAATGCACCCAAAACCGAAAGTGTTAAAGTTTGACAAAGAAAACCATAAACAATCAAAGTATCAAACTAAAGCTATCATGAATCCGTGAAAAGAATCATCTTGGATACTGATAAACTAAGAAATTTTACGAACCCATTAAGAGACACTTTACAAATAAAAGGAGCGCCAAGAGAAATTAACAAAGAAAGAAAAGGGTAAGCCCGCAGTAAACTTGAATTCAGTTTGAGGACTCTAGAAACTTCATCCTAAGAAATTCTTAAAAACAGCAAAAAATCAGTAAATGTTTCCATTCTCAGCCAATTAAAGTTCTTCAAAATTTAAAACCAGGACTTCCCAGGGAAGACAGAGGCGGGTAAATAAGCTGTCAAGCAGCATCCTGAATTAGCCCTTCATAATACAGCAGGAATTACTTTCGATCACAAATGTAATTTAGCACTCAACCACGCAAGGTAAGTGAAAAATTATGCTTTGCATTTGCAATATTCTAGTCTGGTTTCAAATTTTCTAGTCCTTTTAGACTTTATCAGGGTGAGGGTACTGCCACTACTACTATTACAGTCTTTGCAGCAAAATGGATGCAATTTTTATGGAAAAACAAATATAACTAAATGGCACTGAATTGGCAGTTAATTACCACATTATTTAGTTGCAATGATGCGAAGCCAGTGGATGTGGTCATCAGTACCTTATTCTCACCAGTCTATGATCTCCTATAAATTAAAACATATTAAGGCCTTTGCAATAAAAGCCACTCCCACTAGTTGGAAATATTCTTCTTGGAAATAATTTATTTAGCTTTCTGTTTTGTTTCACATCAATTATTGTACGGTGGAAAGGGAGGAGGAGCTAAATTATGCACATGTAGCCATGAAGGTTCCGAATTTCCTAAAGTCACAAGAAGAAGATATAAAACTAAAAGGAAAAATGATAAAATTTCAAAAATAGTTGAATTCATGGATAAAAAGGATTGAGAGAATCTAACAAGAACAACACACACAAACACAAAAAGTTGCAATGGAAAATAATGAAGCGCGGGACATGCCTTGAATGATGGGGTTTGTGTGATCATGCCTTGACATGAATCGCCTCTGCAACTGCAACATCCTCCTCGCCGGCGCCGCCATGTGAGCACGAACGATTGTTGCTCAATTAACTCTCAAGGCCTAAATCGAGTTATGGTCACAACTTTTCTATGCTTTCGGGCTTTGGTAATTTCGTGCTTGAAGTTTTTGTTTCGGCCCATGGGCTATATGGGCTTTGTGCTCTGGACAAAAAATGAATTAAGAAAAGACTCCATCCGGAACCATGTACTAGGTTCTGGTTCACCCCATGGTAAAATTAGATGAGATTAATTAATTTAGGCTTAAAATATAAATTTTGAATAAAAATTAATACTGAATGATGATCAATTAACTCAATTAATTAAAATGGTCCAACCAACTTCTATCTAGTCTAAGATTCTTAGAAGTCAGATTGAACCTCAATTATTCAGAGTAAATTGAGTGAATACATTTAACCTTAGTTAAGAGAGTGGTTCAATGGACTTATGCTTTCTATTTATAATAATATAATAATTAAAGTGGACAAACTTCTGATGTTTACAATGTTATCCGGAAGAGGAAAAGGAACAATTCCAATGTATATTAAGATCAAATGAAATGATTAAACCTAGCATTACTCATGAAATGATAAAATACTACTGATGACTGATCTAGACTAAAAAATACTATCAAAACGCCAATGATAACTCATATTGACTCAAACATGATAACGGCTGGAAGGTAGCTTTATAAAAAAAACTGGGAGCAGTCAAATACAGTCTCCTCCAGCATCCCATGGACTATATGTCTATATCTCTATCATATTCCCTTAATTAATAATCATTTTGAGAAAATGATAACAAATGTTGCACACGTGTTTTTAGAAGACTGATTAAGAAAATAAAAAAATTAATAAATTAAAAAATAAAAAAAAATTACTTAATATTTATTTTTAAGTAATTAAGCATTTGATATGACAAAGTGAATTCTCCTTCTCTAACGACACTCAGGAATATTTTGCGTGTGTTTGGATTAGCGTTTGCAAACTTGAATTTGAAGAAACGTGATTTTATTGAACGTGAGTTCGAGTAAACTTGAGTTTAAGTTAACGTGATTTATGTTTGGATAACTTTTTATGAACTTAAGTTTAAGAAAGTGAATGTTGTTTGGATGATATGAATAAAAATCGCGTTTGTAATTACTAAAAATGACATATTATTGTTATTTGTCACAAACTGCATCCTACAAAATTAAACACACCTTAAGGGCAAATATGAGACTCCACCAACTCAAGTTCACTTGAACACAAAAACTACTATGGGTTACGTTGGGTTAAACTCAAGTTCACTCCTCATTTCAGGTTCTATGCATTGGACTAACACTTAACCAAATATGATAAGAAGGAAGCCAAACCACATTTGAACATGACAAACTTGAGTTCATGGGTGGCAAACGCCACCCCAAACACACGCTTTCTAATTTCTAGTCTCCCGCACAACACTCCATCCAAAATTTAATACAGTAATATTGACACAAAAGCAATGAATCTTTCCATTCAAATAAAAACTTCGTTGAGTTTTTCTAACCTGACCTTTTCTTCTATATTAACAAATTTTACAAAATCATATACATGTTTGTAATTATAAACAGGTATATATCAATCTCTCATTGCTACAATTACAACAATCAGCCTTTTTAAAAAAAAATTAAATAGAATTAGAAAAAAAAAATAAAACTAAAAAAAGAAGGAAAAGAAAAAAGGAACCCGACCCCACAAAACCGTCACCGTGGGGCCAACGAGACCGACAAGTCAATGTTAGTTCCCATTTTCTCAGCCCACTTCTTGGACTCCAAATACAACTTGGACACCTCAATTGAAACCCGACCCATATCCGGCCTCTCGTTCGGGTCTTCGCCCACACATTCTAACCCGACCCGAATCATTTTCTCGGCGACCTCCACCGGGAACGAATCCCTCAGCCTATTATCCACCCACTTCCTCACGCCACCGTGCTCCTCCACCGCCGTACTCGCCGTATCCACCACGCTCTCCCTCCTGTAACCGCCGTCATCGTCGAATTCGAACCTCACCGCTTCGTTCCCGCTCAGCAGCTCCAGAACCACCACACCGAACGCGTACACGTCCGTCTTCTGCGTCGCCACGCCGGTGACTTGAAATTCCGGCGCCATGTACCCCCTCGTCCCCTCGAACCTCACCGTCCGGCTACCGGACCTCCGCAATCCCCTGCCGGAATCCGATCTGGACGGCTCGCCTGCAACTTCGACTGCCTCGCCGCACAGCTCCGACGTGCCGAAGTGGCAGATCTTGGCGCTGAAATCCCCCTCGGCGACGACGATGCTGGAGCTCTTGATATGGTTATGGACGAAACCCGAACCCGAGCCCGAGAAATTGTGGATGTAATCGAGTCCGTGAGCGAGATCGGAAGCGATCTGCATCCGCGATGTCCACGTGGAGAGATCGGTGAAGCTAGGGTTCCGGCGATTGCGAAGGCAATCGGCGAGACTAACGCCGGGGACAAATTCATAGGCGAGGTAAATGTAATTGCCGGAGACGGAGGCTCCGAGGAGTTTGACGAGGCTGCTGTGGTGGTTCCGGCAAATTAGGGCGAGCCGGTGACGGAGCTCCGACAGGTCCATTTGGCGACGGAACTTGCGCTGGAAAACGACAACGTCGCGGTCGCGAATAGAACAACGCCAGGAGGAAGAAGAGAGGCGGGGGACGGAAAAGTTTCCAGTGGCGGCAGATATCTCGGAGAAGTGGTAGATATGAGGGTTTTCGGGGAGAGTGTCTTTGAGGCTGGAAAGAGAGGCGTGGCTTGAGATAGAAGAAGATTTGGACCATTCTTTTTCGCCATAAACGTAGCTTCTTGATTCTGTGATGGGGACTTCGCTGGTAGAAGATGGGAAATTCGACGATGAAGATGTTAAGGTTGTTCGTGATCTTTGAGGACGAGGGCTGTTCTTGTTCTTGTTCATGTTCATGTTTCTGTTTTTGGGTTGTATCACGCTGGTGCTCCTTTTGGACTTGCACATGATACATCGAGGTGAGGGCTTGTGTTGTGCCTCTCGCTAACGTGAGCATGAGAACCTCATTACCAATACCATTTAAGAAGATTCATGGGAAGAGCAAGTTCCAAGTATTATGTGGTCTGGTCTTCTGTTGTACTAGTATTCTCACAGTCGTGTCTCCTTCAATGTTGTGTTGTTGGGACGGCGTTTAATTTAATTGTGTGACTTCAAATATACGGCGGCGATTCACACGTGGCGTCTCTTTCAACAATTTCTATTCGGACAAAGGCATACTAAACTACTGTATGGCACTTTCTTCATCAAAGCTTTAAGGTTTGTTTGTTGTCATTCTCATTTCTTGTGAGAGGATGGTTCTGTCCCTAGTATTTTATTGACATGGTTTTTTTTAAGACGAAGAATGAACAACATCAATCACATACGAATATGAATGCTCTGTCGCTTCTCGTATCTGGTTCATAATATATATAATGCGGCCAGGCCAATCATGGTCTTGCTATATGAGTTGCTTCCTATTCTAAAGTTATCCCTAGTACCTTGACTTCTTTGTACATATATCACACGCACCCCTAAGAAAAATCAAATCCATTAGCGTCGTAATTGATGAAATATGCACAAATTCTATAAAGGTCATGAATTCGGATGTACTGCATTTGACTGCAGTGCAGTCAACAAATCTGGACCGTCTGATGGAGATCAGACGGTCCAGAGGTCGAGATGTGCAGTTATATATCTTGGCCTCTGGACCGTCCGATCTCCATTACTGACTGCGATAATTGCACGGAAAACCGACTACAGGGAATCATGGGCAACCTAAATTAGGATAATGTTAATAAGAAAATAAAAGAAATTAAAATGGAGCCACCATTAATTGACAAAGTGTAGTTTTACCTCCGTAACATGATTGAAGACTGACATCATACCATTGGTTCAGTGCCAATTGAGGTTGTTCTTGTTGTCAGTGTAAATAAAATTAAATATGAATTTTGACCATTTAAAAAATGAATAAAAAATTTAAGTAGATATAATGGTTGAATGAAATAAAATGGGAGGAATTATTCATCTTTCCAAGAATCAATGAGTATGCTACTTGCGTAAAACATTAATAAAATTCACACGTAACTACGGGAGTAGATTGCATTAATCAATACCACATTTGAGTGAAAACTGCACAGGATAAAGTTGAAAGAATTTTTTGAACTTTCCTATGAAAAACCGGAAAAGGGTATAGACCAGTTAGAATGTGCAGTAAAGTCAAGTGTTAAGAATGTTTAACCACTGAATTTACTAGCCGAGAGGAGGTCAAAGAAAGTACATACAATAATTTTTTAGAGCACATGGCTTGTTTCTTGCTCTCAAGTCTCAACTTTCTTGTCCCCTTTAATAACAAATGAAGTTAATTCAAAGTAATGTACAGCCGCAATGAACAACTATGCAGAAAGATCAAGGAACTATCAACTGCTCCAAAAGAACCATTTAAGTACAGGCAATCAAAAAAAGTAAGCTAGCAGAGATATATGACCAACCAACATGATGTAGCACCCTATGAAGGAGTTTTCCTCCTTTAGAGGCTATTGCTAGATCTTGTGTCTAATAATCTCTAAAAGATCAAAACTCCCTGATGTTACCAACTCTAACCGCCATCAAATAAATTGGATATTGAGCACCTACAATACAACCAATCTATCCTAACTTTACAGCTAAGCAAAATGCTTATGGTCAGACATGACTCTATGACTCACTCCTCTGAATCTAACTGCATATGTGCACATTACAAAAAAAGAGGGGAATAGTCTGAAATGAATATTATATCTCAAGCTGAAGATTTCACATAGTGCCCTGTTTTCCGTCTATGCCTGCTAAAATCTGATACAAACCTGAAAGAAAGGCAACATCCCTCGACCTTGCATTGATAAGGCTTCTCCCCAGTATGCACCCGTATATGCTCTGTCCTTGCCCATGCCCACTTGAATGACATGGAACAACCTTTCCATGGGCATTTAAGGGGCCTCTCATCATCATGAACGCGCTCGTGAAGCATAGCATATTTGTGAGAACTGAACTTCTTACCACACCCTTTATGTGGGCAAAGGTTTCGTTTGTGCATAGATAACTCAGTCTTAGTCATGAAACTCATACGGCAACCATCAAGGTCACACCTGTGGGGCTTTATAACATCATCTTTTTTATTCTTGCGAGGAACCGAAGCTTCAGAAGGTTTCCGTGCTCGTTTGGCAACCGAATCTTCCATGTCATTTTGGCTGATGTCCTCCCCATTTTTGCCTGTGGCAATCTTCCCAGCTCTTGGCCTCAGTCCCTCACATGGACCTCTAATAAAGCTGTTGCATTCGAATTGGTTGTCTGTTGTCTCTTCCACTTTCCTCTTTTTTCTCTTCCCAGCATTTGGCCTGGGAACTGCTGTAGTCAACTCACAGTTTTCCAGCTCCCTGTTATCTTGTAACAAATGAACTTCACTTTCATTTTTGTTTTCTCTACCACACGTCTTTTTCTCAATTTGAGAGCGTTCCTGTATCGATACAGAAGAATCCTTTAAGAATGTCTCAGTACCAGAGCAAAGTTCCTCATCAATTCTATTAATTGGCTGGATTTCCATTTCCTTTTCTCTATCAGAAATTAATTGAATACAGGAGTCTTCTTTAGGACAGGTTTCCACTGAACCTTCAGAACATCCTAACTCTGATATAGTTACACGTCTATTATCACCTTTTGCAACATAACTAGAAGCGTATTCCTCATTAATTCTATTCTTAATTTGGATCTGACACTGCTTTGCAGACTTTGAAACTACTTCATCATTCAACCCTTCACCATATTCCCCTCTTGTAAATTCACATGATCGTTCTCCTGAGACATGAGTGGATTCATTTATTTCTTTTTCGTTACTTTTCCCAACCTGAGTTTCTTGCTGCACCTCAGCATCCAAGATTACTCTATTATGGAAGTCTGTAGCAGCATAAAGCTCTCTTGGAACTTCACAAACTTCTCCATTTGGAGTATGTTCACTTATTGGTTTACCATCACTTAGAGGTTTCTTGCCCCTTTCACTCAAAGAATTGATTTCTTCCTCAATTGTCTCTTTTAAAAACATAGCATTGCTAACTCTTTCTGCAGCATAATTATTATTTGGACTTTCAAAACCTCCATCCATAGAGGCAAGAGTAGGCTGTTTTACCAATGAAGCAGTAGATAACACAGGTTCCCTGTTGCTTTTGCATGTAGACTGATATTCCTTATGTCCTTCATCAACCAAATCTAAGCTATTACACTTGCTATCCATGACAATTGCTTCTGTAATTTGTTCCTTTCTGAACATATCAATATTTCTGTCAGTTGCATTTGTAAGTAAGCTAGAACATTTCTTCTCCTGACAATCCTGGCTCTCCTTGCCACATATTTCTGAGTCACTGGTATTGTGATGCATCTTAGAATGACCAAGTGTTGAGTCACTTTTTCCATCTATATTTATTTCCAGCATGGTTTTATTCTCAATCTCTGCCCCAACTTTTTCATTCATTAAAATATGATTAGGACAGGAATTTGAAAGTTGTGATGTAGCAGTATTCAATCCCATACTAGTAGGCACTTCAGCAATCTGGATTTCAGTGTGCATTGGGGACATTGCAGTGGAAGCAGAGACACATGACAATCCACAATCACTCCTGAAATTCTCTGTGTCAAGCTTATCTTTAGAAACACAATTATAATGATCCCCACTCAAGACAGCTGATGCATTTTTGGACTTCTCTTGGAATTCATGGACCATGCTTGCTACAGAGGAACAACTTTGCTTTGACTTGAACTTCCTTCTTGAATATTGAATAAGCTTCTTTCCAGCATTGGAGCAATCTATTCTTCTCTCTAATTGATCATCCTTCTTTCTCATGTCAGAAGGTTTAGTCTGAGCCAAACCTTTTGACCTTCTGGACCGACTTCTCTGCGACTGCCAATTTAAAGATAAAAGTTCTGACCCAGGAGATTTATCATAGAACAGCATCCCTAATGCTAGTGTCCAAGGAACTTGTTTAGATGGAGAGTTATTTCTAGCATTGACACAATATCGTAGGTTAATGCCAAGTTTAGATGTCCAGTCTTCACATTCACCATGTTCTTCACCATCAATTGCAAGATCTATCAGAGCCAAACTTTCTGGGGATGCAATATCTAATGGAACATCATTATAATCAAAAGCACTATGTATTTCTTCTGCAACTCCCCTGGCATGTGCCTTTATTTTCTGATAGTCTACAAAAACACAGAAAAGTAAAAGTAAGGAAAAAAAACTTAAAATAAATATCTGAAATACAGATCTTTGCTTGTCATTTTTATCCTAGTTAAAACATAAATCTTGCATGTCCATAACTAATCACAAATTGGTGTAAACTGGATTAGAATACATTATATATTGATCAACAGATGACTTATAGATGGATTCTATCCCTATAAAACCCTATAGAATTCTAGGGTTTAGGTAGGAAACGAAGGAAAGGAGAAAATTGAGAATAAATAGTCTGAATTTGATATTGATTCAAATTTCAATGTAATAAGATGTGATACAAAAGACAAACACAAACCCTTATTTATAATAATACTGTATTCATAACCCAAATTAAATAAGGAAACCAATCATGAAATATAGAAACAACTCTTGAGAAACCATCTAAGATCCTTTGAGATATTTTAAAATTCAATAATGATATTATAAGATATATTCCAGATATTTTAACAGCTGAAACTTTGGTCAGATTATTATATAAAAGAAAGATCCACATGCTTGCTAACTAAATTGAAGTTGAAAGCTCAGAAAAAAGAAAGTCATACATCTCTAGCAATTTGATACTACCTCCGTTCCTAATTATAAGAACCTTTTAACCACTTCACGGGAATTAAGGAAGTTGGTTAATTTAGTTTATCACAATAAATTTGTCATGAATGTATACCATCTTTACAAAATTTCCCTTGAATTTATTGAGATCCATTAACTTTCTCTCTCCACTTAATTACTTCATTGTGTCACTCTCTCTCTATTAGTTAATTATTCACCTATCTCCACTAATGGGTATTTTTGTCAAAAAATAATTAATGCAAGGGACAACTTGAAAAGGTTCTTATAAAAAGGACCAAGAGCACCTCTAAAAAGGGTTCTTATAAATAGGAACGGAGGTAGTATTTGATTTTACCTAACTTAACAGAATAATAATGCAAACAAATTTGTAATCTAAACAAACCTGAATGGCAAATTATAAGCACATTGGCTCCACCTTTGCACTGCAACATATCCACTATCTGAACAGCATGCTCCAGGCAGAAAATCCGTGGCCTAAAAAATTTACTGGAGGTGTTCCAACATTTATTGCACTTGATTAATGATTGATCTGGTGAATCATTTGCTGAAGAAAGCTCAGAAACAGAAAGATCCCCTGAAGAACAGATCACATGGTAACTCATTTCAGCACTTATAACATAAATTTTTATCAAACATTTTCTTTTTTGGAAAATTCTGGCCATCATATCAGCTTTGAAACAATCATAAATATACAATAAGAAAATGTGCAAATCAGAATAGTGCATATTAGATGTTAATTACTCTCCACTAATTTTCACCTAATCATGAGGTAAGGGGTATACAGAATTTCCAGAAAACATAAGAGGATAGATGGCTAGGAGATCAAAAAAGCAAGAATATAGTAGCTGCATACACCAAATAACATTTTGGTTAAAGTAATTTGGCACTTCTATTCATTATTATTATAGAATAACCAATTCAATTATATCAATTATAGCCACTATACAAATCAAATATTACCACAAATTAAGTGGGGGCAGGATAGTAACATTTTTAGCAAGTTGTATGCGATACACAACATAATTGATTTCCTCAATAATATTAATGTTCTATTTGATCCAGCCTATGCCATATCTGTAATGGCTGACAAGTGCAACTTTACCACATAATCCAAGAAAGTGGGGGCAGGATAGTAACGTTTTTAGCAAGTTGTATGTGATGCACAACACAATTGATTTCCTCAATAATATTAATGTCCTATTTGATCCAGCCTCTGCCATATCTGTAGTGGCTTACAAGTTCAACTTTACCACATAATCCAAGAAATGCATAAATGAAAAACTACATACAAAAATGTGATTAAAAATATAAAACCAGATTATAGGACAAAATATAAAGGCATTACTTGAGACTGAGCTATGAAGGGCGGCAGTAGAGTTTAGAGAGGAATCTTGAACTAGATGACGATTATCAGGAAAAAGTTCCGTTATCAATTTCTCAGTTGGTTGTATCACAGCCATAAATGGAAAACCAAGGATTCCACAACCCACACAAGTCAGTGCTCCTGAATCAGTTTGGAAGTGATATGGAAGATCATCACAACCAAAATATAAATCATTCAGATTCTCCATATACAAACTCATCTCATCAAGCAGATAATTACTACCCTTATCTGCTGAACTAATATTGGACATGTCGGCCATATAGGTTCCAGTAGTAGAAGCTAAATCAGGAAGCTGATTATCTTTGCTGGAATCAGGTAGTAAATCAGCATTCCATAAAACAGCTTGTTTAGTTGCTTCCTTTCCAAGAAGAATGGATAGCAGTTTGTTTTCTTGCAGCATATCTTCTATAAAGGCCTGTTTTACTAAAAACTCTCTTTCTTCTTTCTGACGGTCTCTCAGACGAGAACTGCGCACACCAGGTAATAGTGTTCTTGGTACTCTGTCAAATCAAACAGATCACCAGAAAGAACAAAACATAATTAGTTACCCACTTGATACTTCTTAGATAAAAGCAAAATGAACGTTGCAATAATGCCCCTGAATATAAGAACGATATTTGTAATAGAAAAACCAGAAAATGTAGACAGATCTATACAATCTAAAAGCCAACAGAGAAATTTCACTCAAGATCGTATTGAACCAAATACACACACACACACACATATATATCATTTTTAATATAAAATATCTTTCAAAACTCTGACTTATATATGTTTAATATAATCTGATAAAGCCCCAAATATCTCTGTTTTGAATCAAGTTAGAGTAATTGCAAAGAACTTACATAACTAATTTAGCTTAAAAGACAACTTGAAAAGTTGGGCTCACAAATAGTCTTATATCTACTTACCTGACTAGTCCATTCATGTCATTGAACATAAATGAAACAGTAATTAACTAAAAATCACCAATCACAAAAAGAAAAAATTGACTATCACCAATGAATGGGAAAGTAGAGGCAATCATTCATTGGAATGATAATATAACCTCCACAGAGTAGTATCTATGTATACAAGCAGTTGTACAAGATTAGCTCACCTTGAAATAAAAGACATGGTCAGCAGGTAAAGCAGTTGCTGATGGGAAAGCATTGGAAGATAATTCATTGCAGCTCTACGGACTGCAGCTTCCTTAGCTACTCTAAGCCATTGTGGAGTCCCAAAGTTAGCTGCTTCCCCACAGTTAAAACCTTGAATTCAACATATTGTATACATAAAAGAATTAAGTTGAAGATTGAAGAGAGATAGACCTCACAATAAAGTATAAGTCAGATAAAAATAAAAATAGAGAGCTTCTAAGATACCAAGGGCAGATAAGAGGCTTTTTTTTACTACCAATACCATGATTAAAAGTAAAAACAACTATGATTTTGTCCAAATGGTTCCTCATGAAAACTTCCAAACCAAGAAAAGAAGTGACAAAAAGTAACAACTCCACCAAAAAATTATGAGAAACAGAACATACAAACTAACTTTATGCAGTGAATAAGCCATCAAGCCTCTGAACACTCAACATCAAAGCATAGCTGCAATTTTTCAATATCTTCTAGCCTTTTCAATTCCATAATAATACTGTAAAGTAGTTAGAAGTAGCCAAAAAGAATGGCATATCCAGAAGATGTAACAGTATTAAGCTTTGTCTTTAGCCACTGAATAATAGGTGGCTTTTGAGAAGATACATATAAATTTTGTGTGTGGCAGCCTGAATCTTATCCTATACGTATCCTAGTTTTTAAGATATCGTGTATCCCCATATTACATCAGTGTCGTATCTGATAGTATGCATTAAGATGTCCGACCCCCGTCCCTTAACCCTATAGCAAATATTATTCACGAAAGTGAGTAAAGAAATTTCTTCGTTTCATTTTTATCTTAACAAAAAAGTTCAGGTTACAATATATTTTGTTAGGCACCCTAGGATTATTAAGGTATGTGTTAAGATATGTAGAGATATTCTGTATATTCTGTTAGATATAACAGTTTATTCTCCCTTGATTTCTTGTATAGTTTCCTTATTTAGGTTGATCCTAATCCCAAAACTCTAGGGATTTGATTCTGTCATAGCATGTATATATATGTGTGCTGTATCTGTTATTCTGTATCAATAAAGTATACACTATAAGCTGGTACCAGAGCTCTTCTGGTCCAGGGAACCCTGTTTTAACCCCGTTGTCTACCTAGGTCACCGTCTTTTGTCAGCGACCGCCTGTGTGGACGCCGCCAAAGTGTTCAGAGGTCGCCGATCTGCTTCCCCACCGCGCGCCGCCTCCGTCACGCGCTCTCACACACCGCCTTTCTCTGGTTCGCTCGCCGGCGCGTGGGGTCCACGCGCCGCCCTCCCGGCCTCCGTTAGCGACGCCATTTGTTCGGTTCTGCTCGTCGGCGCTTCCTCTTTCCGTTTTGAACCCTTTCAGGTTGTGGGTCACTCTTTTTGGTGGCTGTTCGGTCATTCTTGTTGCTGTTTGGTGGTTTCGGTCGCTGCAAGATCGTCTTTTGATTGTTGTTTGGTGTTTCCGTTTCTGCAAGGCAGTTTTCTGGTGTTCTTGTTGCTGTTTGGTTGTTTTTTTGTTGCTGCCAGACTGTTTTTGGTGGCTGTTTGGTTGTTCTCGTTGCTGTCTATTGTCTTTGGTGGCTGTTTGGTCGTTTTTGTTGCTTTCTGTTGGTCTTTTGTGGTGTTTTTTGGTTGTTCAGTTGCTGTTCTCATGGCGGATGTTCCCAAGGTTGTTATATCTGCCGATGATTATAAAGAGTACCTTCAACTGAAAGCAGCTCAACAGCCTTCTTCCTCAGTCACTGTTGCTCACACTGGTAATTCTACAATCTGTCTCTCACACTCTACGCCTACTGGATCTTGGGTTTTGGATTCCGGTACTTCTGATCACCTAACTGGTAATGTCTCCATTTTCTCTAATTTATCATCACCCAAAACTCCACATCATATCACCCTGGCAGATGGGTCAAAAGTCCAAGCCACTGGTATTAGGCAAGTTTCACCTCTTTCCTCGTTATCATTGAAATCAGTTTTACTAGTTCCTGGATGTCCCTTCAATTTAATTTCTATAAGCAAGTTGACTCGATCACTAAACTGTTCCATAACCTTCACTTCTGATTCATTCATGATACAGGACCGGAGTACGGGACGGACGATTGGAACCGGATCTGAATCACATGGCCTCTACTACCTTCAGCCTTCTACTTCTACCATATGTGCATCCATTGAGTCTCCTGGTTTACTCCATCGTCGTCTTGGTCATCCCAGCTTGAATAAATTAAAGAAAATGGTACCTCATCTCTCAAGATTGGAGTCCTTCGAGTGTGAGTCGTGTCAATTAGGTAAGCATGTTAGAGCTTCTTTTCCTAGTAATGTTAATAGTCGAGTTGTCTCTCCTTTTGATGTCATTCATTCTGATGTTTGGGGTCCTAGTCGTGTTCCCTCTATTTTAGGGCATAGGTATTATGTCACCTTTATTGATGATTTTTCTAGATGCACTTGGATATTTTTAATGAAAAATCGTTCAGAGTTATTCAATATTTTTCAAAGTTTCTATTCAGAAATAAAAACTCAGTTTGGCAAAGGAATTCGTATTCTACGAAGTGACAATGCTAAAGAATATTTCTCTGATTGCTTCAATTCAATTATGATTTCCCATGGCATTCAACATCAATCTAGTTGTCCTCATACACCTCAACAAAATGGTGTAGCCGAGCGAAAACATAGACATATTATGGACACTGCTCGCACTCTTTTATTGAATGCCAATGCACCTCCAAAGTTGTGGGGGCCTGCTGTTCCCCCTCGTGTTTTTGGTTGTACTTGTTTTGTCCATGATCTTTCTCCAGGACGTGACAAGTTGTCTGCTCGTGCTATCAAATGTGTGTTCTTGGGATACTCTCGTGTCCAAAAGGGGTACCATTGTTACTCTCCCACTACACATCGATTCTACACCAGTGCAGATGTCACTTTCTTTGAGGACACACCATATTTCACTGCCTCAGAGGTCTCTCCAGTTGACTTAGACCTCTATTCTCAGGTATTTCCTATTCCCCATCTTAATTCTGTTAAGTCTACACATGCTACTTTAGAGGCACCTGAGCCTTCTCCAGAGAGTCCTCCACCACTGCCTTCTCCAGAGAGTCCTCCACCTCTTCCAGGGTCTAACCGTCCCCCACACCGATTTAGGGTAACTTATGAGCGTCGGTCACATACTCTTGTTCCTCCTACTAGTGCACCGTGTGATTCCGCTTCGGCTCCAGTCTCTTCACCTACTCCGGCTCCACCTGTCTCAGTTGACTTGCCCATTGCTCTTCGTAAAGGTAAACGTTCTACTTCTAATCCTCATCCCATTTATAACTTTCTCTCATATCATCGTTTGTCACCTACCTATTATGCTTTTGTCTCTGCTCTTTCCTCTATTACCATTCCCAAGACAATACAGGAAGCCTTAACCCATCCAGGATGGCAACAAGCTATGATTGATGAGATGACAGCTTTAGAATTTAACCATACTTGGGCTCTTGTCCCACCTCTGTTTGGAAAATCCGTTGTTGGATGTCGGTGGGTCTTTAATGTTAAAGTAGGTCCTGATGGACAGGTGGATCGATTGAAAGCTCGTCTTGTGGCTAAGGGATACACACAGGTATATGGTTTGGATTACAGTGACACTTTCTCTCCAGTTGCGAAGATGGCCTCAGTTCGCCTCTTCTTGGCCATGGCTGTTGTGAGACATTGGCCCTTATTTCAATTGGATATCAAAAATGCTTTCTTACATGGTGACTTGGAGGAGGAGATCTATATGGACCAACCCCCCGGGTTTGTTGCTCAGGGGGAGTCTGGCCTTGTGTGTAAATTACGGAAGTCCTTGTATGGCCTTAAACAATCACCTCGAGCTTGGTTTGGTCAGTTTAGCAAAATCATACAGGAGTTTGGAATGATCCGCTGCGAGGCAGACCACTCTGTTTTCTTTAAACGCTCACTGACACATAAATTTATTTATCTCGTGGTTTATGTGGATGATATTGTAATTACAGGTGATGATCAGGAGGGCATCAAGGCTCTAAAGCAACACTTGTTTGAGAACTTTCAAACTAAGGATTTAGGTCCTCTGCGCTATTTCCTTGGGATTGAGGTTGCTCAGTCAAAGTCCGGTGTTGCTATTTCTCAAAGAAAATATGCTCTTGACATTCTGGACGAGACAGGACTCACAGATTGTAAGCCAGTTGACACCCCAATGGATCCCAATGTGAAGCTTCTACCTAACCAGGGGGAGCCCTATTCTGACACGGGGAGGTATCGAAGACTAGTGGGCAAGTTGAATTATCTCACCATGACCAGACCTGATATATCCTTTCCTGTCAGTGTTGTAAGTCAGTTCCTTAACTCCCCTTGTGAGAGTCATTGGCATGCAGTTGTGCGGATCCTCAGATATATCAAAGGATCATCTGGAAAGGGCATTGTTTACAGTAATAGAGGACATACAGATATTGTTGGGTATTCTCATGCAGATTGGGCAGGTGATGCAAGTGATAGACGGTCAACAACAGGTTATTGTGTTTTCTTGGGAGGTAATCTTGTTTCATGGAAGAGTAAAAAGCAAAGTGTTGTTGCCAGATCGAGCACAGAAGCAGAGTATCGTGCAATGGCTCACACCACATGTGAGCTTTTGTGGCTAAAGTCTTTAATTCAAGAGTTGCAGTTTTGCAAGGTTGGTTCTATGGAACTAATGTGTGATAACCAGTCAGCCTTATACCTCTCCTCTAATCCGGTTTTTCATGAGAGGACAAAGCATATAGAGATTGATTGTCATTTTATCAAAGAAAAGATCCTCTCCGGTGTCATCAAGACTTCCTCAGTTTGCTCCAAGGATCAACTTGCAGATATCTTTACTAAATCTTTGCGGGGTCCTAGGAT
The DNA here is from genome assembly GCA_026901365.1 of Sesbania bispinosa. Classification (NCBI taxonomy): domain Eukaryota; kingdom Viridiplantae; phylum Streptophyta; class Magnoliopsida; order Fabales; family Fabaceae; genus Sesbania; species Sesbania bispinosa. Next base: position 798,274 of record QLOH01000244.1, read on the forward strand.
AACCTATATATGTGACAAGCTGCATGCCTATGATATGTATGCTCCAGCTTGAGGGGGAGTGTTAAGATATTAGAGATATTCTGTATATTCTGTTAGATATAACAGTTTATTCTCCCTTGATTTCTTGTATAGTTTCCTTATTTAGGTTGATCCTAATCCCAAAACTATAGGGATTTGATTCTGTCATAGCATGTATATATATGTGTGTTGTATCTGTTATTCTGTATCAATAAAGTATACACTTTAAGTGTATGTTTTAAAAAGAAAAGAGGAGGTAGTAGGGGGTTTAATCCCGTGAAGGCAGTGTGAAAATGTGTCCTTATGTAACTACCTGCCACAAACAGGGCAGGGGGAGCATGGAAAGTAATGAAGGGATTAAGCTAAAATAGAAAAACATAAGAGGGGGGATGAACGGAAACAGGTAGGAAAAAGTGAGTACAACAGACTAGGAGAGAAAGACCAGGAACTCTCAAATTGCCAAGGTTATCAGTTTTCTTGTATCATTTTGAGATACTATAACTACATTCATTCTCTGGTACATTATCACCAATATATCAGATATCAGTGGAGGATTTTATACATATGAATCAATAAAACATCACCTCATTTTTCCAGTCTAAAATAAATCAATTGGTATCAGAGCCCTCAACCATGTATCAGTTTCAAATGAGCAGCACAGGAGGTGATGCCAGCATTGCACTGTTTACCTGGACTAGTCAAAAAGGCTAGTGCACAGCCACCCTGCACTAGTAATGACCCAATTACAGGCTATGGGACTTGAGTCGCACATAAGAAGAGTAGGATTCTGATAGGGGTTTTATATGGGCTTGGGCACTCCCACCCAAATGACTAGTTTTTTGGGTGTGGTTCACCCAAGCTTCATATCATATTCCAAGGCAGTAAGTGTGGGCTAGTGGAGAGGAATTTGAGTAGTTTGTAGAAGGTTTTAGATTTGAACCTCCATACCAATGCCATCACCAACATTCTACAACAAGTCAACAACAACAAATAAGCCTTATTCCACTAGGAGATATGGCTAAACTGATCAGTCAATACCATTGAGCTCTATCAAAAAGAAAATTTTCAGTAAAGCCATTTAGAGCAAGTTCTTTTTCTAATGGTTTCTCCTAATGGTTCCTTATGTCTTCCTAAACCCCTTTTCTCCTAATGGTTCCTTATGTCTTCCTAAACCCCTTTTACTTGAACTATCATCCATTTGATCCATTTTTCTCACTAGAGCCTCTACTGGCCATCTTCTCACATGACCAAACCACCTTTTGAAAGTTTCTATCATCTTCTGCTCAATAGTTGCTTTCATAACTTTCTCCCAAATATATTCACTCCTAATCTTACCTTTTATTGTCAAGAATTTTTCAAGTTCAATAGGCACTTTGTGATCACTAGTTATGCCCCAAGCATTTTGCCTTTTCACCCACCCAAAGGATATATTGATAATGTTATAAAGAAATATTGATCTTGCAACAACTTTAATTAATTTTATAATCACCAAATGGTTGATGGATAAATAAATGACCAGCACATTCTAATTCTAACTATATTTTTTAGAATTTGAAGGTCAACTGGCCAAAATACTTTCCCTCGTGTTAAAAAAAATATCTCATTATGTTACTTATCACCATAGTTATCAATGGTGTTCTATAGCAACGCTATCATGGAATGGTGTTGTGTCACGGCCAACTGCCACTACCAGTGCCTTCATCACATCCTGTTTCAGCGTTACTGCAGTTGAAGCCACTATAGCAACTGAAATTGTGGTGTTTTGGGCGCTGTGTGGCCACTGCTCTGAAATTGTTTGAAAATGCAAAAATGCCCTCAAAGAGCAATTTTGGGGTAATTTAGGGTTTTTGGATCAAATATGGGTTTCAAAAGGTTTTGAGGGAAAAACCTAGATCCCTCTCATCTCAAACTTGTGCCCTCTGTTACTGCACGACCCATCTAGACACCTTCTTTCCAGCAACTTTCAGGCCAGAATGTTGTTTTCCAAGGAACCGACTTGCTTTATCCATCTAATCTGCATTTTCCGACCAGTACCACTGCTCTCCAGTGACTTTCCTTCCAGTACCTGCTATGTTTTCCCTTTTGTTCTCATTGTCCTATGACTTTTTATTGTTAATTATGAATATCCCATGAGTTTTGAGTAATCTTTTGGTTTTTGAGCATTTATATGTATGTAGTACAAATTATTTAATCTGTATAAAAGAATTTAGAATGGCTGTCATCCGGCTGTGCGTTATCCCACATCTTAGATTTTGGACCAAGCCTAACTCAACCACTAGCTTTTGAGGTTGAGTTAGACCAACCACTAGCTTTTGAGGTTGAGTTAGACCAAGTTCAAAATCTAATATGGTATTAGAGTCTATCCTAGATTCGTTATTGAGCCGCCACTCGTAAATGCCCAATCCTACAAACTTCACGCTCCAAGCATTGGGCGAGAGGGGTGTTAGAGTATCGCATTAACTAGAGATAAGGTCAAACAAGTGTATATAAGTTTTGGGCAATCATCACCCTACAAGCTAGCTTTTGGGGTTGAGTTAGACCCGGTGCATTTTTGGGGCCAGCCACTCGCCGCTATCCAGAATTGATAACTATGCTTATCACACATCATAAAGAATGTACTGATATTCTAAAACAAAGCCAACAAAACATTTTATGAACCACTAGCATTTTAACTGCAGTCTTCAATATGCATGCAATGTCTTCATGAACCATATATCAAACAGCTCTATATAGACACATTATAGAAAGGTCTGTATGATCAATCCATTATTCATAGACTAAACCTACAACACCGGTATTCTGCAAAATGCTAGGAATGTACATAAACTTCAAATCAATTACCATGGCTGAATCCTACATGATAAGCTCTTGGAAAAGTCACAACAAATTCACCAGGGTTCTGTATTAACCTAGAAAGAAAATCCAGCACAGACATAAGTAGAAGTTCAACAGAGAGAATAGGATATTCAGCAAAACACCAGCAATAACCTCTACTATATCAACAAATCTTAAACAATAATAATTTGTAGGTATATATAATTTAACATCATGAGTCATTCATGAAAGCATTTAAATATGTCAGAAAACTGACCTGCAACAAGGAATCCCAGATGCAACAACTACTTCAGGTGTCAAAAGTGTCGTTTTCTCACCCAAAAGTTTCAAAGCAGCTGGCAAGGAAGGAAACTGTACGTGAGTTACAAAAGCACTGTAGAAGTTATAGCACTCAACTACCTTAAGAATAAAGTGGATCTATTAAAAGGAAAAATAAATGATATGAACAGGCTTTGAGTTCAAACATACAATTTTCTTTTTTGGGGTGATTTTATTTGTAACCTTTGAGAAGTTCTGGGAATTTAATATGAAATATCAATAGAAATTTTCTTCTGCCCTAACAACAAGCCTACATCTGTGTTTGACACATTAGACTCTTGACACAAGTATCGACACTTCAAAACTTCTATAGAGTAATGTTAGAGGCAAAAAAATGCACGCATAGACACACACATACACTACAGTTGTTAGCTACTTTCTGAACATATTTTACCTTACACACTAATACAGTATGAACATGATAATTGTATTAAATAATTTAGAGTATTAAATCCTTCTCCCACGTGATTTATAAAAATTGGGAGAACTAATATAAAACAAAGAAAAACACGTCAAACCTTTACAAAATTGCATGTTTTCATAGCATTTCCAGTATGTCTAATGCCATAAACCAGTAAGAGAAATTAACACATTTTCAGAGAGGAACAGAAATACAACAAGAAAATTAGCTATATCAAGAGAGAGCGAGAACCTACCTAAGTTAGCTACTCGCAGCAAAAATGGGATCACTAAACCAAGATTAGAACCTAGAGTCCTCCTTACCCATCTTGCACCTTCTACTGTTAAACAAGCCTTGGCCAACCCACAATGGTTTCAAGCAATGAAAGAGGAGTATGATGCTTTGTTGCGAAACAAAACTTGGTCACTGGTTACACTTCTTGCTCATAGACAAGCAATTGGCTGTAAATGGGTGTTTAGAGTCAAAGAAAATTCTGATGGTTCTCTCAATAAATACAAGGCAAGGCTTGTGGCAAAGGGATTCCATCAAAAGGCTGGTTTTGACTATTCTGAAACCTTTTCTCCTGTTGTTAAACCTGTTACTGTTAGAACTGTCCTTACTATTGTTGTTTCTAAGGGCTGGCCTATTCAGCAAATTGATGTAAATAATGCCTTCCTTAATGGCCTATTGGAGGAGGAGGTATACATGGTGCAACCTCCTGGTTTTGAACATAGTGACAAGACTCTAGTATGCAGATTGCATAAGGCCCTGTATGGTTTAAAACAGGCCCCACGAGCCTGGTTTGAGAGACTTAATTCAGCTCTCCTATCCTTTGGCTTCAAACCAAGCAAGTGTGATCCCTCTCTCTTTATTTTTCATCAAGGAACTCACTGCATCTATATTCTGGTTTATGTAGATGATATAATCATCACTGGAGACTCCATTTTATTAATTCAACAACTAATTTCTAAGTTGAATTCTGAATTTGCTCTCAAACAGCTTGGTTCCTTGGATTATTTTTTGGGTATACAGGTGACTAACTTAGCTGATGGTTCTCTCCTTTTGTCTCAAACCAAATACATAACCGATTTACTGGTGAAAGTTGGTATGTTTGAAGCCAAGGGTCTCTCTACTCCTATGTCCAGCAGTACTAAGTTGACAAAAATTGGTACAGATTACCTTCAAGATCCTTCCAACTACAGATCTATCGTGGGGGCACTGCAGTATGCTACAATAACTAGGCCTGAAATTTGCTTTGCAGTAAACAAAGCCTGTCAATTTCTCTCTCAGCCTCTTGAAGAACACTGGGCAGCAGTCAAAAGAATATTGAGATACCTTAAAGGCACACTCACTTATGGTTTACTCATTCAGAAGGCTTCACTTAATAAACCTCTTGCATTCACTGCCTACTGTGATGCAGACTGGGCTTCAGATCCAGATGATCGCAAATCTACTTCTGGATCTTGCATATTCCTTGGTCCCAATTTAGTGTCCCGATGGTCTAAGAAACAAAATCTAGTGGCTCGTTCTAGTACTGAGGCAGAGTGCAGAAGTTTAGCTAACACAACAGCAGAGATTTTATGGATTCAATCACTCCTAAATGAGTTAAAGGTTCCCTTTACTACCCCTCAGGTGTTTTGTGACAATCTTAGCACTGTTATGCTATCACATAATCCTGTTTTACACTCCAGAACTAAGCATATGGAACTAGATATTTTTTTTGTCAGAGAAAAGGTGATTGACAAAAGCCTAGCAGTTCATCATATTCCTTCTGAGGATCAGTGTGCAAACATTTTGACCAAGGCTTTACCTGCAGCCAGATTTGCAACACTCAGGGACAAACTCAGGGTGTTTGATAAACTCTCATTTCTCAATCCTCCCTGAGTTTGAGGGGAGCATGTTAGAGTATGATAAGCGCATATGCCTATTAGCTGTTAGTGTTAGTTTTCTGTTAGAACAGCTGTTAAGCTGTTAAGTGTAACAGCTTGTAACTGAGTCAGTTACAAGCTGATGTAACTTCTCTTAGAAGCCTCTGTGCTGTATATAAACATGTGTAATCAGACCTCCACTAACTGATTAGAAATACAATTCAAAACAGTTTTTCAGATCAAAATTCTCTCAGTCTTTCTTTCAGTTTCTTTTAGTTTCTTTCATTCTACTTTTCTTACAACCATCTTTATATAACACAAATATTAGTAGTGATGATTGAATATTCAAGAGGCAGGTATTTATGCAAACAGGAGACCCATTTGCTAAGAAATATAAGAGAACTGACACTCTAGAATCACAACACACTTTTCTTGATATGCCAGACATTGATGAAATTATTTGTCTCTTTAACATTAGGCACCAAATTTTCGTAAACAGATAATAGTCAAAGAATTCACATACCTAAGTGATCAATATTACCACCATAACCCTTAGAGCGGATGACTTCCTCAAAAGCAAGGGCATAATCTCCAGGAACAGCATACCAAGTCTTTGATGAGCCAGTGTGAAGAAAATTCAAGCTGTGAAGTTCATGATCCTCTACATGCCAAGCAAACCAACTGAACAGCATACCGATGTATACCATGGGTGAAGTAACACCAGGAATATCATCCGGCATGAAACGTGTTAGTGACCCAGATGAGCGTGCAATAACTTGCAAATTCCAAGGACTGTTTGAAAGCTTCCAACCAGCAGTGCCTTGCATATCACTGTTGGCATCTGAATTCTTTTCCTTGGAAGACTGTGAAGCTTCATTTGATGAAGATGTTGAGACAGTTGTGGCTGACTTGGACATCTGTAAACACATGTCTGCAGGACTTTGGGCAGAAGCACCCTTAGTCTCATCAATTTGGGTATCTCTTATGCTACCCATTTCATTTTGTTTACAATCAGAGCTATCTAGTCTACTCTTATAATAAGTCCTTTTTCTTCGCCTTCTATGACTATAATAAAATTGACCCTTGGATTCTCCAAAAGCTGACCCAGGCACATCATTGGCATACTCCAAATATATAGGCTTCTCTAAAGCTGCCTTCCAAAACATAGCCTCTATAACAAGTGGAGAAACATCCTTCACCATACCTAGCACGCTTCTCGCAAAAGACTTCGATTTGGACTCAAACTGTTCCAGGGTATAGACCTCCCCACTCTGCCATACTTGCTTATGTACAACTGACAGTGGATTCTGAACTGTCCCTTTGGTTTTTTTCACACTCTGTCCCAGTTCTTGATGCCTTGTGGTAAACACAGCTCGCAACACCCCATCACTACCACTATCCCCGGCCCCCATTTTTGAAGAATTAGAAACAGCCAAGGGACTGTTATCTGGACCCAATTCAGGGCACTTCAAGAGGGACCTATTCAAATTATGAAAGACATATTTTTTTGAAGGTTTGGGTAACGGTGGGATAATTTTACATATCCCAAAGTTCCCTGCTTCCTTTTCAATCTTTGAAATATAAGCAATCGGGTCGGCAAATTCAGTATCAGTAGGGTGAAATTCCGGTGCCAGTGGCAACCCTTCAAGCCAATTGGGGATTTCAACATTACCCATTACATGAAAAAGAATAAAAGGAACAATTGAAGATTCAGAACAACAATGCAAGTTGGACCAGGAGGCTAATTCTACTCAATCATGCGCAGCACTGCTGTCCATTGAAATTCTCAAAACCCTAAATTGGGGAAGGGATTTGTGAAATTTTGCATACCTTTGAAGCGATTGGGAACACTTTAAGCTTGTGGGTTAAGCAAAATAGCGAAATGCAAGGTGAAAATTGAGTTGCAGAAGCTGTAACTGCAAGGCACTGTGCATGATTTTGCCTTCAAAGTTCAAACACAGCTTGGAATTTTTGGGAGAAAAAGATAGAGCGGTGGATTTTGTATACGTTGCAAGTGAAATTTTCCACCCGCTCAAGTTAGTCTTTTCTTAGTTCACTGGGCTAATTTGCACCAGAGGAACTCAGTACATGCTTTTTTATTTTTTATTTTTTTGTAAATGAAGGGATATACAATGTATGGTCATTGGTCATCACAACACAATTACAAGTATATCAATATGTAACAATGTTAACAAATATTTGTTCAAAGGAAAAATTAATAAAAAGGAAAAAATTATTCTCCTATCATATTTTTAATGTTTTTCCTATATTTCTTTATTCTTTACTTAGAAAAAAATGTGTTATGTGTAATATTTCTTTGTTTAGCTGTGTAATTTTATTGGCTTTTTTACCTTTTTTATAAAAAAAACAAATTATTACTTTAAAAATAAAAAATATTTTTTAACATTATTTTTAAAATAAAAATTTTTAATAATATGTATTAAATGTTTAATTGATACATTAAAAGTACTTGCTAATAAAATTCTATGAACAAAAAAATTGATTACACAAGCCATTAATGATGGTAAAACATTCAGAATTTTCTTGATAATGAAATATAATGAAGCTTTAATCATTTAAAATTAAGTCTTTTTCAAACTTTTTAATATATTTTTTATGAACTAACTATCCAAAAAAAATTAAGTTATTGGGTGGAAGACATGTGAATGACTTTGTATATATTTCTAACAATATTAAATAACTATATTTTTATTTAATATATTCTATTTAAAGTAATTAAATAAATGTGTGGGAGATAATTTAAGAAGATTAATCATTTAGAATATAAAGAAGGAAAAACTTCTCATATAGTATTCAATTTTTGCTTCCACAAAACTATTATTATTAAATTCATTTAAAACTTGTTATTAATTACTTATTTACAAATATTTATTAACTTATTTTACATATTATTATATTAACTTTAACCGTTATTACCATTAATATTAATTATTAACTTTTTAACTCGATAAAAAATAAACTAATAGATTAATTTTTTAATTATATAACATGTAGTAATATCATGGTAATGTTGGTTTAAAAATTCGGTTGGGTTAACATGAATTCAATTATGATTGTTTGAATCACATATAGCCTGGGTGGGGGTAATAAAATTGTTAACTAGTTAGTGTATGTTTGTGTAACCAATTGAGAAACTTAAACATACTTTTTTTTCAATTCAACATACTCTTCCTTTTACAAAACTTGCATTGGAAATCCAAATTTTCCCTTGAAATTCATGAATGTAAGTTAGGCAACATGCAAACAAACATACACTTGGCTAGTTTGTTTCATGTTGTTGAGTTGACGATAATAAAAGATAGAGAATTCTCCTCAAGTTGTTATTTGAGTATCTCAAAACATTTTCAAGTGGTGACAATATGGGTTTGACTCATTAGGCTAGCATGTATAACCCATATTTTTTGCGTTGCGAGGCGGGATTTTGAGCTTATAACCTATTTTAGCCTTCCCCGCTTAACTCGTTAATTTCGTTGACCAGAAGTGAGGGGATCAGGCCTAGTCCACGGACAAAATTTTTAAAATGAAATATTTTAAAATTAAAAATTTATTTGGGTGTTTCATAGTCCATAGCGATAGTAAAGTATGGAATCAATTTCCATGTGACTAGCCTGTTATAACTGTTATATCATGTAGAGTTTTTTTTATAGAAAACTCTCCTTTAAAAGTTGCGTTTAAAATATAAATTTATACATCCGTTATATAAATAAATTCACATTGATTGCAAAATAAATTTAAAAAAGTGACGTTATAATTAAGTTTTAATATAAAAATGATTAGCAAAAGAATCAATCATAAAAATTAATTAAATCATTTTTCAAATATTTTTTTAAAAATTTTATGTGGGTCAACCCGCAAGCCCCGCACACATGCAGTGTGGGCTGCAACTTCCAACCCACATTCTAAAAGTGGGCAAACCTACTTGACACTAGTTTTAGCGGACCAACGCAAGGTGGAACGGGTCGACTTGCATTGTCATCTCTAAAATTCCAGTACTCATGTCAAGAGATGCATCACTCACTTTTTGTCGCACCACTGGACAAATTTATGGGAAGCTTAGGTGTTTTGATTCAATTTTTTTCTTGGAAATTGTTATACAAAATTTCTTTCAATTTGTTTTTTATATATGAAATGATTTATTTTAGCATTTTTAATACAAAAATGGAAAATTGAAAAATAGTTTCCCAAAACATCTCAAAGTAGTTTCAGAATTTATGTTTTTAAAAACTAAAAGCAGTTATGGTTTTCAAAACTATTTTTAAAAATTGTCTGACAAACAAGTTTTTTCAGTTTTTGTTTTTAAAAACGGTAAACAAACAGGCTCTTAGTGTCTCATATTCCTAATTTTAGTTTTTCTTAACAAGTGAATCCCATCAAATTCAATCCCCAATTTTTTTCATGAATTGGATGCAAAATTCTCAACCCACTAGTGGTCACAATCCTAAAGATTGTTCCACTTCTCCAAATTCTCAAAGTAACCCGAACATGGGGAATTTCCCAACATTTCCATTCCCTTATTTCTTTCATCCTCGCTAACAAATATGAAAAAATATGTTTGCAATGATGGGATAATATGGATTAAATTTCCAATCACCACAACCTAGCTTAGTAATGTGTAGTGGGTTTTCACTATAAGATACAAATGGATTGCCCACAGTTGCTTAGTTGGGCTTAACATAACCTTCGTTAAGTCTCAACTTTAATTGGGGTTACACAACCGTGGGTATGAGCCTATAGCCTATGCAAAAACATTTTCCCACTTTTCATTTTAACTTAAGCATCTAAAAAGTGTGCCCTTACTCCTTTCTACCTGCTCAAACCCTAACAACCACTCAAGGTGACGTGTTTTTAATCATTTTTTATGCCATTTTGATTTCTTGATTTTTTTTCTTTATAGTCTTTCACCTTTTTTTGTAGTTATTTTTCTGCTATTTTTTATTTTCGTTTCTATATTTTCCATTTCACTAGGTAGGTCTTAGTGGTGCAAAGCATGGAGTCTTGCAATGACATGACCAATGACAAATGTGGTCGTGCACGACCACTATACCTCCTCTTATCCTTCTATGGTATGCACGCGGTGTGGCTATAAGGCGATGAGGCCACTGTAACGCCTTTTCCTTCCTGTGGCAGGCTTTGAATAGTGCGACTACAACAGGCTAAGGAACTCGTTGACAAAAACGCAGCTGGTGGTGCTTGATACGGTGGGAAATTGGGGGCTCAAAAGGAGACATGAAACTGTTGACGACGAAGGAGACAACTTTGTAGTAACTCAAGGTGGCCGCTAGAGCTGTGTATATGGGTTCGAGCCTGCAGACAGGCCCGCAAAACCCGCACCACATACGTGCGGGCTTGGCTTGAAAAATATAGGCTCATTTTAAGAAGTGAGCTAATCGGGTAAACCCACCTAACCTACAATCCTAAATGGTTTTAACCCTCAAACCAGTGGGGGTTCGGCGGACTAGGTGCTTTTAATAGTAATATCAATTTAAAATTAAAAAAATAATATTAAAATAACAAAATTGAAAATGGAAACTCTAGTCCCTAAAGATTGAAGCTTCTTAATTGAATCACGAGTTTTCTTCCACAGTTTCACGCAATATCCTTGATCCTCGCCTTCTTTCTCGACTCACACTTCGGGTACGTCGTTCCGTTTCTGCTTAGATCTATTACGTTTTCAGTTATGTCGTTTCTTCTCCAATCTACAACGCTTCCGATCACATGTTTTCGCTTTGATCTACTCCGCTTCCAGACATGTAATTTCTGATGTGCTTCCGGTCACGACGTTTCTACTCCCATCTATTGCGCTTTTGGTCATGTTGTTTCTTCTCAGTACTGTTGTGTTTCAGTCACGTCATTTCTACTCAGATGATTTGTTGTGCTTTTGGTCATGCTTTTTGCTCCAAGCCACTGTGTGTGGTGTTTAGTTTATATAGAAAAAAAATTTAATGCTATTTTTACAATTTTAAGTTATTTATTAAAATTTAATTTAAAAAAAAACATTAGTTATGCAAGTTGGTCCACAAAAACCGCAGACTTATGCAGACGCACTTTTTGTAGGCCTATTTAATTAATTTGTGGACTCAACCAGTTAAACGCATTTAACCACGAGCTTACGTGAGCCGGTGCGGACCTACCCGTTGCCCAGCTATAGGCTGGTCATGGCAAAGACGTCATTAATGGCACGTGGCGCACCAACGAATGTCAGAGCCGCGAGACACCCAGACGATACCCTTTCTCTCCCCTTCTCACTTCTATTGATTTTTTTCCTAATTTCTTCCTTGTTTATTGTTGGAGCATATTTACAAACATTTTGGACGAGATATTAACTAAAATTGAAGCATATTTTAATTATCTATTGTGCATAGTTATATTTTTAATAAATTATGTTCAAAATAGTTTTTATTCTCAATCAGGGAATTAATTTCGGAACAATCTTATCAACTTAAATATACTCATTAAATGATTTAAAAATATAATAGTATTGTTTTAATATTATAAGACAAATTGAAAGTAAATAATATAATATACAAGTGTGAGTTAGGTTGTCAACAATTAAAAAATTTTATAACAAAATTAAAAGAAAATATCAATAATATTAGAATCAGATTGATTTTTTTTTTAAATTCCAGGTTATTAAATTAAATCTTCCTATTCATAGGCTTTTGGGTTATTTCTCAATTTTTTTTTGTGTTTTTTTTAATTTTATGTTTTTCAATTGAAAATCTACTTCCCGCAAAATATCTTTTACTATATCATTGATAAATTTATAAAAAGTTATACTGATTACCCTTTATATTGTATGAGTTTAAAATATCTATGAATAATTGTATTAATTTTGTTGTGTTTCTATATAATAGATTATTATATTTCAATATATAATTTTATTCAATAAAAGTTTATTATTTATATTGTAAACTTTAAAGGTTTCATAAAAAAAACTTTGTTTTTAATTTTTTATTTAATACTATTGTTTCTCTTTATATTTTCCCGTCCTTTTAGTAAAGATCAAGTATAGTATTATTTTTCTTTATTTTTTTAGAAATATCAACAAGATTTTTTTAATATTTCAATTTATTCATAGTATATGAGTTGATGGATATGCATGATTTTTTTCATGGAAATAAGGAATTAATCTATTTTTTGTCAATTTTTTTATACAAATTTATTCCATCAATTTAGTGAAGATATATACTTCTACAAAATAACATTTTTTCAAACTAGTTTTTTCTTTTGCAAATATCCTAACATATTTAAAATTATGTCGATTGGAGTCAATTTTCTCTATATATACTATAGTTAAGTTGAGAACACTTTTAACATTTTTATATTCAAATAACAATGAAACTTTAACAAGTATTTTTTTCATCTATAGAATTGAGAAATTTGAATTACAGACGCAAAAAATAGCTACTTTTATTTATTTTCTATACAAAAATACTTTTGATAATCATTCAACAACTTTATTTTTTTTTCTTTAACAACAATAAAGTAATTTCTTTATCTAGCTAATTCTTTTATTATCTTATACATTTGATATTATTATTTAAATGTTGTCTATGTTTCTTTTCTTTCCCTTTTTCAAACAATAATCGATCTTACAATGTTTTTCTATTGATTTTTATTAGGAGTTTCAAGTGGCGTATTAAATATATTTACAATTTTAATTATTTTATTGTTATAGATTTCATTATACTGCATTTCATAATAACTGTTATGGAGTCACAATACTGACGTGATGATTTTTTAAATAATTATTTTTATTGTCAATAAATATGTTTACACATAATAATTATTTAATTTATTACCATATTTGTTATTTATTAATTATAATAAATATTATTAAATTATTAAAAAATTACAATTCATTATATTCTCACACCACAATCTTCCCAGTATCACAGTGTTCCTGCGGCACTAGTAACATTTAAAAAGGAATTGATGAGGGAGTATCTATCTATCTATCTATAATCTTACATTGGGATAGATTTTTGAGTACTGTTTATTGGGGTCTTAATTTTTTTTAGTCAACCCCCCTCATGAGCATTTGACCCGTTGTTTATTTAATTTTTGTTTATACTTTTGGATTTCTCACTTAAAAAATGTGAACAACACACTTTTTGACACTCTTTTCAACACACTTCATGTGATTGGTTAAAAGTCACATGAGTCTCACTCCCAATATAGTGGGATTCACATAATTTGGTGGGACCCATGTGAATTTTAACCACGGAGTGTGTGTTAAAAAGAGTGTGTTGCTAGCACTCATGTTCTCACTTTGACCTATTTTGGCCAAAGTTGGACCATTTTTTTTTGGGTCTGTTGCTTTTTTTTTTTTTTTACTTTTGGATTTCTCATTTTGGTGTATTTTGTCCAAAGTTGGAACACTTTTTTGGGTCAGAGACTATCCGTATGTTCTCAATTCATTTGTTAATAACATTTAATCTATAATATTACATAGGAGTAGTTTTTGTTTACTATTCATTGGGGACTTTATTTTTTTGGGTAAAAACTAATTGTGGGTCATTGACTTTTTTAATATTGTGTTTTTTTATCTGGTTGTTCATTTACGTTGGACCGATTCATATACGTTATAGGTAATGACTTTTATGAATTACATGTACCCTTTACGGAAGACAGTCGTATTAAAGTCCTATTAACATGTACCCATTTGTATTTTTTTAAAATTTTTTATTCTCTTTTTTGTAAAGTTATTTTTTTATGAACCACATTTATCCTTCACAGGAGGCAATTTTGCTCTTATCATTTTCTTTTTTGTTTCTTTTCACAATGACTTAATTGCATTTTTGGTCCCCCTATTATCATCAATCCGCGATTTTGGTCCCCCTACTTTTTTTTCGCGATTTTGGTCCCTCTAACACATAGATTTTGAAAATAGGGGATCAAGATTTTGAACTAAATCGAGAATTTAGAATAATAGGGAGACCAAAATCGCGAAAAAAGTAAGGGGATCAAAATCGCGGATTGATGATAATAGGGGGACCAAAAGTGCAATTAAGCCTTTCACAATTTCATTTTTTATTGTTATTATATTAAAAACATTTTCTCTCATTATTCGTTAATATTATTTTGTTCTATTATAAAAGTGATATTTTTATAAATCATGAGTATCCTTCATGTGAAACATTTTTTTTTTATCCTACACTTTTTTACACATTTTAATTTTTTTATTATTATATTAAAATAATTTCTCTCATTATTTATTCATATTTATCTGTTTCGATATATAAAAACTCACATTAAGAAGTACAATAAATGTCTTGATTTACATTACTTTTAACATGATATTTAAATATACCATTTATCTTTCTATTTTATTCATTAGTGTTTTCATTTATTATCTCACCTATCTATTCTATTTATCTATTTAATCTATATTAAAATTTCTATTTATCTCACTTTTAATTTTCTGTTTTTTGTTATTATTTTAATATATTTTCTCTCATTATTTGTTCCTATTAATTTATTTTATTATAAAAGTGATTTTTTATAAATCACGAGTATCGTTCACGGAAGATAGTCCTGCTCATACTTTTTTTTCTTTTTTATCACACTTTAATTTATTATTATTATTATATTAGAATAATTTTTTTCATTATTCATTCCTATTTATTCTCATTTCAATAAAGTATTTTTTTTTATGAACCACAAGAAGCAGTCTGACTCATGTCTTTTTTTTTCTTTTTTAATCCCACTATAATTATTATTTTTTATAATTATAATTATATTGCAACAAGTTTTCTCATTATCCATTTATGTTTATCTATTTCATTACATAAAAACTCACATAAAGAAATATATTATGAGTTTATTTACATCAATTTTAATGTAATTTTTTTAATATATTATTTATCTCTCTATTTTATTCATTAATGTTTCACTTATTATCTCTCTTATTTATTCTAGCTATCAATTTACTTTCATTTATTCTATATTAAAATTATTCCTATAGTACACGTGTTATTTTTTCATCTGCATTTTCTCAAGTTTTTATTCTCTCTTCTGCATAGTGATATTTTTATGAACCACATTTATCCTTCACAACAGAGAGTTTTACTCATGTTGTTTTTTCTTTTTTCACAAATTAATTTTTTATTATTTTATATTAAAACATTTCCTCTAATTATACGTTCATATTAATTTTTTTATTATAAAAGTGATATTTTTATAAACCATGGGTATCCACTATCCTCCATGTGAAGCAATTTTCCTCATACATTTTCCCCCTTTTTTATCACACTTTAATTTTCTTTTTTATTATTATCTTAAAATAATTTATGTCATTATTTATTCATATTTATTTGTTTCATTACATAAAAACTCACATTAAGCAATACAATAAATGTATTGATTTACATTAAATTTAACATGATATTTCAATATATCATTTATTTATTTTATTCATTAATGTTTTCATTTATTATTTCACTTATGTATTCTATTTATCTATTTACTCTATATTAAATTGTTCATCCATAACACGTGTCATGATTTCTCACTTGCATTTTTTTATTTTTTATTAGAAATATAGTAAAGTGATTTTTTTTACGAACCATACAACTATCTTCCATGTGAGACAATCATTCTCCAGTCGTTTTCTTCTATTTTTTTATTTTTTTATCACATTTTCTTTTCTTTTTATTATTATATTAAAATAATTATCTCTTTATTTTATTTATTAATATTTTTACTTATTATCTCTCTTATTTATTCTATCTACTCTATATTAAATCTTTTACTCGGTACACATGTCACATTTTCTCACTTTCGTTATTTATATTTTTCTAGATTTGTTTATTCTCACTTCAATAAAGTGAACTTTTTTATGACCATAAGTACTCTCCACAGGAGGCAGTCATGTTCCTTCGATGAACATCCATATAATAGTAAGACTAACTCTTCCAACAACAGTTTTGTCCATACACTTTATATAGGTTTTAAGTGACTAAGAGAAGAGATCTAAAATACCAATATAATTTAAATTTATAATTACTTTTATAATGTCTTGATTATAATTTTTATGGACAAAATTTTAAATTAGAATTATAAAACTTATAATTATTTTATTTTATTTTACTTGAATAAAATTATTATATTATATTTTGATTTATTATATATTCAGTATAATACGTTTAAAAGTTAAGAAAAATTTTTAATTATAGATTTAAAGTGATTTTTTTAATAAACTATAAATACCCTCCATTAAAGTTAGTCCTGCTCCGATCATGAATATCGACTTCATAGTGAGGCTAGCTCTCCTAATAATGGTTTTTTTCATACACTTTTATATAGTTTAAAAATGATTGCATTGTGAGATCTCAAATGTGAATATATTTTAAATTTATTATATTAATGATGTATTTATTATTATTTTCTATAAACATGATAATAATATATTATTCATATTCTACTAGTTCATGTATATGATTATATCATAAATTAATTTTATTATAAAAATTTAGTATTATATGTATAAATGAACATAACCCATAACCCAATGTCAGGCACTATGAATCTATGATTACAATATTTTAAAAGTATAAGGATATAAAATAAAATGTTGTAAAAGTCAGGGACAAAATATTAAGTTAATCGAAAAACATGAACAAAAGATATATTTATCTAATATTAAAAAACATGATATTTTTTAAGATAGAAATCTATTTAATTTTAATTTTTTTCTTACAATTTCATTATTTTATTAAAATAATTATTGTAATATTAAATTATATATGAAAATTAAAAAATCGTGTCATCTGTGAAATAAAGGTCAATAGATCTATTTGTTAATATAATTTTAAAAATAATATTTGTGTTAAATTTTTTTTATTGTGTAACAATATTCTTTTTTTCTTCATTTTATAAGATTTTGTGATTCTCCTTTTCAATGTTTTTTACTTCTGATGACAAATTTTTATTTTGTAATTAATAAATGTCATACGAGCTTTAACTTGAAATGGATGAGTTGGGTTTAGTGTCAAAGCTTTTACAATTATGGTCATAATTAAAGATTATTTATATACATATAAAGTAAGAAACATGTTAGATGATAAATTAATAAAAAGATTACTTCTCAATAATTTTTATCAATTTATTTATTATTGGAATATATTTTTTATTCTTTTAGACATCGTATCAAACTCTAAATACTCAAAATGGATGAATATCCCATTTCTATATTAAAATAATTTTAAAATGTGTTACATAAGATAAACCTTTAATTTTACATCTACATATAATAATAAATTTATATTGAACAAGATTACATGTCATATTAATATTGTTATGAATTATTGATGGTTAAACTAATATTAAAATACCAGAGAATTTACTGATAAAGTCCACAGGTAATACAATTGGAGATATAGTTTCCTTTACCTATCCTAATTTGTTATCAAATTTTGAAAACATAGAATTGTTTCAAGATATAAAACAATTCTTGCTCCTATATTGGATGTTTTTTACTCTATCAATGAATATGTCATGACATTATTTCCGGGAGAAGAAATGATTTACTTGAGTTCTAATATTATATGGAAGGTGGATGGAGAAGTCGGTATCGAAGCTGATTGGTTGACAACTAAATTCTTAAATGATATTAGATGCTATAGGCTCCATGATCCTAAGTTGGTATTAAAGATTGAAGTGACTGTTATGCTAATAACGAAATCTTGATATATTCGTTGTACTTTGCAATGGAACTAAATTAATAGTTGATTAATTAGGTTCTAATGTTATTGGAGAAACCGTTATTATGAGCGGATATTTGGGAACAAAGGTATTCATTCATCGAATGAATTTAATTCCATATGAAAATCTTACCCTATTAAAATTTCAACGAAGACACCTTTTTTCTTTGTTTTGCTATGACCATTAATAAAAGTTAAAGGCCAAACATTTTCACATGTTGGTGTGTATTTACCAAGACATGTTTTCTCTCATGGTCAATTATATGTTGTCGTATATAGAGTTAAATCTCAACAAAGACTTATGATTCTTATATGTGATGATAACTTTAAGTGTTGTAATCTTACAAAAAATATTGTCTATAAGAAAGTGTTTCAAAAAATTTAAATGAAGCAATATTACTGATAATGTTCATTTGTAATTATTAGATGTGACTATTTCATGTTTCCAAATCCATTTTACTTTTTTAATTTGTTATATTCTTAATATACTAAAAAGTATCAAATTAAATATTAAAAATTAACTAATTTTATAATTTAATATTTATATATATTAAACAAGTTAAATATATTATTAAAATTTAAAAATAAATATTTATTTAAATAATAAATCCGTGCGATCACGGGTTGTATACTAGTTCAACACAATCCGACCCAATGTCATATAAACTATATCATTTTGGGTTAGATCGATTTATTGGGTTGGTGAAATTGATTTTAGTTCGAACATATCTACTCAACTCAGTGTTAATAAGTTCGGTTCTGACATATGGGACCAATGACACATATGACATATATGTATATTTAATTAATGCTTTGATTATGATACTTTTGTTTAGTTGATGATATCATGACTTAAATAATTAATTATGAAACAAATCTCAAACAGAATTCACTACTTATAAAATAAAAGGATAAAAATAGCATAATGTTCCATTCACACGTTCATTTGATTTGTTTAAAACAGCTAGAATTGTAAGAAAATCTTCAATGTATACTCTCAAATTGCTAAAATGATAATGTAAAAGAATATTTTGGCCGTGACCTGGAAGACCCTTCCAAAAGTGCCAGTTATCTTATTATGATAATAGCTAGCCATGTGAAAGAGACTCGCTAACCTCCAACCATCTGCTTGCTACTTAATTTGGGTGTCCAATTGGTAGCTACTAACTAGCCACTATGATTGACATACATAATATTTACAAACCCATCAATATTCTCCCAAATCTGTTGGCTCTTAAAAAGAATATAGTGTGTCACATTGGGGATCTCTTGTTTCATGATAATTACGAAACATAAATCCGTTGGCTGTTTTATTTGGATTTTTGTCCACTAAGGATTCATGCACTGAACTCCCATCCATGCACGATGTCTGCATGTTTAAATCTGCATCAAACTGATTGATTTGTGTATGTATGATAAATTTCATATATAGTTTAGGAATATAACAAATGAAGACAACATAAAATGAAACCCATATATATTTATTAACTTAGTTTTATGTGAATTATATGAAGTGTGTCAAATTTAATTACTATTATTATTCACTCGATCATTCACCTTCTTAATCGATTTGACGTGGATTTTCTCTATTTTAGATTTCCTCTAAATTCTATAAAATATCACGATTTTAAAACCAAACCCTTAAAATATCCTAATTTTTTCAATTGGTTGTCCATTTTTAATTTTTTTTAAAGTGTCTCTCCAAAAATGATTTTTTACCAAATGTCCTTACGATTTTTTTTACCATAAAGTAGTTACGTCGGTGACGTGACATGAAAAATGGAGGGACTATTGGGAAAAATTGTGATATTTTAGAGGACTGGTATGAAAATTATGATATTTTATAGGGGTTAATTTGAAAATTGTCCTATTTTTTAGAGGTAATTTGAGAAAAAATAATTGTAAAAAAATAGAGAGACCTCTAAGAAAAACATTTTTTTTAGAACTATTTAAAAAAATAAAAATAGAGACCAAATAGAAAAAATAGAAAAATCATGATATTTGGAGTGAACAAAAATATAATTAAACCGATTTAAATCTAGGAGCCAATTCAAAATTATATATCAAAATTCCGCCATTAGACTAACGCCATGTTTGGATACACTTCTATAGAAGAATTTCTAAGAGATAAAAATAGAATGAATCAAAGAGGTCAAATGAATTTAACTTCTTCATAAGTTGAAATTAGTTACTTATGGTGGGGAAGTTAAATGGAAGAACTTTTGGAGTATGTGGGCTACAAAGACTAATTTCAACTTATGGAGAAGTTAAATGCATCTGACCTCTTTGATTCATTATATTTTTTTTCACCTAGAAGTACTTCTACAGAAATTTCATCCAAAATGACCCATAACCCCAATAACTCCTTTATTTTATACTAATGTTAGAACTCACATTTGTATGGGAGAATATATAGAAATAACGTGTTAAATGAAGACATTATAAAATAAAATGTCAAGTTGATTATTGTAATTTATACTTAGCTCATTAATTAATTAATTAATGTGAATTCTAGAATCTTGGAAATTAGAAGTGTAATTAGTAAATGTGCATATCCAATGATCTGTTTGTCCAGGGAAGGGAGGAACTGTTCTGTTACACTTTTATTCCCTTCCCTTTCCTTCCCCATATCTCTCCAAGAGAGGGATCACAATCACAATATATCCCAACTTGTACTTTGATATTAATTATTGTGCTTCTTCCAACCAGCATTCATTTATCCCTCTTGTGTGCCTTTTTCCTGTCACTCCCAACGTGTGGGGTACTTCTCTTTATAAACCGCTTATATATCAACCATACCATGTACAATAGAAGGTCCTGTTTCGTACAAGTAATCCATGCAAAACTCCACTCCAACTAAATAAAATACTCAAACCAAACCATACTTACTACCATTGATTCCTTTTGGCTAAAATATTTATTGGCCTTGTATAGTGAGCCACCCTTTTTTTGTCTTGACATTTATATATAAGAACAACTACCCCTCTGCTCCTACTTGCATTGCCCACATCAACATTTGAACTCTGCTTCTAGTTCCTCACATTTTGTGTCTCTCTAATTAATTAACATTCTATTTCTATATATATTAGATGAAGATGAAGGTTAAGCTTCTCAAAAGCTGCCTAAGGGGATTGTTTGAATTCAGAAAGGCAAGAAGTGATTTTCTCAAATGTGCAATTGGGGAGCACTTAGTTGGCATATGGGTTTCATCATTCTGTTTTTCTCATGAGAAGTCACACTCAAACATACCCAAAGATGTCCCAAAAGGGCACTTAGTTGTCTATGTTGGAGAGGATTGCAAGAGATTTGTCATCAAGGTAGGTACACTCAATCATCCACTCTTCAAGGCCCTGTTGGATCATGCAGAGGATGTGTTTGGATTCACCAATGGTTCTAAGCTCTGCATTCCTTGCAATGAGAACATTTTCCTCAATGTTCTTCATCATGCTGGTGAACTTGTCCAAGATCACAGGCTCTTAAACTCTTTATAGTATGCTAATTAATTAACAACTTTTCCATTCTGGATCATATTATGATAGCTATTGTAAGACGTTTTTCCTGGCCGATTTTGTACATTTTTCTAAATTCAGAAAAGTGACAGCTAATTTTGTGCCATGATTTCAAATTAATGTATTCAAGCATATAATAATAATAGGAAAAAGAGCTAATTAAGTAATGGGTAGATATCCCATAACCTCTAATGAATGGTGTTTATCTATCTCTAAGGTATATTATTGATTAAGGATTTTTTTTTTAACAGCAAAAATAAATTAATGATGTAGGAGTAAAAATGGTACCCATACCTTACATTAATTCAGGATTAATGGATATCTAAAAAGTACAATGATGTGTTCACACACACATATTGAGTTTTGATATATGGTATCTTTCACAGGAGACAACTGTTCAGCTTGAACATAATTTAATTGATTGTTTCATGTGAATTATTATTGTGGTCTTGCACAATATATATATATATATATATGTGCGCGCGCGCGCGCATTTCAAGATTAACGACGTTACATATACACTTAAAAAATATAAAAAAATCAACCATTTTATTATCAAGTTATTATTGGTAAAATTTAACGAAATTTGACACAAATAATCTTGATTATGAATGTACATAATTCAACGGTTGGATTACTAAAAAACATATTTAATTTGTAGTTATCAACACTGTAATACTTAATGTAACTTAATTACACCGGTGCAAGCAGGGACGGAACCAGAAAAATTGAGAAGAAGGGGCAAAAATTTAACTTGCTTATAATGTTGCTGAAATATAGGGGGGGGGGGCAGATTAACGTATGTATATATATGGGAATAGCAAGGTAATTTATGATAATTAACATACTACCTATACAATGCATACTAATGAAACTCAAACTCATTAATTATATCCGTCTAAATTCTAATCCCGATCCTTGAGGAATATTATGAGCTAAATTAGAGCAGCAGTTTATACAAGCTTGCAAATTAATTAATTCATGATCGATAATATTGATTTAGTTTCAATAATTCATCCTTGGATTTTTTGGTCCAGAAAATTTTATTCTCGATCGTTGTTTTATTTATTTATTATTAGTTCAATGCAAAATGCCTTTTAAACTTGTTTTATTATTTGATTTTGACAACCTGGCCACGTGAAGATACTCAAGAGAGACATTGACTGTGTCTAATAAAACACAATAACCCATTGCTCATGTTCCATGTCAGGGAGCACACACCAAACTAATCTTCCTAGGGTAAAATAGAACAAAAAAGTTGAGAACATGTAAACAGTAAACAAAGTCATGGCTAAATGCCAATCCATGGAAACTTAATTTTCAACCCAATCACCTCATTTTTTCAGTCATAATCTATATCTATATTTTATATATATTTTATAAAATTTACTTAAATATTACATTGATGAATGCATATAATAATTATCACGAGGGAACAAAATTACACATAATTTAAATTAAAATAATCAAAAGTGTAATTCAAATAAAATTCAACCTGTATTCTTTTATTTATATAAATAAATATATTTTGATATTTAGCACTTAAATCTATTTATTATTAAACTTATAAAAAATAATTTATCATGAATCTATAAACTTTTTTTAATATTCTTTTGAAAATTAACAAAAAGACAAACTCTCTTGTGATAATTACTCATTAAATAAGCAGTTAATTAAATTGTTTATCCAAATTTATTCTTCTAATCAATTAAATTAATTAAATAATTTATATTAATCTAACCTAATTCATTTTAATTTATTGAATTTGATTGAATTGTTTTGTGTTTTACCTTTTTGATAGATATAATTGATTCAATTTAATTTATAATCATACATAATTTACTTAAACTTATAAAAAAAATAAAATATGAGGATTGAGCTTGTTGATTTATTTTATTTTTATTTTTATTTTTGAAAATACTTTTATAAATGTATTTAAAAAAAGTTTGAGATGAAAAGTAAAAAAAATTGTTTGTTTATTTTGTTTTGAAAATAATTTTAAAATGAGAAAATAAGAAAACTTGCTTTGTAAACTTATTTTAAAAATTATTTTAAAAATTTAAGAATAAAAGATCATTTTAAACCGTATTCTCTTTTTTTTTTTAAATATTTTTTAATTTATTGAAGAACTTTTATATATATATATATATATATATATATATACACACACTTTAAATGTGTTTTTGGTGTCTAAAAAATAGTTTTTTTTCAAATAATTTTTATAAAATTTTATCAATTTTAGTACTTTCTTTTTTAAAAAATATAATTTTAGACCTTATTATTAAAATTACATATTTTTAGGGATTAAAATTATATTATATTTAATAAATACAATGAATAAGAATAAAAATACAAGTATTTTTAAAATCTTACATTGGAGATGAGAAAAAATTAGCCTAGAATGTATAGAAGGGTATAAGTAAGATTAAAGCGGATCACATCATAATTTTGCTTATAATATGTCATTAAAATTTGATTAATTGTTTGATAAAAAAAGATTTGAGTAATGGTCATCATCTTCATATGCTTCATAGCACAATTTTAGCTTTTGTGTCTAAAGTAACATAAATAATAACATAAAAATAATAATATAAAAAGTGAAATTGATTCAATTAGTTGTTACAATATGCCCACTTCCTTCCCTTCCCAAATATTCATGTGTAAATATCATATTGAAACACAAACACACGTAACATTTTATAATAAGTTCATTATGTTTCTATATATTTATATTTGTATTTAAGAAAAAAAATAATTAATAACAAAACAACTATTATTGATTAAAAATATAATATTTAAATCTAATTTGAATATTCATACTATCCAAATACATGACTTCTTAGTTTCTACACCTGCCGGAGATGCTACCACCTACTATAAAATAGAAAAATGCACCATAATTAATGGGTTGATTCAAGTGGTACATGTTTGATTTCCCTTGAGTAAAACTCGGGTTCAAGTCTTATGAATGGAAAAAAATTTCGCTGGGAGAGTTATTCCCACCGTGATGTGAATGTTCCCGACTCGAACATGATTACGTCCCGTGGAAGATATACCTCTTTTTTTGAAGTCTATGTGAATTTCATAAATTAGATAAATCTAAAGCCACAGCCCGATACATGATGGGGCTTCAGTTCACCAAATATTTTCATGAAACTTATTTATATTTGCAGCCAAGATATGCCACATTGTTTGTTAAGCGGTAATCAAAAGAAACAAAACAAGATAAGCAATCAGCTAATATGCATTGAAGAAGTGGAATAGAAACTTGATGATTCAAGGCTTGAACCACCAGGATGCAATCAGTATTGATGGCCAAACCATTTAATTCCCAATCAGCTGAACCACCGTACGTGGAGGATACCTTTGCTAAAAAAAAGAAAAATGCATCGTTACATCAGGGGGTTCGATGCTGACAGTGCCATCCAAATCCAATGCCCCAAAGAAGCAGCCGCCAAAATAAGGATAATAATATTAATAAATTGTCATAAGTTTCTAAATAAATAGTGATAATGCAAGTGTACAGGACTATTTTTGTACCACATGACACCGCAAATTTATAATATACTCACAACTACTCAATTAAAGGAATTTATTTATCACTATTCATATATCTCACCAATTTTTTTTTATCACTATTCATATATAACACATTACGATTGCATCAACAGTGACAAGGTATAAATAAGATTATTTATGGATCCGGATCGTCTCCAGCTCTCTAGTCTCTTCAGCCAGATTTAGCTATGGTATAACTAGGAAATTAAAATCCACAGTTATTCCGTAGCTAAGCTTGGCTGGAGAGGCTAGACAAACCGGAGATAATCCTTACACGATTAATTCTATGTTCAAATCTTATCATGATTATAATGCACATGCAGAAGGATCGGCTTTTTGACCACAACAGGGCAGAAAAAAATTTTTAATTACCATATTAATGTGCAAAAAAAATTATTTACCAAGATGTGGTAGTTTTAAACATGGTGACAAAAAGAAACGCCAACTGAGTTAGCGCCTCTAGTATATTTTTTTTAAAAAAATTTTACATTACCGGGGGTTGAAATCCCGTTAAATTTTTTGTTTTTTATTTCATTACGGGGGGTTTCAAACCCCGGGTAATATATTTTTCTGGTCATTTTCGATTGAAGGTTTAGATTTTTGTCCTTTACATTAACGGGGGGTTTGAACCCCCATTAAATGAATGATATTTTTTAAAAATATTACCATTGCACAAGAAAAGATCCATGCGTCTTTTATACGATAAAAAAAGTAGCATGCGTCTTTCTTCAATTAATTTTATTATATTTTTATTTTTACACAATAATTTTCTTTTTATCATTATCTTTTTATTTTTTTATTTTTTATCAAATTATATCTTCATTTATTAACTTTTATTGTTGTGTTTTTTTATGAATCCTGTCATTTTCTTTTTTCTTTTTTGTCTCACTTTCATTTTCTTTTTTTTACTATGATATTATAATATTTTCTCTCATTACTGATTTTTATTAATTTGTTTCATTACAAAAGAATTTTTTATGAACTTCAGGTATTATCCAGGTAGACAGTCCTCTTCCTATCATTTTATTTTTTCTCACACATTAATTTTCTTTTTTATTATCCTTTTTTAATAACATGATAATTTTAATAGGAGGCACTAAATGAGAGTCTTGTTCCTATCATTTTATTATCCTTTTTTAATAACATAATAATTTTATTATCCTTTTTTATTATTTTTTTTACTAACATAATAATTTTATCCTTTTTTATTATCTTTTGTAATAACATAATAATTTTATCATCCTTTTTTATTATCCTTTTTTACTAACATAATAATTTTATCCTTTTATTATCCTTTTTAATTATCTTTTTTAATAATATAATAATTTATTATCCAGGGAGACAGTCTTGTTCCTATTATTTTATTATCCTTTTTTAATAACATAATAATTTTATTATCTTTTTTATTATCCTTTTCTTGTGCAACTGTAATAATTTTAAAAAAATACCATTCATTTAATGGGGGTTTAAAACCCCCGCTAATGTAAAGGACAAAAATATGACAAGGAAAAAAAATATTAACGGGGGTTTGAAACCCCCGGTAATATAAAGAATAAATAACAAAAAAATTTAACGGGGGTTTCAAACCCCCGGTAATGTAATTTTTTTTAAAAAAAATATACTAGAGGCGCTAACTGGGTTAGCGTCTCTTGAAGCGCTAACTCAATTAGCGCCACTTGCCACTTGTTAAAATATATAACAAGTGGCGCTAACTGAGTCAGCGCTTCAAGAGACGCTAACCCATTTAGCGTTTCTTCTTGCCACCGTGTCCAAAACTACCCCATCTTGGTAAGTAATTTTTTTTGCACATTAATATGGTAATTAAATTTTTTTTCTGCCCTGTTGTGGTCAAAAAGCCCAAAAGGATCTATCAAAATAGATACAGAAATTGGGCATTTTGTTAAGGTAGTCAGGCTGATCTTATTCTTATAGTGTATTTGGTTTATTATAAAATCACATGTTAAACGTGGATCAGAGTCAACGTTATTCTTGATCTGTAGCGTTTGTCCGAATCTACGTTTTAAACGTGATTTTGAAATAAATCAAACACATTCTTACCGTACTCTTTCTGGTATACCACAAGTTAGTATCAAAATGCATTTAGAAGATCGAGACCAGCTATAAATTAACTTTTGGGTGTTGTTAGGCTGCCGTTAAAAACATTGGTTAAGATCATTTAATAAAAAATAAATTAAAGCTGAATTAAAAATAAGTGTTAAATAAATTTTTGTTTTCAAAATATTAAATTATGTTAAGTTGTTATAGAATTGCGTTCTGTTTAACTCTGGCAACATTTCATGCAGGTGTAGCAGCATATATTGGCAACATTTTGCTCAGCCCTCACTATTTACACGACACTCCCCTGCCATATGCCTTCAATTCTACCAACATATAGTTTTTAGTTTCACTTTGGGCTCTTGTTGTTTGGGGCCTGGTTATCTTTATCTTTATCTATCTAATAAATATGTCTACATTCACTATACGTATCGAAGTGTGAGAAAAAAAATTCCCACTCAATGCCATTTTTGTTATTTTGTTGCAGAGCACAAGGATTTGCAATGGCAGTTTTGAATGGCTCTTCTTTTTCTTTGACCATGTAATAGATTTAGGGTAGCTTTGTTTTCCTGTTACGAGCCCACGTTAGATAGTAAAAGTTTACAACTATTTTTTGTTAGCGAAAAATATGTTTAAAACCTCTCTCAAAAATAAACAGACATTTAGAACATCATTAACACATGCTTGGGAAGTAACGCGACAATAAAGCACCGGTGCTTCAATTACTTTTTGGTGTTGTAAGCGATTTGTTTTGATTGCTGTATGGGCATTCATTATTGCTAAAGCAACCCAAAAAGCAACAAAATATAATAAAAAAATGGTTCTCTGTATTAGATACACCCAAAGAGAGTTGCTCCATTGTAGAAATATAAAGTGTTTGTAAGTGTTTGTCTTAGGAAGTGTAAAAAATGGTTCACATTACCTTTTAATGTTGAATCTCACTTAATCCATGTGGATGTAAAATCAATTTATCAAATAATTGAATTCAGTATCAACTTAAAAGAGATAATTAATGTGGAACTATGGTTAAGGTAGAGATATAAAATAATTGTTTTAAAAGTTGGGAACGTAAATCAAAGTTGATAAAAATACATCCAAAAAAGTATAAAACATTATTGATAAGCTAAAAAAAATTATTAGTTATAGAAAATAATAAAATATAAAATATAAGGATAAAATATACCAAAATGGTACGTAGAGTCATAATACTTGTTTGGTTAATTTCCTTTTGAGAACCATCGGAATCAGTTTTATGAAATTGATCTTAAATCACTTTCATCCATCATATTTTGTAAATTGTACATCAATTCTACCAATCTTTAAATCAAACAGATCCATAATTGATAAAGTTAAAAACTTTTCAAAAGTCACATAACAGACATTAAAGGGTGATTTCGAGTGTATGATTTAAGTCTGTAATTGAACTCAAATTTAAATGATTAAGGGTAAAGAAAACGTTGATTGTATATTCTATGAGGTGAGTATACACCTATGGATAAGAGAGAAGGGGAAAAAGTAAGAGATCTTTGGGGTAATATAATAGAGAAAAAAGAGAAATATAGGAAGGATAAATAGATGGAGATTGAGATGTAAGAGAAAATAGATGTATGAATATTATTATTCCAAGTGTAATTAGACTTTTAACAATTTTTTTATCTAAATCAATATAATTAAATTGAAGTTGAGGGCCGACTTATTTAAACTTTTGAAAATTATGATTTTAACTCTTAAGATTAGGTAAAAAGTCATATATTTCCTAAAAATGTTATGTAAAGTAATAGCTATTTTTTTTTTTGGTTACAATTATAGAAAATTATTTTTTATTTCAAAAGTTAGACATGATTTGTTTTTTTAATTAGCTTCTAAAAATAACTTCTAAATATCATCAAAAATATTTTTTTTTCAAATTCAGATTTTAACATAAGTCTAAAAAATACCCCAAAAATTTTTAAACGTATTTTTTCTTAAAAATATGAAACATGATTTAGTTTGAGTTATTAAGTTAAAATAAATACACAATTTTTAAATGTTTTTAATCATTATGTATTAGCTTTTTATATAAAATAAAACTCTATCTGACAATAACTTTTCCATTCGCATTGATATAAAAGCAGAGCTTTTAGAGCAACTTCTCAATTTTAAAACACAACATCTAATTATTATGGTTGAATTTGTTGTTAAAGTAAATCAAAATTTCTCTATAAATAAAAGGAAAGGGTATTCAAATATTTTGGGGAGAATAGAAACTCTGTCTTTAGGCCGAAAGGAGGTTATGCCATTGGGCCAGAAACAATGGGGTCACTTTGAGTTGGGCTAAGTGGATCGGTTAAGGGTGCATTTTGCAACTCTTTTTTAATTTTTTTTAAACAATTTCTAAAATATATCCCTATTATCCTTCATTCTATTTATATCTTAAACACTCACATTCACTCCTTCATTCTTCTCCTGCACCGCCCACCCAAATAATCACCGGCACCACCCCTTCATTTTTCCCTTTCTACTATTTTAATTTTTAACCTTTATTTATTTGTTCACACTGCTTAAGGTTGTGATTTTTTAACTGCGAATCATGATGACAATTTTTTTTATCATGTCGCTATTATTTCTGGAAATTAAATTTCAGATTTGTGTGTGAAAATGATGTTTTGAAATTTAATTTGCGGAATATAAAAATATTGTAAAAAGATTTATAAACAAGATATAGTGAAATATAAAAAATTAAAGTTTATAGTGTTTTTTTATGACAATAAATATCCTCCACATTAGATAATTATATTCGAGCTGAATGAGATTTCTATGGGCGGAGTTTCAAAGTGTTTTACTTATACTTTCAAAAACTAAATTTCATAATAATATGAAAAAAAATACATTATGGTTTTGGGAATCAAATTCCAGAAAAGTACGAGTTTTCATAATGTATTTTGTTAATAAAATTTAATATCATGAAGTACTACTATAATTTAATTCCAGTTTAGGATTTAGGATTTTGCTATCATATGTAAAATATAATTTAATTTTTGGAATAGTATTTTATTCTTACTATTCCAAAAAATAAATTCCATAAAATCATTTAATTATATTTTATTTTTTCATTTATTTTTATTATCATTAAATCTATTTTATGTTAATTAATTAATTTTCAAAATATTTTTAAAATGTAATCTTTTTATTTTTAATTAACGTTTTCCTAATGAAAATCCAATGATCCAAGAGTTTCGGGCACGAAATGAATTGATGTTTTTTTTTATTGGATTTGTATCCATCGGGACTGACGGGGCTCGAACCCGCAGCTTCCGCCTTGACAGGGCGGTGCTCTGACCAATTGAACTACAATCCCAGGTAAAAATCGTACAGCATACATATTCTTACAATTTCGTTCAAATCCTTTCTTTTTTCTATTTTAGATTCGAACCGTTGTGCTGTAATTAACCAAACCAAATAAAACCCACTAGTTGGATGTTTGTTTCTGTCTAGTATTGGAGAAATAATTATTCTTTTAAAAGAAAAAAAAAAGGAGGGGAAGGAGCAAAATATTTGGTGTGGCAGATTTAATAATTCACAAAGCAAAGAAAGAATCTTTGTCCTGTGTCATGTGTTACTCTGACCTTAAGTCCTTATTTGTATATTCATGTTCTGTTTATGATTTCATGGTATATTAAAATTTTGACAGAGCTTATTTTTTTTCTTTTTGTCCAATGCAGTGTGGTTGTACATAACTTGGAGGTTGTAGATAAAAAAGTATATAAAATTTGAGACAAACAGTTTGCTATCACAGTTACAGATACATATCCAACAGATTTATAAAACCATGCATTATAAAAAAAAGGATGACTTTCTTAGGGTAGCACCATTCTAGCATATGGGTAGAGGAGCACCATTCCACTCCTTTAGACAGTCCAACAAGGGGTCAATAAGCCTCCCTTCACACAATGCAGAGAACACCTTATCACACTCTTCACCAGGTGACTTCACTTTCTCACCTGTCAGCAAAGTTGTACCCAAATTTTCTCTCACAAACTTGTATAATGGATAAGACCTGCATTCCTTAATTCTGTTAGGAACAACAGGGTTTCCATTCTCAACTTCAATCCTAGCACTTTCCACCTCTTTAGGCAAAAGGGCCTTGAGTTCTTCCTCAAAAGCTCCTATCTTTTGGAAAATTGAGGTACTTGCATTTGCCTCCTTATCACCATTTTGCAATGCATGATCAACTAGGACATGTCTCAGCTTTTGCATTAGAGGATAGGTTGCACTGCAGGGTTCATCAACATAAGCAAAGACATACTCACGGTCAACAACTTTGAGCAAGTCCTTCTCACAGAACCTGGATGGATGCAACTCACCATTGACACCAACTGTGAGAACCCTCTTAGCCACTTGACTCACAGTATTCTTAACAGCACTCTTCAAGTTTTCCTCCAAATGCCTCAGATCAATGGCTTGGCACAATGCTACTATGAAAGTAGAGGACATGAGCTTCAATATGTCAATTGCTTCAGCTGTTTTTCTTGAGGAAATCAAGCCTAAAGAGTTCACATCCTGGTTATGTTGCTCAGCACTCTGGACATGATTGGTGACAGGATTGGCAAGGTATTGAAGTTCTGAGCAATAGGATGCCATTGCAATTTCAGCTCCTTTGAAGCCATAATCCAAACTTGGGTTGCGGCTAGCTGTTAGATTTGAAGGCAATCCATTGTTGTAGAAGTCATTAACAAGCTCAGAGAATTGAGCAAATATGAGCTTCCCAATTGAAGCAATAGCTAAACGTGTGTTATCCATTGAAACACCAATTGGGGTACCCTGGAAATTTCCTCCATGAAGTGCCTTATTCCTTGAGACATCAATCAATGGGTTGTCATTGACAGAGTTTATCTCCCTCTCAATCATCTTTGTTGCATGCCTGATTACTTCAATCTGTGGACCAAGCCATTGAGGTGATGTTCTAAGAGCATACCTATCTTGTTTAGGCTTCTGAAGTGGATCAATCTCATGTACCTTTTGTGCAGCCTTAACATAAGAGCTTCCATCTAAAATATGTTCCATTATAGCTGCAGCCTCAATTTGGCCAGGATGGTGCTTCAATTTATGAGTTAAATGGTCAGTGAATTCTGGTTTTCCTTGCATAACCTCAGCAAAAATTGCAGACAAGACTTCAGAGAGGATAGCAAGTATGTTTGCTTCAAAAAGAACCAAGGAAGCCAAGCCAGATCCAACTGCAGTGCCATTCACTAGTGCCAAACCTTCTTTAGGTTGCAACTCAAAGAAACCACTTTCAATTCCAGCTACTTGAAAGGCCTCTTTAGCATTGAGGACTTTTCCATTGGGTCCAATAGACTTGGAATTTGGCCTACCAATCAAAAGGCCAGCAACATATGACAGAGGAACCAAGTCACCTGATGCAGTGATTGTGCCTCTTAGAGGGAGGCATGGGGTTATGTTATGGTTCAGAAACTTGGCTATGGCTTCCATGATTTCAAATCTAATCCCTGAATATCCTTGGAGCAAGGTGTTGATCCTAACCAGCATGGCTGCCCTTGTAGCTGAGTGAGGCAAGGTGTGACATGATTCTGTGCCATTGCCAAAAATGCCAGCATTCAAAAATCTGTTGCAACAAAATAATTGTCAAATTTAGTCACTGTCAACTAATGAATTAAATAAAAAAAATGACAAGAATCATGTATTATGAATAATAAATTCTAAACAACTAAGATACATGTTGACTTAGAGCTACATAAACAGCCGAGATACTTTGTACTAAGTCAAACAATTGTGTTCAATTAAAGTCCAACTGTGCAAGTACACTAAATTAATAACCAATTATGTGGAACCAAAATCCAAGCCTGTAATA
This sequence comes from Sesbania bispinosa, assembly GCA_026901365.1. NCBI lineage: Eukaryota > Viridiplantae > Streptophyta > Magnoliopsida > Fabales > Fabaceae > Sesbania > Sesbania bispinosa. The sequence goes on from QLOH01000244.1 coordinate 831,408, forward strand.
TGTAGTCCAATCATAGCCATATAAATTAAAACCTGTTTTTTTCTCATATAGGAATAACATTGATGATAATCATGTCTAATTATTTATGCTAATATCTTTTCGCACTGAAACAACCGTACATGTTTGTTTAAGCCATTTATATTTTTTTTTTTCAAAAACATTATCGGAAAGTTGTTACTTTTTTTCCAAAAATAAAACTAAATATACACTGAGCAATCATTATCATGACATTTTTTAAAAAGCAATATAACATTAAATATGGGCCAAATAAAGTTGTGGAACTAATGGTTGTGGTGCCTCCATGTTGATGGGCCTAAAGGAATAAACCAGAATATCGGTTACTAATTAATGGCCTGTCAGTCGAGTTATTTTAGTGCTGGAAGTTTGGCCCACTAATCAATAGCATTATAACTATAAGTTTATTTCATTATTAGCCTTATCTTTATATTTACGTGGTACATAGTTTGACATGCAATCACATATAAGAGTGGTACCACATATCGAAATAGACATATATTTTATTTTGAAATTGAATATAACTTATTTGATCATTTAATTTGAAGGCCTAAATAGTTAATGTTGTCCATACAGATTATTCGGCTTTAAAATTATGCATAGTAAATTTATTTAATCCAAATACCAAAGGAGACACAATGAAGAAAACACAAATCAGTGTGTAGCTTAAAATAACAATTTATATCTTTTCAATCTCCTCTAAATAAAGATCAAAGCTTGTCTTAGATAGATAAAAAATGGGATGACATAAACTCAAAAACAAAAACCAAAATTGACTAGTCATCACATGGTAATATGACTAGGCCTTTCTGTTTTTATTCCTGACTGAGTTATCAGACAAGTTGCCTCTTATATAACCATGCAAGAAAATATATATTTGTTTCTTGCATGTATTCTCCCTAAATATAATAACAATAAAACAAATATATATTTCACATTTCTTAGGGTTTAATTTGACCTCTTTCTCCCTCTTAAATGGAATGGACCACGCACTGGCTATTTAAGTGATTATGATTTTTTATTCAAAATTAACTGTAAAAAAAATCATTTCAATTATAAGATAAGATACTATACTAAATGTTGTTTATAAACTTCTAGCATTTCAATTATATCACATGCAATTCCATAGTCGAGTCATTGTATAAAGAACAAAGAAGTACAAGTGCAAGTGCAAGGGATCAATCCCAATTCGCACGAGTCTCATCAATTGTAAATAAATAAAGTTTTCAAGATAAAGAAACATTAGTAATAAATTTTGTAGGATATTGTTCCCTCAATAAATAACTTACCTAACATTTCGTGCCTTAACTTTGGGCAACAAGTTGTCCTATACTTCCCGCACAAACCACGAGCTAATTTTAAAATACAAAAGGAGTATAGAAGATCACAAAATGCTAACGTGTTCTATAAAAAGTATTTAATATGATAAAATTATTATATTATATATATAAATGTTTGATATTTTTAAAATAATAGTAAAAAAGTATTTAATAAAATATATCAAATATTTTTAATCAATATTTTTGGGACACTCATTAATAAGTGTCATTTAGAAGAAAACTTTTATTTCTATTTGTCTATTATCTTAAAAAAATAAGATAATATTAATTAATATTTTATTAATTATATTCTTATTTTCATGTGAATAATTAATAAGAAATACTAGTACTTATTGAGAGATACCGACCTACTTGATAACTACAAACTAATGACATAATGCTTTTTTGGACGCTTGAAGCTTTTATTGACTTTGTGAGTTCGTATTTATCTATTTTTTTTTTTACAGTTTTTATCTTCTTTTTTTCTTTTCTATGTGCTTTTCAACGTTTAAGTATTTTCATAGCATCATATATATGAGTAACTTTTTCCCATTTTTCTTTGCCAAAAAATTATTCCATGTACCTGTCCCCGCTACCTAAAATTAGCCCATCATTAATTACTTTCGGTTACAAATGGATATATAACCGCTTACACATAAAGTGGTTATCATATCTCGTCTTCACAAGTTACAACACAACCATTTTTTATGTCTCACTACTAACACATGAAACAAGACAAAACTAGAGAAAACAGTGCACACCTGTGTGTCAATATCTATAAAAACCACACGAAAAATAAAAAATCTAAAATTATGATACGACCCTCTACCTAATTGCATCTAGCAGATCACTAGCAACCCACCTACCCCCAAAGGCCCAAAGTATAGGAAAATAACACATAATTAAAAATAAAATCTTTAATTAATTAAGAGTTTAATATATATACACGGTTAGTGTAGAGAAGTTTTACACGGACATCCAATACTACGCTGCCCTATTATTTATTGAATTTAATAACATATGAGGTGTCATATTCATTAAATGATGTGGCGATACAATATTGGATGTCTGTATAAAAATTTTTTACACTGACAGTGTATATTAATTAAATCTATTAATTAAAGAGTTTAATTAGTAAATATACATATCATTCAATAATACGTCATCGCATCATTTAATGAATATGATAATGTAAAATTTTCAATATATATATATATATATATTAAATCCTTAATTAAAATCCACATATTTAAATAATCAATTACTAATAATATAATACGCCAAAACCACAAGCTATTATACTACATATAGCTGTAACATTATAAGATGTAGTTGTCATAATTAATAACAAATAACAAAAATTGAAAAGTTTGAAAGAATCGGTTAATTTACCTTATGAGCTCGTTTTGAAGAGCACCACCTTGTTTTGTTCTCCTGTGTGAGGTTGCACCGAATCCGGTGGTGACTCCATAGCTATCAGTGCCTTTGTTCATACTATCAATGACCCAATCACTGCTAGCTTTCACGGCAGGGTGTGCCTCCTTGGAGAGTTCCACCGCCACACCGGTTGAGTGGGTTGCAACCGCTGCCACTTGAGCTATGGTGAGGCTCTTTCCACCTAACATCACAACCGGTTTCCGGTACTCCTCCACCATGTGCTTCACCTCATCAAGGTGGCTGCCTTTCAATGCATCCGCAGCCATGCCCCAATTCAAAGGGTCAGAGGTATTATTGTTACCACCATTGATGCAAAGTTTCAAGGAGCCATTGCCATTGATGCAATTTTCCTTGGAAATCTCCATAATCCTCAAAATTAGTTGGGAAAATCGATTATGATGAGGAGTAGTAGGGAAGGGGGGTTATGTGATGTGAGTTTGTTTGTTCACGAGATCTTATGTAGGGGATTTATATGTAGTAGCTAGCTATGCCTATAGGTGGATGGTAGTTAGAATGATCACCAAAATGGAAAGGAACAAATGGACAAAATGTGGGATTCTTGGTTGTGATTGCAAAAAAAAAAAAAACAAATTGATATAAAGTTGGAAAATTTTCTTTGGGGTGTGGGAAAGAAAATCTTCCTGAGAAATAAGATCCAAAAATGGGAGATATATATAGATGGGTTGGTGACATTGAGTGTAGGTGGGTAAGCCGATGGGTTAGTTGAGAACATTATGTGGCCGTTGGATCATCATTGGATTGGAGGGTGGGGATTGTGACACGTGGAGGGGGCTAGTTTTGTGAGTAACACATAGCATAGGGGCCATAGAGGTGGTAGTGGGATTGTGTTGTGCTGGGTCCATTCCAAGTTCAATGAGGAAAGCGATGGGTAAGTGAGGTGAAGGGTAGGGGAGAGAGAGGGGGTTGGTGGAGAGAGAAGAGAGGGTCTAACTCTAAACTCTAAAGAATTATTTGTGTTTAATGAAATTTTATTTATTATAATAACAATAATGTTCAAGTACCAAAATGTCCTTTACACATGCATGACCTTGTGTTTGGTGCACATGTACATGGATAATGGATTGGATATTATGTTATACTAGTATTAATAAAAAGTAATAACACTGGCTTGGTGAATGAGTTTTTGTTTTTTCTCTTTTTGGAATGATTCAGACAAGCTAAAGTTTTTTTTAACCTTTATGTGGCCTGCAGCTAGAGAATCCAGTTCCGTTTTTGAGTGAGTAAATTTGTTTTAAGAAAATGCTATAAAAAAGTTGATCAATTCAATTCAATAATAATTACCATTCTTTTTTTGGGAAGAAAGAAAATCTTAGTTTTGTGATTCTGAATTCGAGGAAGTAGAGATGCGCCAAGTAATGGGCTAGATTCGAGGTGATAAACATAGTAATAGGTATAATGGATATTGTGGGAATTAATTACATTAAGTAGAATGGAGGTTTTGTTATTTAATAAAATTATTTATATCAAAATCATCTAAGGAATGGTATTTTGTCTTTTTAATATTTTTTCTAAAATAGAAAATAACAAATTGAAATAAAAAATAAAGCACTTAATGTTATAGAAGGAAATTTTCATATTTATTTATATATCATTTTAAACATTTACAATATTATATTACTTATTATTTTAGTTATAAATTTATTTTACATAACTAATTAATGAGAGAGAGAATTATGGAGAGTTAACAAGTTAAAAAACAAAGGAACATATTAAGAAGTTAATTGATAATTTTAATAAAAATTAGAATATTACTTATATATAGTTTTTAATATGTTTGTTATTGTCTTAAATGATACTTAATAAGAAATACAGTGATATTACTAAACCACCTCGTTGGAGAATATAAATAAATTTACTGGCTTTATTCAATTTTAAACGTCATTTAAGTTAATTAGTTGCACATGGATTAAAATATAATTAATATATTTATTAATATTAATATTAAAATTATTATTTAATTTTTTAATATGTCAGTTATTCTTTAGTATGTAATCTCTCAATATTTTCCTCTCCTAATAATTAATTAGATAAAATAATAATTAATGTTATATAATTTTTTTTAACGACCGATAAATAATTAAAAATTCTACTAAAATAACACTTAAAAGAAGTAAAAGTCTTATTGAACTATTTTTTTTAATGAGAAAGCATGGGCATATCTTGGAGGGAAAATCATTTAATACAAAATTAGTGTGTTTGGTAATCATTTAATGCTTGACATACCTTTTTTCTTTAAAAAAAAACTCTCATTTTTAGCTGAAGATTGATTACAAGTTTATCCCTCAATCACCCCCATCATTATTTAATAATTAATTATATTCTTGTATGAAAATTTACCATTTTCAGCTAGTTTTACCAACAACCTTCAATCAAATCAAATATATAGTTTCTCAGCTAATTTTATAAAACACACTTTATACCCAAGCTTTTCAATAATGGAATTTTTATTGGGAGAATTCTTAATAATTATTTTTATAATAAAAAATTTCAAAGAAATACTACTTGTACATAAATAATGCACATCAATCCATACACTATAAAGAGAGAGAAATAGAAAAGTGTGGGATGTAACGAGTGATATGATGAAAAATGTACATCATTATTAAATAATTTTTTTATATTTTTATTTTAAAAACATTTTATTATATTCATGATGCTTACTTGTATAGGGTTATGCCAATGAGTGTCTTAAATATATTGGTTAATAAATTAATATATTAAAAAGTTTAAGTGAAAAACACAATATTGATTGTGTTTTTAGTATTAAATAATGCTATAAAATTCAATAAAAACTTTTTATTTTTGACTTTTTTATTAGTGTTCTAAGTGAATTCATTAGAATTTCCTTAACTTTAATTAAATAATATTTTATCTCGTGTAATACGAAAAACATATATATTTTTATATCATATATATATTTATTTATAATAACAAATAAATATATTAAAGCATTAAATTTACATTGGATTTAAAATAATTAATTTATATTTTATATATACATATTATTGTATAATTAATTTGAATTATGAATTTAATCTATATATAATGATAATTATTTTTATTTTAAATTATTAATTCATAAATTCAATTATTCTAATCATAATATTGAATCAACGATATTCTATATAAAATATAATTTTTGAAATGATAATTAGTTATCATATTATTTAAATTTTTAAATTTATTGTTATAACTATTGATTGATGATTAAATATTATTGAGAAAAAATAATTTAAATTTAAAAAAGATTTAAAATAGAAAAAAATAGTGTGAGTAATAGAATCATAAATATTTATATCCCTCCGTCCCACTTACTTGTCATTCTAGGGAAAAAAAATTGGCTCATTTTATTTACTTGTTATTCTACAATTTTAAGGAACATTTACTATTTTTTACTAAATATATCATTTATAAATAATGAATGAGACAATTTTTAATAATAAATTATGAAAGTACATGCAATAGGAAATTAGTTAACATATTTGATGAAATTTAAAAAATTGATTACATTTATTAATTTGCGTATAAAACCTTAAAAGACAAGTAAAATGGGACGAGAGAGTATTTCAAAATATTAGAGAATGTTAAAAAATATTTGTAAGAAAGTTATGTCAAATGCACACCGAAAGAAAAATGGGTAATTATATGGTGGACTATTTGAGTTTGGGTCTACCATGGACCACTAACTTTTTTATTATAAAAAGTAATTTCAATTTTATAATATCTATAAATAATTTTTTTAATATTAAATTTATACTGTTTATGGTAAAGGTCTACCGTGGATCCAAACTCAAAAGATCCACCTTATAATTATCCAAGAAAAATAGTTAGAAAGGTTAAAAAGTGACACATATGACAATAAAGCTAAGATATCAAAATTAGAGTTTAATTACTATGCATTAACACTGTAAATGTATAATTATATTATTTAATGAATATAATATCTCACATGTCAATAAATTTATTAAATAATATGAAAATACATAAATGAGAGTGTAAAACTTCTTTCATAATACATATATAATTATTAAATTCTCAAAATTAATATATAAAAGGCTGATGAAAGAAGTGAATATATGATTAGTCCAAATAGATCCACGATATGAAATATAATACGCGTCATTTTAGTGTAGAAGTCTGGTTCGTTGGGTGATAAGTACAACTCAATGATATTGAATGCATTTTATGTTTTTTTTTTTGGGTGCATTGATGCATTTTATGTTTACAGACTATGTTTCAGAATAATATATAATATTACCTTTTATTTTTTATAATTAATATGTACTTCTTGACGGAGTATTTAGTAGGGGTGTTCGCGGATTGGATTGGATCGGTTTTGAGGGAAATATCATCCAATCCAATAATTTCGGTTTTTCTCATTTAATCATCCAATCGGTTTTGATATTTTTCCAAATCCAATTCAATCCAATCCAATTTTAATCGGTTTGGATTGGATTGGACTTTGGTTTCTCAAATAAACTAAAAAATGAAGTTAGGAATTCAAAATTGTGATATCTTTACTAGTTTCTGAAATCGTTAATCATTTACCAAATTTAAAGCCAATGATTTACTACATGATTGTAACTTTTCTAGATGCATTGGTTACAAAGTAAGAATAAGATGCCAGTAATTAACTTTCAAACTCAATATGATAAAAATATGCAATTATCTTATGCTATTCTATAGCATACAAATTACTTTTGATGTTGTTCAATCCCATGATTGAACGTTATTAGTTAAGTATAGTTGCACAATAATAATTTTTTTACACGTCATAGAAAATAATATCAATAATGATAATAAATCAAAATGTTTAGAAAAGTTTGGATCGGTTTGGATTGGATTGGTTCTCACAGGCAGATCCGAAATCCAATCCAATTCAATAAAAAATTTCAATTTTTTGCGGTTTGCGGTTTATTCAGTTTGCGATTTTTTGGATTGGTTGTTGCGGTTCCAATTGGATTGGATTAGATTTAACACCCCTAGTATTTAGTAGTATATACTAATTTTGAGAGTATGTTTCAGAATAATATATAATATTACTTTTTAAGTATATTGACCATATATATTACCGCATCTTGCGATGGAAGAATTAAGTAATCTATTAAAAATTGCCAGGTCTCTACATAAACCCAATATTAAAGAGAGATATTTGCATTAAATACGAAATTTCCACAACTGATTCAAAGCTACATTTATTAATTTTTTGGTAACTAGCCACATTTATTATAACATAATACTAATTATTTTATGTTCACATTTAATTTAAAATATTATTGTGTTTGATTATTTTTTAAGGTTTTGAAATAAAAATCCTTAAATATAACTAGATATAATGTTAAAATTAATAATTTTGAATAAAATTATTTTTTATATTAAATATTATATATATGATTAAAAATTACTGAATAAAAATTTCATTATTAGTTTATAATAACTTATTACTCTTAATTACTAAATATATTTATCAAACTTCATCTTTAGGTATATAATTATGAGTTTAATTACTATACACTGTCAATGTAAAACAATTTTACATAGATATTCAATTATGTGTTGTTACATCATTTAATGAAATGATACCTTATGCATTTTAAACTCATTAAATGATGTGTCAACATATCATATTTTGGATGGCTGTGTAAGGCTGACCCAACATATATGTAGGCTTAAAGCAAATGATAAGATATGGAGGGCTAATTATAAGAAATAAAAGACCTGAAATGACATATATATTTTAAAAAAAAAATGAGTCTATTTTTAAGAAAAGAAACTTATATTAAAATTATTTTTTTAGTTTTTATAAGAAAAAATTATTTTAAATTATTATCTATTAACTAATAATCAGTAATATTTTTATATTTAATAGAAATACTTTATTAAATTTTTGGTAAAATATATATGTTTTCAATTCTTATAAATTTAAGCATATTTGGGTTTGATTCTCCTAATTAAAACCAACGTGTTGAGTTTCTTTTTTCTTGAAATCACCTCAAATTAATTCATAGCACCCCTCTCCCTGGGGACTAAAAATACATCTGATAAGAAATATTAGAGACTAAAAATACATCTGATAAGAAATACTAGAGATTAAAAACTTATTTGGGGTAATTTAAATGAGAGGGACTCAACACACAAATTTTAAGTAATGAGAACCAAAATCAAATTTATTTAGTTTTATAAAAACTACAAACATATTTTACCCTTAATTTTAATGTATAAAAAATATATAAAAAATTTGAGGCCTTGTAACAGGGGAGGCCTAAAGCGATTGCTTTACCGGCCTCCCCCTCGGGCCGACCCTGTGGCTGTGTAAAATAATTTTACACTGACAATGTATAGTTATTAAATTCTATAAGTATATGGATTTAATGTGTATACACTAACAGTATAAAAAAATTACACTGTCATCCAATAATATTGCTGCAGGCTCCTGCAGCGCTGCAAAGGATCCGGATCCCTCTATTCACATATATTAATTTATTGATGTTAGCAATTGCGTCTCAATATAAATTTATTAATATATTAATAAATATGAGATTTAATATATTAATGTATTCTTTAAGAGTTTAATAAATATACACTGAAAGTGTAAAAAAGTCTTATACGGTCAATTAATGATGTGTTGACACATCAATTAATGATAATGACACCTCATGTGTTATTAAATTCAATAAATAATGTAACAATACATCATTGGATTATTGTGTAAAATAAGTTTACACGATGAATGTATATTTATTAAATTCATTTTTAATGTGTTTGTTATGTCATTATTCCACGCGCCTTCTAGTGAAGTCCTCTTCATAAGTCTTCAATGCTTGAGTCATTGTCTCTTTCTTATTAGATAGTAATTTACTTATTAATGCACCTAACCACCCTATTAGGTGGATATCAGTATATGACACATATGAAAAAAATCTCTGTTGGGAGAGCTAGCCCCACCATGATGTGAATGCTCCCGGTTTAAATAGGATTGCCTCATGTGGAAGATACATGTGGTTAAACCAAAAAAGTATATGACACATATTTTTTTTTATACTTTTTTTATGAAGTAGAAAATAAACAAATCAAAACATAACTACGAACCAATTTGTTTGTGATTAAAAAAAGTACCTTTTTAAATTGTTTAAAAAAAATTTTATTTTAGAGATTCTTATATAATCATAAATAAATTTTTGTTTGACTACAATCATAAAAAATCACTTTATTAATTTACTACAATAAATGATTTCACATTGTTAAATAAATGTTTTCACATTGTTAAAAGGTTTTATCTCTCTTCTATTTTAACTGCTAAGTTGCTTCTTAAAAACAGCAGAAAATTGATTATTTTCTCATTCTACTTCTTGAAAAAAGTTTAGACAAACATCTTAAAAATTCATATAAATGATATTAAAAAAAGTGATTCTTTTAAGAAATAATTTTAACCGAACGGGATTTACGTCTAATCCAAGGAATCAATGTAAAGAGAAGTGTATAAAATTTAAGTGTAAAAAAATTATGATTGTAATTAAAATTTGAGTGGCTTGTGGTTACGTGTTGCAAATCCATATCCAATCGGTCTCACGAGTAGAGAATGTCATGGCTGGTTCATCCATCTGCTTTTCCCCAACTTCCACGTTCATTTTCCCTTCTAACTATATCATTCACGTTGACTTTTTTTTTCTTTTTTTTTTAAAAAAAAAGCATATGAAACACATTGCAAGTAAAGAAGATGTTGACTTCTTTATCTGATGTTTTGGAAAATATGTAAAAGGTTCACCAAAAAGTACTTGACTTGGAAAATTTTCCTTTCTTAGTAGAAAATTATACATGCATGAATGCATGGATTTTCTTTTTTATTTTTGGCAGAAAATGGATGGATTTTTTTTACCAATGAAAATTAAAATATAATAAACTAAATAGGAAATAAAATGAACAAGATAAAAGAGATTTAAAATGTAAAATAATATAATTTATAGAGATAATTTTAATACAAAAGGATTAAATAAGGAGATTTAAGTTTTATGTAGTTATATATTTTATTTATTTATACATTAATATTACTCCATATATTTCATTTTATCTGTCGTTTAAGATTTCTATACATAGATTAAGAACAACAGTAAATGACTTAAAAAACATGGTAATTTTACTAAATTACCTTTATTAATTTACTACACACTTTTCTCAATTTACATAATTACACTAATGAGTAGTGTGGTGCACAGTTTTTTCAAACTTCTTTCCCCATAAAAGTGTTTTCCCATAAAAGTGGGAGAGTAAAAATGAAAAATTAACATTAATATTCACATAGAAACTAGAGAACAACTCATATTATGAAAAGATTTTTTTCCCCTAAAACTATGTACTAACGTATTGAAATAGAGGGAGTATTTAACAATGAAGTGTTAAATATTAGAATTTAATTTAATCTCATAGGTGTCCATTTGATTTTTAATTTGTAACAATAATAATCAATTATTTTACTGAAATTAATTTTAAATTACTTTTATTCAACATGCACTATATAAATCGTTCTTTATTCATTTTTAACCATTGATTTTATAATTATATCAAAATCAATTCTATTTAACTGTGTATAAACAATTTTATGATAATCACAATTTTTTTAATAATGTGAAAACATATATTGGATAAGATGATGATTAAAATATGTTTTTAAAGTAAATTTTATCCTAAAAATACCACTCAAATTGCATCAATCATTCTGGAAATTAAAAAAAGTTCTTGCATGCATTAAATAATAGAAAATCACTGAAATAATATAAATTCATTAAAAAAAATTAAGAGATAATAACAACGTGATCAGGTTTCCTAGCTCCTTAGTAATTAATGTTGTATACAACACAAATATACAACAACTTATACAATACACTTTTACTCTTTTATCTTTTTTTATCATATCAATCATCACATATCACATGATTTCTCTCACTTCCGTCTCTTTTCTATCTTTATCTTTCAATGTTGTATTGTGTTGGGACAAATATTAACACAACTATATATATATATATATATATATATATATATAATAGTTCTCAATTCTCTTGACTAGCTTCAACTTCAAATATTTGATCGTTTGGCTATGGCCGTTGATAAAGGAACATATATGGGTTCAAGCTGTTCTCAGCCTCTCTAATTATTTTTTTATTTCAACAAAATCACCATCATTTGTTTTGAAATGTACACGGATCGACGACATCTCTTGTAACTTTTATCTTTGACAATTGTAACCTAACCCTTAACCCCTGAGTTTTATATATTCAAAATGATTGCAATTAATTGTGTGTGGTTCCACATATACATTTTCTTTAAACAGATATAGATAATAGAGAGTTTTGTTATTCTACTACTCGTATTGTTAAAGAAAGCAAGACATGCATAATTTTCTTTGAAGTATTTTACATTATTATCTAAAAGTTGTGTTTGAAATGATACATATATAATTCTCACATTTTGTTTAGCAATTCAAGAATTAAGTTATTGTCTATTAATTTCCAAACATATATATTATCATGCAAAATCATTATAGCCTTTATATATGTAATAGACCAGATCAATTATATCATATATAATATATAGTTTTTAAAATAACAATGGTGCGTTATATATGTTTTCACACACTTATCCACTCGACCGAATGATGTGATCAGCAGTACCAGAAACCCCTCACCAACCCCCATTTTAATAAAAGTAAGTCACTTTAATTTGTAGTTGGTAGGAAGTTGAGGCATAAGCCTCTTTGTGACTTTAAAGTTTAAATAGCCAATGACGATAAAATGGTGTTCCTTATAGTTCAAAATAAATAAATTATACTAACTTAAAAATATTTTTTTAGACGTGAACTAACTAAAATGGAGTTGGTTTTACTAAAATGTCGCGCACTTTATAGAGAGTTAAAGTGAGACATTAGAGCTATTGATTAATCAAATGGTATAATTTTAACAATTTATAGTTTATGATTCAGGTGCGTGTATACTTAATTACAATCTCAACTCTCTTAGGTTTTGTCTGTCATGGTTACAAGTTTTTAATTTCTAATTTTTTAAAAATTTAATTCAAATGTGTATATATATAACTCAAAACTTAAAATAAAAAATCACTTTTATGCAGAAAAAAAAAGTTTTAAATTTTAATGTAAAAATTTGATCTAAATTTTTAAAAATCAAGAATTGAAAATCCTCAAACCACTCCAAACGGGCTTTAGATTTTTCGATAAATGGTTATAACATTACACATTACATTTCAAAGAAACCAAATCCAACTAAAATAATATAACAAGATTAGTTATAAATGAAATGAAATAAAGATATAATATCTAATTAAATTAAAATTATGAGTTAAATCACATATAATAATAGATGAAAATTTTCAAATTGAGATTTTGATTATAATAGGAAGGACAAAAAATTTCATACGTACCTGTAATTAAATACCCGTATACTTAAAAAATGAATGGGGATGAATATTATATTACACACTCTACATCTACCCACACACTCATTAAAAAATATTTTTATTAAATATATTAAAATATATATTATGTTTTTTTATTATTTTATGATAAATTAAAATTTATTTTATATTATTTTGATATATATTAACCCATTTTATATTATATAATATTAATATAATAAGATATTATAGTATTTTATATGAAATTTTTTCTTTTTTATTTTATAAATTTTAATTTTTAAATATTAATAGATATTCGTTAATATATATCCATTATATTTGTATGAGTACCGATTAATTTAAGCGGATATGGAGGAATGTGACCTCCACCCGTAGGCGTAGATGATATGTCATTGAGTATCCTTCTACTCTTTTTAATAAGATTCGCTTATGAAAAATTAATAAATGAAAAATGTTACAAAAAAATAGAGGCTTTTAATGCATTTTAACGATTTCATGGTCAATATGTCTCGTATAAAATTTGATTAATACTAATTTGTAAAGCATGCCAAAAAGTGTAGCTGTATGTACAGAATTGTTTATGTTACCAACAATTAGGAATGAAATGGTATTCTAAAAACATAATTAATAATGGGAAGTTAAAGGAAAAACAAAATTCATGAGTGGCTACTTATATTCGATCCTTTTTCTCCCGTTTCAATTTCAATTTTATTTATCTTATCCTAATTAATTTCATATTTTTAATTCAGTTCTACACTGAAACTTACTTTCCATCAAGACTGAAAAGAAAAGGGGCTAAGAATTAAATAAAATAAAGAAAGTAAAGGAGCAAATTAAATCCCCTATCATGCTCACTCGTTGTCCTTAGCTCTAGTGGGTTGGTGAAAAGCTCTCAATACCAAAGAATATGTGATTTACAGAAAACTTTAAAATCTATAAATTGATGATTGGTTCTCAGTATACAAAATCTATAAGTGGTTGTCCTCTGTCTATACAAGAACAAAAATCATTATTTTTCAAGTCTTTGTTTGGTACAAAATCAGACAACGACTTCAAATTAAATAATTAAATAATTTTTTTAAAAGAAAATAATTAAATAACTTCAAAACCATACTAAAAAATCATATTTATCCATAATAAAACGTTTAATAAACATGTACCTAAAAAAAGTTAAATATAATACTGTTAGACGTGTGTGTATAAATATATAATTTGACGTTTAGGTTATACATATTAAGTATACTTAATCCAATTATATACAAGTGATTCATTTGATTCTTCAATATATAGTTTATAATTAAAAGCTCAAGTTGTTAATTAATTAATAAATAAATAAATGATTCAATAGACAATGATTTATATATCCTAATGACAAAGAATATAAGGAATTTTGTCATCGGGTATACCTAGCTAGAGAGAAAGTGGTGGTCTGGTGGTTGGTGACCAACGAGATCACTCCAATCACACGCTACATCCAGATGCATTATCCTCATTCATGCATTGCATGCGCATAATAGTCCACAATATTGTTCAAATTAAAAACGATTAATTTAATTTGCATATATCAACAATGATTAGTGGCATTGAAATTAAAGTACATGCATTGTATTAATTTTTCACCAATTTTATTAATCTATAGTATATTAAAATTTTAAATTAATTCTAAGATGTCATTTTAAGATTAATAGCTCAAAATTTCGAGAGCATATATATATATATATATACACGTACATACATACATATATCTCGGACTAATTAAGGAGATTAATTATGAGAGAAAGAAGTGAATAATAGGAAAAAAAAGTTGCAGTAGTTTTTGTTGACCGACCACCATGCATTCAAAGGAGCACGTTTTGAATCTTGGATGAGAACAATATTTGACCCAATTAAGTAGGTTTGAGAAGTGTAGTACCACACACATGCACGCATGGAATGCAATTAGTTGAAATTGAAAGGTAAGCACTCTTAACAGTCAAAGATGCATGCGAATAGGTGGAATTAGAACTGACGGGCCGGGTTAAAGAATTAATCACCGTAGATCACTCAATAATTCAAATTCAAATAATTGGTATATATATATATATATATATATAAAATTGGTATATATTAATTAGTTTAATTAATTAGGACGGTACGTAAATCCCATCTGATTCAACACAATGTAGTTAGTTTAGATAAAAGGGACAAATTTGTTATAGTCTCATTTTTGGTTTGCTTTAATTTCATGCAGGAATGAGATTATATTCGATCAGGAACATTGTGATGGTCTTATTACATAGAATAATAGATAATGATCAGATTTTGGACATTGTATAGGGTAATAGGGCCAAGATTCATAAATTTGATTTTTAATTTTTGATTGGGAAACGGAACCATTAATGTCTATGTATTAAAGCTTTGTAGAGGTATGTTTACTCTTTGTATGATGTTTTTTTTATATATTATATCGGTGGTGGACGGTGGTGATAATAAAATTTTGCTCTTTAGTCTTTAGTCTTTACTATTAAAGAAAATAATCCTCTAAATATATTTTTTGTTCTTGTTTGATTTTTAAATTCTTTTTGACTTAAGAAAATCTCATGATATCAACTCTATATATACAAATTACAATAGTATATATGTATACATTAATTTGATGCTCAAATTCAACTTTTGTGGGGGTATTATGGGTGTGTTTGATAAAACTAGCTGATAGCTAATAAGCTCCGAGCTGATAAGCTAGCTTATTAAATTATAAATGTTTGGTAGAACCAGCTGATAAGTTAGTTGGTAAATGTAAAATGACATAAAAGGACATAATTACGTAAGTTTTATTATATAAATTCTATTTGTGTTTTCTAGAAAAAAATATACTATTATGCAATTATAATTTTAGATTTTCTAAAAAAAATTAAATTCTTATTAAACCTTTTAGTTATAAAATATTTAATTAAAAATTAAAATAAATAGTGAAATTGATAAAATAAATAGTATAATATAAAAATAATTTCATAAAATAGTAAAAAGAAAATAATAATTTAATTAATTCGTAATTTTTAAATTACTTATTATATAGGTAATAATAGGTAAAAAGAAATTGAAAGGTTTTTTGTCACTAAAATTGAAAATAGATAATAATAGGTAAAAAGAAATTAAAGATAATAAGGGAAATATATTAAAATATAAGGGATAATGATGGAAGAAAATTAAATAAGTTACAAGCTAGAAGTTAGGTGAAGTAGCTTGTAGCTTATAATAAGCCAGAAGCTCCTAAAATAAACTACTTTGAAGTACCTTACCAAACACTTTTGTGTTGGTCAAATTAGCTTATAAGCTAGTCAAATAAGCTGGTAGCTAGCTTATTGGTTTTGCCAAACACACTCTATGTGTGCGAATGTCAAAATTATATATATTTTTAAATTACATGTATTTTTCATGGAAGGTAATCCTGCTAGAGGCGGGAACATCCATATTTTGGTGGGACTAGCTTTCCTAACGCAGGACTTTTCCATTCACATGACTCGAATCCAAAACTTTGTTTAGGAAAATCAAATATTTATATTTAGGGAGCGTATCACATGAAAATAGTGTTTTTATGTGAGAATGATAAGATTAATATTTTGTAACCATCATATTTAAATAAAAGGTTGAGATTAAAACAACCCCACCTAAAGATATCACCCGCTTCCTTTACTGTTACTTACCACCATCATCACATCCACCGCTGCCGACGATGGCGGCGGCGATGGTGGTGGATGTGGTGGCGGTGGCAGCTGTGGTGGTTATGGTAAGTAACGATGAAGGAGATGTACATGATATTTTTAAGTGGGTTGTTTTAATCTTAACCCTTTATTTAAATCTGATGGCTACAAAATATTTTTTATCATTGTTACCTAAAAACACCATTCTCATGTGATATGCTCCTATATATAATCTGATGGCTACAAAATATTTTTATCATTGTTACCTAAAAACACCATTCTCATGTGATACGCTCCTCTATATATATCTATATATATATAGAGAGAGAGAGAGACACCCCGTTAATTATCAAAATCATACGATAAAACTAGGTTTCGTGAAGGCACTATGTAGCAATAACTTAAAAACCAATCTAAGCTCCAAATATAAAAAAAGGAACCGATCTTGACCTGGTACATTAATTGAAGACCCGCCAATAGCATCTGACTATCTGAGCATCCACACAAAATGACGGAATTTATCTCTTAAATTATGAGTTTCAAATAACTATACCTGAGCAATATTTATTAATCTAAGTGACCGTTTGGTTAATTAACAATTGAATATAACGCAGAATTAAATCTATAAAATTAATTTTAAATTATCTCCATTTAATGTGATTTATAAAATGTATTTCTCTTGTTTTTAATTATTGATTCTAATATCATTTTTACTCAATTATAAATTAAATGGACACTGAATTGCATCTACTAATACCTTGACCAAGTAGTTAGTTTGTCATAATAATGTCACCTATATCTATATATAGGTTATTAACATCAAACTTATTTATACATACATTACCTGTTGGCTAATTAATGAGTAAACTTTTCGCGTATCAATAATTAAGGAAATAGTATCCAATTCAATTAGATGAAAAATTTTCCTAGACCAAATCATAATGAAATGTTCAAGACAGATGTGATAGTACAAAATTGCACAGGAAATTACGCTTAGTGAGTAGTCTCACGACTGCACGAGTCAAAATTAAAATATCTAGTGTTGTGAGTAGCTAGTGAAACTTCATTGAATTGATCATTTCTTACTATTTGTGCACGTGTATTCCGCAATTCCATGTAGGTTGCAAGATCATTCTATCAAACAATTACATATTAAAAAAAAACATGAAAAGGCTTCCATCAATGTTCCTAAATTTTCATAATATTCCCTCTTGTACTTCTTATAACACACAATACTTAATTGCAATGTTTTTAAAAAAATAACAGGTAATTAAACCGGTGAAGTCATGAAGGTACCGGTGTTCAATAATAGTTCAACCATAATTGAACCGGTTTTAATTAAATATATTTTTAATATCATATAACATCTTAATTAATAAAATAATATAAAATTATAAGAAATTAAAATATATAAAGCTGTAAATCAGTATAAATAACTTTATTATAAGGTTTATAAGACAAAAAAATAATAATTATTATTAAAATAATAGATATCTATATGCAATACTTAAATATATGTCTTTATTTATCTTAAAAATATTTTAAAATAAATAAAAAATTAAAAAAATTAATTTTTTTAAAAGGACCGATTCAACCGGTTTTCTGACATCAGTTTTGGCTGGTTCGACCGGTTCTCACCAGTTTTGAGATTCTCTGATTTTTGAGTTAAACGAACTGCTCACAAGGCTGGTCCTCGATCAGACATGTCAGTCCGGTCCGGTTTTTTAAACACATCTTAACTGAAATTACATATATCGATCAATAAAAGTGATTAAAATTAGTTAATTTTATTAGAGTTTTAAAAAGTTCAATTTTCTAATTTAACTCTTATTTAATACTCACCCTGATTCTATTTGTAAGACAATTCAGACAAAATCGTTCATATTAAGAAAAATAATTAATAGTTTGATTTTAAAAAATTAATGTACAACATTCCAAGTTTACCCTCATTTAAAATTAAACTTCACTATACCAATCTACCATACTAATTGTATCAATTTAAAATCTTCAGTGGTCAACAAGGGTAGATATGAAAAAAATATATTAAATATTTCTAAATTTGTGTGTTTTCAAACATTATCTTATAAATAGGGTTGACAAAGTATTATTAAATAAATTCACTACTATTTGATAGTAATTGGAAAAACATTAAATTTAATAAAGAAAAATAAAAAAAATGATAATAAATATTTTCCTGAACTTATAAAATGATTTATAAGAACACTAAAAGTTATAATAAGTGTCTTATAAAAAAGATTGCATGGAGTATTTTTTAAACTTACTAACATTTTTGTTAAAATAATAAAATTAATTTTGATCATATTATTTCTTCGTGAGGTACATATTGAGTGAATCGCGGGTTAAGTGTCGATCTATTGAAAAATTCAGATTATTCACAAACGAAGTTTTTATATATCCATGTTTAATTAATTTCCAAAGTATTAAATTATATTGTTTTTTTCCTCCTCGTGTATATGCAAAATAATTCATAGGTCGTGCATCATGTGTATCTAAAAGGACAAGACAAGACAATATTTGTTGGCAACAAGCATGTGATCAGGACCAGTGTCGATAGTGTTACTTTACCTGCATGTGAATTCAACTATGCTGTGTGAATTCACTGTGAAATAAGTGAGGACATAAGACAAAAGTATAAAGTCAAGAGGAGTCTATTAGAGTAGGAACCCCACCACAACATACCCCCGATCGAAAGGCAAATGATCGAATTACACTACGTAGAGATAAGTGACAATTATAAAGTCTTAATTTGTTGTCAACGTCTAATACACTATTAGACAGTGTACACAGATACCAGCATTTTTTTATAGGCAAAAAAATTTAATTAAAAAGGAGTACAGGGATTACTCCAACCCATTACATATTACACAGTTACATGACCAACAAACACATGCACTAAAAACCAAATAACAATTTGCAATAGTGTAACACCACTAAAAAATCTAAAAAGGTTCAACCCCTCAGTATCAAAAGCTAATGGTCTGCCACATAATCCACCTCATATAGACAAACAACCCCAAGAGATATGTATCATTGAGTTATGATCGTACAGAAAATTATGCACCATGAATTAGAGAATGAAGTCCATAATATTACTAAAAATCGGAAGAATAGCAAGAGATGGTCCAAGCCGTACAGTAGCAAAAAAGTGAGCAACTTCCAATTGTAAATGATACTAGAGCTTCCAACTAGAGAAAGAAAAAAAATGCAGACTATGTTATCAGCAGGCCAAAAATTGTCAGCCTACATAGACCGTAAAACAGCAGCCAAAATCATAATAGTCCAAAATAAATCACCACCCTTGAAAAATCATATAGATGTAGTTATCTGACACTCCTCAATATCCCTCAGCATCACCACCCTGTATCCCACTGCCAAGACACCTTAATCAGACTAATTGAAAGCTTAAGTAGGCACCCACATTGTCACACCAAGAAAAAAAAGGGTAACTGAAATCAGTATCTTTAGATTTCAAACAATTCCACATTCTAATTTTAATAAGATCCAGCACGGCCAATGGTTCCATTCTCTTATTAGAGAAAATTACCTCATTACGAGATAACCACAACGACCAAATTACTATCATCCAAAACAAAGACCAACAACTCCTATTAAGAGCACTACAAACTGGCAGGTCCATAAATTGAGTAAAGTTCTGCGGACAGGTCGAATGTAAAACAGAGTTGAATCCACCCCAATTCACACACAACATCCAAACTGAATGATAGCAAAAGGGGACTCAAAGAATAATGAGAAGTAGTCTCTAGCATATGACCACACCACAGACAACTAACATCCATAATGTTTGGTATTTGCCTCCTAATTAAATTTTTCCTGGTAAGGATCCTATTTAAAATAACTCTCTAAATAAAGCAAGAGATCTTAGATGGTACAAGACTAGACCACAGGAATTTATGCATTGGAAAAACAGAGAAAATGGCCTTATTTATGATACCCTTGTAAGCTGACCGTACAGAATAAATTCCTTCTGGATCACCACTCCAACTCCAAGAATCCACTAGCCCCTCAACCAGCCTCACCGACTGTAATTCGAACATCAGGTGCTGTAACTGCTTTTGTTCCCACTCTCCATGCAAGTGAACATATTAGCTAAGGTCACATCCTTATTATTTGCTATTGAGAATAATCTATGGTACCGGTCAGATAAAGCCAAACCCCAAAACCAAACATCCTTCCAAAAAAGAGTATCCCTCTCATTCCCCACCTTCCTAACACAACCTTTTGAGAACCAATCAAAGGTGTAACCACTAATGTTATCAAGTGACCAAAGATCCGACCACCAATTAGACACACTCCTCTTTCCACTCACATGTTCAACACTCTCCCCATAAATAGAAGAAATGACCCTATGCCAAAGCCTCCCTTTCTCTACTAACCATCTCCACCTCCACTTCCCTAAAAGTGGTATGTTAAATGCTCTCAAATCACGAATACCCAAACCCCCATTATTTCTCTCCCGACAAACATCCTCCCGAGCAACCCACGAAAATTTTATTCTTATCAGACGTCCCACCCCGCAAAAAAGAGATGAAAAGAGAGTTAAGTTAAGAGATAATACCTTTGGGAGCCTTGAAAAAAAAAGGTAATAGATCGGAATAGACTGAAGGACTGACCTCAAGAGAACAAGACGACCACCAAAGGATAACACCTTACATTTCCAGGAAGATAAACACTGCTCAACCTTCTTAATTACCAGAATCCAAGTTTTCTTCCTTTTAGGATTAGCACTAATGGGCAAACCTAAATATAGAATAGGAAAGCACTCAACTTTACAATTAAGAAAAGTTGAAGCCACATGTAACCATCCCCTATCAACATTCACTCCAATCAGTTTGCTTTTATGAAAGTTGACTTTTAGGCCCGACACCAGTTCAAAAATTTGGAGTGTAGATTTAATGGACCACAAATTTTGTACAGAAGCCTCACCTATGAAGATTGTATCATCCGCATACTGTAAGTGAGACACTAACACTTGTTCCCTACTATCCTTATACCGCGAAAATAACTGAGAGCTAACAGCTTTACACATCAAGGCGTTCAAACCCTCAACAACAATGAGGAACAAAAAAGGGGCCAGCGGGTCACCTTGACGAACTCCCCTGCTAATCCCAAACTCTCCTGTTGGACTACCATTAATTAACACTGAGCTTCTGGAAGTCCGGAGACATTCATCAACCCACCTTCTCCATTGTATTGGGAAACCCATTCTATCCATCACATATTGTAAGAAGTCCCAACTAACCGAGTCATAGGAATTTTTGAAATCAACCTTAAATAACAAGCAAATCCTTCCTTTCCTTTTTATTTCTTCAACTGCTTCATTAACAATAACCACCCCATCAAAAATTGATTTGCCTTTAAGAAAAGCATATTGACAATCTGAAACTACACTCCCAATCACCTTCCTCAATCTGTTAGCAAGAACTTTAGCTACCACCTTATACATAACACCAATTAAAGAAATGGGACTGGGGACACTGTGTTTTTGGCACTAACACAATGAAAGAGTTGTTCGAACCACCAATGAACTTACCGTTTGAGTGAAATTCCCTCATAAAGCACTTAA
The DNA here is from genome assembly GCA_026901365.1 of Sesbania bispinosa. Lineage (NCBI taxonomy): Eukaryota > Viridiplantae > Streptophyta > Magnoliopsida > Fabales > Fabaceae > Sesbania > Sesbania bispinosa. The sequence continues at coordinate 853,907 of QLOH01000244.1, forward strand.
CATCATTTTTCAATAGGTCCCAAAAATCCTTGATAAAGTTAAAATTAAAACCATCCGGTCCCGGACTTTTTGACCCACCACAATCCCAAAAAGTTTGTTGGACCTCCAACTCAGAAAAAAGGCAACACCACACTATCTGCATCCATAACAGTTAATCTATAAAACAACTCACCATCAATATCAGGTCTTCTCCTAATATTCTCCTGAAAATGGGATTCAAAGTACCCTCGCATAACTTTTTTCAATACAGTAGGTTCAAAGTATTTAACATTGTTAATCAGTAAACTAGGGATTCCATTTCTCAATCTCTTCTTATTAACACAAGCATGGAAAAATTTGGTATTTGCATCACCCCGCCTCCAACCATGTCAACTGAGATTTCTGAAACAGTAAGCCATCTTTCAAGGACATGAAATGGCATAACTCAGCCACTAACTGTTTTCTTCTTTGAACATCCTCCTCTGACAAAGAAACAGACTCACCTGTAATATCCAACAAATTGATTTGCTCCTTTGCCTCCTTAATTTTACCATCGAGGTTGCCAAAAGACTCCTTATTCCAAATCTTCAACCCATTTTTCATCAACTTCAACTTCTCTTTTAGCACAAAAGTTGCCCAACCCTCCACCTAATGCTCCCTCCAATGTTTAGCCAAGAAATCTGCATAACCTGCATGTGTCCTCCAGCAATCAAGAACCCGATAAGGTTTGGATCCCCAATTAATAACATCATGTTTCAACAACACCGCACAATGATAAGAAACACTCCTTTTTAGCCCCCATTGAGTTGTATTCCCCCACATCTCCAACCACTAAGCAGTGATAAGAAATCTATCCAACCTACTCATACATGAGCCATCACCTTTGTACCAAGTAAATTTCCTCCCAATCATAAGAAGATCCACAAGATCCGTAGTACGTATAAAGTCTGCAAAAAAAGATATATCACCCCTCCTCCAATAACCATTCATACCGTGCCTTTCTGACAGGAGCCTAATAGCATTAAAATCACCCCAAAATACCATAGATCACCCCCCATTGCCTTTTAACTTCCAACAACTTTTTCCATAAATTCTTTTTTCCCAGTAAGTCACAAGGTGCATAAAAATTGACAATTGTACAGTAAATTTTGTCCACACCCCATCAATCACATACACCAATATAACTCAAGTCAACAAAAGAATCATGCATAGAGAACACATACTTCCTCTAAAATGATAAAAGGCCTCCAAACAAGCCTACAGATGGAACATAAGCCCACCCAATGTCATCGCCACCCCCAAATCAAAACACATTTTAGAATCTATAACCTCAGTCTTTGTCTCTTGAATGCATAGAAAATCCGCTCCTTCAGATAACATTAAATTCTATATTTCCATTTTCTTAATATGACACCAATACCCCTTATGTTTTGAGATGCAATGATCATATATAAAAAGATAACACCACCAAAAAGAAACCAACAGGTTGTACTACTTATAAACCCGATACCCTTCCAATAGCTAATTGGTCCCTCTTTTCCATATCTGCCAATCTATTAATCATTACAGACTCGTCATCATAGCCAGACACCCCCAAGTCTAACCTCATGTTCCAAACAATATTGGCAACATCAATTGGTTCCTTATCAAGAATAGAATGAATCTCCATGACAGAATCACTAACCTTTAGTGTAACAGTCTTCTTCCTCGGTCTACCCCTTCTTCTTTTGATATTCCCTCCCTTGGCAGTAGCACTTGGAGTCGCAAAGCGAATCCCACAGGCAAGCTTGAAATCCTCCGCAAACGCTATGGGCACATCACATAGTCTATCTTCACCAGACAAGTCAGGCGGTGCACTAAAGGCTACAAGATCAACACTGACCAAAGCACCATTTGCTTTGAACGCGTCACACTCCACTGGCATGCAACATTGGGATAATTGCTCTTGGGGAGAACTAGCAGGAATTGCCCCTTCTAAGCGGACATCTTCCCCCAAAGCAGCAACGTGCAAAACATCCAGCTTAGAAGATGGTAATTCACATGCCAACCCTAGCCCACTAACATCATGCTCCACAAGCACAACGTGAATTGGGTCCGCCATCCTAGTTATATTCTCCACTTGTTCGCTGTCCACACCAAACCCAAAAGTAGTAGGCCCACTTCCACTATTATTGCTCACACCTTGAAACCACCCAGCACCTCTCCCACGCGCTGCATCAGCAAATAGCTTGTCATCAACGCACAAATGGTCCACAAGCCTGGAATCAGTCTCCAAAGATTGGTTGTCCGCACCTAGCCCAAAAACTAGAGGCCCACTTCCACTCCTGGTTGTATTCTCCATATCAACGTTGTCCACACCAAGCCCAAACTCAATAGGCCCACTTCCGCTAGTATTACCCACACCTTGGAGCAACCCATCATCTCTCCCACGGACTACTTCAACAACTAACTTGTCATTAAGCCTGGATGCATTCTCCAAATGTTCGCTGCCCGCACATGGCCCAAAAGTTAGAGGCCCACTTCCTCTATTATAACCCACACTCATAAGCAGCCCAGCATCTACGTAGCCATTGTGATCATCACGTACAAAAGGCCCAAATTGACTAGCATCTGGCCTTTGCTCCACCTCCATGTCAGTGGCGCCTTCCAGCTACGCCCCTCACAAATAATATCTCCTACCTCATTTAATAAGGCAGCTAAATCACCCCCATGTAATGCTTGATTGCAATCTTCTCGCAATAACTCCTGCTCCAAACTTTTCTCACGAGACCAGTCACCATTACTTAACTGATTGACACCCAAATTATCAGCTAAATCCAAAACGTTATCATTCAAATTTAAATTATCATTATTTCCAAAAAATAAGTTCCCAACGCCTCTGTTATTTGAAATTCAAAATCTACAGACTCCTACACCTCAGTACTGTCATCACCCGAAGAACAACTAGTAGAACACTCATAATGCTTCATACTTTGCTTACTAGGTAGAGCCTTCAATGGATCAATAAAAGGATCTTCAATAATACTAATAGAAAATAAAATCTCATTTATCTTCACATTCAGCCACCTGTTAACCGGTTCCTTAGAAGAATCTGAATTAACACTCGGGCCATATCAAGTCTATCTTTATTTTTCGTAGCAGTATCAATACAAACGTATCTACCAAACAAAGTAACCAACATTTTGAAAAAATCTTCTGACCATGCATGCATCGGCACCCTTTGAACCTGTAGCCAAATATATCTACTTCGCACCACCTCTTATTGGGACCATGGTTGAATGTTAACAAACCACTTAGAAAACAAGTTTCCCAATTCTTCCATTAATTCAAACAAATCTTCACCATCCACGGGTTGAATTAGCACCGTATCGTCTTCCATCGGAACAACTTTAATCGATGTAATTCCTTCCTGTAAAATTTTATCTTGTAAGAGAAACACCTCATCCACCTGAAGCACCCTCCCAACAAAACATTTTTCCAACCAAACCATCTCTGTTTCCCCCACCGTAATCTCCAACCCATTCCACCCTTTACTAGTGTTAGCTACCTGTAATTGTTTTGGTTTCCACATGTGTTGCAAACCGTCCTTTCACCACATCAACATAGGTCTTCCCCTCCACCGTACCATTACTACTACTACTGCTTTTAACATCACGCACCAACTTCTTAGCTCTCAACTCGTTCTCCATTTCCACAGGTACTCCCATTCTATTAAACTTGGATTTGTTAACTCGAAGCTTGAACGATCCAATCCATATCTGACTTAACCTCCTTCCCATATTAGCATCATGACAGTTCGCCACAAACCTTACAAAACCAAATCAAAAACCCCACTTATCTCTCTTTTTTGGAATAAACACATCCAAAACCTTTCCCCCCATATTGAAAAAACTCTCCACATATCTTCAACACCATATTCTTCAGGAAAAATCGTGAATAAATAAGTCAAATCTCCAACAAGCCGCTTGAAACGTTGATTTCTATCCCCATAGTCCTCTGATGGTCATTTGTCCTGTCTTGTCGTTACCAATTCCGTTCGCAAACCTTTCCTCTTCCTTAAGCTCACCAAAGTCCACTCCTCCTCACACGCGCTCTCTCCCATTTTTTCTTACAGATACCAACATTTGATTTCTGGATTATTTGTTTTTTATAAAAATGGTATGCTCAAATTAATTTTTTAATAGAATGAATTCAAACTCTTTATTAAATCTGATTGATTGACTGCTTTGCCCCTTTAACTATCAAGATTAGTTGCTTCGATGCTGGAGTTAATTTTTGTCGGTGATCCTTTATTCATAAATTATATATAATTAATATTATTATTATTCACGTGTAAGATTAGGGATTTAAATTTTGGGATTGTTATTATCAAAAGGATTTTATCTAATCATTATTCGTTAAAGATGAAAAAAAATTGTTACATATATGGGTAACTTTCTTTTCTACTCTCTCCGGTCCTATTTATAAGACAATAATTTAGACAAAAACACATATATTAAGAAAAATAATTAATGTATTGATTTTCAAGATATTACTTTAGAAGATTCCTATTTAAAATTAAACTCCACCACTTTGATAATTGTCATTTTAAAACTTTTGATAGTCAACAAGGGAAAAAATAAGAAAAAGCAATAAGTATTTCTAAATTTGTATACTTTGTCTTATAAACAGAACTATAAAAAAACTTCAAAGATTATCTTATAAATAGTACTGAAGGGAGTAATAAATATTTTTTAACCAAAAAAAATTGTTTACCCCGCCCTTAGAATTTACATTTAATTACCTCGCCCATAGTAAAAAGTGATTTGTCAAAGATTGGAGTGGATGACACGACCTCCCAAAAGAAATCCCTATAACTTTTTCAAAAGTTCCTCACAACAACTTTTTAAAAAGTTTATTTTCATAAATAAAAATAAGGTTTTTTATTTTTTTTTCAAAAAGAGCTTTTATAAATTAAGTTCGAAATTAAATTATCATTTGGCCAAAAGTCCCTGCACTTATTATTTCCCTTTCTCATATATGTCATTTCGGGCTATCATGTTCGATCCGATATAAGTAATAAGTTTTATAGGTCAATTTTAAAAATTTGTGACTCATTCAATCTTTCAAAATTACAATTTTATGAACTTTTTGCGGCTAACCCCATTTTTTAATAGGTATTGCAGATTATTCGACATTCTTGTGAGTCACGTGCTTTATCCAATTAGGCTAAAATAAATTTGGAGTTATTCAAACTTTTAAAATAAATATCAAAACTCTATATTTTTATAAATTTCTGCGAACTAGCCCATTTTATCAGCTCCACGTATGTTTTATCTTAAAATTAGTAGGATTTGAAGGCGGAAATTTGAGGTTCAGAATTCTCTCAATACAATGTTACTATACATGAAGAGAGATCTATGTAAGGATCCATCATCCATTTCTGAATCGGATCCACCATGTCCACAAAAATAAAAAGTTATGGCACAAAGCGGGTGCATGTTCCATCACACTTGCTCCACCAGCCGATAAATTAGCTTATTCATCCACAGTGACATTAATTATAACTAGAAAAAAATATTTTCTCAAAAATAAAAAAACTAGAAAATTATCAATCTACACCGCATTGGGGTGAGTGTTTAGTGGTGGAGGAAAGAGATATAAAAAAGAAGAAAAGGAGAATGAAGAAAAAAATAATTGATGTAATTAATTAAAAAGAGAGATGAAAAAAAAAAGTACGTGGAGTAAGGGTTATAAGAGAAAGTAAATATATGAACGTGAGAGTTATTCTAACTAAATGAATAATGGCATTGGTGGTATTTTTATATATCTCAAATAATATCCACATGTTAATTTCAGAATTTTTTTTTTTTTTGGTAAAGAAAGATCGATCGATAGAGAATCGGTGTATTAAAATGTTTTCTTCATCAATTTAATTTTTTATTAAAAAATGATTAAAAATATTATAATTTTTTATACAAATATTATTAGTTTATCCGAATTGATTTGATGGTGGGAATAATTAGTTCTGTCATCACCTCCAAATTGGGTTAGTTTGTCATACATACCTCGCCAGCTAAATTTCTCTTCAGAAAAGGACTTGTACTTTGACTTCCAAACACATCTGATTAGTAGTTAGGAAATAAGACGTGCAATACAGCATGAGCAAAGCATAGTGCTCGTTTAATTAATGAGAAGAATTGTGAGTTCATTATATAATATGTTTAGGTTTTTAAAATTAATTTATAATTTTTGCTTTAACGATTTTGTCATGTGTGGTCGATTCACACAAGTATATATAAAGTGTATATATATATATATATATATATATATATAAAATAAATACATAATTACCTATTAAACTGTGGTTGGTCGCAATAGAAATACATTGAGATCTCAAACAGACTTTACCTAACCACCACATCTGATCAGAGAGTTAAACTCACAATTATACTTGTTGAGAGATTCTCAGTGAAGAGAAAAAAAAGTATATGTCTAACGCACCATAACACATTATTATAATTTCCTAGTTAAAAGATTCTTCCAAGGTTTTCATTCTTGATCATGTAACAGGAAATTTAAATTTAGGATATCGATCAATTTTTAGGCTAGATAAGTAAAACATTAAGAGTGTATTTGTGAGTTTGGAGTGAAGGAGAAAACAAGAGAAAAAAAAAAGAATTAGGAGGAAAAGGGAGGGAAAAATACTTTATAATTAACTATACTCATAAACACAAATAAGGAAATGAATTTCTATAAACCTCTTCATTCCTTCTCTTTTCCTTCATTTTCTAACTCAAAAATATAATAAATTGTTCTTTAAGAGATTAATGGTTCATCTTGATTGAGGAGAGTTTCAAAAATCAAAAGAATATATGTTGTGTTTGTTTTAGCATTGAAATTGGTCAAATTCAAGTTTGAATTTCCCAAAGCAACTATTTCTAGAGTTAGAAACGTGAGTTTACCACGTTTCAACGCTAAACCAATTTAAAGAGTAAATTGGTTTAACTTTTGCAAGTATGTTTAGCATAATTAACTTTTGCAAATAGTTTAAAGAGTAAATTAAAAATATCAAATACATAAATGTTGATTGAGTGAAACAATATGAGTCCTTTTTTAGAAAATTCAGCTGGTGGGGTATGACAAATTAAACTAAACCAATTTGGAGGTGATGACCGAACTAATTATCTCCACTATCAATAGCATGTTTGGTTTGGCATTAAAAAATAATCAAATTCATGTTTAGTTCTCTCAAAGTAATAACGGTGATTGATTTAAGTGATATATGTTTGATTTCTTTTAAGTAAGGTCTCAGATTTTAGTCTTGTGGATGAAAAAAAAATTCCGCTGCGAAAGCTAGGACCACCATGATGTGGATGTTCTTGACTCGAACATAGTTACCCTCCCGTGGAGGATACATGTGGTTTATACAAAAAAATAACTATTCGTAGCGTTGAAATCATAAATTTATTACATTTTAACACTAAATCAAACATACTCAGAGTTTCACACTTATAGGTTCAAGTTCTTACTTTTCTCGTACACTTATAGGTTCAAGTTCTTACTTTTCTTGTTAGGATATGTTTGAGAATATGGAGGGGAAGAGAGGAGGGTTAGGGGGAAATAGAGGAGGAAGAAAATGAGGAAAGACTTTATAAATATTGAACATTTCCGAACATATAAGGGTAAATGGTTCCTACCTGTGTTTTCAGAATCGGACCGGACCGGCCGGTTCAACCGGGAACCGGGCCTATGTCCAGTCCAATAGCCCATTTAACCCGGTATGTTTTAACCGGAAAGAATCTGTGAGGAATCGGTACAAACCGGATAAAATCGGTCCTGTTTGCGGGCATTCATAACAGTATGCTTTCTTACTAAAGAAAAATTAAGTAAGAAGCGTGCTCAAAGTTTTGAACTCGCGTGCTAAAGCACAAACATCAATCACATTGTCGCTAAGCCATATGCACTTCTTAATACATATATGCCAATTATAATATATATACATTATTTGAATATTAAATGAATTTAAAAGCTATTATAACTAAAACCATTTAAATATTATATAAGAAATATATTTAAATAATCATAAATTGTTTTTGTAAATTTATAATATGATATATTATTAATTTTTTATATTATTTGATTATAAATAAATATATTTTAATTAATTATTATTGTTTTTATTTTATAATAATTACATATAATATTTAAAAAATAAAGTTAATTGTTACCGGTTCGACCACGGTTAAATTACTGAACCGTGAACCAATAGCTCCACCGGTTTAATTACCGGTCCAATTTTTAAAATATTGGTTCCTACAATCCTCCCCTCCTCTTTTCAAACAAAACCTTTAAATCAAACATACTCAGAATTATTAAGTATTTTTTGAGTCTGGAAGCTTTCTTTATCTTAAATTAAGGCATCATCCTTATATCCTTAAAAAAAAATGTACCAAAACAAATTAATTATCTAATACATATAAAAGTCGTATAATTTAATCATATGAATATATTGTTTTGTATTTTGTATATTTAACAATATTCTTGCCTTGAAATAAATCTTACATACATGCTGGAGTAATGATTCATATCAAAATTTTATGAATGGATTGTCTCAAAAGATAAAACTGAAGTAATATAATTAAAAACACTATGAAACAAAAAATATAACACGAACCTGCATAGACTCTGTTTTTCTTCAAGTCAATTTTCAAATTGAAAGTGAAAAAGGATAAAGATGAATAGTTTACAGACCCTTTCTCTATCGCTATAAAGTAACACCTAATTCTAATTCCCCGGTTTCGGCTTATACGTTGCATGATTCGTGTTTTAGGACAAAAAGGCTTAATCAAGAATGATCTCAATGACAACTAACATGAAAATGATGGACAATACTTAAAAGCGAGAAGTTTTAATTTTCAAAATAAAAACCTGAAAAATAACAAATATAAATATTAACAATTATGATTTTACATAAATTTAAACAATTTATGTTAAATATATAGGGGGAATTTGTTTCAAGGTATAAAATCATGTATTTTTTGAATATTGTTCTCAGGAATTCTATTACCAGGAGGAATGTTATTCTTTGATTAAATTTATAAGTTTATTTGGTAAGTATTTAATATTTTTAGGAATATTTTAAAAATTTCTATACTTCAAAAATTAAAAATAAAAAAAAATGTAAAATGAAGTGGGAGAGAGAAGTTATGGTTAACATAACTTTCATTCCCATGAGAATATAAAATACCCACCCTTACATGATGCTTAATTACTGGGAGGGTTTTGGAGGGTAGATGAGGGAAGGGAAGAGATTTTAAAAGAGTTTTCATGTTCCGTTCAATTCTTTAGGAGGGGAAAAAAATGGTCAAAATCCCTCCTAATGCTATTTTTGCTCCCCTTCAATAATGGTGATTTGAAGGGGAGAGCACCGGAGTTTAAAATTAAATAATCAAAATAATTGAAATACTTCTCCACTCATATTCATAAAACTGAATGTTATAAATATGAAATAGTATATAAATAAATTAGTTTTATTTATCCATTCCTCCTCCTGAGAACCAAGTAATAGTAAGAGGTAATTTTCCTCCCCTTATTTGATTGAATCAAATAAGATAAAATATCATCTTTTCTCTCATCATCTTCTGAACCCAAACAAATTAGGTGGGATTGGAAATACATTGTAGGTAAATCATGAGTAAAAAATTTCTTTGAAAATCAATAAGATCCAGAAATATTTTACAAAAGCTTGAATTAAACAAAATCATATTTCCAAACTTACTTTCTCTAACCTAATTGATCAAGGAAAATTCCTCACGTACATAAAACAGTTTTTACAATGTTTCTACCATTGGGCAATGAAAGCTGAAACAAACAAAAAAAAAGTAGAGAGAGAAAGTGGAGAAAGGAGAGATGTAGATACAGAAATTGTTGTAGGAAAAACAGTGTAGAACTGTTTTATGTACCAGTATAATAACTCATTGATCAACTTAAAATTTATAATTCTTCGACATAGTCATATGAAATTTCTTACCATATGGAATGAGACAGACGTACGCAAAACAGCATAAGCAAAGATTGTTTGTTAATTCGAGCAGACTAATTAAGGAGCTCCTAGATATATATCTTAATTAAGGTGTAAATATAAAATGGGAGAACTAGGTTGGATCCAGCTAGCGGTTTTTGGGCAAGTCAATGGGTTAGACTTAGACATGTGTGGCTACTTTGGTATGTCACACCACCAAAATGAAATTGTTGAAAAATATTGTTGAGGTTCAAATCCAAACAAAATTAAATTAAGGCGGCATTTCTATTTCTTTGTGTTGCACTTCATGGGAACAAATAGTACAACATAAGAAAGATAATTTGCATTGCACCTCTTCTTCTTTTTTTTTTTTTTGGTGAGAAAAAAGAGATATTTTATCATCAGATATTTTCCATGCTCCTTCATAAATTGCCATACCTCCCTTTTTAGAAGGAGTTTCACTAACATGCCAGGGGACATACTAGCCACTCCAATAAATGGAAGAATCTATGTGATCATGTGCCTGCTTGCTAGCTCCATCCACTTAAATTATGTGGTGGAGACCAGCAATTGCAGCAGCCACCACTATCTTCCATGACCTGTGGCCTAATTAACAGTACTTATGTTGATTTTCAGGACAAATAGGTTACTATAGTCAAAGTTTCATTAATATTTTTTTAAGGTCAACCATATAAAACTTGGATAATACTTTTGCAAGGCAATATGTTGTCCACATTAATTCTCAATGTATTATGATAACAAAGAAAATTATGAGCTGAACTAATTAATGTAGTATTGATTAGCATCAGTAGGTGCACCTCTGTAGTAGGTACAATTTCACATGACTATGAAAAAAAAAATACAAAATACAAAGTTTGAAATATTTTGTCTCAAAAAAAATCAGAGCTAAGCTGAACACAAGATTTCAGTTGTAAGTTGAAGACCTCAGAAAATTTCCACACACTCAAATACCAAATAATTAAAAAGAAGGGAAAATTTTCAGATGACTACCTCATTAAAGTAAAAGCTAAGAAGGAAGCAACAATGGCCTTTGAGTCTTTTCTTAGCTTCCAAACAGTAAATTTTTTGAATGGAATTGAATATGTTGATATTCAGTGCTTGTAGTAGAGGAATATCAGTTCCTCTTTTGCTATCTAATTCCATTCAATTCTTGTACATTTTAGGATCCATGGCTTGGATGTGTAGAACTAGTTCATGGCAATGACAGTATTCCATTCAATTTATTAGCTCTGCACACACATACACAAACATGTAGATTTTGTCTAGCAAATTAGTATGTCTCCTCTAATTGAATACCCATTATTAGTTCAGGGCAAACAAAAATGAAAGAAACTTGTTTTCATTCTTTACTAAGAGGCCTTTATGTATTTATCAAAGGCTTCACAAATGATAATTTTGACAGTACAATCTTTTTCAGTATCTACTAAAAGAATAATTTTTTTTTTTTTCATTTCTTTGGGCCAATCCATGGAGAACAACCTTAATATCTCAATTAATTGTTTCTCTTTGTTAATTAATTCATTTGGACATATCAAAATTATATGTTTGGAACACTTGGATTAGGCAAAGCTAATTTGAGAAACTCCATATCTTTTTCCAACATAGCTATATGCTGCACTTCCATTGTCAGCCAAGCTTCCATGCCTGCATCTGTTTCCATGATAACAGCTACATTGGGGAGAGTTTCCTGATCACCTCCTCTAACACCAGCCCACAAAGGCTTCCCCCAACCAAAATCTAGCTCATCAAAATTCAAACCACACCAACTTGTCAACACAATTGGAATTGGACTTCTTGTTTCTATACCTTGAGGCATATCCACACACTCATTGCTCCCTAGAATATTTGGATCACTTTTCACTCTTAAAAACAATTCCCTAGAGAGCTTTCCAAATTTCTCTCTGGCAATGCTAACCAAATATCTAATATCAGTGTCTGCATAGACTGTTTCACAAAATACCATTACTGGCCACAAAATGTTGCCTATGGTGTATCTAGAGAAAGGTTCACCCATCCTCCTCCTCATATCCACAATATGAATAGCCACTGCTGATCTTGTGCTATCACCAGATTCCATCTTGCATGCAAGTGTCATATGTTTCCAAATGAAAGCAGCTAGTGCTTCATATCTTGTAGGAGATTTTAAGCTTTCATCATTATCATCTTTTGCTTCAGCTCTAAGAGTATTGATGGATTCTGCATCAAACACAAATCTTCTCGTAGAGCACTTTTTTTGTATATCTTTGTCCTCATTATTCTGAGAAACATGATCATGCAAACTCAAATGACTCACTGGTGGAAAGAAAGAAGAAGCAGAACAGAAATCAGGGTTTGGTACTTCCTCTCTAGAGCCACGGCATATAGCAGCCCAAGTAGTTTGGAAGAGGCTGCCAGAACAACCATCAAGGAGGGTGTGAAGATTGCATGTACCTATAGCTATTCCACCACAACTAAATGTGTTCACTTGTATAAGTACTTGGGGTAACACTTCTCTATTTTTGTGCATCTTATTAGGCTCACATGGAAGTAATTTGTTTAGAAATTCTAGCTTAGGTGGTGTGAGGAACTCAGCCATGTTATGGTTCACATTGGCTTCTAAGTAAAGAGCCCCTTCATCATTGCAAGTGATAAAGGTGTGATCTTTTCTTCTCCCTGCTATAGGGTAGAAAATGGTTAGTGTCTCAGACAGTGATTTTTTCAATTGAGCAATAACATGGGAGGGTTCTGGGAGGCCTTCCTTTTTGGGGTAAAATAAAACCATTGGCAAATAGGTGACTAGTTGAAGCTGATCAAACAGAGAGAGTTGGAAGAATCTGTGATCATCTGGTGTGGGCAAGGATGGTTTGATTGTTTCTCTTGATGTGATTGTGATTTCCATTCCCAACTACTTGTGTTAACAAGTTTGTTTTCAGATATCAATGACCCTTTAAATTTGATTGGTTTTGTAAGGGGAAATTAGATAACCACTGAATGGGACAAGTCATTAATTAGCATTACTAGAAACGTGCATATGAAATTAAACTCCACATACTTATCAGGTTATGAATTCCCAGGAGGTTGCAGGCATTAATTAATGGGAGTTGCTAATCGAATTAAATCAATTAATAGTTTACGGTGGAAGTCTATTTCTAACCTATATGGTGTGAGTATGTGAGGCCGAATACTCATGAGGTGATATTTACAAACAAAAAAAACACATAAAATGATATAAAATATAGACTCTGGTTATTATGGGCTTAGTCTTGTGGGAGAATAGACTTTCGGCCCAAATATCACCATGCTTGTTTTGGATTTTGGTCCAACAACTTACGTATTTCATTTTGAATTCCAGCTGTGATGAACATCTTTTATAACAGAAAAAACAGCTTTGACAAGTTTTGAGAAAATGGGATCTATTTTAGTTCCTTAATTAATCCTTATCTGAATCAGTTGATTAATTCTCCATGGTTTGCAATCTTGTCAACTACCAATCAAATCATAAATAAGTCAAAATATGACATGCCTTAAAAGATTTTGAGAGGTGAAAATTCAGTTGCCTCCACATCTGACTAAACATAAGCATCATAATACAAATCTTGCACGTATGTATCCTATATTTACATATAATATAATGCTGTTTTCTATTTTTTTCGAAAAAAAATAATTAATAAAAATAAAGTAACGATTTTATAATTAATGAAAATAAAAACAGAAAGTAAATCAAAATCAAACACCATCTAAGATATAAAATACATTTAGCTTTTCAACATGTGGACTTGATTAAAACCAAACTATTTAATTATCTTTAAATGTTGAGTTGATTAAGGGTGCATTTGAATAAACATCTTATTAAACACAATAAGCTAGCCTATATGAATACTTATTTGATAAGCTTATTTTAAAAAATATATATTAAAATAATTTATGAGTAAATCTTAAGTTATCATAAGAAGATTTAAAAAATAAAAACTCTTTCAAACCTCCCTAGAACCAAGCTACCTAACACTAAGTCACCATCTGCTTTTTCATAGGGGTTCACCAACCTCAAGTAATTGAAGCAGCGGGCAATCCACAAACAACATTTTTTCAAATTACTTTCCATTTGGAATTCATCCATCTCAAGAGTATCTTTTTCTTAGGATACAGCCTATAGCATATGGCAATGCTCACAAACACAAGACTTAGTCAATTAATGTTATATACATGGAGTTTTCTTACAACAGCAACAGCATTGATTCGCTTAGTGAATCATAGTATTATAAAAAAGAGAGTCTGATATGAATTTCTGCTATATAGTACCTTTTGCTTACGACACTTATACTTTGACAAAATGAAAACAAGCAGCATAATATTTCCCATGTGTCATACATAATAATTAGTGTAAACAATTAATTAAATTTTCTTAAGCACCGTGTTATAATAGGAATAGGACCCGAATTCAATTTTCATCAGTTCAATATCCACGAGAGAGATAAAGAGTGTCTTTGGTAAAACTAGCTGATAAGTTAGTTGGTAGTTGATAAGCTCTTAGCTTATATAAGCTCCGATCTGATAAGTTAGCTTATTGAATTAAAAGTGTTTAGTAGAATTAGCTGATAAGCTAGTTATAAGCTAGTTGATAAATGTAAAATAACCTAAAAGGACATAACTACATAAGTTTTATTATATAAATTCTATTTATGTTTTCTAAACAAAAATATATTATTATGTAATTATAATTTTAGATTTTTAAAAAAATAATTAAATTCTTATTAAACTTTTTAGTGATAAAATACTTAACTAAAAATTAAAATAAATAGTTAAATTGATAAAATAAATAGTATAATATAAAAATAATTTCATAAAATAGTGAAAAGAAAATAACAATTTAATTAATTCGTAATTTTTTAAATTACTTATTATATAAGTAATAATAGGTAAAAAGAAATTGAAATGTTTTTGTCACTAAAATTAAAAATAGATAATAATAGGTAAAAATAAATTAAGGATAATAAGGAAAATGTATTAAAATATAAGGGATAGTGATGGAAGAAAATTAAATAAGCTACAAGCTAGAAGTTAGAAGCTAGGTGAAGTAGCTTGTAGTTTATAAGCTAGAAGCTCCTAAAATAAGCTACTTTGATATACCTTATCAAACACTTTTGTGTTGGTCAAACTAGCTTATAAGCTAGTCAAATAAGCTAGTAGCTAGCTTATTGGCCTTGCCAAACACACTCAAAGAGAGAAGTGTGAAATATGATATATGATATGATGAAAAAAATAAAGAAAAAAATATATTATATAAATAATGGGTTCATTTTGATATAGAATGTGTTTGGTAAGTCATTTCAGCTAGTTGAAAGTTGAAATTACTAGCTGAAACCATTTCAGCACTGTTTGGTAAGAGTTTTTTTGGGTAGCTGCTAACTTTTCTAAAAAAAACTCATTTTCAGCTACTAGCTGAAAATTAATTACAAGTTTATCCCTCAACCACCCCCACTTATTATTATTAATATTTAATAATTAATGATATCCTTATATATCATTTTATCATTTTCAACAAGTTTACCAAACACATTCAATAGTTTATCAACTTTCAACTAACTTTAAGTTTTCAGCTAGCTTTAAGCTTTCAGCTAACTTTTCAATTAATTTTACTAAACACACTGGATTACTTTCCACTTGGGGGTATTATGGGGTGGTACTATATATGGAGAGATCAGGAGAAGGGAGTATCCACTTATGTCATCATCTCACTTGATGTTTCCTGTATTTACAGTTAAACTGTCTATAATATATCTAACTTGTTATAATGGGAAAATCCTGAAATCTTGAGATGAGAAGTGATGTGAGGAGTTCCACTTGAAAATGAGTTGTTATCATAATATCATCTCTTTTTCATGAGGTGTTGGATAGGTCCATTTTAATGATTGGGATGGAACTTTGGAATGTTCGGGTGATCCGATCCTATCATTGTGTGTAATTAGTTTGTCGGCCTTGTGGATAATCCTTGATCTTGGTTTTAAGATGAACATGACTAGCTAGAGCCAAGTTATTAGCCATTTCTGTTTGATCACAAACAATTAAGTGTAAATTTGATTTATAATTGAGTAAAATATTTGATTATAGAAATCAATAATTGAGATGAATAATTTACATTTTATAAAATACGTTGGATGAAAATGATGTCTGTGAAACCATAATTTTACATTATTGAACGCCAAAACAAATGGAGGCTAACTTCCATCGTCAATAAACAAAAAACGTTAATAATTAATTGAGACGAAAAAAATCAAAGAAGATAATACTAACACATTTGAAAATGAAGCTAGGATAAAACAATTTAAACCCTCGCTTCATGTCCCTCTATTATTAATAACATCTTTTATTTAAAAAAACTAATTATTATTAGGTCTAGTGCATTAATTTATAAATTACTATTCTATTATAAGAACGGTGATTTGATTTATGCTTATCAAACATAACAAGTATGTTTTCTTTTAGAAGATATTTAATATCCCGGAGATTGACAATTTGATATAATTAATTTTAAAATTAATATCTAAAAATAAATTATATACAAATTACATTGAATGAAATTGATTTATCAATTTCTATTATTGACACGGCAAACCAAATAAAGGCTTAATCTCAATAAAAAATTCATGATTCTAAGAATTAATCGGACCGGAAAATCAGTGAACTGATCATGTGTACGGTCTAAATAAATCACCGAACCTGTCATGCAAAAAATCAGTCTATCCAATAAAAAACTAATAAAAAAATAATGTCTGAAAACGGGTTAAACCGGTCTTTTTAAAAGAAATTCAATATTTTTAATTTTTTATTTAATTTAAAATACTTTTAAGATACCGGAAAACTGGTGAACCGGTCATGTGTTCGGTTTAAATAAATCACTGAACCTGTCATGCAAAAAATCGGTCTATCCGATAAAAACCAGTAAAAAATCTGTGTCTAAAAACGGTTAAATCGGTCTTTTTAAAACAAATTCAAATTTTTTTAATTTTTTATTTAATTTAAAATACTTTTAAGATAAATAAAGACATATATTTAAGAATTACACATAGATATTTATTGTTTTAGCTATTATTAATTTTTTTATTTTATAAATCTTATAATAAGGTTATTTAAATGAATTTACACCTTGATATATCTTAATTTCTTATAATTTTATGTTACTTAATTAATTAAAATGTTATATAATATTTAGAATATATATTTAATTAATATCGGTTCGATCACGGTTCAATTACGGTTGAACCATTGAACCGTGAATCAGTGCCTTCGCCGGTTTAATCTGGTCCGATTTTTAAAATATTAAAAATTAAAAAATTACATGACTAATGCATAATTCCACATGTTATAATATTGTTATTTTTCACCCGGAATGATTTATGCTAATCTCTCAAATTTTTACAATCTTATTGGTTAACATAAATTCATCTTTCCATAAACTTTTCATGCCAAATAGCACTGTTTTCCCCCTCTAATGCTATGTTTGAGTAAACATTCAGAATAACCAAACGTATATTGGATTCAATTCATCTGAGTTATTTTTGTCTCGACCTGAAATAAAATTACATTTTAAACATAAAATCAAATAGACCCTAATACTAATCTATACTATTATATTTTAGGAGTTTTTTTTTAATTGTTCATTCAGTGCTTTATTTTTTTTTTTCGGTCAATACTAATATGAGCCATTGACCTATAACATTATTGGACTTTCTGTCTATTCTATTAGGCCACCTTTATCGTTGTTGCTTATTGAGCTTTTGCTCAATAAGCATGGTGCTTGTCCAGCTTTTACCACTAGAGCGCTGACATGGGCTCGAAGCCCGAGCCCGGTGGTGCTTTGCAGAGCACCCCGCTCTTTATATATATATATATATATATATTTAAAATGCTTTTAACGGGGGTTTAAACCCCAACTAAACGCAAGTGAAAAGCTTTTCACTCTTATTAATTATTCTTTTTAATTTTAGTTTTTCCCGGGGGTTTTCAACCCCCATTAACATTTTTTTTAAATTTTTTATTACTTTCCCTGGGGTTTAAAACCCCCGTTAACTTTTTTTATATATTTTTTTTAAAAAGTACCTTGTAGCAACGGTAGAACTATTTTGGTTTTTTATTATTTATTAAATTTATGATTAAGGGTGATGTGTATTTGTGGGACCCATTTAAGATGAGGTGATTTGTGAATAGAAAAAAGGTGAGGTACTGGATTAGAGAAGAGATGTGCTTAATAAGAACTTGCTTATTGTAAGTAGGCTTTGCATATATAACTTTGAATAGGGTAGAGGTTGCAGTTGGAGGTGAGCTATTGGAGTCTAATCTTTAGGCGTATATTACCTGTTAGTTTTTTATATTTTAATGTGACAAAAAAGGGGGAAAAATAAGTAGTAAAGTTAGTAGTTTTAAATTTAGCCTGATCTATAATATACATGGATAATAGGTAGATATATATGGAAAATTTAGGAAGGAGAAAAATATAAAGAAAAAATAATAAAGAGAAATAATGTAAAAAATGTGATATGAAATAAAGAGAAAAATGAAAAGAAAATCAAGGTGTTAAAGGAAGTGTAAAACAAAAAAATGTGAAAAAATTATTATTTTTTTAAAGTATTAAAATTTTGATAGTTAACTTTTGGGTGTTGAAAGTAGAAAAAAGAAAGAGATAAAAAGAAACAAATCAATAGAGAGTGTGAAATAAATGACAATTGATGTGATATGAAAGAAATAGAGATAAAAAGAAAAAAATTAGGTGTGAAAAAATCTTATATATTTTAAAATTAAATTATTAAATACATAAAAACATTACATGTTGAAATAAAAAATATATATAAATAATATGAATTTAAGTAAACACAAATGATAAGACAACACTAAATATTTTGAAATGAATACAATAGGAATTGAAATCACCTAAATACATACTCTCTCAATTCCTTTTTATAAGGCACCTTTTAGAATTTTTTTGTTCCTTTTTATAACTCACTTTACAATTTGAAGAAAATATTTATTATAATTTTCCTTATTTGCCCTTATTAACTTTAATTTCTTTTCAACTATAAAATGATAGTGGAGTTAGTTAATAATATTAAATAAGGGCAAAACTAGAAAGTTAAACTATTTTTTAAAACTCAAATAAAATAATTAACTAGATTTAATTACTTTTATTGGTCTTTGTGATTCAATACAGTGTGCTTTATAAAAAGGAACGAGGGAAGTATATATATTATATTTCTTTACATTTAAATGTATATAAACTAGATTTTTATTTTTTCCAAAAAAAAAGAAATGTGGAAACCATTTGGGGATACCTCGAATGAATTTAATTCTATTTGATCATTTCACTCCATTAAAGTTTCAACGAAGACAATTTTCATTTTTCTTTGTTTTGTTGTGACCATTAATAAAAGTCAAAGCTAGACATTGCCACACATTGGTGTTTATTTACCAAAAACCGTTTTCTCTCATGGTCAATTATATGTTGCTATACCAGGGTGAAATCTCGACAAAGACTTATGATTCTTATATGTGATTATATTTTAAAACGTTATATTGACAAAAAATATAGTGTATAAAGGAACATTTCAAAAAATAAAAATATATGATATGATATATTTTACATTTATAATTATTAATATTTGAAATTTGTTGTTTCAAATAAATTTTTTATGTTTTAATTTTTTAATTCTTTCTATATAAACAAGTATAAATTTTAATATAAAAAAAATCACAAATCATTATATTTTTTAAAATTTACATATTTATATTAATTAAATTAAATATATTATAGTATTCAATATAAATAATCTACTTTAATAATAATAGCATGCGATACGGGTAGGACACTAATTAAAAACAAACGAGGATTAATTTGAATAAATCAAGACATCTGATAAGATCTTAACCATTAAGAAATCGAATCACTTAAATTTTTTTCTTTTCTAAAAAAGGTACACCCTGTATTTTTAATTTTTCTGTACTTTATTAGTGAAGCTCACTTGCCTGTTCTGATACGCTACTAATTAACCATTATTTTGGTGGAGCTTAAGCCTTAAGGACAAGTATTTGTCTTCGAAAGAATTTAATTAAATGTACATTTCAAGAAGTTTCTCGCTCAAAACTCCTAGGCCCCACTTTGAATGGTAATATTTTTCTATATAATATTATATCCCAAATTTCCAAACCCGCCAACTAATATACTTCTTTCGAGTAAACCATTAATTCAGTCTCTATCGTTGGCCACCGACTTCAAGTTAGTCTCTAATGCTATGGAAATTAATTATTAGTTCCCAATGTTTTGCAATGTCAAGCAGGTTAGGGAGACGTTGCAAACGTTGAGGATTAATAATTAATTTCCATAACGTTAGGGACTAACTTAAAGTCGGTGATAAACGATGGGACCGAATTGGTGGTTTACTATGTTTCTTTCTATCAAACAGTTGCTTTATATTGGGCATATTCTCTCAAACCAGCCAGCTACATTTTTTTTAGTAAACTATGCTTATTTTAAAATCAATAAACATTATTCTAGTTTGACAGATCAAATTCTTTACAGAATTAATTGTCAAATTTTATCGCTTTATTCTTAAGATTTCCGCAACGCACCAAAAAGAAACAACAAAAGCATATTCTCAGTTGTTGGTCAATTAAGCACACGCTTCGTGATGTATTGTGATCGGAAAGTGATTCCGCAAGTCTTGAATTGGAGTTGGTTTATAGTGTCAGCATAGGGTGTACACTTAAAAATATGGTTCATGTACCATCCATTATTAACCATAGATTTAATCTTAAAAATTTCAATGCTCAAGATATTTACTGCAATGAATGTATAAATGACTTAATTATGTTATCAATCTAGAAATAAAGCCCGTGCGATCACGGGTTTATTTATATTTAATAATTATAATATTTTGTAAAAAAAATTTAAGAAAAAGTATGAAAGTAATTACAATTTAAATAAAATAAGAATTGGTAATGATATGACAAATATAATTATATTGAAGAAGTTTATTACAAACATTATTAAATCATTATATATTATAATATTAGTCTATTTTGCATATTCCTCATTTTACAGTATGTAATAGAAAATTTCAATTCTTTTTATGGTGATATCGCTCTTTACAATGTGATATATACTGGACCATGATAAAATATAGGTTTTGATAGTAATTTTACAAAATTAAGTGATTGCATTTGACTTTTATTTATTATCATTGTATAATTTGTTTTATTGAATTGTTTTATTCTCAAAACAAAATGGCACTTAGAATTACTTATTATTAAAATAATAAATGGAATAAGTAATTTTGTACTAATTTTTTTGTTTGTAAGTATTTTTTATTATATTATTCAATCTCTTATATGCATACTAAAATTAAAGCATATTAAGTGTAATAACCATAACATATCCTAACTAGTTAGTGTTGGCCCAACGTTTACCTGGGATCTAAAACGATTTTTTTATGAGACTCTTTTAAATGAATAAAAATAATTTATTAAAATATTATAACTTTATTTAAAATTTATCTTTTGATCCTTTTGAAATGGAAATTTATTTATTAAATTATTATAATTAATTTCATTTAACATTTTTTTTCTATCAATAATAAAGTCAATTCATTTAATCTTTCTTAAGACATTGTTAATGGGAATAATATTTAGAATCAATTATTAATAATTATTATTTATGAGAAGAAAGAAAATCATGATAAAATTTGTATTTTTTCAGAAAAATACTAATACTTAGTTACTCTTAATAATTTAATAATATTTATTAAATAATTATTAGTTATTTTTTAATTTATTAGTAATAAATATTTTTTGATACTAAAATAAAAGATATTTTTTGGGACATAAAGCGATGACTTCATAGGCTTGGGGTTGAGCTGGTAGTGGTCATAACTGACCATATGAAAAAGCTCTAATTATGTCCAGAGATGGGATTAAGATTGTGTCACCTAAATTTTATTTTAGCTTTAAAAAAAAAAAACATAGATTCATGCTCTATGTGGTGCATGTATATATGTATTGTATTTTATTTTGATGTAACATTATTTAATTAATTCTTAATTTTTTTGGTGTTAACCATAGGTATTCATATTACTAGGGACAATCCTATTCGAGACTTAATCACAGTTAAGGCTCCTCTCATCCCTCCCTAAGAGTGTTTTTAGTGGAGAACTGGGGATCGAACTCGTGAGCTCTTCCCACAATCTCAGTCTGCGTTGCCAATTGAGCCACAACTCTTTAGTTAATTAACTTTTAATTTGTGTAGATCCTCTTTTCCTTTTTCTATTATTGTTATTAGAATTATTACTATTGTAGTCTATATATAATAGTATATAGGGTCTTGAATTTTAATTAAAATTCTTTGTAGGAAAAAAAGATAGTTTGATTTTTATAAAAAATATTTATATGTGGAAAAACTATTATATACTTAATTCTCTTTCTCTTTGTTTAGTAAAAAAATAATTAACTTGAAAAGGTGACAATTCTATAATTGGAGAAAAAAACTACAATTTATAATGAGAGAATAAAAGATAATTGACATTATTAAACTGAATAATTAATAGAATGGTAAAAAAAATTATGAGTAGGTAGGTATATGACAATTATGACATGTATCAAGTACAAAGTTCAAGTGAATACGAAATAGTTATTATAATATTTTATACAAATAATAAAAAATGAAAAGGTAATTTTAACTTGAATGTTATAAATATAATATATTGAAATTTGTAATTTTATATAATTGGAGAACAAATTTGTAATTTAAAATTCTATAATTGGAGAATAAATACATTTTATATTTCACAATGAATTTGATAAGATTTTTTTCAAATTCGAAAGAAAATTATTATTTTTATTCATTTTAAAATCATAGAAACAAAACATAGATGAATATCATAAAAGGTAAAAGTGTATAATTTTAAAGTTTTCATAAATATAGTAAAGATGTAAAAAATAAGTGATTAATTTTGCCAGCATTTAATTTATTAATTTAACTTTACATTTGCTTATTTATTTTATTTTAAATATTTTTAAAATCCTTAGTCTTTTAAAAAAATTAAAAATAATACGATTTTGTATTTATAGTATAGTTATAAAATATTATGGGGGATAATTTTATATTTAAAAATATAATGACCATTTCTACTTAAAATGAATATTCTTATAAAAATATATAAGAATAAAAATATAATATTCTTATAGTGAAAATATAAGAATAAAAATCACGATTTTAACCTAAAACGAATATTTATATAGGATTATTTGACATTAAAAATTCAATGCAATATAATACATATTTCTTATAGTATTAAATATATTATATGTAAGGGTTAAATATGTTTTTGGTCCCTCAAAAATTTCTGTAATTTGGTTTTAGTCCCTGTAATTTAAAACAACTGGTTTTGGTCCTTCAAAAATTGAAAATACACCAATTTAGTCCTTATTGCTTAGTTTTGCTACAGATTTTGCTATGGATTAGCTACAAATTTTTATAGATAAGGACTAAATTAGTGTATTTTCAATTTTTGAGGGACCAAAACCAGGAGTTTTAAATTACATGAACTAAAACCAAATTCCAGAAATTTTTGAGGGACCAAAAACATACTTAACCCTATATGTAATAGATACAACATTTAATATAATAATCATACTTATTAGGGTGTCTGTGACTTATATGTCATGTAATATTCTATACATTATGTTTAAATGTTTAATCATTAATTGTAATTTTTAATAGATTGTTGAAGTTAATTTTACTATATATATAAATATAAATAAATAAATATAAATATATTAAATATAACATTTTAATATACCATTGAATATGCGGATCAACCGGTAAGGAAATACTCGGAGTGATAGTTTTATCGCTCATAGAGGTACTATCCAACTCAGACAGAATTATCTCCCGCGGAGGATATTTGTCGTATCGCTTTTGCACCAAAATAAAAAATATAGTGTTTAATATTAGTATATTCAAGTTTATTTTACTTGTATATATAGGTTTATTATTATTATATAATATATATTATTAAATATAATATTTAATGTTGTTGTCCAGGTTTATTTACTTATTATTATATAAATATAGTATTCAATACTATGAATTGAATAATTATATATTGTCAACGTAAAACAATTTTACACTGTCATTCAATAAGATGTTGCCATATCATTTAATGAATATGACACCTTATATGTCATCAGACTCAATAAATGATGTAGCAGTGCACCATTGGATACAATGTAAATTTTTTTACACTACATTGTATATAAATTAGATCACAATACTATATATTTAATGCTATTATATTCAAGTCTATTTGACTTATATAGATAGATAATGGGTACTCTATGGGCAGGGTATCATAGTGTCTGTCTCCATACCCGCTTTTTCAAAAAACAAAAAGCGCGTACCCGCGCTTATATCCGTGTGGATAGCAACTTTAATGTCCGTCCCCGTACCTGCTAGCACCTATATGCCCATACCCGCGCCCGTTACCCGTAATTAAGTTAAGTGAAAAATTAATAACTCATTAAAAAAATATTAATTACTGAAAATTATAACTCAATTAAAAAATTACTAAGAAATCATCTAAACATATTTATTAAATATTAATAACATAATAATTTAATTAAATCGAAACTCAATACGTTAATATTATAAAACACAACACATGATTAATGTTCAAAAATTTTGTTAAATATTACAATATACTTTCACATCATACTATTTTATAAACTTGGATATCACGTGTTAGTATTTTTCGTGATGTACAAAAAATGATTATTAACACTAATTAGTCATATATTAAATATATATTATAAAGTAGAAAACACAAATAGGCAGTTTTAAAAATATATTTTTAATTTATAATATTATATATATTAATTTTAAATATATTAGATATTTTAGTAAGATTGATATATATAATTATATATGGTATTATTTATTAAATAATTATATATATATATGAGTGCGGGTACGGGGCGAGCTGGGCATCATAGTGCTCGTACCTGCGCCCGACCCGATTAAAAAATGCGGGCTATTGCCCGTACTCGCGCACATACCCGTTTTACGGGTTTTTACCCTGCTTATTGTGGGTAATTTTTATGGGTACCCATAGAGCTTGTGTTCAATTGTCATCCCTAATATTTAATATTGTTCTCCATATCTATCTTATTTATTATTATATTAAATATGGTATTCAATGTTATTGTTTTAATACCATTATTGGGTCTATTTTATTTATTATTATATTAACTATAGTATTTAATGATATTGTTTTGGACTATTTTACCTTTTTTTAAAAGGATTATTTTACCTAGTATATTATATTAAATATAGCTTTACCTCCCATGTAGGTCATATTTTGCTAAAAAATGATTTCATCCCAAGGAGAATACTTGTAGGTTGTGGTGTTGCACAAAAAAATAGTATTTAATATTAATATATTAAAGTTTATTTTATTTATATATAGATTTATTATTATATAATATTAAACATATATAGTATTTATAGCTGTTCATGTTTATTTTACTTAGTATTATATTAAATATAGTATTTAATGTTATATATTTAATACTATTATATTCATGTCTACATTGGCTTGAGAGTGATTCTATCACTGCTGTTAATTTTGTTAGACATGGAGTTCCCTGCAATCATCTTTGCTTTGTTTAGTTACAACGATTTGGAATGATATTACAAACTTTGAGAGGGTTCATATCGGTCATGTTCTTCATGAGGGTAATTCTGTGGCGGATGGTGTTGTTGGGTTGGGTCACACTCTTCCCTGGGTCTTATGTCCTCCTAGATCCCCTGCCTCTATTTCTATCTCTATTTTAGCTTATGTATTTTGTATATGTTTTTCTAGGTTTTATCTTGCTTAGTGGGGCTTAGTCCCCTCCATTTCACCAAAAAATTTCTATTTGGCTTATAAATATAGATAATTTTATTATATTAAATATAGTATTTAATATAGTTCTCCAAATCTATTTTATTTATTATTAAATATAATTTTATTTTTTGAGAAAAGACATAAAATTTGTTTATTTTCATTTTCAAATACCTTATATAATTAATTTGCATGAATAAATTAAAATTATATTCAACATTCTAAGTTAAACTAAATTCAGTATAATATAAAATGTAAAAATAAACTAACTTCTAGATATAAAGTCCTTATCTATATATGGTATATAATAAACTAATTCCTTCACGACTTAAATGATAAGGATAATATTTTAAATTTAAATTAAGAAATAGGGATTAAAATTAGAATAGAAAAAAATAGAATCAATCAGGATTTAAATTTGAATTGTAAAAATAAGGATTAGTGTTAAAAAAAGTTATCATTAAAAAAACCATAATTCAGTATATCATCCAAATTTAAAGAATGATTTGAATTTAAATTAATAATCTACACTTTTCAAAATTACTTTAAAAATTCATGACTTAAATGATAAGGATAATATTTTAAATTTAAATTAAGAAATAGAGATTAAAATTAGAATAAAAAAATATAATCAATCAAGATTTGAATTTGAATTGAAAAAAATAAGGATTGGTGTTAAAAAAAGTTATCATTAAAAAAACCAGAATTCAGTATATTGGAATGAGGCGTGAATCAGAGATATTATTGTCTGGAAAAAGTGGAAACCAAGAAAAGGGAATTCCCTTTATATATCGGTATAAATTATATTAAATGTTGTATTTACTAATATTGTTATGGACTATTATAATTAATATATTATATTAAATATTATTCTATTAAAGTCTATTTATTGTGATTTTTTGAAGAAATAATTATTGTGGTTTATCATTCTTTGATTAACTTTTAAATTTTAGTATATATATATATATATATATATATATATATATATATATCCTCTCCTCCAACCCCTTCTCATTATTATTATTTTTATTTTTATTATGGTTAAATATTCTGTTAGTTTCTTATTTATTTTTCACTAGTTTGGGAAATTCATTATTTAAAATAATATATTTTTAATCCTCTTAATTAATTGTACCTTGTTAAGTTATTATCACAGCTTCCCAAATAAAAATTCAAATGTTTCCTGCGACAACTGCTAAATTATAATAGTACAATACACGACAAGAATTCATTGCGTCCAAAGTTACGTTAGAACTTAGAAGTTAGAACAAGCCTGTGAAATAGGACAAAAACAAAAAAACTTGAGAAGATTCCTTTATACAATTTTTTTTTTATATAAAACGCTAAGAATCGGCTTAGCGATATATATTATTTATTATTAAATTCCAGCTATAGTGATTTTCAATTTGCTGACGGGTGACGACTCTAAAATCTGTGTTCCAATATCTTCTTCTTCTTCTAATTAGATGATCTAGCTACAATTATCAAGCAAAATAGCAGAAATGAAACGTCATATTGGACCACATCCACATATATTTCATTGTATTAATGAGGTTTCTTAACGTGGTGCATAATATAACTACAAAATTGGGAATGAATGGAGCAAAATCAGTAAAGAATCATTTTCAAATTAATTCGCAAAATATAATCAATCAAACTATTATTAATATTATTGAAAAAAATAGTTATCTTTTACTATTTTATTAATAAAAATAAATAGTGACAATGAGTATTTAAAGCAATTTATCACCATATAAAATATGTGTTTATAATTTTCTATTTTTCATCTATCTTTAAGAATTTAATGTATATATAGTGACAGTAAGCTATAAATGTATATTAATTAAACTCGAAAGCGTTTTAATTTATGAGTCATGGATTGAAGATTTTTTTGTACTTTTCAAACATACAATCCCACTTTTATAAAACTCACCAAATTATGTAATGTATATTGAATTATTAACTCTTGTAGGAGTCTTTTTTTTTTTTCGCTGATGCACATGGATTAATAGATACAATGAATTAGAAGTACAGGACATATTGAAATAATAATAAAAAGCACGTTAAAATTATTTAATATAGTTCAAAACTTTTAATCGGTTAGATCATATGATCATGTAATAAAAATCCGGATTAATGTGCATTTGATGGGTTCAAAGAGTCTCAGTACCACGTGTCAAAAGCGTGTTTTTATTTATTTAATATTTTCTTTACAATTTACTAAGAAATATTTAAAAAATACTAATTATTTTCTTAGAAAAACGTTGACAAACCCGCATTTGTTGATAAGTTTTAAAGCGAAAGAAATTGTCTTTTGTCTGCACATTACTCAAAATTAGAAGAAATTTCTTGTATTTTTAATCACAAAAATAATTTTGTCATTATCATTATTATTATTCTTAAAATTTAAAAAAACGTAGTAGTTTATTTCACAATTCACAAAAAATGGTGTAGACTATTTTTCTGAATAAAAACAGAGTGGCAAGACAAGGACCAATTTTATGTGCAAAAAAGCATTGCAGAGTCAGAGAGAGCCAATTTGAAGTGAAACTGAAAACAGAGAGAGAGAGAGAGAGGGAGAGGGTGGTGACTCTGTTTTGTTTTGGCATTTTCATTACGACTCCCTCACAGTCACAACCTTATTTCTTGGCTTCTTCACAACCTTTTAGTTTTTCTCGCCAGCGTTAGTTTCCTGGGAAACTCACTCTCAAACCATTTTCTTGGGACGTAATAAACTTTTTTCCTTAGTTAGCCCTTTCATCTACTGCACCATTCATCACTACCAAGAGGGGAAAAAACATGGGATTGGTGAGTAGTTTCTTGGGGATTCTTGGTTTCACTATTGGAATACCTCTTGGCCTCTTGGTGGGGTTCTTTCTCTTTGTTTATTCAGAAACCAAACAAGTGAAGGTTAAATTCTTGGACTCTTCTTGCATGATCATTCACTTGGGTTCAATGCAGATGCATTTGCTGTTATCAGTGTTAAGAGAGAAGAAATTGGGGTTTAAGACCCCATTTTCATTTTGAATTCTGGGTGTGCTTCAAAATCTGATTTTTTTTTTTTTTGGTTGCAGGAACCTGTGGTTAGACCGATTAGTGAATTAGGCCCAAATGCTTTGCAGGAACTTCTTCCTGAGATTCCTCTGTGGGTGAAGACACCTGATTATGAAAGAGTTAAGTTTTCGGAAACGATCTACAAAGATTTTATTTTCCTGTGTTTCTGCGGTTACTGTGTTATTGATTTTGCATGGTTCTGCAGGTTGATTGGTTGAACAAGTTTTTATTGGATATGTGGCCCTTCTTAGACAAGGTACTTCAGTAATGCATGAGGTTAAATTTCTCTCCTTATAGGATTAGTCTTCACTGGTTTTTTCATTTTGATGCATAGGCAATTTGTGGGATGATTAGAACCACTGCACAACCAATATTTGCTGAATACATTGGAAAGTACCAGATTAAAGCAATTGAATTTGATAAGTTAAGCCTTGGTACTCTTCCTCCTACTATCTGTGGTAAGTAATTTCCCAAATCGTCTGATACTGTGTGCAAATATTTTATACAAATTTCTACCCAGAAATTTCAGATTAGAATATGGCTACATAGGATGGTTTTCACACAGGAAAATTTTAGTGAATATGCTGAAACAAATGGCATATACACAAATACAGATTGGAATACATTATGTGCCTCTAAGGGTGTGTTCGGAAATTTGAAGGGTTAGGGGGAAGGGAGGGGGGAAGGATACAGGGGACTTTGTAAGCCATATGAGAAGAAAACCACACTCGCAAACACAAAGGAGAGAAGTGCTTCCTGTAAGCCTCTCTCTTCCCTTCCTTTCCTTTTCCCACTCGCAAACACACTCTAAGAGTAGAGGTGTAATTGAATTAAGGACATGATTGACAAGGTTGTATTGAGAGTCCCGGAGATTTTATGGCTTGTTATAGCTTTGCATTTTGGGTGCTAAAATGAACATATGATTTTAGTGAAATTACTGGGTGATAATACTAATGGGAAGGCAGGGTAAAATTATAGTTGCTTGAGTTCATTGACATTTTCCTTCTTGCCAGCAGATCCAAAACTCACCACCACCTTTCACATAAAATTCATCATTAAGAATATATCATGTGTGTGTCAAATATGTGTATCTTTGGAGGTTTTAAGCACAAAATGCACTTTACAACATAAAGCAACCTAAATAATTGCTGATGAGGAAACCAGCAATTTACACACGTTGGTTTTTCATTCATCCTCACCAAAGGTCGATTTACTCTATAAAGTGTTTGCAGCCTTTATCTTCTGATAGGTTACAAGGTATTAAGGTATAGTGTTATGTATCTGATTTTTTTTTACTGTTTAATTCTGCAGGTATTAAGATTTTAGAAACAAATGAAAAGGAATTGGTCATGGAACAAGTTATCAAATGGGCTGGCAATCCAAACATAGTGTTGACCTTGCATGTGTCGTCTTTGAAGATTAAAGTTCAGGTCCAATAAGCCCTTGAGGCACAATACTAAATGATAAATGCTTTTTTAGTTCCTTCAAGGTTGATGCTTTCCTTCCAGGAATTCATTTTGATTCTTCACAGTTGGTAGACTTACAAATATTTGCGACACCACGGATAACTTTAAGACCTTTAGTGCCTACATTTCCATGTTTTGCAAAGATTGTTGTATCTTTGATGGAGAAGGTAAAGGAAATATTGTATTCAAGTCTAATTTCATTTCTTGGCTTTTCTTATGTAAGAAGTCTGAAGAAATTTCTTATCAAGTGATAATTCATTATGTTCAATGTCCAGCCTCATGTGGATTTTGGGATGGCAATATCAGGAGGGGACATCATGTCAATACCCGGTCTTTATAGATTCGTTCAGGTACTGCCCCCTTTATTATTATTTTTTTGGGCTAATGGTGGTTGCTATTTTGTTAAACTGTCTACTAATTTGAATAAACAATGGCAAACTTATATCTTTTGTGTTTTGATTCTTTTCCGGATAAGAATTCTTGTAGTAGTAAACTTTCTTGTGAATTAAAACTTCCTATTTTTAAATTTGCCTTTTACATTCATCAATGATTTTGGTTAATCACTACAAATACATATAGTTTTAGAAATTTGGTGGCTTTAGTTTGTGCATAAGTTCATTACTCATATGCACAATTCTATAGTGTTCTTTTTGTTGCTATTTTCTCGCTATCATAATTTTCCTTGCACTTTCAGTTGCCATGGTTTTTCATAATTTAGTTAGACTTCAAGGACTAACTACTTAAGTTGCTTACAGGAAACAATAAAAAAGCAAGTAGCAAGCCTATATCTCTGGCCTCAAACTCTGGAAATTCCCATTCTTGATGAATCAACGTAAGTTTATATAAAATGATAAGAGTTCAATTCGCCCAAAAAAGTCAAATTTTATGGGCTAATTGTCTATAAGCCTCTTAATTTTTTTATCCTGCATGAGATTTTGAAATTGGTTCCTGATGCTTTTCTCACATCTCTATAGGGTGGCAATAAAGAAACCTGTGGGAATACTACATGTGAATGTGGTTAGGGCACATAAGCTTTTGAAGATGGATATATTGGGAACTTCTGATCCTTATGTCAAACTCAGCCTGACTGGGGACAAACTTCCAGCAAAGAAAACCACTGTCAAGAGGAAGAATTTGAATCCTGTGTGGAATGAGAAGTTCAAGCTTGTTGTGAAAGACCCTCAATCTCAAGTTCTCCAATTACAAGTCTTTGACTGGGACAAGGTTTCTTTTTTTTTAATCTTTCTTCTAATTACTTGTTCAAATCTTAGCTGTAGTAGTCTCCAATTGACCAAACACACTACCTTGGAAGCATCTAGTGGCAGCCTCTAAGATTGTCATGTTTGAATGCAAAGTCTCACTTGTTATAAGATTCATTTTCATATGTTTAGCTGTTTATAATAATATTCTTCACAGGTTGGTGGACATGACAAGCTGGGAATGCAGTTAGTCCCTATGAAGCTGCTGAAGCCCTACGAGAATAAAGAATTTACACTTGATTTACTTAAGGACACAAATATCAGTGAAACTCCAAGTAAGAAGTCTAGAGGGCAAATTGTGGTGGACTTGACTTTTGTTCCTTTCAAAGAAGATAGTAGCAAATTTGGTGGACCTTCGGAAGATGGCAGGAAGGAAAATGGAATTGATGTTGTATCTGATGATGAGGTCCAAGAAGGAGCAGGTTTGCTTTCAGTTTTGATACAAGAGGCTGAGGAGGTTGAAGGGGAACATCACAACAACCCATATGCAGTGGTCACCTTTAGAGGTGAAAAGAGAAGGACAAAGGTAGACTTTCCCCTTCAGTATTATATCATGCACTTTTATGTTATATTAGAAAGAAATGACTTATTTACAAGTGACTTATTTTTCAAAGAAAAAAATGCATACATGTTATCATTTGTATGCACAATTGATTATATTATATTTACTTGAAAGTATTTAAATTTGTGCAGATGCTCAAGAAAACTCGTCACCCACGTTGGAATGAAGAATTCCAATTCATGCTAGAGGAGCCTCCTCTACAGGAGAAGTTACACATTGAGGTTATGAGCAAGAGGAAGAGCTTTAGTTTTCTGTCAAAGGTGCCATTTTCATCTTTCTGTTCATTAGCTTGTTTTTGAAATTCCAATGTGATATTGATATTAGATTATTCTTTATGCAGGAATCTCTGGGGCATGTGGAGATTAACCTCAATGATGTAGTGCACAATGGTCGGCTTAATGATAAATACCATCTGATAAATTCAAGAAATGGAGAGATACATGTTGAGATTCGATGGAAGGTGGTTTGACTCTTTTACAATAGGTGGGTCAAAAGTCTAAACAGAGTATTTGCTTTCCTTATTTTTACAGTGTATCTAAGTAGAAGAGGCAAAACACATCATTTACCAAAGTATTTTTATAATTACAAAAAAGTATTGTCATGCATATAAACATTTTCGTACAGTGATTTTGTTTCTAAAAAAAAAAAAAAAAAAAAAAAACTCAAGCTCTTTTTATTTGGACTAATACAATAGCAAAAGTTACATATAGTAACTACATTTGTTTATTGGACTCTTTCTATTGGGGAAGATAGCTACCCAAAGCTGTTCTCTCAATAAGATAGAAAGAGATTATAATCAACTTGGTGAGAAGAGATAACGAGTCTCTAATTTAAAAAAAAATAATATAAATTGTTGATAAATTTAATATTACTAACTAACTAAATTATTTTTCTTAATTCTTGCGAATTAGTCAAAAGAGTAATATACAAAAGATTGGAGGGAGTATTTTTTTGTTGCAACAAGTGACTATATAAGTAAGTTAGAAAAAAAAAATATTTGTCTTTATTATTATTAATCTGGCTTTTTCATAATAAATACATCAAGGGGCCAACATGGTTATTTTATTATTGGAAGACTAAAAGGATCACACACATATACATATATGAATATAGATATTGTACAAGTTGGCTCTACCATAAATTGATGAATTATTCATATTACCACTTTAGATAGCTCAAAAATATATCCAATTAGAGAACTAGTTTGAAACTAGTGGAAATTAGTAAAAATTGAAGATGTAAAGTGGTTTTACTTTTTTTTTTTAAATTTTTATTCAACTGAATATTTTTGAAAAAATAAAAGTTTATATGTATGTTTCATGTATAGATTCTTATTATTTAGTAATTTTTATTTTTTCAGCTTAAAAAAATAATATTATTCTTTTATGTTAATTAAAAATTTTAACTAACTATTTATATTATTTTATTAATTAATGTGTTTCATTTTATAGCAATATATGTTTAATTATTATTATTATAAATATAATCAGAAAAAGATATGAAAATATTATTATTCTTTCATAAATATCATTGTTGGCTTGAACCTGGACTCTTTAAATGTTCTTACTCATTCAATTCAAAGTTGTTTACAACTTGAATTGGGGAGAAAAAGTGTTTACGATGGATATGAATTACATTTCAATAATTACATTAATTTGATCACATCTTTAAATTAAATGAGACTTTTATATTAGATGGTATCCTGGTCCAAGATAGAGAAAATTTTTAGGCTCAAAGAGCACTTACAGAGGCATTTAAGCAGGTACTTACATTTACTTCACCACAAGAAAAATGGTGGAGGTTCAAACTTGCGACCTGAAAAGTTTAAAGTTGGGCTCGACTATCTAAATGAGTCAAGTCAAACTTTATAAGTTTGACATTAAGAATTCGTGAATAGCTCGTTTATTTTATATATATATATATATAGTAATAATAATTAATTAATATAAATAAGGAAAGTAAAGTAAAGTGATATTAGTAAAAACTTTAAAAAGAAAACGGTAAAGTTATAAGGTTTTTTTTAAAATAAATAATAAAATTATAAAGTAAAAGAAACACTATATATATAAAAATAAATATTGAAATATTTCTTGTATTAGTCAATAAATTATGTATTAAATTTCAAAAATGTAATATTTTTGAATTTTTTAACTATGCAAACCATATATTAAGAATACATTTTGATTTTGATTTTTATAATATTGGCCTCAATTTTGGTAGTGTAAAATGATGGGGTGGAAATAGCAAAAAATGCGGTGCAAATAGTAATGGCCTCAATTTTGGTATGGGCAGACCAATCAATTTAGCCAGCAAAAACCATATGGGCTATATAAAGTTACCGATAAACAAACTTCATAGCCTACGAGACTTGGAGTGTGTGGTTTTATGGCATGCAGTTAGCAAATGAGCTTATATTATATGGGCATTTCTTAATCTTGTTTGGGCTGGACCGAAAATGACGATACCAGTTGGGCCGTAAAATATGTCACAGCATATTTGGGCTCACCAAAGCCCACTTGTCACTGCTCTCCTGAGACTCGAGCTCCTGCTCCTCTTTCTTTCTCAATCTATGTTAAAAAAAAAAAAAAACAGAATGAAAATTCTAATTTTTTTTACACTGCACTCTTTCAAATCTTCCTTTATTTACACTTCATTTTTCTTCCTTTCTCTTTCTTTATTTTTAACCAAATCACTTATCACATCTCTATTTTTTTATTTATTTTCTCTTTATTTTTTTAATCTCTCTCATTTCTACATCTATATCACACCTAAAAATGAGTGTTTTTGAGGTGGTGAATCATTACTAAAAAAAATTCTCTTTCTTATGAGATGTCAAGAGTAATGTCAAATAAAAAACTGGAAAGTCTAAACATATATAACACAGTGGATACAATAATTGTACCACTGTATTATGTTAGTATTCCCAAAAAAAAAAAGAGAAAGATAAAGGGGGGATTTGTGCACACAGTCCCATGTGGGAAAAAGATGGTAGACACTATTTTATGTATGTCAATTAGTGGTCATAAAAAAACAAAACAAGACAGAGACAACTATACTCCAAACTCTTCTACTTCACCCATAGCCCTTCTCTTATAAAAACCATAAGGGAAAAGAAAAAAGGTTTAGTTTATATAAATGGAAAATTAGTTCTTTGTGAAAAGTTCCATTTATTTTAAGGAAGATTTTGTTATTTTTTAAAAGTTTTATAAACAATAGAAGATACAAAACTCTGTCCATGCTATTGTTATTTCCACCTTTTCCTTGTCAAAGGCCATGATTGAAAAGGGTCTTTTTGGTTGTCCAGTTATACCAACCAACCCATCTTCAATTTTCTTCCCCATTTTTCTGAGGAAGTGTTGGAGGCTAGGGTGTCCTCAATGATGTCAATCAATTAAAAAGGCTCCTCAAGATTAACTATATATGCAGAGTAGGGAACAAGAGAATTGCATGTGTAGTACAAGAAAATAAATTCACTCTCCAACATGAAAATCTAAAACTTCTCTGCCAAAGATTTGCATGAACCTTCTTCCCATGTTTGTCAGGTATTTATTTGATGTGCTTCTAGTACAGTTTATGCAGAGAAAAACAAGCAAACAAGCAAGCTAGTTAGCACAAACTTAAAGTGTGAAAGTAGAAAAAAAAAATTAAATAAAGGAAGAAAAAGGAAGATGAGAAAAAGACTTGCATTTGCATAATCTGGGATAATTATTTTGAACATGTGGACCCACAAAATGTATGGATTGGGTTTGACTTCTTGATTATCAATACATGTGACATCATAATTAACAAAAGCTACTGTTGGTTGGTTCTTCTCTTTGGTAGATCTGCTTGGTTTAAGCCATTTTAACATCTATTAATATTTTTGCAGATATGCATACAGATAATAAAAATAAAAATATGAACTTTGTGGACAAAGTGAAAAAAGAACATATAGTGCTTGAGCTTTATATATGCATATATTCTTTCACAATCACCTTCTCTAACAAGTGGCAGCAAAATTGTTATTCCCTGCAGGGCACATGTTAAACTAAACCATGCTTCCATTAAGGAAGGATAAGCATGTACCATAGGAGAGTCCTTATTCTAAGAATATTTTAATGTGCAATTAGTTAATTTAATTAATTAGTTTGTTTAAGTAATGAATTGGAAAGAAAGATATAAGTAATTAAGTATATAGTATCTTAATTAATTAGTGTGTTGAATAATTACAAAAGTGGGAGGCACCATGAGAGGAGAGGTTCCCTAATACACTAAAAAAGGTTGAGCTTTCTCGTTGACTTACCCATAAAGTCTGTCAAATTTGGAGGTAGTAAAAGGGAATCCTATCCCCTCCCCACAAAGGGTCTCATGAGGATTCTCTGTTTAATGGTTCTCCACTCATTGCTAGGAAGAACCTCTCATGGCACTCTCTCACACACATACACAAAAACAAACGCTCTTCCTCCTCAAGGTGTGTGAGGCATGTGTGCCCTCAAAAGGAGGGAGTGAATTGAAAAGTAGTCACTGTCTTTGTTCCTTATTGATGTTTTCTTGTGGGGGAGAGGAATAACTTTTTGCATATTAGAAAGATTGGGCTTTTTTTTTTTTTTTTCTTAAAAGGTGGTCTTTAGAGGGAGTAAAGTAAGTGGGAATAGGCATCACCACTCAGAAGCTAGTTAAGTAGTATCATTTTGGTCTTTCTATTCCATTTCATTTTCATATATATGCCTCTTTAATTTGGCTTAGTGCATTAAAAGTTATCATGGTCTTAGAGAACCAATACAGAGAGTATAGTGCAACCAAATTACTAAACCCTTTAATTTTGATTCCCCCCAATAGGCCAATTACAAATGGGAATCAGAATTGTTCCATATTTTTCAAAAAGCAGTCCAATTGGTATCTCAAACAAGGCCACTACCTAGGCTGGCATATATGGATGTTATGCACTATTCCATAAATATGCTGTGAAGGCATAATGCACCAAATTTCAACACAGATCCTCATTTTTGTAATGGTGGCCACAAATCCAATTGTAATAATCCACTAAAAGCATATATTCTCTTCAACTTTCCACTCATCTTAAATCAGGTTTCATTATCAATGTGAACTCATTGCATCACGGATGCTTCATGTTTGGAACCCTTTGTCTTAATTAAAGTCAATCCCTTCTCGTTTGCTAGTAAGGATATGCTTTTATAATCAAATTCCTCTTCTACTTTTTCATGTTTACTAGATTACATACTTACGTTAACGGTAGTTTACTTTTCTCCCATAAATTTTACCTCACTTATTTTCTTACTCAAATTATACGTATATTTTTTTAGTTTAACCATATGTATCTTTTGTAGGAGACAATCATATCCGAGTCGTAACATTTATTTTATGGTGATGTTAGCTCTCCTAGTAGAAATTTTTTTCATCCACAAAACTCGAACTCGAGACCTTACTTAAAGAGAATCAAACATGTACCACTTGAACCAATACCGTCAATGAATTATATGTATATGATTAATAGCGGTGTTATATAAAAATATACTAATATATTATTGAAGCTAGCAGAATATTAATGCAGAATAACTGAGTCAAGTCAAATAATCTGGAAGATCGGCGATGAAGAGTTCCATTACCAAACATCTACTTGAATTTTTATAGAAAATCACAGGTTTATATGTGCATGTTATAGTATAACATGCTGTCATGCTCCTCCAACTTGATAGAAGATTTGTAATATACTAAATAAAATAAAAACAAAATATTGAAATAGTACTGTATATCCTAATATTTCATGCTGAAATTTCAATTTTCAAGGCTCTAGATTTTGACCATTCAATGCCAATTGTGAGGCCAGTGTGGTTCATTGACCGAGGATATCTTGATTTTCATAATTTTAGAAAAATATGCATAAGTACAAATACTTTGCATGGTTCAAGGATAAACTTTTACAGGAGACTTCATTATTATAAGATATAAAAACATTTCGGTCCAAATAAGAGTTTCCCCTAATCTATAACATCTATGGCCTAGATTTAATTTTCCAATTTTTCAAATTTCAGGATCGAATATACTTCAATCACGGGTTACAAATTTATTGAAAGGGCATTTGATGTTTTTAAAATTGTTAATAAGTGTTTTTCAGTCAATTTATTTTAATAATGCGGTAAAATAGAATTGAACAATAATATATGAAAAGAATACACTAATACTAACGAATAAAAAATGGGTTAAATATATTTTTAATCCTTAAAATTTGACTTGAATTTGGTTTTAATCATTAAACTTTAAAACTGTTGGTTTGAGTCCCTCATGTTTTTTTAAATCACGTAACTTTAGTACATCATGTTCTAAAATCACGTAATTAACTTTAGTCCCTTTAACACCAATAACTTTGACGCCGACGTGATAAACAAATTTATGTGTCAGTTTATCCAACCAATTACGATGATCATGTTGTGGCAATTGAATTACACCTCAGCTCATCCAATCAGATTTTATTTAGGGTTTTATTAAATTTAACTTTACATTTTTCATGAATTGGGAAGACCACAAAACTGACAGGATAAACTGAGTTGTAATTCAATTGCCACATAATAGTCATTGAAAGTGACTGGACAAACTAACATAGAAGTTTGTTTGTCACATTAGTGTCAAAGTTAACGGTGTTAAGAGAATGAATACAGTTATGTGATTTCATAACATGAGAGACCCAAATCAAATGCTTTAAAGTTTAAAGACTAAAATCAAAATTCGAGTCGAGTTTCAGGGCTAAAAACATATTTAACACTAAAAAAAATTAAACCTTCAGTCCTATATCTAGAAAAGGAGAGGTGTCATATCCTTTTAATAACTCCTTTTAGCATCCTCTTACTTATTTAAAACAGAAAAATTTTAATGAAACAAAATATAGAAGTGTTGATCTAACATCTTAGAAGAAAAAGGAAAAAAATCATTAAGTGGTTAAAAGAATTATTAAGTTGAATAATTAGAAGTGTGTATAATTATTATTAGGATTTAATTAATATACATTGTCAGTGTAAAAAAAATTTACACAGACGTCCAATGGTGTGGGACCACATCATTGGATGTGACAACATATCATTGGGATTTCTTTTTGACATAAAGAAATATTCTCCATTAATGAAAAAATTAAATTTCCTTAAGGACTATAAAATTAAATGTTTTATAAAGTATATAAGTATGGTGGCTTTTACAGTAGTCCAAACCAACATTTGTCCACCGATAGACCAAGAATCAATAGGGTATAAATGAAAGAAAATAAAGGTTATAAATAAAATAATCCGGTAAATATATTTATAAAATAATCCAATAAAAATAGATTTTTTAAGATTGTTGACCGATAAAAAATATTTCTTTAATGAATGATATTTATTTGATATTTTTAAATTATTTTTTAATTAAAATAGACAGAAATTTATTATATTTTCCTTCTTAAAAAAATTTATTAAATTAATTCTTTTAACTATTTAATACTTCTCATAAAAATTACTATCTCCGTTCCTATTTAACTGTCCACTTGAATAAAAAACACATATTAAGCAATGCAATTATTACTCTTGTTGTCATGCACATAAATTTTAAACTTTCAGTTTTACCCTTTATCTCTCTTAATACAATTGGGTCTCATTATTTTTTAATAGTGGGTCATTTACTAACATAAGGGTACCATAGAGAAAGATGTAATTATTATTGCATTGAGTTTATAAATGGACAGTTAAATAGAGACGAATGTAGTATATTTTAACACAATACGCCTTCGAATATTAGTTCACAGTTTATTAATAATTTAATATATTTTTAAATTTTATATAAAAATTTAAATAATAAAATAATATGAGATCATAATTATGAAAGTATATTCATGCTTAATAATATAAATTATAAATTATAAATTTATATTTATATTTATATTTTATAATATGAAATATATTTTAGTTGTGTGTTTATGTTTCAGTAAGAGTAATTTGTCCTAAAGTTACTTAGAGCAACTCAATGAATAGCTACCGAACTCGTTTGTAGCACGTTGGTCCTGCATGTGTTCATGCATTCGATTCTAGCGGAAGGTATTTTTGAATTCATGTATTATTCCAACTTTCAATCCAATAGAAGTAAAACATGAGAACGGGTCGGTTTAGATGATTTTCATTAATTCGAGACCAAGTTGATGATGTCATGGCCGGCTCATAAGCAAATATGATTTGGTACATTGATTGGACCGGCCATAGGTCCAGTTTCCGATCCAACCAGTTGAACTGACCGGGTCAGTCCCATATAATAACACCAGTTTGAAGTGCTCATTTATTTCTTTAAGTTTTTCACTATTTTATCTTGTATTGCTTATACATTTGTTGAGTGTTAAGGACTTAATGTAAATTTCTATTATGATAGTTTCCTAGGATTCACATTATGGAAACTACACAAGATCTTGAATTTCATGGTTCTCACATACCCATACAACAATGAGAGTGACAAAGACACTTAATTACCTGGATTCATAATTGCTCTTGTTTGAATTCTCTGTGAAAATTGATGATCAATTTTCTCTCCCATTTTCCTTCACTTTTCACTAACTTAAATTAATGTAGAAACACAAGTAAACACAATAAGGGGGTTGAATTGTGTTTACAACAACTTTTCATTTTCAGATGAAACTTTAAAAAACGTCTTAAAGATTTCACACAGGTTTTAAAAGTTATCTAAAGTATTGCTCTATTATCTGAAGCTTTAAATAGGAGTTTTTCTTAAAGAAAATACTTTAAAAAAGTCAAGCTTCTCAATCACTATTTAACCCCTGAAGCTTTAATGTTAGCGTAAAAACTGAATTCACAGAGCTAAGGGTAACGAGAGCGTTATTCTGAACCACAACAATATTGTAGAACATGTTTCCTTGTCTGTGCTTCACGTTTGAAAACTTCCCAGAAAATTGTCTTTTGTTTTCCTTTCTTGAGCAAAGTCTTCTAATCTGTGGCAGAGAAGTTTTGACTTATTAGAGTTTGAAATAAATATTTACCAATGAAGATAAAATAATTTTTTAAAAATAAGTAATTTTTTAGTAATTTAATTAACAATTTAATAAATTATATGCGCAATATTTAAAAAAATATATTAAGAATATTTTGGTTGATAGTTTTATAAAAAATATTAATTTAATTCATGTTCATGAAAAATATTCATTCTTGTGTAAGATAAATATTTAATTATGAAATGTTATATATTATTATGTGTTCACTTACGATTTAAAGATTCATACATTTTTATTTACTATTTTAATGTTTTAATCTCCTTATAATGTAAATATTTATTTTGACAATTATTATATTAATAAACACTATATCACTCGCTTAGTTAAGAAATAAATAAAATTATATGTAAAATATTTGAAAAAAATCATTTAAGATGATTTTATCTGATAATTGTAAAAATCACTTTTAGGTTAATTAATTAAAAATAAATAAAATTGTATGTAAGAAAATTTGAAAAAAAATTGTTTAAGATATTTTACCTAATAATTTGTTAAAAAATATATTTGTTTAATAAGCTATCATGTAAAATATTTATCATTATGTAATGTAAATTTTTATTTATGATAAATTAGATATTAATATATATATATATATATATATATATTCATTTATGATTTAAAGATTTAAACTTTTTCGTTTGAAGTATTCTATAAATTAATAAAAATACATTAAAAGATAATATTAAATGCAAGGATTACGTAACAATTTTATTATAATATCTACAAATGCCTTGATATCTTTATATTATACCTTTAATAGTTTAAATTTCATTATTTATGGAATATACTATTTAGTGTATCGATACACCATATTTTTGTTGGTCCACCGTAAATAAAGCCTATAAGTATACTATATAACATATCATGAAAATGAAAAGACATGCTATTTTAATTTACTAGTCAACTAACCTTTGTTTCACTTAAAGAAAACACACACACACATATCCTTGTACCGAATGTGAAGACTACTCTCCGATTCTAGAAAGACTACTTTTACTCCCAAGTTAAAATTAAAAAAAAAAAGGTTTAGTTGTACTTTAAATTTCTTCATCATCTCTATCATACTTAATGTATAATTTTGATCTCCCAATAATTTTTATACAAATTTAACTTCTTAATTTTTGTAATTGTTGTAACTTAAGTTCCTCTATCGTTTTTATTATATTGAAAACTCCAAGATTTTTAGTTTTTATTTAAAATATTCATAAATTAAATTAATTAAATTATTTTGAATCTTTTTTACTCAAAACTTATAAATCAAAATATTAAATTTATCAAACTCACATTCCACAAAATCTTTTAAATTTATCAAATTTTCATTAAATTCCTAACTTCTAAACCTTTAAAATTATTTCATATTATAAATCTATCATAAATTTTAAAATATTTGAAAAAAATAGAATTTAAAATTTCTAAACAATCAAACTTGGTAATATATAAGACTAGATTTGTTTAATTTTAAAATTATTGGTTTATTTGGCTTGAAAAGAGCTTGATGGATCAAAGTCATAGACTGTCCAAAATAAAAGAAGTAAAACTACAATTAAGTCTAAAATAGCACAATATATATAATTGGTCCATATAAATTAAAATAAAATCAATAGAACTCCTAAAATAAAATTTGTTCAAAAACCAAATGGGAATCGATATTAGCAATTTTTTTACAATTGCTTGACACTACTTTTATACATTTGCATTATTTCTACAATTTAACACAGATATGATCTTATATACTTGATAATAAATTGCATAAATGATTATTACTATTTTTTATTTATAATGAAAGAGTAAATTTTAATATATCAATCAAAACGTGATATCAGGAAGCCATGCATCCCAGAATGGCCTAACACACTCTTCAAGAAAAAAAAAAGAAGTGGACCTTCCCCCCAATATGTTTTTGACTTAACCATTTTGACATGTCAATTCTCTTCCTAACACGGAACTTAATTAGGGTACTTTATTAGATAATATAAAACTAAAAACAGTGCTCTATATGCATTAGGTAATTATAGGGTT
Organism: Sesbania bispinosa; assembly: GCA_026901365.1. Lineage (NCBI taxonomy): Eukaryota > Viridiplantae > Streptophyta > Magnoliopsida > Fabales > Fabaceae > Sesbania > Sesbania bispinosa. The sequence goes on from QLOH01000244.1 coordinate 897,188, forward strand.
TGCACGCCAAACATTTGGTTCCATTACAATCATGGATTTTAGTCAACCTCCTAAATCATTTTTACCATTGATTGAACCAACTTGGTGTTTTATAAAAGCAACAAAGTAATTTCATTACCGGAAATAAATATAACAACAATTAATATTGATAATAATAAAAGATGTAAGAGAAAGATAAAAAAACAAATTAAAGTAAAATCCAACACATGTGATGGGATCTATTGACAGGCACTAATGTCAACAGGGTTGACATGGGGGTACCACAAAACGACTGCTGTGATGATGTGCACGTGTGGCAGACTTATCATCATCTCATGTGAATGGTAAAAAATAAAAAAAAATGAAAACAAAAACAAAAACATTTTCATTTCATGTTTTTAATGATTAAGAAAATCCCACCATTTTGACTCATGCCAATGCCATACAATCATCCACCATGATGCACAGGAGGGGCCATGCCAGTTCATGGAATTGAGTCATATAGACAACCAATAAGGGCTTTACCCTTTTCTCATTTTATATAATCAAAGCTTCTAAAAGAGATTATGGCATGTTGCCACTTCTTCCACTAAACAACTTGTTATTAGTGAAAAGCAAGAGAGAGATATTTTAAAAATAATAATAATAATAATAATAATAATAATAATAATAATAATAAAAAGAAAGAATCACTCATAGTTACTCATTTACCCTTTAATAAAAGGGGAATTTACCTCAAAGTAGAGATTGCAATAATTGAAGAGCAATTTTCATCAATTAGGTTTGATTCTGCCCGGCCTTAAAAGTAATTTCATTGCCATTAGATTAGATTTGAGAGTTAGCTATTGTGGTGGCTTAAGGTTTGATTGCGGGTAGTGGCACCAATACAAATGTCTTTATATAAAAAACCACACACATTAAAATATGCGCCTAAAAGAATATTTACTCATTATTTTACATATACAAAAAAAAAAAAAAAAGCCATTCAGATCTGCAAACATCTATATGTAATTGTCTATGCAACCATTTTCTGTAACTCATTAAATAAAAAAATAGGTTCATTTGTATTTTTTTGTCCCCCTAATTTCTTCAATTAAAAATTTTGGTTTCATAAGAATATTTTTGGGAATTTAGCTCCCTAATTTTTTAAAATTTGTAAATGTGATACAACTATTAAGTTTTTATTAAAGTTAACGGTTTTTACGGGTGTGGAACTCATTTGAAGATATGATTGTTATTGCAGTTTCGATGACATGTAAATAATAATTTAAATTTTTATTATTATTAATGTTTTTAAATTATATTTATTCATTTTATACTTATGACGTGACATTACTCACTTTTTTAAAATGATTAAATAATTTAAAAAAAGTAATAATAAAAAATTTAAATTAATGATTATTGACATGCTATCAAATCTGTATTAGGAAGTCATGTTATAAAATGAGTTTCATATCAACAAGTTAAAAAATGTTAACTAAATAAACACTTAATAGTTGTACCACATTTATAAAATTTTATAAAAAAATTGAGGGACCAAATTCGTCAAAAAAGTTGTTGGGACGAACAACAAACCAAAGAAATTAAGGGATTAAAATTGTAAATAAGCCTAAAAAATATTTAGTTTAGTAACAATTACTTTTTTAAACTAAAATATGTACAACTACAACTTTACTCGTTAATTTTTAAAATGCATTATTTTATCATTAACCTTCTCATCTTTAAAAGTGTAAGTTTTATTTCACTTTGTATATAATTTTTGTATATTATAAAAAATATTTTATAATATAAATTTGAAAGTGTGGAATATATATAATTGAAACTATAGTAAGTAGTACATTTTTTCAAGCTGGTGTAAAATATTTTTCCTCTCATTTAAACCCAAGAGCACATGATTATGAGTAGAGATATTAAATGAGAGGGAAAAGAAAATACTGAAGCAACTATTAAATAAAATTTGATTAACAAAAAATGAAGAAAAATATATAGCACAATGTATTGATTAGAAGAGAAAATGGAAATATATAATGCCTTAACAAACAATTTTGAAAATTGCAATATAAGGATGTCAACGGGGTGGGGTCGAGCGGGTAGTACACTACTTGTATCTAGGGATGGGAATAGGCCAAGTCGAGCTAGGCTTTCGAAGGCCTGAGCCTGACCTGCACCTTAAATTCATGGCCTGAGCCTAACCTGTTACCTGACATAAGCTTTATTTTATGGTCTGAGTCTGGCCTATTTAAAACCTGACAAGGCATGAAAGCCCGTTTAAAAGCTTGTTTTATAGTAAGATATTTGAATATATCATAACCATATATATGAATAGACTTATAGGTTCAAGTTTTTAATATACTTAAATGTTTATACAAGCTAATAAGTATATACTTATAAGGAAAAGTAATAACGAATCTTTATAATAATAATAGCGATATAAAAAATATTAGTATTTTATTTATATTTAGTTAAATAGACAAGCTTGATAGACTCAAAAGTCTTTTTTGATGGCCTGAATCCTGGCATATTTTGCTATATAGGTTTTGGAAAAAACCTTGGCCTGCTCTATTTAATAAATTGGCCTGGCCTGGCCTGGGCCTGATATAGGCCGAGTAATAGGCCCCTGACGAGCGGTCTGACATGTTCCCACCCCTACTTGTATCCATACCCACTAAAATTAACATGTACCTGTGGGGCAGCGGATATTCACGTCTCTTCTCTATTTCTCTCTCCTCTCTCTCCTATCTCTCAATGATCCCTTAATTAAGGAGAATCAAACATATATTATTTGAAGCAACCTGTTAATACTCGAGGTTATTAATTAACCACTAATGATTTTACAACATATTCCGAAACATAAATATGCTAAGAATTTGATAGATAGAACACCAAAATATATAATCAATGAATTATCTCTTTCATAAGAAAAAAAATTAATGCACGTAATAAACAGCATGTGATAGGCATATCCGCACCACCGCACATGTCAGTATAAAGTATAATCACTTTATTTATACTTCAATAATAGATTTTTTTTAATTCTTTGTTACTAAATATGTATCAAGTCAATGGAGATATCCAATTATCCTCTCTCTCCCATTCTTTTTATCTAATACCAATAAACTAGAATCCTATAAAGCTTTTTTTTTTGTAAAAAAAAAAAAGAAGTCTATTAATTAATACAGTGCTTACTGTAAACACGGCGTACCCAACAATTATTCTGCAGCTGAATCAGAATGCAAAGAAGAAAGGGCAATAAAGGAACGAAGACATGATGATATGATACAAGTAAAGAGGATAATAAAGCACACAACTTTTCCCCATTCAACCAAAACGTGCTTTTTTTTTTATTTTTTATTTTTTTGAAAATCATTTAATGGCTTTTACCCTCTCTTTAGTCTTTAAGGTAAAGGAACCTAAAAAAACAGGTCAAAATCCTCAGCATCAGACACACACACACACACTCAACCATTTGCCAAGTCCATGGCCGCCAACACCAACAACGTCAACAACACACAACTTCAACAACAACAACAGTTACAGCAACAACTGAACAATTAATGCCACATTCTACGACCAAATCTCCCTCCTTTTCTTCCACATAAGCACCACCTTCTTTTAAACAGAACAAACTTGCTCAATGCTATCTCCCTCTTCTCAACAACCATTTTCGTTCAATGAAGAAGTAGTACTAGTATCCTTCTACCTCGGTTTTCGTGCCCCATTTCTACTTTTCATAAAACCCCATTTCCTCTCTCTCTCTTTCTATCTCTATTATTCCAAGGACTCTCTCAGCAAAGCTTGAAACTTTTCATCATTTGAGATCTGGGTTTAGTTCGGTGGAGCTTAGTTTTGGAGGGTTTGTTTTGCTTGCTTGTTTTTGTCTCTCTCTGGGTTTGCAGAGTGTGTGAGATCCAAAGGAACAAAATGGGAAGCAAATGGAAGAAAGCGAAGGTGGCTCTGGGTCTCAATCTGTGCATGTTCGTTCCCAGAACTTTAGATGATGATTCGCCGCCTCCCACGGTGGTTTCCGAGAGGTTGTCAGACGCTGCTCTGCTCTCTCCGGCGAACTGGGACATGAGTTCTTCCCGGCCAACCACGCCGATGCCATCTTTGCACGGCTTGAAGCTCTCCAAAAGTAGCAGCAAATCGTCCAAGGTTTGTGTCTCTCTTTGATTTTGATTATCCTCTTTTTTAGTTGTTACTCTTATGAATACCCCTTCTCTCTCTCTCTCTGTGTTCCTTCTTAATCTTTTGATAAGCTTTACTTTGTTTGGTTGCTTGGAAAAATTAAATGGACTAGCTAGTATGAAATGAATCTGCAATTTGTGTGTTCAAAATGGGAGAACTTTACTGTGCTCAAAAAACGGTTTCAGCCTTTCTGGTTAAACTTTGTTAAATTGAAAAGAAGATTCTTTTTTTTTTTTGCAGTTAATGGAATATTTTTTCAGGAAGGGAATTATTTATTTTTGGCGGAATTTGTTATTTCAGTACACTATTTAGGCCTCTGACAATTATTGTATGCTTGATTTTCTTCACTTACAAGAGTTTTAATTAATTGAGATTAAACTGGCATTTTGGTGCTTGCAATTTGGAAAGACATCTTATACCTGATTTAAAATTAATGTGTGATTCAGTTGTTAAATTATTAGAATTCGTTGGGGGAGTAATGCGAAATTTGGTTGAGTAATTCAAGGACTAAATTGTACCCTTTATTTAAATCAGGGACCAAGTTGCAAGTGGGATTGTTTTCAGGGACCAAAATACCATTTACTAATCTAATTCCTTCTACTAATTTTGTTTCTACGTCTCTTTCAATTGGGTTACGACACCAGTAGTTGATAGAGTTGTGCTTTCTTGACCTGTTCCAACACTGTGCACATATGTCATATGTGATTTAGAAGTTTTGTGTGTCATTAAATGTGCTTGTGATGTGCCTTAAGCTGATATTAGTGTTTCCGGCCTTCTTCAATGTTCCATCTTGTGGATAAGATTTTTCTTTCTTTTATTTTCCCCTCTCTCTATTGGCTGTGCTGTCACTGCTGTGTTTATTTATTTATTTTTTTAAAAGCAATCATGAAATGGTACAAGAATACATTAGTTGGCTTGTTCATTTAGTCAAGTCATATTAACAGTTTTTGAGGACTAAGATGGAACTAATTTACTGATGATTCAATTTATGTGATTGGAATATCTTTGGGCCAATATAAATATTGCTTTAGTCCATTCTAGGATTTTCAGGTTTGCCTGACTAGACAAGAGGATTAGATGTTTTACCACCCCTTCTGATCTGTTGATTGGAGATCTTATTGATAGTTAAGCCTTCTTTCGGCAAAAATGCCAGAATAAAAAAAATGACAATGAGAAAAGGATGTTTTAAAGCAACTTATTATTGCATTGGCCCTCTGTTTGGTCAGAATTGCTTGGTTCAACAGTGTTATTGAATAACTTCTTGCTAATATTTAAACAGTACATTTCTTCAATCTATTAAAGGTTGTTTCCCATTTTGTCCATTATATGTTGAACTGAATAACTAAAATACTTATGCTTTGTTTGGTAGTATTAGAGAAATAGGGAAGAGAGAAATAGGGAAGAGAGAAGTAGGAAAGAGAGAAATAGGGAAGAGATAGAGGAGAATTTTAGGTTGTTTGGTGTGAGAGAAATAAGTGTGAAATGAGAGAGAAATATATTTTTAAGTTGTTTGGTGTGAGAGAAATAGGTGTGAAATAGAAGAGAAATAGGTGAAATTTAAGAGAGTAATGCATTTATCTCCTATTTCTCTACAAATTTGGAGAGAAATACAAAGTTAGTGGGACCTACAACTTTTTGGCATTTCTCTCCTACTTCCCTCCACCAAACAAGAGAAGTTGTCAACTTCTCTCCCACTTCTCTCCCCCCTCCCTATTTCTCCCCTACTTCGATGCAACCAAACAAAGGCTTAAGGTTGACATTCTGTTAAGTATATCTGATAATTTATTACTCGTTATTATGGTGTCTTTGTTATCACTTAGCAGAGTACTTTCATGCATGTTTGGATGTTCCTAGTCACTGTTGGCTAGAATGAATGCCTGAATTCTCATTCCATGCTGGGAGAGGGGGAAAAGACTGTATCAATGTAAATCTAAAAGAAGTATTGCTACACTTTTTTCCAATATTTGAAATGTATTTCCTTTGTAGAATAACCTATTCCAGTCAAATTTCAAAATAGTGAAAACCAATTTGTGTTTGGAGCTTGGAAAATAAAACTGCAGATGCATTTGGTTTTGTGCATCAAATCTGATTGATACTTTATAATGGTTTTAGAACCTATTTCGTTGTGGGAAGTTCATCACACACAATCAGTCCCAGAATTTGAAATAATAAACAGTTGTGATAACACTTAAGAGCAGGTATTTATATGTATTATTTGACTGTAAATATAAGTACTGAAATTCAAATATTCCTGCAGGTTTCTTATTTGTGTCTATTTACCTTAATCTGTTAATTATTTTTCTTTATTTGCATGAAGCCAGAGTGACTGTAAATTAATTTACATAAAAGTATCTATGTTCTTACAAGCTTTTATTCTTCAACCATTCAGCAAACTTGTGCAATCTGCTTAACCAAAGTGAAGCAAGGATCTGGGCATGCTATATTCACTGCAGAATGTTCACACTCCTTCCATTTCCACTGCATTGCTTCGAATGTGAAACATGGAAACCAAATATGTCCAGTGTGCAGAGCAAAGTGGAAGGAAATACCTTTATCGGGTCCCAGTTTGGGTCCTATCCCAGGCAGAGTTTCACCAAGTCCAATAAATTGGCCCCAAAATGATGCTTTGATGGCTGTGGTCCACCGCCTACCTCTACCAAATGCTCGTCGAGACTTGAACAGGCGGCATATTGTGCCACTTTATCAGGCTTCTGAGCCAGGCATATTTGATGACGATGAATCCTTAAATCACCAACCTGCATTTTCTGAGAGAACAAGTAAGAGTACTGAAGATACTGATGCTGTTCGAGCAATGGAGATCAAAACATATCCAGAAGTGTCTGCTGCTCCAATGACCAATGCTTATTCTAACTTCACAGTTTTGGTTCATCTCAAAGCTACTGCTGCTGCAGCTGCCGCCGCCGCCAAAAGACAAAACCTTAGTAGAAACCAGGCTAGCTTGGCACAGATTTCTCAGACTCCACGTGCCCCTGTTGACTTGGTCACAGTGCTTGATGTCAGTGGTAGCATGGCTGGAACTAAGCTTGCACTACTAAAAAGAGCTATGGGATTTGTTATACAGAACCTAGGCTCTAATGACCGGCTCTCTGTTATTGCTTTCTCTTCCACTGCTCGCCGCCTCTTTCCACTGAGTAGGATGACTGATTCTGGGCGGCAACTGGCATTGCAAGCTGTTAATTCTTTGGTTGCAAATGGGGGCACAAATATTGCTGAAGGGCTAAGAAAAGGTGCTAAGATAATGGAAGATCGAAAAGAAAAGAATCCAGTTGCCAGTATTATACTGTTGTCTGATGGGCAAGATAATTACACTGTTAGTGGCTCTGGAAGTGGCCAACCTCAACCATACCATTTGCTTCTGCCTACTTCTATCAGCGGTCGCGATAACTCAGGATTTCAAATTCCTGTGCATGCTTTTGGATTTGGAACAGATCATGATGCTTCATCAATGCACTCAATTTCAGAGATTTCTGGTGGCACATTTTCTTTCATTGAGACTGAAGCTGTGTTACAGGATGCATTTGCACAATGCATTGGAGGACTCCTGAGTGTTGTTATTCAGGAGCTGCAAGTGGCAATTGAGTGTATACACCCAGATCTCAGTCTTGTTTCACTCAAAGCCGGAAGTTACCCAAGCCGTTTGATGGCTGATGGACACAAAGGATCTATTGATGTTGGGGACTTGTATGCTGATGAAGAGAGGGATTTTTTAGTTTCAATTAATGTCCCAGCTACATCTAGCAATGAAACATCATTGATAAAGGTCAAATGTGTTTACAAGGATCCCTTGACTCAGGAAACAGCAATATTGGAAAGTGAAGAAGTAAAGATTGAGAGACCTGAAATAGCTGGGCAGGTTGTAATGTCACTTGAAGTGGACAGACAGCGCAACAGGCTCCAAGCAGCTGAGGCAATGGCACAGGCACGGCTTGCAGCCGAGCAGGGAGACCTAACTGGAGCAGTGTTGATCCTTGAAAACTGTAGGAAGATGCTTTCAGAGACTGTATCAGCCAAATCTCGCGATCGCCTTTGTGTTGCATTGGATGCTGAACTCAAGGAAATGCAAGAACGGATGGCGAGTAGGCATGTGTATGAAGCATCTGGGAGAGCATATATACTTTCTGGTTTGAGTTCACATTCATGGCAAAGAGCAACAGCAAGAGGTGATTCCACTGATAGGTCAAGTCTTGTTCAAGCTTATCAGACCCCATCAATGGCTGAGATGCTTACTCGATCTCAAGCCACGTTACTAGGTAGTCCATCAGGCCAGAGGCTTCTCCAGCCACTATTGTCATTCAGATCACAACCAAGCCCAAGGTAGTCCAACAGGGATTTTGTGAAAATCATCTTCAAATTAACCTTTGCAATGATTTTCTCTTTTTTTGCTTAAACATCTGGGGGAGGGTGGTAAATGGAAGAGGTAAAGGAAGATTTCTTTGAGCTGTGATTTTGTTGTTTAATATATTATGTATAAATGAATGAATAAAAGTTGAGGAAAGGGTGGAGGGTTACAACCAATGGAGAAAAGGGCAGTAGATAGGAATTTACTACATTATGTTGGAGGGGTTTAAGGTTTTTCTTTTGTCTTCACTTTTCTTTCCTCTAATTATGTCGTTTTTGGGGGTGGTGTACATATAGAGGAATGCCTTTTTTGTATTCTGGGACACCTGGGTATAAAGTTTGTAATTGTGCAAATGGTTGGGATGATCTCATCAATATAATATATGTTTTCAATTCTTTCAGTTGTTATTGAGTAATTTGTCTCTTGCATGTCTCCATCTCTAGACAATGGTTAGATGTACAAACTTTGCATGATTCAGTAGGTAGTTGAGTTTAAATGATCCCATTTAAACTTCTATGTATAAAAAAATAAAAAAAAAACTCCACTGGGAGACCTAACCCCAAGCTCTATCATGATATGAGTGGAGACCTAACCCTAAGCTCTATCATATATGAGTATTCCCAGTCCCAAGCTCTATCATGATATGAGTATTCCCGATTTGAACAGGATTGTCTACGATTGTCTACGTGATCTGCATTGAAAGCAAATACTTGGCTTGTAACTAATATTCCGGATTAGAGATTTGTTACTGTAGATGCATATAAGGAAAAAAAAATGAATAAATAAAATAGACAAACTCGGCTTGTAACTAATATTCCGGATTAGAGATTTGTTACTGTAGATGCATATAAGGAAAAAAAATGAATAAATAAAATAGACAAACTCTTAATTTAATTTGCCCTGTATCGTAATTTTAGTAAAATACATCCTAATTTTGACTTACGAAAATATAAAGATAAATAAAGACAAACTCATTTAGAAAAAAACAAACTTCTTCCCTGAGAAAATATATGTTTGCAGGTCTTGAGTGGTCCTAAAGATTTGTTGTTTCTCAACGCAACACTCAAGACAGTTGTTTGTTATGGGTATATGCAGGTCACGTTCACAGACGACCAATTTTAGTGTGGTCCAATCTATTCTGCTCATTTCAGATTCAGACAGCTCTGTGATCTGTTTATGCAGGTTAGGTCAAAGACGACCACTGCTCCTTTGTCTATTGTCTATGATTTATCCATCAAGTAGACTAATTTTTAACTAGGCAGAGTATTGTTTAATAAGTCTAACTACATTTAACTACAAACCAAGAATTTAAAATTCAAGTTTTATATATCTATATCTAGGAATTTAGGTATTAATAATTACACCAAAACCCTATTTACCTCTAATTTAGGGTTTGCAACTCAACGTATGCCAAGGAACTCTGCACAAAAAACAAAAATGAAAATCCCAGTTAATCTCCTGCAGCAAGACTTATTAGACATGAAGATTCTAATTTAGTTGCTGGCTTCATAGAATTTTTGTGAATCACTATCAACAGTTTGGCAGAAATTTGGGCTCTGATATCTAGTCTGTTGGTAGCTGCAAGATGGAATATCCAAAGAACTACTCTTGATTTACCAAAAAAAATAAATAACTATTCTTGAATTTAGTTCTAATATTTGGTTTCTGTTGCCAAAACTTTGGAAGGTGGATGATAATGTCCACCACTCCACCTACAAATTTTGCTTACAAATAGTAACTTTGTCCTTACAGAAGTAATTTTAGGAAATGTATGTGAACTTTTTGATAAAGAGATGCCAACTTCAGTGCAGATAATCTTAGTATGACAGCTGTAAATATCAAAGATAAAGTACTTTTCTCAATTTAGTCGCTGCGACCATGTTTAACTAGAGATGAGAGAGATGAGATCTTTTCCAAAAAAAAAAAAAACTAGAGATGAGATGGTGAATCTTGATAAAGAGCCTCCCTATACTTGAAGCCTCCTCTAATATAGTGTTGAATATTTTAGTTTGCAAAGCTAGTATGAAGGCGTTAAAAATTTGGAGAAAAATCGAATATTGATGATTGTATTCAAGTTTAAGCCATTATTGAATTATTAAATAAATTGTTTGATAATACATTAAATAATCTATTTAATATTTATATTTTGAAAGCACTTGCCACTGTTTATGTTCAAATCAGATATATCTGAAAAAGGTATGGTTTAATTTAATTTTAACCAAATCAGGCGACTCATTGAAGAGTAATATTAGTTTAAGAGCCTTGTTTTATATTAAGTGGTTGAGTCACACAACCTCTTACATTTTCGGCTGCAAATGTAGCATTTCTCATTCTCCATATAAGTTATCCATCTTCAAATTAGGTTTGGAAAGGACCTTATCAAGTACTGTAATAATGTCCTTCTCCCTCACTTCTAATATCTTAGTTATGCCCTCCAACCGGGAAGAGAAATGTAAATTGTACAACCTTACAACTTACAACAATGAGAGAGAGAGAGAGAAAAATGTGAGATGTGACAGAAAAAGATAGAGAAAAACGTGCTATATGAGTTGTATGAATTTGATATCTCAACCGGGAAATCCTCCATTTGTAGCTTTCTTCCTTGCATGAGGCAAAGCTCTTTGTAAGCTCCTTAACCAGCAGAGCATCCTTCTCTCCATCAAATATAACCTACTCTTTACTTTTTCCATCACTAATAGAGTTGCAGAACCTGAGTATGAAAAGAAAACAGGGCGGCAAGAGTGGAATTGAAGTTGCTTTCCAAAGCTCTATCTAGTTAAAAAGGGTAATTATAGGGTGGACCCTTTTAGTTTGGGTCCACCATAGACCTTTAGCTTTTTTTACTATAAAAAGTAATTTTAATTTTATAATATATATTATCAATTTTTTTAATATTAAATTTATACTATTTATAGTAAAAGTCTACCATGGACCCAAACTAAAAGGGTCCACCCTATAACTACCCAGTTAAAAAGCTTACAAATGCTCTGCTACAGACTGGGGCATTGTTACTAAAGAGCAGCTAAAGACATAGGCTTTTTTATGTTAGGACCAGAAAGATCAAAGGCAGTTCAGGTCCTTCAGGAGGGTATTGTATCATTGGAACAGTCTGGAATTAGAATGTGGAGTCTAAAATTGTGGTTTGCATTTATAGATAAATGCAAGACTCGCCAAAGCCTGCAAAGGTTCATTGATTTTTAGGAGGTGTCATCTCTTCATGAGTTCTCTACCAAACAAGCAGGGCTATGATTTTAATCATTAGTCTTTTGCTCTACTGTTTAGTCCATAGCCAATATCTCTGTACCTCCTAGGCTTGGAGTTTCCCGGCTTTTTTATGAAATGCAGCTTTCTAATTTCTATTGACCAAAAAAAAGGATGGGATGATAAGCTGTTTCAAAGCCTGCAAGGCATCATCTTTGGTACGAACTTGTACATTTCAAATTTGAACGAAAGAAGAGTGAAAATGAGCAAGTTGAGCACCTATGCAAAATAAATAAACATGGCAAATGAGCAAGTTGAGCACCTATGCAAAATAAATAAACATGGCTTATATTTTTTTACTCTTTTATAGATGAATGAATTAATTATAACTTGCCAATCTATAACCAGCCAACCTTACCATTTGCAACAGACAACACAAAAACTGGTGAGAGTCACATCTGTTAATATGCCTACTTCCATTATATCACCATTGTCAAAGGCATTTACACCATCACCAAAATACTATTTCTATTACCAATTCCAATCATTCTACAGGCAATTTTTCTTGTTAACACAAATGAATCATGCGTGCAGTTGTATCTGCATAAGTGGCCCCGTTAGCATTACACGGCCGATCCAAACTATGTCCTGGTCCTACTGAAGTCATATTATTAAGTTCAGATCAACTATGCAACTCAACATCAAACTGAATGCACAGTAAAATAAACCAGTCTCCCCATTGTTCGATTCCCAAAGTAATTAGCAAGACAAGGAATTTCAGTAACCATGGAGATGTTTATATATTTATCATTCATTAACTCAATTTGTTCTATCCAAGTACCCTGTGTTTAATTCCCAAACACCATAACATAAGACTCAAAAGTAACTAGCAATTGACGGAAGGATTTCAGCAACAACATATTCAGGTGGTTATGTTATGTCCTTGATTACACATGAAAAGAATGCACTAACCTGCCTTGCAAGAGCTGGGCAAGGCCAACAGCCCCAAGGACAGTAAGAGAGATCATAGGAAGGCCATATCTGACAAAAGGGCTTTGCCTGCCCCATCTTTTGAATGAAGAAGTTGGTTTCTGACTCTGAAGCATAGTCATTGGGCACAGAAGAGTGGTTTCAAGTCTCAACTCAGAAATAGGGAATGCACCTGACCTGATGATGGACCAAACAAACAAAGCAGTGAGAGAACAGAATTCAACACCAAATCAGCATTTCATACGCATTCTATCAAACATGTAACGTGCAATGGGCACAGACAGAGTAAACAGATTCTATAATTCTGAAACACATAAAAATCAATCACAGACAGAGACGCGATGAGTTTAGGGCTTCATTACCTTATATGTATTATGATTCCACTGTCATCATAGAAACTGAGTTTCCCTCATGACCCCGAACTGGTGTGTGAAGTCTTAAGGTGCCAATAACACCTGAACCTGCTGAATTTAACACATTAAAAGCTTGAGCATTGCTCTTCTCAAGGTTATGTAAATTTGGTAGGAGAAACTCTTTTCAGTATCAATTAAATAATCAATATCACGCCCCTACAGCCAACTTGATTTATCATGTACAACACACTATCAAAAAAATTTCATTACTAAAACCAACAATATTAAACGAAATGATAGAATAATGAATAGAAAGAAATGCAGCAAAACCTTCTTATACAAGAGAAGACATGAATGACCATCTTATAGGTTCCGCATGCTTTCGTCAAATAGTTAAGATACATACAAAGGGACATTTTACATTGTATTACACGATCTTACTTGGCTATTAGAATGTAACATACACCCAAGAAAAAAAAAATCAAAATAGGAATTTCGATTTAGGCATTATAAACCCATCTAAAAACAAGCTACTTAAGACAAAATACCAAACAATCAAATTTATGATCTAACATAGACAAGGACCAAAAAACTTTGGTACCTTCAATATGGCACCCAAAATACTAGCCCTCTAAGCCGAATCAACTACAGGAACGTAATCTATCATTACAAAAATCCGATAAAAATATTAGTTATAACAGGAAGGACGTGTTCTACCTGCGAGTTATGCTTTCGATTCGCAACTATGAACAGAGATGCGATTGCGCCTTGTCAAAGACCTCTGCTTTGCCACTCACAAATCAAAATGGCTGTTTTGGGGTAAGACTTTGTGAGTATTGCTGTGTGTTCAGTTTCGATTTCGCCCACGGCTATGGAAGCGTCTAGGTTCTCTACAGTTTCGTCCTTTTTTTTTTAATATTATAATTTTTTTCCGTGAAAAATAAAAAACTTCAATATACTCTCTTACTTTTTATTTTTTCTTTTACTATAGTCTGACTACATGTTTTCCGTTAATTTTTTTATGAATTGTTACGTTTCATGATACTGTGTCACGCTATTTGTCATCGGGACACAAAAATAACGTCATTGGAGTTGAGACCTTCTGATAAAAAAGGGGAGAAGAGAGAAAAAGGGAAAATAGGGAAGCACACAACGGTTGTAGTTGAAACCTTTCAAGCTATAAATTTAACAAAACCACATCATTTTGGGAGAAGAGAGAAAAAGGGAAAATAGGGAAGCACACAACGGTTGGAGTTGAAACCTTTCAAGCTATAAATTTAACAAAATCACATCATTTTTGTGTCATAGTGGACACTATAATGACAAACAATGAGACGAAGTGTCACTAAACCTGACATATCGTAAAAAAATTATCATGAAATACACAGTTAGACTATAGTGAAAGAAAAAACTTAGGGACTAAACTGCATGATCCTATAAGAGTGAGAGACAAATTTGCTAGTTTACTTTTTAAGCTAGACATTTTTTAAAACGGTTTTTCTAACATGTGCAACCTTGCACAAAAGTGGAAATGTTTTATTGGAAATTACAACTACCACAATATTCAATGCATTGGTAATATTAAAAGCTACAATTTCCAATAAAACCTTTCCACTTTTGTTTTCTTATCCTGTGCAAGGGTTGCACATGTTAAAAAAACCCTTTTTAAAATAATCTTTTGAAAATATTTTCTAACAAAATTGCTAAATATTATTTGAAAATATTGTTTTTAATAGAAAACAGTAACAGTAAGTTTTAAAAATTCTTTTTGATACAAAATAGACATTTTGTTTTATTACTATTGGGACATTCATTAACATTTTTTTTTTGTTAAATATTATTTGATACAGACTAATTAGGTGAACACTAAAACTGTGGTTGGTTATAGTGAGAACGAGCTTATGATCCTAGGCATCGTAATCAAATCTAAACTCATGGGTACCAATCCAAACCCGCCTCGTCTTTAACGGGGCAAGTTTCGGGTGTAAGAACCTGAACCCAATCTGATATAATAATTAAATAATTTTAATTATACAAATAATTAAATAGTAAAGATAAACTTACATATTTTTCTTAAAATATAATTGTCGGAACCGAAGTCATGACGGGACGATAAAACAAAGAGGTATTAAAAAATTGTTTTCAATGGAGCCGCCACCAATATTTATTTTTGAGAAAAAATATAGGAAAAACCCTTTTTAAAAAAGATGGTCTTTGAAACCAGATTTGGATTCGGGAATCGATTATGTGTAGGGAAGGTATTAGCACCCTACAACACCCGTGTTAAGACGGTTACCTCTAACTAATTGTGCAAATTTATTAACTTTTGAAAAATATTTATTTTACCCCTAAAAAAATCTTTTTATTTTTATTTACAATTTACATTTACAAATAAAATTACATTTTTTTATTTTTCTTAATTATTGAAAAAAAATTGGGAAAAAATTTTTTGGGCTTGACGGGGGTCGGTTCCCGCTCTTACGTATCCCCCGCTGCAATGGGGAAATCAAAGCCACGTAGTTCTGAATATTAATTCATTGATTGGGAATTTGGATTTTGAAAAGATTTTTGAAAATAATTTTTTTTATTTGTATTTGTATTTTTTTTGAAAGAGTTGATTTTAAAAAAGAATTCACTCTTGAAGGGTTTCTGTTAGCAAGTGGCTATACAATGAACCCTGATGATTCAAATAATATTAATTGATAGAATTGCTATTCAATTAATATTACTTGATCATTGAATGATTTTATTAGCAAAATTTATTTTTAAATTGAGTAAAAAAGAGTTTCTTTTTATTTTTGAAAGACAACGTTATTGCTAGAAATGCTAGTTTTAACGCTGTTTATTTTGAAAAATATTTTTATTATCTTTTAAAAATTATTTTATAAGTGTGGGACTATTTTGTTAACAAATGGTTATACTCCATAGTCCTGTTAATGTTAATAGTAGAAATGTTACTCGTTAATATTTTTTTATTTTTAGGAAAATTACTTTTATTTATTTGAAAAAAAAAATATTTACAAATTTCAAGGACTATCTTGTTAGCAAATGGCTATACTCCATAGTCCTATATAATTTGGATAATATTAACGGTAGAAATGTTATTTGTTAATATCATCAAATTATTGCACTAACACTTATTATTTTTTGAATTTTGATTTTGATTATTTGAAGATTTTAAAATTAAACCTATATCTATGAGATAAGTATTCACAAAAATAAATTTCACCCGATATATTTTTATACAATCAGATATATTTAATCACCACTCACAAATATACTAACTAAAATATTTATAATAATTAAAAGAAGGGTCCTGCTAACCAGTGCCCTAAATGCACTTGTTAAGGATCTATATACATATAAGATTTTTATGGGAAATCACGGCATTGATTGCATTTGCAACATTCAATGCTACATACTTCAATAAAACATTTATATTTTTGGATCAATCGTTAGCATTTTGCTTAAAAGAAAAAAGAAAAAAAAGGAGAGGGATCACAGCCTTTATCAGACTCTTCACGTCCCCCTTTTTCAAACATACCCACACTTTTTTTTCTAAGAAAACCTAACTAATCCTAATAGAAAGAATAGGAAAGAAAGAACGAAAGGGGAGAAGAGAAGGGGGCTGCGGCGCGGCTGGGTGAGGGAGAGAAGATGCACGCGGTGGTGGGCTGCTGTGCGCAGATGGAGGGCGGAGATAGCTGTGCAGAGGAGGATGATGCTGCGTGCGGCGGTGGTTGAACAGAGCGACGACAGCCACGGTGGCTGCACAGTGAAGATGAACCCAGTGGCTGGAATGTACAGGGAAGGGACGGGAAGAGAGAATGTACAGGGATAATGGTTGGAATCTGCTCTTTTATTTTCTTCTTCCTTATTTGATTCAGTTATTGGCTTATTTTACAAAGAATTTAATCTGAGATGTGTAATTCTGAGCTTTCCTTTTAAATTGTGCAGTGTTACCATGAAATTAAAGATCAATCTCACATTGTAATTCAAGCAAAACATACAATGAACAGGGAGTATGAAATAAAAACAAGTATAAGCTTTTGCTTACTTCATTGTCGAGCCTGTAGTTTAAACCGTAAGATTCAGCCCACTCTCCATTTTCGTTCTCTTTTTTTCTCTGTATTTTTAGATTTCGTCCCCCTTAACCCCGTGTAGTTGACCTTTTTATACTAAAATCACTTTCCCATTTTTTCACTAACAAATTCTCCCACTAACAACCAACATCTCTTTATTTTCTCAATTCAAACTTACTCTCCAAGATATTTTTATTTTATTATTTTCCCTTTTTTTCCTAATTTTTAGATTTTTAAATTATTTTCTAATTTTTAATTTTTTTTAATTTTTTCTGAATGTTTAGAATCATTATTTTTATTTTATGTTTTTTATTTTTATTTTAACTAAAACAAATTTAGATTTTTTTTTAAATTAAAACTTTATTATTTTTATTTTGAGATTTATTTACAAATTAAATTTAACAAAAACCAAAATTAAAATAATATTAGCCCGGATAAAATTGGGTATTCACAATAATATACTATCTCGATTATTTTACAAGACATTTTTAATTGAATTATACATATGTAACATATCAATACAAGTGGTTAAAGTTAGTTAATTTTATTAGAGTTTTAAAAATAATTTAATTTTCTAGTTTTACCCTTATTTAATATCATTAACTAACTCCATAAAATTAGAAGTAAATGCTTCTAAATATGCGTGTTTTGTCTTATAAATAGATTTTAATATTGTCTTGTAAATAGAATCGAATGGAGTACATTATTTTGTTCAAGACTCACAAATCAAAATGTTAAATTCCATCCTGGATATAGAAAACCTCATAATTTCTCACTTTTCAAACCCTAATGGGTCTAACCTCACATTCTAAAATTTTATTTTGTTTTTTCTATTTTTCACTAAATTTCTAACTTTTAAACCTTTAAAATTAGGCTTAAATATCTTTTTCGTCCCCCAAAACTAGCGAGTTTTGTTTTTCACCCCCCTCCCCCCAATTTTTTTTAATCAAAACACCCCTGTGAATAAAAGAAATGGATGGAAAACACCCATGTCGTCCACTTCCTTTTAAGGTGTTAACGGAGCAATGACGTGTTGCCATCTGATTAATTGTTATTTTTCCTTTTTATTAATTAGAAATTGAGTACTTTTCCTAAGCTGATTAACCCCAATCCCCTTCAATCCCTATTTCAGCAAAGCCTTGGTGAAAGGCAAATCTTCCATTGTTTCCCATTGTTCTACAAAACCCAAATTTTCCATTGTTTTGTATGTTTCGTGCTTGGTGAAAGAAGCGATGTTGAAATGACGACGATCTTGGCAGGAGAAGCGCACAAATGCAATGAAATCATCATCTTCTTCTTCTCACTCAAGGCGCATGATATGCAAGTGCGGTGAAGAGGTGTTGCTACCGAAGTCAAGCATGAAGACAAACCCAGGAAAGACGTTTTGGAGGTGCCCAAATTGGAAGGATAGTGATTATTGTTTTTTGCAACATTCTCCTTTGTTTTTCTGTTCTCTTTTTTCCATAACCTTGAACATGGTGTTTTTCTTCAGAGCAGTGAAAGTTGTAATTTTTTTCGCTGGTGTGATGAAGAAGACGTGCATCAATTTGGAAATGAGGAGGGTCAGACACAGTTTGAGTTAGAGATTGCAGATCTGGAGTTCAAAGTAGCAAAATTGAAGAGAAAGATGATTGGGGAAAGAGCTGTTAGAAGATTAATGACAATTGTTATAATAATATCTTGGGCATTGACTGTTGGCCTATGTATTTTTTGTTCAATTAAGTGTGTAGGGTCTTAGTGTAGGGTGTTGTTTGAGGTTGTTCAGCTGGATTGCAAGACAACATTTTATTGTTATGGTTGTTTTGTAAGCATCCGTTTAATGATAAGTATGATGGCTTTTTTTTGTGTGTTAATTATGTCTCTGTTAGCCAATTTTTACCTAGCATGTTACACGGTTATAGATTGGTGGAAATAACAATGTCCACACCAAAGGATGATTGCACAAACCAAAAAAGATAAGTGTGCACACAAAACAGTAAATGCATAATCAAAAGTAACTTCATTAAGCATCACCTAATAGTGTTTGCATACACCAAAACAAAGGACTTAATTGTGCAGTTTTGAGGCACTTTACAGATTAACATAATCAAGACCAAAAAGTAGAAGCTTAAAATATTAAGGAAGCACCATTTTACAAGCATTGGTCTCAGACCCCAAAAAATAAGCACCTAATGACTATCAAATTTTTGTCCATATGCTGCATAGAAGCATGGTCCCATGTGACTCTTGTACAGAAGGAATCAAGTGTCAGTCCCACTTGTCTGAGTGGGAATTACTCCATCTGTAGCACCATCACTCTGGGGGGGCATAAATGGATCAGTAGGTTTGGTGCCTCCATCTTCATGACTCTTTCCTCTTTCACCACCAGTTAGTGTCCTTGCAAAATTTGAAAGCGGCAACACAATGTTGTATGTTTGAAGAAGATATGGAGATATGGGCATCTCTTTGGTGACAACATTCCAATCAGGTTGCTTACCAGTAATCACTTTCCTTGCTAGACCCTGCATCAAGTACAAATAAAGATTCCATGAAAAGGTTTGTATAGTGCAAGGAACATAAACAAAAAAAATAGGTTAGTAGGCAGCTTACCATGACTTTCTGCACATCCATTGTTGACTGAATGTAGTTTGCATGAGGGGATTCACTTACACGGTTCTGAAAATGATGCATAATTCATCTTTGAGTAAGTAATGTATTAAGTTCAAGCAGAAAATTGTGAAAAACCTGAACAATGATTATTTTTACCAGGTTAATCATAGAAGATTTCAATTTTTTCATTATTAGGAATAGAATTAGATACACCAACCTCATCTTCCACATAGACATCCACTCCACATTTGTTAGTAATGGCAAAATTGGCCATTTCCATAGCAGTTTCATCATCTCTAATTGGTCTTAAACCTCCTTCCAAACTACTTTCCTTAGGTTTCCACCAAAACCTGCACTTCCCAGTATGCCCTAAATCCTCTTTTACAATTTCATTTACTTCAGGATAGGACCACTTGTTTAGGTCTAAGTTGTGCATAACATGAACTTGCCCCCCTAAGTAGTCATGACTTGGGTGAGTTACAAAAGTGCCTCTATGATGGAAAACTACAGAAAATGACATCCTACAAATCAAATGCCAAACTTCGGTTATTAATGCATTCCTATACAATTAAGTATAATAGGTAAAAACAAACGATAAGGTTCATAAAGCACTGTCCATACAAATTGCTTTCATAAATGTAAACAAATGAAAATAACCCCACCCATTGAACCAAATGTTTCGTTCCATTAAAGCAAACAGTGAAGAAGTTACTCACCTTGGATGCCTTCGAAGCAAGCCACACGTAACTAGAACGTTTTGCTCCAAACACCAACTCTCCAACACCACGCTTCAATCGTTGCGTTCGACAACCTTCCTCAAGTAACACACACGACTTCGCCTCACTGTAGAAACGGAGAACACTTGCTCTGCTAGGGTATTTTGTGGGGAGTGATAGTGAAATGTAGTTAGGTCAAAGGGGTTAAGTTACAGGTACCAATTTTCCTTTATTTTTCTATTTGGTAATAATTTAGGAAATGGCTCAATTTCTAATTAATAAAAAAGGAAAGAAAAACAACTAATCAATTTGTGACACGTCATTGCTCCGTTAACACCTTAAATGAAAGTGGACGGCGATGATATTTTCCATCCATTTCTTTATTCGCAGGGGTGTTTTGATTAAAAAATTGGGGGGAATGAAAAACAAAATTCGCTAATTTTGGGGGGACGAAAAAGATATTTAAGGCTTAAAATTATTTCTTATCCCAAATATATACAGGACCAGTTTGGATGAAACTTCTGCAAAAATATTTCTAGGTGAAAAAATTAGAACGTATCAAAGATGTCAAATACATTTAACTTCTCTATAAGTTGAAAAAAAAAAGATAATTGACTAAAAAAATTAATTTTGTATAAAATTTAAAGTAAAAGGATTAAAACTTAAAAGGACAATGAACTTAAATGATTGATAGATAAAAATGAGTGCTGAATCAAATAAACTATACTCTACGTATAAATAGAAATGTCAAACTATAAGCACACACACATCTCATGAAATTACCATATCCAAACCACTCGGAGAATTCGTGTCTGGAAAGTACAACTACATATTGACTAGACAACACTTAATTGTAATGTGTGGTTATGGAGGGTGGGAGTTAGGGTCCCACCTTGGATTCTTGGTACAACATTATTACATGGGAACTTCAGGTATTTTAGGATTCTTTTAACTTACTACTAGAATGATGTAGTCTCCTTTTCATCATGCAATGAATCAGTAATGAGTATAATTCAATTTAATTATGGATAAAAATAAAATTGCAATAAGCTAAACTGATTACTGAATGTGTAAGCATGAAAAATTGTCTGACTAATTAAAAAGATCAGAGGCAAAACACGTTGCATTTCCCATTTCACCAAACAGAGTTACTTCTGTGACTTAAGACAAAGAAAATCTTATACAAGGAGAGAGATTAAGGGAGGAACGCAACTTATAGAAATAGAAATGCTTCTGAATTGTCACCTAAACATAAAAGAGGGTATAGAAAAATTCATTTATGCTAATGGCCTAACCAAAAGTGTAACTGCATCAAAGTTCTAATGTCCAAGAAGCATAATGCAAGCAACTGTTCATTATTTAGTTACATTATTGCTTAGAGAAAAGAGGAAACTGGGAGAGAATAATTAAAACATAAAAAAGAAAAGCCATTTCAAACACTTAAACTTCAAAGCCTTTCAGTTCACTGCAGCCATGACATTTTCTTCCATCTGGGTT
Source organism: Sesbania bispinosa (assembly GCA_026901365.1). Classification (NCBI taxonomy): domain Eukaryota; kingdom Viridiplantae; phylum Streptophyta; class Magnoliopsida; order Fabales; family Fabaceae; genus Sesbania; species Sesbania bispinosa. The sequence continues at coordinate 919,140 of QLOH01000244.1, forward strand.
GTGGAAGCTGGTGATATTTTGGACTTCCTGCATGGCTTTGAGACCTTGGAGTTATTAGAGGACTTAGGCATTAACCTGCAACCCAATTTCTTGAGGATCATGTTCCAACTTCCCTTGGACTTCATCATTTTTTCCAAATCTTGCTTCATGCTCAAGCACTCCTTCTCAAGCTCTGACACTCGCTCTTTCATGTTATCAAAAGCTATAACCGGGTTATGTGGTGTGTTCCCATCATTTCTCAGCAGAGGAAGATTTCCATTCAGGTTTTGTGAGTTGTCAAGATTATCAGAAGCAAAGAACCAACCAGCAACAGATGTGCGGAGCTTCAGTTGTTCAAAGAACAAAACTTGGACAACAACTCGGAGAGGTAACCTCTCATTTTGAGCTGCATGAGTGTTGGCTTCCAAAGAGAGCTTCTGGCAATTCATGAGCCTACAGATTTGTTCCTTCTCAGAGTCTGTCATCCAAGGATGAGTCTGAAATTCAGAATCCATTAGTTTCTTTCAAAGAAAATAAGACAATAAACTAACTTTTCAAGACATAAACTTCTTGTCAAACTTATGCACTAAATGAAAGAACACTGCTTTATAGTCTTGTAAGTGAAAAATAACATTTCTTCTACTTTTCTTTAACATCTGACTTATATGCAAAATCAAAATAGTCAATGCAATTTACATCAAGCACAAAAGTTGTATATTTCAAGTTACTCACAAGAAAATTTGTGTCTAACGAGTGTCCTAAAGGTATTAGTTAATGAATTAATATATAGAAATTTTTTATTGGAGCTATTTATTGTATTTGTAACATTAATTGCTACACGATCCAATAAAATTTTTCTATTTTTAGTTCCTTAACCGTAAGACGGTAGTTACATTTCAAAGGAGTTAAGTTGGTTATCATGCCACAAGTTACATTTCCAAGGATGTTTTCACTGACTATTAGGAATATCAAGATCAAAGACCAAGATCCTGTTAGTATTTTCAAGACAAAATATTAAGTGTACACAGAAAGCAACTTAAAGATTTGTTTTTGTACCTTGAGATATATATCAATTGCACGGTATATACCATCATCCAGGCTCCTGGCATTGTCAGGAATTACAGCAGCAAGTGACTGAAATTTTGGTAACTTCAAGTTTACATCAGGTGCTACTTCAGCTAAATAACCATCCATCAGATCAGCCACTTTTGTCATTGGTGTCAGACGTTGAGAACTTCCAACTATGCGCCTCTCTTCCTCTATATCATTAGATGTAGAATCAATATCATCATGCTCTACAATCATGAAATGATCAAGCATTCTCTGGACACAATCAACATCATGGATAGTCTCCATTGAGTAGCCAATGTTTGGAATCAAAAGATCTTCAAGATCTGCTTCATCTAATTGAGCACCAATTCTTTTCTCTAAGCTTGCACAGCAAGATGAACTAGCATATAAAGCCATTGCTGTTCTCAGACTCCTAAGCAAAAACTTGGTTGGTGTTATGCCTTTTTCATTTGGCAGCAAGTCCACTATTTCTTCAATCAGATTCCTTTGATCTGCTTCAGAAAGATTTGACTTAAAAGCAGCTGAGTTTCCATTCTGGAAACTTGATTGACTCCCCAATGAGGGGATATGCTTTTTTGCATAGTAAACAAGGGAACCAGCTACTCTCCTTGGTTTCATGTGTCTTGCAATAGCACCTTGCATAAATCTTCTATACATTGGTAAACTAAGGGAAGAGACATCCTCAAACCACCAATCTTCACCTGTTTCCTTTGATGTTAGGCTTATTCCATTCCACATATCTGAATCCTCTGGACTCTGAACAATAGTTTGACCAGAGATAGGCAAACTAACCAAACTTGGATCTGCAGCTTTCAACACCAAAGAATGTATGCATCTTGAAGCAATATGAAGCTCTTCAGCAAAAGGTAAAACCTCTTCACATGTTTTTAGAGCCTTAAGAGTGTCTGTCCAATAACCAAATATGTGATTGAGGAAGTTTTCTGTTTGTATGATCATGTTCCCCTCTCCATAGTCCTCACTCATTTGCAGGTACTCAGCTGCACATCTGAGAGGAACCACATTTGATGGAGTCAGCTCCATTTTAACACCATAACAGAACTTAGCCACATGCAAAAAGGCCTTGGCTCCTCCTGGTAGGTCATGAAGTTCCAAAACAGACTTTTCATTTTCACCTGATAAATCTTTCATCAAATGTTCTAGTACTTTACTTCTTGATATCAGTGGAAACTGGTAATACACCAAGAAAGGGTTTAAGAACAAGCAATATGACAAGTTATAGCAACAAGCAAATATATAAAGGACAAAGTATGAAACTGAGATAATCCTATTGATTTGTTATGTATTAAAAAATGATAAGAAAAGTTTTTCCCCTATAGATGTCAAAACTCAAAAGTATCATGCATAACTTTTTTCTTTTCTATCATTAGGATCTTCATTTGAACATTGTTTTCTCTATTTCCAAAACTTCAAAAAGTAAATTTGTAGCATAAATTTTGTCACTGGAACAAAATTAACTATGTTTCATGAAAAATGAGAAGCTAGAATTCTTTAATTAATGCCTTGAAACATCTATATCCATTGACAGCAAAATTATCTGCACTTCATATCCATTTAAAAGTTAAAACCATGATATCTAGAGATATTATTAATAGACAACAATAATAATAGAAATCATGAAAACCAAGTCTTTGCTAAGGAAAACACACCTTGTGGAGATGGAAGGATGTATCACCAATTTCAATAATGACATCACTTGGAAGTCCAGTTGAGCATTGCCTAGAGATGGAGATTTAAAGATCAACAAGATTAATGATACACCATAACAAGATTTCACTCATAAAAACTAGTAGAATGTGATTAAATTTTTTATGATTCTCAGATTTTGAATTTGAATTATGAGCACACAGAGTAAAGCATTTATTTTATGGTTACTTTGTATTGTAACAGTGCAAGCATTATCACTACCATGCATTCATCTGCACACAAATAGACAAGTGAAAAAACTTGCCTCCAATTAACTTTAACCTGTGATTCTAAGCTTGTCAAAGGATGAAAAGAACATGTCAATAAAAAAAGAGAAACACTAACCAACTTTGGCCATAGAGGTAAAAAATTTCAGACTTGGATCCCAGCTTCATGGACGCCATGTGTGGTACTTAATTGACATGAAAAGTGTTACTTCAAAGTGGCAAAGAAAATGAAAGGTGCAAAATGCCTAGTTATTGCTTTTTTTCTTCTTTAATTTTCTCTTTGTTTCTGTTTTGGATCTCAAGATTTTTTTTCCACGTTTGTCTCTCACTTAGATGCAATCTTTTGAGTTGTGTGAATGAAGAGAGTGTACACGTGTGAATGCTATGCCGAGTCTAAAGGGGGGAAATCTAGGAAGAAGAATAGGTTCAGCTGTTATGTAGTGTGTAGAACGATTCTCCATTGAAGCCGTTATAACAATTTCTTTCTAGTTCTAGATATATACTTTAATAAATAAAATTACACACTATATCTTGGTTGGGAATATGACAATATCTATATATATGATCCTATTATTACCACTACCAGCTTGCTCTTCCAGAACAAGTCCTAAAGTTTTTATATTTGTAGCCAAGAAATGGTCATAATTATATGAGTTTTAACTTTGATTCGTCTATTATTTTATATTGTAAATAGTAGTTATCAGTCACATAATCAAAAAAATTATCCACACACCATTAAGATTGTTTGAATCATGAAAATTAATTAAGATTACATGAACTTGATCAGTTACTATTAATATTTGAACCGACAAATACACGAATGTGGAGATACATGAATATGTAGATATATGAATAGAAAGTGATTAAATATATCTTTTATTTCAATTTCCAACAAAAACAGCATGCAAAGTCTGCAAATTATCATTTTTAATAATGTGCCAATATTTTTTTTTGTCATAATTTATATTTCCATTTGTCCTATTTGTAAGTCAATTTTAACTATTTTACACATATTAAGAAAATTGATTAAGATTAATAAATAATATTAAATTTATCAAAATTTATAACAATCTTCCAAAATCATCGTTATTGAAAAATTAAAGATCATTAACTTCAGTTCAGAGACTTTCACAAACAACAAGAATAATCATCTTCCAAAGCCTTCAAATCACTTCATCAACCTCAATTTTTCTCTAAATCACATTTACTGTATATCCTATACAATATGTACAAATGGTTTGAGATTTACGGGTGTTTTCTTTTATGTATTTAGTATATTAATCATTAACCTCTTTTAGTGAGTTATTGAAGTCAAACACTTAACTAACTTTACTTATATTGTTGTAGTTAGCCTAAAGAGGCAGAGTCAAAGACCTGGTTGTAATAAGCTTAGGATGTGGAATCATATACACGTTGTAATCTCTGTTAAGATTGGTGAAAATTAGGCAGGGCAATGGGGCGAGTCGGGAGCGGGGGCAGGTTTTGCTCTCCCCGTTCCTACCCCCGTAAAAGTCGGGGCGGGTTCGGGTTTAAAGAGAATGGGTGTGAAATTATGAAACTCAACCCCATCCCTGCGGGTTCCCGTCGGGTTCAGGGAAACCCGCGGGGATTTCACCTTCTTTATTTTTCATTTTTTCTCTATTTTTTATAACTTAAATATATGTTTTTAAATCAATTATATATATCTAATATACTAATTTAAATAACATGTAAATATAAACATTGATAATCCTAAAAAATAAGAAACTTAAGAACTATATTATATTTTAAGAAAAATATATGAATTTACCTTTATTATTTAACTATTAGTATATTAAAATTATTTAATAATTTTGTCGGGGCGGGTTTGGGTTCGGGGGCGAGGCGGGTTCTTACACCCCAAACCCTCCCCCTCCCCCATCAAAGGCGGGCGCGGGTTCGGGGTCGGGTTTTACTTAAACCCGGTCAAATCGTGTTTTCCCCGTCAAAATCGGGGCGGGGACGGATCGGTACCCGCGGGTTCGGGTTTATTTGTCATGCCTTGTGAAAATCTTGGTGGGTAACCAAGGACTGGACATAGCTATTGTGTTAAGAGTGAACCGATACAAAAATTATTGAGTACTTTTCTTTTCCTTTATCTCTAAAATTATTTTATTATAATTTTAAAGGTAAACTATGGAATGCAAAACCTTATGCCCAACATACTCATCACACCAAGGATAACATAATTCTTAGAATATACCCTTTTTGATATAGACTTTAGGAAGAATTATTTTACCTCTTTCAAACCCCACCTAAACAAGTATTGAGGCAATAAGATCAGCCCTTTCTATAGGAGAAAAATAAGATTTTTCCGATGATCTTGTGTTTGAAAGAAGGTTGGCTCTAGCCCAAAGAGAAGAAACCTTCCCTTCACCATTGTCCGAGGGTTTATCCGACACAATAGAAGCAAAACTATGGTGAAGCATTGTGAATACCCAATTTTATCCGGGCTAACTTTTATTTTAATTTTAATTTTGAATTTTGTTAAATTTAGTTTATAGATAAATCTCAAAGTTTAAAAATTCAAAAAAAACTATAGATCTAAAATCAGTTTTAAAAATAAAAAAAATAAAATAAAGATTCTATAAATTCAAAAATAAATTTGATATTTAGAAGAAAGAAAAATCAAACAAAATAAAAAAATCTTTTAATTCAGAAAATAATAAAGAAAAACTGAAAATTTAAAATAATTTAAAAAAATGGGGATAATCTGGTCTGCTTGGTCTGTTGCTAAAAATGTGGAGAAAGTGGGAGTTGATGCAAGTGGATAAAGATCATGGAGAAGAATTAGGGATGAGTTTTTCAAAGTGGAAGATATGACAGTTATGTGAGAGTACTATAAAAGGAACCAAACTACATTGAAGAGGGGTCGGAAAAAATTCACGGTGACAAAAACAGAGGCTTGTTGAGAAAAAAGAATATCAAAAGGAGGATCAAGAAGCGTGCACAAAGAAGAAATAAGCGCATAATAATCTACCAAGTTTATTCTGGAGGGATTTAACTTGAGGTTTTTCTCCTATCTTGAGCTTCTTGACTCTATTTTCTTTGCTCTGTTTGATTCTTATATTTGAATGAGTTTGTGGTTCTGTTGTGAAAATATAAACCTCACCAGTGATGCATAATTGAACTATACTAACCATTTGTGAGAAATTAAAAGGGTTTTGCATAAATAAAAAAAATCCAACTTACAGTCCAAATCAAAGTCCAATTTTACAGTCATAAAACAGAAATAAAAAATAGGAAAAGCAGGGAAAAAAGTGTGTGTGTGTGTGTGTGTGTTTTGAAGGGGGCGTGAAGGTTTCTTTTCAGAAACCTGATCCCCTTCCCCTTTTTTAAAAAATAATAAAATAATAAAAAATTAATAATGATAAAAATAAAGTTTTGTTCAAATTCAAAAAATTGTTTTAATTTGTGTATTTGTTTTGAGTATGTATTTTAGATTTTGAATATTATGTTATCAATTTGTTTGTTGTAAATATTATCTTGTAAATATTTGTTAATTCTATTTCTCTTTGTGAATAAATATTAATTCAGTTGCTTTAATAAATTTAGAAATATTTTATTTTAATCTATGCAATGACTAAATGGGTTAATTGAGCAGTGGATACTGACTTTAACTTTATTTAGATCAAACACTTGGTTGAACCTCGTGCGAAAATAGGTTATAATAAAATATTTCTTTCCAAAATCCAAAATTTCTTTTTAAAATAAAATATTTCTTTTCAAATAAAAATTATTTTCAAAAATATAAAAAACAAAAAATTCTTTTCAAAATAAAATATTCCTTTTCAAAATAAAAAAAAAAAATCCGTTTCAAATCTTAAAAATTCTTTTCAAAATTATAAAAAATAAAAAATATACGAAAAATAAATTTTCGCAACGACTAATAATATTAATTGAGCAGTGGATGCTGACTTTAATATTATTAAGATCGTAAGGATCTATTAAACAAACTAAGTGTTTGATTTGAACCCCGTGCAAACAATTTTTTTTCCAAAATTGCTTATTTCAAAAATAACAAAAACAAGTGAAAAAAAATATTTTTCAATCTTCTCTTTCAAATAAAAATAATCTTTCCAAAAACAAAAAAAATCAAACCCAAATCAATCAAACTTCAGAACTACGTGGCTTTGATTTCCCCATTGCAGCTGGGGATACGTAGGAGCGGGAACCGGCCCCGTCAAGCCCAAATAAATCTTTTATCAAATTTTTTCCAATAATTAAAAAAAATAAAAAATGTAATTTTATTTGTAAATAAAATGTAAATAAACCTGTAAATAAAAATAAAAAGATTTTTCCAAGGGGTAAAATAAATATTTTTTCAAAAGTTATTGAATTTGCACAATTAATTAGAGGTAACCGTTATATGACGGATGTCGTAGGGTGCTAATACCTTCCCTACGCATAATCGACTCCCGAATCCAAATTTGGTTTTAAAGACCATTTTTCTTTAAAAGGGTTTTTCTGATATTTTCCCTCAAAAATAAATATTGGTGGCGACTCCATTGAAAACCAAAATTTTTTCGCCGTCCCGTTGTGACCCCGGTTCCGACAGATGGCAACTCCACTGGGGACATTTGAGAGTCAAGCCTAACATGATTAATTGTGCAAAATTGTTAACTTTTATATTTATTTTTCCCCTTTTTGTTTTGTTTGATTTTGCTTTTCTTGTTTATGTTGTTGTAAATATTTTTATTCATAACATTGTAAATATTCTCTCTCTCTTCTGCCTTGTACATTATTGTTGTATATATTTTATACTGTTAATATTTCTGCTTCAACCTTAGGGTAGAAGACTTTATCTTTGTATATATGTGTGTTTCTTGCTTTGTTTTGCAGATGGGGTAGTGTTTAGGACTACAGGTTTGTATGCTCCCCACACACACCTCACATTCACTTACCTCACACACATTTTGGGGCTTTATACCCGAGCCTGTGCGAGCCTAGGAGGTACCTCAACAACTGCTATTGAGGGGCTTGATGCTCACTTGGTGATTGTTGAGTTACCACTCAGATTGTTACCAATTTTGTGCATCAATCCTATTGAGAGGGCAAAATCCCTACTTATGATTTGATTCATAAATTGGGTCTTTATCCTTGTTGATAAGGGCAATCTGGGGACCATAATAGCTTTTGGAGTCTAGATCTGTCCATGGAAACTATGCACTGTAAATAAGCTTAGTGACCACCAAAGTTAGAGTCATGATCTTAGGGGTACCTTGTCATAGGGTTTTACCTAATTTAGGACACATGGGGAGCATGTTCCTTCTTCTCCTTCCATTCTTCATTGTGCACGCTTGTTGTAACATTTATCACTAGGACATAACTTTGCATTGACATAAAACTTTTTTTAAAAAGAATAAAAAAGGAGTGGATAATAATTTTTTTCATTAAAAAAATAAATAAAAAAAGAGACATTTTCCTCTCCACCTTGCTCTCATGCATATCATGATTATCCTTAGTTAGGCATTTCATCATTTTAAAAAAAAAAATAATGCATATGAAGTTACCTCTTTCATTCTCTGGTCCATGTTCAATATGACATTTAACAATAAAACACATCCATGCATGAAAGTCCTTTTTTTAAAAAACAACAAAATATAAATAATTAAAATAAGCATCTTTTTACTAGCATTGTCATGCATCTTATACATTTTGCATGTCATGGTAAGATTCATTCATCCATTAACATAACATTTCTTTTAGAAAAAAAATAAAAAAATAATAAAAGAAAAAAATTGATGATAAAAATATTTCTTTTACAAAAAAAAACAAGAGAAAAACAAAAAAATTATTCATTAACATTATCATACATCACATACATCTTTCATTCATATGATAATTATCCTCAGCCATTTCATTATTGTGTCATCTCATATCGCACAAAAAAAAAACAGACAAAAAATCAATTCTCTTTTGAAATTGTCATGCACATCATGCATTTTTTGGGCACATCATGATCATTTTCGGTTAGCTAGTTTTATCATGTCTGAAAAATAAAATTCAAAAAGAAAAATAAAATCATGCATGTTCATGTGATCATGGTTACATTTGTCCACAATTTTATCAAAAAGAAAAGTCATATTTCATTTTTTAGAAAACAAATAAATTGATGGTGAAAATCTTTCTTTTTCCAAAAAAAATGAAATAAAAGAAAAGCAAAAAAAGTTCTCCACTAGCATCCCATGCATCTTATCTTCAGTTAGATCATTATTGTGTTATCTCATATCGCACAAGAAAAAAAAATCAAATCAATTCTCTTTTAATAGTCATGCACTCCATGCATCTTTCATGTATATAATAATCATCCTTAGTTTGTCATGTTCTCTCATATCTCATAAAAAAAAGAAAAAAAAAACATATTTTCACATGATAATGGTTATTAACCATAATAATCATTAAAAAGTGTTGTATATGCATAAATTTTAAAGGCATGGTAGGTTGCATTCCTCTTGCATGATAATATTTTCATCCTAATAATATGTTTTTGCCTTTACCAAAAAAAAAAAATCATCAAGTGATTGTTTTCTCATCACCCTTACAAGACTTGTGCTAAGCAAGAATTATGGATGAACTTGAACACAATCAAGAGAAATTGTGAGGTGACATCAACAAGATGAAGGGGCAGAGGATAAGATTTTGTTAATTCACTGAGCTTCACCTTTGTGACCATCCAGTTTCACAGATTGAATCCTCAAGGGACAATGGTTCCATTGGCAATGCATCCATCCATCCAACCCAACCCAACTACCCATCACTAATCCTCAAGGAATCCAACATCCACCACATGACCTTCCATTTAGCTATACATCACCTTAGTCCACAAGTCCACAAGATGATAGCCCACCAGCTTTAACTTCCAAACCTAAAGCCCAACCCAGCCCAACCACCAGAGTCTGACCCAAACCCATGAAGAAGTCTCACATACCATCATTTCCTATCTTCCCACCATGTCAATTCCACCCAACCATGCACATGTTCTTAACACCAACCCCCCAAGAGACCGATGCGTTAGTCATGACTCTAATGTCCAAGCCACAAAATACCCCTCAGCCACACTATTACCCACCTACATGACCATGGAGGAGCCCTAATCCTCACGAACATGGATGGCAAGGATCTCCAGTATCCCATGAATTCTGATGAAATACTATGCTCAAAAGAAAAAAAAAGAAGAAAGAAAAGCTCGCTAGGTTGAAAATCCCAAAAGATGACCTAGGCAAAAGTTAGAGCGACTCGCTGAGCTGAAAACTCGCAAGAGCGGCTCAGGCAAAAGTTAGGGTCAAACAAGAGGTGTTGAGATCATCAACCGGGGCAAATGATGTGTGGAGAATGTGCACTGGGGCAAAAGGTGTGCCAAGATTATCAGTTAAGAAGAGGTGATATGCCAAAATCACAAACCGGGGCAATTGCAAACCAGTGGTATATGCTTGTGCAGCATAGTCATGTTCTTCTTTGCAAAGAAAGCTCAAACTCAGTGGAGGCGGTCATTACAAGGAAGTCCTTTTTGGAAACAAGGAAAAGGAGGCTAAGGCCTTAACATTTGATCATGAGCAATCCGCCCAAACAGTACCACATCATATCCCTAATCACACCCTCAAATGATGCTTGGTTACCCTCCACTTCCCACCCAATCAAAACCATCCATCTCCACACCACCTCAACCCAATCAATCATGAAATCAAAAGCCAAACCCAAGCTCAAACCAAAGAAAGTCAAACAACAAAAAAAAGACTTGTCTAGTTTGACCCATGACTCACATTGAGTCGGTATCCCACCTTACCCGCAACTCATTGATTATCCTTCACCCATGACCTCTAGATGGTTTGTTGCATCCAAAAGGTCATGACCCAAATGTCAAATGCGACTATCCTGTTGGCACAAGGAATGTTATGTTGTGAAGCTTCAAGAAAGAGGATCTCAATCCTCCGCCAAATCAAGAAAGTCTCGTGGTTAATGCCATCAAAGCTCAGCAATTGAGAGTTTTCCAAATTTCCTATGGTTTCTAGGGTATGTCAAAATAATGTTGTAATCTACTCCTATTGCTTTGCCCAAGGCTTTAAGATGACTTTTGTACATAGGGCGCGCAATTTTTTTTTTCAGCATATGTTTTCAAAGATGCATTTTGAATTTTCTAGTTACTTCCAGCCTTAATCTCATTTCTTCCTTGTGTCATTGTAAATAATGTAAATCTGCATGTGTTCCTCTCATGAAGGTGTTAATGTCTCATCTTGCAATTTTGATAATCCATCAATCACGCCAAAAAGGATGATGAGAAAATCCATTGAATTGTTGCCTAGGTTTGACAACAATAAGGAAAAGGCCCCACCGAATTCTGAGGGATGAAAACCATCACGTGTATCAATGTTTTGTATTCTTGAGATGATTTCTCTCAGTTCTTGGAAAAGTTGCTTTGAGTAATAAAAGATGAATTTGATGTATTGGTCTCAAAATTAAAGTCTGAAAATGGGCAGCCATGAGTTGAGATGATGATGGCCATCTTTCTCTACCAAAAAAAAAAATCCAAAAAAATATATATATCAAATCAATATCCCTAATTGTCTCCTTTGAGCCTAAATTTTCCTTTCAAATAACCTTGGACAAGGATCGCCCCACATTGGGGTTGGTACAAAGTGAAGTCAACTTTTGTTAATGATATGTCAAAAAAAAAGAAAATAGAAAAAGAAAAAGAAAAAAAAGAGCAAAAGCAAGAGCATAAAAGAAAATAGTGATCAAAAGTGAAAGAACCGCTGACTTCAAGAGTCTCATTTAAACACTCACCTTCTTGAAAAAAAAGAAGAAGTTATTGATCCTTGATCCCTTGAACCCTTAAACACTTGTTTGGGCCTACTATATCCTTTCTTTCATAGCCATTAGCCCTAACCACATTACAAGCCTTATAAAGTCCATTCTGATCAATGAAATGATTGTTTTCATTTTCATGGCTGTAATTTTGAGATCAAAATGTTTAAGATGGGTGGTCGATGGCAAAAAAAAAAACGAAAAAAGAAAGAAAGACAAAAGAAAAAAAAAGAGCAAAAAATAAGAAGATATAAGGGCCCGTTAGGTTGAAAACCCGCAAAGGCAACCTAAGCAAAATTTAGGGCAAGAAGAGTGCGATGGTGACATAAATGGGGCAATTAAGTTGTTTGAAGTATACAAAACTGGGGCAAATAAAATAGCTGAAAACCCAAAAGATTGAAGCCATCTTGGAGTACACTGGGGCAAATGCAATGTTTGAAGCACATAAGACTAGGGCAACCCCCATCTCTGGCAGTTGGTTGATGGATTTTCAAAATTCAATCACGAGGCACTAACATTTTTCATGAGAGAGCATCACTCAAAAAAAAGAAAGAAAGAAGAAGAGCCTTTACCTCTGTCACCACCTTTTGTAAATCCCCTGACATTGTAAATATTATCCCTTTTGTAAATATGACAATCTCATTTTTGCTTTCACCCTTTTAGTTAATTCAATTTGCATTTTATGGTAACATATACTAAAAGAAAATTTGTGTTCGCACTTCAAAAGTATTACATTTGTTTTGACAATTCTAAAAACCATGAGCAAATTTGATGAATTCTCAAAATTGAGATCCCTAACTCAGTGATAAAAGGCCCATAACAGCTCACTTCAGAAGGCGTCTAGTCAGAGGCTAAGGCGCGATTTGAATTAAAGGCCCATAACAGATCAGAAGAAAAATTCTTGATCATCCATGAATCTTGGGGCACTGGCCACTGTAAGGGTTGAGGATTCAAACAATCAATCAAGTTCAAATCAAGTGAAAATAATGAACAAAGGTGAGATGTTCATTATGCATTTTGCATCAATAACATGACATCAATTGTCAACCGTTCATCTACGTACATACTTGTATTGTCATCCTGTCATTACTTTCTCCATGTATCTCGCGTCATCTAACTTCTATGTGCATCTCGGATCATCTAATCTCTTTGTGCATCTCGCATCATCATCATTCTCATCATGCATTTGCTATCGCAATATCCTCATTGCATTGAGTTTTACTCTTTGTGCATCTCACACTCTTCGCATCATGCATACCATTGCACAGTTTGAACCTGCATTCTTTGGGTCCCCAACACCCATCTCATTCCAATACTTTGGGTCATAATACCCAAGCCATCCCTTTGGGTTCACATACCCAATACATCCTCAGGGTCCAAGTACCCGTCAACTTCAATCCTTTGGGTTCATATACCCAATGCATCCTCAGGGTCAACGTACCCGTCAGCTTCAATCTTTTGGGTTCACATGCCCATTGAACCATCAGGGTCCACGTACCCATCAAGTTATATTCTTTGGGTTCACATGCCCATTGAATCATCAGGGTCCACATACCCATCAAGTTATATTCTCTGGGATCACATGCTCATTGAATCGTCAGGGTCCAAGTACCCATCAAGTTCAATCCTTTGGGTTCACGTACCCAATGCATCCTCAGGGTCCACGTACCCGTCAGCTTCAATCCTTTGGGTTCACATGCCCATTAAATCATCAGGGTCCACGTACTCATCAAGTTATATTCTTTGGGTTCATATGCCCATTGAATCATGAGGGTCCGCGTACCCATCAAGTTCTATTCTCTGGGATCACATGCTCATTGAATCATTAGGGTCCAAGTACCCATCAAGTTCTATTCTCTAGGATCGCGTGCCCATTGAATCCTCAAGGTCCTTTGGGTTCACATACCCAATGCATTCTCAGGGTCCACGTACCCGTTAGCTTTATTCTTTGGGTTCACATACCCATTGAATCCTCAGGGTCCACATACCCGTCAAGTTCTATTCTTTGGGTTCACATACCCATTGAATTCTCAGGGTTCACCAACCCATTGCATCTTAGGGTCCAAGTACCCTTCAAGTTCTATTCATTGGGTTCATATACCCATTGAATCCTCAGGGTTCATATGCCCATTGCATCATTAGGGTCCTCGTGCCTGTGGCTCCTGTCTACTTTTTTTTCACTCAAAGCCCAGTATCGACCTGACACCCTCTTTACTTTTCAGTCTCAAAGTCCAGTATTGGCCTGACACCCTTTTACTTTCCTGTTTCAAAGCCCGGTATCGGCCCGACACTCTTTTACATTTCAGTCTCAAAGCCCAGTATCGGCCTGGCACCCTTTTACTTTTCAGTCTCAAAGCCCAGTATCGGCCTGGCACCCTTTTTACTTTTCAGTCTCAAAGCCCAGTATCGGCCTGACACCCTTTTACTTTTCAATCTCAAAGCCCAGTATCGGCCTGACACCTTTTTACTTTTCAGTCTCAAAGCCCAGTATCGGCCTGACACCCATTTTACTTTCCTATTTCAAAGCCCGGTATCGGCTCGGCACCCTTTTTACTTTTTGTTTCAAAGCCCAGTATCGGTCTGACACCCTTTTTACTTTTTTTGTTTCAAAGCCCAGTATCGGCCTGGCACCCTTTTACATTTCAGTTTGGAATCTTGTCTTTTCATCATCACTTTGGATATTTCAGTCCACAGTGTTGATTCTTTTTCTTGTCAAGGCCTTTGCGTTTTGTGTTAGCCCTCAAATAAAATTGATTCACTTCTTTACCTATTTCTTATTATCATAATCTAAAAAAACTTTGTTCTTTAGATTACTTATAAGAAATATGTAAAGAGGGGCAACTGTGAATACCCAATTTTATCCGGGCTAACTTTTATTTTAATTTTAATTTTGAATTTTGTTAAATTTAGTTTATAGATAAATCTCAAAGTTTAAAATTCAAAAAAAACTATAGATCTAAAATCAGTTTTAAAAATAAAAAAAATAAAATAAAGATTCTATAAATTCAAAAATAAATTTGATATTTAGAAGAAAAAAAATCAAACAAAATAAAGAAAATCTTTTAATTCAGAAAATAATAAAAAAATCTGAAAATTTTAAATAATTTAAAAAAAGGGGGATAATCTGGTCTGCTTGGTCTGTTGCTAAAAATGTGGAGAAAGTGGGAGTTGATGCAAGTGGATAAAGATCATGGAGAAGAATTAGGGATGAGTTTTTCAAAGTGGAAGATATGGCAGTTATGTGAGAGTACTATAAAAGGAACCAAACTACATTGAAGAGGGGTCGGAAAAAATTCACGGTGACAAAAACAGAGGCTTGTTGAGAAAAAGGAATATCAAAAGGAGGATCAAGAAGCGTGCACAAAGAAGAAATAAGCGCAGAATAATCTACCAAGTTTATTCTGGAGGGATTTAACTTGAGGTTTTTCTCCTATCTTGAGCTTCTTGACTCTATTTTCTTTGCTCTGTTTGATTCCTATATTTGAATGAGTTTGTGGTTCTGTTGTGAAAATATAAACCTCACCAGTGATGCATAATTGAACTATACTAACCATTTGTGAGAAATTAAAAGGGTTTTACATAAATAAAAAAAATCCAACTTACAGTCCAAATCAGAGTCCAATTTTACAGTCATAAAACAGAAATAAAAAATAGGAAAAGCAGGGAAAAAGTGTGTGTGTGTGTGTGTGTTTTGAAGGGGGCGTGAAGGTTTCTTTTCAGAAACCTGATCCCCTTCCCTTTTTTAAAAAATAATAAAATAATAAAAAATTAATAATGATAAAAATAAAGTTTTGTTCAAATTCAAAAAATTGTTTTAATTTGTGTATTTGTTTTGAGTATGTATTTTAGATTTTGAATATTATGTTATCAATTTGTTTGTTGTAAATATTATCTTGTAAATATTTGTTAATTCTATTTCTCTTTGTGAATAAATATTAATTCAGTTGCTTTAATAAATTTAGAAATATTTTATTTTAATCTATGCAATGACTAAATGGGTTAATTGAGCAGTGGATACTGACTTTAACTTTATTTAGATCATAACGGTTTATTGAGCAAATCAAGTGTTTGACTTGAACCCCGTGCGAAAATAGGTTATAATAAAATATTTCTTTCCAAAATCCAAAATTTCTTTTTAAAATAAAATATTTCTTTTCAAATAAAAAATTCTTTTCAAAAATATAAAAAACAAAAAATTCTTTTCAAAATAAAATATTCCTTTTCAAAATAAAAAAAATCCTTTTCAAATCTTAAAAATTCTTTTCAAAATTATAAAAAATAAAAAATATACGAAAAATAAATTTTCGCAACGACTAATAATATTAATTGAGCAGTGGATGCTGACTTTAATATTATTAAGATCGTAAGGGTCTATTAAACAAACTAAGTGTTTGATTTGAACCCCGTGCAAACAATTTTTTTTTCCAAAATTGCTTATTTAAAAAATAACAAAAACAAGTGAAAAAAATATTTTTCAATCTTCTCTTTCAAATAAAAATAATCTTTCCAAAAACAAAAAAAATCAAACCCAAATCAATCAAACTTCAGAACTACGTGGCTTTGATTTCCCCATTGCAGCTGGGGGTACGTAGGAGCGGGAACCGGCCCCGTCAAGCCCAAATAAATCTTTTACCAAATTTTTTTCCAATAATTAAAAAAAATAAAAAATGTAATTTTATTTGTAAATAAAATGTAAATAAACCTGTAAGTAAAAATAAAAAGATTTTTCTAAGGGGTAAAATAAATATTTTTTCAAAAGTTATTGAATTTGCACAATTAATTAGAGGTAACTGTCATAGTACGGATGTCGTAGGGTACTAA
The DNA here is from genome assembly GCA_026901365.1 of Sesbania bispinosa. NCBI lineage: Eukaryota > Viridiplantae > Streptophyta > Magnoliopsida > Fabales > Fabaceae > Sesbania > Sesbania bispinosa. The sequence continues at coordinate 935,765 of QLOH01000244.1, forward strand.
TACCTTCCCTACGCATAATCGACTCCCGAATCCAAATTTGGTTTTAAAGACCATTTTTCTTTAAAAGGGTTTTTCTGATATTTTCCCTAAAAAAAAATATTGGTGGCGACTCCATTGAAAACCAAAATTTTTTCGCCGTCCCGTTGTGACCCCAGTTCCGACAAGCATAAAGAATGTGAAAAACTTCTCCATTTCATTGACAAACATGAAAATAAAGGTCCCCCGGCTTGTTCCAAAACGTGTTTAAATAAATTATCTGAATTTCCTATTTTTTTAATTTTAATGTCAATTTAAGTTCTTATATTGAATAAATCATTTGAATGCATTATTTTTTAAATACAGTAGAAAAGGTCCAGTAAACTATACTGACAATTCATAAGTCATGACCTACCTGGGTTATGTCAACAAGTTATTAGGTAAAATTAAGGCCACTACTATTCCCACCCCCTTTTGTTATTCCCATCCGTTTCCTTTTTTCTTTTATGTATTTCCCTAACTATCCCACCCCTTCTCCCCTTCCCCTACCCCACCGTACCGTTGCCACCACCCCTTCACCTGGACCACATCACAAGACCCGATCTTTTCCTTGTAGCCACAACAATGCCACCATGAACACCACTTCGTCACTGTCCCACAATTGTACCCAAGCCCGACCATACCCCGCCTCTAACGGCCATCGTAAAACCATCTCCCTCACCACTAACACTCAATCGGTACCGCAAAGAGTTTAAATCCAAAACTTCTTACTTATTTCCCCACCCCCTTCACCACTATCATAAGCAAATTCACATAGAAATAAGGGACAAAGGTGGTGTGTCGGAAAGGAAAATCAGGAAATGAGGGAAGCGAGTGAAAGTGGCAATTCATATTGACAATCAGGTCAATGAGTGAGAGTAAGAGAAAAAGGCAATGTACGTTGGAGAGTGAGTGAGAAATTAAGAAATTGGCTTGTGGACACAGGTTTCCGAGAAACCAATTCCGAACACTTGTGTCCGCGAGCCAATTTTATTCTTGTCCGGACACTAAGTGTCCGAGTTGGGGTAGTTAGGGATTTTTTTCAAAAAAGAAGGGGGGCAGGAATAGCAAAAGGGGGTGGGAATCACAGAGGCCAAAATTAAACCAGCCCAACTTTAACCTTGTCTTAATCTAACTAACCTAGTTGGGCTGGGCCGGGCTGAAATAAAGATCCAACTGTTGGCCATTACTATTGGCACTGTGGTTTTTGCTATTCCCACCCCCCATCATTTTTATCTTCCCTCACTACCCCTCCCCAGCCACCCACCCACAACGCCCCACCTTCCCCCTTCCCCTTCCCACAGCGACCCCCCCTCCCCCCTTCCTACCTCCCCCTTCTCACAGCGCCCCCTTTCCCCCTCGCCCCCTTCCCCTTCCCTTAAACCCCCCTTTCACCCAACTATCCTCCCTTACGGACATGGTTGTCCGTAACGAACATGGTTGTCCGTAAGGTATATTACGGACACTATTGTCAGTAAGTCACTTTTTATAAAAAATATAACTTTTGGACAAGGCTGTCCGAGAACCATTCCCGGACACCCTTGTCCAGAAATTATATTTTTTTTTATAAAAAATGGCATACGGACAAGGCTGTCCGGAATGGTTCCCGAACACCCTTACCTGTAAGCCATTTTTTATAAAAAAATATAACTTCCGGACAAGGCTGTCCGGGAACCATTCCCGGACACCCTTGTCCGCAACCAATTAACTGAAGGATAGAATTGGGTTTTACAAATTTTCAAAAAAATATGAGGGTGGGAATAGCAAAAAACCGCGTTGCGAAAAGTAAAGACCACAACTGTTTTGAGTGATAATTGAGAGACCCAAATCGAGAGTTGAGTTAAGATCTGACCAAAAAAAAAATGGAGAGTTTTGTGATGTGTAATAATGCTTATGTGTATGTTAATGGTATGGTATAGTCAGTGAGTCTAGTCTATAGAGTTGGGAGTCTCCCCTCTCTTCGTCAACTTCAACACCAATGGAACCTCAAGCTCTGCTCAGAGTTCCGCTACTCTTTCTCTTTATCTTCCTTCATCTCTCCCTTCTTGCAAACTCATCACCCCCTTCCCAACATATTCAGATCGTCAATGCCGAACGCAGAGTAAGCTTCCTCAATTCTCATTCATTTTTCTCTCATGAAATTTGGGAATTTTCTTGCCCCCATACCCATTTTGTTAGGGTTTTTTCCTCTGTTCATCGCGTGACAAGGCACGTATTTTCGCTCAAGATCCGTGGAAAAAATGGAAGGAATTGTGCCCATTGTGCACAAAATTTGAGCTTGCTAGATGGGTGGCTTAAACATGGTAGATTCGTGTAGCATTTTTGTTTCTTGTGTCGACTGTGCCCCTTATATTTCTTGGCCTTACCTTTTTCTTGGAAACAAAAGGACAACACAAAAATTTAGTTTTGTCTCATTTCTCTTCTGGTGCCACTGTAATGTTTTTTTTAGAGTTGTGGGCAGTTTAAAGGCTTTATTCTTGTTTGCTTGTTTATACTTGATAAACTAAACTAATTTGTGATCCCTGTTCTGTATATTTTCTTCTAAATGATAGTGGAATATGATTATTGGTGGGTTAAGTTAGGATTAGTGCTGTATAATTTCTTAATATCGGCTGATGTTATATTTGTGTGTGATCTTTGCAGATTGATGCGACTTCTCACATTATTAAGGTGTACTTGACATTGAAGGTAACCCTCCATACCTTTCTTTTGATAATAAGTTAATTGTGTGTTTGTCATGGTTGCTGCTTTGCATATCTGTAAATTGTGTTCCATATTCTTAGATCAGTAGAAATTCAATTTAAGTACAGTCAACGAATCTTCTTATGTCTAATTACTCACTTTTATTCAATTAAGTTGCTCGCATATAAGAATCATGTTTCATTATCGTCCAAATGAATTTTAATTCAATTTCTGTAAAAAGTGGTTTGAACCAAACTTATGTCTATGCAAAACAATGTGATGACATTAGCACATCTTAGTTGTGCATAATAGTCAGATGGAAAGATTTTTCTGTTTTACCCAACTTCATTCGAACTACCTTTCGCAAACACTTAGGTAATGTTTGGTACACACAGCTGATTTTTGAAGAATCATAGTGGGTGGCTGGGAATGAAATTGGAATTCCTGTTCCAGCGTTTGGCTTGTTCAGGAAGGGATTATTTCGTCCATTTTTATTTTTGGTAATTGGTACATGGAACCGACATTGAATGGAATCATAATTATAGTTAATGAAGTTATATATGGAAACAAAACAATCATCAATTTCATTCCAGCCTCCAAGGAATGGCTGTTCTCACCCCTTTGGGAGTAAATGGGGATTCTTGTCTATAGAGAATGAAGAGCTGGACAGCTGTATTGGTCATTTGATGTCATTTTTCCCACTGAATAAAAGAATACACTTTCTACAGAGTAGGAACGGAATGCACATTCCTACGGGAAGAGCCAAAAATTGTGTGACAGGGGTCAAACTAAACGTATATAACATGAAAGGGATATCTGGAAATTTAATTCACTTTATGAGGGCCATCAAGTAAATATATGAATAGGCACATGAAAAAGCCACAAACTCAGGGCCCCATGTTCCCCCCTGGCTCTGCCACTGTCCATTCCACTTAGGCTCCACTTTATTGAAGTCTGTAACTTGATTTGGATTCTTAGACCAGCAAATTGTTATTTGTTTAGGCCAATTTTTTCAGTTAAAATTATTTTTGTTTTTATTTATTTTCAATGAATTAAACTATTAAAGCATCTATCACAAATTTGTAGATCTCGTATTTCATAGAGCTTTCCTTTCAGGTTGAAAACTCGGGGACATCTCCTGTTTCAGAAGTACATCTTGCTTTTTCACCCACTGAAGCTGAACATCTAGCAATAGTCAAAGCTGCTGCAACTTCTGGGAAGAGGAAGAAGAAAACTTATGTTCCTCTTGATGTTCAATCTGCTGACCTACCTGATGGACCAAATGGAACTAAATTTTTCTCTATAACTTTGTTAAATCCACTAAGTGAAGGTGAAACCATAACACTAGAGGTGCTTTACATTTTGACACATTCTCTGGAACCATTCCCGGTAGAAGTAAGTCAATCAGAGTCGCAGTTGGTCTATTTCCGTGATAGTGCAATATTATTGTCTCCTTATCATGTCAGGCAACAGACAACTTTCATCAAGACACCAAGCACTCGGGTAGAATCATTCACAGTGGTGGAGCCCACCAAACGTGCTGGTACAGAGCTGAAATATGGGCCATACGAAAATCATCCCCAATATTCATATTCTCCTGTGCTTGTTCATTTTGAAAACAATAATCCATTTGCTGTCGTTGAGGAGCTAGAACGTGAAATTGAAATATCTCACTGGGGAAGCATACAAGTCACAGAGCGATATAGGCTGGTTCATGCCGGCGCTCGACACAAAGGTGTTTTTTCAAGGTATATTTGCTATCTCTTTCTCATTCTTCTTCTCAATGCTCCAGATCTTCATTTTGTTCTGTCAGGTACAATATGTGTAATTGTATTAAAAGGAATAGAAAAATTACCCACATGTCACAATGCTCTCTTCAACATCTTGAAGTAGAAGTTATTTTAGATGTTAGACATCACCTATTTTTTATTAAATTTATTTATTAGTTATATGGATGTTATTCTTATGCGTATTGTAATTCATCAATAGATGAATCATTAAAGTTATCTAGTTTTCCACAATGCTGCATGATTTGATAATTCAGTAACACTGAACTTGACCTTTACTTTACATGTTCCATTGCAAATTCGCAGCATTTGGTGGCAAAATAGATAATTATTCTTTCTAAAGTACATGACAGCAGAAAAGGATCATTCTAAGGTTTTCATCATGCCCAGGCTAGAGCATATTAAGTGCTCCATATGTTAATTGTCCTATATTCCGTAGATTACACAGTCACCTATTGTAGTTATTACTCTTGTATTAGGACTGCCAAGACTTGGAAATGGCCTCAGCTTTAGCTTATGCTTCACCGATTGATCAGTTAAATTAAAGTTAATGAAACATTAACATATATTATCTCTTGGTTTATGTGTAATCTTAAAGTTCTTCTAAATTTATTCTAATATGTTATCCTTTCATATAAAGTTTATTTTATTATGTATAACTGGGGTTTTCTGTTAACAGGGTTGAATATCAAAGTAGGCCGGGTGGTAGTGGTGTTTCTTCTTTTAAACATCTTCTAGTGAAACTACCCCCTAGGGTTCACTCAGTATACTACCGGGATGGAATAGGAAATATTTCCTCTTCACATTTGCGTACAGATTTTCTGAAGGTAAGATATATCGGTGGGTCTTAAAATAACACATGCCTTTTGGGGGGCACATGATTGTGTGTTCATCATAAGTGAGGCATGGTGCTTTTCACTCTTTAAATATTGATTTTATTCTTGTCAACATGAAGAGCGCCATCTTCATTATTTGGTCTATAGTTTTGTTTTATTGGGTAGTATTGACACCATGGTGAATCAATAAAAACAGAAATATGTATGGAAGTGATGATTTCTTTTAGTTTCTGCATGGCATTTTTCTATATTAATGAAGTTTTTTTAGAGCAAATGTTATACCAATTTTGTGGATGTTAGAAATCACCATGGACAATAGCCTTGAATGACAAGAAGATACATATATTTTACATAATCTATATTTTATGTTGTCACACTTCCTGATTTCATACTCCTTTACATGTGTATTGATTGCAGTCAGAACTTGAAATTGAACCTCGATATCCTTTATTTGGAGGGTGGAAATCAACCTTTGTCATTGGTTATGGGCTACCTTTGCAAGACTTCCTTTTTGAGTCTCTAGATGGCAGAAGATACCTCAATTTTACTTTTGGTTGCCCTCTTGCTGAGACAGTGGTTGACAAGTTGATTGTAAAAGTGGGTGTGGTTTTGCATTGTTATTGTTAACTAAAATTTGTGCCCCGTTGATTTCAACTGCATCTGTATGCAATGGAGTTTAAATTTATCCTTCTTGAACTATTAAATTTCAGGTCGTGCTGCCAGAGGGATCCAAAGATCCCACAGCTCTTGTTCCTTTTCAAGTAGAGCAACATCTAGAGGTAATGTTCTCTTGGGATAATACTGCTTACACAACACTGGCTTTGTTTCAACTACACACGACTGCAGACACAGTTTCATCTTCAGACAGTTTTTATATGGTCACATCACATGGTCAAGATGGCCAATTGTTAGGGGTGTTCACGGGTCGGTTTGGTTCGGTTCTATAGGAAAAACAAATCTGAACCAAATAAAACAGTTCGGTTCGGATTTTTCAAGTTTTCTGTAAGTGACCCGAACCAAACCAAACCGATCAAGAACGGGTTGGTTCGGTTCGGTTCAATTGGATCATAAATTTTATCATGTCAATACAATCAATTTTTTTTAGCAAGTAATAGAAAAATTCATTAAAAAAAAGATAATCTATGATAAAATCTTATGTTGATGTTTAATCTCTCCTCTATGATAAAAATTCATGTTGATGTTTAATCTCTCCTCTCTTCCAATTTTTTTAGTATATTTTTTTTTTAAATTTAAGGGTGGTTCGGTTCGGGTAACGGGACCAATATCTTTAATCTGTTACCTGAACCAATCATTGACAGGTTTGATTGGTTCGGTTCAGGTCCAACCCGATTGAGCTAAAAATAACCAATTTAATCAGATTGATTCGGTTCAGTTCATCGGATTGAACCAAACCAATGAACACCCCTACCAATTGTTCCAGGGACCTAAGAGATTTTGTTCTGGCTAGAGATTCAATTGTGTTTTATGCAATTAAGTCTTACATTGAACCTGCATCAAATTACTACTGCTAGACAGTTGTAAAAGGGCTCCACTCATGATTATTCCTTATAATAATGCATTCCTATCTGGTTGCATTCATCTTAATTATGAGTGTGACAGACCATTGTACCTATCCTGATAATGGTAACAATGATCCTGAATCTTGATAGCTTAGGTGTTACAGCTCGACCTAAATGGATCCTAAGGAGCATATGTTTATGACTTTATGTCAGTTAGAAAATTGTAATACATGATGATTTGAGGATGTAATGTATGGGTACATGGGTTTTGGCCTTTGCAGTGTATTTAGGGTTTGAGTGTCGGTCAAATAGCCAGTATGAACAATTATGTGGTGATTTGGCCTTCCTTGGACCTATGTGTAGTATTTATATAGTGAAAATCAACTACTACATGCCAAAGTGGAACTTGGCTTTGAGCATCCTTTAGTCTCATCTGGTTGAAAGTATTCTGTGTGTTTAGCAAGATTTTGACATGATGGCTAGTGTTAAAATATTAGTAGTCCTATCATGTCATTAATCATATTAGGTTGAGCTTGTACTAATTGTGCTACACTAGTACTCAACTTAGATTAGCAATATCAATATGTGTAAGTGCTTTGTATTATAACACATCATATCTAATATAAATGATTTAGAGTCCTTTCTCTCTTTTTTCATCTAACCCAGATTTATTAATCGCGGATAGCGGCGCGTAGCGGCCGACCCCCAAACAATACCGCTATAGCGTAGCGGGAAACTATGAGGTTTTGTATAGCGGCTGGGGGCCGCTCCGCTCCGCTACACCGCTATAGCGCGCTATTGACTAGTATGATCTAACCCTATAATTTCAATAGAAATTTGCATACAAATTCAGAATAACATAAACATTATGTTACCAACAACTTATTGAGAAAAGAAAAAAAAGGAAGGAGGGGGGGGGGGGTATTAATATGTTAAAGAATTAGTTAATTTCTAATAATCTTTGGTCAGGGAAGAAAATAGTGTGTAGTTATATGTACAATTTAACTTCAATTTCCCAAAGATGTTTTATTTTTCTTCTCTGGATTTTGTTTCTGCTGCTGAAAAATTTCACTTGTTGTCCTTATATATGCATAAAGCATTTGATTCCCTGCAGCTAAAACGGTTTTATATTTGCACTTTTGCAGACCAAGTATTCATATCTTGATGTTGTCGGCAGGACTGTGGTGGTTCTAGAAAAGCGAAATGCAGTTCCTGAGCATAACACTCCTTTCCAGGTAGTACCAAACCCAATTCTAAGAAAACTATTTAAAACTGGTTTGGAATGTGGGTGTTTCATGAGCTATAAGAAATTTATCTGGTGCACCCAAAATCAGGGATGATGCTACGTTTATTTACATGTGATGATGCAACAAAAATTGTTGACGACAAAAGACCTAAATTCTATTATGTGTAGGATATCCTTCTTTATCCTATATTTAGAAGAATTAATTCTTAACAATGGCAGTTAATGAATGAGACCTTTAAACAGTGTTCAGTTTATGCAAACGGATGGAGGTCTAATTGCAGATGAAATTTTCAGTTCAGCATGAATGTGTATGTTTGGCAATGATATGGCTTTGGTTGTTCATGATTTTGGACATGAAGCTTTACAAATTATGTTTGGTAGAAATCTTTTTAGGTGTTTTTTTCTCTTCCTTTCATTAGTTTTCTTTTTTCCCTGAAACACTACCTGGGTGAAACTTTTTGAAGCTTTGGCTGTTGAAACCCAGATAAAACAAGTTTTGGTAGAATTCTCTAATAATCTTAAACAAAGTGTAACAGTATTTTCATAGTTTCAATCACTACTTAATTTACATTGAAACCTACTACCTTCCAACCCACCTACTACCTCCAAACCTAAAGCAATTCCAATTGTCACATTCTGATATTTTTTCTTCTACCATTCGGAGGATGGTCCTCATTGTTAACTATAATCAGCTTCCCCCCCCCCCCCCCCCCCCCCCGCGTATGACAGACGGTGAAAATTGTGAAGAAATTGTTATGTTTGATTGAGTTTGAACAATGTATCTTTAGTTCTTGCCTCTGAAACAAGGTTTGGGTTGAAATTAAAACTTCATTTTTTTAACCTTCATAGAAGCTGAAAAAAGAAAAGCAAAACACTTAATAAAGACTATGATATCCACAACTACAATATGCAAGCCATAACATCTTTTTATGTTATGTAATCATGGATTTATTTTCCAAAAAATATTTGCATATAACTTGTCAAAGACTCAAAGCTTGGTTGGTGACTGCACCTAACATTACAACATAAAGTTACCTTCATGTCTAGGTTTTTCTTTTGTTTTCAATCTATATAAATAATCCTCTGCACTAGGATATATGATCTAACCATGATTTGGGTTTTTGGTAGGTGTACTACAATTTTAACCCCATATTTATGCTTGCTGAGCCATTGATGCTGGCATCTGCATTTTTCTTGCTGTTTGTGGCTTCTGTGGCATATCTAGACATTGATCTTTCCATACGCAAATGATGAACATCTAGTTTTCTGAAAGGTAGTTGTTAAATTCCCCCTTTCAACTTTTTTTTTAATGATTAAAACATACCCTCTTGGTGCTCTCAATTTAACAATTTTGGCTGGCTTAACAGGCAGTGACTGAGCAGATTCAATGGTTCCTTTTTGTGAGAAGGTCATATTAGCATTTTAGCAATATTCTGAGGAGTAATTGCAATTATAATTTTGCTTGTTTGCACAATTTTCCCCTGGCAATTTGATCTTATTTATGCCTTTCAATCACTACTTCTATATAAAAACACAGGATATGTTAGTTAGGGTCCTCATCCTAAAGGCATGTAATGGTAACATATACTTTAATGATCTTCCTTTCCAGGTTTAGAAATATTTCAATTTGATACGTAGTAATCAATATACATACTGAAATGGTAGCATATTCAGCAGTTAAATATGTTTGTGTTTTGACTTTTGAGTTTTATTATGCTATCATATGGTTAAAACAAATTATCCGTACTGAAATGATAAACATTTTAAGGCTAAACTTTTCTAAATTTAATAAAATAGTTTTATAAATGAATAGTTAGCTAGAAATTTTGCCCTAACTATTTGGTATCTTAGTTGGAATTTACTACATACATGTGATGTGACTTCATTTTCTTTCTTATCTCAACAGCTAGGACTAGAAATACTTGCACGGACATTGTTTCCTCTGAATCTTAAACGCTTCTAAGTTCTAACATCTCTAATGTAAGAATTTTTTTTATTCTGAAATTTTAAAACATCATCTTCAATCATATCAAATTTTGACATGCTATTGGCATAATAAAACAATTTAAATGAGAAAAAAAAATCACAGATTGTATTGAAATTTGATAATGTCAACCATGAACATAGTCTCTTTTCCCTTAAAGGTACGTTTGTGAGTTGAATTTTGGAGGGAAAGGAAGGGAAGGGAAGGGTTTATTGGAAGCCCTTCCCCCCTTTGTGTTTGTGAGTTTGAGTATTTTACAAAGTCTTTCCCTCTCCTCCTCTCCCTTCCTTCTCCCTCCAATCCTTCCATTTCCTTCCTCTCTAAACTCACAAACACACCTAAGGAATTTCTCTGTAACTCTTTAATTTTCTAATATTGTCTTTACAAATTTTGAGATTCATCCAAGATTTTTACAAAGAGTATTTTTTTAGAATTTTTTTACAGTAGGAAACTTTCAATTGTTGATATCTTCATCAACTCTTCTCAAAATTCTAGAATAAACAAATACTATAATTAATGAAAATACAGTCAAGATAATTAACAAAATATTTCCATAATGATTAGTGAAAATCTCTCAAAATAATACAATTTACTCTAATTAATTAATGAAAATATAATTACAATTACAATAATTAACAAAATCTTTTCAAAGTAATTGATTAAAATGCTAATTTTCATAATAGTTTTTTGGTTTTCATGATATCTACCCGGCTTAGGATAAAACTTTCCATTTTTATTAAACTTTCTATTTTTAAGAGTCGTGAACCATCAAAACAGTAACTTTTTTATTAAATATGAGTATATTATTTAGATTGAGTTTAAAGGATGGAGTATACATTACCACATTTTTATTTCTTTTTATGTTGTATCGATTCATATCCATTTATTTTATAGTTGAGTATAATATTTATTTTACTAGAATTAAGTTATAGAATTAATTAATTTTGCAAGAATGCATTTTGATAGAATGATTTGCATTTAGAAATGATATTGTAAAAATAAGTTTAAAATAAGAAATTTTATTTAAATGGTGAGATATAATTACTGTTAATGTTTAAATATAGTTATATTTTATAATCTCATATCTAAAACAGTTTCTTCAACGAAAAAGAAAGATAAATCCACTTTTCTCAAATATAATTTTACTTATCTTAAACTTAGTTTTCCACAAGGAATATCACTATCTAACCAGCTTGAATATACAACTTGGTTTTAGTAAATGAAACGTGTATGTCTGGACTTAACCAAGCACTTTTCTATTTAATAAAATTATTAATATTAAAAGTGCAAAATCTATTTTATACTTGAACGGAACATTCATTTGTTTTTTTAATCTGTGAGCAGCTTTTCAATGATCTTAAAAGATATTCTTTTTAAGGTGCTCAAAGGCTTCTTCTTCTCAAAAAAATAGAATTTAAGCTTTTTATACTTCATTTTTTATTTTAAAAAACTTATCTAAATACTAAAACTGTAATTTTTTATGGAAAAAAAATCTTTTTCAATCTAAATCACACATTCAGACGAGTTTTTTATTTCAATACACGTGTCATGATTTCAAATTTATGTTTTTATTAAAAATATATTGTGCGTTCGCATGGGTGGTGACCCATGCTAGTGATAATTAAAATACAAACTCATACATACAATCCACAAATAAAAATATCATCAAAAAACATGACGTCAATACGTAAAATTATCAGAAGAAAAACATCGGAGTCTTGTCTTTTATTACCATAAAAGTGTAATTGCTTATTAATTTTTGAATAAGGGAATATTTCTTATCACTTTATTTATTTTCTTTTCAACAACTATGATTATGTTTTGTGAGAATTTTAACTTTTTCTCTCATTATAACATTTTTTTTTGTTACAAAAAATATTCACTAATTAAAATTAAAATTCATCTGTGACAGCCATGCAACTCCTTTTAAAATAATCATTAATAGGAGGGAGGAAAGGAATTTTAGTGTTTTCCTTTTCTGAATTATGAAAGATTTTGTTTTGACCAGGTATGAGAACAAGGTTGACATATGAGATGAGATGGAGCCAGAGGAGCAAACAAAGTAATGATGCACTGTTTGAAAACGGCTTAGGAATCAAACACATTGGGTACCATCCAATTGGATCCCAAACTCCTTTTTTTAAGCAATCAAAAGGGACACCATCCTCATTCCTTGGGGCCCTCCTTTCATGGCAGTTATGATTCTTTCTCAACCAATTATGTCCTTCCTTCCAAAAAGCTTTTGAAAAATCATCATTGATTTGAGCTTCTAATTCTTCTATGTACAAAAATGAGCTTGTAATTAATAATTAATTAGTTCTCATTGAAGCCTTTAAGATTTTAATAACTTCAAGGTTTAATTACATTTTCGGCCCCCTTATTGTCATCAATCCGCGATTTTGGTTCTCTTACTTTTTTTTTTACGATTTTGGTCCCCTATAATTCCTAATCCGAAATGTAGTTCAAAATTTTAACCCCTCTATATCTCCAATATGTGTTAGAGGGACCAAAATCGCGAAAAAAAAAATAGGGAGACCAAAATCGCGGATTGATGATAATAGGGGACCAAAAATGCAATTAAGCCTAACTTCAATTCTTTTGAGCTAAAAATGAAAGTTAAATTAAAATCAAATAATCGATTGTGTATTTTCATGTTAAAATTCATGCTAAAAATATGAAAATAGAATTAAAAAAGAAATATTATCAATGATCTTTTTAATGAAATTTTTAATGCTAATGAAAAGAGTTTGAGATGAGCATATCCCATTTTGAGATTTTAATTTCCTTTTCAGAGAAGAGCAGAACGATGTGCCCTGCCCCCTTCTTACAAAATCTATTTCGTAGCTTACTTCCCTCAAGTCAAGAGGCATCTCATTTAAAAAATGAATAGACAAGAATATATTTATTATTAATTTAATATAAAATATATTGTAATCTTAACTTACTAAATTTAAGATTGAAAATATACTTACATACGTACTTTAATTAATTACGAAACTTTTTCCTCCCAGTGAATGATGATATTTAATGAAAGACAATCATGTCCTGCAAGTCATGTTTGTTAATTTTTTATTTTGGAATGTTTGTTGATTGTGTATTTGATCCTAACTACCAAATCATAGGCTGGACAAGGAAGCTGTCATCTCCTTAGTATTTAAGTATCTGAACGAGGACAAGCCATAGCATTTGATCATTTACCATACTGCCCTCTTCTACGTTACAAAATAACATTTTTTGAAATTTTAAACATTACCTTATTTTAACCGTTTAAAATAGGACTGCGTTAACAAAACTACAATGAACTTCGAGAGGGAAAAAAATGACAATGGGTAATTGTTCTCCAAGATCATGACTTGATTATTAGCGCCATATATTTGCAACAATTATGTTCTTACTGTATCAACTTAATTTATTTTACTAAAGAGTTGTGATTCAGTTATTAACGAAGGCTGAGATTGTGGGAAAAGTTCCCGGATTCAATCCCCACTAAACATATTCTTCAGGAGGGGTGAGGAGCCTTAACTGTGACTAAACCCCGAATAGGATTGCCCCAATAGGAGATATCTGTGGTTAACATAAAAAAAATTTAATTTATCTAAACTGAGTTAAACATTTTAAGAAAAATCATTCTAATTCAGTTTACATAAGAAGTTACTATTTAGTGTGTGTTTAGTGGGATTATCGAACCCTTTTATATCTAAAATCAACTTTGTTCTTATAGAAACAAGGACGGATCCAAGTTTAATTTATTTTTAAATCATACATAAAAAATTTAGTCTTTAAATATATTGTTTGATTTTCATGAGATTTTTTAAGCCTTAAAGTTATTGATAAATACACTCAACATTATTATTTTTAATTAAATTTTTTATATATTTATTTCTTAACTAATATCCTATAAAGACACTAGTTAGCAAAACCAAAATACATACTCTTATATTCTTCCTTAGAAATTTAATTTGTGAATGCTGACAAACATCTCTTATGATAGTCACAAATATTAGTGCATATACAATACTACAATAATTTATCCAGAGATAAAAAAAGGTTATACAAACTAAATAAAAAATGTTTTAAAATAGAAAACTTAATCGTCTAATTTTTCAAGAAAAGGACTATTGGATTACAGAGTGGCAAAACCATAGATTTTGGATTTGGAGCCAAAATGATAAGGGCAAAATTGTAAGTTCACTTTGTCTCATCAAATGAAATAATAATACACAACAAAACACGCAGAAAGTAGTTATTCTTGAAGCGGAAAGACAGGAAGAAGAAGAAGAAGAAGAAAGAAAATTGTCACTGCCATCTCAATATTGATACTCTGATTCCCTTTTTCGGGATCAGAGGATCACCATTTCCATCTCCTTCCATCCTTCCTCTGCTCTGCGCAGAGTCTCCATTTGCATTTTGCATTAAACAGAGACTCTGACAATTTTCCTCCTTTGAAACGTCGCAAAATGCAATTTTAAGGAACCAGGAGGTTGTTTTCGACGATTTCTCGAAATGGGTATTCCGCAGAGTGAGGGAAAAATGGAAGGGTGGCTCTATCTCATTCGCTCCAATCGATTTTCCCAGAATTACTCACGTAAGAGGTACTTTGTCCTCAAAGAAAATGTCCTCAGAAGCTTCAAGATCAAACCCGCTTCCCAAATGGAGGTCATTTCTCCTATAAATTATTTATATCATTCACAAAAAGAGTTTCTCTTTTCGTTTGTTGTCAACTTGTCATGAATTTGTTGATTTTGCTCTCTTTGATCAGATGAGGATTGAATACTATTTAATCAGGGGCGTTGTTTCTAATTACTTGCCACGCATTCAAATATGTTACTTTTATGTTGTTCTTTTTGTTTTGATTCTAGGTTCACGTAAAAGATCTTTTTAAAAAGATGAATGAAATAATGTTTCCTTAATTTCTATAGTTGAATGGTTTTTCTGGTGTTACCATATTAGATGTGCCATGGATAACAATTTTAAGAACCTTTTGGATTTACTTATGTATTCATTGGCTTTTGGTGATGATATTGGGTACTAGTGCTTTGGTTATTATATTTTTCTAATTTTTCAAGTTGCCAAGTACATTGTTATGCTGGTCACTTGTCAGGCACAAAAGACTAGTTCCTTAATTAAACAACTGTTGTTAGATAACCAAAAGGCATTGGTTTCATAATGAATGTTAATATTATACATGTCCCATATGCCATTCTTAGATGTCAATATCAGCAAAATTTCGACAAATTACAATGATTAATTAACTTGTTAATTTTGCTAAATGAATGAAGGCTTTTAATTTCAGGAGCCAATTAGAAGTGCAATAATAGATTCCTGCGTTCGAGTTACTGACAATGGAAGGGAGAGTATCAACAGAAAAGTAAGAAACCTGGGATTCTTACCATGGGACAATATTGGATACTTTTTTCTAGTCAATTTTCAGTCCTTTGACAGAATTGCATTGTTTCTTTGAGCACTTGATAATTGAATTTATAAATTTGTTTCCATTGTGCAGGTGTTCTTTATTTTCACTTTATATAATACTTCAAATCACAGGGATAAGCTTAAGGTGTGTTAAAACTAAAAATCCAAACAAATATGTTTATGATAATTTTTGCTTTCAATGGATTGATTCCTGGTTTAAATTCCATATTTATAGTTGGGAGCAAGTAGCTCAGAAGAAGCTGCAAGATGGATACGTTCTTTCCAGGATGCTGCATTGAAGGTTCAACTTAATTTGTACCTTAAATGAATAGAATGATTGTCTCATGATAAGAAACTTAATCTTTTGTTGTATTTTTTCAGGAGTGCCCAAATCCAGCAAAGAATTTAGTAGCTTGTTCCAAGAAAAGACGCTCATCTTTAAGGTACATCAGCTGCACTTTCTTCATTCTCTTCTTGAATGCTTTGAAATGAAGATAATGACACTCCTTCAGTTCTTTGTGCTGTAACATTTTTTGTATTATTTTGAACTTCTTGTATTTGTTAATTATATTTATATGTAATTGTACTAGTTATATTAGATAAATTATGGATGCTTAATGTCTAGAGTGTTGTTAAAACAGATATGGAGGCTCAAAAAGCACAGATTGGAAATACTCTAACTTGAATTTTCAGTCATGCGTATACACTGAAGCAATGACCTCTGATGTTATTGCACCTTCACCATGGAAGATTTTTGGTTGTCAGAATGGTAAAGCTTTAACTCCTAATGCACATAGCTAGAGGCTCAATCTTTATCTCATAGTTCATTACTTGTGCAGGACTAAGGATGTTCAAAGAGGCCAAAGATTGGGATTCCCGTGGAAGGGTAATTAGTTGCTCCTAACTCAGAAAGGTTTTATTTTTATTACATTGAATGTGAAAAGTGAAAATTGTTTTGTGTATTCAGCATTGGGGTGATCACCCAGCAATAATGGCAGTTGGTGTGGTTGATGGAACTTCAGAGGCCATTTTCCATACGCTTATGTCTCTTGATCCCTCAAGATCAGAGTAAGTCTTCCAAATCGTATGATATATAAAATTAGTATAAAACTAATATAAAAATATAATCTTAAATCAAAAGAACACTATATATTTTAAAATTAGCACTAATTATTCTTAAACTAATAAAATGTTATTTTTTTTATCTAATTATTATGATATTCTTATCTATATTAATATAAAAGTTTAGAAAGTCAAATTGGCTTTTACAAAGGTCACAGATTAAAAACATGTCATTATAATAAAGTAGACATATCCCATATCTCATATGGTGCCATGAAAGGCAATAGAATTTTGCATGAATTTTTAAGATTAAATGCGTTTGGTTTTACAGTTGAGTAAATTGATTCTGGAATCAATGGTTGAAAATGAGTTATTGGTTATTGAATGAATGGAATTGATTTTGTCCTGTGTCTAACTACAAACCAAACAAGCACTTAAAATAAGTAAAGAATAGAGATATTAAATTAGTAAGTGTTTTGCAGATGGGACTTTTGTATTTATCGAGGCAATGTGGTTGATCACCTTGATGGTCATACAGATATTATTCACCTGCAGCTGTACAATGATTGGCTACCATGGTAGGATATGGAACCTTGTCACTGAGCATTCAGACACCATTACACCAAACATGTCATGTTGTTTATATATCATGTGCAGGGGAATGAAACCACGGGATTTGCTGTTGAGAAGATACTGGAGGAGAGAGGATGATGGCACATATGGTACTACCCTTTTATGAACTAGGATAAAGGTATATATTGTGAAGATATGATGATTCATTGTTAACTTTTTTTTCTTTGATTCTGTAACAGTGTTGTTATACCACTCAGTGTATCATTCAATGTGTCCACCACAGAGAGGCTACGTCCGAGCTTGCCTTAAAAGTAATGTATGCTTTAAATTTGACATTATTGTTTAACCTTTCAATGCCTATAGCAGCATTAGTTATAATATCATCATGTTATTGTTAGTTGATGTAGAACCAAGAACCAACAAGAACAAAACAAGAATCCTCTGATTTTATTAAAACTCACAACACCTAAAGATTAAGAGTATTTATAACACAAAGGTGGTCAAAACCCTACTCAAATCCTAATCAGGACTACCCTAAAACCAATAACTTCCTAGATTCCTGAAATCACTATTGATTACTTTTCTAAAATCAGGTAAAATACCAAAAATAACTCAATTATCCCTAAAAATAAATGAGCATGTTCAATTCTAATTTTCTCATACCTCTTTTTTTTACATCTTTTTTTCAATCTCCTTTTCCTTCTTATCTCCCTTTCTTCTTTTCTCTTTAACATCATTCATTACATCTTTTAGTTTCTCTTTCTTAGCTTTCTATTTTCTCTGTATCTCTCTCTTCTCCTCTACACCTCTCACACCCAATATGAGGGTGTGAGAGCATTCGTTTTCCTTTATATTTATGCTAAGGCTTGGCAGGTGGAGGATTTGTAGTGACTCCTGTTAACAAAGGAACTCAGTCAGTTGTAAGGCACATGCTTGCTATTGATTGGAAGTTTTGGAAATTGTATTTGCGCCCCTCATCTGCAAGAGCCATAACCATTCGTATGCTTGAGAGAATTGCAGGTATGTTATGTTTAGTATATGATAAAGTTACATGCCAGACTTTGCAGTTCTATGTAGTTTTTTTACTCCACATATTGCTATGCGTGTATATATATTTATATATCTTCACAATGATAACCTTTTTGCAGCACTAAGAGAGTTGTTTAGAACCAAAACAGGAAGTTACAACTCTGAGCCTATTATAATGACAAAAGATATTGGGTTGCCTCTTAATGTAAAGGAGGATATCAAGACTGAAGTTCCAGCAGAGAACAGCAATATTGAGGACCTTCTTGTAGTGAAAGATGATGTGGACAAAGAACTTTCTGGTCGTACAAGTTTAATGGGATTGAATGATTCTGATGAGTTCTTTGATGTTCCTGAATCAACAGACTATGATCACTTTGAGAATGAGTGGCACTCTGACTTGGCTTCAGAACAGATGGTACTTTTGCTTACCAAGATCCTTTCTTCAGTACAATTAACATATAACCATACCAACCTTCTAAGTCCCCAGCATTTGTCATATCTTTTTATGATTGATATATCTTAGCAATGTCAAATGTTGATGGAATTGAAACCATTGGTATGTACAGGCTATGTCCCACCCCAAAATATCATCAGCTGCTGGTTTGGTAAAAAATTACATGACCTTGCAGGTTAGAATTGTTATCTATAATTTGTTTTTTAAATGAGATTATTTTGGGATGGAATGTGTGCAAAGAAGTTTTTTAAATGATTTTATGAGAAAATAATTCCAAAGCTTAAACATGTCTTGCAGTTCAGAAAAAAGGGTATATGGACCTGCAAGAGACAGCCAGGGAAGAAAGTGCATCATGCTCTTATGGAGCCACTCTTCAAAAAGATCCAAGTTGTACTTTACCTTGCACCTGGGCTGCTTCTGATCCATCTTTGTTTTTGGTTCGAGGAGAATCTTACTTGCAAGACCATCAAAAGGTATTTTACCAACTTTTAATAAACTTGTACATATAAGCAGTCAATTGCAGAAATGTGACTTCTGAAAGTTTTAGAATACATTTGCAACATCATGTTGAATATCTTTACCACCGAGATAGGTCTCATTACCCTCTTCTTTCTGCTTAGCCAGAGGCTATACACAAAAGATAGATGAAAGCTTCTTATACCTCAAATCATTTTTTATTCAAGCTGGAACTGTTATTCATACACAGGACTCTATCTGTTAATTTTGAAACGCTTCAATGAAGCTAAATGCTGATGTTTCATACTATAGTACAACAATTTGGTACATACTTTTTTTTCCAAACTTTAGATAGAGGGTAAGTAAATTTCTCTTTTTCAGGTCAAGGCAAAAGGCAGCTTGATGCAAATGGTTGGTGCAGATTGGCTTCGTTCTGACACAAGAGAAGATGATTTGAGTAGTCGTCCCGGTTCCATAGTTCAAGTATATTCCTTTTTCCTTTCTCTGCTACTTTGTGTATAGTTTCTTTTAGGATTGAGGGGTCCTAATTATTGTTACTGTTAGAAATTTCTTATCATATTTGGTTTTGGATTTATTCAGCAATATGCAGCAAAAGGTGGTCCAGAATTCTTTTTTGTTATCAACATACAGGTGAGCATGAAATTGTTTATTATATCATATTGATTATTATATTCATCATCTTTAAGCATCAAATGGATTACTGTATGGATCTCAGATGCCTGGAAGTCCCATGTATTCCATTGCACTCTATTACATGATGAGAGCTCCTTTGGAAGACTATCCCTTACTTCAGAGCTTTGTTGATGGAGATGATGCTTACAGGAACTCAAGATTTAAGCTGATACCATATATTTCTAAGGTTTACATGTCTAAGAATAATTTAAGTTGCATTTGTAAAATTAATGACAATTCATAAACTGAAAAGAAAAGTACATGATCAAGATGAGTATCTAATTATGGTATGCATTCCAATGTGATTTGCTTCTCTCAGGGATCATGGATAGTCAAGCAAAGTGTTGGAAAGAAAGCATGTTTGGTGGGTCAAGCGCTAGAAGTACTTTACATTCGTGGGAAGAACTATCTAGAGGTAACATTGCCAAGCCAAATCTTTTCAATCCTTAAAGCAATAGTGATTGCTGTTTCAGTTTTGCATGTGTAATATCTATTCCTCTTTCTAATATACAAAAAAACACAATCTTATAGTTGAAAGTTTCATACACATTTCCAATTATTATTTTCAGCTCTTTTCTCTTGTTTTATAAGCTAACATTTAAATTGTGTGTACACCACATTACAGCTTGATATAGACGTGGGATCTTCAACAGTTGCAAGGGGGGTGGCCAGCTTAGTTCTTGGATACCTGAACAATTTGGTGGTAGAAATGGCATTTTTGATACAGGTAAAAGATAATTCATCAATGTTGTTTTGTAAGATGATAATTAAACCAAGATGATCACATATAATATAAAATAATTATATATGCATGGCATTATTTTTAAGCCTCACACACACTTGAGAAACTGTGCAGGGTAACACTCAAGATGAGCTCCCTGAAGCCCTCATTGGAACATGTCGACTAAATCATATGGATGCATCCAAAGCATTTGTGGTGAACCCATAATTTTTACGTGGGAATTTCTCCATATACTAGTCCTACAAACAAGTACATATCTTTGAGGAGCAGAAGTTGATACACACACTAGTCCTACACCAGCAGCAAAAGAAGCAAAAGCAAAATTAAGGATGAAAAGTGGTACATGCTATATAGAACACTTGCATCCCTGCAAGCTTCATATGTTGGTGGTAAGGGTTTTTGCTGGGGCTAATCGGTTTGATAAGTAGCTGTTCCTTAATTTTCTTCTCTCTAATGAAATGATATATAAATATGTTGCACAAATACATATTCTTTGGTGTTGGTGCCACGCATTAACATATAATATATATACAAAACAGAAATAGAAAGAAAGAAAAAGGTACATGAGTGACCCCAATTTAAAGTAGAGTCCTGCTCAATCACATCTGCTCAAATCAATGCACTCATCTTATATAATTATCATCCATCTCTAATTCATTTACACTTGGTTTTCATTAATTCATTTGTTACTCCCACTTATCCTATTTATAAGATTATTTAGACGAAATCACACGTATTAAAAAAAACATATCGCAAATAATTAACACATTGATTTTTAAAAAACTACTCTATAACATTCCAAATTTATCCCTATTTCAAATTAAACTTCACTTCTATATTAATTGTGATCTTAAAACCCTTAATTAAATTTTACTATCAATATTTTATTTCAAAATTAAATATTGAGACTCTAAAAGTAATTAACAAGATTCACTATCAAATGAATTTATTTAATTCTTCACACCCATTAAAATCTATTAATTAAAGATTTAATGGACAGTAAGCATAAATATAAAAAATATTAAATGCTTTTAAATTTGTGTATTTTATTTTATAAATAAAATCAGATAGAGTATTAATAACCAATCAAAATTGTGGTCTATTGTTAATTATTATAATGCTTTAAGTCTATTCCTTTGGAATCTGAACTCTTCCACTAAGTTTTTATTTACTTGTTTTTTATTTTTATTTTACTCCATCATTTCTTGTGTTGTGTCCCCTAAATTTGATTATTTTAGAAATAAAAAATCTATTTGAATATAAAATAATATCAGATATGTTGTTTATGCCGGAAAAAATAGATGTTGTAATAATCTCTATAATTTATTTTATAATTAAAAATTTCCATTAATAGGAAAAAATTTGTTTCATATTTCACAAACTTAGTGTTAAAACTTAAAATAAACGACTGCCTTAAAAACTAGAAATACAAAAAAAAAAAAATAATAAATAACGGCTGAATTGTGGGCTTGGACGATGTTAGGAACTGGGCCTGGGTTTTGATCACCATTACTTTCAAGACAAACCAAACGTTCGACCAAAATTTTTTTTGACGTCATATTTGGGCTATCAATACCATTGCATATATGTGGCTAAAATTTTCTTAGATATATCATGTCTTTTCTTCTGAGGGTAGAGAGACATCAAACATTGTCTGAGTATATATGTATATCATAATAATTGAAATTAATTGCTCTCAAATAATTTGCGAAAAAAAATTCAATTTAAAAGGAAAGAAAATAAAAAAGAAAGATGTCGGTGATATTAGTCAAATAGTTCCACTGATCATGTGGATTTGAGCAATAGCATCACCATTTTATTTATTGCTTTGCTTCTTTGATGCCCCCGTCCCCTCTCTCTCCCACCTTTTTTTTTGTCATGCGGGTGGGCCTAGTTACTTCTTAATTACTCCAAACAGTAGTTTGGGCTTTTAGACAAAACTGTACTTGGGTTGGCCCACAAAAGTTAATATGCACCCTTCTCAACAAAAATCAAATCATCTAACAAAAAATAAAAAAGAGCAAAATCAAGTCAAAATTCACAAACTGAAATCAATCCACTTCCATTTTTTTTTGTCATTTTCAATAAAATATATAGGAACTGTTAAAATTCACTCAAATGATGCTAATTACGTTGACTCAAATTTAGATTACTCAACGTAACTGTTTCCATACTAAATCAAAACACGCTGTTAATCCTTAAAATGAACTCACCAAAACTGTTGTTTATACTTTTAGCCAATTCTTTCCGTTCAAGAGTCCTCCTATATAATTGGACTGTGATTGATAAATATTTAAATATACACTGTTTTGAGCCATTTAGAGTTGTGTCCCCAATGTCTTCCTCAATAAGGAGTGGGCTGCCACTTTCCTTAACAACATTTTAATTTATTTTTTCCACGTTGTATTGATGTGCTCCCTTAAACGGGTGGGATGCATCCTATAATGTCTTTAGCATGTGAATACAATGAAATTAAATTATTTTTTTTTCTTGAATTCACTATTTTAATAAAAAAATGAATTGTTTTTTATTTTATATTTACCTTGAATCTAAAATACATCAAATATAAAATTAAATTATGTGTTATGTTACATCTCCTTCTTTCATATTTACGAAATAATCATCACCATTGTAAACAAAGGGTAACAAAATAATTTCACCACACATAAAAATTAAAAACTAGCGACGTTGTTGCCACGTTGTGTCATATGGTTGTGGCACCCACGTGGCACGTGCCTGAGTTCAAAGATGTTTTATCTTGCAATAACGCAAACATCTTTGTTTGTCTATGGAAAAGCACACAGGTATTTTAATAATTAAAATTTTGGTTTAAAATTAAATATTGTTAAAAAGACCTTGTTAGTCCTCAGCTCACATGTAACCATCGCTTTCATTTCCCTATTCTCGGCGTTTAATTCGGTGATTGAAATGCTTATTATCAAACTTTGTTTACAAATAATATCTTTTTCTCAAATTAAAAATTAATACCCACGTGACACTATCACGTGCTTCATTTATTTTCCTTTGCGGTACAGCACACTCATGTGTAAAGAGTAAAGACTAAAGAAACTGAAAAACCAAGAAAATATTTAATGTCTAAAGATACATTATCATAATATAAACGATTGTAATAATATCAGCCTTTGAATGATATTAAAAAAAATATTTTTTTCATTAAAAATATTTATTATATTTTTATATTTTTTATGAATAATTTGTTTTCATTTACAATATTTTATCTCAATGCTAAAGATTAATATTATCAAAACTATAAAAAAATAATTGAAAAAATTATCATTTACAATAATCGAACTTGAAATCCGAGTATTACTTAAAAGAATCAAACTCCCTTTTATTTGAATAAAAAAACATTGGTGTTAATGTGTATCTTAGACATCTAAAAATAAGTACTAAATATTTTTGTTTCCATAACTCCCAAAAAAGAATAGGATGAAATGATTTTATTATATTTCATTTCATTCTATAACATTTTAAATGATACAAATACTGACATTTATTGTCATTCTATTTAATTTCATTTCATCTCTCTTTTTATATATTAATTCAAACATAGCTTAAGAGTACTCATTAACATTCTCCTATAATAATGATATTAATCAATAGAAGGGACTTTCATACTTGTCTAATAGAAAAAGAGTTGATTTATTAAAATGAAATGAATTATACAGATGTGTGGGAGAAAGGGGAGAAAATAGAAATGGCAGAAAAATAAAATTAATAAATAAAAAAATATTTTTTATAATAATGAATAATATAATTAAAAGATTTAATAAATATACACTATCAAACTAGAAAAGTTTTACACAAACCTTAAGTAATATGTTGCTATATTATTTATTTAATTTATTAACTCATGATATGTCATATTTATTAAATAATGTGCTGGCACATTATTGAATATGAGCATATTTGATAAAATTAGATGAAAAGTTAGCTGATTTGATTGAAATTATTTGATAAAACGAATTGAAAATGGTAAAATGACATAAGAACATAATTAATTGTTAAATAACAATGTATAAATGATGTTGAGGGATTAACTTGTAGTAAATTTCAGCTAATAGCTGAAAATGGAGTTTTTTTATTTTTAAAAATACCTCAAGTAGCTTCTAAAAAAACTTGTAATTAACTGAAAATGCTAGCTTACCAAACACCGGTGAAATGATTTTAACTACTAATTTCAGCTTTCACCTAATTCAAATATCTTACCAAACACACTCTATATGTATAAAGCTCATTACATTTATAGTGTTAAATGTTACCCAATCCAATAAAAAAATTCTAATTTTTGTTTCTTAAACAGTGTCCATGGTTGACATTTCCCAACTTTTTATATTGACAGTATGTTCATTAAACTTATAGTAAAAAGACTAGAGATTATTATTTTATTCAACGCTGACCGTTGCTATAGTACTGTCTTCTGCCTTGGGTATTATAGAAGCAAGAATGTAGACTAAGTGTTTGATTGTTAAGTATTAATATTAGTTATTGCCTTATTGGTGTCCTTATTTGTGCTGTTCTCCACTTCTACTTATCATAGGGTTCGAGTCACATTTTAGCAAAGATACAATATAGCTTAAAGCCTTGAAGGAAATACCACAGTGGATTTCTCTTTGTAGTATAATACACACAAACACATTTTAGATTAATAATTCTGCTTATTTATATAGAAATAGAATCGATGTGACATATCGTGTCTTTTTTTTTTTTTTTTTGGTCTCATTTTAACAAAAGGGGACAAACGAGGAAATTGTAGTATTAAATATGAATTATTTTGAAAATCAAAATTATATTTGATTTTGAAACCATTAATTTTGCTACATACTGCATATGCCTATATAATACTCTGGACTCGAATATAAGCCAAAAAAAATTACTCACACTAATTAAGAATATTAGTTAACATCGTTTAATTTTATTGATATCATCTAAAAATGAAGTGTATTCTCTAAATTACCCTTTATAGAAGACTTCAATTTTATTAAAACTTGTTTCAAGTGGAAACACTCTCTACATTGTTCCTTAAATAGGATCATTGAAAAATAAAATCTGAATTTAAATAAAGAATATTTTGATACTTCATTAAATATGGTAAAATTAGTTGAAATTTACTTATATTTTGGACCACTATAAGTGGATTTTTGGTTGTTTATATTTAAGTTCGGAGGGAGTATTATATGCTTAATAATTGTTAAATTATGAATTCTTTAAAACACATCATTGGTATACTGATATTTGAAGTTAATTAGAATCTCATCCAAACTATATTTTAATTTTAAAGCATAAAATTAAGAGTTGATGATATTCACTTGTTATTTTCATAGAATAAATATAGTGAAGTGCACACCTAAAACTCGTCTCACATTTAATACGCAACGAGAATAATTATTAAACTAAAACTTCAAATATTAAAAAAAAAAAGGAGGTGTAACATTAATCATAAGTCATTGAAAAAGGTGAACAATATCAAAGAAATATGGGGTAAGTTTTACATGCTTATTTCAGGTTTCTCTTCATTGATACACTAAATAATATAGCTGAAAACGTATTAAATTTAGAGACATTTCTTTTTTTAATAATGGTAGTAATAAAGTTGATTTTAATAAAATCAGTCCAAAGAATATAGAATAAGACTTTAAACAATGAAAAAAATTATTAAAATAAAAATATTTATTATTCTGTTATATTTCTAATATAATTATATTTTTCTCTTTTAATATTTTTTTAATTTCTTATAATCTTACATGAAAAAAAAAATTAGTGCATATGTATTCACTTGAAAAAGATTCATGGGATCCAACCATGATTCGATACATTTCAAATAGAATCTGTCTCGCCCTTAACCAAATTGTGTAAAGAATATCCAACGAGACAAAAAGGAATTAACATACTTCATTCACACTTAAATTTAAACAAAAAAAACACTTATATATGATGGTTTAAATTATAAATAAAATTTAATTAATTTCACCCTATTTAATGACATTATCATAAAATATCATTTATTTAATTTATATTTTATTTTACAACCACTCTATTTAATGAATCATGTGTCAATAAAAAAATGTGTCACTTAAAACAAATTTCAATAAAATTAAATGTAGAACATTGAATTATTTTTTAGATGATATTAAAAAAGTTAAATAAATTTAACTAATTTTTTTAATACTAATTAGTGTAAAAAAAAATTTAACTTATATTTGAGTTGAAAGAGAGTTATTAGTACAGGTAAAAATTAGGTTCGGACATGATAAACATAATTATCATTATTTTTTCAAGGAAAATGCTAACGAGTGTTTTTAGGGGCACTTGTTAAGAAACTAAAAGTAGAAAGTTTTTATTGGAGTATGTGATGTTTAATGTCATAGATACAATCAATACTGTGATTTACAATAAAAATCTTATCTTTGTGGATCTTTAACAAGTGCCCTTAGGACACTCGTTAGCCGGACACTTTTTTTTAAATTGAAACGAGAATGATAAATGATTAGTTGTATATATACATTCGGAAATTCTGAAAATTTGCGTGATAACGGAAAACCGTTTGGAAAACACGTGAAAGTCAAAATAAGTACGCACCGACGCTGCGTGGGATTCAGCTCCGGGTTTCTTTCCTTAACCGGTAATCAACCTTTTATTTCCGGTTAACCTGTCGGTGCCATAACTGTCGGCACCGACACGCGAGATTTATTCCCGGTCATTTCATTTTTTTTATTTTACTTTGTTGTATACTATATACTTTAATAATTTTATAAATCGAGCAATAAACGAAAATAATAATAATATCTGGAGCGGTGCACTTTGTTGCTTTGTACGTGCTCTCACTATCAGTTGATTTTTTTTTTTTTTTGCCTTCCAAATTTAATGGTAGCTGACGTGGCAGGGGGAGATGACTAAAGTGCGGTGCGGAGCAGAATGGTACGGTGTGGTAGAAAATCTGTTTATGATTGTGTGGGGCCAATGTGGCATTTCCACAGATCATGCACGCACGTGACTTACAACCAATATTTGCTCAAAAGCCTGCCCACTAGTAACGACTCAATAATTTGTAGGATAGTATAGTGTAGAGCCACCGTTCAGATAAGGAATTCGTAAAACATAAAAACATACAATAACTCATATAACACACTTTTTTTCTACTTTTTTTCATCATATCACTCATCACATCTCATATTTCTCTCTCTATTTTCTCATTTTTTTCTTTCTCTCTTTGTTGTACATGTTGTACATGTACAACTTACATCTAATTTCTCTTCATAAATTAACAGCTATATATGTTTATTCAATGTATCTCAAAAATAATTAAATAGTCAAATAATTTTAGCATTAAATGAATACGAATGGATAAAAAAGTTTTATATTTTCATTATTTACTAAAATGTGGACATATAGTTTATTTTATTTAATAAAAAATATAAAGTTTTATATTCATTGAATAATATGGCAATATGCCAATAAATATTATTGTGTATAATCATTAAAATCTTGATTTTATAAAAACACAGTTTGGTAACTCTTAGTTAATTATGTAGTTTTTTATTTTATAACAGGGAGGGGCAAAACCCCCCAAACTACACAGAGAAATTAAGGGGAAAAGCTACCCCACTAAATCATCTCTAACCAAAGGCAAAATTTGATAATTAATTAATTATGTAGATTTTATTTCGTTCAATATTAACTTTTAGATTTAATTGAATATCTTTTTTCCTTTTTCCAAGCATGGACGACCATGATCATGTGCAGTTTAATTTAAACTGCAGGGATCTCAACCATTAAAAACAGTGTGAGTTTATGATAAAAACATTGAAAATAAAATTGATTCTATGCTTTCAGGCTTTCAGCCGATCTCAAGTGCATGGGGTGCAGTTTGTTTTCAAACTGTAGAGCATCCAATTCCCTCCATGCATCGATACAAGTATGGAAATCTGTGCATTTTATATGAAAAAAATAATGATTTGTCTTTTGTAATTTAATTTGTCATATTTTAATCCCTTTTCAACAAAAGGTGAGTTTTGTTTCACCGCATTTTATGTAATTTTTCTTTATATTTTGTAAAAAAGAATATTTTTAAAATATATATATTTATTTTTATGATTTAGATATTAATACTATTTTTACCTAAAACTTCATCCCACACGAAATTCATATTTACCTTTATTATTTCTAATGCATGGAATATTTTATCAGTTCAACTCATTTTTTTTTATGTTTTATAAATATAATTTATAATACACCAAATATTTGTTAGTTTAATTTCAACATTTAACGAGAAAGAAAAGAGACAATCAATGTAAAAAAAATACATGTAGCACAAATATCCTTAAAATAATTTTTTATTAACTAAATTGAAAATTGAAAATTTAGAAGTATTAAATTTCAAATATCTATATGATATATATTTTAATTGGTTTTCATTAATATTAAAACTATTAAATTATTTTTCAGTTTTTTCATTAAACTCTTCATATTTCACAAAATAATTGTGTACTGAACGTAGAGCCGTCAAAATGGGCTAGTACAATCAGGCCAGCCTGCAAAAACCGGTACCCACTTAAATATAGGGTCTGGGCACTTAATTATTTTATAAGCTTAAATAACTCACAGGATTTTTAGCTCAGCCCGATAAAGCCTGATATCCATAAAAGACCGGGTAGCCCACAAAACCCGCAAAAAAATCTTGGCTACACGTAAAAAACTCGCACTAATTAAGGGCTCGGGCACCTATTTTATAAAGTCCGAATAACTCCCGAGCTTTTTAACCTAGCCTGAAAAGGCCTGTTACCCGTATCAAGTTGGGTCAGGCAGCCCGAATTAACAGCTCTAACTGAATGGGATATATACTGCTGGGTTTAATTTTGAAAATTGAAGAAAAAATAATCCAAAAAAATATATAATACAAAACTGATGTAGTGGAGGATCTTCCTACAACCATAAGGCACCAAGTTTAGTCACATATGATTAAAAATGAGGAATGGGGAGTGATTGAGAATGAGTAAATTATAACGTAGTTAATTAGAGAAGGAACTCGGAGCAAGTTATCAATAATATCCTCCACCATAAGGATGTTAGGAATCATCATGTGGCTTGATTCTAAACAAACCCAAAATCTTTATGAAGACCATGGGCTATAAATACCATAAAGTATGTTATCAAGTTTAGTCGATATCTTTTGTGCATCATCATTAACCAACATTAACTCAATTTATTCATCAAAAGATTATACCTTGTTTAGGTAGGAAGACAAATCAAGATCAGTCATTTGAAGTTCCACCAAGTTATGAATCAACACATACATTTGTTGTATATCATCCCCAAAAATAGTATGGGCCTCCATGTAAGTATCATAACATGCTTTGTGAGGATGGAAATGCACCATTGATGTAAGTTTAATATATTGGTACAATATTGATACAAATTGGTATTCATACTTTTGCAAGTTATCTTTGTTGGAGGTAGCAATGCCAATATTTTTTTTTTGGTTAGATGTTCATAAAGGAATTGGGCAAAAAACCATGCATATTTCCTCAACATTATGTCAGTCCAAACAAAGTTTACCACTTAATCATTCTATACTGATAATGGAATGATTTGAAAACACAAAATAAATCAAATCATTTTTTCGAAGATTCTACCATTTAGGGTTTCACTTTCTTACATATTTCTTCCATGATGAACAAATAAAAAAATAGTTGTTATACTCCACCAAACAACTCCTCGAGACATATGCCAACAATGAGTAACAAAATCACAACTAAAACAACACTAAAAAAACAACCAGATCAATGTCATTTAAAAGAGATATCCACAAACCAAAAGTGGTCCCAAATTAACCAAGGAGGGTGAGTGAGCCAAACCAAACCAATGACGTGATGAACAAACATCGAGAATTATATAGCACATGGACCCCAAGCACGGGGAAAATGTGCCATTGAAAATCCACTTATGTGGGTGCATGACAACTTCTATAATGATGGTGCTAAAAATACTATGATTGGTAGTCTCTGGGATGAACTATGATGTTAATTACACTGGACACTCAACAACGAGACAAAACTAGGTCAACCTCCTTGACGGTGCCTAAATACAAAACTTGTGTTTTTTTTTATCTAGAATGCTTTAATACCAAGTCAAATGGAAATTAAGTGAAAATATTGTTTTGTTTTATGTTTAATTTACATGGGATTGCATACACACACGTACACGAAAAGTAAAATCAAATACATTAAGATTGAGAAATATAAATGGAAAGTTTATATATGACATAATGCATGGATGCATGAAGTTGGCATGAATGGTGCATGTGATGTAGTTATTTTTAAAAAAAAAATGTGAAAAATAAAATCAAATAGAACACAAATCAAGATCACATAGTTCAAATTAATTAAATTCATAAATTTTGTTTCACAATCCTACTATCTTTTCTAGTATAAGTAAATAGAAAAGATTTTTTGCTCGAATTCATTACTACAGAGTAGCACATAAGCATATTGGTTGTGATATCTACTAAACACTATTTTACTTTTTTTAATTAATTAATATATTATCTTATGAAAAAAATATATCAACCGACAACCATGTACACATTCTTGAGTTCCAAACATACATGTAATCAAGTTTTTTGTTTAGACCATGAGTATCCTCTACATGAGGCGCGCCTATCGAACCAAGAACATCCATAACCGGTGGTGCTAACTCTCTCAGCGGGATTTTTTTCATACACAAGACTTAAATTTGGAACCTTACTTAAGGGAATCAAACATATACCACCTAGATCAACTAACAATTGTATTCATCAATATTTGATCAATTGGTCTGAGGTTATCGACAAAAAAATATGTCCGAGTCACTTCATTTCTTTTTGTTCCAATTTCTTCACTTTTTATTTAACTCACTTCCTTTTCCTTTATATGTTTCAGGAGTATCAATTCATAAGTCCAAGATCCACATTTATGAATTAAAAGATTTGAATGATCTACTATGTAATAATGCCTCATAAATAAATGAAAACAAATCTATGGAACTATCTCATATCTACAATAAATAGAGAAGTTGTGTCGTTGTAGAGCAATCGGCCAATCAAAATAATGAGCATACCGATTGAATACAAATAATAATACAACTTAATACCTGTAATGTAAAAGATGTTACATTATATAATTGACCATTACAAATTAATGCCAAAAATAAATATAAAAAAGAGACAGAAAATAAAGAATTAAAACATTATACACTAGTAACTTAGTCTCCTAGATCTTGAGACAATGATATTGACGCCAACCATGCATGGGGCTTTGTGAATTTTTCCCAGTCCACGATTCAAAATGGAAACATTAACAAATGAAGAATCTTCGCAAGATTCAGAAACTATGAAGAGAATGTTATTAATGATGCAGCAATTATAACAATATAATAAGGGACTGCAAGAGCAGTTGAAGTCAATAAGCCAAAATAAAGAAGAAACTTCTGGAAAGCTAGAGATGAAGCAGTGTGATTTCTCAGCCTTTTAATTTGTAGCTGAAATTGAATGGAATATGTGGTCTCGGAGGGAGAATGGATCAGATATACGAATAGACAATGTAACTATGTAAGCACATTTACAAAGTGCACATTCATACACGACTTTTGCTGATTGTCTAATGATGGAACTGATAAAACAAGGATAGAAGTTGGATGTTTATCCTATATGCAATAGTCAATAAGAAAAATTTCAATGAACAAAAGAACAATAGTGAAAAAGAAATAATATGTCCAGGTTACTGTTTGATTGTCCATGCATATTATGGGGTTATGTGTTCATTCCTATTGTTTTTGTTTGACTCGATGTTCAAGATAAATTAAGCGGTCAAAATGTATAGCACTTTATCATAATTTTTAAATTGTAATTATTATACATTTCTAAATAATATCCTCCTAATTAAATAATATTTGTGTCTCACAACAATTATAGTTGTTGATCAAAATGATGTATATTTCCACTTGTCAAATAATATGAGGAATGTGAGTACAGGGAAAATCATTGGTCCAAGTAGACCACATTTAGTTTGAGAATAATTTAGACACAATCATTATATTAGTCCAAGTCGACCACATTTAGTTCGAAAGTAACTCGGACAGAATAATTATTGGTCAAAGTTGACCACGTTTAGTCTAAGAGGAGTAACTCGGACAAAAATCATTGAGCCAAGCCAGTTACGTTTAGTCTGAGAATAGCTCAGACATAATCATTATTGATCCAAGCAGACCACATTTAATACGAGAATAACTCTGACGGAATCATTGTTGGTCTAAGTCGACCACATTTTGTATGGGAATAACATAACTCAGACAAGATCATTATGTTTAGTTTTAGAATAATTCCGGCACATTCTTTATTGGTAATTAATACAATAGCTATTGATGTGCAATTTTTTAGTTGAGATATTTATGGACTTTTCAAATAAGGTTAAATACGTATGCAACCGAACATTTAAACCTGCTAATTCAGTTTTACCATTTTACGAATTGGGGCTGTGTACTATTATAGAGTAACCAACCAATCATAATAACGAGCATATCAATTGAATACAAATAATAATAATAATACTTAATACCTTTAGTGTATAATTTGTTACAGTATATAATTGGCTGCTACAAATTAATTATACCATTAACAGATATAAAAAGGAGACGAAAAAGAAAGAATTAAGACATTAGACATTACTAACTCGGTCTCCTAAATTTTGAGACAAGAATGGAAACATGTCAAATAATACTTATTACAAGGAAAGAATGAAATTGTAATTAATTACTATTACAATAAATAATAATGGAATGATGGATGAACCCACTTCTAATTAATTAACTAAAATGACAAATTATGTATTAATTGACCAAACCTCTTTTTTTTATCAAAAGTAAATATAAAATTTGATCATTAAAAGTGACATCCTATTTTACTTTTTTGTCCCTAAAAGTATTTGTGAATAATTTATTTCCTAAATGTTGAAATTAACCTAAGCAAAGCTAAATTGTTTAATTTGATGGCCAAAGTTAAAGAACAATATGTATAAATAGATTAAGTGAAAACAATAAAATTTAATTTTCATAAAATACATTGCATACCTTTTCACGGGCCTTTTGCGGGTTTTTTGTGGCCTACCCGATCGACCTTTAGTGTTTTACGGGTAGCGGACTTTATCGGGTTAGACTAAAAAAAACTCGGGAGTTATTCAAGCTTCTAAAATAGGTGTTTGAGTCCTACATTTTTGCGGGCAGGCCCGGTCGAGCTAGCCCACTTTGCCGACTTTAGAGTTCTATTGTTATGTGTTCACACTTTTTTTCCCTTTTTTTAAATACAGAATCCATTGATTTAATTAACCCAAATCACCAAATACTAATTGATTATAATGGAAGTTCAAACGGTCTTTTTAGCTCAGGGTTCAAATCCTGGCTCATCATTTTTAAAAAAGGTTTTATTTAATTATTATTCCCGATTTGAGATCGTTAAACTCACAACTATGCATATGGAGATAAAAAAATAACCCGAACCAACCCATTTAATATCATGTTTATTTTCAATGGTTAAAAAAAATACAAATCAAACCAAAACAATTCCATTAATCATATTGAATTTATTATTCTAAACTCAATTCCATCCAACAAGTAAACACTCTAAACAAGATATATACTTTTATTTGGACTACAAAATTGGGTACTTTATAATTACTGTCCATTTGATTTACAGTTGGGTAAAATTGATTCTAGAAATTAATGGTTAAGATGAGTGATGCATGTTTTACGAAATGCGTTAGACGGAAGTGATTTAAATTCAATTCTACAAAACCATGATTTTGCACTGTAAAACGTTAAAACAAACAAGCAATTCCATCTACTCGATTTTCAACGATGGGTTTTTTCATTGAGAGTGCAAAGAATGTGATCGGGATGAATTGGGAAAGAGCAACCAAAGAAAGAACTATGTACTAGTTGGAGTGGCTTGTCACATACATAATCTTTAATTTCAAAGGTCTATGCAAATTAATGTTACGTCTTTTATTTAATAAAGACAAAAAAACTTAGGCTTAATTGCACTTTTGGTCTCCCTACTATCATCAATTCGCGATTTTGGTCCCTCTACTTTTTTTTCGCGATTTTAGTCCCCCTATTATTCCAAATTCGTGATTTTGGTCCCTCTAACATATACTTGGGAGGTATAGGGGGACCAAATTTTTGAACTAAATCGCGAATTTGGAATAATAGGGGGACCAAAATCACGAAAAAAAAAAACAGGGAACCAAAATCGCGGATTGATGATAGTAGAGGGACCAAAAGTACAATTAACCCTAAAAGTTAATTTACTCTTATCAAAGAAGTGTTTGAATCATGAGGTTCTTGTACTCAATAAATTAATATTATATAGGCCAAAACTCTCTTATTGACTAGAGTCTAAATTTGTAGAAAATAACACTTATCAAAATTTTTAAAATATATTTGTTGCCTTGTTAAATATTTGTCAGTGTATTTATTTTATAAAATAGACAGCCTTTAGATTCTTTAATTAATACAAGACATGCTAGCTAGATGGAGTGTCGTTTTCCATTTGGTTACTAGTGTCTTTGGGTGTTTTTTCAGTTTTGCTTATACCTTTTTTCTTCCCGGTTTGCTGTTGCCATTTCATTTTCATCCATGGAGATGGAAGGGAAATAAATTCCACATGTGTGTGTGAGGAGGAGAGAGAGAGGCTGCATTTTCTGACAAGTCTACTTGGCAGTTATGGATTACTACATTAATTAAAATTAAAGCGGGACAGTGTGTATTCAAAGAGAGAAAATATATGATCATAAATAAGAATAACGCTAACGAAAAAAAAAAAAAACCCATCAGAAAATGTGGGTTATGAAATCATTTGAAATGGGATAAAGTAGTTATTTTGATATGTCCCATGAAATAATAAAATAAATGATAAAACATGTTTTTCGTTAATATATTTTTTGTTGATTTTCATATTTGTTTTTAACTTTTAAAATCTTTATTTTATATAATCATACTTTAAAACAAATCGTAGTCCCCAACATTAATTAACTCTATTAAATATTACAAAGTTATATAATTAAATATTAGGAATTTACAAAGTTATATATTTAAAACACTGTAATCGTAGTCCCCAATATTGCATCTAAATCCATGGACGAACTCTCCAAGCAAAAAAAAGATCTAGTCATCCGCAGCACCAAGAAAGTCAAGATTGGGCCTGAGAATGAGAATTCTCAAGGGGAGCTTAATAGGGATAGCTTCCAGGTAAGGCCCTCTTACAAGGACCAAGTCCTGTATCAGGTTGGCCTTCATAATACACCACTGTTTGATGTTGATGATGTGGTGGTTCCGGCGGAGGAATCCAGCGATGAAGAAAGATCCATGTATGACATGGATATGTATTATGACCAGCAGCAGAATCCTGGACAGCAGCAAAATCCTCTCAGACCAAAGGTTCCAGTTACAGAGGAAGAATATATTAATTTGTGTGTACCTTGGAAACAAGCTTTGGTAGTCAAAGTGTTGGGAAAGAGACTAACAATGTTGTTCTTGGAGACAAGATTGAGACGTCAATGGGCCTGCAAAAACCCAATATCTTTTATTAACATGCCAGAGGATTACTATCTTGTGTAATTCACTGAGAATGAGGATTACCTACATGTCCTTTTTTATGGTCCATGGATGATAACAGATCATTACCTTATAGTCCAACGATGGAGGCCACTGTTCCTAGAAGAAGCAAAGAAAATCAAGAAGGTAGCTGTTTGGATCATAATTCTAAGATTGCCTATTGAATTATATCATGACAGCATATTAACCAGGATAGGTAACATTTTGGGATCAATGCTCAAAATTGATAACATAACTTCTTTGCATTCTAGAGGAAGGATTGCACGTATATGCGTTGAAATAGATTTATCTAAGCCATTAATACCTGAGATAGAGATTCTGAACTCGGTTCTTCAAGTAGAATATGAAGGTCTTCATCTAATCTGTTTCAATTGTGGTAAGTATGGCCAAGAGCTGATGCATGTACAAAAAAAATTTCTCCAAATTATAGTAATCAAGAAGCTATTCCTAGTGAGGATGGGTCTAAATCGGGTAATCAAGAAGAAAATGCCTCTGCAGAAAGTTCAAGCCTAACTCTTGCCAAATATCAAGCGGCTCAGGACCAGAATATAGCCAATGCAAATACTGAGATCAGTATAGAGCAGAATCAACCTAAGGAAGGGTCGTTTGGTCCTTGGATGATTGTAAAGAAACCCCAGAGGAGAAGAACTGAAAATCAGAACTTGAGGAATAAATTTCCTGCTAAAAATAACAGAGTACAAGAAGACCAGGAACCAAACCAGGGATCAAGATTTGCTTTACTTCAATCTGAGGAGGTGGAAGGTAAGACTGAGGAAGCCATTCCTGAACAAAAAAAAGTGCAGAATACCAATCAAAGGATTAGAAACACTGCTGCAGGGGAAAATCCTCAGAATGCGCAGAACAAGAAGCAGAATGGAAGAAAGCCAAGTCAAGCTCCAGTGAAAAATAAGAACACAGAATCTAATCCAATTGCAAAACATGGGTCAAATACGACTCATGCTCAGTATCCTCACAATAGTTTAGATGTGCATAAATCCAATCGTTCTGAGGAGGAGAAACAACCTAAAGAGGACAAATTTAACAAGGAACAAGATCACCTGCTTATGATGAAAAGTATGGAACAAATGACTGGGGGAAGGGATAAATTTATTCAGCTTCAAGAAGACTATATTGCTGCCAGTTTAGGTGTCCAAAAGGAACCCAAGCCACCATATATCCAATCAGAATTCTATCAAAGCAGGTAATCTAATCTCAGATTTGGTCATGCAAGATTGTGCTGATGCACCAGGTACTTCTGGTCCTAAGGACCCCTCTACTTTGAATAAGTTTAAATGAATTACATAACTTGGAATTGTAGAGGAATTCACTCAAAAGGCTTTGTTAGTCTTATTAAAGACATTAGAACTATTTATAATGTTAATCTTTTATTCCTGTTAGAAGTGCATGCTAGTGGGAAAAAAACTGTTAAACAAGTTAAAAAAATTGGTTTTGATGCTTACCATATTATGGATTCTATTGGTCAATCTGGAGGGATCATTGTTTTGTGGGATAGTTCTTGGTGGACTGTTAATGTGCTATCTTCTTCATCCCAATTTATACATATGTTTGTTAAATTCAGTAACTTGGATCCTTGATTTGTTACTTCTGTGTATGCTAGTCCTAATCCTATTAATAGAAGAATACTTTGGAAAGATATTGAAGATATTGCTGATAGTATTTGTACTCATTGGACTGTCCTTGGGGATTTCAATGATATTTGTAATTCTAGTGAAAGAAGAGGTGGTAGTAATCAATTAAATACTAATAATATGCATGAATTTAACAATATGATTAATAACTGCGGCCTCTTAGATGTTGGGTTCATTGGTAGCCCTTTTACTTGGAAAAGAGGAAATTTACAGGAAAGGTTAGATAGAGTTCTCATTAATCTTGATTGAATGTTGAGATTTCGTGATGCCTCTATGGTCCATTTACCTTTTTTCAAATCTGATCATTGCCCTATAATGGTCAGATTTGATTCTCAACCTATTCCTAATAGAAATAGGAGGCCTTTTAGGTTTTTAGCCTCTTGGATCTCTCACCCAGACTTCTCAAATTTTGTTGCTTCTAATTGGGAGAAGGTCTCTGATTGGAATTCTGCTCTTTCTAACTTTAAAGAGAAAGTGAAAATTTGGAATAAACAGATTTTTGGTAACATTTTTCAAAAGAAAAGAAATTTAATCAAAAGATTAGAAGGGATTGATAGGAAAATGGCTTACTCTAATAATCCCGGTCTTCCCCATCTTTATAGAAAACTTTGGAGAGATTATCAGGAAATTGCATCTCAGGAAGAGATTCTTTGGTTTCAAAAGTCTAGGAGTAAGTGGATTCATTTTGGGGATAAAAATACAAAATTTTTTCATGGTATGACTATTGCTAGAAGGAAAAAAAACAAAATTGAAAACCTTCAGAATTCTGATGGTAGTTGGATTACTAATTCTAGTGAGCTTGAAAACCATTGTTCTGATTATTATAAGATAAGATGCTTTTTCAAGATAATGTAAACATTGCAACTTTTCCTCTTAAAAATAGCTTTCCGGATTTAACCTCTGAGCAAGTTAATTTGCTCTCTAGGCCTCTTAATGATGAAGAAATTAAAAGTGTGATTTTTTCTATGGGTGGCCTAAAGGCCCCGGGTTTAGATGGCTTCCATGCCATTTTTTATCAACATTATTGGGATACAATTGGCCCTTCTATCTGTTCCATGATTAAATATATTTGGGAATCCCCTGATAAAATTATGTTTATAAATGACACTTTGATTACCCTAATCCCTAAATTAGAGACTGCTGTAAATCTGAAACAATTCAGACCAACTAGTCTGTGTAATGTGTCTTATAAAATAATTACTAAACTGATTTCTAATAGGGTTAGGCATTTGATGAACAATCTTATTGGCCCTCATCAAACTAGTTTTATACCTGGTAGACATGCTAAGGATAATATTATAATTACTCAAGAGATTATTAATTCTATGAAGAGGAAAAAGGAAAAAAAAAGGTTGGATGGCTATTAAAATTGACCTTGAAAAGGCCTATGATAGGCTAAACTGGAATTTTGTTAGAGACACTCTTTGTGATATTGGTTTTCCTGATTTTATTGTTTCTATTATTTGGAATTGTATTACTACTTCTAATATAAGGGTGTTTTTTAATAGGGAAGTGTTGGATCCTTTTACCCCTCCTAGGGGTATTAGACAAGGTGATCCAATATCTACATATCAATTTGTTTTATGCATTAAGAGGTTGTTTCAAATGATTAATCTTTCTGTGGAATTCAAGTTTTGGACCCCTTTTCCTATTGGTAAGAAGGGTCCAAAAATTTCTCACATTGCATTTGCAGATGATCTTATACTATTTGCTAAAGCTTCAATGGATCAGGTAGAAATCATTCAAACTGTTTTGGATGTTTTATGCCTTAGTTCAGGACAAAAGGTGAGTAAGGAAAAAAACCAGGATATTTTTTTCTACTAATGTTTGTATGCAGGTTAGGGAAGAAATTTCTAATGCTCTTAGGTTTCAAACAACAAACAATCTTGGTAATTATTTAGGGGTTCCTATACAACATGAGAGAGTTTCAAAGAGGCCTTTCCAATCAATTGTTCAAAAAACTAAGAGGAGGCTCTCTACTTGGAAAGCTAAAACGTCGTCTTTTATTGGGAGATTAACCTTATCCCAACCTGTCCTGACTGTTATTCCCTCATATTTGATGTAAACTGCATACTTGCCTAATTTTATCTGTGAAGATTTAGATAAGTGTTGCAGGGGCTTTCTATGGGGGGACACTGAAGATAAGAGAAAGATCCACTTAGTCAATTGGGACAGAATTTGTTCTCCAAAGATCACTGGTGGGCTTGGTCTTAGAAAAGCAAAAGAAGTACATAAAGCCTACATGATGAAAGTAAGGTGGGGTTTGATAAATCAAATTGATCAACTTTGGGTTCAAGTGCTCCGGGCCAAGTATGATTGTGGTAATTCAATTATTCCTAAAGTCATAAGGAAAGTTGGGGACTCCAATATTTGGAAAGGTGTTTGTGATATTTGGGATTGCCTGATTGATAACTGTTTGTGGAGAATCAACAATGGTGCAGAGGCTAAATTCTGGGAAGATAATTGGATTAAAGGGTTGGATAACCTTTCATCTTATGCTACTGATTCCATTGAGCAATCAAAATTAAGTCTGCCTATTATTCAGTATGTTAGTGTTTCTAGGGAGTGGGATCTTAGCCTATTTCAACACCTTCTACCTGAGGCTATATGTAACAGAATCAAGAACCATCCCCCTCCCATCCCTAGAAGTAGCAGGGATGTTATTGCTTGGAAGGGAACTGCTAATGGCTGGTTTTCAATTAAATCAGCCTATGATCTTATTACTAACTATAAGCCTACAACAAATAACCTGTTATTTAACAGGATCTGGTTCTGGCAACGACCCCAAAGAATTAGAGTTTTTCTTTGGAAAATTGCATCATATGCAATTCTTACCAATGTTCAGAGAAAAAAGAGAAATTTATCTACAGAGGATCTATGCACCTTTTGCAAAACACATCCGGAAACAACATTGCACCTATTCAGGGATTGTTCAGAAATTAAAGGTTTGTGGGAAAGTTTAATTACTGTTAAGGATCACATACCTTTCTTCAGTCAGCAGAATCTTCATCAATGGTTTCTAGTTAACATCCAAGCTCCTCAGGCAAAAAATTTCAGCTTACAAGATTCCCTTCGATTTGGGTGTGCCCTAGAATTAATCCGGATGCAAAGGAACAACATTGTTTTTAACAATATTAGGGTTTCTGTAGCAGAGTTGAGATACCAAATTTTAAACCAGGTGAAAGCAATCGAAGATTCCAAAGACAACTTTCAGAGTATTTCAGGCTCAAACAATGGATCTAGAGCTTACCTTCTTCAATGGTCGCCTCCTCCTCCTAGCTGGGTGAAACTAAACACGGATGGAGCTGTTTCTCAGGCGCGCGAAGTTGCTTCCTATGGTGGTGTCCTCCGTGATGATTTAGGTGCGTTCCTCGAAGGGTTTTGTGCCAATCTCGGGTTTGCTTCTATTCTTGAGGCGGAGCTATGGGGGATTCTTTATGGTGTTCGAATGGCTAGCAGGAAGCTTTACAAGAGGGTTATTGTAGAGTCAGATTCCTCCACAACTATTAATCTGCTCTCCAAAGGGTGTCTTCCTTCTCATCCTTCTGCTCCGATGATTAATCTTATCCTAGCCTCTTCCAAGGGTTTTGATGAGGTTCAATGGTCTCATACTCTGAGAGAATCGAATTCCATTGCTGATTGTTTAGCTAAGGGTGGTATGGACTTGGGTGATAGATATAGGGCTTATAATTCTTTACCTAGTTTTGCTTATGTTCCCTTCCTCTTTGATTCAGCTAGGACCTTTTATCAAAGGGGGGGATAGCTAGTTTTTTCTGGTTTTTCTTTATTTCTTCTTTGCCTCTTGGTTTTTTAAACCCTCAATTCATAAAAAAAAAGCTTACAATTTATCTTTAAGTGTTGGGTCTTATTTAACCTATGTGGATGTCTAGTTCATTTATTAAGCAACTAAATTCATCAGTAATTAATCAAGTTAATTAATGTTAGGGACTATGGTTGATGTGATTTAAAAGTATATAGATATAAAACAAAAACTTTAAAAGTCTGGGACGAATATCAAAGTTGGTAAAAAATACAGGGACTAAAAACATATTTAGTCTAAAAAAATAAAGAAAGGATTAAACTCTCATATATATGTTGGGAAAAGGTACTTTCACAGTTAATAAATTAGGTGTGAAATAATAGGAAAGAGAGAGATAGAAAAAAATGAATTGAAGAGAAAGAAACTTTGAGATGTAATTGATGCAATGAGAAAGAAAGAGAGATAGAAAGAAAAGATTGGTGTCAATGGGAGTGTAATATAATTGAGTGTGGAAAAATAAGTTGTTATATAAATGTAATATTATCTCCGGTCCTATTTATAAGAAACATATAGAATTAAATCATCAAAACCAAGGAAAAGCCTTAAAATTAGTTAATTGTAATTAATAATGTCATGATTTTAAATTTTATTCTAAAAATACCCTTAATATTAAATAATTAAAATAATAACAAAGTTGTTCCTAATTAAAGTCAACATTAGTAACTCATGCTCCAATAACTGATAACTGAAAATAGTGCAGTGGTACTCCAGTACTAATGTACTATCATGGGAAACAAGTAGAGTAAACAAAATGAGCTAACTTGACCAGGCCGATATGCAAAAACATAGGGCTCAAACCTTTGTTTTATAAGCCTAAATAACTTTCGAGTTTTTTAGCCCAACCTGATAAAAGTCACTATACCTTTAACAAGGTCGGGTAGCCCGCCAAAAACCCAGGATACTTGCATAAAGCCCGAAAAAATATAGGACCCAGACATTTATTTTAAAAATTCAAATAACTCCCGGACTTTTTAGAGCGGTCTGTAAAAACCCTCTACCTACATTAGACTGGGCTCGATCGAACAAGTGAGAACAATTGACAATAAATTAAGAGCATACAAAATTTCATTATAAATACAATTTAAAATAGTAATATATTTTAGGCTTAAATATGTTTTTAGTCCCTATAAATATAGGTCGTTTTGCGTTTAGTCCCTACAATTTTTTTTTGTGTTTTAGTCCCTGCTTAATTTTCCGTCAAGGCATTTGGTCCCTGCCGTTAAATCAGTCTGATGTGGCTGGCTAACAGAAAGCCACATTGTGTAATTCTAATTAATTAAAACATTATTAATATAATTTAATATCTTAAACAAAAAGGCAAAGGGCTGAAGAGATACCTTCCGAGCTCACCTTTCTGAGAAAACAGTGCAGTATCCATGCGCTCCATAGTTCTCAAAAGAATGACAAACCATTCTTGCAACATGAAGCTAAAATCCGAATCTGTAAACATCCTATTGTTTGAAGTCAATTAAATTAACGCATAGAAAATTAAAAATTCTTAAGCCTTAACTTCCACTTGCTTAGGTCTATCTTGTTCCGTAAGCAAAAATCCAAGCCCTTTCTCCTTCCCAACATCGAAACCAGATGCATTGCCCTTGTTCTGATACAAGGGATTCGACGTCAATATCCGCAACCCGAAAGTGCCGTTAATCTCCAAAAGCTCAGGCAAACCACCACCACACCCTTTGGACATTCCCACATCGATCTGAATGGCCCTGTTATCGCAAACGCCGTTAATCCCAACTGTCTGAATAGTATGCCCCATGATCATTCTCTTAACACCAGGAACCGTGGATAGAACATGCTCAAGAGTCGAACAATCACATTTCTCCACAACCTCATCGGAGAATTTTCTCAACCATACCACCACATGTCTTCCCCGGCAATACAACGGGGAAAACCGACCCGTTGAACCGTTAATCCAATCCCTAACTTCTTCGTTAATCCTCTCCAAACTGTAAGAAACGTGTTGCGGTAACAACCTGCCATGGACGAAAATCGAGTCACCAACGACCAACACAATAACATTCTGAGACAAGAACCTTCTCGAAATTGGGCCATTGGGCCGCAATGCCGCAATCCTAGCCCGAAATCCATCAAAGAACTCCTTCCTCACGCCGCGAAAGGAAAGAGGAGCACCTTATTTTCAACCTTGTTACATTGTCATCCTCCTCCGTAGGCATCCTTTTCGCAATTTCTTTGGTCGACCTCTTACGTGAAAACGCAGAAGAAGACGACGCCATTGAGCATCTACCCATGGGAGAAGAAATGGGGGAAGAAAGCTTCGACTAAAAAAAA
Organism: Sesbania bispinosa; assembly: GCA_026901365.1. NCBI lineage: Eukaryota > Viridiplantae > Streptophyta > Magnoliopsida > Fabales > Fabaceae > Sesbania > Sesbania bispinosa. The sequence continues at coordinate 979,686 of QLOH01000244.1, forward strand.
GGTTTTTTTATTTAAATAGATATTAAATTATATTAATAATGTTTTAATTAATTAGAATTACACACGTGGCAGTCTAATATGGCTTTCTGTTAGTCATATCAGACTGATTTAACGGCAGGGACCAAATGCCTTGACGAAAAATTAAGCAGGGACTAAAAACCAAAAAAAAAAATTGTAAGGACTAAACGCAAAACGACCTATATTTATAGGAACCAAAAACATATTTAAGCCTATATTTTATATATTCAAGACAAAAAACACTTTTAATTTTTTTAAATAGAACCGTACGTAATACTTGAAAGGTTGTTATCGAAAGTCGCTTTCATAGTAGTCATACACTATAAGTGAATTGTAATTTTAGATAAATTTTATTCATACAATTAAATATTTAATTATTTTGTGCTTTCATTCGATGAGGGTTTTATTTAATCGCTACCTAATTTTGAGGGTTAATATCATGGTTATAATTATTGAAATTTTCAATTAAAGATAGAAAAAGTGACTCTTGTAATTAATATAAAGGTTTTGAGTTCAAGTGATCTTCAAAGCGTTGTTATAATAACAAACCATTAAGGTTAAATGATATACATTTTAGGGAAAATAGAATATAAAATTATCTCAAACTTTTATCTTTTGTAAATAGACACTAAAAAATTTTAACTTGTTCAATTGTTTCAACTTTTTAAACTCTTATCATTATTGTAATAGGTTATTTCATTAGTATGAAATTAAATAATTAACATAATTAATAACCTGAATCATTTGAAGATTGTGTTTTAAATATTAAAAATATGTAAAATTTAAATTTTTTATTCTTTAGAATTTCAAAGCATATTTTGAATTTTTAAAAGCGGATCACGATGGTGTGTTCTTTGTAATATAGGATCTTTTATTTTTTTAAAATTTTTTAAACTTTGTTTGATATGATTTTAACATTTCAAACACAAAATCTTGAAGTGTTAAAATGATTTTCTTAATTATTTAATTTCATGTCAATCAAAGGACGTATTGTAACATTAATAAAAGTTTAAAGATTAATTAGGCCAAAATAAAAATTCACAATGCCTATTTATAAAATGATGAAAGTTTATGGTAGTTAATTATATACTCTTTTTCCTATATTTTATAAATAAAATAAAATAAAAGAATAAAATGAAAAGAGAAAAAAGAAAATTTTTAAATCATATCAATTTTTATAACATCAATATTTGGGCATGAAAATAATAATGTAAAAAATAAAAGTTTTTATTAAAAAGGAAAGTATATATCAAAATGTAATGTATATTTATTATAAAAAAGAAAGTATTGATAAATACATTCTATATTTTTTTGCATTCTTATTCTTAGATTTAAGAACGGATGTTATGAAAATCGAAATTATTTACTCAATTAATTATTTAAATATGGGAAGGGTGATTATTTTCTTCTCCTATTTAAAAGTTACAATCAGAATATGAAAATTGTCTTGATCTATTTTAATTAATTTTAATAGGCAATCCTTTTCTTCCTTTTATTTTTCTACGTGGAAGTTAAAATTTTACGAGTTTTAAATGAAGTCATCAGAGTTATTTCCCTTTTTTCTTTTATTTCATTTTCCATTAGTACCTTTCATGCAAGCATAATTTTAGTGTTTTTGTCGTGGTTCTCTCTTTGTTTCTTCTTTAATAGGCTCAAATAAAACATGTAATTACTTTTCCCCTTCTCTACTTCCATGCCATTTATCTAACGCATTGTTTGTTTCAATGCATACAATATTGGAATGCATCCATCCAAATGTTTTAATAAAAGATATGAAAACCACTAGATTTGGATCTTTTCCAATCATCTAACATGCATTTTTCAGCAAAATCAGTCACGAAGTAATTAGAAATTAGCTACGGGATATTTTTAGAGTTCAAATGAATAGCAAATCTTAGTTATTCCTTAGCTAATGCCACTGTAGAGACAATATGACTGTGGAGGAATTGAGCACCCACTTCAACCCCATTAATCTCATCCAAATATAGTAGTTAACTAATTTAAATATAATAATAATTAAATAATAAAGTTAAACTCAAATATTTTTATTAAAATTATGATTTAGTTCATAAATTTCTAATTTTCTTAATTAAAGATTTTTAATGTCTATTTTTTATATATTATTTTAATTAAATTAAGCAAATAAAATACCAAACAGTGGTGGGTCACAATGGAAGTGGATTATGACCCCAGATGGACTTACCTACAAGGTCATGGTTTCGAATCCTGGAGTCGCCACTCCCGAGGGATTTCCGATTAAAGACAAACAAAATTAAGCGACTAAAATAAAAAAAAAGTTGGAGTGGGTTCTCCATATAGAAACAGAAGGATCTATTGTTTATAGAATTTCCAGTGTGACTGATAGACAAACCTGAGCCATCACCCACCATCAGTTGATCAGTACCAATGTAAGGAGAGTTGACAGATAGATTTTGAAGGTCATTGGTCACATGGTGAGTAGCCCCAAAGTCCATGATCCATGTACTGGGTTGAGATGGGGTGACAGGACGAGCATAATGTGCAGCAACATTAGATGTACGAGGTGGAAAGCCATGGAGTCTGTAACACACCTTAGCAGTGTGACCTGGTTTGTCACATTATTGACAAAATACTTTCTTCCCCTTACTTGGTGACCCAGAACGATGCTTGCTGGCAGAATGCATTTGCGATGGCTTTGGCTTTGAGTATGGGGGCTTTTAGTGTTGTGCAACATGTGCTGTTGGAATAGGAGCAGTCTGTACAGGTTCAGTGCGTTTGAGATATGTCTCAAAATCCACAAGTTTGTCATGTAACTCTTCAAAGGTAATGGCACTCTCACTGGCACGAATAGCTGTTGCAACTTCACGGAAGTCAGAACCAAGACCATTCATTGTGTAGAGGACAAGGTCAGTGTTATCCAGAGGTTGGTGTATGATGGACAGCTCATCAGAGATAGTCTTAATTTGTTGCAAATATGCAGTGATAGAGAGATCACCCTTAGTGAGTTGAGAGAGTTTCTCTTTTAGTGAGAGAATGCGACTACGAGATTTGTTGGCATACATGGTACAAAGAATATCCCAGGCATCTTTAGAAGTCTTCACACTGCCAAGCATAGTGGTGAGGGTGGGTTCCACTGAGCTTATAATTGCATGAACAATCAACTGGTCTTGGCGCACCCAACATTCATAATTGGGATTAATAGTGATGCAGGCATCATCACAGTATTTAGCAGGACATGGTTTGCTGCCATCAACATATCCTTTGAGACCATAACCTACTAGTAAGGCATTGAATTGAACTCGCCAAGCTGGATAATTAGTAGAGCCTGAAAGCTTGATAGAAATCTGTGAACCTGCATTCAGAGCAATGATGGTGGATGAACTAGGAGGTCCATATGGATCAGGTTATGGAGTTGTCACAACCACAGGGGTAGATGGAGTGACTTGTGGGGAGGAAGGGTTTGAATTATTGTCACCATTGGGAGAACTCATGTTGAATGGATTGGAAAAAAAATTGCTGTTAAGCTAGATAGCTCTGATTACCATATAGAAACAGAAGGATCTATTGTATTTCCTTACTTTAGAATGATACAAAGGTGCATATATATACAAGAATGTTGAACAGAAATCTGCACAATCTTTCAACAGAATACAACAACTATTTGAATTTTAAATGAGAGATAAGATTGAGATAACAATAACAGAATTATGATAACAATAACAAATGATGATGACAGTAACCGAAACTATCTTTTACTCCATACATATCTCATCCTTAACCCTAATCCAAATGAAGTTGGATACCATATTTTCATTTCTACCTTTCTCAAACCCACCCCACGTAGCTAACATGTCTAGAGGCAATTTTTTAGTTGGGTTTTAGTTATATTTTAAAAGTATATTATACATTAAAATAAAATTATCATATAAATTGTATTTTTTTGTTAATTAGTTTTTAAATTATATTAATTTTTATATAGTTGAATAATTGATCGACTTACTTAAACATTTTAACTTAATTAATTGTTAGATTAATGAAATTTACCATTTATAAAAGGTTGTTAAGCTAGGTAACTTTAGCCATACTTTGGTAGCTTTTGCTAAATAGGTTATAACAAGTGATCAATATGAGACCTATGAGTATTTGTTTAGTGTATTTAAAAAATAACAAAATATACAATTAAAAATATGATAAATTTTGGTTCCTCGAAAAAATGTGAAATAGAAAAGGCAAAATGAAACATTTTATGAATAATCTTTTATTAACAAAATAACTATAATTCCTCTCATAACCTCGTTTCCAATATTGTAATTTCGCCACCATAACAATTGTTACCCAACACTCTACACAACCTACCTCCGTACATATCCCCACTTTTTCATATTCATAGTTATAGAATTTGTTCGATTCATGATTTGAATTGTCTGAATCTATATGACTCACACCCAGTGATACAAACTAAAAGAATTATCAAACTAGAAGTTGTGATTTTGTTGCCGTAACTGATTCAAATGTTTGCATTCTCTATAGGCATTTTATATATATATATATATATATATATATATATATATATATATATATATATATATATATAGTCAGGTTCAAGATGAGATGGAAGTCGATCGAACAAGAAAATGCTAAAATTTGACCTTGAAGTATAAAAGAGTTTAATTTATATGTATTATTAATATAAAAATTAAAATTTTTACATGATCATTTTATTAATGTATATTATTATATTATTTAATGAATATAATATCTTATGCGCGTAATCAAACTCAATAAACATTGTAATAATACATTATTAAATAATGATATAAAACTTTTTACATCGAGAGTACTCACGAATTAAATTCAATATAAAATAATCCCCTCATGCTTAATTAGTTTTTTTATTAGCTCCAATTTAAATAATGATTTTATGTTGAACTCTTGAATGTTGTTCTTGCTATTTCTCTTATATAATTAAACCTCTTAAAGAAAGATTGTCTAATCTTATCATCTATATAACTTATATTTTGTGTACTGATCTTCAATATTATGATTTAATACAATTTATAATACACGATTCAAAAATTAATTCACCAATTGAATCATGGTTTAATTACATTTATATATATGCATTTATTATAACAATGACTTTCTGTCATTACATGTAAAATTGGAGTGTAAAATGACAATTTATTTTCTATTTCAACCAATTATTATTAGATTGATAAGGATGAATTAATGTATTATGTCGTACATATATAATGCTATTAAAATGAATTAAGATTATTTACCGAAAAGAAAATGTACCAATATATATATATATAATATATTACCAATTTACCATGCGTGAGGTGACAAGTGACAACTAATCATTGTCTAGCTGCAGCTTATATAGAAATTTCATTCAGATAAAATGGGTTAAGAATAAAAAGAGGGAACTAATAAGAAAACTTGTGTGTGTGTTTATTTATTCTTTTTTGTGACAAAACCTGTGTGTTTTGTTTTCGACTTTCGAATCGTAAGAACCAGTTCCCAAATATATATACTCTGAGTTTATAGTATACTGTAAACGTGACCCAAGTCCAATCATTTAACATAAAATAATAAAAAGTATACTCAAAATCATGCTCTGAACTCATTGTTCTTCCGTCGTGTTTGGTACTTTGGTTCATGTTTTCAGCACTTTGCATTCTGCTTCCTGAGCTGTACACAAGTCAGAATTAATGGATATCAGACATTCTTATATATCATCATATGCTTTTCTCGCAACCAAGCTGTTTCTAATCTTTATTTTCATGTATTAATTATAGACCAAATGTAGAAACTTTATATATGTCATTATACATTTATTGTGTTTCTGAATAAACTCGCACATTCATGGTGTGTTAGTTCAAGAAGTGAACTTATACGTGTATCTGATTTTTATTAAAATCATGTTAAAAGTTTAGATTCAAATCAACGCTACCGAGAAACGTATTGATCTGAATCCACATTTGTGACATAATTTTGTGTGAGATTAAACACACATTTAATTGTATAAAAATATGTAGGAAAATTTCATAAAAAATATTGAGAAAAAAAAACTCAAATCAAAATCATGCAATTGTCATGAATAAAAGGCCAGTTACTAAAGTGTATTCCTATTAACACTAGACTAAAAAAAATAATACTCAGTACCTATTATGTCGATGTAAAAAAACCCGTACTCGTGAATACCGTGGATTACCCACAATGAGTACCTGCATATTTATATAATGGGTGAGGACAGATATTATACTACCCGCCCCGCGGGTACCCGCATACTAATTAAAAAATATTTTTTTATTAAATATATTTGAATATTAGGATTTTTTTGTCATTTTATGATGATATATAATTTATTTTGTATTATTTTTTATGATATTCTTAATATATTAACACGTAATGGTATTATATAATGATTATTCATATATATATATAGTATGATATTAAAATATATTATATAATATTTCCTCTTTTTTTTATAAAATATAAATTCTTAAACATTAATGGATACCCGCGGATACCCATTACCCACGGGCCGCCCCACCCCGTTGACATCGCTGACTATATGCGGGTGGCGATGAGTTTCTGCCCCAAATTAGAATTTAGATCTAATTTCATATAATAATTAGATTATAGTAATAATCAAATAAATAAAAATTAATTTATATATTTTACTAAAAATGTTATTTAGTTTGTGAAGTTTCTCATATTCTTAAAATAGTTTTACATTAATAAAAATTTAAAATAAAAAATGATTACAATAATATAGTGTCCTATTATTTATTTTTAAATATTAAATTAAAATATACTTTCTTAAAAGTAGTTAAATCTTTTAATATAGTTCCCTAAATTAATTAGGTAATATATAATATATAATTCACCAAAAAAAAAGGTAATATATATATGTTATATTTATTTTTTAAAGTGAATTTAAATTCTATTAAATAAAAGGAGTGTTAATATTGACTGGTTTCAGCTCACAGGATAATAATTCAATGTTCTCATAATAATTTAGATTTATTTAAGGCATAATGGATGTCCTAAATTAAGGATTGATTTGTGGGACAGGTATCATACGCGGCATGACCCACAATAGTCCTTGAGTTGTTTAGGTACGGCACTACCACACTTGGGCCCCACCACCACATGATGCATCCAAATATTTCAAAACTGTAACTAAAATAAAGGAAAGAAAATATCTTAGTAGTTAAGTACTCACTTTCCTTCTAAAAAATTAAATTAAATTAAATTAAATAAATAACAAGAGAAAGAGATACCAGTGAATTGAAAGGGGTATTCAGTATTCTTACTAGTTACTTTGACGAAAAAGTCAGCAGCGACACGTGGCATTAGTTGATGGGCTATAGTGACGAATAAGAAGAAGCAATGGCAAGGTCACGTGAGCAGGCCCCCACGTCGCGTGCTCCTGCTGGAAACTCAGTGGGAGTGATTCCATGTGCGGGCTCCACAGTAACTTAGGTAGTCCATATTCGCCACGTTGATCAACGTGTGGACCGACCCTTCGAACATGCAACATGGGACCCACTAGAACATGGGTACTAACATTAATTAAGGATTTATGGTAGTAAAACTAAACATAAGTGTTCGCTTCTTTGTTACTTGCTCGCACGCTTTGAACCACAGCTATACAAATGTTTTTATTTAATTATTATGATATTTCATTTATAAAAATTTAAAAAAGTAATTGAAAATATTTACAAGTGTACATGTTTAGATCCGTTGACATCTTTTAAGAGTTAAATTATTTAATAACTTTTTGTAAAATGAGAATTTGATCAATTTAATCATTGAATAAAAAATTCTTATAAAGTAGATCAGACTTATAAAATTTCATAAAAATCGAAAACTAAATACTTCATCAAATTAATTAATTTATTTTAACGTATAATGTTTTTAAAATATAAGTAAAAGTCTACTATTAGATAATATATCTATAAATGTCCAAATTATTTGAAATTTGATATACATGATCATGAAGATAATATAACGTGATTCAACAGTTGGATTAGTCAAATTCTTATTTTATAAAAAAATTATTAAATAATGTAACTTTTAAAGTTTGACATTAGTGTCAACAGATCATGACTCGTTTAGCAATTATGTTATCTGTTATATGTAGAGCAATCATTTTAAAATAATTGATGGTTTTGCCATCGATGAATGGAGACAACATTGTTCATTTCAATGGTATATTTTCTGTTAAATTGTTGCGGATATTAAATTCTATAACTTCCAAAATTAGAACTGTATTTCTTCCTGTATAGAATGTGCTTTAATCTTCAAAACTATAAACTACATGTGATTCGTTGAACAAGTATATATCCTCTTGCCCCAGTGCAAGAGCTAAGTAACAAGCGCTAGCTTGAGCTGGAAATAATTTTTTTAGAATAAAATAGACTAAAGAATGGATGAGATACCAGGCAAAACAAAAGCATTCCAAGCAAAAACAAATGTTTATATACAAGTTAGTTATAATAGTTGAAATCAAAAGCCCAACAGTAATTTTTTTTTGTTACAGCCCAACAGTAATTGTATCAATAAAAATAGATAATAATGCCAAATGAATTTTACATGTAATGTTAAATGTTTGAATTTAAGAGTCATTAATTACTTTACAAAGACAATTTAATTACTTCTACTACTTTACTTCCACCCTAAAATTGCAAGAGCAATCGTGCTAAGACAAAAAAAAAGTTTTAAAACTTTATATATGTAGTATTAATAACTATTTGTGAGGGTATGTACCTCACATGCCCATTGGAATTAATATATATTAACGAATTTATTATTAATATTTTTTCTGATTTATTTGTCATAATTATGTATAATAATACGTGACCGTGTAAGTATAGTTAAGTACTGTATTATTTTCTTTTTAGGGATATATTGACATTGAATATTTGTTTATATGTCATGCATGCTCACACAAAAATTAAGGACACAAACCCATGTGCCATATTCAATTCGTACAAGTACTAGAGCATTTTGTTCCTTGTACCGACACAGAGATAATTTATTTAGGGAGCAATTTGATTACAAAATTTGTTTTATATAAATGTAAAAACATAATCATATTCAATCCTTGAAGACATCATCAGCAGATCATGCGATTCAACGTTCAATCACCAATCACGTCGTTTTATTCAATTTCGTTATTACATTCGGAGTAGTTATATATAGAAGTAACTTTAATTAATAATTAGTGACTTAGCTTGGTTGTGAGTTGTGAGTTGTGAGTTGTGAGTGAGAAGATCGTCGGTGCAACGGGTTCTTCTTGTAGCCGACGATTTTATTTTATTTACGTATTTACCTTTTTCAGAGGTTATCGATCTATTAATTCAATTATTAAATGCCCAAAAATTGCGTGGTATAAAAGAACGAAAAAGATGGTAGAAAAAAAAATATAAAGAAAAAAACGAGAAAGTTGCTTGCGATATATGAACTGTATTTGGCTATTTTTCATGTGAAGTCAAAAAGTATATATGAAACAGTTGTATTTGTGCGTGTATATATATATAAGCGTGTTGAAATATATCAAAAGAAACAAAACAAAACTACGCCATCTCTGGCTTCAACTGTGTTTTATTTTATTTTTCCATTTAATGGAACTAATACTAGCCATCAAATATTCTAAAGAAGATGCCAGCCATTACTTATCCAAAAAATCCCAGAACTGTTAAGGGGTAAATAGTTTATATAACGCCCACAATAATTTTCAACCATCATTCAAAAATAGATACAATGTCCACTTCTATTACGATATATCCATCATTATTTTGTAAAAAATCATATATAAATACGTAATTTTAAAAAAATATATGGTTTGATTGTGTGTATGGAAAACATTTTATTCAAAGTGGTAAAATTATTTTTGTGATCCTTACACATATTGGAAGAAATTATTTTATATCTACATATATAGTCAATTAATTATTTTATGTTTAAAAATTTAATCTTTTTAATTTTTATCCATTTAAATTTTGGAATATATATATATATATATATATATATTGACGTATTTAATTTTTTCCATTTTAAATAATTTTTTTTATAATTTTATTCATTTGAGTTTTAGTTGTTACATATAATTTTTACTGCTTTATGGTATTAGTCCTTTTCTGGTTAATATATTTTTATTTGTCAAGATAATGTCATTTGAGGGATTAAAATTTAAATAAATGATAAAGATTCATTTCCAAATTCAAAATTCAACTATATTATATTATAATGTTTTTTAAATTAACCTTAGTTCTATATTATTGAAAGGAAAGAACTTAAATTAAGGCATGCACCTAAGAGGACAAAAATCGCCAAATCCAAAACACGTTAGAAAAGTTAGACTTGTTTGCATATATAAATGGCGTGTTAGGCTATTTTCGAAATTGAATTATTTCTATTATGTATTGATTGATTCGTTGAATTATAGTACTTGTTTATAAGGTGACTGTATTCAGTTGTTTTTCCAACAAACATTGAAGGCTGCGAATTTCGGGACGATTGATTGCTATTAAGCCTAACACTTGACTCATTGAGATTTTAATTGGGTTTTGAACAAATTAGTATTATTATTATTATTACTATTATCCTTTTACTTTCGTTTGAAGAAGAAGGATAAGTCTTTTAGAAGAAGAAAGGGATTCAAAGAGTGCAACCCAAGTTAGTTAAAGAAGTAAAGGATATGGATGAATGGAAGAGCACCACTGCACTACCACACACACATTGTCTTCCCTTTTAACAGATTTTTTTTAGAGAGAGAGAGAAGGGGGAGAGTATTTTTTAAGGGATTGATTCAAAGAGTGTAACTCAAGGTAGTTAAGCAAAAAATAAATTAAAAAAAAAAAAAGAGAGAAGATAGGCTGTGAGAGTAAGTGAGCCCATCATTTCTATTTGCCCCAAAGCCGAACATACTTCAGTTGTGCAGTCACTTTTGTGAACCTTTTTCTTTCATTTTTTATTAAAATTATTGTAAAAGTTGCAATATGGTGGTAATTGTTAATTTTAAAGGAATACTTTAATTTTCCGGAAAGTCCCTCTCAATTTTCAACATACTTGAAATTGAGGTAATATCAATTAAGTTAAAGACTCCGTGTGGCAATAGGGTAAAAATAAAATAGGTCAAAGTGCAAATTGAGCGATTCCCCTAAATTTTATATATGGTACGTATATCCCCTGTTATAAAAAATAATCATGTTTGATTTTAAAACCTACTATGTTAATTTTTAATTAGAATAGACTTAGTTATAAAAATTGGTCCAATCATATTTTTAGGTAATCTTTTTATTTACTGAGTTTTTCTAAATTTACGAGAGGCCTTATTCTGAGATGGGATTTAAGAAATGTCCTACGCGTGGAAGTATCGAGAGATGGACACAGAGAGGGAAAAAATAGAAATTACTCACTCAAAGGTTTCATGAATCCCTATATAAAATTTTAAATTCCATAACAAATTCCAATATATGATCAAGGAATGGTCTATATAAATTCGCACTTTTTAAAATTCTAGCATTATATTGTAATAAATTTTACTATATAAATTATATTTTAATAAATATATTATTAATAAATATAATACTTCATATAAAAGTTAATTTAAAAAATTAATATAATAACATATATGTTATTTAGAAAAGCATGAATATTAATTTTTTTACTGTGTATATTCATTAAATTTTATAAATAAATAGTAAACAAATATGTTAGTCAAACCGAAACAAAAATGGAACTTTTTTTTAACGCCAATATGGCTATATATGCATTGGTTGACTTCAGTAACGCATCTATATGATACGGATGAGATTTCATCGTGAAAATAAAAATTGATCTTGAGCTTGTAGGTTGAAATAATACACTGTGCATTGTGTCAGGCCAAATAAGCATAAGCTTTGATTGGACATAAAAATATTTTTCTTATCAAGTGGATCGAGTTCTAACTCACACTCTTCTGGCACAGTTTCAATATTTCGTTAGGTTGCATGTGACCGAACGATTAAATATACTTATCCTTAAAAAAAATAAAGTTAAATGCACTAGAATCTGATCTTAGAATGAAGATGAACAAACATTATATTCGAGTAAATGGTTAAGTAAGTTATTATAATTAATTATTCAAAGAAATTAATCAAATGTATCAACATTAATGGAATTTTGTTAGGTACATTCAAGTGTGTTAATGTTAATCCTAAAGTTATACTCACTTCGTTTCTTTTTATATGTGCTTTAAGGTTTTTATACAAGCATGCATTGAGTAATATAATAACTATGTTTTTTTAGTCACTTTTTTTTAAAAATATATCATTTCTCTTTCTCTCATTAATGCATTTAATTATTATCTCTTTTTTTATTTTTTATAATTAAATGAATTCCTTTTTAAAATTTATTTTACCACTATACCATAAATTTTTTGTTGAAAACATAAAAAAAAATATTTATAATATAGTTTTATAATAAATATTTAAAATAAAAAACCATATTAAGAAATGGGTAAAATTTAAAAAAATAGTATTTATTATTATTTTGATATCTAAAAACAACACATTTAAAAATAAATTTTAGACCCAAAAACAACATAAAAATAAACGGAGAGAATAGTACATTAATCAATATTAAGAACGGGAGATGTTACTTGAAAGGAATAGTTAATTAACAAAACAACATAAAAATAATAATAATTTTGTTTTTGGTGACTAAAACAAACAAAATTTAATCCTATGTATATAACTTGACCAATATAACATCTTTTACCAAGCAAATCAGTTACGTTTAGAAAAACGGTTTTGGCAAAATTAAGAGCCAAGATAAGATTTTTAGTAATGAGAAGTTTTTATTTTATAAAAAGTATTAATTAACCTTGTGCTTATTTTAATTTTATGACTTGAATTTGAACCTCTTGTTTAATTTCCTTGTTCGACTGTGATTGATCCAAATTGAGTGGGATAGAGTCACTGAGCCTCTGTTTGGTAATACAGAAGTAGAGAAAAAAATGCGGGAGAGAGCGAGAAATGGCCGAGAAATACATTGACGATCGTGTTTGGTGCAGCTTAGGGTCGGCCTAACCCTAAAGCGGGTAAAGCCCCCGCTTTAGACCGCCAAAAAATACTCTTATGTTAGGCTCCAAAAAAATATTTTATTTACTATATTTTTTTTTAAAAAAAATAAGCTAATAAAAAATTAGTAAATCGTATTAAATTATTAAGATTAATTAAGTTTTTTTCTTAAAAATGCCACATTTTATCATAACTTTCTCTCTTCTTATAAATAATAATTATTAATAATTGATTCTATCCATTTTTAACATTGATTTGTATCATCACTTACTCTATTTTCTTTTTTTTTCGTGTCTTTTTTTTTTCTGATGGTGCTATATTGATAATGCATAATTTCTCTTACTCTTTTAGGCTCTCTTTTTGTTGAGTGTAGAGATTTGTCCTTTGGTAAATATATATAAATAAGCATGTCACTTTACTTGAGTATACTCTATTGTATCAATGTGAGTAGATTAATTTATTTAAATAGATAATTATTATTTTTCAAAAAAAAATCTAACAAACATACGTTAATATATTGAATTGGAGGATATAAAATGCCTCATTATAAAAATCGCTTTAGGCCCCTATAAACATTGGACCGACCCTGGTGCACCTACGAAATAGGTAAGAAATGTCATATAATTGTGGGCCCCACATGGAATGCTTTTCTTCACATAATTGATGAGAAATGTGAAGAAATGGGACAGACTGCCTGACAGAGGCAAGTGGGTTTGGTGTAAACATGGAGGGGCTTGGAAGCAAGGCCAACAAAGGCGAACGTATTGAGTCCTCCTCTGTATGCGCCCATGCTGATGAAGTTGTAAGCAGCAAAACCATGAAGGTTAAAAGAGCGTTTTATGATTTTGTTTTCCACCACTCGCTCGTGTTCTGCTGCAGCGTCGAGAGGTGGTGGAGGAAGCTATGAAGCAGAAACAGAGGAAGACGTAACAGAGGGATGAGTTTCCGTTATGGAGGTTGTTGTTTGAGTGACCCTTGAGATGCAGAAGCGTAGATCAGAAGCTGAGAAAGTGAAATGAGAGGGGATGAACTGAAAGGAAGTTGCGACGGTGCAAAAGAGAAGGAGAAGTTTTGTGTGTGCAAAGAGAAAAAAACATCGTGAAAGGATTTGAGTTTAGGTAGTAAGGAGGTTAATACACTAGGAATAAAGGGGAGAAGGGAGTAAGAGTGAAGGAAGGAAGGATTTGAGTTTAGGTAGGCTCGCTTGAGCGATCCTTGGCTCTGGCTCAAGCGAGAGGGGCAGGGCAGAGAGGTGGGGAGTCTTTGAGTTGATGCTCGCTCGAGCGAGAACCCCTGCAGCATTAGAGGTGCTCTCTGAGTTGAGGCTCGCTCAAGCGAACCAGGGTTGCTCTCAGGCTCGCTTGAGCGAGGGAGCATTTTCAGCAATATTTTGTGTTGCTCGCTCAAGCGAGCGTACCCTCGCTTAAGCGAGTACGCGCGGATTTAGTTTTAAAAACAGAGAGCTAGGGCTTTTCCCCCTCATTTCTCTCATTTTCTCTCTTTCTAGAGAAAAAAGCCAGAGAGAAGAGGGAAGCTTAGTTTGAAGCTACCCACACCGTTCAAGGAGATTGGATCTTCATCCTTATCCCTCCATTCTTCCTATTTCCTCCATTAGAGGTGAGTGTGGTTCTCCATTCACTTTCATTCTTGAATGGATACCCATGTGTGCTCCCTATTCCTACTTCCATTGCTTCTATTGTGCGATTGTGATTGATTAGAGACAAATCTAGGATGGATTGTTGAGTTGATTGGTTGTATGCTCATTTATTTCAAACCCTAAGATAGGTGATTTGGGGATTTTGGATTGATGATTGTATCACCATATTTCAAAGCATTCATGGGCCATTGGCCATCACAAAGCATGTTTTGTATCTTCGGACCATCACATAATATGTCACAAGAGTCTTCGGACTATCACAGGGTCCCCAGACCATCACAGGACTCCGGGAAATCATGTATAAGAAAGAACGAGGTAACCACATCAACCTCGCGGCCAAGAGGAAGATGGGGTCCTCAAGCTAAAATGAAAAGCAAACATTATTCATGGATGTATAATAAAACTTAATCATAGGTGGCCCTGGACGACGATCCTTGGTCACATGACCGAGCGCTCAATCACAGTCACAGCTAGAGAAAAGACCCCGGGTGTCGGGTAAAAACACATCATAGTCATGTTTTACCTGTCTTCATTTATTTATGCCCTTGATGTAATTGTGTATGAAGCATGTTTGTTGCATTCCATTTGCCTGACTCCCTACACTGCATGTTTTATCACACTCACTGGGACATTAGTCTCACCCCACGATATGGGAATTATGTTCAGATGTGCAAGGTAACCGTCCAACTACTTGACGGAGAGATTAGAGCTTGGAGTTGGGCTTTTAGTCCCCAACTCTCTCTTTTAAAATTCTAGATTATTTTGTATGGGCATTGGATGTTATTCTTTTTGTGGGATAGGGATGTACATGTGGGACCCTCAGGGATGCTTTATATTTCCAGGACATATGTATCTCCATATCCCATTATGCCTATTCACTTGATGCATGTATTATGAGCCTATATGGGCAACATTGACTTTATTATATGGATGGTTGATTTTCTGCTTAAATAAGTGTTGGAGTTACCTAAGCACTGTAATGTATGTGTGCCGATATCATTAATGCGCGAAATAATTTCACGAATTCGGGAATAGTGCTTCCAACCGACATTAATTTCAAATTTAGAAATTAGGACGTTACATTCAGCATATCCAGAAAGGCGTTAAGCAATCCTGTGCTCGTACACCTTCTTAATCTGGGCCTCGTCCTCAGGGGACCAAGTAACGCTGCTTTGTAAAAGAAAACATTTTTAGGGTTAGTCATTTGAAAATGTCATAACAAGTTAAAAAAAATAATGTAAAATGTCATTTGAAGAATGACATACCGTGAGCTCCTCCCACCGCTTGTCCCTCACATCCTTCGGGGTGACCCCCACAAATAGTGAGGGCCCTGGAATTGTGAGCGGATCACATGACCAATGACCGGGATAGGGGGTTGTTAGGCACCTAACTGCAAAATAAAAAAATTCAATGTTAACACTACAACTTATAAAAATTCAAAATATTAAAGAAAAAAATTGTAGAAACTCACCCTTACCATAAGGCTGGATGATAACCCTACTGTGAGAGTCCCGCTCATGTTCAGCGCTGGAGCTGACACCCGGTGCGGAGGCTATTGAACATTAGGCTCCTCGTCAGCCTCTGCATCAATGTCAGCTTGAGGGTCGCCCTCATCCTCTGAATCGGAAATATGTGGCAAACCATCCTCTAGCAGCTGATGACCTACCTCAGGGGGAACCTCCTAATATCCCAGGGTAGGGATGAACCTCATATGCTCCATAAAGGCTCCAACTGATGCAGTAGGTTGGGCAACCACTGCAGGGGTGGGCACCACGTCTGGTGAAGGGGCGGGCGACACAACTCGCTCTGGCAGCTCATTAGGGAGAGGGAGGTTGGTCCTATGATCTCAACGCAAGCGAGCTGCTTGTGCAGCAAGCTCACCCATAGGGATGAACCTCTCTCTAATAGGTGGGACCTTTTGTCCACCTCTACCAAACATATATGGCATATTTACCTAATTTTAAGAAGGTTATATAACTAATTATATAAATTATAAATGATTATTATAAACAACAGTAATAATTAAATTAAATATTATACAAGTCTATATATAACTAATTAAATTTTATAACACTAATTAAATTAAATTAAATGATAATTAAATATTATACAAGTTTATATATAACTAATTAAATTATATAACTAACTAATTACATAACACTAATTAAATTAAATTATATTACACTGATATAATTAAATTATATAACACTAATTAACATATATTACACTAATTAAATTATATAAATAATTATATAAACCCTAAATAATTATTATAAAAAGCAATTAAAAAAATAATACAAACTAACCTGGATGGTGCTTGGCTAGTGCGGGGACGGCGGTAACAAGAACTAGACGACGGCGACCGGAGGGAGGACGACGGAGGTTGGAGGTAGGAGGCGGTTTGGGGGTTGTTTGATGGTTTCAATTGGTGGAAAAGACAAAGAGTTGAAAGGGAGAAGGTTTGGGACAATAGGCAGAGTTTAGAAACTGGACCGAACTGGAAAACTGGTGAACCGGCCATGTGTCCGGTCCAACAGAACCACAGAACCGACCTAGCACAGAATCGGTCACAAAACCAGAAAACCGGTAAAATCGGTAGAAACCGGTCTTTTAAAAAATCAATTTTTTATTTTTTATTTTATTTAAAATACTTTTAAGATAAATAAAAACATATGTTTGAGAATTACACATAGATATTTATTATTTTACCAATTATTTTTTTGTTTATAAACCTTATAATAAGGTTATTTAAAAAAATTTATAACTTCATATATCTTAATTTCTTATAATTTTGTATTATTTTATTAATTAAAATATTATATAATATTTAAAATATATGTTTAATTAATATCGGTTCGACCACGGTTCAACCATTGAACCGTGAACCAGTGCCTTCATCGGCTCAATTACTGGTTCGGTTTTTAAAACATTGGCAATAGGGAAGGGAATGGGAGAGGGGGGAGAGGGAGAAACAGAGGGGAGCCCGGAGGGAGAGAGGGAGGAGGAAGGAGGAAGGGTTTTGTAGCGCGTAAGTCCGTTGCTACCGCCGTCGCTAAGTTAAAAAATTTCTTTGACGCACCAAATTTAATTTTTAATTAAAACGTTGCTAGTTTTTTTTAATTTTAAGAAAAAAAATAATTAATTTTTTTAGTGTAGCGACGACTTGTCCGTCACTACAGTGCAAAATATATCGACGGCTAGGTCATCACAGCGTATTAATTGCATAGTTACACGTTGAGCTGCACATTTAATGCTTTAGCGACGACCTATTGACACAATACACATAAGAAGATACATTGACTGAGTTTTTTTCCTAGCCGATCGTTACAACAATGATAAATATTTGCAAAGTAACTAATACTACCACCGTTCCTATTTAACTGTCCACTTTCAAAAAAAAAATTTGTTCCTATTTAATTGTCCACTTACAAACCCAATCCACTAATAATTACACTTTTCTCTATTTTACCCTTATGTTAATAAATGACCCACTATTGAAAACTAATGAGAGTCAATAGTACTAAGAGAGATAAAAGGGTAAAATATAAAGTTTAAAATTTATTTCCATGAAAAGAAGAGTAATTATTGCATTCTTTAATATATTTATTTTTAGTCAAAGTGGACAGTTAAATAAGAACGAAAGTAGTAAATAGTATATTAAGTCGCGTAATAGGCGGATAAATATATATTTTATTTAATTAAAATGATAATAAATTAATATTTTTAAAATTAAAAAATAAAAATAAAATAATTCTAGATAATTTTTCAATTTTAAATTCTAGTAGTATATTATATTTTACTATTTAGATTTAATTTATATTATAATTTGATAATAAGATATAATAAAAATAAAAATCATAAAAAATAAAGTTTTATATATTTAAAAAATTAAAATAGAAAATAATAAGATAAAATTTTGAATCTAAATAAATTTCAAAATTTAATATTATCATTTATTAGCATTAATTAAAGATTTAAATAAAATGAGAGAGGAAATTAGTATTACTGATTGAGAGGTAGAAATCTCCTCATTTTCCAAGTTGAGGTGTCAAAATTATAATATTGAGAGTTGATATAAAAAAACAATATTGGTAAAATAACCACATGATTTTTTTTGGGTCAATAGAAAAACAGGGGTTTGTGCCATTTTTTTCAAAAATAAAAGAAAGAAAAAGAATATCTAGAACCTTTCTTGTTGTCTTTGAGCTGAAAACAAGGAATTTTTGGTTTTTAATCAAAGATAGGGAGTGTGAAACTCGCATTGTTGTTGTATTCGAACGTGTGTAGTGTGACTAATTTCATGATTGTCTATTTCTTAATTTTGGTAACAAAGAAAATAAAAGATTTTTCCATCCAAGCAGCCAGAAATAAAAATGGTCAAAAGAAAAAGAAACTTCAATTTGCCAAACATAAAATGGCAGGCGGTTAGGTAAAACCCATACTTACTGGGTAACACGTATAATTCTCTGGACAATTAAGGGTAAATAATTAAATATATTTTATTTTATTTTAAGTTTACAAACGCGTAAATATTAAACAACCCTATCCAAAATTACCATAGCCAGCGTATAACGCAGAACAATCATCGGTTTCTGAACCCGAAACCGAATTTTGTAATAACACTTTCCGTGTATTCACGCGCTTCGAGGCACCTCAGAAACTCTGACTTTTGAACATTACTCCACTTTACTGCAATCCGTGCAGTAAATTTTTTTGTTTTGTTTAAGAAAACTAATGTAAACACAAGCCGTGTCTGAAACTACGGCGGTTAAAGCCTGACAAATTCAACTGCACACCTTCTATTTATGCAAAGCCAAAGCATGTGTGTCTCTTCTTATCTCTCACTCTTCCCTTTTTTTGTGTTCTCTCTCAAATCAGTGGTTGCACTTCACACAAACTAAGACCGCAGGGAGGAAAGGTAAAGAGCCAAAAAGTGAACAATTTTTTTCCCTCTCTCAATTACTCGGCCTAATTTTCTCATGTTGGGTCATTCAAAACCCATTTGTGTTACTATTTAGGCAATTCTTTTTTTTAATAATTATTAATTTTGTTGTGGGGTGATATCTATCAATATGGAAAAAGGGTAGAAGGATTGAAATTTGAATTGAATGGGAAATGAAAATGAAGGTGAAAATCCGTGAATGGAGGAAAGGGGGTGGTGTTGGATGTGAGGAGATGGGGACAGAGTGAGAGAGAGAGAAGGTGTGGGACCTGTGGGTAATCTAAGGAGAGAGAAAGTTGAAGAGAGAAGACTTCAACATCACGACAGTGAGGGGATAGTAAAAGACAGCTAGCAATGAAGGAGGAGCCTCACCTACCAGTGCCCATCACATTCTCTTTCCCTCTTGTTGTGCCTTCATAACCCCCTCTTCCCATTTAAGCCTTCCTCACTCTCCTCTCTCTCCTTTCAAAAACCCTCCCTCTCAACTCAACCCCCCTATCTCACTCACTCTCACAGAGTGTGTTCTTCTCTGGGCTATTCTTATTCATTTATTGGGTACCCCTCTTTAAAAGATTTCACCTTTCCCTGAGTTTGAGCTGAAAGAAGGGATTTTTAGCTTCAGGTTTGGCTCTTTGCATCTCTTCATTTTGGTTCATTTTGTACCTTACCCAGAATGAGAGAAACATTAACAGCTGGAGTTCAATTTCAATTTTAAGTCATACCAATTTTTTCCCCTATTTTTGAGACAACTCATGAAAGGGAATTGAATTTGAAGGAGAATGAAGAATTGGGATTATACCATGTTTCCTGTCACCATTTTTCTTAAACTAAAGAGACAAAATTTGAACTACTTCGCCTTCAAAATTTGAAAAATTTTAATCTTTGAAATTATTACATAGATTTCATTCCATGTTTCTCATTGCTTAATGTTCTTTTTATTATTTGCAGGATTTGAATTGTGGAGTTACTTATACACTCTGCTTGAGAATTTACTCAAATTGAACAAGGTTAGCTAACCTTCTTCAACTTTACCTCAATTTTCAAAATGTTCACATTCCAATCAAATTTTCCTTTGGAGTAAAGAGGAGGCAACAATGGAGTTCTGTACCTTCAATTTGATTACTTCAAAAATAAAAAACAAAAGGAGAAAGTGAAAAGAGAAAAGGGGTTTTAGGATAAAATGGAACAAAATTGAAGATGGTAAATTGGGACCAGCTATCACTAACATACGCCAAGGGTTTACTGCATTCATTGCATTCATATCCTGAAAATCTTCAATTTCGGTTTTTCATTTCACAAAGAAGGAAAATAAATAAGTAAAATTAAAAACTCACTTTACCTTTTTTTAACTTTTTTCCATTCTCTTTCCAATAATTACAAAGAAAATATTAAATTCCAAAAATTTGCATAATTGATTTACGCGCAAATGCTAAGATGCGCCATATGTTCCTATTCAACAAAAGCTGCTATAACTTGTCTTTCTCATTGTTTTTATATCCCAATTTTCTTTCCGTTTTGAATTTTCTCAGGAAAATTTCACTTGCCGAGAAAATGGTTGGACCAAACTTCATGGATGAGATAGACTGCGGCAGCTTCTTTGACCACATCGACGACCTTCTCGATTTCCCAGTCGAGGACGTCGACGGCGGCGGCGCCTCCTTGCCGTCGGTTGCTGCAACCGGAAACTGCAACTCGCTGGCGAGCATCTGGCCCCCTGAGTCCGAGTCATTTCCCGGCTCCGACTCGGTGTTTTCCGGCAACAGCGCTTCGGACCTCTCCGCGGAGCTTTCAGTTCCGGTGAGTTTTCAAAACGTCAGCGTTTTATCTACCTGTGTAGTTTATTTTTTTATTACTGTTTAAAAGATTTTGGCGCGTTCATATAAATTACATGAACTGCTCTGTAATTATATCAACGCCCATTGTTTCAGTATTTTGTGGCCGTTGGATTGCTTGATTATAACATCATAGTTCCGTGTACGGACCTGATTGTCTGTTTTGAAAGTTCACTATTGCCAGCCTGTCACGACGCGTAATTGGTAGCATGAAAATTTGGTTCTACCTGTGGGGAACATGTTGAGTGATGTCTTTAGTTCATAAATAGTAAATAAATTGAATAGTCCTTATTTTTTAAAGAAAATTATGAAAATTCGGAATTTTGGAGACATTGCAAAATTTAAAATTCCAAAATATCTAGACACGGGGTTTGTATTTCTTTTAATTTTCAAAAAGGGTGGTCCAAAAAGTGTGAAAAATTTTGAACTTAAATTCGAATTTGGAATAGAGACACTATTATTTATTGACAAAAATTCAATTACTTCTAGAGAAGGACACTTTGGTCATTTCCAGAGAACACTTGATTGTGTCGGTGACATGTGGCACATCACATCCCCTATTTTCCATTTGGGTTGCGGTGTCTCAATTATTTAGATCATCATTATTGGATGTCATGTGATTTTCCATGTGATGATCACGTGATGTAACCACCCACATAAATAATGTGCAATGAAAAGTTGGTCACACTGGCTAGTAGTGGCAACCCATGTTGGATGATAGTATTTTTTATTTTTGATACATGAGCACAAATTCATATTCCTTCAATTTGAAAAAAAAAAGCAGCATATATTAACTTTTCTTCTGTGGTATGCTCTAGCTCTACTAATTAGTATGCTTTGCCTGAATTCGCATATTCAGATTAGTGTTGAAACATGACAAACTTATCTTTCCACGCTAAGAAACCAAACTTGAGTTTGAACAAACATTTTAATTTCAAATATGATTGGTATTGACCAAAGTGTTGTTATTGTTACAGTATGAAGACATAGTCCAATTGGAATGGCTGTCCAATTTTGTGGAGGATTCCTTCAGTGGGGGGAGTCTTACCATGAAGAAAGTGGAGGAGCAGCCATCATGTGCCACCAAGGAGGACTCAGTGCATACCCAATTTCAGACATCAAGCCCAGTTTCTGTCCTTGAAAGCAGCAGCTCCTGCTCTGGTGGCAAAACTGCTTCTGAGATTTACATTCCTGTGCCTTGTGGAAGAGCACGCAGCAAGCGTCCACGCCCTGCAACCTTCAACCCTCGTCCTGCAATGCACCTCATTTCCCCTGCTTCCTCTTTTGTTGGGGAGAACATTCAGCCTAATGTCATCTCTACCAAGGCCTCTTCAGATTCTGAGAATTTTGCTGAGTCTCAACCAGTGACCAAGTTACCAAGGAAAGACTCTGGAGAGCCTAAAAAGAAAAAGAAAATCAAAGTGCCACTTCCTTTAGGTCCATCTGATAGCAACAATCAGAATGGTTCACAACTTGTTAGGAAATGCATGCATTGTGAGATCACCAAGACACCACAATGGAGGGCAGGGCCAATGGGGCCAAAAACTCTCTGCAATGCATGTGGTGTTCGCTATAAGTCAGGCAGGCTCTTCCCTGAATACCGGCCTGCTGCCAGTCCAACTTTTTGTCCATCTTTGCACTCCAATTCACATAAGAAGGTTCTGGAAATGAGATGCAAGGGTGTGGAGAATTCTGGTTTTGAACCACATTCAGCTGCCTCACCTGAACTCATTCCCAATACTAACAGCAGCATTACCCTGGAATACATGTGAGGGGGGAATGATCCTAGTTGGAGATTTCTCTTTCATTACCCCCCTCTGTTGTCATGTCTTCTTATGTTATTTCTTATTGAGATATTTCATTTCTTTTGTTCATTGGTTTTTTGTACAGGGTTGGACTGGGGGAAATAGGAGCAATAGAGGATGATCATATTTAGCTGTTAGAGGAAGATTGTAATGAGAACTGAAGAAAAAGGGGTAGTGAATGATATGGAAGTCAAAAGGGTAGGGTCTTAGGTCTAGTTATTGTAGGTCCCTTAAGGTCATTAGGAGTTGGTGTCCCTGTTGTCTTCTTTTCTTTCTTTCTTGGCATTCTTTTCATTTTTTTCCCTTTTATATATATCCCTATCCATGGGAATTCTTTTTGCAGTTCATTTGTAGCAAAAATTCTGAGTTGAGTAAGAAACTTTAAAATTTGTATTGCTCCATTTGCTTTCTTCCAATCACTCTATTGTTCTGCGAATATTGATCCTCTCCTAACATCTGTTACGCATATATGGGGGACATTTTTTTGAGTAAAACATGAAGATGAAGTGTATTGAAAGTTGGAGTATCTTTGTTACTGTCAACTTAGTATTAGATTCTTGCCATCTTGCTCATATTCTCTTATTAGCAAAAATGTACCATAAACACAAGCATGAGGCATCCACACCAACCCTTTCTGCTATGCCAGTTGGTTCTCAGTGCTAATTGCCAATAAAGGTTATTTGCTCTTTTAAACAAATTGGAATGATAAAAATAAAAATAGTAATGTGGAACAAGTGTTATAGTTTCAGTAACAATTTCTTGATAGTGATTGCATGGATTTGAAATTGAATGTCAAGGCAGAACCGAAAAATTAAACACAAAAGGATTTGATCCCTCCTTAACTAGGTAATGGGGAGGGAAAAGGAAAAGACATATTAGTTATCTTGCATAATATAAATTACTTATATTGGTAGACATCTACCAAACCAAAACAAAAAAAGTAGATGGTGAAAGAAATGATGATTGTTGTTGGTATGACTTATTCATGCCTTAAAAGGTAAGAACAATGCTTATATATAAATCTAATTATGGTTTTAGGCTCTTTCTAAAGGATTTGGCAACATGTCATGATCTCCCTCCCATAACTTTACAACTAACAATAATTTAAATGATACTTTTCTGGTAAACTCAATTGATTGCACAAATAAATTTCAGTTGCTTCAACATCTCCAGCTGATATGATAATATTCCCTTTTTTAAGTTATGCCTGAGCATAACTGCTTTGATCAAATCAATAAAAGGACAAACTACTCTTTCAACATATATTTACTTTTATATGCATTGTAATCGCCAACCTGTACACATGAGTGCTCTGGGCTACTGAACAGGCCATCTTAATATAAGTGCAAAAATTGGGTCAATTTCATCACCAACCTCTTAGGTCTAACCAATCTATTCTAATGCAAATCTGTTTCAAGTTCTCTATCAAACATAGGTAGGACTGAGAAGAGTGAGAGCAACTTCTTCCAACTCTCTGAATAGAAAATGACTCCCTAATCAGTCCATTTATTAAATGGTTGCTGCAGGTTGCATTCTCCTCCAATTCCTTAGACTATAGAAGTTCAACTTAAGTGATAAGCCTAAATTTTCAGACTTTTAGCATCAATGATCGATGCCTTGATGGAAAAAAAAATACTGAGAAAGTGATTAATTATGCTCTAGAATCAGTGGAACACTTAGCAACTGCAACTATATATGCTAGAAATGTAGTTGTTGGTGATTAATCATGCTCTGGAAGCAGTGGAATATGGTGTTTTAAATATACATGCTCCCATGATCAAACAATGAATTATTTGTGCTACTTAAATTCTTACAAGAAATTATGAAGAGGTGCAAATAGAAATGGCCTTGTGTGACACTAACTTTCAGATTATCATTGTTCAGATGAGTTGGTTTTATTCAATGAATACATTAATGTCAATTATGACAATGATTATGAGTATCACCTGCAAATAACTGACTAGTCAGTTGTTGAAAATATCAGTTTCTAACACGCCTCAAACAAACTAAAGCTGAGTTCTGCCAAACACAATTGGGAGGTGATCTGCAAAGTTGCGAAGTAAAAATGTTGTTTATCATCTTGATCTATTAGAATTATAATAGTTCAATTTTCAAATTCTACAATTTTTTAAAAATTGAGATTTGAGTTATATCATCTAATTGAACTAACCCAACTGTGATGGTTACTCTCTAGGCTATATGACTTTTGGACCATAATGGGGCACCCATTATTTCTCACCAATATACATTACATGTCTTTTTTTTTTAGCTTTTTGGCAAAATGAATAGACGAAAAAGTGAAAATGTTTTTGTTTGAAAAAGTTTAGAAATCAACAAAAAGAAGCCCAACCAATAAGATAAGAATGTGGATTAAGCAACTTCGGGGTCTGACTGGAAAGCATATTATCACACACACATGTTAACATCACACTTCGCCTATGAAATTTTACAATTATAAGATAGGATAAAAAACTTAATTGGGAGAAATTTTTAACACAATTTGATTGATATGATTTTTACAATAATTAAAAAATATTGCTACCACATTCAATTTCCAGCTTCTAGAAACAATGGAAAAATCCTCTGTGGTTTTCAGATTTTGTCCAAATTTAAGAAAGAAGGATTAAATTAAATACAAAAAATTCCCCTCTTTCTTGATTCTAAAGAAACATTTCGTTAGAATCCATGTATATATCTTTTTTGTTTTTGTTGTTTTTGGTCAAAACGTATATATCTTTCTTTCTTTTTTTTTTTTTGTCATTATATATATCTTTCTTTCTAATCGTGAAAAAAATACAAACCAAAGAAGCTCCGTGGCCCAAATGTTTCAAAGAAAGAACTCATGGATCACCTTGCTCTAATAGCCCACATCATTGTGGGGGTGTGAATAGCAAAACATTATGGTTTGATTTCGAAAATTTCTGCGTGTTTTTTTTGGAAATTAATTTTCGGAAGTGTTTTTTAAAGGAAAAAAGTTAATGGGGGTGTTGGGAGGAGGAGGAGGATGGGGTAGGGAGGGGTAGGATGGAAATTTTAAAAGTTACAGACATTATTAGGGGGTGCGAATAGCAAAAATCGGGTGTTAAAAGCAACTCCATGTTTTCAGAGATCAAACCAATCCAGCCTATTTCTATCTCCAACTTATTCTGGAAAACCAAATTATGGGCAGAATGATCATGGCTAATTTCGCCTAAACGAGCTTCTCATCCAAGTTAACATTATTATTCTATATTGAATATAGTTTTTATCTCCTTTTCTGTCAGGAGATGAAAAATTGGAAACAATTTTTTTTCCTTGTACTCTTTTTTTATACACCTACTCATTTATGGTAAAAAAAAATATAGAAATAAAAATTTTATCTTAGTGGGTGCAGGAATTAGTATAAAAGAAAATATGTAAGAAAACAAAGTGCTGAATGAAAAAATGGATGTGGATGTCACATGAAAAATCGTGCTCAACTCCTATTCTTATGAGGTAGTATGTGTATAGTGTATGCCATCAATGTGTGCATCCCCCTTACACCTAGTTAATAACAAACTGCTATATGAAATGGATTGAATTCATACTTGATAAAAAATATACACGAGACTACGAATATTATAAAAGCAATTAGAAGATCCAGGTCCAAGCATCAAGTAAATATGTTATAAATGCTTCAGTTCTATTTAATTTTTTTTGTAAAATTTATTAATTTCAATTCGCTTAACAATTTAATTTCACAAAGGGCAATATATTCAAATAGTAAACAAGTTTAAAATCAGTAGCTAGCTAATTTTTTAAAAAAAAATATTTTGATTATAAGATATAAGCTATGTTGACTCTCTCAAAAAGTTAGATGATCAATTTAATACCCCAACTAGGCACATATATGATTAATAAAGAATTAAAAGACATGGGGTGTATGATGACGTCAATTTATCAACTAATGGTTCACATGACATTACATCGGTCTCAAACTTAAAAATCAAGTTATCCCCTCCAATATTTTGATACTGTCCCTGAAGTGAAATTTTTAATGTAACCATTAGTAATATTCTTATCTTTATAAAATCTTAAACTATAAACAAAATCAGAATACATAAATGTTTACAAGCTGGAGGTGAAGTAAAAGGTTGAATATATCAATCCCATACATAATATAATAAGAGGTCACTTTTCCCAATTTGAAGCTAGAGCGACGGCCACGGCCAACGGATGGATCGGCACTGGAGGAGCCTCCGGCGGCCGTATCACCACGTGCAGCATTAATCAACAACATTTCATTGGCTCATTCTCTTTTATTAATTTATTGATTCATTGATCTCTCCATGGTTTGTCACTCCAAATATATATATATATATAGATGTAAAAATTCAGATTAATGTAAAATTTTATATGTATGATCTATATGATAGTAACTTTCAATCTAACGGTAGATTACTAATTAATACGATGATCTGTTAAAAAGTTATTCGACGGTTGTAAATTTAGTGTAACTTACACGGGTGTATTAATTTGATCCCTCCTCGTATATAAATACATATATATATAATTTAAAATTACACAAGTGATGTTGAGTTGTAATTCAACTTGTTGACGCTCAAATTGATGCATGGAACCATAATTTGGTTCAAAAATCAAAGCATAGAGTCAATACTAGTAGTGTTTTTAAGAAATTGTAGGATGAATTGAATATATGAGGCGCTAAAGCACTCAAACATGCATAGATAAGGGGCAATACTCAAATCTCAACTATGAATTAATCATAAGCAAATTGATCTATGTATAATATCCAATACATATAAGAAATGCAGATATCTTGGTAATTGATATTAGGAAATTAAGTATGAGTGGAAAAAGGTTCGTGAAGATCAATATATAAATCATGAACTTACAAAATTTTAAATTATCAAATTAAAATGTGTCAAGTAATTCACATTATACGTGTGTGTGTCAAGAAGTGTAATTCACTTAGAGTGTGAGCCATGTTCCTTAGTGGGACGGTGAATGAGAAACATATAAAATGAAATGTAAAAGGAACGTAACATTAATTTCCAATTTGATTAAAACCTTGAATTAGATTTTTACCAGACTTTGCAAATCAATTTATGGCAGCATAAATCCTCAATTTCATTCTTGAGCATGTCATCTCTTTTTATTAGTTTCTAAATTACACTGATTATATAAGTAGTGCTTTAATTTTTATAACATTGGTCAAATTAGTCATTATTAAAGATCAATGTAATGAAATATTACGAAAATTGGAAAAATAAAACAATTAGAAGGTGTTCTGGTCTTGGAATACCCCATATCCGAATTCAAAACAGAACAATAATGTAAGGGCATATATGACATATATCAGATATATATGGATAATGGATTCCCTTTCTTTCCTTTCAATTAAAAATCGACACGTCAGTGAAAAAGAAATGAGATTTTTTCCTTCTAATTGGTCACTTTTTAATTAGAGAGACAAAGAAAGAGATAAATAAATGAGATGAGACAGAATTAAATTCATGGCAGCTACAAGTTTGTTAATGTTAACCTTTTCGTTCATAAGAACTTTAATTTGGTCGAATGAGTAGGGAGATGGTCTATAAAATCAAACATCCGACATCTACATCACGCCTAATCTTAATTTTGCAATACGAAAATAAAGTATTTATTTAACTATACACTCAATGTAGGACTTCGAAACCAACACAAATAAAACACATGACGATGACATAACACCATGCAGTTTTTCCCATAAGAGAAATAAAGCTTTTCGAATATACCCATTTGATTTTAATTATTATAAAAAAAATTGTGAAAATCAAGTTCTTTCGGGAATAATTTTTGGTTGGGTACTTCGTTTAATAATTTTTTATAAATATTTATTTTTATCATTTTAAACATTAAATTGAAGTTTTCATCATGTAGATTAAGTCTATTAAGTTTCATAAAATTTAAAAATCATTTGATACTTCATCAAATAATTTCAGTTTAAGGTATAATATATTTTTTAAAATATAATTAAGTAACTATAAAATTATATACCTTTAAATGTCCAATTTATCTAAATTTTGGTGTGTGATCATATTAAAAACAATTAGATTTGAGAAATTTATATTCTACAAAAAATTATTAAGCGAGATAACATACCAAGAGTTACTTCTGGAGTAACTTCATCCCCACCATTTTTTTTTTCATCCTTAAAATATATGATAATCAATTTTAGCAATTTCTTATTTGTAAAACCAAAAAAGAAAAAAAAAAGTTTACATGAACGAGAATCAAATCTAGTATATTTTACGAGGATTACAAAAATTTAATTTACCCTTTTTAATTTAGATTTAAATAAAACTAATTAAAAAAAGGAATTATTATATGAAAATGATAAAAATGCCTCTAAATCAAAATTCATTTTTTTTTATATGTGAGGCAAGAAATAAATTATAAAAAAATGAACGGAATAAAATAAAAAGGACAAAATCTTATTTCATAGTATAATAGACTCGTTTTCTTTTGGGAAATGTAGAAGTTGTGAATAATTCTAGCTAGCAAATTTAAATACCAAATATTAGGAAATATTTAGAAAAAAAAAAACCGAAATAATGAAAACATGATATATACAAGCTTACCTTAAACAAAGAAAAGAAAGAAAGAATAAAATATATAAAATAAAACGAGCTATTTACTTTGGTTTTTTTTTAAATTTTCTTTTATATTTACGTCCTCCTAGAATTTAAAATTTTGAAAAACTTTATTACTAATAATGTGGTAAATTAAAAATTTTGCTACATTGATACCAGTGGTATCAATATTATGTGGCAATTTTCTTAGTTTAGAGTATCATCATTAAGGTTTTTTTTTAAATTTAATATTTTTGGCGGATGCAAATAAAAAATATGAGGATTAAACAAGAACCAAGGTTATATTTTACTCATAAATAATAAAGGTGAACTAATAAAATTTTGAAACAAAAAGGATAAAAATTGAACTACAATAAAAAAAAATACCCATGGGAATGAAGATAAAGGTAACTTCCAAATCTTGTGATCATTCACAAACATTAACAATGATAATGAAATAGTTAAATAAAATTATTTTGAAACATGAGTCCGTTTTTTAAGTGGTTGTGAAAAGTTTTTTTAATCACGTGTATTTTTTCAACAGAAACAATCTTACTCGAGTTGGGAACATTTATATCATAGTGGAGGCTAACTCTTTCAGTGAATTTTTTTTTTTCTTCCACCAAAACTCGAATAAAAGATCTTACTTAAGGGAATTAGATCCAACAATTCAGGCTACCCGGTCCATCCCGATATGGGTAGCGTGCTTTTGTAAGCTGACTAAAAAACACATGAATTATCTGAGTTTTCTAAAATAAATGCATAGACATAGTCCTACTTTTTGCAAGGATTTTCGGGTATTCCGATCATTTTGCTGGGTTTGCGGGTTTTTTGTGAGTTTTCACATGTTTTTACTGATAGCGAGTTTTATCATGTTGAGCTATAACCCATGAGTTATTTGGCCTTATGAAATAAAGGTTCAAATCCCTACATTTTTTTACGTGCTTTTTGCGAGGCAACCCCGTCAAACAAGCTCGTGTTATCTAGAAGTGGCAAATAGACCAAGCCCATCAGACTAGCCCAAACGCGCCCGTTAAATTGTATGACTTGTTTTCAAAAATTAAACCCGAATTAATATCAGACTTTTTTAGCCCAGCCCGTTTATCAAATGACGAGCTTGGCTCGCAAAGCTCGTTGAAATACAAGGTTCTTTTAGCGGGCTTAGCCTGCTTTTTACAGGAATTGGGAACCCTTTTTTAACCCTAATTAAATTCGGGCTTTTTGGTCGAGTCAATTTTAGCCCACATCGGGCAGGCCTAACTTGGTCGAGTAGCCCATTTTGCCACCTCTAATTTTATCGACTCTAAAGGGCAATAAAACTTGTACTACTTTTTGTAATGGGTTGGAGTACCCATTGTACTCCTTTTAATATTCATAGCTTTTGCCTATAAAAAAAAACTTGTACTACTTGAAACCATGGTCTCCCAAACCTTAAGGCGGGTTAAAGTCCCGCGTAGGCCCTAAAAAAATGTATTTCAGGATCTTAAAAAGTATTTTTTATTCATTATTAATATTTTTTAAAAGATAAAAGAACTAATAAGAGTAACTAATTTTTTTCCTTAAAAAACTCTATTCTATCACGACTTTCTTTCTTATCATATATAATAAATTTTTAACATTAATTTATCTCATCACTTTTTTTTTTGTGACTTTTCTTTTCTTATCGATCGTGCTACATTGATATTATATATTATATATCATATATTATATTCTCTCTTACTTTATCAATCTCTTTTTTTGTACGTAGAGATTTATACTTAGTGAATATATATAAATAAACATGTCAATTTACTTGATTAAAATCTATGGTGTCAGCGTGAGTGGACTTATTTATTTAAATAAATAATTATTTTTAAAATTATCCTAAAAAACACACAAAATATATTAAGAGTAAAAAATATTTTATCATAAATTTCGTTTTTAAACCAAAAGATGTTGATTCGCCCTCCTTGAAACAACCACCTATTGATAATAAAACAAACGAATGATTTTTATATGTACCCAGAGATTAACCAATTAATTTTTTTTATTGGGTAAAATATGTTTTTCATCCCTCTATTTTTGGTCAACTTTGATCTTCATCCATGACTTTTAAAACATTTGTTTTATATACCTACACTTTTAAAACACCTTAATTATAGTCCCCGATGTTAAACTAGTTTTGTTAATTATGTTGTGATCTGTTTAATAGATTTCTACATTATTCTTCATTGTTGAGTCTCATTTAATCATGTGGATGCTGAGTACATTTATTAAACAATTGAATTCATTAGCAATTTAATAGAGTTAATTAACGTATTTTGAAAGTATACGGATATAAAATAAATGTTCCAAATATAGGACAAGACCCAAAGTTGGCAAAAATACAGGGACGAAAAACTATTTTACCCTTCTTACCTTTATATATAACGAAAGTGAACTTCTATATATTGCTTATATTAATTTATTATCTGATTTTATTTTAATCTTTATCGATAAAAAACTTATTTAAAAAAAACTTTAATTAATTAATTCATTGTTTTATTTATAGTTATAAAAATTAAAATATAATAAGAACTTCTAATTATATAAATAAATCTTTCAATTATTATTTTGTTTACTTTATTTATAAAACTAGAGTTATAAGTGTTCAATACTGATTTGTCTCTTTGATCCGTCTCAACTTGTCCTATTTGGGTCTGAGTCTATTTTGTCCTAATAAAGCTAGAGGGTTAGATTAATAGGGTCTCATTTGATGATCCAACATCAGGTTTATGATATGTTCAAGTTAAATTTCATGTTAGGTTTCCGACTCGTCCTTTGTTATAAATATAATATTTAATACTTATAATTTTCTATTTGTAAAATCCAACCTTAATTTTTTTCTTTTAGATGGGGTTATTGAGTTTACGTTTCATCCATCTATCTTTAAAATACATTTTATACGTAAATTTATATACTAATATGTAATGTTATTTTTGTTTTAGAAATGTCCAAATTTAAGGAAAGTGAAAATATTGCATTCATTGAAAAGAATTCTATTGGATACAATATATTTACTAATTGTATGAACTATTTTCTTTACAACATTATTATATGATTTTTTCATGCTTATATTTAACTTATATATCGGATCAATCCGGTCCTTTCATACTTAGACATAATCTTACTTAGATTCGTATATCACCATGTCTCTTTTGGTCTATGGATGAGTTCAATTTTTTTTTTGATGAATAAAAGGGTCAAAAAGACCAAGAGAACAAAGCAAAAATAAAAAATGCTACAAAACCCCCCCTCTCATACCAAGAGCCATAAACATAAAAAGGAATGGAACAATAGCAAAACTAGGCAGGGACTCATAGGCTTGGTAACCACAAGTCATATCTAAACCGGCCTTTGCAAAGCTGTCAGCAAGAGAGTTGGTCTCTAAGAATGTAACTCCAAATAGTTTCCTCAAAACCTTTTGCCATCTCCAATATGTTATTGACCAGACTAGAACTAAGGTGGGTAGAGAAACACCCATCTTTAATCAGCTTCACTGCCAACATCGAATCAGTCTCAAAAATAACCTTTCTATGGACGAGTTCGAATTTATAGATTCGACCCTGATAAAAAATTATGATAATGTTAGGAACAAGGAAAATTTGTCTCGAACTGCCCTAACTAGAGTTACTTGCGTAAATATAAGAAACTTTGCAATTACTAATCATTTGCTTGATTTGTTCCAATAGAAAATATTTTATAATAAGAAAAATATTCGCAATAATAATAAAATGATTATATTTTGATTTAGTTTAATTTTATTTTTTTATTTATTATTTTATTAATAATTATGAATAATATACCTTAGTTTACTTTATTTTTTGTTTTAAAAAATTTGAAGAGAATAACAAAAATGATAGTTTTTTTAAATAAACTCAATTTTTTAAAAAAATATAAATAAAAAGTCATACTTTTATAATTATTATTAAAATGAAAAAACTCTAATCAAGCACGCCATTAATTTATTTTCAATCTTTTCATGTTAATTGCACTAAAATTAATGGGGTCAACAATTAAAGTTTTTTAGTAGTTAAGTTGGTGTCTATTTCATTACCACAAGTTTTGTTGATCTTTTCAACTTCATCTGTCAATTTTGGTATAGTAGTAGCATTTCCGGTGGTCGCAATTTAATACCAAATGAGCATAAATTGGAAAAAACATATTTTTAGGCCAATCAAATGAACTGCATTAATGAGCGGTCTCATTTAAGTTATTTACCCCAATTTATTTGTAGGATCAGATATTACAACTTTTTTCTGGGATTGTGAGTTCATATCAATATCAAATGAAAAAAAAAAAAAAAAAGTCTGGCTCTTTTCCCCCTTTAATTAATTAAAAACTATTGTGTGAACCCGTGTGATGCACGAAATATAACGGATAAAATAATGACTTTTAATTTTTTTAGTAATTTAATAATTTTGTTTCAATAAATAAATATTATATAATGTAATAAATTAATCAATATTTATGTATTAAATATCTATTGAGAATAGACTTAATATAAAAAAAATTATACCCCACATTATAAATAATTTAACTATATTAGAACTATGTAATTGTTTATACTATATGAAATATTATAAAATAAACTCATAAAATAAGTAAATGAATAAATAATAAATAAATTGTAAATACAATATGTTCTTGAAACTCTTGAAAAAAATATTGTAAGTTGAAGATATAAAACAAAAGTCAATTGAATTTTTTTTTATTGAAAAGATAAAGTGTAACGTCCTAATTTCTTAATCCGAGAATAATGTCCGTTGGAAACATTATTCCGAATCTTTGAAATTATTTCGCGCCATTCAAGTATCGATAAACAAAACTTACAATCGCTTAGGTAATTCAACGCTTACTTAAGCCTTCACAAACACTTCACATCTATAAATACCACACAAAACCTTAATTCAAACTTAGGGAATGAACATAGACACGGAGTGTCATGATTCACCAAATCCCTACCGGAAATCTGGCAAAGTTTTCCCTAAAAACTGGACATTACCAAACTTTCCTACTGAACCTGAAACTCAGAAAAGTCCACCAGTGCAGTTTATATTATAAAGTAGACTGCAATATCATCAACAACTAACCTCCATGGCCAAATTAAAACATCCACATAAATACATTCAGTACCATGTAATTATAATATATATAGCTCAATAATTACAATCCCATAGTCCACAATACAGAATCAGACATAAGCATCAACATCTTGTTTCTCTTGTGCCTTTAGCTCTAACACCAGGGATCCGGCAACCTGCATCACTGAAAGTGATTTCCCACATCGTGGGATGAAACTACGTCCCGTGAGTGTGATAAAGGTGTGTGCAGTGTGGGGAGATAATACACATAAGCACAGCGGAACTACATAAATTTAATTCGTATCGATTCATATGACAAACATGCATTTAATTCATAACAATTCATCATTAAACTTTACATTCAATTCATAACAATGCAATCATCAAACTTCACATTCAACCTCTTGGTGTATTATCCAACACCGGTAGGGTTTTTACGCTTAATCCTATGACCTAGAAATTGAGCTCAATACCGTCCAAGGAATGTCTTCCTTGTGCCTTTGACCTTTTGTTTTAATTAACAAACAATCATTTTTCATTCTTATTCATTTTGGGCACAAGACCCCCTCTTTAAACCGAAGTCCCTTTTTTACCTATTTGGACTGAAGTCCCCTTTTTATTTTCATTATACATTCTTACATCTGTATTTAGTTTTAAGTCATGCAATAGTAGTATTCACAATCAAACATATTACCTTAACCTTTAACACAAGGGGGAAGAGATAAATAGGCTTACAATATTTGTTCCTTTCCTCAAACCCTAGCCATCTCAACCCCTATATGCTCCTTCAATTATGGGATAAGAGTAATTTCAAATATATGCATTTACAAATCCACACCATCCAACAATTAAGCTTTTCCCCAAAATCCTCAAATCTCCTAACCTAGGGTTTGAGCATTTGAGGTAAAACACCAATCAATCCAAACATATACATACCATTTCAAGCATAACCATCAATAGAGAAGGGAATAGAAGAAGGGGGATCATGTAAAAGAGATCATATACCACATTGAGTGAGTGGAGAACCACACTCACCTCAATAGAAGAATCTTAGTGAGAAGGAGAAGGGAAGGATGATCTCCAAGCTCCAAGAGGTGGGGAAGGCTTCCAATCAACTATCTTCTTCTTCTTCCCACTTTCTCTCACTAAAACCCTATCTCCCACTCTCTAGAAACCCTCAAATGAAGCTTTAATGGAGAAAGGAAGAAGGTTGGATGGGTGGATCATTGACTCCCCTAGCTTCCTCTTAGCTTCAAGCATGGTTTTCTCTCTCTAGAATACTCCCTTCTCTCTCTAAAAACCATAAAGGGGGAAGAAGAATGAAGAATGAAGAAGAAAGGAGAAGAGGACGAGCTGGAACGATTTTAAAGAGAGAATGACGCGTTTGGGCGCTCAAACCTCCATTATGGGCGTTTGAGGGCCCAATCTCTCTGTCACGCACACAAAAGCATCAGGTTTGGGCGCTTTGATCCTCCACCTGGGCGCTCAAGCGCCCAAACTTTCTCCCAGGGCACTAATTCTGCTTTTCTGCGCGTTTGAGCGCGCGTCTGGGCATTTGAGCGCCCAAACTTTCTACCAAACTCCCAATTTTGCTGTTTGGAGGTGCAAATGACCTCGAAATACTATCGTATAACATATCAGACTGAAGCCTCGGATCTTAAATTTCTAATCCAAGTGGAATCACCTCAATTGGACACCCTTAATTCTAGATATTATCAAATTAATACACCAAGGTCATTAGGCTTGAAACCCAAAATAAAGCTAAACCTTGATTGAAGCCTAACGGGGCACACTTTACATTAAGCATGTTATAACTTATAAATTGACTCCAAGAAAGCTAACGTTAAGGGTTCTAAGTGTCCATGAGACTATCCCCTCTATTCCCTTGTTCCTTTCATAAAATCACCTTCTACCCGGTTCCTGTAAAACCTATAACTCTGAATCGATTCCCTAACTCTTAACTAATGTCATATGTTTCTAACTTAGTTTTTTCCTCTAATATCTTTTCCTCATTCTTAAATCGTTGTACTCCTCTTAGATCATTGACCAAATTCCTATCTAAATTCATATTCAAATCTCCAACATCTCATACCACTTCCTACTCTCTGCTACTTGGCTGGAACCACAACCTAAAGCTTTCACTATAGTTTCTAGGCCCTAATTTTGGGATGTTACAGAAAGTAAGGAAACACATATGGAATGTATAAGAAAATAAAATGATATATATAAAGGTATTATTAACTGAATCATTGATTATTATTAAAGACATCAACTTTAAATTGTACAAAGTTGTATTTTCTACATAAAAATATTACTCACAACATTATAACAAAAGATTAATAATTTACATAGGATAACAATATAGATTTTATAGTAGGTTCAAGTGCGATACCATTAGTGTTTCATTTAGCATAACTCCAGATTATTGTTTAGTATTAATTGAAGTGTGGAGTTATAAATCTAAGACACCTTATTGTATTAGATGCAAGCAATTTATTGTGTTTGTACTTTAAGATCAAAGGTCCGACTATTACGTTCACAACATATAAGATGTTAAGAAGTGATGTTAAATGAGTTGAAACAACATGTATAAAAAACTATCGGTTAGATATAATAAATTCCTATATATATATATATATCACAACTACACATATTTACATGCTAATTAATTATACTTTAAATATCCCGCTACGATGTGACTTTGTTTTTTTTATTTTTTACTGAAAAAGTAAAAGATTTGCAATTCTCAACATTAATTAAGTTAATTTTTCTATAGACCTGTATATTATAATTGTGTCTAAATAATTTACCATTTTTTGATTTCTTTGTCATAATGCTTAATAATCATCATCATACTCTAATAATGTTATAACATTTTATCACATACATAATATACAATTCTCTGTTTGAGTTTATTTATGTAAACTATTGAAATTGGGTTCTTTAACTTTTTTTTTTTTAAAATATTGAGTAAGATGATGAATATGTGTAATCATAATTTACAAATAAAATTAAGGAAATAATATGGTGTGTAGAATATTTTATATAATTTTCAGTATTTTTGCATAGAAAATTAATAAAAGTAACTATGTTTTCATCTACTATTCATTTACTTTCCAATTCTATAAATGAAAAGACATATTTGTTAAAGTCACATTGTTGTTTGAACACACAAAAATATCAAAAGTACTCTCTATTTTTAAAAATGTTATTATATGGAGGTATACCTTCATCGAATTGATAGATCAAATTTGTATAAGAAAGTTGTAAAAAATATACACATATCAATCCCTTATTTCGATGAAAAATAGAACATACATATCAATTGACTTATAATATAGATAAATTAAAACATTAAAATATAATAAATTATAAGGTAAGATATACATAAATAAATAAAAAATAATAATAAAAGATATATATATATATATCTCTAACCCCAAGGGGTTGGTCGAGTGGAGTTAGACAGAGTCTTGTATCTGACGGTTGCAGGTTCGAACCCCCACTCGTCTCCTTGGGGTGAGGTAAATTGTAAGTACCTCTGTGTCCCTGCCTTGGACTGGGGCACCATCCCTTTACCCTAAATTAAATGTTACAAAAAAAATATATCATTCTTATCTCATATATAATATCAAAAATACGAATTTTGTTTATAAACTACAATTAAAAAAGTATTGAAATATAATTTTTTTATCTCATATATATCAAAATTTTATATAATATTCTCATTATTCATGTGTATGAGTAAAGAAATATTTTAAAAAAATATTTTTAATAATTTTTTAATTAATATTATTATCATCTAAGATTTATGATAAAAAATAAAAAAAGTTATAATAAAAATTTTTTAATGATGTATTTGTCTAATATAATCGTTTCTTTTGTATAAATCTTAATCAATAAAAGTTTTATTTATTAAGGAAAAAGGTATAATAAAAAATATCTTTAATTAAAGCATATGGATCAAAATAAATTAAATAAAAAATTTTAAAAGAAATGAACTATATATATATATATTAGAAATAGAATTAGTTCTAATATATATTTTTTTCTAACATTATTTTATGTAAATAAGTTATATAGTATTACACTTTTTCTTGAAAACTTAATAAAAATAGTTATGAAGCTAATTTTTATTATTAATGAAATAAGTTTTTCATTATTTTATTTATTTTTATTTTACTCCAAAAATATAGATATAAATAAATTTTTATCTAAATGTTTTAATTGTATTAAAGTAAATATTAATATATTTAAATATTTTAAATAAAATATATCTTATCTTTCTAAATTTTAAAAAATATAATAATTTATTTAATATTTTAATTTATTAATTACATAGAAGAAGATGTGCAGAAGAAGAATCGATAATGTGAAGGTATAAATTGTTAGCAAATGAAAAGAATGTGTAAAAACACTCAAGGGAATAATAAAAGATGGAAACCCACTCAAATTGGAATAATTACTATAATGATGAATATGAAAAGTCCCAACATTAAGAGATGCAAAATTCTATGGAAGTGATATAATCATCTCAACAAAGGAAGTCGAAAAGGTGTCTTTGAAAAAAAAATTAAAGGCTTAATTACACTTTTGGCCTCATAAGTTTAGTGTTGGGACGATTTTGATCCCTCAATTTTTAATTGCTCGAATTTAGTCATTCTATTTTTTTAATTGTAACAAATGTAGTCCCAACCTTAAGTGATCATCCAATTGCTAACATAAACTGATGACATGGCTAATGTGTCTGACCTCATTAATGGAATTATTATTGGCCTAGATTTTAAAATTATTTAAAAGAGAATCTGAACAAATATTGATATTTTCCCTTACCCATTTTATTTCGGGTATCCTTCTTTCCCTTTTTGAAGGTTAGGGTTGTGGTCCCAATTGCTTATAAAAAAGTCTCAGAATACTCACATTTTCTGATTAAATACTAATATCGTACTGAAAATCAATATTCATAAAAAAACAAAAGATATAAAAATGGCAACATAATGAAAAAAATATTGAAAAATAACATAATGAAACAAACATAGGATTATCTAAATGTCTCAATTATATTAAAGTAAATATATTAATTGTTAAATATTTCAAATAAAATATATCTTGTCTTTCCAATTTTTAAAAATATATTAATTCGTTTAATATTTTTTTTATTGATTACATAAAGAAAAAATGTAAAAGAAGAAACGATAATGTGAAAGTATAAATTGTTAGAAAATGAAAAAAATATGTAAAAGCACTCAGAGGAATAATAAAAGATGAAAGCTCACTCAAATTGAAATAGTTACTGTAGTGAAACTCCACTCAAATTGTAAAATTCTATGGAAGTGATATAATCATTTCAACAATGGAAGTTGAAAATATGTTTTTAGAAAACAATCACCATTATTAAAAAATACATTAATATGATTTATGTCAATATGTATTTAATAAAGGTTAAAAATTGTAAAATAAAATATTTTAAGCAAAATGACATTTTTACCCTTAATTTAGGAGGGAAAAGTTATTGCTAGAACAACCTCAACATTACCTTACTTTTAATATATAAAGATGTGGTGCAGTCAATAAATATTTCTTTTAAGTATAAATTGATTAAAGTAATCTTAGTTATACAAAACCTTTCTTAGCTTAAAAATGAAAGGAATTTTAAAAAAATTATTTTTAATACATTATCAGACTATATATATATAATGGTATATCACATCACATTGACATTTGTATGTAATTTTCATACTCATTATTAATGTAATCTCAAAATGTTAGATAACAATATAGTTTTTGTAAAAAAAATTATAATACATAGCAGTCAAATAAAAAGGTTAAATTAAAATATATAATTTGAGATTATGTATAAACCAATTATATGAATAAATTACAACTTATTTTTATATCTTTCTTATGGATCTTTATAGTCACTCTCTAAAAAACTTAGTTACAAATTCAGTTACAATGACAAGAGAGAATTCTTACACCTTTCTTATAGTAAAAAGGGAAATGAGAAATGTGTTTTCCTTAGACTCAATCATTATCCGTTGATGGATCCTATGATATAGATATATTTTTTTTCATAAAATATACCTTTTTTATTATAGAAAATAAAATAAAAAAGATTTATTCAAAGTGGCTAGAAATTTTTTCAAAGAATAAAAAACGGTGTGTGTACTAATTCAGTTTTTTCACAAAGATAATGTAACCATTTACACATGAATGATTTAAATAATTATTTTTGTGGCATATTTTCTTGTATGATTTCATGCTATGAAGGATCACTTGCTTAATTCCAAAAACAATAGGAAAAAAAAAAGATAATTGCATGGATTTTGCGACACGTGCTCTCACACACGAGTTCACCCGCATAGATTTACATGAATTTGCGATACCATAGCAAAATAATAATAATATAATAATAATAATAATAATAAAATTTATTATTATTATTATTATTATTATTATTATCATTATTATTATAGGTAAAATGTTTTTTTAGTCTCATTATTTTTGTCAACCTTATTTTCTGTCTCTAACTTTTAAAACATTTGTTTTATATTTTTATATTTTAAAAATATCTTAATCGTAATTCATAACGTTAATTAGATTTATTAAGTTGATGATTTATTTAGTATTTTTACAATAGTGTTAGTCTCATTTAATTCATGTAGATATTGAGTTCATTTATTGAGCAATTGAATTTAATATAACTTAAGAGAATTAATTAAACTATGGTTGAGATGTTTTAAAAATATAGGATATAAAATAAAAATTTTAAAAATTAGGGACAAAAATTAAAATTGACACATAATAAAAAAATATATTTTACCCTCTTGGATTATAATTACCATTATATTTTTTGGCAATAAAAAGTCATGCACACTTTGAATCTCACAATTGTGCTGTTTGGAAGAGCTTATTTGAGCTTATCTTATGACATAAACACTTATATATGTAACTGTTTGGGTAAACTTATGAAGAGAGCTTGTTACATGTTCATAAGCTATTTTTAGCTAATTATTTCAATAAGCTCCTAAGAATAGTTTATAGAATAGCTTATGGAGAATTTAAGTACACTGCATCCTTTTCATTTTTCGTTTATTTTTTTAAGAGCTTATATATTAGATAAGAACTTATGTTATAAACACTTAAATAATTTGTTTTCTAAACGGGGCCAATGTCTACGTTAGAAAATTCATAGGTGTAACCTAGCCAAAACAATTTTAAATTTCATAAAACTCAGCACATTGCTTTCAAATTAAATTAAAAAATTTATAGATTATTATTATTAATTTTTCATTCCATTTAGTTAGTAAAACGTCTTAAGTTTAACAAACACCTTTTGTTTTGATATAATTAAAACACTAATTAAAATTATCAAAATCTAAAATATTGATGTTTAAATATATTTTTATTGCACGATTATACTTCATTTTTCAATATTACATACTACGAGAACAAAAAAAAGTGTTCAACATGAAAATTTTTAAAAGTAATACATTTTCCTTTATAACTTTAGCTATAGCTATTTGATTTTCTTATATGCTCAAAATAATAGAAGTTCATTCTCTAATCAACATGTTTGAAAATTGAAGATGTATTAAATGTTTGTAAATATATTTTATCTTAATGTTCCTTTAATTTATACAATAATGATCTTTTACTTTTCCCTTTCTTTCTTTTGTGGCATTATAATACACATGTTCACTGGGGTGAAGCGCCAATTGGGACATATGGCAACCCACAATTTCTGTTTTTTTATAGATATAATTAATGTGTGTATCTGTATTATTGTATAAATTATTATATTATATATTGTTAGATAAAATTATATAGTAAAAATTAGTTAGAATGAGATGTAGATTATATTAATAATCATATGTTGAAAGTTGATAAATTAGCTTATTGAATTATGAGTGTTGATTAAGTGAATAATTAAATAAAATGGGTAAAACAGTTAGATTAATTTATATAAAATTTTTGATTTGTATTGTCTAGGACAAAAGACAATATTAGCAATAATAAGTTTTTATTAAAAAAAAAAATTTATTTTTTATTAAATTTTTAGTGATAAAACACTGGATTAAAAATAAAAGTGAATACAAAAATAATTAAAATGAATTGTAGAAAAATAATAATTAAAACAATTCACAAAATATTTTAATTACATACAATAGATATATATTATGAGCCCTTGATTATTTTAATTCGCTTTGATTTAATTTTTTTTGTTATATTATAATATTATATATATATAATTAAAAAATTACATTTTGGGTTTGGTGATTGATTAGGAAAATTTATAAATTGACCCATTTACACCAGCATCGTCATGTGTGTAATGACCAAATGCAATGAACTATAGTACCTTACTTTGTTGAACAAGTACATATATGCATGATGATGAGACATGCATATATACTTGGGTAAACCTAGCATGGCACTTGTAGGAGAAAATAAGCATAGCCTGCAGCCAACTTCAATTTATGTATGATATTTAAACAAGTTGCTCATATAAAAACAAAAAAACATTGTCCATATTTTGGTAAACAAAAGAGCATCCAGACCCACCTGAGTAACTCAACGTATATTTTGGCTTTTCCATGCAACTGTAGTTAGTGTCTTACAATCCCTTGTCTTTCAATACTAAATTCATGTCCTCTTGCCGTACCTCATCCATCATAATTACTTAATTAATTAGTATCCTAAACATCAAATTAGTAGTATTACTATAACTACTCTAACTTGTGCCTGCAATTCATTAGACAATGACGTGCATCTTTAGCTTTTCTAATTGCTGTACTTACTCTTTTTTATTTAACCCATGTTCATTTTATAAATCACAGCACTAACTTCTAAAGTGCTATAGAAAATGCAGCGGGTAAAACTTGCTTATCTCTTTATTAATGGCTACTACAGCTGTTTTAATTATAAGAACTTTTTAATTATCACTTTAAGAAAGTTAATTAATTTAATTGATCACAATAAATTTGTCACATGAATATGTATCATATTTATATAATTATCTTTAAATTTATTGAGACCCATTTTTTTCCCTTTAATTATTTTATTGTGTCATTTTCTCTATTCATAATTAACTACTTAGTTTAAACAACTAACTTAAAAACTTTAACTCTTACTTATGTTTATAAAAAAAATAATGTAAGGGACAATAAAAAAAAATTCTTATAATAAGGACTAAAATTAACTCTCCAAAATGTTTTTATAAATAGAATCAAAGTAGTATTAAGAAGTAACGAATGCAATAGCTAGATCGATATGCATAATGAAATTAAAATAATAAAATTGAACAAACTAACCATTGAATCAAG
This sequence comes from Sesbania bispinosa, assembly GCA_026901365.1. Classification (NCBI taxonomy): domain Eukaryota; kingdom Viridiplantae; phylum Streptophyta; class Magnoliopsida; order Fabales; family Fabaceae; genus Sesbania; species Sesbania bispinosa. The sequence goes on from QLOH01000244.1 coordinate 1,024,019, forward strand.
GTTTCTTATGCGTAAGAATATATTGGTGTAAGATCATTATTTTACGTGGAAAACAATTCACTTATCAAAAAACTTCCCTCGAAGTGAATCCAAATACATGGTGCTTCTATTTTATTTCACATTTATTTATATTATAAAGGCTAAAACAAAAATATATATTTTATTTATTGTTTTGGTAAATAGTACCATTAGCTAGTAGTATTTGTTTATTTCCATTGTCATATTCTCAAATCCCTACGCAAATTATTATGGTCTGATCTTGTCCAGTACTAAAAAATATAATGTGGAGAGACAGGTTATATCTAATCCATATACTAGTACTTATAAGGGTAATTAAGGGCAAAAACAATTAATGTTGACTATATATTTCTCTCACTCGTCCCGTTCCTCATCTTATGGGTTTTTTTTGTGTTTAAGGGTAGGCCAAAGAGTTACTGCCTCGGGGGCACCATAAGATTGATTAGTTGACTTCGCTTGCCTTAATTTCAGCACTCCAGCATCAAATTAAACAAGTGTACATGTAATCAACATGAATAAATTTGAAATAGTATTAATTTTTTATTAAAAATGAAATTTAATTTATTGATTTCTTAATTAATTAGTATTCTTAAAAGTTAAAACACTCATTGATGGGACTCTTCTAATAATTCTCTTAATATTAATAAATTAAACAAATAAGTAAATATTTTTTATATCATAAAAATAAATAAAAACATGTAATACCTTTTTTTCTTCGAGAAATTAGGAAGATTTGTCCAATGAGTTTTCAACAAACACTAAAATTTTTCAAATAATTTTAATAATAAAAATTAACTACATTGAATTAAAATAATATTCTTAAATATTGTTATTGTTTTTAATCACTCTATGTTAAAAATATATAATTAATGCTTTACTAGTTTTGTAAGATGATATATTAAACAAAATTTTCTTTCAAAGACTAATAAGATCGATACCAAATACTCGTGGCTCAGTTGGCAAACGCAGGCTGATATTGTGGGAAGAGCTTTCGGGTTTGATCCCCACAAAACATACTCTTAGGGAGTGGTGAATAGTCTTAATTGTGACTAGGTCTCGAATATGATTACCCTGGTTAATGAGGGATACCTATAGTGAACAGGGCTAGACATTCAATAAGGCAATAAAGGTCATTGCCTAAAGCCCCCAAATTTATAAGGCCCCCCAATTTTTTTTAATAGTAGTATTATTGATATAATTTTTTTTTAAAAAAATTAATAATGTTGAGATAGGGCCCAATATTTTATAAAGCTCATATCTTACATTTTTATATCTTTTTTTATCATTTAAGTCCACAACCCATTTATTAATTTTTTTTAAAAAAAAGTCACTTAACACTCAACAGTGAACTTCTTGTATCGGTAGTTTTGCTGAGCCCATAGATCATAGAAAAGAATGAGCTATCTCATTATTTTTTGTATATATATTAGATCAGTCTAATTATTCTATTGAGAGTCGATTTGAACAATTTTTAGAATATGAAACATGTTTAGTTTTTTATTTGATTCAAATAAATTTAAAACTTTAGGGGAAGATAAATTGAAAAAATATTGTATCAATCTTGAAACGATTTTGAGTTTTGAGTACCATTATGATATTGATGGTATTGATTTGTTTTCAGAATTAAAGTCATTGAAAGAAATTCTAACAAATGAAATTAACACACCATTAAAAATATTGAACTATATAAAAAGAATATGTTCTTTTCCAAATATATACATTCCTTATAGAATATTATTAACATTACTTGTAACTGTCGCAACCGCTGGAAATTTTTCAAAATTAAAATTGATTAAATCATATTTAAGATCAATCATGCTACAAGATAGATTGAATGAGTTAGGTATTATCTATTGAGAGTGAGATGTTAGAATTATGATTATAAAATTTTAATAAATAATTTTACAGTTCAAAAAGCCAGAAAAAATAACATAAAAATTATTAGTCTATATTAACATATATAGACCATGCCTTAATTTTTGCCTAAGACCCCGAAATTTATAGATACCTGATAGTGAAAAAAAATGACTAATAAGATGAAATAAGGGAGAGAGTATTGTTTTAAGGTTTAATAATTTTAAAGTATATATTATATATATATATAAATATAAAGTACGTAGGTGTTTGGTTAAACTTAAAAAGATAATTTGTGTCATAACCTGCAAAATCTTTGGAGTTTATTTCAATATAAACTTATGAAAATTAGGGAGTTTATATCATTTTTCTGTCATTTTAAAAGTTTAAGACATCACAGTAAAAAAAAGACATCGTTAATTAATTTCTCAATTATATATATCCTTACAATTATTACAAAACAAAAAAAAAACAACGATGAGAAAAATTACAAATATGAGAGAAAAATGATATAATAAAAAACTAAAAAAATTTTCATATAAATGAGAATATTGATTTTATTTTATATCAAACAAGTGCTTAATTAAATTGTAGATTTATCCAAACACATCTTTAATACCTCCTTAATTTTCGAATATAAGCATCTCAAAACTCAATTTTCATGGTTTAAAATATAAATAAATTTTATTTAACTTCACCCTATTAATTAGATGACGGTATTCCCAGAATCTCTTATTTAATTTAAATTATACTCTTCAATGTTTCATTTTATAATAAATATTAGAAAATATAATTAAGAAATGCAATTCATTTCTTTATATGAGTTTACAAAAATTTAATGAAATTAATTAATATTTTTAATTAACTTGAGTTAGTTAATTTTAACTTACTATATTCAAGATGGGGAGTACATTTTCATATCATCAAGATACTATTGAGTATTGACTGTATTTATTTTTTAATTTAATTTTAGTAAGTAGAGGACATATTATTTTTTATTAAGAAGATATGATCAGCATTAAGTGTAATCACTGGTCATGCTAATATTAAAGGTTAGTACACAAATTCTTGGATGCTTCTGTTCTCTGAATGTTGAAATATTAAATTTAGTTTCATGTGTTCCGCGAGAGTAGCTGCTGCCCTTTTGACCTCCATAAATACTCATTATTACAAATTGAAACTTTCCTTTTTCCTATTATTTGATCTGCATACATTGAAACTTTCGTCGATTTGATTAGTGTTAGCATTAAATATTACTATTATCAATGTTTGCAATTTACTAAAAGTTATAGTTAATTTACTTGTGATTTCTTTTCGTGGTAGGAGCGTGTGATTTATTTATTGCAGCATTAGTTAAATGACCTACACTGCTGGTAGGCTTTTTTATTAGGATAGATGTTTTACTATGGATTTTTTGGGTTAATATGTTTTTAATCCATCAAATATAATCAAAATAGGGTATAGCTTCTACAATTTGAAACGAGTGGTTTTGGTTATTCAAAAATTGAAAATACATCAATTTAGTCTTTCTTACATAATTTAATACATATTTTGCTACGGATTAGCTACGAATTTTTATTGATACGACTGAAAATTGGTATTTTCACTTTTTGAAGGATAAAATCCAGCGGTTTTAAATTAGAAAAATCAAATTTTGAATATATTTTAGGGAAAAAACATATTTAACCCTAAATTCTTTTATCAATTATATCTATCTTCTTTTGTTCTACCAGCTACGTGTTTCCGAATATAAAAAAACCACCAATTTATGAGAATCAAAGAAAAAGAGTGAGAAATACATAGGAAAGAAAAGTTGCACTCATTATGTGAAGGATAAAATAATTTGATAATGGGTAAAATATTATTTTAGTCCCTATAAAATACCTGAGTTTTAATTTTTATCTTAGATTTTTTTATTTGATCCTTATAAATATTTAAGCTATTTTTTTAGTCACTGTTGTTGATTCCACTATTAATTACGAATGTGTCGAACACTCATCACAATTAGTAATCATATGTATTGTACCCCAACGCATTATACAATAGTATTAGTCTCCTTAAACATATTCAAAGACTATTTGTGATATATACGAAGGAGGAAATGTACAAAGAATTTCAGTTCAATTGACCATTAAATTTGACTTTATAAATGAGTTTAAGGAAGCTAACACTCTTTTATAATGTGTTAGGGTACTTCTGAAATATTGTTGACTATTATAGGCGTTCGACACATCCACAATTAACAGTTGAATCAACATCAGGGACTAAAAGAAAACATAAATATTTTATAAAGATGAAATAAAAAAGAAAATTTTTCCAGAGCGAAAATAAAAACTCGGGTATTTTATAGGGACTAAAATGTTATTTTACCCTTTGATAAAAATAATTTATCAAAGATAAGAGTTGAAGAGGAGACTTATTTTAGAAGCTCTATAAATTGAAAGAAAGCTCATTTATATAGTTATTTTAAAAGCTCTTTTTGTTTAATAAAAATAAGCCGCTTATTTTTTTAAAAAGTTTTTAAAAATATTATTTGGCATGACTTTTCCTTTTAAGTGGCTTATAAACAAAAAAAATAAAGGAGAAGTAAACTATACTTTCGCCTCTGACTTTTACAGCGTCTTGCAGTTTCATTCCTGACTTTTCTAAAATAGAACTTTAGTCCCTGACTTTATTAGAAAATGCACTTTAGTCCCTAAATCAGGGACTAAAGTGCATGTTTTTTATAAAATTTAGGGACTAAAGTGCATTTTTTTAATAAAGTCAGGGACTAAAATGCTATTTTAAAAAAGTCAGGAACAAAACTACAAAACACTGTAAAAGTCAGAGACGAAAGTGATAGTTTACTAAAAAATAAAGTCTGATCAAACAAGCACTAAATCTGACCCGAACCGAGAATCCAACCAAATCCGTATTTTCCGATTTGGATAAAGTCGAGTTAACCGAGTTCGCAGGTTAAACTGGACCGCTTACACCCCTAACACTATGAAGCAAAGGTTACACGAACCAATCCCCGCACCTTAATTAACCCATTTATCGACCTCTTATTTTTCAGCTTCAACCAAATAAGGAAAATATGTATTTATTTTCTTCATTTTTTTTTCCTTTCACTCATTTCTATAAGAAACAAATGCAGCGTTAAAAATTAAAATAATTGACACCATTTTGGAAATATTTCATGCTTACGTTTCATCAGTTGATGACGAAAAAAAAATTAAGTTAAGTATGTTTTTAATCCCTAAAATATATTTTAAATTTGATTTTAGTCCCTCCAAATCATAACCGGTGGATTTGGTCCCTCAAAAAGTGAAAATACCAATTTTCAGTTTTTATTAATAAATCTTTTATATCATTTTATATTGATATGTTATAGTTTAACGACTAATTTTATCAAACATTTTTAAGTTGATAAATTAACATAATAGCTTTGAGCTTTAGCCAATTTTAACATTTCAATTAATTTATCAGTTATTTTTGTAAAATAAACACTACAAGAATCGCATTTTTAGACGTGAAAACTTAGCAACGGTCATACACCATCGTTACTAGCGACGCTGACGACTAAGTCATCGCTACATCATTAAATGCGAAGTTTAACGCGTAACTGTGTCATTAATACGTTGTGACGACTAGGCTGTCGCTAGGCTTTATATAGTAGCAACAGTCAAGTCGTCGCTATAGTTAAAGTGTCAATTTTTTTCTGGAAAATTAAAAAAATAGCGCTAATTAAACTTAGCGACGCCTAAGTCGTCACTATGTTTTAATTAAAATTTTAAAATTGGCGCCTTTGCGTCACATAAGCGACAACCTGCCCGCTGCTACATTGATTTTTAAACTGTGCGACGGCGTTGGCTGTCGATAAGTTAAAAACTTACATGCACAAAAATCATCTCCCCTCCCTCTTCTTTTTCCTGCTCCCTCCCTCTCCCCAGTAGCTCCCTCCTCCCCCATTTACCCCCTCCGACCTCCTACTCCTCTCTCCCTCTCTCCCTCTTCCCTCTCTCAACTTCCATTTCTCACTGATTAAACACTCTCCCTCATATAAAGCTTCATTTTGAACCGATATTCAATAGCTCCATTAGCCGCCCCTCCATCCTCCGTCCCTCTTCCTCCTCCGCCGTCCACGCCAGCCATGCGTCGTCCACCACTAGTCGTCGTCCAGGTAATTATTTAAGTAATTTAAGTTTTTTTAATTATAGTTATTTAAATATGTAGTTATTTATTTAATTATAGTTATATAGTTATAATTATATAGTTATATAGTTATTTAATAATCTATTTCATCTATTTAATTTTAGTTATATAGTTAGTGATATAGTTATTTAATTTATTTAGGTATATGGTTAGTTATATAGTTATTTAATTTATTTAATTATTTAATTTAGTTATATAGTTATTAATGGGAAAATATGTTTTCCATCCTTATAGTTTCGGTCAACTCTGGTCTTCGTCCATTGACTTTAAATCCTTTGTTTTTTGTCCCTGAATTTCTTAACCCCAAACTATGGTCCATAACCGTTAGTGAGATCTGTTAACTTTATGAGCTACGTAACAAAAGTTACATGTTAGCCTCAATAGTAGGCCCAAAACAGCTGACTCATCTAATTATCCTTTTAATTAATTTTTTTATTATTAAAATAAATCATAATTATGAAATTAGGTTTTTTATCGAGTAAAATTGCTCAGGTGAAAACCCTAATTTAGCAATTAGGATTATTTTAATAATTAAAAATTAATAAAAAAAGTTAATTAGATGATCAATCAGTTATTGGGACATACTATTGAGACTGACATGTAACTTTTGTTAGCCAGTTCATCAGGTTAACAAAACTCACTGACGGGTAGGGACCACGGTTTGGGGGTTTAGAAAGTTAGGGACAAAAAACACATGATTTAAAGTACAAGGATGAAGACTAAAGTTGACCGAAACTATATGGACCAAAAACATATTTTTTCCCTTATTTAATTTATTAGTTATATAGTTATTTAATTTATTTAAATAGTTTATTTTATTTAGAAAAAAATGTTAAATTAAATATTTATTTTATTAGATTTAGTTATTAAATTAAAATATTATTTAGAAATATTTGTAGGATGATTATGTTATTTGTTTGTTTTGTTTATGTTGTATGGGTATTTTTTATTGTTATATGTTTTTTACTATTTAATTTAAACTTATTAAAATTAGGTAATTATGCCTCGTATGTGTGGTCAAGGTGGACAGAAGATCCCACTCATTAGTGGGAGGTCCATCCCTTCGGGCGAACTTGCTGCACAGGCAGCTCGCGCACGTCGGGAAAGGACCAACAATACTCTCCCTCATCAGCTGCTATAGCAGCCTTCTTCTTTGGCCCCTTCACCGTACGCGGTGCCCACCCTTGTAGAGGTTGCCTAACCTGCTGCATCAGCTGGAGCCTTCATCGACCCTATGACATCCACCCCTACTCCGGGATATCAGGAGGTTGCCCTCGAAGTGCAAGATAACCTGTCAGGCTGCCATATCTTTCTGACCCCGAGGGTGAGGGCAACCCCCAGGCTGACATTGATGCCGAGGCTGACCCCGAGCCTGATGTACAACATCCTCCGCACCGGGGATGCCAGCTCTAGTGTCGCTCATGAGCGGGGACCCTCACGGTAGGGTTATCATCCGACCTTTTATGGAAAAGGGTGAGTTTCTACAATTTTTTTATTACTTTTGTATTTTGAATTTTTTATAAGTGTTTAGTAGTAGTGTTAACATTGATTTTTTTTTTATTTCCGATTGGGTGCCTAACAACCCCTCATCGCGGCTATTGGTCATGCGATCCGGTCACAATTTTGGGGTCCTCACTATTTGTGGAGGTCACCCCGAAGGATGTGAGGGAGGAGTGGAGGGAGGAGTTTACAGTAAATGTTTTCATTTTACATTTTTTCATAAGTTATGACATTTTCAAATGACTTACCCTAAATGTTTTTTATTGCCAAAGCAATGTTACTTGGGCCCCTGAGAATGAGGCCCAAATTAAAAAGGTGTACGAGCAGAGGATTGCCAAACGCCTTCAAGATATGCTCAACAAGGCCCGGACGAGTGAGAGTAGGCCTACTTGGTGTGGTGAGGAGGTCTGGGAGGGTCTTTTGGCCTACTGGGCCTCTAATGAGTTCAAGGGGACGTCTGCTTGTAACAAGACCAATCGGACTTCTCGTCGAGGCGGATCAGTCCACACCACGGGCCGCAAGGCTCACATTGAGGTGGCTCTGAATCTGGTATATATAAACCTAATTTTCTATATATGTTTGTATTGTAATTAAGATAATTAATTAGTTTAATTTTTCTGTGTAGGCTAAAGAGCTTGGCGGGCTGTAGATCTAAATGAGTTTTTTGAGGCACCCACACAAAAAGGATGGTGACTGGGTAGATGATCGAGTGCGATCCACATATGCAAAGAAAATTTATGTTAGCAATGTTTTTTATATAATTTGATATATTTGCAATAGAATAACTAACTAATTATAAGTTCATCTCTACTCAACAGACAAATTACCAAGACCACCTGAGGGAGGTGGAGTCGCAAATGAGGGACTACTCCATCACTGATGGGTCCACCAAGTTACAGATCTGAAGGAAGTTGCTGGTGGCAATACTCGAGGCCGTTGTTATGGCACCGGGGGACTTGTCAAGCAACATTTGTCCTGGTGTGACCATCCTCACTCAAGAGTCTCGGATCCATACTAGCTGGAGCGATAAGTCTTGGCATTCGTCTGACGAGGCGTTGAGCCAAGAGGTCATCGAAGCAAAGCTGCAGGCCAGCCGAGCTGAAGAGAGGGATGACCAATATCAGGCGCAGTAGGCACAGTTGGAGGAGGACTTCACACGACTTCGACAACAGTTACAGACAGTGATGGATGCCCGCAGTGTAGGTGTTTCTACCAACTCACTCAGGCTCAGACGCATATGCACTACGACGACGACCTGGATAACCATCCCCTGGATAAGGATCGTGGTCCACCACCACAGCAGCGTCATCGCCATCAGCCGTGATTTTTTTTCTTTTTTATTGACTTATGTTTGTATACAGTTTTTATACGTACTGCTTATATATATATTTTTTTATTTTCTATATGGATGTTTTTATATAATATTTATTGTTTTCATTTAGATTTCAGATTGTTAACAAATATGATATAAAAATTTATAAAATAAATAAAAAAATGAATTTCTATAGTAATTAAATCGTAAATTCGTAAATTAAATAAAATTAAATATAAAACGTAAAGACATTTATAAAAATTAATATAATTATTAGCGTCACTAATTAAAAATAATAATAATTAATTTATTAGCGACAATATTCATTGTGACGACTTAGGAACAACCTGTGATCATTTCACGTTGAGACGAACTTCAGCATAGAACGACTATAGCGTCGGACAAGCAGACGCCACATAGTGATGACTGATTTTGCTCGTCGCTACAATATTAACGACAACATTTTAACAACGTCCGTGTGGCCGTCGTTAATTTCTGAATTTCTTATAGTGAAACTATATATTCATTTTGAAATCTCAACATGAAGAATATGACACTTAAATTCTTTACCTTGGACGAGAGAGTCACATGTCATTTTTTTTATATATATTTTCTCATTACTTTCCTTTGAGCGTGTCTTACACACTGTTTGCAAAAGATTTTTTAACATTTCCTCAAATACATCTCTTAATCTCTTTAAAAATCTAAATATTTGTGATTCTAATTCTTAACATATTTTCCCTATCAAATCATTCTTAATTCAAACTCAAATTATTTTTTTCATTATTAATAATATTACCAATTAATAATTATAACATTAAATGATTAAATTTAAAATTTAAATAATATGATAATTTATTAGTATCTTAAAATTTAAGTTATATAAAAGGATATAAAAATTTTAAAATTATGTAAAATATCACTAAATGAATAATATGATTGAAATAATTGATTTTTATGAACTAATAATTCATATTGAAGGAAATGATATATATATATATGTGTGTGTGTGTTCAATTAAGGGTGCACATACGTCAGATCGGGTCAGACCAATGATTTTTCTAGACTTGAATAAATTAAACTAGTTCACATAAGGTTAATTTTGGAATGGTTTTTTTTATTTTCTAAGTTGGAAACCGGCGTGACTATTGGGTCAAAAAATGGAAAAAGGTGAAAAACAAAATACGTAGTTGAGTTGGGTCGGGTTGGTTGCTCATGTTAAGGAGGAAATCATATTTTTAGCATTTTTATTATATTAATTAAAATTTAATTTTTATATATACAATCGATTTGTTCAAATTAAAAATCCTAAAAACTGGTGTCTAAACTCAAATTAATCTAGTTCAACTTTATTGAATTTAAATTAAATATACTTGCAGATCAGTCCCAACATCACCGTTCCCCACCTGGATTGGGTCAGAGGGGTCTACCCAACCCATGTATATCTCTATGATCACAAGTTTTTATTTTAAAAATATTTATATATTGAATTCAAATTAGATAACTATATAAAAATGGTTATACTATAATAACTACTTATCAAACTTAAATTCATTTTAAACCAACATATACTTCATATTTTAATATATTTATTTATTATTAAAAATAAATATATTTTATGATATTTTTTTTTAGAGATATTTGATCTTCAGAGAACTTGAGGGTGACTGGTAGCATAGAAGAAAGATTCGACGATGCTGACGATGACGGTCCGCGGAGGGGCAGGGTGTGTACCTGCAGGGACTCCACGCTCAATGTAAGATATCAGTTCAACAGAGTAACAGTAGGTATGAACAGGAATGCGTACCTGAGGTGTGGTTATTCCGGGGTATATATAGAGTAAATATGGCGTGGAAAGTTGTTACGACCGTAACGGTCTTCCGTAATCGTCGTGATCACGCGCCATCAGGGACGTGTCGATAAGCGCGGGACGTCATTGTTATGTTGAGATGTCGGGGGTCCAGGAAGTGATGTCGGATAACATGCCGTCGTATCGCAAGACACGCAAAGTCCTCTTGATGTTGATGTCGACCTGGTGACGTCGAATCTCTTGGTTAGCTAGGTAATGTCATCATGTCGGCGTGTGTAGGTGAAAGGTCATCTCCGGTAGTACCCCAGAACAGTTGCCCCCCAAGTCGATCATTCCATGCGAGGATGGTCGAGTTATTTGTCCGACTCATGGTGAACATTCGTGATGTGACCTTATATGGGTTCTCGTCGTCGTGGTCATCTCGGGTGTCCGGGGTGTCTTTTGGTATTACCAAAAGTAACCGTTATTCTGAATTAAGCTCGCGTCTCTTCCTTTTCCTGCCCGTGTCTTGATCTGACGGTAATGGGCCCGTGGGCCTTACCAGCTGGTATAATCTGATCCGTCCGTTGAATTTATATATGAAATGGGAGGGAACTGTTTCCCACTTTCTCTTTACTTCTCCATCGTGCCCTACTCCCGGTGACCCTCTGCTGCTCTGTTCCTTCTGCTTAGAGCCCCTTTTCCCCGTACAAACCTTCGCAAGCTTCCAGCATCTCTCCACCTAGGGTACAGGTGCAGTGTATGAACTTTGGTGTTGTGGACTTTTACGAAGAGTTCAAGAGGGTTTCTGCCGAGGTGCATAAAGGCACCATCTTTTCTTTTTAACTTGTTCTTTTTATCATGGTACTCACGAGGGCTGGGGCCAAAACACTTGTTGTCGAACGGAGACGGCGTGTATGTATTGTGGTGAATGAGGAGGCTGAGGATCCATCCATCCCAGATTTAGTTCCGAGGCGTAGGAGTGGTCCCAAGTCGGATGACCTCTGGCTGTCGCAAGCAAGAGACAGTGCGTAAGACTGCTCATATTTTAAGGAAATGGGGTTATCCCGAGGTGTTCTCCTGCCAGGTCCTCCGGGATGAACCCCAGTCGTCCCGGGGTTGGAACCTCCATCTCACTCTACTGACTTTGTTGGCGACTTTTGGGCAGGTCCGAGATGGGTAGGCGGAAAGTACATACCTCGCCGGCCTTTAACTATCCAGTGCCGAAGGGCTTGGAAGACATGAATTGGGTTGTCACGGAGGCTTTGGGGACATCCAGTATTTACGCGACGAGCGTCGACTTGAGGCCAAGCGTTCCGTGATGTCGAATGGGTGGAACCCAGCAAGGAGAAAGAATGGGCTTTGAGGTGCCCCAAGGAGGACGACAGAATCTGTAGCCAGGGGGATTTGGATGAGAATTTCTTCATCCCTATGTATAAAACCGTATTTGCCGACCTCGGGGTTTGGATGCCGTTAATGTGGTTCGAGCTCGAGGTATTGGGGCATCTGGAGGTGGCCCCATCGCAGCTACACCCAATGGATGGGGCTTCATAAGAAGCTTTGAGATCTTGTGCCATGCGCTCGACTTAGAGCTTAGCAGTGTCGTCTTCTTCTATTTCTTTCAGCCCTTGGCGGTGAAGGAGTCGTCAGATAGGTACTCTTGGCTGCCGCTTCGGGCTGGATCTGGGGGAAAATCTTCGAAGCCTACTACGAATCATATCGTAACTTTAAAGACAAGTTTGTTTTCGTGATTCCCAAAGGCGCGGGAAGAGAATCCGTGTATCATGAGGATGGAAGGTTGATCATTAACCCCTACTGGAATACCGGTTTTTTATGAGAGGGACTCGAGCGCTTACACCGTCGACTTCAAATCTTTGTCGAAGGGGGAGCAGAAGACGGCGGCCGCCATTGTTAAGTTTGTTGAAAAACATGGAATCCTAGAATAGTCGTTATTACTTTTTTCAACTAACCCCTGTGCTGATGGCGTTTGTCTCTTTATTTTTGCAGTTGAGATGGCATCGCGTCAACAAGAGAAGCTGGCAGATAGGAAAGCGAAGAAGGCCCTCCGGGATTCTCAGAAGAGGAGTGAGGCCCCTGAGTCAGAGACTGATGCGGCCGACCATAACTCTAAACGGATCAATGTGACGATCCCCCGTCCACCTCCTCAGCATAAACAACTTAACAATCAGTCAACGGGCTCATCCTCAACTTCGCTGATTGGTGATAAGGGTAAGAAGACCCTGACTTTTAGTGCCGGGTTGCCTGCTTCTGACATGAGCGTTGAGGAGGTGAACAAGCATTGGAGGCGCAAGGCCGCGCGATGTTCGAGGGCAATTCCGCTGAGGAGATTGATCAGATCCTTGGGGCTGCCTCCGAATGGGGAATGAAGTTCGCGATGACGTTGAGGTACTTTATGGGGGCATCTCGGGATCTTGCCGCCTTCGTTCCCATGAAGAGGGATCTAGAGAAGATGACGGCCAAGCTGGAGGCCGATGAGGTGGAGATGCAAAAAGCCCTTTCTGCCGTTAAGTCTTTAACGGAGGAGAGAGACAAGTTGATGATGGCCAATGTCGATCTGACGAAGCAGGTGGAGACCTTGACCTCGGCGAGGAAGGCTGCTGAGCTGGCTGCATCGACTTCTCAATCGCTCATTAAAAAACTGAGGAATCCCGGGAGGTCCTTGAGGGCGAGGTAGTGGAGTTGAAGGCGAAGCTTGAAGAGACTGAAACCCTTTGGGAGGGATGCTGCCGATATGTACTTCTACCTTGCCATCAAACAAATGAAGTTCCTGAATCCCGGGGTCGAGCTGAACACTAAGGGAATGTCAACGATGTGCACGGTTGAGGATGGGAAATGGTATGGTGTTTTCCCTACGGGAAAGGTGGAAGGCATCTCTGGGGATGAAGAGCCCAAGTCCCCACCGTTGCATGATGAAGAAGATCCGGACGCAAATGCTGAGAGAGGACCTGATGGTGCGTTGACCTCGACTGTTGCCGGCGAGCCAGGCGAGGTGTATGCCTCGGAAAAGGTGGATCCGAATCCCCAGGGTGACGCTGGTCCGCAAGTTATCTGAACCAGGTGGTCCTTAAACAAGTTGCTTTCTATTATATACTTTTATTTCATATTGGTTTGATCCCTAAGTTTTCATTACGGTTTTGTTTAAGTCTCCTTGCGGTGCGCCTTGTGTACTACTCACTCGTAGCGCGTTCGGTGTTGTATTCGATTCTAACAACGATTTCGGGGCTGTGCCCGACTTGAATCTCGTTCGGGGTTGTACCCGACTTACAAATTTCGTTTGGGTTATACCCGACTTGCATGCTCTTTCGGGGCTGTGCCCGACTTGAATCTCGTTCGGGGTTGTACCCGGCTTCGCATGGCTCTTTCGGGGCTGTGCCTGACTTCAGTCCCGTTCGGGGTTTGTACCCGTCTTGTAAATCACGTTCGGGGTTGTACCCGACTCACATGGGCTCTTTCGGGGTTGTGCCCGACTTGAATTCTGTTCGGGGTTGGCCTCTACTCCTCGTTCTGTTAACATAAAACCCAGGAATTTGCCGGCTCGGACCCTGAAAGTTGCACTTCTTCGAATTCAGGCGCATATTGTACTTTCGAAGTTGATCGAAGATCTCGCCAAGGTCGCGTAGATGGTTACCATCAGTGGTGCTTTTTGAGATCATGTCATCAACGTTATACTTCCACGATCCTCCCAATCTGATTGCGAAAGACGATATTCATCATTCGCTGATAGGTGGCACCGGCGTTCTTCAGCCGAAAGGCATCATTCGATAACAATAGTTCGCTTGGTCACTCATGAACGCCGTTTTTTTCCTGGTCGGGGGGATACATTGGAATTTGATTGTAGCCGGAATAAGCATCCATAAACGATAAAAGGTGATAACCAGAAGATTGATCGACCAAACGGTCGATGTTAGGCAGCGGATACGAATCTTTGGGACAAGCTTTATTCATATTGGTGTAATCTACACATATACGCCACTTGCCATTGGGTTTCTTTACAAGTACTACATTAGAAAGCCAAGTAGTGTATTTAACCTCCCTAATAAAGCCAGCGTCCAGCAGCTCGGAGACCTGTTGCGTAGCTGCTTCAGCTCTGTCAGCCGACATCTTGCGACGTCTTTGTTCTACAGGCTTGATTCTAGGATCTACCGAAAGGCGGTGGGCAAATGATGTCGAGGTCAAGGCCTGGCATGTCGGCAGCTGTCCATGCGAACAAATCTGAATTCCGGCGTATGAGAGCGCATAGTGCCTCTTCATCTTGGGATGTCATGCCGGAACCCACCATCACGACCTGCTCTAGGGAGGATTCGATCTGCAGGGATTTCGAGTCGCCCTCTGGAACCGGTCGCGTTTCGGCGAAGTCCTCCCGAACGTCGAGGTCAGCTAGCAATACCCCGGCCGCTGCTGGGTTGTCAGCCTTTTTTGAAACTACACCTTTATCTGGCCTGACGATCTTCAAGACTCCTTGTAACATGATCTCGCCATAACCTGGTCACCACGAAGACTGATGACGTCGCCTGCGTCACTCCAAATCTTCATGACCAGATGATTTGTGGAGATTATTGCCCCTATGCTGTTTAATGTCGGCCTGCCGAGGATGGCGTTGTAGGTTGTGGGGCAGTCCACGACGGGAAACCAGACCTTTTCTGTCTTGGAGAGAGGAGGCTGGCCGAAGGTGACGAGGAGTTCTACATAACCGTTAGGGTGAATTTTATCCCCCGTAAAACCAATCAGGTCGGCACCCTTGTATGGAAGGAGGTCGGATTCAGGGATCTGAAGGAGGCGAAACGTTTTAAGGAACAGAACATCAGCGGAGCTTCCCTGGTCAATGAAGATTCTTCTGACCTCATGGTTAGCCATGAACACCGTAATGAGGAGCGGGTCGTCATGCCCCGGGATCACGGGGCCATAGTCCTCGTCGGAAAACGTGAGTGGTGGTAGCTTCCTTTTGTGGCCGATACGTCCCCCTCGGGATGAGGATGATGAGGCTGATAACACCTCTTTCATATGCTTCTTGCGGAAGTTATTTGACTCTCCTCCACCGGCGAAACCTCCTGCAATGACATAAATCACGGGGTGCTAGGAGATTGGGACTCAGGTTGCGGCGATCGCTTGCCTGGAGGAAGAAGGCTGTCTTCGACGATCTTTTCGTGCTGAGGAAGGAGGAGAACGATCACGTGACGGCCTGCGAGATGTTGATCTTTCGCGCCGAGGTGACCGTGTCCGTGACCCGCCTACGTTCGCGTCGACTAGACTCTCGTCGGGGTTCATCGTTCCGGTAACTCCTTTTACAATCTCCCATTTGCTGGGATGCGCGTGGCTGTTCCCTTTTGAACCTGTCGAGCTTCCCTCATCGGATCAACTCTTCAATGGCGTCCTTCAGGCTTATGCAGTGGTCGGTTTCATGACCCTGGGATTTGTGGTAACGACAGTACTTGGACTTGTCAGTGTCTGGGCCAGCTTTCATGGGTCGCGGTCTTCTCATGTCGACCTCAAAAAGCTCGACGTTCAAGATCTCATTGAGAATTTTCCCTACGCGGCAGGTTGAGCGGAGTATAGGATGTGTAGCGTCCCAGGGACTCTTTGTCTCTTTTGTCTTGTCGAGGTCCTTTTCCTTTGCTCCGGGATCCTTCTGTGTCTGCCCGACGTTGGTATCCTTTGTCTTGATTGCGAGCTCCTCGTCTTCTAGGCTTATATACTCCTCGGCCCGCTGGAGCAACTCCTCCATGCTGTTTGGTTTTCTTTTGGACAAGTCGAACCAGAAAGGGGAATGAGCTATTAGGTCATCCTTGGCCAACATGAGTTGTACTCCGGGTTGCAGTCCCTGGACCAAAAGGGCCTTTTTGGTGAATCTGCTCATGTAATCACGCAAGGATTCTGCGGTTCCTTGCCGAATCTGCTTCAGCGAAGCTTCTGTTTTCGGCTGGACTTTGCTGGTGGTGAAGCTGGTAATGAATTTGCTCCGCAAGTCGGCCCATGTATTAATAGAGCGATGGTGGCAAAGACTGGAACCACCTTAGGGACGTTTTCTTGAGGGAAAGCGGAAATACCCTGCACATTATAGGTCCTGAGGCGTTTCAATGGACATCGCTGACTCATAGATGTCGAGGTGTTCAAGGGGATCTCCCATTCCGTCGTAGAGCTCCGGTACTGGGACCTTCTCAAATCGCTTATCCACGGGAAAAAAACATAATTCGTTCTGAAAAACGACAATACGACTGTATTACCTCGTCGTCCGTCGCGTTGCGGGATTCTTCTTCCGCCCGGTGACTTTTCTGCTTGGGGCGAGTGTTTGAGTGCATGGATTGAGCTGAGGCTTGGGGTGACGTCGGCACGCGGCGGTTTGAAGGTGATGGTTGATTTGTGGAGGAGAGGGATGGCCTTCGTTGTTCTGCTGGCCGCCAATGACGCGGCGCGGTTCTTGGCGGCGTTCGTCAAGGATCCGTCGGTGCATTGCTTGTGCGTGGTGATCAGTTTCCAAAACTTCAAGGCGGCGCAAATATTCCCCCAGAAGCCCCTCTTGGCGGCGGATGATTTCCAGGAGATGGTCACGCGTTGGTGGCTCTTGCGGAGATGTTGGTTGGGGCCGTCCCAGCATGTGGCGTCTGGGCGGTCGTCGTGGGACGAACGGTTCCCGGGTGTGGGGGTGGTATTCCCGCGGTGGCGGAGACGACCCCAGTTGCAGCAGATACGAGTGCAGGGCCCGTTGCTGAGGTTAACCAGGTGCAGAATTGTTAATCGGGACAAAATGGGCGAAGGATGTGCTTTTGGTTCCTACCATGATTGGTCCTTCTGTGAGCGTCAAGGATATGAGTTTCCGGTTTCTGAGGATCCAAGAACGGAATCTTGCTCAAAATTTCGGTTCCCACAGACGGCGCCAATGATCTTCAGAGAACTTGAGGGTGACTGGTAGCATAAAAGAAAGATTCGACGATGCTGACGATGACGGTCCGCGGCGGGGCAGGGTGTACCTGCAGGGACTCCAACGCTCAACGTAAGATATCAGTTCAACAGAGTAACAGTAGGTATGAACAGAATGCGTACCTGAGGTGTGTTATTCCGGGGTATATATAGAGTAAATATGGCGGAAAAAGTTGTTACGATCGTAACGGTCTTCCGTAATCGTCGTGATCACGCGCCATCAGGGACGTGTCGATACACGCGGGACGTCATTGTTATGTTGAGATGTCGGGGTCCAGGAAGTGATGTCGGATAAGGTGCCGTCGTATCGCAAGACACGCAAAGTCCTCGTGATGTTGATGTCGACCTGGTGACGTCAGATCTCTTGGTTAGCTAGGTAATGTCATCATGTCGGCGTGTGTAGGTGAAAGGTCATCTCCGGTAGTACCCCAGAACAATATTAATTATATAAAAATAAATTTACTTTTTCAGTATTACATGGGATAAATTAATTACTAGTATAATTTTAAAGAATGAGTTTAACAAAAATAAAACATGTGAATACATAAAGATTCTTATTACTATATTGGTATTCTATGCAAATTGTGATATTTTTTTTCCATGATTATGAAATCAATTAGACTACACTTTTTGTTGTTTTTTTTTCGTTGAAGGCTAACAAAATTGATGGGCGAGCACACCTACATGAACTTAAAGGAATATTTACTATGAAGTACTGGAAAGCAAAACTAGTGGTGTTTCAACAATCGGCCTAGTTAATTGGCAAAATATTTAAGAACGTTTTTATATTTAAGCAAGTTGTTTTAGGCAGGTAACAAGTAAGCAATAAAACATTTTCTTTAAAAAGTTTAAGTTTAAATTTTCCGCTAGCAGTATTTTATAGAAAAATCTATATTAGTATGAGATTTGTCATATGTAATTATGTATGTTTTAGTATTATTTTTAAATTTTAATTTGAGATATATATATCATCACTATAAAATGATATTTATATTATTATGTGCTTTGGTATTTATATTTTATTTAATAAACTCAATAGTTATATATATGTATAACTATAGTAACATACTTCATTATTAAATACTTCTTCCCGTCTTAATTATGAGAACTTATTAATTACTTCACACATATTAAGGAAGTTAGTTACAATAAATTTGACATGAATATGTATCATATTTCTTGAACTATCCTTGAATTTATTGATACTCATTATATTTCTCTAGTTATTTAATTACTTATCATACTATCTCTACTAATTAATTACTTACCTACTTCCACTAATGGGATATTTTTATAAAAAAATAATGCATGAGACAATTAAAAAATATTTTTATAAAAGGATCAAAACTCACCCTAAAAAGTGTTGTAATAATAAGGACGGAAAGGATAAATAGAATAACACATCACGTAAGATATTATATATTAGATTATTAAATAATAGTAATATAATAATTAAAGATTAATAAATATACATTATCCCTGTGTTAGTGTAAAATACTTGTATACTATTATTAATAATATGTTAATGAAAGATTTATTGAGTTTTATAATACGTGAAGTGTGTAACAATACTTAATTTTTCGAGGCATTTTGCTCAAACTAACTCTACGAGTATTTAACGCAATTGTATAATAGTTAAGTACCAAAATTCGTTTAGGGTGATTGCGAGTTTACAATTTTTGATTTAAAAATAAAAATCAACCAAATTTTACAACTCAAAACTATAATTAGAAATTATTTTTTATAATTTAAAATACAAAAAGTAATTTATAATTTTCAATTTTAAAATATTAATTTTTTTTTTTAAAAAACAATCAACTGAAAACTTACAACTATCACTTACTACCCCTACGCCATAACAGCCCTCCAACTAATCCACGCCCTCAATGTTGTAGCAAACTAATAATACTTTTATATGGATAATAGTATAAAATAAAATAATTTGATAATGATATAAAATTTTTAAAATAATTTTCATTAATTTGTTTTAGAATTATGTGACTTGTAAACTGTGATATCGATATTTTCATGTTTGTTCATGTCTGTCAAATTTCACATTCTGGTCGGCAACTGAAGTGAAGCTTAGACGCGTGAGAGAGAGAGAGAGAAACAGTTTGTGTCTTTATGTACTTAAAAGTGGGAACTCTTTCTCACTCACCACTCTTCTCTTCATCCTTCTTCTTCTTCCACATCACTCTCTCCCCCTCCTTTTTCCTACCCACCAATCCACACATCACAACAATCTTAACCTCCTCCTTCTTTGTAGAATCATCACATTCCGATCACCTTCTCCTTCATCTTCTAACCCTTTTCTATTGTTTCAATTGTGTCCTTTCTGGGTGTGTTTCACCATCAATTCCACTCTCTTCTTTCATCTGTCCTTCTTCTTGGCTATAAAGATACCTCATTTCCTCCAAATCTTTTTCTGGGCTTTCTCAAAATTCCCCTGTTGGTTGTCTTGTCTTTTTGTGTTTCTGCTTGCAACACACATCAATTTGAACAACCAGAAAAAGCAAGGAATTTTTTTTTTTAATTTTTTTACATTGAGATGTTTATGGTTATGGATTCCACGGATAGGAGCCCAGAAAGGTGTTTAGATTCTCAACTGTGGCATGCTTGTGCTGGTGCCATGGTTCAAATGCCACCTCTCAACACAAAAGTCTTCTACTTTCCTCAGGGTCACGCAGAGCACGCCCATGGGAAAGTAGATTTTGGCCAAACCAGGGTTCCACCTCTCATCCCTTGCAGGGTCTCTGCTATGAAATACATGGCAGACCCTGACACAGATGAGGTGTATGTGAAAATGAGGCTGATCCCTTTGAGAGAACATGAATTGGATTTGGAAGATGATTGTTTCTTGGGGAACAATGGATTGGAGGGTCAAGAAAAACCCACCTCTTTTGCCAAGACATTGACACAATCAGATGCTAACAATGGTGGAGGATTCTCTGTGCCTCGTTACTGTGCAGAGACAATCTTCCCAAGGTTGGATTATTCTGCAGAACCTCCAGTTCAGACCATCATTGCCAAGGATATGCATGGACAGTGCTGGAAGTTTAGGCATATCTATAGAGGGACACCTAGGAGGCATCTTTTGACCACTGGATGGAGCAATTTTGTGAACCAGAAGAAGCTTGTTGCTGGGGATTCTATTGTGTTTCTGAGGGCAGAAAATGGTGATCTTTGTGTTGGGATAAGGAGGGCTAAGAAGGGAATTGGTGGTGGGCCTGAGTTTTCTTCTTCTTCTTGTTCTTGGAACCAGGTATCAGCCCCTATGTTTGGTGGGGGTTCTGGTTTCTTGTGTGGGAGTGAGAACAATTTGGTGAGTAGAAAAAGTGGTGATGAGTTTATTGGAAGAGTGACAGGTGAATCTGTTGTTGAGGCTGTAACTTGTGCTGTTAATGGCAGACCCTTTGAGGTTGTGTACTACCCAAGGGCTAGCACCCCAGAGTTTTGTGTTAAGGCCTCTGCTGTGAAGGCTTCAATGCAAATACAGTGGTGTTCAGGGATGAGATTCAAAATGCCCTTTGAAACTGAGGATTCTTCTAGGATCAGCTGGTTCATGGGAACCATTTCTTCTGTTCAAGTTGCAGATCCTATTCGTTGGCCTGATTCTCCTTGGCGTCTTCTGCAGGTACACTATTGCTCTTACCAATTAGATCCCCTTCCTCAGCTCAATTTCTCTTTGCTCAGAAGGCCATAACTTTATTCATTCTTTGCATATTACTGGTTCTGACTAGCTAATAGTGAAATTGCATCTTGAATTGAATTGTTGACTATTTCTTAGATTTCTTCTTATCCTCATCTAAAAAAGTTTATACTGTATTGTTCAATGGTACGTAAAGATGGAACATAGTTTACAGTTTGTCAGATTGAGATGATTTTTATCTGATCCAAAATTTTTGTTTATCTTCCTCATTTTTGTCGCCTTTCATATTAAATAGTTACTGCATGATATTGACTTACTGTTGTGCCAGTTGTATGAGTTGTTAAAACAACAATTAAATTTGAAGGATATTTGTTGCTATATAGAGAATTTTTAATGTTTTGGGTCCTTTGAATAAAGAATGACGGTTAATAGTATTAACTGTTGAATCACAGTAAAAAGTAGCAAATCATTTCAGTTCTGTTCAGTGCTGACAATTCTTCCCACTAAGTACCAAATTGCTTGAATTGGGTACCTCCCTTGACAGAAAGATATTGATTGGCATTCTTGATTAATTTTTCTTTTCTTTTGTTTTTAGTTGTTATCTACCTGTTTGTTTGGCTTGAAGTTCAATTAAAATAATCTGAGTTTGGTCTAAATTTCTTCATTGTGATGTCATGTTTCAGGTGGTGTGGGATGAACCAGATTTACTTCAAAATGTCAAGTGTGTAAACCCTTGGTTGGTTGAACTAGTCTCCAACATGCCAACCTTCAATCTCTCTCCATTCTCACCTCCAAGGAAGAAACAACGGTTTATACAAGACCCATATTTTCACCTCATAAACCAACTTCCAATGCCACCACTCTCCAGCAATTTTCTCAGTTATACCAACTCTCTGTGTAACATCAAAGAGAATAGTTCTGCAGGCATACAGGGAGCCAGGCATGCTCAAATTGGACTAACTCCATCTGATTTTCCCTTCAACAAGCTGCAACCAGACATGCTTCTAGGTGGTTTTTCAAGGCTTGACCATGCAACTCAACCTGTTAGGCCTCCTTGTGGAACAACCTCCTATAATAAGAGCAGCACTAAGACCAATGTTGACATATCTTGCTTGTTGACTGTGGGAAATCCTGGCCAGAATTTTAAGGAATCCAATGAAGCAAAAACACCCCACATTTTGTTATTTGGAAAACTCATTCATACTGAGCAGAAGAGTTCAAACAGTTGCTCTGCTAGTACCACAGGGAATAATAGTGTGTCTGAAGGTACTTCCTTGAAGACATCAAATGATTCTTCTCATGACTTGGGTTTTGCTTTGCATCAAAATAGTCCAATTGAGAACTCTTCTGATGGAGGCTCTCCCTGGTACAAGGATCAACACAAGTCTGATCTTGGAGCTGAAAATGTTAGCACATTATGTATGGCTTTATAACAAATCAAATTTGTTAAGTTTCAATTGCAGTGCCAGTGAGTTCTTGAAGACATCAATCAACAAGGCTAACTATTTTTAACAGATTTCAGTAGGAGTAGTAGTGTTTAATTTCCTTTCTTGTAAAATTGCTGTTTTTCCTATGGTATAATTCTATTTAGGTGCAAGTTAACAAAAATATTCCTCATTTGGTTAAGAAAGATGACATATTATATTTTACAACTGAATTATCCCTTTGATGAACTAAAGGGGTAATATTTTTGTTAACTTGCACTTATAATTAACTGAAGTTTTCTCTCTTGAGGGAAAATCCCTCTTCCAATTATGGGATGTTGTAATCTTATGAATTTCTATCAAGGAATGTTATCCTAAAGATTATCTTTATTTCTTGATTCAATATTTAAGTTTCTTTACCAAAAATCATTTATTCCTCTCCTTGCCATTCACCATGTTCAAACGTTGCAACCTTCCACAACACTGACAACAGCATAAATGCCAGAAATTTTTAATTAAAGAAAAAATAGGACATAAAAAGCGATTAATTTGGTTGTATGTGAATAGTAGTAAGTATTTTTCAATGCAAGAACTAGAAATGGTCAATTAATTACTTTTCTTTGGTGTAGTTACTTTAGGAGACAATTCAATTTCAACTAATGAGCAACTGCAGTCCCAAATAAAACAACTCAGAAAAAAGTCCCAAATAAAACAAATAACCTCTTTCCTTTGAATTTCACTGAGGTATGGCCCACTTATTGGTGATCTCAGGGTCACTGCACACAAAATTTTCTAGGACATTGGAGCTCTTTAAGACAAGGATATGGTCATCAATTCTTTGTCAATATAAAAATTGCATTGCAATACAGATAGAGATTGGGTGAATATCCTATTAAGTTAGAGTTGAAAATCACAATGTGGCCAATTTAGTTGCTTATGAAGGATTAATGTGAAGTGGGCAAGAGCAACTTGTTGTAGACTCCGTTGGCCGTTTCTGTTTTACCCCACAATGGGACAATAAACCGTGTGCCTTAGTTGGAAGAGTATCTAGTTTAACAAGATTCTTCCCAAACCTTTGTCCCTGGAAAAAAACACAGATTGATGAATGATGATGTTATATGGTAACATCTACCAAATATTGCCTACATCAATTATGTTAGGTAAAATTATTGATTAAAAAGGAAGAAAGACAGTTGTCTCTTATTATGATATTTTTTTGTGCAAGCTTGTATGGAAGACAATTTTGTTCGATCCGGGACCTTTATGAATGGAAAAATTCTCTCTCTGATAATTTAACACAGTTACATACTCAAAGCTCGAATTCAAGACCACTGGTTAAGCTGAAATAGTTCTCATAATAAGAGAATAAATATCATGAATAAATAATCTCTTATGATATTTATTCAGCTAATTGAAAAAAAAGTGTGTTAAAAAATATTGAAAAATATATCATTTAATATTATAAATGTAAACAAATTTACTAATAAAAATGTTTCATTTATAATTGATTTCTTAATTAATATTTTTATAGCACTGATTAAGGAACCTAAAAAGCATCTCTTATATTATATTTATTTTCTTCCTTTATTTATCCCAATGAGTTAGTAAAGTGGAGCGAGTCTCGCATCTGACATGTTGCAGGTTCGAACCCCCACTCAGGGTCAGGGCTGATCCAACCCTCAGGCTAGTAAAGTCATCGCTTTAGGCCCCCCAAAATACTTTTATTTTAGGCCTCAAAAAAATTATTTACTAGTAATATTTTTAAAAATAAAAAATCATTATTTAGTAGACAATATTAAATTATTAAGAGTAAAAAAATGCCCCATTTTATTATGACTCTCTCTTCTCATAAATAATAATTATTAATAATTGACTCTAAACATTATTCTTATTATCTACTTTTTTTTCCTTCTGTATGTGTTATATTATTATTAATTTTAAATTAATTTTATTCATTTAAAAAGGCCTCGTGTCAAAATTCGCTTTAGGTTTAAAGAAACGTTGGGCCGGCCTTGCCCCCACTCCTCCCCTTGAAGTGAAGTAAATCAAGTACCTTTGTAAGTCATCATTGAGCCTGTAGGCATTTCTTGTCTTGGATTGAGGTGCCATCCCCTTGCACTAAATTTTATTCACCAAAATTTCCTTCCTTTATTCTTGTTAATTTCTATCATCCAACGTACATAACCATCCATATGAACATGCACTACTGCTTCCTTCCACTTAAAACCCCCCATGTGTATGCTTTTCCTAGTGACCATTTTAATATAAGAAAACAATTGGCATCAATAATTGCTATAATGTTCAATCGTTAGTTGTTCTCTTTAGGAAATGCAACAGTTAATCCCTTAACTGTTGCCATGTGAAGCAAGTTGCATCTAAATTCCCAATCTTTGGTTATTAGCTAGTAGATTGATTGTGATGGAGCAGGGCAGGGGTTCACAATTAATCATCACAGATCTAACAATGCAAGCATTATCAAGAAAGCAAGTTTGCCAAAATTGGCAACACAACTACTACCCTTCATGATCGTCAACGTTATTAACTTGCCGTGACTATTGTAATTGGATCCACTTCTCTCAACAATCAACATGGGTGTCACCTGCCATCACATCACATAATCACATACATACATAATAATTCATACAATACAAATACAATAGTGGTTGTGATGGAAAGATCAGCATTGGATATAATAATATATATAGTTGAATGTGAAAGGGAAATATAAGTGTCTTATTAACATATATATGCTACAAGGTTCCGTCTATTCAGCAATGTGAACTCAAAGCTTCAACTAACTAGTCTACCTAAAAATCTCGTAAAGAAAATGGTAGATGGTAGTAGTATGGTACAATATTAATAAGATGATATATGTTTGGAGAAAAATAAGTCCACGTGACCTCTTTTCTTTTTTTTTTTTTGATAAAAAAGAAAAAAAAAGTTAAACTGTGAAATTAAGTAGGACACGCCTCCTTAATTACTATTGAAAGTCCACCAGTCAATTGTAATTAAGTTTAATGCTTACAAATGATTGTACATGACATTTTGAATATATAACAATAATATATTGACTGTTAAATAATATAAGAAGACCTAAACTTTTTTCGTCTAGCTAGTAGCTAATAAAATAGCATCAACATTTGGACTGTCATCTCACTGTATTTTTTAGTCTCTTCCTTTATTTGTTATTCTTGTGTTTTTTACGGTTCTAAAACTCTGTTTTTTTACCGGTTGTTATTATAATTTTTTCTTAAGTGCTTATATTACATGGATCATGTAACTTGTTTATCTATTTATATTCAAATTCTATCTATACTAATTACTCGAGATTATAAGGAATATTATTGTGAATTTATTAATTTTGATATATAATATATATGTTTATATGAGAAAGTCATTTTTTTGTGTGAGTAAAAAGGGCCAATTTTATCGTTGGATATTATCATAAATTGATAAGATATTAAAAAATATAATCATGTGACTTTTTAAAATATTATGACATTGTCATGTGGTTGTATAACCAAGATTTATAGCCTATTTGTTTTACCGTGGTAACAGTACAAAACCATGGTTTCGTAGAATTGATTTTAAATCATTTCCGTCCAACGTGTTTCATAAAGTATGCATCATTCATCTCAATTATTAATTTCTAGAATCAATTTTACTTAATTGTAAACCAAACAAACACTTACTCCTATATTTTTACATAAAAATGACGTTCTTATCATATATATATAGAGAGAGAAAAAAAGGAGGATATATAGGGCCAAATCACAATTGTCTAACTTTTAGAATTATATTACTTGAATTTTTTTTATAGAATATAAAATTGAGCAATTCAATCGTTGAATCATATCACATTAGTATACTGCCTAAATAGTGAATCTTTAATTATATTTTAAAATATCATAATTAAAGTAAAATAGTACGATATGAAATGTTAAATACTTTTTGATTTGTATGATATTTGATATATTTGATCTACTTCATAAGAATTTTCAATCCAATGGTTGAATTAGGGGTTATAAAATTAGAGTGTGTATGGATTAATGTTTACAAACTTAAATTTAAATGTAATTACATTAATAAAATTGAATTGTTAAAAGTAATATAGAGTTATATTGGTCTGAAGGTGGATCTTAATATAAAATTAAACGAAATTACCAACAAAAATCCAAACACAATTAAAAATGCATTCTGTGTTTGGAAACGTAAATTTGGAATTAAAAACGGGAATCTAAACACACGCTTAATTGGATTGTATAATGTAATATTTATTCGAAAATGAATTGTGAAAAAGGAAGTGCGGAAATATGATAGATGTTTAAATAATGTGTTAGAAAAGTAGCACTCCTCCTCTGTTTCATATAAAAACAGTTTTTCTAAGAAAATGGAAATTGGGGTTCGTGTGTATGTTATGCTAAGCTTTGTAAACCACGTTTCGATCTCCAAATATGGCGCAGTTACAGGAGCCAGCAAACCAAAAAAAATAGAGAGTAAATTATCCCTTGGGATCTCAGTTTCCCCCCTCACATGAAACTTCAGATTATGACTTAGTCGTGTGTGTTGGTCCTAGTGAAAAATTAACCAAGATCCTTTAAATAGCTAGTCTTCAGTTTAGGATTAATGTGTATATTGAAATAAATATTACTATTGAGAAGAGTCTTTATTTTTAACATTTAAGCACTAGTATCAGAGAGATTAATTTTAATTTCACTTACCAGATAGATAAGGAGATACCCTTGAATTTGATCACAGAAAATAATAATAATAATAATAATAATATAATTTAGTTCACGCAAACAAAGATATTATACAGAGGTCAAGAAACACAGCTCAATTCAACTATATATTTCATGCCCCCCGACATCGGCACAAGTTATGTTTTAGTGTTGGACAAAGATTATGTACACTTGTTTAATACTTTAATCTAACCTTATATATATATACTAGTAAGGTTTGCACGTGAATGCTTATATATGCTCATATTGATGGGGCTGGAATTAGTTGGCTATCCCTGCCATGAATGCTATTTTTCAGGATCATTCACAGATCCCAATTAGAGGTAACCTTTCAGGGACATCTCTTCTCTTCATAAGTCAACTAAACTTGTGTAATATCAGATTTCCCACATGGGGATTGGGGATTGTCAATTCTCAACTTCGATACCCCTTTCAGGTATTCATATTATTTAATTGATTATAGAGAAATGGATCATCCAAGTGAACAAGGCTGTTCTGTTCTGTTCATTTCATATTGGTTGAGTCAAAGTTGGTACCCTCTAATCTAAAGTTAAAGTCAAAAGCAGCACCGTTTTCAAACATGCATGGATGTGAATTTGCTCAAGGTTGTCATCTGTCTATGGAGTTGACTGTTTCTAACCAATTATTATTCCACTGTATATATTGATTCATATTAATTAAGAATTTCAATTATTGCTGATGCCATGACTTCTACATTCAAGATAACATCCAGAGCTTAAATTTTTTTTCTTCTTCTATATGATACATTATCAATAAATGACAAATAAAATCATTGTAATGCTGAACAAGTTTTTTTTTTTTTTTTTTTTTAAAATGGGCTAAGCTCTTTATATTATAGGGTGGATTGTAAATTACCAATAACAGAAGATAAAGATTCACATTTAAATATCTGTCTACAGTCTTATAGGTATAACTCGTTTTTGTTTCTGTTTTCTTCTGTTACCAAGGATTTAGTTTTGTGGGGGTGATTATTCTGTAGCCTAAAAGTCAAATTGGTCAGGGTATTGTCTTCATTTTTAAGTCCATGTTTGTGTTGACATTAAAAAAACAAAAAAGAACTCCATGAACAAACTTTAGAGTAACTACCAACGAGGCTGGTTTAGGTAGTACATGCTTGATTTTCCTTAAGCAAAGTCTCGGGTTCGAGTCTTATGGATGGAAAAAATCGCTGCGGAAAGCTAGTCCCACCATGATGTGGATGTTCCCGGCTCCAACAACATTGCCTCCCATGGAGTATCTCTAGTAACTTTTGTTTGATTTTTTTTATTTGGTCGATTTTGTTTGGTTGACTTTCAATTTTTTTTGGTCAGAGACTTTCAAATATATTATTGAACAAAGCAACAGCAGCCTAGGAAGAGCAGGTCAAGAGTTCACGGGCTATGGGCCTCAACAAATTCCACCGTCAAGCCCAATATAAAATGTTGACCCAAAAGAAAGCCCAATATACAATGAGTCACATCTAACGCAAGAGAAGGAAGGCCAGGCAGGTTCAGGGGTTGCTTTTAGCATCTTTTTGCTATTCACACCCTGTCTATTTTCCAAACTCTTAAGTGAGTATGTGTGTGTGTTGAGTGGGTAAATGTATCTTGTGTATTAAAATTTAAAATCAACTAACTCTAACGGTTGGTTGAGTGGAATTGGAGGACATTTTTGTACCCTAAAGAAATTTGTACACTCACAAAAGAAAATCATATGAACTTTTAATGAGAAAAATTGTTTTTACTTTTTGATAAGATCTTAGCTATTTAATATTTATGAAGAGAGAGATAAATATGTATTTTTTACGTGATAAAATCATATTACATTTTAACGTGAGATAATATTTTCATGTTGAGTGAACATATAAATAACGTGAGATAGATGAAGTGGAAGACACAATAATAAAACTAATTAAAAGATGGGAATATGCAAATATAAGCCTTAATTTATTTTTTAAAAAAGCTTTTGGTGTCTTATAAGGAAAAAGATTTGTTTCACACTTAATTTATAAATTATAAGTGTGGGAAGTGTAGAGAGGAAGAAGATAGAGAGAAAAATGAAATGAAGAGAGAAAGTGAAAGGTGTGATTGAAAAGAAAAATAAAAATAAAAAATATAATAAAAAGTGGATAAAATTTGTGTGAAAAAATAAAAGTTGGTCTAAAAAAATATATAAAACAAAGGTTTTTGTGTCTTTACACGTAAATGCGTTGTCAACTGTGTTTGTTTAGCTTTTCAATATCCTAAATAGTTTGTTTGAAGTAAAATTTACTGATGAAGTCATTATAAAAAAAAAATGTATTGAACAACAATGATAAAAATACAGACTACAGCATGCAAATAAAATACAGATGCATATAATTTCATATTGGCTATTTGATGTGTGAAGTGATATGTGACAATACGTCGTCATCAAATTGAAGAGCATATGCTTAGTATCTCATGGGAATTGGGATATACCTCACACTTAATTAACCCAAACGTGATAAGGATGGAATGGAAGAAGCTCAAGCTCTATCCCAAACGTGAGACGCCAGCGGCTTTATATATCCTATCCTATATATATTGAGAAAAGGATCGTGATTATTGTTTGCAATCACGAAACTGCATATGACATTGATCTTAACCATCAAAATTGTTGTGTTTTATAGCCAGAAAGTTAAAAACAATACTATATTATTAATTCAGACAATATATATATATATATATATATATATATATATATATATATATATATAAGATTGCGAATTACACGATGATATGTGTGCAGCTGAAAGATCACTGTACTTCACTAAAAAAATAGGCTTGCTATTGGGTGGAGGACGAATATTTTCATCTGCACACAAAAGGACAAATATATAGCTAGATGCTGTTAAATAAGATGAAAAGGCTCACGGGATATTTTGCGCCAGAATTTTTTTACACCCATTTTTATATATATTTTTTAGAGTATTTTATTCTTTTTCATCATATTAATTATCACATTTTTATTTATTTTTTTACCTCTCTTTCCTACACATTTTACATTTATTTTGTTAAGAGAAATATAGGACATTAATTAAGGAACCAAAATTAGTAAGTTATTATTGAACTGCAACATTTAATACTGTAACTGTAATTAATGTCGTGATTTTCAATAAAGACCTACTATATATGATTCCTTAATCAGTATACTTAGGGTACTCGTTAGCGTGACCCAATAGCTTATACTTAAGTAATTTTTGGTGGACATCCATGTCTACACCCAAAGAGAAAATTGATACTCATTTCAGTCATTTCTACAAAACACACTTAGTCGTATTATATATGTCAATTAAAATGGTTAACATTAATAATTTTATTGGAGCTTTAAAAATTTGTTTAACTTTCTATTTTTATCCTTATTTAATTTCCTTAACTAACTCCACTACCATTTGATAATTCTAAAGACATTAAAGTTAATAAAAGCAAAATAAGAAAAATAATAATAAATGTTGTTTTAAAATTGTAAAGTGTCTTATATAAAGTACCATAAAAACTTGTAAAAAATGCCTTATAATAAAGACGAGAGGGAGTAGATGTAATTGGTGGTATGACATGATAAAAAGGGAGAGATAAATAGAGATGAATGGCTATTAAATAAGTGTATAAAATAAATGAATGTTTATGTATAATTTTTATAATAATATTATACTCACATTTAGTCAAAATTAAATTTTAACTTACATCAAAGAAAGTTAAAAAATGAGTTAAATGATTGTATCATTATTTTGAGTTAACTATAGCAATAATATTGAGTTAGGAACGATTCATAGATTATTTATTGGGATTAATATATATACACCGTTAATGTAAAGAAATTTTACACTGACATACAACGATTTGTTGTCACATAATTTATTGAGTTTAATAACACATGAGATGTCATATTTATTAAATGATATGGCGGCACAACATTAAATGTCTGTGTAAAATTTCTTTACATTGATAATGTACATAAATTAAATCCTTATTTATTATAAAAAAATAAGTAAAAGTGAAATAAAAGTGGAATAATAGTAAATAATTGTTTGATTGAATAAAAAGATAAAAAAGAAAATATTTTTTTTTATCAAACACAACCGCCATTTTTACTGAAATTGTAAAGATTGAATATGGGTGATGTGTTTGGTAAAACTAGCTGAAAGCTGAAAAGCTAAATGAAAGCTTAAAGTTAGCTGAAAGGTGAAAAACTATTGAATATGTTTGGTAAAACTAGCTGAAAATGGTAAAATGACATATAAGAATATCATTAATTATTAAATAATAATAAATGAGGGTGGTTAAGAGATAAATTTGTAATTAATTTTCAGCTAGCTAATAGCTGAAAATTGGAATTTAAAAAAAAAAACCACCTCATGTACCTTCTCAATAAAAGTTAAAATTAGTAGCTATAAAAAAAAAAAAAAGATAGTTTACCAAACAGAACCGCTTTCCGCTGCAATTTTAGCTTATATTCTGTTATGAAAGATAGGGTGCAATTCTATCAGAGGTGAGCAAGAACTTTACGGGTGACAAAATTCTCGATCCTAACAACACAATTACATGCCCATACTTAAGATGGTGAGTAGGACACCTTCTTTTTCCCTAGAACTTGAACTTAACCAAAAAAAACCATAGGAATATTCACGTGGGGGTAACACGTGCAAGGGTCGTTGAATTGTTGGGTTGGTGTGGAAGGTTGCAGAAAAGCAAAGAAGTTCTTAAGTTAGGCACATCCACTCCACTCTACCTCTGTTTCTCCGTCGTCGCAATTGAAGCTCTCTGCAACTTCGATCACATGGCAGGTCCATTCTTAGTTCATTTCCCATTTCCTTTCTTTACTTCCCCTCTCTATTGGGATTTTTCATTCAATCCAACCCTTCGATTTTGAGTTTTTCATTCTCTCTTTTAATGTAATTGTGGCTTCGATTACACACTACGATTGTTAAGAAACATGTTATTTAGCCCCAAATTTCGTACACGCAGAATTGATGCCATTTTTTCCCTCCTCAATTCGAGGCAGGCTTTTCGCTGCAGCATTGAATTTTTGAAGAACCATACTTTAATATTTGAAAAAAAAAAACTAATTTTTTATTTAAGGAAAGATTAAAAGACTAATCGCTGTTAAAGGGGTGGCAAAAATCATTTTGAATTTTGCTTGAAGAATAACTGAAATTGGAAGTGTTGGGGGTTGCTAGAAGTTTCATGAAATTCTTGTCCTCGATGTTTTAACAGTGTTAACAGCAACAGTAACAACTTGGCTTGATGTCTCATTCAGTCTAGATTATGGCCAGAAAACAGAAAGATATCATTGATGGAAAATTATTAGATAGGCAATGAAATGAGAGAGACATTTTATGAACCTGGAAATCTGGAATCTGATAAAGGTGTAAATGTTTATATGCAGCAACATCAGGGAAGATTGTCCAAAATGTTTTTGTGTCACAGTGCTACCAACATAATACACAGTTCGGTTCACAGAGTCGAAGGGACTATTTTTCCCCTTATATGCGCAACTTGCTTCCCTTTCCATCAGGGAAGTTGGCATGGACTGCCATTTCTTCGATGCAATTGCGCACTTTATCGAAACCTCAGAATGGTTTTATTATCCAGAGAAATATTCACTGCAATGGTCTGTTCTAGACTCTTATCACAAAGGTTGCTATGAAGTGAAAAACTCATATATTTTAAACACATTTAAAATATTGTTCTCTTCCGCCCTTCCTTCCCAAGCTTTTTATATGAACATGTACAACATATCGGTATTCTGTTTAAGGGCATACATTTCATTTGTATTTTAACAGAGTTGGTTTTATTCTTTACCTTTTTGGCAGTGTTTAACTACTACATTTTCATTTTCTAATGGATGTTCGTATCTTCCATTTGGACCTTTGTTGCAGCTTCTGCATCTTCTACTGCAGTGCCATATCTAGACAAGATTGATTTTCTAAGGCTTCAAAATGGCAGGTCAGTACCACTTGACTGTAAGCAAGCTAATGATTTTACATTGCTAAGAATTCTACTTCTCCAGTGGCATATTTTTTTCTTTCAATGGCGTGTCTCTGTTATAGTGAAGAGAGAAAGACTGAGTGAAAAAGAAGAGATGAAAAAAAAGGAATAAATGTACTCTGTAAAAGTTCTGAATGGTAAAAAGCGGAAACAAGCTGGGTATGACATGAAGCAGAAGCCTCTCTACTCCTTTCCTTCTCATTACATTGTTAATCACTGGACTCAATTTAAAAGATGTATGATAGCATTTAGACAAAAGAGAACAAACAGTAAAACTTGTTGTATTCTTTCTAATTCTTAAGACTTAAGAGAGTACTTTACCACTTAACACAAAAATATTAAAGGATTAACCTTTTAATGGACAATTCATTGATAATGGCAATATAATCATTTACTTTCAGCCTTTCACTGCAGAAGCCCGAATTTTCTACCTTTTTATTTAGATGGCCAACATTTATTGAGTCTTACTTCCTGCACACTAACTTAGCTATGACGTTTAAATGATATTAATTCAAACAGTGACATACGCGGTGTGGCTGTTGAAGGTGTTGAGGGAGAGCCAGTTAACCTCACTGAACCTGTTGCTGAAGCAATTGGAGCTGCTTTTGCTGCATGGTTAGTGGAGAAAAAGAAGGCAGATGCTTCTCGGCATTTAAGAGTTTCTATTGGGCATGACTCTCGGATATCAGCCAAATTACTACAGGTCTAGATTGTTCCTTATATCATCGGTTAAGTTTTAACAATGTTTGAAATATAAAAGGTTTTGTTGATTGTGTTAAATTTCAAAATGGTTTTGAAACTAAATACAATTTAGAAGTCCAGCGTCTCAATTAAATGCATATTATCCAATAGCATGAAAGTTAGAATAAACAATACTAGTTTGAAAAGCTATTGCTTTATATTTTTGTTTTGACTTGTAAATCTTTTGAGTCAAAAGAGGTTCAACGCTTCATTTTTACTTTTATTTCCTTCTTTGGAGATTTTGCATTATGCATAAACTTTCATTTTTTTTTTTTAAATTTGATTTTGTAAAAAAATGGTAATTTGAAGTGAATGGAAAGTATTGTTACAAAAAAGATCTCTGTTTACAACCTCCCTAGTCTGAGAGCGTGCACATGTTTAAACAGCTTGTTATTTGATACTTTGTTTAAAACCTGACTATATGGTTATCAACTTCTCCAATTTCAGAATGCGATTTCTCGAGGTCTTGCTGGTGCTGGCCTAGAAGTTGTCCAATATGGGTGAGTGATATTTATATTTTTGTATCAATTTTTTATTTGCACGAGGACTGGTAATGTCACTGGTTTTGAACTCTAAGGACTGCAGTCACCTGGCCAAGCAGATTTCTTTACATTAACACTGATTTTTAAGATATAATATGTATTCTAGGCTAGCATGGGTTATCTAATTTGATCAAACTTGCATAAAGTTTTGGTTTGAAGCTTGAAACTATGGCATTATCCGTATATTGTATTTAAATAAATGTATTCAGCATGGTGGCGTAACCAAAAAAAAGGGACCAAAGTCTCCTCTGTTTTTACAGCACTTGAGAAGTACTGGAGTCCCTTTTTCCTTTCTGTTGTAACAATAGAGAAGCAAAATCCCTATAGGATCCTTGCATTTGGCTGTATAAACAGTTTCTGTGTTGGTTTAGATGGGTTTTATATTGTGGATAAACAGGATAATGTGGTATGCTCTTAAGGTGTTTGAAACAATTTTAGCTTGAAATGCAGGCTTCAATTCCCATTTAGTTAAGATATTTTTACTAGGGTTATTCATCATTGAATTGGAAAAAAGACTCATTGGTATTTTTTAAATTATGTTTTAGCGTTAGGGTTTATAGTGAGTTTGGACCAAAAAATAGAATGAAATTTGAAACAAGAGATACAACATATGCTGATAGGATTTAAAACAGAAATTTATTGTATTCCACACAAAGAGTACACAAACACACAAATCTGGTAGAAGAATTTCCCTACCAGCCTTAGAGCCTATGCTCTCCTCTGAGAAAACAATTCTCAGCCTTACACAACAGAGAAACTGAATGCACACCAGAAACTGTCCCAATTTCCCCCTATAACTACATCACATACAATTAATTAACTGCTAAATAACTGTCCTACCATGTAACTGCCCTATTACATAATTAAATAACTACTACATAACTGTCCTAGCATATAATAGCCCTATTACTAATTATCCTCTACTATATCCTTATTTTTCCTAAAGTACATAAGCCACATTTTAGGCTTGTTTCCTGCAATATCCAGAACCAGGACCACATCTTCACTTTGGGTCCTAACATATGCCTTTTACAATTCTTATGTTTTTAAAGTAAATTTTAGTGTAAGGATTGGTAATATACACAAGGTATTGATGGTAAGATAACCAATAGAATATTTTGTTGTTTATGTGAAGGTCTTAATGAAGATAAACAAGATTTTAATGTTAAAAATCCTCATGCTCAAACAAAATTTGGTTGTTTGCCAATACTCACAGTTAATAGTTGCTTTACTGGTGAGTACCACAAAAGAATACAAGCCATTAGTGAGAATATTAAAATTAAAATATATCTCAAAGGAAAATAACTCCTTAAACAGTTGAGACTTATTTAGCTTATAGCTCTAGAATTCCTCCCAAAGAAATGGCTAGGCAAATGGTAGAAATGAGAATCTTCTATTAGGATTTGACTCCTCTAAAGTGAGAAGTACACTTAAGAGGATAAAGTGCAGAATTATAATCGCAGATTGGAAAATCAATGATTAAAATTTTAACAACTTCATTGTTTGTTATACATGTGAATGTATTTTGTTACAATTTTAATCATTGATTAAAATCAATGGTTATCCACTTATCCCTCCATTTTATCCTCCAAAGCACACCCTTTCACTTTAGAGGAGCTAAATCTCTTCTATTAACTCAAATACTATAGAATTATTAGCTCAAAGCAAACACGACCTTCATTAGTCAATAATTTGCAACTTGTTTTTGGAGTAATTATCCTAAGTTACTAGTGAAATAAGCCTCAACTATTAAGTAGGTAAGATCTATGTGAATGAGATCTTTTCATTTCACATGTATGATCAACAATAAACTCTATATGATAGTCACATGACAACAACTTGAACTGTTACGCCAAAGCTCTCCTTCTGATGGATGAACAATAGCAACAAGAAATTCTTTACAGAAATATGATCTGATGATAAATAAGGTATGATGCATAATACCTTAACTAGATGGGAGTTGAAGCCTTTAACATAGTGAATTACAAGTTGAAGTTGTTTTTCGACCAAAAAAAAAAAGTTGAAGTTGTTTCAAACACCTTATATGCACTCTACCAGATCATTATTCTCTAATCTCTGTGGTATAAAACTCACTCAAACAAATTCAATTAAGTGTTCATACATCCAAATACGAGGAGGATCTTGTGGTGATTTTGTTTCTTTATTGCTGCGATGGCAAGATATGATGGACTCTGGCAATTCTCAGCTGTTGTGGAGGCCATGGTCTTTTTATCCCCCGGTTTGGCTATGAAAAGGACAGATTACAGTTTTAAGTCTTAACACAGTTTGTTATTATTGGAAATTAAATGAGCTGTTATTTTCTTTTCTTAGTTGGAAGATTTGAGTGTCTACAATAAAAAACAGTCCACTATACTTGGGAGAAGTGGGGAACTGGAAACCTATATTGAAGAACTGCTTTGGTTTGGGTTTGGGATTTTTTATTAGTTTTATAAGATATTTATGGATTATTGCCCTTGACATCAAAGTTGATTTGATGATTATTTTTCTGACCAAGTGTCCTGGATCTTTCTGAAAATATTAATTGATTTATGCAGAAAGATAGTTGCAGTTGGAAGTATACATGCTTGATTGCACATTTTATACAAATGCTTGCAGTATAATTGTAAAACTATTGGTCATTTTGAATTTGCTTCTAGACTGTTGTTGAGTTGGAGCCTTGTTTTCACCTGACTATTTGGTTATTGTTATTGTCTAATAACCTCTAAAAGGAAGCCAGATTGAGTTTATAAGCCATAACTATGAAGTGGTTACTGTTACTTTCATACCATAGCGTTGTTGACAATGCCAAGGTTTAGCTGTCTCTTGGTTGGATCTTTCAATACATAGTCATTCAATTAGTTCAGGGGTCAGACATATGATACTACTTCCTTGTGTTACAGTTTTGGTAAATTTGACTTTCATTTGATGATTTTCTCCTTTGATATGTATTATTATTATCCTAACTATTATGATGGCTTAATGAATTAATACCATTGTTTTCTTTGTAGATTAGCATCAACACCAGCCATGTTCAATAGCACACTTTCGAAGGATGAAGCATTTTTGTGTCCTGTTGATGGGTCTATTATGATAACAGGTACTTCATAAAGCAGTAGTCAAATGACATCATTCTAACTTGTGAGATGTCATAGTTTTTGGTCTTAATTTCATCCTAGACTCTTCACATGTCCTTTTATGCAAAATCCCCTTTGGGGTTTGGATTGTATGTGGAAGATGGTGGACTTAGCACAGCCTCCTTTTTATTTTTACTGAAAATGTAGTAAGTAATAATGTTGCCAGCAGGGATCAACCTCAAAACCACTTGCACATGAAAGCTGAGATACTGTGTCAAGGAACTATTTGTACCAAAAGCTTAGGCTGTTTGGTGTAATGATTTTCTCTTTTAGCCATTTATATATTATACGTCCTTCATGTATATTTATTATTACTTGTTTGTTAACATCCATGGGTTGTGAATGACAGTTTTAAGTGAGTTTCAATTTGATTCTCATGATTTATAAAATTATTTTTTATGGATAAATAATTTTGGATATTAATTAATCTGTTAAGTATTAAATGTCTTTATCTGTGAACAGCAAGTCATCTGCCTTTCAACAGGAATGGATTCAAATTTTTCACAAATGCTGGTGGTCTTGGGAAGGCTGACATCAAAGATATCTTAGAGCGAGCTGCAGACATATACAATCAATTTACAGCAGAAAGTTTGACGAATTCTGAGAGAAAGGCTTCATTAATTATTAAGAGAGTAGATTACATGATTGTGTATACAGCTGATCTAGTAAAAGCAGTTCGCAAAGCAGCTGGAAACATAGGTATGGCATCATTGAAGTAAAAGGGCAACCTGGTTCTATAAAACTCCTGCCATGGCAGGGTCCAGGGAAGGGTCTGATCCATTGTGGGTCTACTATGGGTTGAGACTTGGGCCCATTTGCTGAAGTATTTTTTATAATAATCAATATGTTTGGGGATATAATTAATGAGTTGTTCTTTAAATGGTGAAGGAATAATGGGACTCTTAATTGAGAGACATTATGTCTTTATGATTCGGTTTGTTATTGTAGAGTTTATAATTCTTCTGTTATTGATTTTTGTAAGTGTTTTGATCTTGTTTTCTATTTTTTTATTGATTATCTGCCCACAGAGAAACCATTGGAAGGTTTCCATATAGTTGTTGATGCAGGCAATGGAGCAGGCGGTTTTTTTGCAGTAAGTTGCCTTTATAATCTCCTCAACGTTTACCGTGTTTTGAATGAACTTTTTGTAGAATGCATTTTCACTTGAAATTTCTGTAAAAAAATTGTGTATTAATATACCAGACAAAATAACTGGCTTTTCTTTGGTGAAAAATGAGAAATCTAAGTGTTGGCAACTCTTTTATTCCATTTGATAATTGTACATAATCATATGTCTTAATGAGAAGTCACCTGTAAAAACTGACTTTTAGATATAGATTTATGTGTTTTTGTTATGGTGCAACACCTTGTGAAGTGCATTATCATTTTATATCTGCACATGCCTTTCATTATCTGAAATAGCTATAGATGTGCAGATTTATGTATGAATAGTTTAATTTGGTTTTATTTTGGTTTGTGACTCATCTCATGAAATCCTAGAATTTTGTTTTGCCACAAGAAATCTTAGAAAAAGGAATCTGTACTTAGAGCTGGACCTTGTTGCTCTATTATAAGACAGTTGTAGTTAATATAATCATGTATGTGATTGATTTTTCTGTGAAACAGAAGTTACAAGTATATGATTTACAAACCTATATTAGAATAGGGACACTATTTGAAACTGGGCAAGAACAGAGAATCTATTGTGAAATATATCTATTGGGAATGGTTTACAACTTTGATATTTTCTACTACTGAGAGGTGGAACTAAAGTTCATGATTTGGACAAGGAATATTATAAATGAAACCAGCTAAACAAATAATTGATGGTGGTTTTTTTAATATTATGCATAACATAATAGATTTTATGATAAGTTTAAAGAATGGAGCTTTTCTTGGGAATGTTTCTAAAATTTCCCTTATCTGTTTACACTGGGAAAGACTAATAAGTCATAAACTAATGAATTGATTTTCAAAATTATTCAACTTATAGACTAACAGTAACTTTGTTGTCCTACTCAAATTGCAAAAAGGTACCATATGTTAGGATATTAACTAAGATTCATTTTAAAATGCCATGTAGCTTTCTTTTCAATGCCTGCATTACTTATCCTTCAGTCAAATATTTAAATTTGTCTGCAATTTGAATTTAGACAGAATTTTAGAACATGTTTTTCTTGTTATGGTTGTTGGCTCCTGCATCAATCTTGATATTTGATGTTACTTTTTGGTGAATAATAGGCGAATGTGCTGGAGCCTCTGGGGGCAATAACTTCTGGTAGTCAATTTTTGGAGCCTGATGGTAATAACTTTATTAGTGGAATAATTTCAGCTAGGTATGGTACTTGTACTTTGAGTAACAACAGCTTCTTTGTTCAGGCTTGTTTCCAAATCATATCCCCAATCCTGAGGACAAGACAGCAATGAAAGCTATAACCCAGGCAGTCCTTGATAACAAAGCTGATCTTGGGATTATCTTTGACACTGATGTGGACAGGTAAGGATTTTCTAATTAATGGTTTTACTGACTTTGAAATAGTTAAACATGAATCATTTTCATCTAGATCTGCTGCTGTGGATTTCACTGGTCGTGAATTCAACCGGAATCGTTTGATTGCCTTAATGGCAGCTATTGTTCTTGAGGAAGTAAGGCCCTTATTTTTAGCTATCTCAGCTAGGTTTTTAACCTGACAATCCTCCACATATTTCTTAATTGTTTTCCTTCTATCATTTTGCCTAGCATCCTGGAACAACTATTGTCACAGACAGTGTGACTTCTGATGGCCTTACCACATTTATTGAGAAGAAACTTGGTATGGACAAATCTAGACTGGCACATCTTTAGTCTTTCCCTCCCACCTCCCTTAAAGAG
The DNA here is from genome assembly GCA_026901365.1 of Sesbania bispinosa. Classification (NCBI taxonomy): domain Eukaryota; kingdom Viridiplantae; phylum Streptophyta; class Magnoliopsida; order Fabales; family Fabaceae; genus Sesbania; species Sesbania bispinosa. Next base: position 1,064,734 of record QLOH01000244.1, read on the forward strand.
GAGTTTATCATAAGCTATAATTGCTTTCTTTAATTCAATTTGAATTGCAAATTACTTTGAATTCAGAAATACTGTCAATAACTTGTTAATGCTATTTTTTCACAGGTGGCAAACACCATCGGTTCAAAAGAGGCTACAAAAATGTTATTGATGAGGCTATTCGTTTGGTATGATGAGTGTTTGCCTATATTTCATTAAATTATACATGATTTTAGTTAACCAAGGGAAGCCGTTCATCTGAGTGCTTAGCTGTACCTTTATTTCAGATTTAAACCTTGTACGTCTTGGCTAAACTTATTCTAAATGGGTCCTAGTAAAACTCGGATAAATTGCAAAACAGCAGCGGTCTGACAGAAACTATACACCCTAATATACTTGGGGCCTGTTTGGTTTCAGAAAACATACTATATTTTCACTTTATTCTGCATAAATGCCACCTCTTTTCACTTTATTTCCTATTTTCAAATATTTTTACATGAGATAGAGAAAACAAAATTGAGTTATTCTCACCTTTCCTATACAAATGCTTGAAAACAGTGAACAAATTGAATGTGACATTTTTGTAATTAAAAGTAAATATAAAAGATGGAAACAGAAAGTGTTTTTTTAAAACCAAATGGGTCCTTATCTTCTGTCATGTATTTTTTGTCATGTTTCTTTCGATAATTTTTAACCTTTAAATCTCTTATTTTCACTATATATGTTAAATATTTGATTATGGAAGCAATATTGCTGACAGAACTCTATTGGCGAGGAGTCACATTTGGCAATTGAAACCAGTGGACATGGAGCTCTCAAGGAGAATAATTGGCTTGATGATGGTGCATACCTAATGGTAGGCTTTTAATTGTTGTCATATTGGGTAAAAATAGTAATTGCCAGATTAATCTCTCCATTAATCAATTCATATTTCAGGATCTGTTAAAGAATCACTCAACTAAGTTTAAGCTGCTAAGAAAAAGCCCTGAATGATTTTTTAACTCTAGTGTGTCCTTCTGTGAGAAAGCTCAGCAAGTTTTGAACATGGACAAAGCATATATGCACCTCTACTTTGCACCAAATGGCCATTAACTTGACACTACCTTGTATTAGAATGTATTAGAAAAATTAGGGTTCATAGAATTGGAAGTAGAAGGGAAAGTAAGAGAGAAAACTAGAGAGAAGATATAAGTGTTTTGTAGAATGATTGCATTACACTCTGAATTACAACTGAGATATTTATACACAATATGGAAGCTTGTGCTACAAGCTTGAGATCTGTTTCAGTTAGAGTAACTAAAACAGAATCTCCTAACTGAACTATTATTCTAACTGATAACAGCTGCACAATTAACAGCGCACAGTATGCTACAGTATGTTACAATTATATTCACTAACATTCCCCCCTCAAACTCAGGGTGGTTTGCACAAAGTGAACTTGTCAAAGACCCTGAGTTTGTCCCTTAGAAATTGAAAACGCAGAGGAGAGAGAGCCTTGGTGAGTATCAGCATATTGGAGATCTTAACAGCGCACAGTATGCTACAGTATGTTACAATTATATTCACTAACAGAATGTAATACAGGACCAGGCTGTAGAATCAAAGAATAGATCATTGGGTCAAAGAGGTTCTGGTATTATGTTTAACAGTTAAGAACTGCTCAACCTAAAAGCATAAGTTAAGCAGGGTCCGAAGACTAGTTTTAATAGTTAGAACTACCATAAAAGTCTCTATGCAATTGTGTTGTGCAGGTCAAGATCTTAAATAAACTTGCTTCTGCAAGAGCTTCTGGAATGGGTGGTGGAAGCAAGGTTTTGACTGATCTAATAGAAGGGCTTCAGGAACCAGCTTTTGCTATTGAACTGAGATTAAAGATAAACCAAAACCATCCAGATCTTAAAGGAGGGTAAGTTGGTATATAAAGATTCTCTGTTTGCATGCATCCATATGTTAGTGTTATGAATTCATTGACACGCCAAGGCTTTCAGATCTTTCCGGGAATATGGAGAAACTGTGCTGAAACATTTGGAGAACTTTGTTGGCTCTGATCCAAGCCTGCAAAAGGCTCCTGTAAACTATGAAGGGGTATGGTTGTCCCTGTTTATTGCTAGATTTTAAGCCTGTTTAATTAGCATTATTCATAAAATTTTCAGTCAGAAATTATAGAGACAATCATGACTAACACAAATTCCTGAACTAGAAATATATTGCATACAATGAGACCTGTGTGCAAATTTCTCTCCTGCAATGTTTGGTTTGCTGAGTTTGTCTTTCCAACATATAATTCATAGATTGTCTAATCTAATATGCAATCAGGTTCGAGTTTCTGGCTATGGTGGATGGTTCCTTCTTAGACTATCACTCCATGATCCTGTACTTCCCCTTAACATTGAGGTAAAATTTCCTCACAGCTAGTGTTGGAGTTTTTGTATGCAACATTAAAACATTGCAACTAATTCAAAATGAACACTGCAGGCACCTAGTAATGATGATGCTGTGAAGCTTGGACTTGCTGTGCTTTCAGCTGTTAAAGAGTTTGCAGGTTTAGACACATCAGCCTTGAACAAATTTGTAGGATCATCATAATTTGATGTATCTTTACGAGCATAATCAGCAAGTGGGGGTGAATTGAAGGTTTAGAATCCTTAGTATTTGGTTATCACTTTTAGTCCTCGTGAACCAGAATTACCACCATAACAGAATGGTCAGTGGTCCAGGATTAGAAATATCAGAGATCTTTACAATGGAATTTTAGTGACAAATCCCATTTTGAGAGCAGTGTCCCTAGTGTCTGTGGTGTAATTTTGTTGTGCTTTGCGTTGAATAAATATATTGACTCTCTTCATGTATATGCTTGGACTCTGGCTCACTCAATGTTCTAAAACACGATCTAGCCATTGAATCAACTGATGGGTTAAAAAGGAGATAGCTTCAAATATAATTTCAATATTATGTAACATAAAACTATTAAAAAATTAAACTAAGTGAAATTTTAAAGTAACATAAAAAAGCCATTAAAATTGGGTTAGTGACACTGATGGGAGATTTGGATAGTTTATACGAAATTATAGGTTCAAATTTTTCTGTCAAATATTATACATAAAAAAATAGTAACATAACATTCATAGTATATATATTGTAAGAGAAAAATAAGTAATATAGAAGCTAAATTGATTGATTAATATAAATTATGACAATTTTATTATTAAGTAAATATTAACTTAACTATGATTTTAAATGTGATATTTTATAAAATATGTGCATATAGCAAGATGTATAAATTCGAGTTAACGCTAGTGAGAGTAGTGTTTCCACAAATCTATGTTATTATGTTTATACTTTATAACGTGATTTTGTGGTAAATGACCAAACACACTAATAGTGTCCTACTATTGGTAGAGCGCATCTCTCTACATTATTTTTTATAAAATAAGTGAAGTTGAACCAATATTAACCAGTAATTGAGGCTGGTTTATAAACAGTTCAACTAGAATTTACTGGCTCGGATACAAAAGAATGCCAATAGACTACAAATGCCTTCAATCTTAAGGGTTCTCAAATGATTTTTCTTCTAATTCGTTGGTTTACTTATATATACACACTTCAATAACACAGTCCCCTCTTGCTACATTATTTCTTTTTTAAATACATTACGTGTAACAACATAAATATGATCTAATTAGATTTAGAAGCAGCTGATTTGTTGAGAAGCTTCATCATAAAATTAAACTTAATATCCGGTGAGGTCTTTGGTTGAGGCCACTTAGCTCCTTCAGGAACCTTTATACATTTGAAACCTTGGCCTTGATATAACTTTGTAGCCACAGGGTTTCTCAAATCACAGTGTAATGCAATGGCACGACACCCCCAACTTCTGGCTTGTGATTCTGCCTTTGCTACCAATTGTTTAGCTATTCCTCTTTGCCTAAATTTTTCCCTCACTGCCACATTTGATATGTATGCAATTCCAGTCCTACAATAAAATAAATGTAAACCAAGAATATTTTAATCTGACATGCACATATACAGAATTAGAAAAATAAGAACCTAACCATTTTTAAGGGTAAAGATAAGAAGAATAAGGACCTGTTTGAAATACTTTTCTGTTTTCAATTTTAAAAAACTGTTTTGTAACTTTGCTTTATGTTCCATTTCATTTATTGCAAAATACATTTTTAGACTAAAAACGAAAAACACCTTTTGTTTGCTGGATTTAAAAAACTAAAAGCAATTTTTAAAAACAAAACCAAATAAGGTTTTGGAAGAGCTTATGACAAGTTCATAAGTTGTTTTCAGCTTATTTCAATAAACTCCTCAAAGTAGCTTAGGAATATCTTATGCAGTTTAATTACATTGTCCCTTCTTTAATTTTCATCCACTTAATTAAGTTATTTTTCCAAACACACCCTAAATCATGAAGAAGACACACAAGCCAAATGTTGACAACATTAAATCGGTCAGATACACAACAACACAACTAATCCTGGATCCAGAAACAGACTTTAACTAACCTTCTCTGTCTCAGTGGCCCCTTTCTAGGTAGAAAGTCTGCAACAGTATCTACTGTTAATATGCCAGCTACATATCCCTTGTTGAGGCTAAATTTCCCATCAAAACCACCAATCTTGAAATCTTCACTTCCAAATAAGAAAGTTTGATCAAGTGAGCTGCCAATAACAGCAACCAAACAGGTTCTTTTGCAACCATTTGGTATAGAGAATCCTGCTAACATAGCCACCATTCTGTCCATCCTCAACACAAAATCTAATGGGAAGGAATATTCAGGGAAGAAGGAGCTGCAGTGAGTCTCTGCCACTTCCCAACAGTCCTCTAACCTTGCCTCCCGGACAATAATTTCAGGAGACACAGTTGGGAACAAATCAACAATTTGACTGGCTCTACATAATCCTACATCCAACCATCATAGCTTTAGTTCCTACTTCCTACCAAAGTTAACATCTCAAAGTATAATAAGTAGGAAATATTCCAACACTCTACATAATCCTTCATTTTCCCCACATCTTTGTCTTGCTAATCTTCCTGAGAAGACAAGTTGACCACCACTTTCAAATTTCTTAGACATCATCAGCATCCAAGAATAGGATAAATTTCAAATAACCAAGCATGAATCCATTTCATCTAATAATAATTAAAGGGTATGAGTATGACACAGATGTGGTAATATAACAAATTCAACAACCCATCTACTGAATTCCTTGAAAAGAAAATAACTATAAAAAATATCCATAACCCAGCAGTGTAATCAAGTTTTTATGCCACAGTTATGTTAAAAAAATTGAAAAGTTACCTGATTTGGAGAGAGAAAGGAAAGAGAAATCATGAGATGGAGATGAAACCCAAGATGGGAAAGAGCTTGATTTCTTGCAATTAATATTGAAAGGTGAGATTTTTGAGGAGTTTAAAGGAGTTGGAGATAGTGAGGTTCCCAGAGGAATTGACCGCATTTCGTGGAGGGTGCTTTGGTCTCTCAGCTCACTGAAAGAATCTTAAGATTCTCTGTATCTTACAATAGGGATAGAGAGTCATGACATGAGAATGAGAAAGGTGAGATGAGAAGAGAACTTGGGTTCGCTCAGCTCACAAATTGGGCGTTAAGCAACAATTGCTTCCAAACTTGTGGGGTCACCTGACACTGACATCATCAGACACTAGAGTTAAAGCCTCTAATCTCCATCCATGCCTTTAGATTTTTTTTCTTGTTCCTGTCCCGTTACTATATGTGAAATGTGTAAATTTCATTTTGTAATCTCAATTATGCTGAAAAGTGTGTTTGTATAAGTGAATCATCTCATCTGAACTAAACAGTGTTGATAAAAATCATTGAAAAGTTATTTGTGTTTTTGGCTTAGATAGCAAAAGAGAAAGATTTATTTATTAATTTTTTTTTTTGTAAAATAGTACTGTGCTCTTAAATAGTACTGTGCTCTTAAATTCCATCCATAGATGATTTTATTTTAAATATATGACAAACCAAACTGAAGAGTTAAAAAAAACACAAGATCATGTGAATTGGTTTTTATGGCAAAATCGTATGCTTCTATAGTATGTGATTCTTTTTTCTTTTTTGTGTGGTTCTACCTTAAGGTAATCAGAAAAACAACCCATATGTAGCGTGGAAGTAGAAAGACCTTGCATTTCTTACCTGATCCGAATGGTGACAAAACCTTCTCCAGATGGCTGCTCAGTACAGTGCATGTGCATTTTGTTGGAACTCCCAAGAATTACAAATAGGCTCATTCAATGCGCAGTGAAAATTTGATCACTGAAACAAACACATTGATTGACCAAAAGAAAAAGAAAAAAGAAACAAACAGATTGAAATAAAGCGCACTTGTTGTTCATTTGGTTTTGCTTATGGCTCGTTCACAAAGTCATATAGAAAGTTGTTTATAACTTGCTTAAACCTCGTTTAAATTCATTGGAAATTACCATCAATTTTGGTTACTGAATTTCCATCTTAATTTTTGTTTTTGTGTTAACAACATGTAACCCCTATTACCAGGTGCAGTCATATTTGAGGTTTAGTCACAGTGACTTCTCATCCCTCCCTAAAAGTGTGTTTAGTGGAAATCGAACCTGAAAGTTTTCCCACAATGTGAACATGGATTGCCAAGTGAGAATAATTTCCATATTCATTGCCAACTAGATTTATTTTTTTTACTGAATCAATCAGCTAGGAAAGTGACTTGGTCAAATATTGAACCGTTCACATCGACGTCACACCCACCCACGTGCCAATTGGGCTTATAAACTTGTTAGCTGTTCTAAAATTCTTTTTCAGCGTTAAATAAAACGAAAATTTTCTGTCACTAGTTCCTCTCCTCAGTAAATAACAATTGGAAGTCCAAATTCCAGGGCAATAAATAAATGGGCATAATTGTGAAGCAATAAAATCTAATTAAAGGCATCAAACACATCATTATCCACAATATAATTTAGGGCAAAAATGGTATTCTATGATATGACTAAAAAATAAGTTGAACTTGTATCTGTTTTGGCCATGACACATAGAGATCAAGGATACACTTAAAAATTAACAGGAAGATTTGTCAAGAAAGCCAAGGTATGGGGAGAGGTAGACTTGCCAAACAAGGAACACCAACGAGGAAGTTTCTCAAGAACTCGTTCAGTTATTGGTGTTAATCTGTCCACATCAGTCCGAAGTTTCAGAAGAGAACCATCAGTGCTATGAGTTGAACCTGACTTCCAGTAAAGAGTCATATCAAACAATGTTGGTGCATTCTTTCCTCCAGAAAACTGAATAGTGTGCCAGCCATCCACACTACTCTTTTTGTCCACTGATATTAATTCTTCAGAATTCCTTGTATCTGAGGTTGAGTGATGAACAATACTTCAGACTTGAAAATATCATAATAAATAGCAAAACTAGCAAACTAGTAACAAGAACTATCATTCTAATCAATGGCAATGCATACATCCATTTCCATTATGCAATTTTGTGATGCAATATGATCTTTTACCCATGCCAAGTATGAACTACTACAGATGTGCTTTGTTAAGAAAAAACCCTCAGTACCTTTAAGCTTGAAATCTTCTATTTCTTCTGTATTGATTGCCAGAACCCAACGAACGGAATCCTTTGTATTGATTGAAACTTGTGTAATTCTTCCATTTCCTTTAGCATCACCATTGACTTGCATTGTAGGAATATCAGTCTCACTCCAGCCACTCATAGTGTCATTATAGGTCCAGCAACCATATTTGACCGAGAAAGTCACAAAATCAACTGCTTTATCTTTGCCACATACAAAGCCTTCATTTATCTGTTCTACCTCCTTGTTCAAATTTCCAGGTGTAGTTGAAAATAAAGATACATATGATGCAGGATTCTGTCTTTCATCAATCCTTCCTGTTGCATCCACAACATGTACAACCTGAAAGTACAGAGAGAATATTTTTATTTATTATACTTGTTTCTGTTAGGCAACTGGGAAATCATATGGTTATGGTAGAGAAGGAGGAAGACAGAGGAAATAATATTAATATTATATTAACATGGTGTGTAATAATTTGTTACAGAATACAGACCCTATAGTCCTATTTATACTAATAATTAGGTGAAGTATTAGTGTAGTATCACGAGTACAAGCCCAAGCCCACTAATACAACAGGGCTACTAATTCTAATTAAATAAAAAAATAAATTAAGAAACATGATGAAAACAACTTGTAAGATTGCTTCCTTAGATGACTGATTGATTCTAAAATCACAATATATACTAAAGAGCTTATAAGATATTCTAAAATATTCTTAAAACACACTAAAGAAAATATGAGATATTTTGTAGATATAACTGACAGTAATTAACTTAACATTATCGAGAATCATCATTCCCCATGAAAGTACAAAATAAATAACTAAATAAGCAATAGTCAGTAAGTACAAAGGCCAAACGGTTCAATGGTAAGTTGAGTTGCATCAAGACCCTAAAAAAAGATATAGAACTGGGAGTCTGGGATCAGACTAACCACCTTTATATGTGACATTCCAAAATTAGAAAGCAGCTTGCTACTACCTAAATTTAATCAATTATTTTATAGGAAACTGATCAACAGGCAATCAGATTTTCTTGAAATAAAAACATCTGGGAGAATGGTGGAGAAACTCAATCTACATTAGATACAGAAACAATCATAAATTGGCACCTTTGACTTTGAGAGAGCAAAATATATGATGTGCAAATAAAATTTCAAGAATAGGACGTGACGCGTGAATGCAACCTGATTATTATCTACATCAAATACCCTTTTTTTTGCCTTAGTTTCCCTTACCCAAAAGTGGGTGTCAGTGTGTGTGGTAGTATATAACATATTCAATCCCAGTACTTTTTTGGTATTGAAACACCACTATAGAGTGAGTATAAACTTGGAATTTCAAAAATAGAACAGCCACCATCTTCCTAGTCCTACAAATAGAGATAAGTGAAACAATGTTTCTTTACTTAGAAAAAAGAGAATAGTGCTAAAATTTTCAGATAAGCATGACTTCCAAATTCTAATGAATTGCCAGGCGCGGTTGCTCCAAGGGTAGTAGAAGTAATAACATGTGCATCAAGTAACAGGTTTCAACAACAGGAGAGATGAACTAACAATGAGAGGATATTGTAATGAACACAGTAAGAGAAAATTTGGTAGTAAACATGAACAAAGGAAGTAGAAGGGGCATGGATACTAGTACTACAATGAAGTAGGTGGGGGCTGGTACTGGTAGACATTACACATGACCATGTAATGGCAATGAGTGATTTAGTGGTAAGTACTTTGAGAAACTATGCATTTTCACATGCAAATGTTATGCTGAATTTAACAAAATTTGTAAAATGAAAAATACGTTCTTTGATTTTACTTTTGAAAATCTGTTTCATGGGAAGTACATGACAAAAAGCGAAAGCAAGTTAACAACTATATTAAACCGTTCATACTTCATACAACAATTACGAATTACTTTAGACATTCACAACTGGATACATCACAGAAAACTAGAGATAGTAGACATCCTACATAATACAAACCAGTGCAGCTCCAAGTGTATTATTATTATATTAAGTACAATAAGTGCTTGTCAGTTCAGCAGCAAAAAGACAGCAGCATATATGTGTAAATGGAAACGTACATTCACAGCTCTGGCAGTGTCTTCAGAAAATGGTGGAACAACACCTGATAATACAATTGCAAGTGATAGACTAAACAGCACCAGAGTAGCTAGGATGATTGCCCTTTTCGCACCTGGACAGAAAATTACCAAGTGAACAAAAAGCAACATGGAACATTAAATACTGTATGCTTTAGAAGTATATTCCTTTGCACTGGTACAGTGATACAGTTAAGTGGTGGCGCTATGTCATGAGTCAGTGGGGGCAGAAAGGGGTCGAAAGGTTACATAGAAAAAGGCCCAGCAAGGACAAACAAGACAAACTCTAAACATAGATCACTCAACTCCCTGAATGTCTCATAACTGGCAGCATGTAAAATTGCTTTGAAAATTGGCGTCCACAAAAACCAAGCAATTAGCATCCCATTATCACAAATAACAAGATTTCAATGTTACTAGCAAAAGAGCTATCTAGTAAACAAACCTGAAAGATGGACATATGAAAGAAGATACACCAAGGTCAAAGACAAGAGAGCAGCAATAAAAGCAGCAATCATAAAATTTCCCAGCCATTCAGGAGTACTACCGGGATTCCTGCACAGTAAAGAAAGCAGAGATAGGGGGCTGAAGGAGAACTAGGAAAAAACAATGGTTAAAGAACAGGGGATACAAAAAAGGGATGAAATACAATGATAAATCATGTCTAGAAAAATGAATATAACCAGAAAGCAGAAACTAAAGCAAGGTGAAAACAGAGAGAACGATGCAATAAAAAATAGTTCCATACATGAGAAGGTTTAAAGGAAGAAACAATGGCAGACACAGGTCATGATCAATGGTACAGCTCTAATATCATGTTGAGATTTTAAGGATTTAATCGAAAAGAGGAAAGAGAACAATTCATTAATGAGACTCTGAATAGTTGTAATATGTGATGTAACACATAGCATTGACCTTGTACCCTTATCTATACTCATAATCTAGGTCAAGTATAGGTGAAGTTGAACACTAGAACTAGTACACCCGCCCAATAACAACCCTAATATATTATGACTTCTAGCACAATAATGATATTAATATTTTAAAAATTCTCATCGGACTTCATTTTGGCATTCATGGAAGATTACCCAATTTATTTTTTCTTGATTAGTTCACAATTACATCTTTATCTTTATATTCTTTTACACCGGGATGGGGGGGGGGGGGGGGGGCGCGGGGAATGAGTGGACACACTATGAAGGAATTCTATTTGAGAACAATAAATGCTATATTGTTTCCAAGAATGGCATCTTATATAATTAAAAAATGACTACTAAGAAATGAATACAGAAATTCCATTCTAAATTTTGACTTCAGTATGAATCATGCAGCTCATTAAAAGGTAAAACAATTTCAGATCCTTTAGGATCTTCATTTTATCTATTTCCATCATTTGCTTTTGATGTTCTAGTCTTATCCTGGATTTTGAAGCTGCAGGAAGACAATTGAAGAACACAAATATATACAATTAAAATGGGCAGTAACACCCACGCCACACAAAAAGAAAAAGAAATTGGGCAAACATTAGCAAGTTCTAAAGAGGTTGGTTGGTGGGGGAGGGGGAGATTTACCTATCAAGTCGAACCATACCCCCTATGACTGTAGCAGCTAGCCGAATAAAAGTGCCAGCAGAAATTAAAATTGGTGTGGCTAACCCTAGAATTAGGGTTGCCAGTTTGAGTGGCTTTGGTAACCTGGCAGGGGCTAGCGTTGCTTCAAAAAATCCATCTGGATATTTAAACCAAATTTCAGTAATAGGCAACAGAAGATTTTCTATCAAGGGCAAAGATGAGGTAGTGATAGTTACATGCAAATGCCGGAGAAACTAACCAAAAAAGAGCCAAGTAAGAAGACCCAATTTTAAAATAGTTTCCCACAATGAGAAGAATAAGCCACTGAAAGGATCCAGCTTTATAGAGCCATCTTTCAGCCTCCAGCTTGACAAGATCAGATAGAATAATGGGGGGCCATTGCCTTCTCTTTGAATGTACATTCAAGAGATATTTTTGCAGTAGAAGATAACCCAAATGTTGACCAGTCAATGCTCCAAGAAATGCTGGTGCGCCAAATAATCCAACCACCAACCAAGGGCTTGAAACATATGGCACTGGTGATGAAGATATTGAAGGTAGAAGAAAGCCAACAAGGAGGGAGAAACTCAAGGCAAACACCCACATGAGGAGAACACCCAGACACGACAAGGCCAATGAAGCTGCAGCCGGTATACCACCCATAACCAATGATGTAATCCATATTAGAAGTGACTGCATTATCACTGAATTATGGAGCATATTAGCAAACTTTTGACGGTATACAACCATATATGTTCCCTGAAAAGATCAGACAGTTACCATATATCAGAGCCTAATAACATGGAAGGCAGAATTGCAAGCTACAACCACCCTATCATATGGAAAAATACATGACATACACAATAAAGTAAAGAATAGGAATGTGGTTGGCATAACCAAGAAGACCAAAAAAGTTTTTGCAGCCTCTTACCAAAATGTCAAAATATATGGCATTGTTATTGCTCATATCTTCCTCTGTTTCTGTTGAATTGCGTTCTGGAAAATGAGCAGATGCACCAATATGAAGCAGGAAAGCAAGCATATTTTCCCCCAGATGTTGAAGAGATCCTTTCTTCAAAAGCTCTAATTTGTCATTCTGCACTAGGAAACATGTAACATTATATTATTGTCATTAGATTTAAAATATTTTGAATAAAGCCTATCTTTCTCCAAAGACAACTTTTCACTACCATCACCACCACATTCAACATTGCAACCAATAATATCAAGATTCAAGAGATGGTAAGCTTATCCATCTGTCCATCATACATATTTTATAAATTTAAATATGAAAAATTGCAGATTTTTTTTTTTGCAGCCAGGAAGCTACTTATAAACTTCAAATATTATTTATACATTCCAAAGGAATGAGTTGTGTATGGCTGTAGTATAATCAAGGAATAATTTAACGGATCCCCTCTATTGCAACTTCAAATATTATCTATACATGCATCTACCATCCCCAACCTTGAATACCATCTGTGCAAAAACATGCCTTCAGCCCTTCGGCAACCTAAAACCATAACTGTTACATACTTGTCAATAGTTATCATATCTTCAATATTACTAATACAAAAAGCATTTAACATAACTGCATTGCAGCAAAAGGTCAATCCACATGAGATATTTCACTCTGCTTCTTCATATGTCTTCTCATTCACACAGGATTTTCAAGTAGGGCAACACAAGGTTGACAATGCCCACATGTAAAAATCACCTGCCAAATAAAAGTAGACCTCCCCAAATATTACCTTGTCAAAAAATCCCTTATCAACCATTTAAATCAATTCTACCATGCTGCAGCCAAAAATAGATTCTCATTATGCTTCCCCCTTCCAGTACACCAAAGCACAATTGTAGCCCACAACTTAGTACTAGAACGAGCACCGGAGCAAAATAAGATAGCACTATGTTCTATAGTACATTCTCTCTATGCAATCTAAACCATGTCAAGTCCAGTAAAAAAAGAAAAATTTAGGTCTGAAATTAAACATACAGGCAATGATAACCACGCTAGACACTACTGGATTATTACTTCAAATCCAGTCAAACTGCAGTAGATCGTGGGATCGTAACACGGATCGTAAGATCCTACAAAAATAATTAATTCATATATGTATATATATTGATAACAAATACATACATACACACACACACACATATATATAAATATATATTCATATATATATATATATATATATTGGTAACAAAAAGTAATACTACCTCCGTTCCTATTTAACTGTCCACTTTCAAAGAAAAAATTTGTTCCTATTTAACTGTTCACTTACAAACCCAATGCACTAATAAATACACTTTTCTTCATTTTACCCCTATGTTAATAAATGGTCCACTAATAAAAACTAATGAGAGCCAATAATAGTAAGAGAGATAAAAGGGTAAAATGGAAAGTTTAAAATTTATTTCCATGAAAACGAGAGTAATAATTGCATTCCTTAATATGTGTGTTTTAGTTAAAGTGGACAGTTAAATAGGAACGGAGGTAGTAATCAACATAAAACACACATATATATTTGGTAACAAAAATGAATTCATATATACACATAAAAATTAACAATTAACAACAATAAGTAATAAACAGAAGCAGAGGATTAAAGTTTAGCCAGATAGCAAACAGAAGTAGAGGTGCGAGAGTTCAAGCAGCAGAAGTCGCACACAGAAGCAGATGGTGCGAGGAGAAGAATCGCGCACATGCAGATAGCAAATAGAAGCAGAGGGTGTGAGAGTTCAAGCAGCAGAAGAATCGCACACAGAAACAGAGGGTGCGAGCAGAAGAATTGCGCACAGGCAGCAGCACCGAAGCAGAAATGGTGCGAGAGTTTACAGGGCAAGTCGCGATTAGCAGGGATTTGTGTTTCGATGCAAACAAGGTGAGAAAAGGCTTCGATTAGTTTTTTTTTAGGTCGCACGAAACCAGGTCTGCGAAACGGGTCATCCGGGTCAAGGGAGAAAAACGGGTTTTTTTGGCTCGGTGGATTGTCCGATCCCACCGATTTCACGATTTAGAGCGGCGATCCTACCGATTCAGTTCAGTTGCGATCTTTTCTGGGATCGAAATCGCTCAGCTTCAAAATGATCGTAAAATCGGCGATTTTGCGATTAAAATCACGATTTTGACTACCTTGATAGAGAGCTCTCTTCAAAAGTTGCTTACTAGATCCCATTCATTGAACAAACACAATATGAATTCCATGATTGGAAATATAAAAAAGAATAAAAACCAATCCAATTATTTCATAAAACAGTAAGGACAGAAGGAAACCTTGGTATGATATACAGCAGTGTTATCTAGGTACGCAAAATCAAGCCCAGAAAGGCCAGCAACCTCTTTGTACACTTGAAAATCTGTAGCAGATTTTATGGCCCCCGAAGAAAAAAGATCCTGCAGCATAAATCACAGTTAATTTGAGTGATTGTTTAAAAAATACTGAAAATGAAAAATGTTGATAAATAAAATTGGTACAGAACAAAAGTATAATGATGGAAACCTACAAACCTGTGCGATAATTTGACCAGATGGGTATTTTGCCGCTGAAGCAAAGTTCTCAATTGCCCATGGATGGGGACCAGCCTACTAAATGCAAAGCTATTAGCAAGATGCACAAACTTATTATCAGAATTAACAAATAAAGTATTGAAAGAATAAGATTATGATCTCAAATAACTAAATAGCATTTCCATGAAAGCCTTTATGAAAAAAGATTGAACATTACTTTTAATGTGAAATACACTTTTCGGAAAGGCAATCAAGATTGAATGTAATACATGATTAACAACCATAAAAAATAGATGAGTAAAATCAAGTGAAAATGAGCAATTGTTGGCGCAACTCAATTATACAGAAGTACAGAGAAGGTAAACAAGAAGGTAATTAAAAGTTCTATTAAAATAAACTAATCAAAAAATGAAGAGCCTAGGAAGGAAGTTCTGGATAAGACTGCATAGGAGACCATGCAGCCCAAGTCTTTGAAAATCAACTTTATTTCCAACAGAACTAACATGGTATGAGCAATTGTGTCATTCCTTTTTGTTGGAGAGTCTCACATTGACTAGAGATAAGGCCAAATATAGACATAGGGCAATCTTCACCCTACAAGATAGTTTTTGGGGTTGAGTTAGGCCCAGGTCCAAAATCTAAGACTTCTCAATATATTTGTTTTAATAGAAAAGGCATTCATTTTCAAAATGACATAACAAGTAGAAGTGACAGGTGGTAATACTTTTTTTATGAAATAAGGAATCTAATTATCGGTAACAAGGATGTGAAAAGGCCTCTTGCACTATTTCTCGCAATAAAGTCTGAGACCAACTTGTTCAAATACTAACTTTAATTGAATACATGAGTTTCTTAGCCCTATTCAACACCATTCCATCGCTTAAGCTCAAAATAACTCACAAGAAAAATACACTCAAGATCAGCCAAAATATCCAAGTACCAATGTTAATCCCAGATGTGATCTCATTAACTTCAATTTCACATTTGTTAAAGATATTCAAGCTTATTTTTTTTAAGGAGAATGCTAGCGAGTGCCCTAAGAGCATTGGTTACGGAATTAAAAATAGAAAGTTTTTATTGCATCGTAGAGTATTTAATGTCACATGCAATCAATGTCATGATTTCCAATAAATACTTTATATATATTAATTCCTTAATCAGTGCTCTTAGAACTCTCGTTAGCAGGACCCTTTTTTTAAAACCTCAATCATGTGATGTACATGAGTAACTATAACAAAGATAATATAAATAAGAATAGGGATAATTGCTCAAGCCATACAACTTCCTGTGTAGATAGCGATGGCAATTGAACCTAAGCTCGACGGGTACCCATGAAAATTACCTGTAATGAACAAGATAAATACTTGCTAAATGGGTACGGGTATGGTCATGGGTATATTAATTAATTATATATATTTATATATTATTTATTATTAATTTAATTAATTAAAAATAACATATTAGCCATCTAAATATCCGATTGCATTATGCATTGTATTTTAGAACCTTATAACATTATATTTTGATTTAGCTATATGATTATGTTCCTAATATTTTATAATTATATT
Source organism: Sesbania bispinosa (assembly GCA_026901365.1). Taxonomy (NCBI): domain Eukaryota; kingdom Viridiplantae; phylum Streptophyta; class Magnoliopsida; order Fabales; family Fabaceae; genus Sesbania; species Sesbania bispinosa. The sequence continues at coordinate 1,081,038 of QLOH01000244.1, forward strand.
TGTATGATCTTTTAGAAATTTCTCAATTGAGTTGTAGTTATTTTTCAATTTATGTTCTTTTTCTTATTGATTTTACATTTAACTAAAATGTGGGCATGAACATATAGGTTCCCAGCAGGCATGGGAACGGGTACTAAAGTACCCTACACAATAGGTACCCATTGCCATCCCTACTAGTAGAGTGCAGCTGATGCAATCAAATTTTACTTTAAACCTTAAATTGTTAAAATTTTTTATATAAAGGATTTACAAGGTGTACACAACCAACTCTCATAAACACTTAAGTCATTAGGTGAATGTGTTTTACTTCTATCACACCCCCTCACGCAAGAGCCTCATGGGCTTGAAGTATGGACAATACACGGGCCAACTATAACAGGGAAAATATTATCTTCACTATGATCCAACTGAGACAACTATAATACCATTAATATGTGATCTACATCCTATCTGTTTCATTGAGCAAAAGTACAGAAGCAATTTGCAAATAATGGAAATTAAAACAACAATAACAACCAAGCCTTTACCCACTACTAGGTGGGGTCAGCTACATTGATCATACAACACCATAATTCCCTTCATTTATTAAGTCCAACGATATAGACCATTTACCTCTAAATATTGGAAATTAAAATTCATTAAAATTTAGTGATGATTAATAACCACACCTGAAAAATACTAGACTTCCCTCCAATTCCCATGGCCTCTAGATCAACAGCCATACGAACAGTTTTACTCCAAGGATGCTGCATTAAAAATTTCTTTCGTTAGTAAGATAAGGACTGTTACATAATAATTAAGTTTCAGATACCAATATGAACATCACTCCAACATTTTGAACAGCTTGAAAGAACATCCAATGCTAACAGATAATGAGAAAAGGAAAAAAGAATTCAGGAATCACTGTAGAAAGTACAGACTCTTGTTAGCATAAATCCTTAAAAGAAGTCCAAATCCCACAAAGGATAACAAACACAATAGATCAACAATTACAACCAATCACGTCTTATCTAAGCATTCATCCTAAAGATTTGACCAAGAACTTTCTTTTGGATAAAGAAGAAATTCATCAAGATTAAGAGAACAATATTCCAGGGAATTTGGAGGTCAACGGATCTTGCATAATGAAAAAGGTAAGTAAAAACAACAAAGAGAAATAGAGAACATCAATAAAGCAAGCTGCCCAATCCCCCTGCATGTACGTTAGGGACAAGGTAGTTAAAATCGCCGATTTTACTCGATTTTACGATATTTTCTGGGTTGAGCGATCCCGTGCGCAGAAAAGATCGGGATCGCAACGGGATCGTAGGATCGACGAGGAAGATCGTAGGAACGGTAGGATCGCGCGATTTCACCAAGTTTCCTTACCTTACAAATTTAAAAGAAAAGGTTCGAACCCTAATCTCAGTTTCTTCTTCTGCTGCGTCTTTCTCACCTCAATCTTCCTCTGTTGCGATTCCAACTTTCGTCTTCCTCTATGAGACTGCTTCTGCGTCTTCTCTTCGTTGCTGGTGAGTGCGTCCATCTTCTCTTCTTTGCTGGTATGCGCGTCCGCCGTCCGCCGTCTGCTGCGTGGCTGCGTCTTCTCTCTGTGAGTGCGCGTCTGCCGTTTGCTGGTGCAGTCTTCTCTCTGTTTCGTGTTCTCTCTGTTGTGTTCTGCATTCTGCTGGTATATTCTTCTGTCTTCTCTGCTGGATGCTTGTTCTGTTTGTTCTCTTAGTTGTTTAGGGTAAATTCTGTGTTTTTTATACACCTATGCTTCTGGGTAATTTTGTTCTCTGCTTCTGCGTTTTTTGTGAGTTTCTTTGTTTATGGCTTGTATTTTGGTATTTTCCTATGTTATGTTTGATGATGCATTTTGAATTTAAGCCTTGAAGGATATATTTTCTCATTTACAGGTATTTTGTATGCATATATATGAATTTATATGCATACAACATATATATAAATATGAATTAGGTATTAATGTAGGATCTTACGATCCGTGTTACGATCGCACGATCTACGATCTTGGGACCCTTTTCCGATCTTGAGTAAGATCTCGATCTTAACTACCTTGGTTAGGGAACCCCTCCCTAAACGGACCATGTGCTTACATCAAATAGAAGTCAAATGTCAAAATACAAGAGGTATGCTCCAACTCAACTCAATGCACCAAATAGATTGCACATGACATTGCCATCTTTAAACCTTCAAAAATATTAAATTTCTATATTAATAGTTTGTGCTGTCTGCATATATGAACAAATTCATAATATCAATACCTTTGCAATACAGCCAAATAAAAACCAACCAGAAACTGACTTTCCAAACAGAAGTTGAAAATTATTCTCAAATCAATACACAGAAATGCATTCTAGTTCTAGATTTGGTGTGGTTGGAAGGAAAATTGTGATACTACTAATACAGAAAATTAAAACATCAAATCATGTAAGAAGCAGAAAAAAACACCAGTTGAACTATTGTCTGACACTAACAAGGAACCATCTTCTCTAATAAATAAACATAAGACGTGACAAAACATGTTGTACTTCATTTTACTTGGTTATTTTAATTTGTACTATTTATAAATGAAAAGTGTAAGACAAGTATTACATGCTTTAAAAACATTTCTAAAAATTTTCAGATTATAGATGCTATCTTCATTTGGAAATAAATTTAAGAAATTATTTTTATAGGACAGTGATAATTTGTCAATAAACATAATATCAATCTTTTTTTCATTAAAATTTCAGTATTATAAAATATATTAAAATAATTTAATATGTATTTTATTTTGCATGAGGAGTGCTATCAACACACTTTCTAACACACTCTTCCCAACACACTTCATGTGATTGGTTAAAATTCACATGGGTCCCACCAAATTATGTGGGTCCCACTCCCAATATGGTGGGACCCATGTGACTTTTAACCAATCACATAGAGTGTGTTGCTAGTACTTTTTATTCTGGATTGTTATTCAAGGATTTTTTGGGGGAAATTTCAAAGTAATACTTTTTTATACTTAAAATAAAAATGCAACAAATGTAGATCTTAATATGAACTAGATTAAAATAGTATAATTTTTCATTAACTTTAGATATATCTTTCAAACAAGCAATAGAAAAAAAAAAGTAAACTCAGAAAATAATAACATTCTCCACGTCATATGGATGGGCAAGAGCACGTGTCATCAATGCAAAGATTGTTTTTAATAAATGAGAATATATTATTAGGAAGCAATCAAGAAAAGAAAGATTATCCATCTGGGTAGGGGAAAAGAAATCCTTTAAATTAAAAGACTTGTTTTAAAAGATGTTTTAAACTTTATAAAAAAAAATTACCAAAAAAATTATAATTATTGTCCTAGACTAAAACACAAAACAGTGGAAGTGCTCAAATTGAAAATTGAGATATAGTTCACAAACTTCTTTCTAATAGATTTAACCCTTAAACCTTTAATTTAGATTTCTTCTAATCCCAACATCAATCTTATAATCAGTAAAAAGAACCACATCTTCAAACAGGCTGAGAATCCAAAAAAAAAAAAAAAACACTACTGAATTTAAGGATGCATTAACAAATAATTGCATACCTGCATTATGAAGCTATGAGCGCCATTAAGACCCTCCTCCTCACCAGTATTAAATAAGAATATAACAGCATTCTTCAAACCATGAGCCCACTGAGAAATTCCACGAGCAAGTTCCAGCATAACACCTACACATGAACTGCAATCTCCAGCCCCTTCTCTGTCAAATCAATGCTACATTTTAGCAGCAAATAAACAGTGCCTTTAACTAATTGGAAAACTCCAAATCATCAAATATTGCAAAAGCAAAAAAATCCAAAGCAATCCCTTTAGCTGAATGTATGGAATTTCAAAAACTGAGCACCAAGTAGCATAAGGAAGGGCTGGTGAAAAATATTTTAATAACATGATCTAGGAAAGGTTGAGATTGTAAATATTTCTCACTATGCCTTAGAATTATTATTTATGTCCCTACTACGATTTTCAATTAGAATAATGTCACACTTAAATTTCCTTCCAGGACCAATATGCTCCTCCTATCATAACATTATTATTTAATGATGTTGGAAAGTCTCACGTTGACTAGTGATAAGGCCATTTAATAGAATATAAGCCTTGGGCAGTCCTCACCCTACAAGCTAGCTTTTGGGGTTGAGTTAGGCCCAGGCCCAAAAACTAATAAATGAGTTTAATTTTGATCCACCATTAGCGAGAATTTCCAGTTGTGTTCTGGTTCATTACTGTTCTGTGTTCTATTATTGGTTAAATGGTTTTTATGTTATTGCCGTTATATACTCATAGAATCTCTAAAACCGGTGGCACAAGCAACTTATTTTAAATTATTTAAAATTTAGATACTATTATAGAATATAAATTTTTTAAAACATTATTTTTGTATTATGTAAATTCTTAACAAGTTTGAGTCAAGTTTGCAGAAGCTCCACAATTTATGTAAACTCTGGAGTTTGACAACCTTGGCTCCAATAATACTTCCCACTATGAAACCATTGCCAACCCTCCTGCAGGATGGACAAAAATGAGAATTTTCACCAAACATATATTGGCGGTTCATCATACACAGACATAATTACATAAAGAGACATCCCCCTATGCACAACATATATATGTCAGTAAATTGATCACGATGATAAATGCATCCCAGTAATCTGTAAACATACAAAGACAAAAAGAAGGATTGCTTATAACAGAAGTATGGGAGCAAATAGATGAAGAAAACATACGTTGAAAAAACAGTATCAATATGAGAAGAGACCAGAATAGATTTCTCTCTTGCTTCAGATATATATTTTGGCAAGATTCTTACTACGACATGACTCAGATCTGAATAAACAAGTGTTCTTCCCGAAAATAAACCACTGACCAGACGATTTGCACCAGACTTTGCATGAAAAAGATCCACTTCAACATCCACCTCCCAGTGAGCTGTTTTCTTAATAGTTTGACATGCTGTCAGAACATACTGCAGTCGGGAGCATGTTAGAATAAATGTATAATTAACAGACAATGGAATGGACTAATAAATGAGTAAATGACCACAATCAATTGGGCAGCTTGTTGATACTTCCCCTTGGTCACCGACTAAAATCAGTAACTTAAAGTAATGGAAATAGATACCAATCCATCTGAAATGACATGGCATCTATTTCATTTTCAAGTTTTTGAGTTGTAAGTTCCAACTCATACTAGACCAGAATGTTAGTGGTAATACAGTTAATCTACTAGTCCATTGGCTTTTAAGTAAACCAAACATAAGATAGCTCAAGTATGAATCATGCTAGAAAAAAGTCCTGGCTATGTTTGATAAGATATCAAAGAATAATGTAGTTAAGTATCAATCGCAAGTCCCAAGTCAATTTTCAATCAAGAGAACCCAGGATTAGTCCCTTTAACTATGTAATAACACAGAAAGAGTAAATGAGATTATATTGTGGTAACTTTTCCTAGCCTTAAGACATTGAACCCTTCAGCTCAAACAGAATAAAAGGCCAAAATGGAACAGGTGAACAAGTAACAGAGTTAAATTTCTCATATGTCAAGTTCATAAAGATTTTTAAATCATAATTTTCTAATATAAAGATGATATTAGAAAGATGGTGTGTTGATATTCTAGATAACTTATCAACAGGATCCACAAATTATTTCAAATTCATTCACATCTCATATAATATGAGCCAAGTTATCTAAAAGGTCCTGATTCTTGCACTGCAGTTCATACATATAATAATCTACCATTATGAACTCAAAAATTCTACATAAAGGATGTTTACATCCAGAATATAAGCACATTCTAGGTACATTCTTGAAACTATTTAATTACAGCATAACAGACCCAGCAAGGAACAATGAATTGATTGACAGATTTGCTCTTATCTATTTTCTTTCAAAGAAATTTCATGTATTCTACTACACCTTAACATAGTTATTAAAATCATACTATTCAGGAATCGAATCGCACGGTTCACTACAAATCAACAAGCCAGCAATTCGTACCATGTGATGAATCATAAATGAATTTGAATTGTATGATACATGTATGAATATTGCGATTCGTATCACCGATCTGAATCGCACAATTCAACAATGTAATATTTTATTATTTCTTGCTTTTCTTTCACCAATTATCATTAAAAAAATTGAAAAGTTAAATAAGTTTAAATTATTAAATGAAAAGAAACTAAAGGAGCAGTGTTGAATGCACACCCTATTTAATTATTTCTTTGCTTTGTTTTCGTTCTTCTGAAACAAGAGCTTCACACAGTTACTCATTCAATCACTTGCTCACACAGGGGTTAAAAGAGTTACTTGCTTGCTCTGCGCACACCTTATGTGGTTATATCTTTCTTTTTGTTTTTGTTTTGACTCTTGACATGTAATTTAGATTTTTTTTCAATTCCTAATTTAAAATTATTGCATCAAGCATTATACATTTATATGATATATTTTAACTATTTTTTATTGTGTTTTTTAATCTTCCGATTCAATACGATTTACAATGCACAATTCAGAAATCATCTTGGTGATTCACAATTTAAATTGCGATTGATAACTTTGCATCTTAATCATGATTCTTGAGATCCATAGAATCAATGAAAAGCAAGGACATCTCTTACACTTAAGAGGAATGCTAAGAACACACTATTTAAGAATGGGCTATTTAAAAAGTCAAAACACACTTCTTAAAATGTGATCAATTTACAAGGTAAAAGTGTGTTGACTTTTAAAAATGGCCCCATCATAAAGAGTATGTCAGAAAGAGTTTGCTGTCAGTATTTGTCATACATTTAACAAGTTCACTAATCTTGCTTTCATAAACAATGTACAAGAAAACCCTTTGTGAACTTGTCCAAATCAACATGAAAAACAACTTGGGAGTCAGAAAGAACATAGCAAAACTATGGGAAAGGAAAATTAACAAAGTTGAGGACCCAACCTGGAGTGCTTGATGCAGAGCTTCAGAACCAACAGGATGAGGGCCCACCTCAGTCAAGGCCTTGACATGGTTGAATGCTTCAATCTCCGAGAAACCCCTCTTGCCAGCTTGTTCTGCAGTAAGAGGCAAGGGCATGCTCTGAAACTGGTAATTATAAATGGCTGAACAGCAATAAGTGATTATAAGGAACAAGGCCAGCCACACAAATGAAGACCTCCTTGAGTTTCCAACATGAATAGTGGTGTGGATTTCAGCACCATTAGTAGACTTTTCACTTGCATCGCCACTACTTGACCCTTTAGATGCTGCTGAAGCAGTTTCACGCCTTTGCCGCATTGTAAGAAAGTTCTAAGGAGCAATCACCTGATCAAGAGAGTGAAGAAGAAGCTTCAAGTTAACAATGCCATGTTACAATGCAACGACTACCCAAAAGGAAAATTAGGACGGCAAACACTAATTCAATGATCAATGAAAAAACAAAAAAGGAAAAATCTCAGATGCCGTTCAAAAATTCAGCCAAATTGCTCTGGAATATACAAGTTTTGACTTCTGCAAACAACCAAGGATGCGACTTTGACGTGAATGAGATTACCCAGTTATACAAACCCAAAACAAATGCATAATTTCGAAACCCAGAAAGAAAAAAAGACCAAAGATTTATTTGAAAAAAAAAACTTGATCTCATATACACGTTTATCTCTAAATCCAAATTATACCCATGATTGCCCAAAATTAAGAAAATAAAGTCGCATAAATAAAACCTAATTTATAGCGTTGAGTGGATTGAGAAATGAAGAGGGAAGAGATGATTTGAGAGAGAACCTGTGTGATGTGAATTAGTGATACTTACTGATATGGTCGAAGAAGAACAACATAGACTGAGCGTCTTGTCTATACTTTAGATTCGAAGACGGCCAAAGTTGCTACAGGGTACCTCACGTTTTATTCAATAAATAAATAAATATTAAAACTTATCTTAATTACAATTTTGCTTGGGTTTGAATTTTTTTGATAAAAAATCATCCGATCCGATCCGATTATTATTGTTTTATCATTTTATCATTCAATCAGTTATGATATTTTTTCTAAATCTGATCCATCCAATTTAAACTAAAGTGGATTGGATCGATTTTCGATTTTATAAATAAACAAATAAATATTAGATAAAAGTGATAAAATTATGAAATAATAATAAATATTTTTTCTTTGAAACTTATACTTATTAAAATAAATATACAATTATATAAAAAGAAAGAAATAAAACATGAAAACTAATTTAAAATTAATTTTAAATTAATATATTTATATAAATATTAACATGATATTAGATAATAAAATCATGAAAAAATATATTAGTATAAGTATTTTTACAAATATATGTATACAAGTATAAATATATGATTATTTTATAAGTAATAATATATGTATATATAAGTTCGATTTGGATTAGATTGGATCGATTTTCAACATAGGATATGAAAACTAATCAAATCCAATAAAATAATTTCGATTTTTGCGGTTTTCTATTTTTTTATTTCGGTTTTCTGTTTTTCGATTCTGTTTATGCGGATCACATTAGATTGGATTGGATACGAAACCCTTATCCAAGTTTAGCATCGGGGCAATTTGGTCCCCCAATTTTTAATTACTCGAATTTAGTCCTTCCATTTTTTAATCGTGACAAATGTAATTTTGTCGTTAAATGACCATCCAATTGCTAACATAAATCAATAACATGACTAATGTGTCTGACCTAGATTAATGAAATTAGTATGTGACCTGGATTTTTAAATTATTTAAAAGAAAACTTAAACGAATATTGAAATTTTACCAATGGGGGTTGGTTCAAATGGTACATGTTTGATTCCTCTTAAGCAAGGTTTCGGGTTCGAGTCTTGTGGATAGAAAAAATCCCCGCTGGGAGAGCTAGCCCCACCATGATGTGGATGTTCCCGGCTCGAACAGGATTGCCTCCGGTGGAGGATACCCATGGTTAAACAAAAAAAAAATATTGAAATTTTCCCTTACCATTTTATTTCGGGTATCCTTTTCCCCATTTGAAGGTTAGGATTATTGCCCCCAATTGTTCATATTTTCAAACCCCTTTATGTTTCTGATGAATATTGATTTTTCAGTTGAATATTGCTTTTCAGTCTTATGTTTGTTTCGTTATGCTGCTTTTATTTAAGTTTTTTTTCCATTATGCTACCATTTTTATATCTTTTGTTTCTAATTAATATTGATTTTCAGTGCGATATTACTGTTTCATCAAAAAATGTGGGCATTTTGAGACATTTTCTCATGAGCGATTGGGTCACAACCCTAATCTTCAAAAGGGAAAATAGGGATGCCTGAAATAAAAGGGTAAGGGGAAAATCAATATTCTTTTAAATAATTTTAAAATCTAGGTCATATAACAATTCTATTAATCTAGGTGAGACACATTAGCCACGTTATCAGTTTCTGTTAACAGACGGATGATCATTTAACGGTAAGACCACACTTGTCACAATTAAAAAATAAAAGAACTAAATTCGAGTAATTAAAAATTGGGGGATCAAAATCGCCCTGACATTAAACTTGGGTGACCAAAAGTGTAATTAAGACTAAAGAAAGCATTTAATGTATATGCACTTTTACACTATCATTTAATGATGTGCTACCACATCATTTATTACTACCTCTGTTCCTATTTAACTGTCCACTTTCAAAGAAAAAATTTGTTCCTATTTAACTGTCCACTCACAAACCCAATGCACTAATAATTACACTTTTCTCCATTTTACCCTTATCTTAATAAATGACCCACTATTGAAAACTAATGAGAGCCAATAGTGCTAAGAGAGATAAAAGGAGTAAACCACCACTTTAGTCCCTAAAAGTGTGGTCAACTGTCAATTTAGTCCTTGAATTGAAAAAATTGTCAATTTAGTACCTGAAAGTGTTAAACATCGGTCAGATTAGTCCTTTTGTTACTGTGCGTTAGTTAACAAAATGTGAAACAAAAGGACTAAACTGATCGACGTTTAACATTTTCAGGGACTAAATTGACAGTTTTTTCAATTCAGAGACTAAATTGACAGTTGACAACACTTTCAAGGACTAAAATGGTGGTTTACTCGAGATAAAAGGGTAAAATAGAAAGTTTAAAATTTATTTCCATGAAAACAAGAGTAATGATTGCGTTCCTTAATATGTGTGGTTTTAGTCAAAATGGACAGTTAAATAGGAACGGAGGTAGTAAATATGATACTTCATTTGTTATTAAACTCATTAAATGATGTGGTAATATATCATTAGATAACAGTGTAAATTTGTATACTAATTAAACTCTTAAAGAAATGGAAAAGATTAATAGATAATTTAACTAAATAACTATTTGAAAAGCTAATTAATATTAATTTAATTTTGATTTAATACAAAAGTTTAACATATATGTTATAGATTGAGAAATACATGCTTTGATGAGAAATGAAATATGGCATAGTTTTATAAAAATAACAAAATTAAAAATTTATTTTTAATATATATAGGGGTTGATGATGATAAAAATTGAGATTTATAAATTGATTGAAATAAATTTGAAATTATTTTTAATCTGAAATCATTTCATTCTAAAAAAAAAAACTCAAAACAAAGTAATGAATTGAAATTATATTTTCATTCGTTTCCAACCAAGATCTAATATTATAATTTCATTCATCTCGTTGGCATGTTGGATTGAAACACCGGAGTCGCTTCAGAAATTCCACTCCCACCACCCATATTATCTTGTGTAAGCATTTGGGATAGCTTTGTCTTCTTCAAAAATGCACTGCCACGGATTTCTGAAATTTCACAAGAAGCTGTTAACCAGTACCCATTTCTCTCGAGTAGGGACATGCATCTCCAGGAGTCTAAAAATTTAATATCACTCACGTTTTGCTCATGCGATTTTTTTTATTGTTCCTACTTTTTTCCCAATCATTTGTCAAACATCATTTTTAAAATGTTACTTCTTCTTGTTATATTTATAAAATAATGTTTGAATTTTTTTTTATGGTTATATTTATAAGACAAAGTATACAAATTTAGAAGCATTTATTTTTTTAAAGGGACACAATTATCTTGGTAGTGGAGTTTAATTTTAAATAGGAATAAGTTTGTAATCGTATAGAGTAATTTCTTAAAAATTAACGCATTAATTACTTTTCTTAATATGTGTATTTTTGTCTGAATTATCTTATAAATAGGATTAGATGGAGTAATAATTAAAATATCTTAACACTCAATAGTCATGTTAGCAAATGTGAGCCACATAAGCAAAATCTGTTAAGTATTGTGCGGAGACTCAAGAGTTAATGTTGGATCAGATTTGCATAATTAAAAAATTAGGGACTAAAATTGTGGAAAAAAAACTATGGGATAAAAATCACTAAATCACTAAAGTAGGGGATCAAACCGCAATTAAGCCTTTTTATTTTATTTTTAAAAAAAATTAAAATGGAATAAGTTAATCATACATTAATTGTAACAAAAAAAATCATACATTAATAAGTGTCAAAATTTTAATAAGAATAGTTTATTGTAATGCTAAAAAAAACTTTTCAATTCAAGATACATGTAACAGTCTGTACCTACAATTTTGTAGCACTCAGGGATCTTTTACTAATAATTATTTTTTTATTAATAAGGACCAATAGTTAAATTCGAGAATTTTAACTATTCCAGTTCACTAGATTGCCGTTAACACCTGAATTGTCATATAAATTTAAACATATATCAATGGTTATTATATTAGGATTTAAAATTTAATTGATATATATTGTAAAAAAATTTTACACGGATATTCAATGGTGTATCATCACATCATTTAATAAATATGATACTTTATATATTATCAAATTCAATAAATAGTATAGACAATGTGTGGTGTCAAACTTTAAGAGTTACACCTCTTAATAACTTTTTTCTAAAATGTGAATTTAACCAATCCAACCGTTAAATTAAAAGTTCTTATAAAGTATATCAAGCTTATACAATTTCATAAAAATCAAAAACTAATTGATACTTCATCAAACTAATTTATTTTAACGCATAATATGTTTTTAAAATATAAATAAAAGTCCACCAATATATAACATACCTACGAATGTCCAAATTAGCTGAATTTTGATACACATGATCATGAAGGTAATATAATGTTATTCAACGGTTGGATTGATCAAATTCACATTTTAGAAAAAATTATTAAAAAGTGTAACTCTTAAAGTTTAACACTTAGTGTCAACGAATCCTGACCCATATATTAAACTCATTATATTAACAACTGTGCACCGGTACAATTTTTTTTACCGTAAACTTTTCCATATTTCAAATCCAAATGTGTATATCTTATTAAAAATCTTAAAACCATATTGTGATTATTTTGGTACGCACCAAAAAAACACAAATTCACACATGTTTATCACCTTTTCTTATTATAAAATAAAATGGACAGTGGATTAAGAACAACATCTCATGCAGTTGCTTATTTAACTCCAGACGATGCTGGTCGCTTGGTACAACACACAAATTAAACATTTCCAATATATATTAATGATCAAACTTAAAACACACTTCTTTTTTTCCCCCAACAAATTCCATCAAATCCCTTCTTTATTATTTAATATTATATATTTTCCGCGGCCATTGTATTTTGTGGACATCAGACTGAGGCGGTATTCAACAGGAAAGCAAGCAGATTTTCCCCGACATGTTGAAGAGATCCAGGCTTCAAAACATCTAATTTCTCCTTCTGAAAACAAACATACATGTATTAATTATCATCATTACACAGATAGTATACATATATATAATCTTAATTTCTTCTTTAATTCTAGACTAGGCACGAGGATGATATCCTTGATTTTAATGGACAAATTAAAGCAGTTCAACTAGTATTTTGCAAGGTAAAAAAAAGTAGATTTAAAAACAGTAGCTAGCTAGTGAGAGAAGCTAGGAAATGAATTAACCTTGGTATGGTATACTACACCGTTGTGATCCGTGAATGCATATTGAAGGCCAGCATTCTCTCCGAAATCTATGAAATCTGTTGGAGATGGTTTAGCTCCCGAACCAAACATATCCTGCACCATCATTCAAATTTAGAATACTATATATATAATTATATATAGTACACCTTTTAATTGAACTTACAAGTTTCAGACCTTCATCTCTCGAATTAAATAATGTATCAAGAATGCAAAAATTGGGGGAAAAGACACATCATTTATAATTAACTTCAAGTTAACAGGTGAATTATCAAATAAAATTTAATTAATTGAAGAATGCATTTACAAATAATAATTAATAATTCGAGACCTGGGCTTTGTTGACGTGAGTAGCACTAGAGTACAGCTTCTGTAGGGTGCCGTCCAGATCAATAGCCAAACGAACAGTTTCAAAACGCTGCAATATTAATAAATAATGAAGATTTCTATTTATCCTAATTAATGAATTAAAATCAAGTCTCTATAAATCATGTGGGATTAATCAAATCAACTTTTAGACCTGTTTCATGAAGCTGTGAGGATTTTCAGAAGCGTCGTCCTCGGCAGTACGAAAATCGAATATAACAGAACTCTTAAAACCATGAGCTGATTGAGACAGTCCACGAGCAAGTTCCAGCATAACAGCTACATTATTTGAACTGTCATCTTCTCCTTCTCTGTTAAATAAATCAATTTTATATATATCTTTAATTAGCACCAAATTAAATCATTGGATATATGATTCCATTAAAATATTGACTTTTGTGATTATTGTTTGCAAGAGAGCAAAAGTAGGCAAAAACTTACTGAAAGATAACAGAATCAACATTAGCAGAGACTAGAATAGAATTATTATTATGAGAGACATTTTTGGGCGACACTTTGAGTACGACATGTTTCAGATTGGAGTCACCAGACTTTGCAGGGAAAACATCCACTTCAACATCCACGTTCCCCTTAGCTGTTTCCTTAATTGCTTCACCTTCTTTCACAACATACTGCAGTACTTGATTAATTAATTGGAATATATAATTAAGCATGCATGTTAATTAATTGAAATTGAAACTAACAAATTAATTAATTAAGAAGAGATCGAGAATGAGAATTATGGGTCCAAACTAATTAACCTGCAGGGCAGAATTGAGATCTTTAGAAGCAGCAAAATTGGTGAAGGTGTTGACATGCTTTGATGCCTCAGTCTCTGAGAAACTTGTGTCATGTTTCGCAGTATGAGACAGGGGCAAGCTGCTTGTCACTTTAGAAGCAGCTTTAGATGCAGCTGAAAACATGATTGATGATGAAAAGTATTGTGTGTGTGAGCACTGAGGGAAGAAAATGATCTGAATGTGATTAATGATGAAGAAGAAGATTAGAGAGTGCGCCTATTTATAGATCTCATATGCAAGCAGGGAGCTGGGTGTATCTAGCTATGTATGATGCAGACACAAGAAGGTTATAATTTACTTGGGTTTTCTTTTTCTTTTATGTAATTGGGGGAGAAGAGAAAGATAAAAAATTAATCCGCCAAACTTAGTATAGGCTTTTTAAAAAAAATTAAGTCTTGCCTATATAATTAAAAAGACTTTTTTTAAAAGTTTATATTTGACCTTTTTATTAAACGAGTCAAACCAAATTAAATCTTAAATAAGTTAGATTGTGAGGCCCAACAAACGACCTAATTTATTTCCACCCCTACATGTCACCATTGCCCCTATCAACGGAGAAGACTTCTGTCAATACACAAAGGAGAAAGGAGGGGATCGATGGGATATATAATTTGTTAAAGAGATACATTATATTAATTATATATAACAACTATCATATAATATATATTTTTCTCTTTATTTTTCCACATCATATTTAACATGTTTGGATAGCAGTTGCAAAATTACGTTTGCATATCCCAATGAAAAACTTATCATTCCAAAGCACAATTTATAGTCTGTTTGTGTGAAAATCGATTCTGTAGAATCGAAATAAAATCACATCCATAAAAAATACTTCGTAAAGTGTGCATCATTCATCTCAACCATTCATTTTTAAAATCAATTCTACTCAATTGTAAACCAAGCGGACACTTAACAAAGCAACTAGGAGCTGCTTCTAAAAAACATCTGTTTGAGGAGAAGCAAGCGGCTAGCCAAACCCATGCATTATCTATCACATCTCACACACTCTTTTTTTCATTTCTCTCTCATTATTGTATGTAAATAATTGTTATACAACTTAATTGGTTGTAGAAATATAATTTCTTATTTGCAAATATAAAGTTTTCAAAGAACAAACATAAATATTAACTCTATTAAAAATAATCATAATATTCATACATTTATAAATTTTATATATTCTTTTTTATCTCATTTTCTCATTATTTCTCTCTTTTATATCATTTGACATCTCTTACTTCTTTCTCTTCCTTCTCATATCTCTCCTTTTTCATAAGTATATACACATTAACACATCTAAAATGATCATCATTCACACACTAATTAATAATTCACTTTTTGACACAGTTTTTAACATATACTTTTATTTATCTCCCTTTTTAATAAAACTTTTAATTTTTTTATCTCTAACAAAAGTCCTAGAGAAGTAGATCAATTAAAAAATATCTTAATAAGAATGTATTGCTAATATTTTAACATTTTGAGAAATTACATACCCATTCTACAGCATTATTGGATTTGTCACTTGTCCAGGGAAAAATGGGAATAGTTTAACTATTCACTACAAATCATAAAAGGCGCACAATATACTCATTAATTTTTGTGAGTAATTATTTTTATTTATATAATATATTCATATTCATTTAAAATGTAATTACTCTATTAATTATAGATAAAATCAAGTCTATTATTCATTTTCATTTGGGTAAGGGTCTCTGCACCAAACATTAGCTACAAAATAGCTAGGGTTAAGCTACGGATTTAATTCACCTGATTATTCAATAACATTAATTGTGAAGAGCTTCATTCAACTTTATGGTTGGGATCGTGGGAAGAGCTTACAGGTTCTATCTTCACTAAATACACTCTTAAAACGGGGTGAGTAGTTTTGTGACTAAGCCCGAATAGAATTGTCCCTGATAAAAAGGGGACACCTATGGTTAACACTAAAAAAACTTATGTTTGGAGAAATAAAATTTTTTATTTTTTTATTTTCTTCTCTAATTTAAGTTATTAATCAAATAGCATTAATTGTTTAATATATTTTAAAAAAAATTAAGTTAAATATAATAGCTTCACTTAATTTTAATTTTATTTTACTCACCTTTAGATTTTAAATTTATGGTATAGATAGTATAACTCGAATCTTCTTCTTAATTAATTATATGCTATCCATATCTGCACTTTGATAACTTTGTCTGTCGACGTCGATCCATATATTCATTATATACTAATAAATGATAATAACACTAAGCAGCTGTAACGTGCTCCACACGGGGGACAAAAATTGAAAGCAACTAAATTTATTTTCAATTCATAATCATGCACATAAATTAAGAAATGCACTCTATCCATTTTTTTTTATAATTTTTTTAACATGTGTAACATTACACTGGATAATAAATTAAAAGTAGAAATGTTTTATTGAAAAATGTAACATTTCATATAACCAATGTTTTGAATGTTGTGATAGTTGCAATTTTCAATAAAACCTTTCCACTTTTGATTTATTAACATGTGCAATATTTTTTTATATACTATATATTAACCTGTGCAATGTTACACATGATAGAAAAAACCGTTCTTTTTATAAGTAGTTTAAGGTTTTTATTATAAAAATTAAGAAATGCAATAAATATGTCTTTTCAGCCCCTTTTTTAAATATGTCTTTTTTCTTTCTCCCATTAATGTAATTAATATTTCTTTTTTTCTCAATAATATGCATAAACACCATGTGTTTATATTCACATTGTTTATCTCTTACCATAAATTTTTTGTTTGAAACATAAAAAATATATTTATTAAAACTTTGAACTTTTAAAACATTTATGATATAATAACTTTATAATAAATATTTAAAAATAAAAAAGAATCAAATTACGATAATAGTAAAACTGAAAAAATAACATTTATTATTGTCTTGATATCTGAAAATGACAAAAACAAATTTGAGACCCTAAAACGACAGTTAAAAAGAAACGGAAGGAGTAATTATTACTCTTATATTTTATAAATTAAATTTTAATTTTCTATTTTTCATTTTACTTCCTTCATTTATTTTTATAAGTCACATTTTAGATGTTTTTTGTGTTCTATTTTATAAGTCACTTGACAATTTCAGGAAATAATTTATTATCATTTTCTTTATTTACCCTTATTAATGTTAATGTCTTTCCAACTATCAAATGATAGTAAAAATTAGTTAATGATATTAAATAAAGGTAAAATTAGAAAGTTAAACTATTAATTACCAAACAATGGTTAGTCACAGTGGAAAATGGATTATGACCCAGACGAATTTTATCTGCAAGATCAGGGTTCAAATCATAGAGTCACCACTCTTGGGAGGACTTTAATCTCCACCCCAAGCTCGATGGTTAAACCCACAATTATGCATGTGGAGATTCCCGGTAAAAGACTAAAAAAAGAAAGTTAAACCATTTTTTAAAACCCAATAAAATTAACTAGTTTTAACCACTTTTATTGGTCTGTGTGATTTAATCAATTGTGTTTTATACTCCCTCCGGTCCTTTTTATAAAGCACCATTTAGAAGATACCGTCGGTCCTTTTTATAAGGCACTTGATAATCTCTATGAAACATTTAATATTTTTTCCTGATTTACCCTTATTATATTATTCCATTATGTATTTTGCTAATTATTCATTAATGAGGTATTATAAATATTGTTACATAGGTGATCAAGAGAGAGAGTTAAACCTTTGCACTTTTCCATATACATTTGTGTGTTCCAATATAATTGATAGTGTGAACTAGTACTATATTTAGTGTAAAATTTAATCTCAATTATGTAGTGAGAGAATATACTAATAATATTAAATAGGGATAAAAATGGAATGTTGTATTATTTTTTATGAAACCAATAAAATTAACCACTTAAACTACTTTTCTTGGTCTGTGAAATTTGGTTAAAGGTGTCTTATAAAAAGGACTAGAGGGAGTAAATAGAAACAATGGAGTATTTCTCTAGTATTACCGGGTCTTTTTAATTTTTAATAATAAGTTATTTATTAATATATATAAAAGCAAAGTAAAAAATATAGAAATTAAAAATGTAATTATTAGTATACTGAATTTTGGGGTGAACAATTAAATATGAACGGATGAAGTAAAATAAAAGGGCTATATTAATTAGAGTTTGGTGGGTTTGGTGATATCTCCACGCCAAGTCATCGACCCAATCCATAATGTAACCATACATATGCCTTCTTAGCTCCATGATATTTTGATTCCCTCAACGAAGTCTCTTTATTTTGGATCGACACCATCCTTACGGTTTTTTTTAGCCTAATATATATGGATGATATATATCGACATAAAGTTATTGCTTCATCAATGATGGAATGACCATCTTACATTGACGCCATCCTCTCTATTAAATATATACACATAACAAATCATTGTTGAAAATGCAATTTTTTATATTAATAATTAAGACAATTTACTGTATTGCTGGAAAAAAAGACCATTTACTTTTATTGATTTAAATAAGTTTTTAATTTGTTAGTACTTTTTTTACTTTTAGACCTGTCATTTTTATTATTATTATTTACATCCCTACTTAATCTTTAAATAATAAATTTAGTCTCTACTATTTTCTGAATATTAATAAATGTTGATGTGACCAAACCTTATGTCATGATGATATGATCAACTTAGAGTGTGTTTGGTAAAACTAACTAAAAAACTAGGTGAAAGCTTAAAACTAGCTGAAAGTTGAAAAGCTCGCTAAAAGCTTAAAGCTGGCTGAAAGCTGAAAAGCTATTGAATGTGTTTGGTAAAACTAGTTGAAAATGGTAAAATGACATTTAAGGACAACATTAATTATTAAATAATGATAAGTGAGGGTGGTTGAGGGTTAAACTTGTAATTAATTTTCAGCTAATAGCTGAAAATTTGAGCTTTTTTTTAAAAAGCTAGCTTTTTAAGAAAAGCTTGTAGCTACAAAAAAAAAATTACCTTCCTAAAAACTGCTGAAATGGTTTCAGGCTTTCAGCTACTATTTTCAACTTTCAGCTAGCTGAGATGACAAGTCAAACACACTCTTAATGTCAGACCATTCATCTCATTGGCAGCTTGTTTTGAAGGTAGGGGTATTTTTTATTTGTGCCTTTTTCTTCATTTTCTTCATGAATATAAAGGAACCCTAAGTCCAACAATTAGGAGATGAAGACATGTGACAACAACACCCTTGAGATGAGATGGCTATGCTTGGCGGAAATTCACCAGTGAACTAGTTATTCTCGTAAAGGTTGAGACTCTCCGATGACAAGCAACACGAGTCATCGGGAATGGTCCCACTTAGATGTTTCATGGACATGCCAATAAGGCTCAACACGGTGAGGCTCGACATTTTGCGAGGCAACTCACTGGAAAAATGAGCAACCTGTTTCAAACATGTCATTAGAGTAAGCGAACTCGAAATCAAGTCGTAGAGGTTTTTAAGGCTAAGTCGAAGTCCTTAAGCTTCTTGAGATTCCAAAAAAAACTCAAAGGTGACATTGATGAGGTTGTAAGAACTAAGCTAGAGGATCTCAAGGTTGGTGAGGTTGCCAAGCTCCGACGATATCTGATCGAAAAGAAATGGATTGTAAGAGAGGTTGAGCATCTTGAAGGCAGTGATGTTACCAAAGGAGACATATATATGATGGAGTAGAGCTGATAAAATAGGCCGCTTGTTAGAGCTGACCCATAAATACATGTAAAATCGACAAAAAAACTTAGGTCACCCGTAAAAATGTAAGGTTCAAACCTTAATTATTTTAAAAGTCTAAATGACTTAAGCGTTTTTTAACTCGACTTACAAAAACCTACTTTCCACATCAGACGGGTCTGGGTAACCTGATTTAACATCTTTATGGTGGAGTCTAGAAGGTTGTAGACTAGAGAGATGCCTCAAGGCTTTAGAAGGCTTTGAAGGAGTCAAGAATGGACAAAGAAGTTGTTGGATTTAAGTCGAGGTGACTAAGGTTGGGGAGGATGGATAGGGTGTGGGGGAGTGTACCAGTGAGGAGGTTTTAGGAGAGGTCGAGGTGGAAGGAGTGAGGAGCTGGGGACGTGTCATGAGCAATGGTGGACTTGATGGTGTGTTGTTAGTGAGTTTAATGACGTGGCAGAGGAGGGGAGTAGGGAATGAACATGAGATGTTGGTGTTGGAGAGGTTTAGTTCCACGATGGAGGTGTTGGTGGGGTCATAAGTTATGTGTAAAATCCACTGATGTGAGGCTCCAGAGCATGGTCTAATGTGGAATAATGTTGGCCATGTCATTTAACAATTAACAATAGAAACTAAATTTGTTAACCAAAAAATTAAGTAGGGAGACAAACTATCAAAGAAAGTTGGTAACGACTAAAAACACATACTAAAATATAGGGATTAAGAGTATGTTTGATTTAGCGTTGAAACGTGATAAACCCGTTTCCAATGTTAAAAATAGTAGCGTTATGGAATCAAAACTTAAGTTTGATCAATTTCAATGTTAAATCAAAAACGCACGCACATTTGAAACATATTTGTACGATACATAATCAATTTTTTAACAATTGAAATGAAATCAACCACGTTAAATTTTTACCCCATACATAATTATTTTCATTTCAACTATTAATTTTAAAATTAATATCTAATTATAAATGAAAGATACTGTACTTATTTAAGCCTATTTTCTTTTTTAAATGAAGTAGTTTATTTTTTTTTCTTAAAGTGAATTATTGACCAAATTCTTTTAGGGTCGCAATTTGGTACTCTCCCGTTAGAGAGGGTTTTGGTACCTTCTTGTCACTTTTTTATTGAATAGGCCAAAACTTCATAGAAACAAGTTATGTATTCCGTCCTAAATTATTTCGAAGATATAAAGTAGATTTTAAATGAGACACATGTGTATTGCAAATGAGAATGCGAAAAAATTAGGGAATACAATAAAAAATACATGATAATGGTTACAGGGATCAAAAAGTCTTTTCAAAAATTAAAAATACAAATTCTAATGGTTAAATATTGTCCTATAAGTATAAAAATATTAAGATTATTTAAAAAAATTGAGAGAAATTCACTAAATGATCAAAAAAGATACCAAAACCCTCTCTCACTGGAGGGTATCATAAAATTTCCCATTCTTCTACTGTGATCTGCCCAGTAATGTTTAGAATCAAATGAAAAGTCATGATAACATATCGTGGCTGAATATGAGTCATAGCTTTTTCTGTACGGACCTAATTATTTTTAATATTTTATTTTGATTACAAGTTTGCAACGTGCTTTTTGTCAAAGACGTCATTCTATGAAGGAAGTTACAGATTAATTATGTAAAGGGCTCGCAATCCGAGGCCGATCCTCGGTGGTACATGATCAACTATATACTGATATACTACAAAATAGTTATAATATTTATCTATATAATATAATTAATATAATATAATAGGTTTATATAACCATTTATTATTTTTTTTATACTCTTTTTTATATTAAATTTTACACTTTTTTTCTATCTCTTACTTTACTATACATATAACATGTTATATAAACATCATTTCTCTTATCAATGTGCATGAATATGCCGTTTAGTCATCCAACAATTTCAGTTTTTTATTAATTATTTTATTTGTATATATATATAAAAAAAAATAGAAATTTCTTATAATTTCATCCTTGATTTACTTTGTTTGTATAAGATGAAAAAAATAGGAAAAAGAAGATACACTTTCTTTTATTGTTTAAAAAAAGGGAGAAAAAATTTATCATTTATAAAAAATAATAAAATTTGACAAAAAAATGTTGATAAAAAAAATATTTTAAAATTTTCATAAATTACTATACTAATGTATAAATATATTTAAGGCTTTTCTAAATTGTGTAATAATGCACGGGGTAATAAATTAAAAGTGAAAAAATTTTATTGGAAAATGTAATATTTAATATTATCAACGCATTGAATGTTGTGATAATTGTAATTTTCAATAAAAACCTTCCACTTTTGAATTATTATCGTATGCAACATTTCACATGTTAAAAAAAATTGATATATTTAACATCAATTGTTAATTTTTTATTAAATGTTGAATTTTTTAATATGAAAATAATATATATTTTAATTTAGTTAAAATAAAAAATAAGAAAAAAATTAAAATATTTTTACATTACATAGCTTCTAATTTTTTAATATACAATGATTAATTATAAACAAATGGGGCAATTTGTTATATCTAGAGCTGTCAATTCAGGCTATCCGACCCAATTGACTCCATGCGGGTATCGAGTTTTATCGGGTTAGGCTAAAAAGTCCGGAAATTATTCAAACTTTTAAAATAGGTGTCTGGGCCCTACCTTTTTGCAGGCATTTTATGGGTAGCCCGATTATTTTGCGGGTTTTGTGGGCTACCCGACATTGTACAGGTTTTTACAAGTAGCGGGCTTTATCGGACCGGATTAAAAAGTTCGGGAGTTATTCGGATTTTTAAAATAAGTGTCTGAACTCTACATTTTACGAGCTTTAATTTATGGGGCAGCCCAGTCAAAATCGCTTCTTTCTATCCATTTTCTTCACATGCAACTCTTGAGGGAAGAATAAATTTATGCACACCTCACTATGTTTGTTTTTTCTCTCTTTCTGTCTCTATTGTATTGTTATAAAAAAAGTAATATAATTCTTTTAATTTTCCACCTTACCCAATTACTCTTTTTCTTTCTTTCCTGTCTCAGACTCTCGATTTAATGGAAGACCAAAGGCCTATTTGGTTTACATTTTCATTTCCTGTTTCCATTTCCTATTTTCATTCTGTTTCCTGTCTTCTGAAATTTTATAAAGGAAAAATTGAAAATGATGAAAATAAAAAATTGATGTTTCCAGCATTTCCAGTTTTTCCTTTGTAAAATTTCAAAAAATAGAAAACAAAAAATGGAAACATGAAATGAAAATGCAAATCAAACAGCCCTAAATGTTACTTTCTCGATCATTCTTTAAGCCCGTTGGATTTTATTTTTTTCCTGATTTTTTATTTTCTTTTTTATGTTTAAATTAAAAAATTCATATTATTTTTATTTTATTCATGGTCTCTTATACAAAACTTTAAAAATAATAAACAAAATGAAAATAAAATGATATTTTATAATTAAAATGAAACAATGAAAAATAAAAGCAAACAATATTGTTCTTGTTTTTAGTTAATTTTTTTTCCTTTCCCATTATCCATTATACTCTTGCATGAAACATATGAAAAAAAAATGTCTTTAATTACTTTTATTGGTCTTTACACATACAATATCTTATAAAATGGATCAGTTGAAACACTTAAAATACTTCCAAAATTAATAAAGGATTACTGAGGCATATACTAAGGGCCCATTTGGTGGAAATAATATGATAGGATAAACGAGTTGGATAAAAACATGATAGAATAAGAGCATGATAAGATGGACTAAACCCAAAGGATTCACACACCAATAAAAAAAATAGTGTTAGAAATTGTTTATTTCATTTCTAATAAATTAAGGTGGAGTACATATTATTTATAACATTTATATGAACTAATTAATTACATTTTGATAGGCCAATAGAAAAATTAATATAGACTTATAAGTGGAAATTTAATTTTGGCCTATTAGGGAATAATAGGAATTCTAACAGGTTTAAAATCTAAAAAATTGCCATAATATACCTAATATACCAAATCAAAATCACGACTCCCCGAGAAACATCAAGTCTCATATGAGAAATTCCTCCGTAATTTGGTTAAAGAAGATCAAAGAATCAATTATTTGCTTGCTTGCATCTTATACAAAATTTTATCCACAATTCTTCCACAATCTAATATTTAATTACTCTCTCGATGGTTTAACATAAATGTTGTGTGTAAGATGATTGTATTTATCTTTTCTTCCAGAATATTTTGAATATATATATATATATATATATATATATATATATATATATAGTGGTCCTTCATATTTTGCCGAAATCCAACACCAAGAAGACTTCCTTTTTATCATATCCAACACCAGTAACAAAGCACATCAAGCATCTATGAAAATTATTTCATTTCTTAAAAGCCAAATGCACCACAAAACTGAACACCAAGACAAAATGGCTATTAAAGATCACCGCTTCCCCCTAGTCAGCGATTTAAATAACATCTATAATTATACAATCCTATGAATTTTTTAATATTTTTTTTACTATTCATTCAATTTATAATTATATTTTATTAGTTATTTTATTATTATTGTTACTACTTTTTGTTATCAAAATCCGTGTCATCATTTTTATTTAAAATAAAATTGTTTAATATGTAGACATTGATACACATAAGCACAAATAAATTTGTTCAGATTAATATCGAAATTTTGATAGTAATATAACAAAATATGTTGATTTACATCTATCTATGATCTATCTATAATTATACAATCCTATAGGGTTTTTAATATTTTTTCACTATTCATTCAATTTATTACAATATTTTATTAGTTATTTTATTATTAGGCTTAAATAACTTTTTAGTCCCTATAAAATATGCGATTTTTGCTTTTGGTCCTTATAAAATTATTTTTATTCTTTTGGTCCTCATAAAATTTGAAAATTTTGAAAATGGTCCTTATTGTCATTTTTTGATGATATGTCATGCATCTAGACACACCACATCATATGTCATCTCAACATGATTACTTATGTGGCATGGTTGGATGCATAACAAGTGACAATAAGGACCTTTTTCAAAGTTTCTGAATTTTATGAGGACCAAAAGAATAAAAATAATTTTATAAGGACTAAAAGCAAAAACCATATATTTTATAGGGGCCAAAAATTGTTTTATTCAAACTAAAATTGTTTAATTTGTAGATATTGATACACATGAGTACATATATATTTGTTGAGATTGATACTAAAGTTTGGATGTGGTAATATAATAAAATGTGTTGATTTGCATCAAATTTATTGTGTATTTTCCTAATATATTATTTAGGGGTGTTCATTGGTTTGGTTCAATCCGATGAACCCGATAAACCCTAATCCCTACCAAACCAATCTGATTGGTTTGAAAATTTTTAGCTAAATCAGGTTGGACCCGAACCGAACCAATCAAACCGTCGATGATTGGTTCTGGTAACGGATTAAAGATATTGAATCTGTTACCCGAACCGAACCAAACCACCCTAAATAAAAAACTATACTCAAATAAAAAAAAATAGAAGAGATGAGAGATTAAACATCAACATACACATGAGTACAAATTTATTTGTTGAGATATTATCTAGGGTTCAGGGTTTGCTACATGGATTAATGATTGTTAATATGGTAGAGTGTTCTGATACTTTATCTTTATATATCAACATATAAAACAAAATGAAATAACAAAACAATACACATAGTCATTATAATGTGATATAATTGTGATATCTTTTTAAGGTCTCACCGGTGTCACATCAACTAAAGTAAACCCAAATGGATATACACAATTTTACTACTAAATATTCATTGGATCCTATATATTACCACTTGAGTTCCCTATAACTTATATCATTTAGTCAGATTGTGTTTCTACCATCGTACCATCCGTATATTCACAAAATTCAATTTAAAAAAAAGTCTTCTCACCATTCTTTCAAAATCAATTTCTTAAGTGATGGTTATACACTAGTGTACGTACAAGCCAAAAATATTATCGGGAAGCACCACTACAGCTACTATACCCATCCAATCCAATATAAGTAGAGTAAGTAGTGAAGTCTTCACTCTCTATTACAAACAGTTCAGAAATAACTATGTATACGATAAATGATAAAACTATGAAAATTGTTCTTTATTTCCTTTAATACCTTTGTATCTCTGAGTTGTCAGTTAAATGATATAAACACTACAAGAAATTTGCTATTTAGCAATGGCCTTGTAGAGATGGTCACGACAACGTCGCTATTAGTGTCAGTCAGACCAATGTAACAACCGACGCTAAAGACATCACCGTTCAAAAAATATTTTTTAATTTTTTCATGTAGCGACGGCCAGACTGTCGCTATTTAGTAACGTTAGCGACGATTCTGGCCGACGCTAAAGGCATAAGAATTTTAAAAAAAAAATATTTAGCGACGGCCTAGCTGTCGCTAAAGGGAATTTTTTTTTTAGTGTCGACCTTCGTAAAGTTAGTGTCGGTCTGGCCGCCACTGATTTTTTGTTTTTTCATTACATATATATATATATATAATATTTTGCACTATACTTTTCAAGAATCAAACTTGATTTAATGGTAATGCTCTTTTTTTGTATCTTGGAAGGAATGATTATTTTTTAAAAAATATTTAGCAGTAACGATGGGGCTTTTAACGACGGTTTTTCCCTGTAATGATGACTTTTGACTGTCGCTAAAAACTGATTTTCTTGTAGTGAAAGAAAAAAAAAATTATTTCTTGTATCACCTTTGTATAAAGGGTAAAACAACATGATTTATTCACACTCAATTTTATCCATCATTTCATACCTCTTTTTTTTTCTTATCACAATAATCATTATATTTTTTACTTTCTTTTTTTCATATTTTTCTTGGATAATTCTAAATCCTCCAACATGTGTTCTTTTTATGTTTTCAATATATTAAGTGTATTCAATTTTTCTGTTAATACTTTCTTTAATTAATGTATAGGGGTATTGATTAATAGGAAGACATGACATTACTCTTTTTTTCCTTTCTATCTCACTCTTCACCTCACCCCTTATTCTTAAAACAAATGAAGTATATATCAAGGTTTTATTTCCTATGGTGAATTTACAAAGAAATATTTCATCTGTTTCTCTCTCCTCATTTTTATTATCTAGATTTTTATTTTGATCTCTCTTTTCATATTCATGTCGCATCAAAACAGAAATATTTATCCTAATTTGTTTTGACTAGTCCCTATTGAATATTTGTATGCTAATCACCAAATATTTTATGTATTTTTATTGATATTTTAAATTTAAGTAATTTTTAAAAAAGTATTAAAAAATCCATGCTATCACTACCATAAATATGTTTAGATAGATCTTAATATGTTTTAATTGATCATATATATTTTTTACAAATATTAAATGTACAAATATTTAAAATAAGCTTATTTCTTATTTTAGACATATGATATTTTTTAAAAAAAAATATCCTTTTTTATATTTTATTTTAAATATTTTTTATATCAAGGATTATATAAATAAGATTAAAAATAAATTAAATAAGAATGTCAAAATTAAAAAATATTCAAATAAAACTATTTACATTCAAATAGAAAATAACATAATAAATTTAATTATTTATGAAAAATATTTAAAAAATATATGTACTACTTAACTAATGCATTATCATAACAAATTATGATATGTAAGTAGATTTTTTGGGACAATATGAAAAAAAAGTAGATAAGTGGAAATATTCTCTGCGTCATTTTGCTTCAGAAAAAGTTTTTTTTGTCAGATTAGAAAAAGTTATCTGTTGGGGTCGGAAAGGTTTTCCGGCCCATTAAAATCTCCATCAAATTTGGGCCATCCATTTTTTATTGACCCATCCCACGCGATCCAGTCATATGTTCCTAAAAAATGATTAAATTTGCCCATGTCTTGGCTATATTTTTTTGGTCGAAACCCATTTCTCGACCTTTTTTTTTTGGTCAACCCATGTCTCATCTTGATTATATAGTCTTTGCTTTGGACCTAGGTTCACGATCTTCATTTTCGTGAATGGGGAGTTGCTTTTAACACCTACCTTTTGCTATTCACACACTCCATTCTCCTCTCAAATTATCTTTTCCAAAATACCGCCACCTCACAACCATTCCATTCCACTCTATTTTCTTTGTTTCTTTCTCTCTTTGTCTTCTTAATTTTTGGAAAGAATATGCTTTTGGAAATTAATTTCTAAAAGTTTTTTTTTAATGAAAGTTTCAATTCTTAGAGAAAAAAAATATTCATCTTTAGAAACTATCACTTTAATAAAAAAAAATCACTTTCCGGAAATTAAGTAATTTTAATAAAGTTTCAGTTTTTAGAGACATAAAAAAAAATATCCGTCTCGAATAATTTTTTTAAGTGAAAATTTGTATTATAATGTTTCAGTTTTTAGAGAAAGAAATTATTTGTCTATAATCTATCTCCAACAAGTTTGGAGACGGATTATTTTCCCTCTAATGATTGAAACTTTTATAAAAAAATTAATTTTAAAAATTAATTTTTGGATATTTTTCCAAAAACTTGTTTTCATAAATTTTCGTAAATGTATTTTTTTGGAAATTAATTTCTAAATGTTATTTTTATCATTTACAAAAGTATTTTTAACAATTACACTTCTGGAAATTAATTTCCAAAATTTAGTGGAGGACTTTTTTGGAAAAACAATTTCAGAAAAGTAAGGGGTGTGAAAAGCAAAATGAGAGTTTCAAAAAGCAACCCCTCAAGAATGTCATTCTTAACCTAAGAAAAAGAGTAGGGTTAATTGCACTTTTGGTCTCCATACTATAGCCTATTCGTGATTTTGGTCCCCTTAATTTTTTTTTTACGATTTTGGTCCCCTTAATTTTTTTTCCCACAATTTTGGTCCCTCGAAGTTTGTTATATTCTTCTGTCTTTGAAGCTAATTGAGCCTTAAGGTCTTCAATCTCTTTGTAAACAAGTCATACCGTGATCAAAACACACTACTTACAAAGATATAGAAGATCTAAAGGTTCCATTGGTTTCGAAGACAGAAGAGTATAATCAATGATATGAAAATCGGACTGGACCGGCCGGTTCAACCAGTCTGACCGGGAACTGGCCTGGTGACCGGTCCGTTCAACCCAAAAAATCGGAGGATCTCAAAACCGGTGAGAATCGGTCGAACTGGTGGAAACCGGTGTCAAAAAACCGGTTGAACCGGTCTTTTTCAGAAAAAATCAAAATTTTTTATTTTAAATTTTTTTATTTAATCTAAAATATTTTTATAATAAATAAAGACATATATTTAAGAATTACACATAGATATCTATTATTTTACTAATTATTATTAATTCTTTTTGCTTATAAACTTTATAATAAGGTTATTTATATTGATTTACAACTTTATATATATTTATATCTTAATTTCTTATAATTTTGTATTATTTTATCAATTAAAATGTTATATAATATTAAAAAATATATTTAATTAAAACTTGTTCGACCATGGTTGAACCATTGAACCATGAATTAGTGTCTTCACCGGTTCAATTACCGGTCCGATTTTTAAAACATTGAGTATAACAAACTTCGGGTACCATAATTACGAGAAAAAAAATTATGGTACCAAAATCGCGGATAAAATATAATAGGGGACCAAAAAGTGCAATTAAGCTAAAAAAATAGTTCATTCCATATCTCATCCCCTAGTGAGCACCCATATCTAGTTCTTTTAATGTAATTTTAAAGAAGGAAAGAAAATCTTTAACATCCCAAAGATGGAGTGTGATAAATGTAGGTGAGGGGAGAGATAGAAAAAAATAAAAGAAGTAAAAGATGTGATAAGAGATTTAATGAGTGAAAAAATAGAGTAGAAAAATGAGTGTGAAGAGAGATATGAGTGGGTGAAATGTGAAAAAAATTCAAAATTATTAAAAGATTTGTAACTTTCTTTAAAAAGAAATGCTTTTGTAAGATAATAAAGTTACATGTCACGTGAGAGTAAATGAGATGCAACATAATATGATAAAATAGAAGAAAACAAAACAAAATTATCTTTCTCTTATTTAAATATTTTTATAATGAAATAAAAAAAACTAATTTCATTATTTATTTAAAATTAAAGGAAAAATAGAAAAGCATTTTGAATAAATTGGAATAGAATGTATTTTATTATATTCCATTCAATTATATTTTATAATATTGAAAATAATTCAAACAATCTATGAAACTTATTTCATTCTATTCCATTTCATTTTTTTGTCATCATTTTCTATCCATCTAAATATAACCTAAAGATCATGATGGTAAATGCATTGCGTGAATGCCAGGAAACTCAATCTTAATTAATACAAAAATTAACTTAATAAATATTGGATAAGAGCTTTTTAAGGTAAAATTATGTTTAAACTAAATAATTTAATTTACTTAAAGTGAATTATAATTTTAATTAACTGTAATTAAAAGATGAACATGTACTTAAAACATGATAGTATTATTTTCTACAAAAAAAAATAAAAAATCAAGCATGCTATATGTCACTATTATTAGGGGGAAACAATGTATAGTGGTTAAGTAGCTGGCGGGGTGGCCCCTTGTATAAGCATTGAGTATATTTTAGCCACTTAACCTTACAATTTTACATGTGAGTGTACGTAAACTATATGGTAAATGTTCAAACTGCTCCCACCTGACAGACAATGTTAATTAGTTGACCATGGCATTGGGACAATATATAAGAGTAAGAGAAGGCAAAGGTTATTGGGTGGTGGTCAATCTGACATTGCCAGATTTATCAATATTCTCCCCATGAATGCCTTCCTTCCTTCTATAATAATGGATGGTGCTAAAATATGGTCTTGAACGGAGACCCTTGTTGTTGTAATGTATACCCAAACGCATCATAAACGGACAAACTAGCTAATAGTGATGTATGTACTCGATCCATCTGGATCTGGATCTGGGTCTGGGTGGGGTGGGCCTAGTGGCGCTGTCCAACAACTTCTATCAATCATTCTATGTTTGTCTAAAGTGTTGTACACGCTCACGCTTGTCATAATTAATGCGCAAACTTTAAACATTACACACCAATTTCATAAATAAGATCGATCAATTAAACACTGAAAGAAGAAGTAAACGAACCTATAGGAATTAATGGCTCTTAACAATGACACCAGGGAAACAACCAAATTGAAACAGTATATTTAGTAGTACTACTTTCGTTTTTCTCTAGTCAACACTGATCCGTAACAATAATTAATGCATGAAGTTATTCCGTGTTGTATTGAATCTCCGAGAACATAAGACACATGAAACTCATGTGACAATCTATATTAGAAAATGATCTAATTCATCAAAGATTTCATACCGACTAGAGAGATACTTTTTTTCATCCACATAGATGTTACTCTGTTGTAAGTTAATTTCCACTTGTTGAACAATTTGCCTTTCTTTATAGCTATTGAAATACTTAATAAATAAGTAGTCCAATAAAATAAGATGATGAGATATAACAAATTCGAAAGGACTTTTGGGAAACTCACGAATTTGCTTAATTTATACATACTGTACGTGATTCAGGAATGTGGTGAATTTTTTCAATTCTTTAACGAAACATCAATTTTTCAAAATAAATAAATAAAAGTTGCTGAAACAAATTCAAAAACTTCTTGCCAATGAAACTCAATCTTACTAATTAATTGACCCCAACTTTTGTTGTCATAAACTCATAATTTCTTCTCTGATACACGTACATAAGTGAAAGCTTCTTCTTTTTATTTTTTTTAAGCATAAGTGAAAGCTTCTATATAGTTAGCTAGGCAGTCTTTTATTAAAGTTTGAGGTAGTATTATGAAATTACATGTCAATTGTGTGCAGCTATTTGACATAATTAACTTAAATGGTATGTTGTATGATTTAAAAGTAGGAAAATGAGTTTTGCAATATATATACATATATAAATAGTACGTTGTATGATTTAAACACACGGAGACACACACACACACACACACACACACACACACACACACATATATATATATATATATATATTTCACTTGTTTTATATCAACATTTGTTAAATAATAATAAGGATTTAATAGGCAATAAAACACTATCAATGTAAGGGTGTGTATAGTTGTGTTAAATACTCGAAGGGAGAGCTTTGCCGTCTATAGAGGTCCTACCCGGCTCGACAGGATTGCCTCCCGTGGAGAATATTTGTGGTCTTGCACAAAAGAACACTATAAATGTAAGTTGTATATTGTGTCACTCAATAATGTATTGTCATTTATGAAGTTTATCATACTTTCTTAGTTTCCTTTAATTTTATCTGTTTTACACAAGGGTGAAGGAATGTAATAACTATGTTTTTTCAATCATTTTTTTCCTAAATATATCAGTTCTCTTTTTATCATTAATACATTTAATATCTCTATTTTTTAATGATATGAATTCTTTTTTAAATTTGTTTTTACCTCTTGCCATAAATTTTTTGTTAAAAACATAAAAAATACATTTATCAATACTTTAAACTTATAGAACATTTATGATATAACTTTATAATAAATATTTAAAATAAAAAAGAATCAGATTAAGAAAATGGTAAAATTAAAAAAAATAATATTTATTATTGCCTTGGTATTTGAAAACGACACTTATATAAAAACAATTTTGAAATCCTAAAATGATAAATAAAAGGAAACAAAGAAGGTAATATACATGGTGTCATATTCATTAAATGATATGATAATTACATATCAAATATACTCCCTCTCGACTTGAATATAAATAAAAATAGACCCTCATATGATAGACTAAAATATAAGCAAATCTTAACTAATTTAACTCTATTTAATAAAATCTTCCCAAAACACCCTTTGTCTAATTGAGATTTTATTTTTCATTAACTCAAATTAATGAATCATGTGCCAATGAAAAGAGATTATTTTTATTTGAAATAAGTTTTAATAAAATTTAAATATTTCATGAAGGGTAATTTATTTTTTAAATGATAATAAAAAATTAAATGAGGTAAACTAATTTTTTAGTTAATTTGAATTTATTTTTATATATTCAAATTTGAAAGGAGTATCTTTATACTCATTAATTAACTAGTTATAGCAAGAATTGGGAATGATGGGTGGGTAGATGGAGCTGAAATTGGAACATGTAAGTGAGAGTCTACAAATACAAGAATTAATTTGGAGAGTCAATAAAGGGCAGCGACCGACTACACTAGGAAAGGGACGGTGAATAATAGGCAGGCAAAGCAAAGCAAAGCAAAGGGTCACAACTCACAAAGAAGACGGTGATTTTGATTGGACGTGACTTGTACGTGGCGATATTGGCCTGGTTTATTAGGCTATTCTAGTGTGGGCATAGTTGACTACACTGCTTCTTCTAATTGGTTGGGTGACTCCACTCTTATAGGGGGGTCAGGCAGGAATTTTTTTTTGGGCCGAAATAAAATATTAAAAAAGGTTAAATATATTTTTGATCTCTTAAAATATGATGAAATTTGATTTTGATCCTCCATTTTTTAAAATCATACGCTTTTAGTCCTCCTTATTAATTGTACTCTGTTAAGCCACTTTCACAGTTTCATTACGATTTCTCTCGAGTAAAAATTTACAGGAATTTCTTGCGATTTTTTCTCTAGAAAATTAACGTGTAGTAAATTTTCAAAAAAACTAAATTTTTTTACATAAAAATGTTGTTATAAAATTTTTTTTGCTTTCTTATAAAAATATATAGTAAATTTCCCGCAAATTTTAAAATCTAAATGAAATTTCTTTTAAATTTTGAAATCTGCAGGAAATTTCGAAAGAAAATACATAGAAAAATTTACAAGAAATATTAATATGTCATCACTTAGCGAAATATAACTAACGACGAGGAGCAAAATCATGTGATTTTGAAAAATGGAGGATAAAAACCAAATTTCGCTATATTTTAAGGGACTAAAAACATATTTAACCCTATTAAATATTATGATAAAAATATTAAATAATTTCAGTTAAGAATAGTAAATTTTATTTAAATGAAACTTTTCGTTCCTTTATCTGCATGAAATTTCCCAACAAGTTGATAAATTTGTTCAATATCAAATGACTTTAAAAAGTCTTTGGGATCTAAAGTTGAACCGGATATAAGAAGTTCAACTTCCTTTTCATTAAATCTTTTATTTAATTCAGATAATTACAAATCAAATTTTTAATTTTTTTCTCATTTAATTCTAAAAAAATATTCAAATCAAACAAAATCTTTTTTAATGTTATATTATGTTACCTAATGATATTTTCTCCCTTCTTTCCTATTCTTTGAAATGCTCCTATGTTTCTCCTTTTAGTCTTTTTACTTTTTATAGACTATTATTTCTAATAAAATCTTATGTATAATTTTGACAAAATGAAATAATAAAAGTTCAAACTTTTTTTGAGAAAATAAAGATAAATAGCAAGAGTCGTAAAGAAGTACTTAATACTACAAAATCTACAAACTTTTTAGGGGACAGAAATAATATTTCATGAAATATATTATACGGGACCTATATAATTAATAAAAATTTTAAAATTTTTGGGGGGCCGTGACCCCATCCGGCCCTCTTGGCTACGCCCCTAACTGTTAGTACTAGTTAAAACAATTCAATTCTTGTGCATACTATCATTAATTTGCTTTTGGTTTTGCTATAGATTTTTTCATATTTTATTTTTATATTCATTTTACATTTGTTTTTATTTCTTTCTTTCTTTTCTTCATTACGTGCTTTTTTACTACAATATTCGTATCAAACTCACCTTTATAAAGGATATAAAAATATAAATTCGGTGTAATCTCAAAAGAGTGTAAAACACTCTAGCCATTGTTAAATGTTACTTGGATTCAAGAAAAAGAGGAAAATGATAAATTTTAATGAGTTGATTGAGTGGCGTAAGACAATGTCTCACATATGAAAGGTTACACGTTCGAACACCTACTCATCCTTTTGGATAAGGTAAATGTAAATACCTTTATAAACAAAGCTGACAACGGCAGTGGCGAATCCAAGACCTCGGATCAGTGGGGGCAATTTATTTTAAAAAAATAAAAAATTAATAATAATTATTATCACGTGTGTGTGAAGAAAATGAAGCGTGAAAATGAAGAAAATTAATTTTTTTGGTTTTCCCGTGTATCCTCTCACCCGATAGATGAAAAACTAATCTTTCTAGGCATTGTCGGGCGCAAAGAGAAGACCCTTCCCAATAATATTTTCTCCATACACATGGATTAAAGGATCGAATTGAGGACCGCATGATTAAGGGACCCGAGCCCCTCCACTCGGACCAATTAATACATGTTGATACGAAGAAAATTAGGTAGTAGTTATTGTTATTGAAGAAAAGATAATTTTTTACTTTAAAATCAAATACTTAAAAACATATAAGAGCATCTTCGATGGCCTTTCGCCGAGGTGCTCACAAATATTAAGAGCGCTGCGCAACAACTTTTTTCGTTAAAGAAATACTCATGACGCTTAACAATTTTTTGGGTTGTTATTTGTAACAATCCAAAAAGTGGATTGCTGCATGGTTTTAATTTTTTAGTCATTTATTCGGCAGTTTAGAATTTTAATTATAAAATACTTCATCAGGTTCTATTTATAAGATAATTCAGACTAAATGACATATATTAAGAAAAATAATTAATGTATTGATTTTCAAAAATTAACTCTACAACATTCCAAGTTTACCCCTGTTTAAAATTAAATTTCATTATCATAGTAATTGTGTCAACTTAAAACCTTTAATGGTCAAAGGGTAAATATGAAAAAAATTTATTAAATGCTACTAAATTTGTGTACTTTGTCTTATAAATAGGATCATAAAAAAATTCAAACGTTGTCTTATAAATAGGACTGTTGAGTATATAAGTGTGGGATAGGTTGTGGGGTCTATTTAAGCAAATTTTGAGAGTTATTAGGTTGGAGCTAAAAAAGATTGAGTAGTTTAAAATAATAAAAAGTTAAAATAATAATATGGAAAAGTGTGAAAAAATTTTAAAATATTAGTTTAATAAACTTTTTTAAGAATTCCTAGATTGAGGATGACCTAAGGGAGTGAAAAATTGGGTAAGCATTGGATTCAAAGATATAAAAGTAGAGGGGGCAAAGTACCAAAATACAAGATATTTAGTTGTAATTTTATGAAAGTGAGTGAGTGCAATTGCACACTGTAACATCCTAAATTTTATTAGGATAAATATTAATTAAATTAAAGAGATTAATTAATAAAATAATTAATTTAATGGGAAATAAATATTAGGAGTGTCATTATTATTAGTTTTGTTTCGTAAAGGTAATTTTAATTGAAAATAGAATAAGGGGGTGAGAGTGGGCCCAAGCCCAATTAGTATTTCTGTAAGGAGGGGTAACAGAGCACCCTAATCCTTATTCGTATCATTCGTCAGTAAGCGAAACGCTAAGGAGGGGAGAAACAGAGTCTCAAGAGAGAGCTGCTGTGGAGTGAACGCCAAGAATTCAAGAAAAGACTTCCTTGCTGTGATCAAGCTTCACTTAAGGTACGGTGGGGGAGAGAGTATTGCTTGTATATGCATGTGGGGGACGTTTGGGTAGTAATCTAAGATTTAAATTCGTATTAATAATTGATATATTGAGTATGGATGATGAAAACTGTAGATTGATGATTGATTGTATGATTCTTGATGAATTTTGATGGAATGAATGAAATAATATGAATAGAGAAAATGGGGATTAATAAGGGTTTGATGAATTGGGGTTTTGATGGGAAAACCTTGTAAAATTGTTAAAGATGGATACTTTGGTGGGGTTTGATGAATATAAACGTATATAAATGATGTTTTGATGAAAATGATTGATTAGAGATTGAATAGAGAGGTTTGGAATTGGTGGAGATCGCAAGAACTTCGATCTGCGTCGCGGGTAATCGATTACCAGGAGTGGTAATCGATTACCAGAGAGTTCTGGGCAACCAGGAGGGTTGCTTGCTCGCAGGTAATCGATTACAGAAGTTTGGTAATCGATTATCAGAGAGCTTGCTTGCAGGTAATCGATTACAAGAGTGTTGTAATCGATTACCAGAGACCTTGTTTGCGGGTAATCGATTACAGAAGTTTGGTAATCGATTACCAGAGTGGATTTTGAGATCCTAACTGTTTGATGATGATTGATGTTTTTGAGAGTACCTTATAATGAGTTTTGTGTTGATGATTAATGATGTTTGATGAGGATTGTGATGCTTATGATGATGAATAATGATGATATTTGATGATGAGTGTGATGATGTATTATGATGATATTTGATGATGAGTGTGATGATGTATAATGATGATGATTGACGATGTTTGATATTGTTTATGATGACTATGATGATGATGTAAATGATGATAGTGTGTATCACTTATGATGATGATATTATTGATGATAATGCATGTCACTTATGATGATGATGTTATTGATGATAGTACATGTCACTTATGATGATGATGTGAATGATGATAAGTGTAGATCACTTTATTATGATGATGTTTGATGATGAGCATATTGGTGAATAATGAATGATGATAAGTGTATATCACTTTACAATGATGATGTTTGATGATGATCATGTTAATGCATGATAATGATGATTTATGATGATGGTGTATGTCACCTTTGATGATGATGTTATCTAAGTTGTGCGGGCCCATAGAGGGGGTACAACTTAGGAATGATAATGATGATTTATGATGATGGTGTATATCACCTTTTGATGATGATGTTATCTAAGTTGTGCGGGCCCATAGAGGGGGTACAACTTAGGAGAGATGCATTGAGCATATGTGATGAGACCTGAATTGTGCGGGCCCATAGACGGGGTACAATTCGGGAGGTGAACTAAGTTGTGCGGGCCCATAGAGGGGGTACAACTTAGGGGATCAAGATGGGGCGTTCAATGTACGGGCCCATAGAGGGGGTGCAACCTAGGAGTGATTGTACGGGCCCATAGAAGGGGTACAACCTAGGGTCGAATGTCGTTGTGCGGGCCCATAGAAGGGGTACAACCTATCGGATAGTGTGTGGTAACACCGGTAGACCACCTTGGTACTAACTAGAGTGATTGACGAGGTGCGCCCATTGTGTGGAGTTCCAAGTCATGATCTTTGGGTAGATGATGAGATGAGTATTGATGTTGATGATAATGAGTATGATGATATATGAATGATGTATGATGATAATGGGTATGATTATATATGAATGATGTATGATGATAATGAGTATGATGATATATGAATGATGTTATGATGATAATGAGTATGATGATATATGAATGATGTTATGATGATAATGAGTATAATGATATATGAATGATGTTACGACGATAATGAGTATGATGATATGTGAATGAGATTAGGATGGTGATGAGCTTGGTGAATGTATAATGGATAGATTTATGTGTTGTGAATAGGAATGATGGCATGACATGTATATGTTGATATAGATGATTGATTATATGTTGAGTTTTAGATGAATGTTATTGATTGGTGATTTTAACGTATTGATGGTATGATGTAATGATGTTGTGGGTGAGGATGGGTATTCTCTATGTGTATGTATGGGTAATATTCCTTTTCCTCACCGTATTCTGTGGATATATTTTACATGTGTTGATGAGAACACAACTGGTGTCGATTATGAATAAAAGGGCATGCTCTGATAGATGTGACATCAGGGTGTGCTTGGGGGTTTTACCATGTTCCTAGATTAGGAGTATTTTTATGAACTTCTGGATGTCTTGTATGGCAGGAGATTATTAATTGTTTTTATTTCTAAGGAGATTTTCGCTGTTTTATAATTGATTTATATTTGGAGTTTGAGTTGATTTAATAAAGTCGTTTTCAAACTATGAGATTTATCATGAGAGTGATTGTGAACCTTTTTACCTAACGTGGGTCTTTCCCTTTTCCAAACTGCAATTTCTGTAATATATAAGAGTATGGGGTAGAAGAGTGTCACACACACCCTCATATCTGCCACTGACAGTGGGTTCAACGATATAGAACTAGAGGGGGTAAAATATCGAAATACAAGATATTTAGTAGTAATTTTATAAAAGTGAGGGGGTGCAACTGCACACCCTCATCCATACCTCGGTCCGCCACTGCAACTCGGGCTACTGGTTGATGCAGGGAGCAGACTTTATCAGGTGGGCTAAAAAGCTCGGAAGTTATCCCGACTTCTAAAATTAATGTCTGAGCCCTACATTTTTGCAGGTAGCATTTTTTTTTCAACTTACTCGCCTTTTGAGGTTTTTGCAGCAAGCGAACTTTATCGAGTTGGGCTAAAAAATCCGAGAGTTGTTCGAGTTTTTAAAATGAGTGCATGAGTCTTTCATTTTTATGGATTTTTACGGGCTGACCCAGTCAGGCTAACTTATTTTGCCAGCTCTACATGTAAGTGCTCTCAGAGCTCGAAGACTTTCTCGATTTAAAGTTGTGCACTATCCTTTCATGCACCGTAAATTTTTTATAACAAAAAAAAATAATTTGAAATAAAATGCAATAATTAATTAATGCCATTGTCATTTACAACCTATTCCGCAGCTCAACCTCTCAATGCCTCCTTTGACCTCGCTCCATATAATTAATTAATGTATTGGTTGCTTTCCCTTAACGCATGGACCAGTTCTCCACATACCACTAACTCTGCAGCATGACATGATGGACCCAAACATACGTGGCTTATCCACTATGGATTTGGTTCAACTACATGCAATTCTCTTAGCTAAACAAAATTTATTATTTTAATAAAAAATAACCATTATTCTTTAATTTCAATATACTTGGCATCAAACACTACCTTATACCATAATTTGTTAGTTTTATTCAAAATCATCCATCCCCATTTAGCAAGACCAAAGTTTTTCTATATTTTTCCCTCCCTAGTCTTCCCTCTCGTTTTAGCTTAGAAATACAACCCACGCCCTCCGTATAGAAATTTCCTTTACATTCTAATGATATATCATCACAGAAACTCAAATTTAAATGCAAAAGTTTGGTTTTATAATTTATTTGAAGCATTTAAAGGCACTAATAATACCATCACACTCGGAGTACATAATAATAAATAAAAACTTGGTCCCTTTATATAAAATTAAATAAAAATTTGACAACAAGTGAAAATTTCAGAGATGATAACTAAACAACTTGATTTTTTTTTATAAGAAGAGAATTTCATCTTATTATATAGATTTCATTACAGAAATGCTATTTGTACAACATAGCATACAACCAAGAAAGGGATAAAAATGGAAGAAAGAGAAGTATGGGATGTGATTAGTGATATGATAGAGAAATATAAAGATAAAAAATGTGTTGTATAAGTTGTTATATAAATATGTTGTATGAATAACACAACTCATTTCATATATAATGTTCCATCACTAAATTTTGATAAAAAATAAATAGAAAATTAATAAAAGGACTTGATTATAATATCAGAAAATATTCAGGACCCAAAATTTCACAAATATGATGTTAGAGAGGAAAAAATGCAATTAAACCAATTTTAATATATCAAATATTATACCTTTTTTAATCCCTAAGACCCCACCAGAGTCTCGTATGTGTGTCTATATACGTGTGTGTGAGACTAGAATACTAATATTACCTTATATATGTATATTTTTATTAAAATAATATTTGGTTCCATTAATTAAAATAAAAATTTTGGTTATTGATAAAAAAAATAATTATTAAAATTTTAATAACTACGCACTTTATCGCAATCCCAATAATAATAATAATAAAATTAAAAAAAATAAAAAGTATTCAATATATATCTATGTTTTTAATTTTATTTAAATATTTACCAACCAACACTATGCGCCTAAGTGCTAGGTGAGAGAATATATCAATATTAAAATTCATTTAATTTAATTTTTTTTATATATACACATATGTGTTGATATATATCAGTAACTATTATACACAAAATATTAACACATAATATAATGTTTAAAATGTTACATTTTATTATTTTTCAAGTTAATGTTATAATTAAATAAATTTAATGCCTTAAATTTGTTTATAAAATGCATAAGTGCGCCTATATTGAGCACATATTATCAACCCATACTTCAGAAAATTATATATTTGAATTATTATTTGGTAATGAGTTTATATTAACTTAATTACGCATTAATTTATTAATAAAGAAAGATATTAATTTTTATGTTTTTAATTTTGATGCATTATCAATATAAAATTTTGGGTCTATCTATGGTGGACCAGGTGAACCATGGTCCAAAATATAAAAATATAGTAATTTAAATTCCTAATCACCAAATTTAATGTCCATTTTTATTAATGATTGATGTTAAAATAGTTTCAAGTTGATTTTATGAAATATCACTTGAAAATAATAAAAACTCAATTCGATATTACTGTATAATGTAAAATTTTGTCCTTTAACTTTAAATTGATATATCCTCAACGAAATTAGCATATATTGTATTGTAAATTCATATTTTCTCTTATATTAAACTCAATTAGTCATATAAAAATTATTTAATAAAAAAAATTATTCATTCACCTTTTGTAAGAAAAAAAATGAAGTTGGACTAGGTGGACCAAATAAAATTTGGTCTAACGTAGAATCATCCTAAAATTTTATACTATTATTATCAGATATTATTTAAATATTTCATTTAATATTATTTTTTGTTTAACTACAAGTATTCTTCACGGTAGACAAATCCTACTCGAGTTGGGATCACACACACATCATGGTGGAGTTAGTTTTCCTAGATCCAACGGAATTTTTTCCATTTATAACAAATCCAAGATATTGCTTAAGGGAATCAAGCATATACCATTTGACTACACATATTAACTACATACCATGTATATCGAATTTAATAAACAACGTGAGAATATATTATTAGAGGATAATGTATTAATGTAAAATTTATTTGATAATATATCAAAATTAAATTTACCTTTTTAAAAAATAAGTGCATTGCATTCTTCTTAGCTAGCCACATACAATTAGTTTATTTTTCGATCAAATAATTATTAGGTGAATGATCTGTCGTGGACACGATGACTAAAGAAATTAACGTGCTGAACTTTTAATAAAAGCAATACAAATATAATAAGCTATCCCTAAGTTCTTAACTACCTCGCTTGACATTATATATGTCGCACTGGTCGCAGGCCCTTAAAAGAATTTTCACTACAAGAAAAAGGCTCATTAGCGTAGGCCAAAAGCCCACGCTAAACAGCAAAAATGGACGCTAAACACTAAATTAGCGTTAGCGTCGTGACCCCCGCTAAAACCCTAAAGGCAAAAATTTGCGGCAAGGCCGACGCTAATTAGCGTCGGCCAGCCCACGCTAACTGGGACGCTACGTAGAAGTTAGCTAATTGCTAAATGGTCGACGCTAATGTAACGGAGGTTAGGCGGACGCTACATTAGCGTAGACCAGCCTACGTTAATGTCAGCCAAGGCTGCATTAGCTGAGGCTGGCCTACGCTAAATCCAGTTTTTGATTCCAAAATCGGTTTTTAAGCTTCCAGAATCGGATTTAGGCCACAAAACCGGTTTTTTATGTCCAAAATTGGTTTTTGAGGTTCTAAAACCGGATTTTAAGGATCAAAATTGCATTTTTGTGTTTGAGAAAATATTACATGTAAGTTGTTCTTAAGGCAATGTCTAAGATAAAATAATTATTAGAAAGTAATGAAATAAAATATGATAAAAATCAGAGGAAAGGAGTAGCAATCCCTAAAATAAAATCTAAGCATAGGCATGTTATCATGATACAATTCAGTCACTTGACAAAAAAAGCTAACAGTGTACAACCAAGCTAACCCAAATTAAAAAAAAAAAGGATAAGAACATAGTGACATTCAACATAACAAATAGCATAACACCGGAAATAGTTCACTGTCTATCCAATAAACACCAGAAAAAATAGAAATAAAGCCAAACAAATAGGAAATTGAACACAAAGGGTCTGTCTTATATTGCAACAGTCTCAAAATAAGTCTACAGGGTTCCTTTGTATTACAGGAACTAGGTCTCAGTGACCCGCATTAATCTTTCTTTTAATCCTAACTAATGAACAGAATATTTTGGTTCTTCTTTTTATCTTTTAATCCTAACTAATGTATCATTAATCAAACAAAACAGAATATTTTGGTAGCATAACCTTGAATTTTAAAATCCTAACAGTAATCAGGGATGTGCTGAAATTGAAAAACAATTCTATCCTTGTAATAAGAGGCAGAGAAGAAAAGGAAGAATGCCACAATGTTTAATTGAATATCTCAAGTTGATGACCTTTTCCAATATGGTACAGTGCATTACTTATTTTTATTTAATTTCCAAATGTGGAGATGGCAAAACTATCCCAAAAAATACCCCCTGCCAAATGGAACCCTGATGGTCTCTATAATAAACAAGTCAACCACAACACCATATCAGTTTTCATTAAAAGTTAATCTTTTTAATCATGTCACTATTATCCAATCTTTAACATACCAGTAGATACAATAGCAAATAAAGCAAATGCATGTGCAAGTACAAGCGCCAATAATTCACCAGCCAATAATTTAAGTCTATTAAGGCATACCGGTGGCATATAGAAGTGTTTTAGTGTCTTTGAATCCTCAGAAGACTCCCTGCATCACTAACGAGAGAAGAACTGCATTGACTCATTTGCAATTTCAAATGTACCTATATTAAAATTAATAACTTGAATTCCTATTGACAAAAGAAGAATATAATAGTAATAGTAGCAGAAAAAATATCCCTTTCAAATAATTAACTGATAAGGAATAAGTGATTTAGGTTACAAGAATTCAACTTATGTTCTATTTTAACTT
Source organism: Sesbania bispinosa (assembly GCA_026901365.1). NCBI lineage: Eukaryota > Viridiplantae > Streptophyta > Magnoliopsida > Fabales > Fabaceae > Sesbania > Sesbania bispinosa. The sequence goes on from QLOH01000244.1 coordinate 1,124,731, forward strand.
TGTCAACCAAAAAAAATATACCCAACTTAGAGGAAGTGCAATGTTCTACAAAGAAAATAAAAATGAAACTACACTTGAGGTCCATTTAAATATCCAATGACTTAAACACTTGGGAAGTTCCCTGACAAAGCTGATGATAATGCACAACAATCAACAACTAATTTTGTTTGGGGGGAAAGAGGGGGGTCATTGGTTGTTAATTGAGCATATATGGGATATCACAGTTTGCTACCTTCAAAAAGTATTGTTCTTATACAAGACAGTCAACAAGTTCATTTTTGTGCTAAAATTATGCAAAACTTGCCCTCTTATCACAAACTGGCCATTAATACTCTCATCTTTGTAGTCAGGTACAAAGAGGACATAGACAGGTACATGACTAGTATATGAGAAAAATGCAACAGAACATAAGCATTAAGGACCATCCTTCTTTAACTGTTGTAAAACCCAAATGGCCAATTCCCACTGTTTCTACTTAACATAAGCTTTAAGGACCCGTATGCCCAATTTATATATAAAATACTAAATCAGGCATGAATTATGAAATGGGTAACTATGGAATAATTGATCATGTCAAGAACTAACAGTATTTAAAGGTGGTTAAGATTTTTTGCACAATTGATCTTAAATTGAAATCATTTTTACTAATATGACTCAGTGTAATTCTAAAGGAAAGACAAAAATTACAAGTTTACTACCAACCTGCAATAGGAACGGATAGTATATCTTCTGGATCTACTTTAGCTTGCCCGAGTCCATTTGCAGTTTCCAAGACTGAAATTGAAATACAAATTATGCTTCCCAAGCTCTCCCTTGTCTGCACCTCATTTGCAGTTTTACCAACTCAGGAGCAAGCTTTCCCCACCTTTTCTTTATTAATTGCTGTAGAAACATAAGGACAAGAGCATTTTAGTTTAATTTTTTGTTCAATAGAAGATTATAATTGCAATACTAATATAATACTACCTCAATTCTAATTAACCACTAATCATGAAATAAAGGTTAAGAGTATGGAATAAATTAAAATGAAAGCCCTAAGTGCTAAATAAATAAAAATACCTTTTCATATATTGCATTTGTAACATAGATCGTTAATAACAAATTGAATCTTCTTAGAAGAGAATAAAGAGTCCTGCTTCTGCATGCAACCAGGGATTAATTCAGTTTCAGTAACTAAATTATGTCTAGAGAGATGATAAATTTAGGATAAAGTTTTACATCCATGCGTGAGACAAAGGACAGGTCACAAATATATATTAGCTCTTAAAACTCCTCTGGCATTGAGGAAATGTAGGCCAATATAAGTATGAAATTAGGATCAAAGTTTCACAACTTACAAGTGGCAATAGAATAAACAAATTGATCGAACATGTTGATGTGTGTGAACTCAGATAAGGACATGGAAGTAGCAGTTAGAAGGGCGACAAAAAACAAGTACAGGTTCAAGTCCTATTCTACTTGCTCCAAAAACTTACAGTCATAACAAGCATTTGTCTTTCACCCTCTATTTATTTATACTTAAATGGAATTTCTGAATCCCAAAAAGAGAAAAAAAAACAGCGAATTAGTTTCAGAGCTTCTAAATTTCACATGAATCATAAAGAACAACTGTAACTTGTTGACATTCGCAGGCTACGCAAAACGAAGAAAATAGACGAAGGGATTTGGATCGGAGTTTACCTTCACAAGTAGGATTTGAACCTCACGGCCATGTAGCGGTGTTTTTTGGCAGCGATGGTGGCGAAGTTGCTTAAGAGAGATGGGGGCAGCGTGAAAGATGGGGGAAGCGAGAGAGAAAATGAGGATTGGGGTTCGTAGAAAAGACGACGGTGGTCCGGTCATGGTCTGGTGGCGGTGGAGCGTACAATAGACGGCGCAGGAGATTAGGGTTCGTTGTGTATATTCTGTGAAGAGAGAAACGAAATTGAACATATTTGTTTCAGGTAGCGTCAGCTTTTTGCAGCTAAGTTCATTTTCGAGTAGCGTCGGCTAGCCGACGCTATTTTCTGCAGCTAAAGTGATTTTTTCAAGTAGCGTAGGTTGGCCTACGCTAAGAAATATATAAAAAAAATTAAAAAAATTTAGCGGGGGCCAACAGACGCTAATTAAATGCTGTATTTAAAAAAAAATGGATAGTGTGCTAGCGTCTGCTTAGCGTAGGATGGCCTACGCTAAAAGAAAAATGTAGCCAAGGCCTCGTGGCCCACGCTAAAATTTTTTCAGCTAAATCCAATTTTTCTTGTAGTGTTTTATTTTGTTACTCAAATTAAGAATGGGTTTTGGACAATTCTTTTTAACCGCCAAAAGAAATTAATTACGTAGAAGTACAATAGATACTTCAACCCTTACATCACTAATGTATCAAATAAAATGAGAGCAACAAACCCAACCTCATAAAGAAACCATACAAATTAGAGGCTCTGTATCCCACTCATATAAAGAACATGAAAGAGAAATGTTGTTTGTACAACAACAACATGTACATAGAGAGATATAGAGATAAAAGAAGGATGAGAGAGAGAAAGGTGAGATGTGATGGAGAAATATAGAGAGAAAAAGTGTGTTGTATAAGTTGTTGTATGTTTTTTGTTGTAAGAAAATGTTATCTCAACATGAAAATCCATCCATCCTAGCCTTATTCCAAACCCAAGATCTAACTCTAATCAATTCTATCATTTGACAACAGTTAATAGAACAATGTCTGAAAATAACATCATTTCTATGTATCTATATTGTCCATATTACTGCAAACCAGGTTGAAAACCAAGCAATCTCCCCTTTAATTTCTGCTTAATTTAATAATATCTTCGTGCAGGAGGAAATGGCTTTTACAGTCCATAGGCAAGACTGTCTAATATCCAAGCCATCCATAGCAAGAACACCAAATAAAATAAGACAACCTACGTACATTCAAAAAATAAATGGGCAACAGACTCTTGCTTTTCTCTACAGAATTTACAGACTTTCATGTGGTGATCTTATGATACCTACTAACAATAAATTGTGTTTTGTTTGAATTCTGTCACGAAGTATAAACCAGGAACAAATAGTAATTTTTAGCAGTACAACACGAGACCAGAATTTTTTAAAGAATGATTCATCAACCAAACCACTATTTGAATGTAGAGAATATATAATAGACAGATTTAACAGATTAAGTCCCCGAAGTATCAAATTTCCAGTTCCAACAATCCTCCTTATTTTGATCTAAATCTATTGCATTGATCAGGTTCATGAGATTGTCCAAAAGCTGTTTTTCCCACTTAAATAAAATTCTCCCCCATGCCAAGTTCCACACCCATGAATTGTTGTGCCAACTACCCACTTCCGTGATCTTAGCTTCCTTAATATTCAAGGATATCTCAAACAGCCTGTGAAATATGTCTTTAAGTTTTCCCACTCCTACCCATTTATTACCCCAAAAACTCACTGCACCCCACTACTTTCCTTAACCCTTCCTTAAACCAGCTCTCACCGTACCATTCTCCCTATTGATAATTTTACCCAAGTCTCTCCATCACCAAGACCCCATACTAAACGCATCTTGTCTACTCACCTTCTCCACATCACCATATTTAGACACCAACACCTTTACCTAAAACCTATTTGGGCAAATTAAAATTAAGGAATGTTTACAATATTCCAATAACTTCACAATTATCTAAATCAATATGAATTATACATGCAATGCAGAGGTTAGAATTGGAAGAGGTTTTACCTAATTTTTACCTCCAACTCGAGGTTATTAATCCAAAAATTACTATGCTAGGGAGATTCGATCGGTCAATGATGAAAAAAATACACCAAGTTGAAACTTGATTTATCATAATTAAATCCATGATTTACAAGTGTGTGGATCATAATTATCTCTCCAAAATAATTTACTTGGCATGAAATTAACGATGTACTACCGTAAAAGTCTCAATATCTATTATCATAAGAGAGCACGTGATCATATATAAATGTTCCCATGAAATGAAACAAAAGCGTTTGTGCATTTGATATGTATATTATGTAAACCGATTGAGATCATCTTGTAAAACAACCGGATTATTTCAAATTTTGAAACTGTTCAATCTAAATTTTTGAATTTTCAAATTCAAATCTTGTATATATACTTGTATTCATGTTCATCAATAAAATTTTAATCAAGCCATTTTCCCATCACTTCTATTTTATCAAAAATCTATCTTGTTTAACCGCATTGCGATCCACAGTTATGGCTTCCTCACCTTCCTATGAAACATTCAACGATCCTACCCCACAATCCACCAATAAACACAAATCTCTTGTCTCAATGCCTATAATTGCCTAACATGGCATAAACAATAATGCACTCTATTTGTTACATATACACTACAACATTTTTGGTTTGTGGCAACGACAAAAAATCGTTGCTGAAAGCAAAAAAACCGTTGCTGAAAGTTTAGGGAACGGTTTTGCAGGCGTGGAATTAGCCGCCGTTGCCTATTCCCTTAGGCAACGGTTTTTTGGAGTTTTCAGCCACCGAATGTGTAAACGTTGCTTAGAGCATATTTGGAGTACGGTTTTCAAGAGACCTTAGGCAACAGTCTATTAGCTTAGGCTACGATTTGTAACCGTTGCCTAAAATAAAAGAATAAACCACATCTATTAGCTTAGGCTACGATTTTTAATTGCCTAAAATAAAGGAATAAACCACATGAAAAATATAAATTCTTAAAATGGCCAAGGTAGGATTCAAACACAGCTCTTCATCTTTAAACACTAAGCTCTATCCACTAAACTAAAACATATATTTGTTATATAAATTGCCAATTTTAATATATATATCATATGAACCACAAATTTTAAAATAAACTTATAAAATCTCTTATTTTAAAATCAAAGATATAATTTTTTTTATGTTAAGGTCATTGATTTGACAAATAAAATTTAGTAAAACAAAAATTTGAAAAACTTAAACATTAAATCAATATTTTTTTAATAGTTTAAACAACGGTTTTTTTTTTGTTGCTTGTTGAAAAATCGTTGCCTATTACATGTTTTGGCAATAATTTTATAATCATTGACTAAAAAATCTCCACAATTGAAAAATGTTGCCTATTTTATGTTTTGACAACGGTTTTACAATTGTTGACTAAAAAATCCGTAAAATTTAAAAAATGTTGCCTATTCTATGTTTTGGCAACAATTTAATAACCGTTGATTAGGAAAAATCACTACAATTTCAAAAACATTGTCTATTTTATGTTGTGACAACGATTTTAAAACCGTTGACTAAAAAAGATCTACAAAATTAAATAATTGTTGCCTATTTCATGTTTTGGCTACGATTTTTCAATCGTTATCAAGAAAAGTGTTGCCTAAAATACGACTACAACTTGAAAACCGTTGCCAAATATAAATGAGGTCTACAGGTGTAAAATCGTTGCCTATTTCATGTTTTAGCAACAGTTTTTTAAATGTTGTCTAAAAAAGCGTTGCCTAAAGCCTAAAATGTTGTAGTGATATATATGTTAGGTTTTATTGATGGCACTTTCCCACGCCCTCCCTCTACCATTGGTGAATGATATGCAACTCAAGTCAATCCTGAATATACCCATTAGATTCGTCAGGATCAGTTGCTATATGTTTCTCTACTTGGCTCTTGTGATATATATATATATATATATATATATATATAAGCCAATATTGTCATGTCATTTACTAACACCCCATCTGATGCTTGGAATCGGTTGAAAAAGGCATATGTCAATCGTTCACGCTTACGTATAATGTCATTGAAAGAGCGTCTCAACTCCATCACCAAAAGAAAGATCACTTGTAAGTGACTATTTGTGCTCCATTTTCGCACTATTTGCCAATAAGTTGGCCCTCATTAGTTACCTATTGGATGGTCTCGACCTTGTCATTCATGCTCTCAATGGCTTGGATCTATCTCATCGAGAGTTCATGGCATCTACTCGTACCCGTGGCTTGCCAATAATGTTTGATTGTTGTCTATTTCTGCAAGCACCTTATACCATAAATCTATCTTCACCCGTGACCATCCACACTCTTTTCACACTTCCTTAATGTGATCTTCATCTGAAAATTTATGACATTGGATATACAGTCACTACATTTATTCCTGGAAGTAGAAAAGGAGATATTATTACGATCTATCCAAATAATATCTCATTTTCTACTCCCAAGAATAAATGTAATGAATGTCTATCCAATAAAAGTCATAAAATTCCAGATGAAGACCTCTTTGAGGAATTGTGAAAAGAGTGTGGAGGGTCGTGGGCGAAGAAAGATTTATGGTATAAAGTGCTTGGAAGTATACAACCATCAAACATTGTTGGCAAGTCACAGGTACATATAGATACCGTGAACTCTCGATATGATGTAACCAAGCCATTGAGAGCATGGCAAGTTGAGATTATCCAATGGGTAACCAATGAGGGCCAACTCATCCGCAATAATAATGCGAATAGAGCGCAAATAGTCACTGACAGGTGATGTTCCTTTCGTGATGGAATTGGGATGCTCTTTCAACGACATGGTACGTGAGCGTGAACAATTGACATAGATATTTTTCAACTGAGTCCCAACATCATATGAGATGTTAGCAGATGACATGATAGTCTTGCCTCTATATCACAAGAGCCAAGTAAAGCAAGATATAGTAACTGATTGGTATATTTAGGATTGACTTGAGTTGCAGATCCTTCTCAATGATAGAGGTAGGGCATGGGAAGTCCCATCAATAAAACCTTCCAGAACATGAGCAACAATTAAAGAGGATAATTGATTTTGCCATGCTAGGTAATTAGAGGCATTGAGTTTAATTGGAAGTTGAGTGGTGGTATTGAGTTCTACAAGAGATTTGTGTTTAGTGGTGAATTGTGGGGTAGGATCATTGAAGGTTTCAGAAGAAGGTGAGGAAGCCATAATTGAGGTTCGTAGTGCGGTTAAGCAAGATAAACTTCTGATACCATGTAGAGAAATAGAAGTGATAGGAAAATGACTTGATTAAAATTTTATCGATGAGCATGAGTATAAATATATAGAAGATTTGAATTTGAAAATTTAAAATACAACAAGAAAAGATGATATAGAATATGGTTGTTACAAGATGATCTTAGCCGGTTTACAATATAGAGAAATAGAAGTGATAGGAAAATGACTTAGATTAAAATGTTATTGATGAACATGATACGAATATATATACAAAATTTGAATTTAAAAATTCAAAAAGTGAGAAATATTATGGGATGTGATGGGTAATATCGATATGATAGAGAGATATAAAAAAAAAGGTGTGTTATATGAGTTGTTGTATATTTTTTGTTGTATAATTTTATTTTCTCTTTATACGTCTATACACGCATTCAGCCATGTTGACAGCACTACCATATCTGTAACCTTTTTTAGCAAACTGATCCATAATTCCTGGAAGCTAAGAGAGGTTTTCTTATACTAAAATAGAGATGATAATTCCACGTCAATTTTTTTAAATATTTAACGTGAAAAAATAAGCTCGACAAGCATCTCATATATCACATACCACACATTAGAAGAAAAATATTAAATAGATTTATGCCAAAGAATTCTTATTTTATGTCGACTCTTTGATGCCTTAAAGATATATTGGTACAACATTGTTGAGCCATGAACCTTGGTTCAGAATTATTTTATAGGTCAAGGATATTAATAAATATTGTGATCATAAATAATTATATGGTTGAAAGACAAACTCTGGTAGAGGTCACAGAAAGTGGATTTCTGTGTGGCAAATGCATTTTTATGGTAAAGGTTCAAAGTGCTTCGCTGGCTCAGTGCCCAGTGCCCAATCAACATGGATTGCCTGTCATTTGTTGAAAGTTGAAACACAAAAATAGCTATTAAAATGGTAATATATTTTTAGGGAATAATGTTAATATTCTAATGGATATCATAATATTAATTGTATTTATAATATTAAATATTATATAGTTTAATATTTTTTTTTATTTTGATTATTTAGAGTGTGTTGGTAAAATATTTAACTAAAATTAATAATTAAGATTATTTTATCGGTGTTTGATATATAAGTAGCTTTAAATAACTATTAGTTAATTTATTTCAAAGTCACTTGAGGTATGTAATATATAATTTTCTTTTTCAGTTACTAGCTGATTTTTTTTATAATCTTATAATCATTATTTGTTATTTTAATAATGTATTTATCTGTAAATTTACTGTTTTCCATAAATTTTATCAAAACACTTTCAATAAAACTTATAAACTTTCATGTAAACTTTCACGTAATTTTAATAAACACTCTTTTAACCTGTGCACTAATAATTCGTCAGCATTTCCTTTGTGTAAAGCCAAGGGCCAATTAATGTGTCCTTGGACTGCTTATCCATTATTATTTTTTTTGTGGCATGCGATCAAGAACTCAGTGGCTGAAATTGTCACCTAAATTTCACTTTCAATGTGAGCCCCCGAGGAGAAGGATCTAAAATATATATTAATAAACATGATATGAAGAAAAACTACAAAAACATAAATATATAAAGAGGAGAGTTGAAATTACATCGCCAACATCGGTGTAAGTTACATTAAGTGTTACACTGTTAATATTTACAAATTGAATGTGTTTTTTAAAATTTAATCATTGAAATGTTTATACATCATCATGATTATTTGTATTAAATTTCATATATTTTAACATTTATATTACTTGATAATCAAATAGATGGATTTTCATATATTTCAAATATATGTATATATAACATTAATCTTAAGATATTTCAATGACATATCAAATATTTTTGGATTAATATAAAATTTTATATGTACGATTTATATGATAATAACTTTCAATCCAACGGTAATATAGTTGATTTATTAAAAAAATATTTAGCAATATAATACTCGGTGATACAAAAGTGTAATTTGATCCCGCCTCTTTATAAATAGCTGGAGTGATGTATCGAAATATAAAAGATGAATAAAAAAGACAGTTGGAATCTAGTGAGGTTGATAATAATATTATATGTTTGTCCCAATGATGTGAAAACCGGACCGAACCGGCCGGTCCGACCGGGAACCGGCCTGGTGACCGGTCCGTATAACCCAAAAAATAGGAGGATATCAGAACCGGTGAAAACCGGTGTCAGTAAACTGGTTGAACCGGTCCTTTTAAAAAAAATCAGATTTTTTTATTTAATCTAAAATATTTTTAAAATAAATAAAGACATATATTTAAGAATTACACTTATATATCTATTATTTTACTAATTATTATTAATTTTTTGTGTATAAACCTTATAATAAGATTATTTATACTGATTTATAACTTTATATATCTTAATTTCTTATAATTTTGTGTTATTTTATTAATTAAAATATTATATAATATTAAAAGATATATTTAATTAAAACTGGTTCAACCACGGTTTAACTTTTAAAACGCTCGTTTGTCCTAATTGCCTAATAGCGTTGCAGTTTTGTATCTACTGTAGCAGATTTGCTTGTTAATTAATTTTCCAGAGCAGTGCTTGTCATCTTAAATAGTTGTTCCACGAGCTATCTTCGATAAGTCTTAATTAAATGCAACGACACTAACATATTTACATGATTTTTTTTATATTATTATCCCAGTTAGTGATGCATATACAGTATTGATTAATAATGTAGATTATGTGATTAACGTGATATTAATTTATTACCGACTTTCTATATCAACGTACATACAAATTTTAGACCAATAATAATAAACATATTTACTTTCCAAGTGTACGGGTATAAAGCTATCATATAAGCCGTGAATTGATTTATTTACTTTGGTATATTTTTAGTTTATTTTTTTAAAAAAATATTTTTTTTACAGTTTTCTTTAAAGAATTTAAAAGTTATTTTAAAAATTAAAGAAAACAAATATACAATCATATATAATACATATAATATTTTAAATTATTGTGTTGTCTATTTATTAGATGATGGTGTATATCTATAATTATACAATACTATTGGTATTTTAATATTTTTTTTCATTATTCATTCAATTTATTAAAATATTTTATTAGTTATTTTTTTTATTATTGTTATTACTTATTGTTATCAAAAGTCATGTCATCTTTTTTATTTAAAGTAAAATTGTTTAAGATGCAGATATTGATACAGATAAGCACAGATAAAATTGTTGAGGTTAATATTGAAGTTTGGATGTGGTATTATAACAAAATATGTTGATTTACATCTATCTATAATCTATCTATAATTATACAATCCTATAGGTATTTTAATATTTTTTTTTACTATTCATTCAATTTATTACAATATTTTATTAGTTATTTTTTTATTATTGTTATTACTTTTTGTTATCAAAAGTCCTGTCATCTTTTTTATTTAAAGTAAAATTGTTTAAGATGTAGACATTGATACAGATAAGCACAGATAAATTTGTTGACGTTAATATCGAAGTTTGAGTGTGGTATTATAACAAAATATATTGATTTACATCTATCTATAATCTATCTATAATTATACAATCCTATAGGTATTTTAATATTTTTTCCACTATTCATTCAATTTATTACAATATTTTATTAGTTGTTTTTCATTATTGTTACTACTTTTTGTTATCAAAAGTCGTGTCACCTTTTTTATTTAAAGTAAAATTGTTTAAGATGCAGACATTGATACACATAAGCACAGACAAATTTGTTGAGATTAATATTGAAGTTTGGATGTGGTATTATAACAAAATATGTTGATTTACATCTATCTATAATCTATAATTATACAATCCTATAGGTATTTTAATATTTTTTCTACTATTCATTCAATTAGTTACAATATTTTATTAGTTGTTTTTTTTATTGTTACTACTTTTTGTTATCAAAAGTCATGTCATCTTTTTTATTTAAAGTAAAATTGTTTAAGATGCAGAAATTAAAACAAATAAGCACAGATAAATTTGTTGAGATTAATATTGAAGTTTGCATGTGGTATTATAACAAAATATGTTGATTTACATCTATCTATAATCTATAATTATACAATTCTATAGGTATTTTAATATTTTTTTTCACTATTCATTCAATTTATTACAAGGCTTAAATAACTTTTTAGTCCCTGTAAAATATATGGTTTTTGCTTTTGGTCCTTATAAAATTATTTTTATTCTTTTGGTTCTCATAAAATTCAGAAACTTTGAAAAAGGTCCTTATTGCCACTTGTCATGCATCCAACCATGCCACATAAGTAATCATGTTGAGGTGACATATGATGTGTCATGTCTAGATGTATGACATATCATCAAAAAATGATAATAAGGACCATTTTCAAAATTTTTCAAATTTTATGAGGACCAAAAGAATAAAAAAAATTTTATAAGGACTAAAAGCAAAAACCGAATATTTTACAAGGACCAAAAAATCATTTAAGCCGATTTTACTACTTTTCTGTTATTAAAAGTCGTGTAATCTCTTTTATTCAAACTAAAATTATTTAATCTATAGATATTGATACACATGAGTATAAATATATTTGTTGAGATTGATACTAAAGTTTGGATGTGGTAATATAATAAAATGTGTTGATTTACATAAACTTTATTGTGTATTTTCCTAATATTTTATTTACATTAAAATTGTTTAATTTGTAGAGATTGATACACATGAGTACAAATATATTTGTTAAGATTGATACTAAAGTTTGGATGTGGTAATATAATAAAATGTGTTGATTTACATCAAATTTATTATGTATTTTCCTAATATATTATTTAGGGTGTTCATTGGTTTGGTTCAATCCGACGAACCCGATAAACCCTAAATCCTATTGAACCAATCTGATTGGTTTGGATTTTTTAGCTAAATCAGGTTGGATCCGAACCGAACCAATCAAACACGTCAATGATTGGTTCTGGTACGTAACGGATTATAAAAGATACTGGATCTGTTATCCGAACCGAACCAAACCACCCTAAATAAAAAAAACTGTACTAAAATAAAAAAAAATTGGAAGGGATGAGAGATTAATCATCAACATACACATGAGTACAAATTTATTTGTTGAGATATTATTTAGGGTTTAGGGTTTGCTACATGGAACAATGATTGTTAATATGATATAGTGTTCTGATACTTTATCTTTATATATCAATATATAAAGCAAAATGAAATAACAAATCAATACATAGAGTCAGTAACTAGGATTCCTGCATTTAGCCTTATAATGTGATATAATGATGATATCCTTTTAAAGTCTTACCGGTGTCACATCGACTAAAGCAAACCCATGTGGATATACACAAATTTACTACAAAATTCACTAGATCCTATATATTACCACCTGAGTTCCCTATAACCTATATCATTTAGTTAGATTGTGTTTCTACTATCGCACTATCCGCAAATACACAAAATTCAATTTTAAAAAACCAATATTCTCACCTTCTATCGAAATCAATTTCTTAAAGTAATCCCCGTGCATTGCACAAGTTATACACTAGTTGTGTTAAAAGTGGAAAAATTGTGATTTAATTTTTGCTTTTTAAAAATTTTGAATCAACTTTTTACAATTTAAAACCAAAAATTGAAAGCTACTAGTGGTGTTAATTTGAAAACCATAAAAACAAATTTTTAATTGTTAGTTTTGAATTATAAAAACTTGATTTAAAATTTTAAAAAATCAAAAATTGAAAACTCACGATCACTCCGAATGACAGTTTAAGTATTCCATCGTGACTTCTTTATTTTCACCTCTTTTGATTCAACTTTCTTGTTCACTATATGTAGCAACAAGCTAGGTAGAGGTTTTCCACCTGAGAGATCTCCTATTGGTTTTTTTTTTATTTTTTTTATTTTTTCACTTACGTACCTATAAACTACTTTTCTTCGTTTTATAATGTTAAGATATGGCCAATTTTGAGCTGAAGAACAAGAGTATACAATCTTCGGTTTTCCTTTGAATTGAAACTGATATTTAAGAATGCAGTAGTCTCTACGAGAGTCTATGGTTAGGAATATGGCGATGTCATATTGACAAGTCACTAGAGTTAATTAGGCAAATTCTTTCTGTGTTGTGCTAAATAAAGAATCTTTGCACGTTAAGATTCTTGTGGCCGTATAAATCAATCACTATCATGAAAAAACGATTAATTAGAGAATATTAATGAAAAAGAAAAACAGAGATGCAATGTGTAACGTCAAAGTTTGAGGGTTTCTTCGTTGTAATGTGATTGGTTCATGAGTTGGAGTGTACTGTAGTATGTATGGTTTGCATAATCTATCAGATTTTCTGGCTTTGTATTTTTCTCATTATTAGCTACTATATATGCATTCATTTGGAGCACATGCATATGGTGATTGGATATTATTGGATTAATATTGTTACATAAATTTTGTATATCAAGAAACGATTTGAACTTGGGAATTTATTATGATTCAGGTTTGGCGTTATATATCATGATTATTTTTCCTCTGATGATCACCTTAATGTCCTGTTCTTTCTCATACACTAATGAACACTCTATAAGAGCCACAAAAAAAATTAAAAAATAAATAAGAAAAGAAAGACAAAAGAAGATTCTTAGCCTTTCTGAAACATAAATTATAGCCACATTTTCTGTGAAGAAATGAGGCTTGTTTTTGTTCTTTTTTTGGCTAAAGGAGGACTCCAATTATAATAGCCCTCAATTAGTCTATTTTGTGTGCATGGAATAAATTTAGCAACAAATATATAGCACGCCTTCTAAAAGTCAATTGGGATTTAAACCCTTGCTCAGCCTCTGAATTGTACATATAGGTTTATTTGTATCATAAACAACTTTATCAGTTTATAAAAGTTGGAGGGCATTTTTCTTTTTCTAAGTATGCAATTTATAGATAACAACCAGCTTTGAAATACCATGCATTATATTGGGCACTTTATTTGTTTCATTAAGAAAAAATATTTTTAATCGAATTTTATTAAAAAAATTATTATAATCATTATTAATTTATTTTTTATAAAAACTAAAAAATTAAAAACTTAACCACACATATTATTTAATTATAATTTTTACAGTTAAAGACAGTTATATAATACAGAAATTAAAAAAATTATCCAAACCTATTTTTTAATTAATTAATTAACTTATTTTGTGTTAAATAATTTTTAATCAAAAGCTTCTTAATTGAGAAAGCTTTTGATGAAAAAATGAGCATTTTTTTCTGAAATAATCGTTTACCAAACATGTACACACAGCTGAATTAATACACATATTAGAAGAAGTTACAAGGGAACTAGAAATACATTTAATTATTCTTTAATTAATGCGGAGGTTTATAAGATTTTTTTTTTACATGACTATGCATATTATTAGTTGTCTTCCTAAGAGGACGTGAACAACTCTCATCGGCTTATATATTAATTAGGTGTTATAGAGTCCATTATAAGATATATTTGTTCTGAGGAAGCATTGTTTGCTAATGTTCCTTAACCATAAAGTTAGGTTCAAATTAAAACTGCTAGCTAATTGTCAAGTATGGTAGTTGAGCCAATTATGGTTAAATAACATAATTAGTAACTGAGTAGTTGAGCCACTAATTATGGTGTTCGTGTACAGTCAATTAAACGTGATTGAACTCTATGAGATTACTTCCATAAAATTGAGAATGATAAAAAAGTTTTTCACACACACACATATATATATATAACAATTATTTTCAAAATTTCAGTTTATTTTAAAATAAAATAATGCGTTAAATATATATCTCCGGATTAATTTATTTCATATTTAAAATAACTTATATATAGTCAAAATTTAATGGAGACAACTTTGAAAAAAACCGTTAATTAAAATCATTTTTCAATAATAGAAACAAGTTTAAATTAATTAACTTACTTTTTTTAATTTAGAACAACTTATAGTCAAAATATTCTTATAGATTTTTAAAATATGATATGCTAAAATTAATCAAAACTAAACATTTAATAAATTTTATTAAATAATATTTAAGATAAAATTCATTTAATTAATGAAAAATTGTAAATTAAAATATTAAAATACAGATGTTTAGAGTTTTAATTTTGAAAATCTAAAAATTAAATTAATTGATTAAAGAATATTTAATTATAGATTTATTAATATTCAATTATGTATAATCTAAACTAAAGAAAATTGAATATGGATTAAATAAATTAGGGAAATTAAGTAATAATATTAATGATTAAATAGCTAATTAAAATGTTATATATTTGATAGATAAATTTAAAAGAAATATGTTATAAAATAAAAAAGCTACATATTTATATTAAAAAGTATATTTAACTCTAAAATATAAGAATTCAAAATTTATTAATTGTGAGTTTGATTTGTGCAATGAAAGGAACAAGGCAGTGCATGTAGTCATACGCTGGTTCATTAATTATTCGAAAAGCTTTGAAACGAATTAATATCTTTTCGCATGTGATTACGCCAATATTCCAGCACTGCAAAGTGAACGCCACCCAGTCATACGTGTAGATACAGTTCTTAAATAACATGTGAGACAAAAAGTGTATAGTTAGTTCATTTCTTCAATCGATACGATTATATAATTTAATTTACCCCAAATAAAACAAAAGATTATATATATATATATATATATTGTCATTATATATCATATCTCTGCAGAATAAAAGACTCTAGCTAATTCATGGAAGTAAATAACAAAATAAGGAGGAGGGATTAAGCATTAAACTATTTACGGTACAGCATCAATGCATACAATTATAAATTTCTTGTAAGTGTCACGTTAGCCATAAAATATATTATGATTGGTGGGCATAGTATTAAATTAAATTTTCTTTTGATTTTAGTAATCATACATGTCGTGCTGAATGCTCTGTTTAAACGGGACAATATCCTATATCTTATATATAAACCCAGTTAATTATTTGTGGAACGCAATATTCTTCTTATCTTTATTTTATCAATTAATGGTCATAATATTATATTGCTGGTAGGATAATCATTTCATTACAAATCCAATGATTTAACACTGTTCATCATACGCTGCGTCCCAACCAATCCTTTTTTATTTTTTAAAAGTAAAATCTTGAAAAGGAAAAAAAAAGGTCCGCATTTCGTAAATAACAAAAAGAAAAACATTTTGCCCACTATTAGAAAGCTCGAGAAGGAAAAGGATCTCTGCTACAAAGGTAGAAACTAGAACACAATCTTCTCTTCTTATGTAATAATTATATATTCGAGTTTAGGCTGCCCTATACACAGATTATTATTGTGTTACAACAATTGTACTTGAGAATAAAGACAAAGCCCTCAATTTATCGTCACATTAATCATACAAGCTCTCCATGTACTTAAAAATAATGTATAATTAATTAATTGATAATAAAACTCATATAACGGTCTGCATTGAATAATTTGAACAACAAAAACATAGCAAAGAAAGAATGTATTTATTACCAAAGAAAAGAAGGAGCATTCTAATTCTAGAAAATTCGGGGATGATGACGTGGCGGGGGGTGAGATCTTCATCTTACCGTCCTTGTATCCGTTACGACAATTGAAAAAAAGAAAAGAAAACCGTTACACTGTAAACGACGGGTCCCGCGTGCAGAGTGGGGCCCAGGCACGCAACGTTCACGGCGGAACCGCCAAGTCGTTTCGGACCATAACTTTTCGTTCCGCCGATTTGCGTGTTTTGTTTCCTTTTTCTCGCATAAATAAAAAACGTGTTGTGGCTGGAGGTCCACCACGTGTCAACGACTTGTTGTATTATATGGGTTCTTTTCTTCCTCGAGGTGCGTGTTTTTTTTTTTTTTTAAAAATGAAGTTATCTGTGAGGCCCAATAGGAGTGAGACACGTGTGTCAGCGTCATTAACTCTTAGCTGAGTCTGAGACTGGGTTCGGGTCCGTGCCACACACGGTTCTGTGATTTGGAGCAGAATGATGGCCACTGCTCAAAAGGCAAGACCCCAGTCTCCATACTCCACTGTAGTAATTATGTTAAGAACGGACTAGTACTCCACTTCCAAGTTCCTTCTTTTTTTACCATTTGTATTTAGATTTCTAATATCATAATTAGCGAGTTTTATGATTGGACAGACATTATGCAACTTTATTTTGACCAAGGGTGTTTGTAATTATGAGGAGAAATTGGAGACACTTTGAATTCAAGTTTGCTCTGAAACACTACTCTTCTTTCCTTCATCAAAATTATAACACCTAAGATTTGTTTCATTAATTATAAATATTTGAGAAAATACAAAAAATAAAACAATTATTTATATAAACAATTATTTGATAGAATAGTAATGGATCAATGTTACTTACTCGACCTAATCGTCCATCTATAAGCTTCAAGAGTACTAGAAGGTCCTTCCTCATCCTATAAAGGAAAAACGTGACTCTAAATCACATCATATGATACTTTTATAATGATGACTAGATCCAACTCCTACTAAATGAAGTACTCGCTCGATTGTGAAAAAAGTCAATTTACATATTTGATCAATTTAAAATAGAACCAAAAATTTATTTTGATCAAAATAAGGAGAAGCTAAACTAGAATTCTGTCCAGTTAAGTTATGGGCTAAGAAACTTGATGTATGATCTTGCTTTGTTGTGAAAACTGAAAAACTAGACCACCATCTCCCTTTACCCTTCTTATATATTCAGCCAGTTAATTATAATATTAGTTTAAGATTTTTTTGGTGACCTTTTTTCTTTTTTTTTTTTTTATATATATTTGTACATTTTTTATCGTATTAAAGGGTACAAATTAATTTTGGTTAAACTGGATCCGACGCTACCTGCTAATTAATTAATGTTCCTAAGAAACGTACTCTCTGGGAGTTATACATATCACAGATCATTGCTTGGTTTCTAAACGACAGTGACTAGGACGCGACAAAGCTATTCACATTATAAACCAATCCACATGTTCTGTTGCTTCGCTGACAAAACCAAATAGAAATGGTAATTGGTAAAAACTCATATATCATCATCTCCTTTGTTTCATTACATTAATTGAATGTGGATGGAAAAGAAAAAGTACTAATTGAACAGTGGCGGATCTTCTATGTATTCTTCTTTTTTGGTTTTGATTCAAAGCAAAATTAAATTTAAATGATTCTCTTTGGTTGATCATTTAATTTACAATGCAACAACATGAGGGCTTTCACTAAGGCCAAGAATACCTCCATGTAGTGATCGATCAGAACTCCCTTAATTAAGTCTACATTCGATTCACCAAACAATTGTAAACTTGTCCATCGATATATATTTGAAAAAATAGCTTCTAGGAGTACAGAAACAGAAGCACTTCAATTATTTGGCAAGATCTCCATACCTATCGTACCATGAGAAGATCTTTTAAGTTACGGGAAGAAATTTTCTTCCTCCATATTAAGCTTACAAATTACCAAGTTTTTGTTTTTGTACTTGTTAGTTGTTACATGGGTTCTATGCATACATCGATCTTATGGTGGTTATTTTGAAGGAAGAAAAACTACTTTTTCTCTAAAAGATATCCTTATTAACAATTAACTGTAATTAAAGATAATTTGAAGAAAATTCTCAGCCGTGACTTTTTCTACATAAAAATCAATGTTGCTTTCGTCTCTAAGTATTTATTAATATTTTTCTTATTGAAAAATGAATTATTCAAAAATTAGCTATAGTCACTTAGAGTTAGCTGTGGTTAATGCAAACCTTTGACGTAAAAGAAACACAATACCACCAATATTGTCAATTAAGGTATATATCATATAAGTCATTTTCCCTTAAACGGGAAAAATAAATTCCTTAATTTGCAACCCTTTGCTTTCTTTACTCTAAGCCCTTTCCTTGAACATCTTGAGAAACAAAATTAAAAGAACAAGTTTTAACCTGCTTTGTATGATTCCCTCCAGGTGGAAAAAGTAACAACTAAGGAGTATAAATTCTTAGAGCACTTAATTTAAAGTTTATGATATATCATTATGTAATTTTTCATAATTCAAACTTTCACAAGGAGAAGGTTGATTACAACTTTTCTATTATATTATGAAGTATAAATTAGTGAAATATACTTTCACATATGAATTCATAGAAGAAAAAGATATATATATATATATATATATATATATATATATATATCAATATGTCAAATTTTTTACAATGATTCATTGGTGGTAATAGGATGCGTTAAAAAAATTTGAAATAATATAAAACACGTAATTTATCATTCTAAAACATAGTAAAACTCAAGAAAAAAATAATTATCACAATTTTTTTACCACCATTTTTTGAATTTTTCTTTATCAAGATATAGTTAAAAATAACCTATAACTATTGTCCAATGAAACAAAAACCCCTGTTTTTTTACTTAGAAAAGGCGATCACATTGCCCATTCTTATGATAGCAGTCAGATCATAAAACATGGTATATATCCCCATGTGTGGATATATAGTTAGTGTGTTATTTTTGTGTGGAACATAATTTGTAGCCTTGAATTAATTTGAATGATGAAAGATGTGTGAAGTTCAAGTGGGGACCTAATCTCAATATCTCTTCTCCTAAACCTAAAATATGCGTTGGAGAATTTTTTTTTAAAAAAATATCATTGAAAGAATTGATTTAAAATAATTACTATTTAAAATGTAATTTATATTTAAAAATATTCATCCATATAATGATACAAGTTACCTGAGTTCGAAATACTTCGAATTTGAAGGCTACTTATAGCAAAATTATTTTTACATAATAAAATTAATTTTGAATTATATAGTTACAACAACTTAACCTTCAAGATTAGTTTTATTTAAAATTCACAACTTAAGCCCTACACCCCAAATTACTTTTGGAATCTTATTTAAAAGGTTATAAAATAAAAAAGCATATAATTTTCTATTAAAAATATTGATTTCCTTCTGAGCAAGTTTCTAAACATGTCTAACAAACAAATCAGGACAAATTAAAGACAGAAAAATCCTTAAAATAAAACGATTAAAGTGGTAAAATAACCCACAAGTTGTAGAAGTTTAAAGAAGAAAAGAAGGTTTGAAAACCAAACCCGTGAGTCCAAGACAAAGTAGCCATAAGCCAACCTACCCATACAGATTCTGAAGACACAATAAAATGACAAAACAAGAGAAATAAAAAATAAGCAAATGAAAAAGAAGGGAGTGGGGGTGGGGGGTGGTGGTGTGGCAAAGTGAGGTGTATGTGCATGGTCGGTGAAAGCCAAAACCAAAATCCAACCCCAATATTTTTTTAGAAAAAGAAAAATAGTGCTATGTTGCTCCGTGCCAAATTGCACTAATCCAATGCTAATTACATTGATTTAAGTTTTATATGTTTGGAATTGAATTATGAAAAAAATTCACTTACACGATTAGTTTAACCCTAATGTGGATGTTTTGATTAAAATAAAATTACCTTCGTATTTATTTGATTTATAATTGAAGTTGAGATAAATAATACATGTGGCAAAAATAATTTAAATTTAATTTCACCAAATCATCATTTTATAATGTGACAACGTTAAAACAAACCAGCGCTTCTTTAAAATAGGATCATGTGATTAAAAAAAGTGCACCCATCAAATTAGCACAAAAAGAAAAGCTTTTTAGAGAGAAAAAAAAATAAAAAATAAAATAAAAATTGCTGTGATCCTCATTCACCACAGCCATATATACCCCTTCTCTTCCCACTCTTTTCCACACTTCCCCATCACCTTCCTCAGCTCAAAGTTTCTTCCTTTCTCTGTTCTCTGCCTTCTCTGAGAACTTTTGTTCTTTGTTGAGTGTGTTTTGGCAAGAGGGTATCCAATGGCCAAGGACGTTGAGGTTGCTGGCTCCTTCTCTAACAAGGACTACCATGATCCTCCTCCTGCACCTCTCATTGATGCTGAGGAGCTTACTAAGTGGTCCTTTTACAGGGCACTCATTGCTGAGTTCATTGCCACTTTGCTTTTCCTTTACATTACTGTTTTGACTGTGATTGGGTACAAGGCACAGAGTGATGTCAAAGCTGGTGGCGATGTTTGTGGAGGGGTTGGCATTCTTGGGATTGCATGGGCCTTTGGTGGCATGATCTTCATCCTTGTTTACTGCACTGCTGGAATTTCTGGTTCGTTTTCCCTTCCTTTCTTCAGATCCCTTTACTTGAACGGAAAAAACTGTAAAAAAAATCATGTCAAGTCATTTGTCGTTTTTGCTTCAGGTTTTGCAATTTCTCATCTTTTCTCTCATAGTTTCTACTTTACTGTTTTGGGTGTCTGAAAAAATGTTCACTTGAAAAGGATCTCTTGCTTAAATTGTTTGTGTGTTTTTTGTTTTTAGCTCGTTAGCATCCAAAAATAGAAACTTGCCCTGTTTGAACCCCATTTTCCAGTGAATTTTCTAACATAATATTCAGCAATGTTCCTCAAATTCAAAGGGCTTTTTTGCTTGATTTCATCTTTCCTACCAAGTTTCTCTGCCTCCAAACATAGGATGTTGGTACTTTGCTTTCTTGGTGGAAAGAAAAGTCACATGATTTGCCAGCAAATGTTTGTTCATTGTTACCATAATTGGAAGTTCTGATTTATTAACTGAGTATCTCTTTGTTTGAATCAATTGCAGGGGGTCACATTAACCCAGCAGTGACATTTGGGCTGTTCTTGGCTCGCAAGGTGTCTTTGATCCGAGCTATCATGTACATGGTGGCTCAGTGCTTGGGGGCTATCTGTGGAGTTGGTTTGGTCAAGGCCTTCCAGAAGTCTCACTACAACAGGTATGGTGGTGGGGCTAATTCTCTCAATGATGGATACAGCACAGGTGTTGGATTGGGTGCTGAGATCATTGGCACCTTTGTTTTGGTATACACTGTGTTCTCTGCTACTGATCCTAAGAGGAATGCTAGAGATTCCCATGTGCCGGTACGTTTTCAATCATTTCTCTTATCATTGGTTATGTTTTTGCTTTTCTGGCCTTGTTTTTAAGTGCACATATGAATGGTGTATGAACTGTAGAAGAAGATGTTGTTGTTTGTTGCTTGAGTTGTGTTGAAAGTACTGATTGAAGGAAATGGAATAATATATGACTATATGTGAAAGGAGAAAAAAACTATTTCCCTGTGGCTGTTATATGAACTGTTCTAAAATCTAAATTAACAAGTTTGATCTGGTTTACTTTTCAGTCCTTTGGTTTAACATTGAAATTGAATCCCTCATAGTTTTTTAAAATGTAATAATTAGTTCTCAAGACAATGATCTCGAATTGCTTCTTGGTAAAGAAAAAATATTGTGTTTCCATAATAGCCATAAAGATTAGGTAGTGTTCAATGCCCATGATTTTTTCTTTCCACTTTTTTTGCTTGGTTTCTTCTATTAGTCAACTTCTTTGGTGGTTAGTTTCCCAAAATTGAAAATGGGGATGATTAATTTCTTAGTGGATTACATCTTTTGGTTCATTTAGGCATCCTAGGGTGGTAAAGCTATCTTTTTCCCTTACCCAATTTTCCAAATGAAATGATGGTGTTAATGAAGTATAACAGTAGCATGCGCTTGTGGAACATGGGTCCCTATTAATTTGTATGAGGTTTCTGGTGGTGGTTGAATTTCACACCCAACATATGAATAAGGTTAAATGAATTTTTTTTCCCAGACTTAGGAAAAGTAGATTCTACTTTGTTCTTGAAAACAAATGGTATCTTTGTTAACTAATATTTAAGGACTTTGAGTGTCTTAAGTTCAAGATTAAAGTGTTCATAATTGTGTCTATGAAGCTAGTGTCATTGTCCCAAGCTGGCAAATCTTATGGGAGTTTCCGGCTTCATCCTGAATTCCTGATTTGTCAATATCACCTTGGGTTACTGTATTTGCCTTCAAATACTTTAACAGATTCTTCTAATAAATAAAGAAGAAATTATGGGCATCACATGTATGCATGTCCCATCTGTCCCAACTCAATTGTTTATTGATTTGTCACTTCCATATTATTTTTTTTTTCTAAGTATTTGGATTTTTTGGAATATCTTTTTATCTACAGTATCTGCTTTAATTCAATCATATCACTTTCTTATTATGCTTTGTTCTTAATGTGAAGGTTTTGGCTCCACTTCCCATTGGATTTGCTGTGTTCATGGTTCACTTGGCCACCATCCCAGTCACTGGTACAGGCATTAACCCTGCTAGGAGTCTTGGAGCTGCTGTTATCTTCAACCAAGACAAGCCCTGGGATGACCATGTGAGTACCCTTTTCCAAATTTTAACTTATAAGTGCCTTTGTCTAGTTGTCAACTAAAAATAGATAGTAACTTTATTTGATGTTTTGTTCCCTTGTGTGTGTTCAGTGGATCTTTTGGGTAGGACCATTTGCTGGGGCAGCTATTGCAGCCTTCTACCACCAGTTCATCTTAAGAGCAGGTGCAGCTAAGGCTCTTGGATCATTCAGGAGTAACCCCACTGTTTGAGCTATCTTTCTCTTCATGTTGGCTTTAATGGAAAGAAGATAATTGAAGAGATGGAATTGATATTGCAAGTATAATAATGGGAAGTGCTTCAGCTTGTATTTGCAAGGTTTCTTTGACACTCTCAATTATGTCTTCAGATTGTGGATAAGTGTAGATTAAAGTCCCTTTCGTGACAGGGGAGCCTTTTGCACTTTCCTCTGTATTCTCTTTAGTGTGTCATCTTCCTTTATGTTATTCTCTTCTGTCATCTTTGTACTCATATTTATGGAAAAATATTTTAAGTTTAAATTATATGTTCCTATATGTTCCTGCCTTTTACTGCATTTAAGATTATTATCAGCAATGGTAGATAATTAAACAAAATCAAGATGAGTAATGTGATGTGCATAATTGCAAAAGCTGTGTACCACAATAACATTGTTTAAGCTAAGATGTGACAAATGTTAAGTCATATGTGATGAATTATTTATTGGGGGGGGGGGGGGGGGGTCACTAACTAACTGTAACCTAAAAAATTGTTTCTTTTATTGTCCAATTGATAATCAAACAAAAAATGTTCCATTCTGTCCTATTAAGCCACGTTCCTCCAACATCAACATAATAGCCTATAGCCTAGTATATTGTGTCAAAGTGGGCAAGTACATTACTTCTGAAAAGTAAGCACACTAACTGTGTGTTTTGTAATGTGCATTCTACTCATCACCATTTCACAATCATACTTCACCCCAACTGGCTTCCCGGTCATTGTTAAATATTAATTTTCTCTATCCAAACACGCTTTTATTTTTGGCAGTATTTTTTAGCTTGCATTTGGTTTACTCTAAAATTATATTTTAAACGTGGATTCAGACAAATGTTATTAAAAACAGTGTTTGTCAGGATCACATTTAAAACGTGATTTTGAAGTAAATCAAACACACTACTATTAATATTGGAACTAGAATAGAAAATGCCACTGAACCGTTGCTTGAACTAGAAAAGGCTACAAATTCCACAGCTTAATTCCGTAAGAGGAATGAAATCAATTGCCACATTGGATACATGTGTGGCTCGGCTTTTTTTTTTTTTAAGCAAATATAAAATAGAGAAATGTTAGATGTACATGTTGTATGATATACAACATAGAGAGAGGGTGAGAGAAAAGAGAGTAAAGAGAGAAAAATGTGAGATGTGATAGATGATATAATAAAAAGAGATGGAAAAAAAAATATGTTGCATGAGTTGGTTGTATGTTTTTTGTTGTATGAAGTTTATATCTTTACAAAATATTAGGCTCATGGAGTTTACACTGATTCCTCGGAAAAGTTTATCCAATCAGTGGTTGAAAATTTTCACTTTGGTTCTAAGCAAATAGCTAGGCAATCTCTTAATTATATCTTTAAACCCAACTTTTCAATCTACTTTTTAATGGAATTTTTACTAGTAATCTCTAGTTTTCAGTCCTAATATATAAAGTGTAACGCTTTTCTAGTTTACTCTTAAAACCACCAATTAGACCCAATTTTTAATCTGTGTATCAATGTCAAGTCAAGTGAGTACATCCTGGTCATGAAATGATAATGCCTAATTTTACTGTAATCTTTACCTCAATTTTCCTCAAGAACTTTTTGGAAAGTGGTTGATATTCGCTTTCAAAGCATGCGTTTCATTAGTCAATTTATGTTGATTACAACTTAGAAGGCATTTCATAGGTAGATTTTCATGCCATATTTGCAAGGTATGTGACCTTCTTTTTCACTTAGTTAATCTGACCTTCTAAGGTCAGTTCTTCCTCTGAGTTTTTGAAGGGAAGTTAAAAATCTGGAAAGTGACTTCTTTGTTTTTTTCTGTAATGGCGAATAATGACAATTCAACTTCTTATCTGTTGGTAATCAATCGCTCTTTCGTTCAATAAGAAGTAAATTAAAATTAAAATCAAAATCAGTGAAAGTTGCATTTTATTGTTCGTAATGTTCAAAAATAAAAATTGATTGAGACCAAGCTACAAGTTAGATTTTCTGAATAGTTAATCATATTTTAAAAAGATTATATTTTTTGAAAGTAAAAATATATTTAAAAAATTAAATTCCATATTAAAGTATTTAAATATTAAAATATAATCAGATTACACCCATGTTCTATCCTTGCAAAAATATTTTTTCTTTGATATGGATATAAACTTATAAAGTTTGTTGTGACCTTGAAAAATTTATTTTAAATTCTTAACCTTTTCCTATGATTTTTTTTTAGCAAACCTTTTCCTATGATAAAATTCTAGACTTTACCCTAATTCTAAACCTTTTCCAATTGTTCTGTTTGGTTCCAATTTGAAACAATCAAAATTAATTTTGTAAAAATTGATTTTAAATCACTTTTATCTATTATTTTCTTCTTTCTTGTCATTGATAATCTTTCAAAATAATTCTAACGAAATGTGAATCAAACAGACCCTCGTGATCAGAGCTTCCTCCACCATGAATTCTACATCTTTTCAGCACAACAGTTGCTATACGGCCCAATCCAAGAATGTTGACCCAACATTATTCCCAAGGGGGCAAACAAACGTGTGCATGAATTTAAAAAAAAAAAAAAGTGTATACAAATGTTAACCTACCATCGAACATGAAATGCAACTACACTGTGGGTTTTTTTTTTTTGGTCAAAGACTGGGTTTAGAACGTGCATACCAAATTGGGTACCAAAATTTTGGGTAACGTGAGTGCCGTTGGGCTTAGCTGTTTTGGGCCTTGGCAGTATATTCACCCTAGACCAATTATTTTTTAAAAAATATCTTAAATTGACAAAAAAAAGGAAAAAGAGAAGAAAAAAAATGAAATTATTTTTATACAACAACAATGTACAAAAATCATGTTACAACTATGAGAGATATATAAATAGTAGAGAGAGAAGTGCGAGATGTGATGAGTGTTATAATAGAGAGATAAAAAGAAAAAACATGTTATATGTTTTTCCTGATATGAATATATTATCTCAACAATGAACTCGATATGGCTGGGATTTCTTTTGTAGCTTTTTTTTTTATTTTCTTTTGCCTTACCTAAATGATTCCAGAAAAAAAGATGCAAAGTACACTTTATTTTTTTCTTTCACAAATAAGAAAAAAAGTAATAAATTGTGTTTGACAAAATTAACGAATAAGATAGTTGAAAGTTGAAAACTAAAATGTTAGTTGAAAGTTGATAAACTAACTTATTGAATTAAAAGTATTTAGTAAAATTAGTTGACAACTGTAAAATGATACCACCTCTTGTCCTGATTATAAAAATCTTTTAACCACTTCACAAGAATTATATAAGAAAATTGGTTAATTTAGTTGATTACAATAAATTTGTCATAGATTGTATCATTTTTACATAATTACCCTTGAGTTTATTGAGACTCATTATCTTTTCCTCTCCATTTAATTACTTCACTGTGTCATTTTCTCTTTATTTATTAATTACTCACCTGTCTCCACTAATGAGGTATTTTTATCAAAAAAAAATTAATGCAATGAAATGTTCTTGTAATAAGGACCAAGTGCAACTCTTCAAGAGATTATTATAAATAGGACCGGAGGTAGTATATAAGACCATAATTAATTATTGTACTGGTACTAAATTTTGAAACTTGATAATAAAAAATTTTAAGGATAAAAATTACTATAAAAAGTTATCGAAAACATAAGAAGTGTGAAGAAAAATATTAATATAAAAACATATTAGTACCTAAAAGGTATATTTTTTAATACTAAAATAAACAATGAAAAATCAACAAAAATATTAGTATAGATTAAAAGTGTTTTATCCAACTCAATAAAAAATATCTTTTCACCATTAATATAAAAACGTGACAATAGTATGGAACGGTATAGATATTATATTACTCAAACACGTACTATACTTACAAACTTTTACATGTAATTGCAATATAATTCAAACTTATTCGATGGATATAAAACATGTTGCTTATATTCTCCTCGTTTCATGTAATATCTATCACTTTAAAACTTTTACTACTTTGTTGAAATTATTTTTCACTTTAGAATATATAGAAAAAATTAATCAATTTTTTAATAATATCCTTTAATTTATTTATTGATAACCCAACATACTTATTTATTATATAATATATTAGTTAGTCATCATCTAACTCTTTTAATAAGGGTGTTTTAGTAAAATAAAGTCAATTGATCATAGTAATCAGTGCAATTAAAAAATTTCTTAAAATGTGGGTATTACTTTATAAAATGAAATGGAGTGAATAATTTTTATACAACCCATTGTGTAAAAATTCTTTATGTCCCTTCACGTGTAACAACTTTAACGTATTGTAGATCACAGTAACAATTTTTTTTCCACGTAATCTGTGCCAATATGTAACAATATATTTGTATTAATGTTCTCTCACTTATTTTTCTGTTTACTTGCTTTGGAATTCATGTGAACGTTTAACAAAACACACATTAAGAGTGTGTTTAGTTTTTCATCAGTAAAAGATTAAATGAACGGTAACCAAAGATAGTAACTTATTAGGATTCAGTAAAGATAGTAACTTATTACTTCTCACATGATGTGATATTGGAATCCATGCCACACATTTTTAATGTTCCTAAACGGCCACAAACCCCCTCAATTGTTATCGGTACCTAATTAATGTCATGCTTTCCTTGTTAAGATCAATTATGTTATTTTAGATTTGCACCAAGAAAAACCTTGGAAGATAAGAATTTTGCTTTTATCCCATTCTTTTTAGGATAATTTTAAAATAGACCTTTTGAATTTGAATTTATGATAGAACCTCAATTTTACTATTATAAAAAGTAAACATGACTTTTGGTTGGGTTCACCGTATTTTGAGTGACATATGTGGCAACTTCTCATACTTCTCTGACATAATTAAGAACTAATTTTGCTTGATATTTAAAGAGTTGAAAATAATTTTATGGTTAAGAGTAATGAAATTTCTCTTTATTTTTTTATTTTGGTCCATAATAATAATATTACTCTAAATAACAAAAATGAAAATTGATGATAGTGGGCCAGTGGGCCTGGTCGGTACTCACGCTTTTAAAGATTTGGAGTTGAGTAAAATAAAAGAAACATTGTGTATTTGTTTGCATTGCATTGCAAGTGCATATGAAATTATAGAAACACTTTGACCAAAAAGAAATTATAGAAAACCCTTTCAAATAATCAAACCCTTTACCAAAGTGTGGCAGCATATCATATATATAAGGTAGCTTTAATTTCCTTTCTATTTTGGCCTTTCTTTTTTTTTGACTGGTTTTGGGTGTCTTGGCTTATAGCACTGGCATCTCTGTGTGCTCGAAATTTCCTTTCTTGTCCCCTTGTCAGTAACTTACTTTACCCACCAAATTGATTTCCGTTTCTTCATTCCAACTTTGAAGTATATATCACTCTGTCTCACACACATCAAATTAAGTTGTGAAGGTTTTTGAGGTTAATTTCAGAAAAATATGGCACCAATCACCACATACATCTTGATGATCATCTCTTCAGTCTTCTACGTTTTCTGGGATGCCAGTCTGGTGGTACAAGATTTTACAGCTCAGGATCGTCTTCGCTTCCCATTGTCTTCATTGGGCTACAACCACCTTGACTTTCCAATCATTCTCTAAATTTCCATATCTACCTGCATTCTTCTCTTCTCAAGTTTGTTGCAGTTTCAGTTATGGAGCATGTAACTGTTTTTTCGGTTCATTTTAATTTAATTAGTTGCAAGCAATTAGAGGGTTTGTGTAAGAAATTATATATTACTTCTGTAGATCAAATTGATGTGGAAGAAATGCAGCTTCTAATGTAGTGTATATTTTGTTGTGTCCTGTCTTCGATTTGGATCATCAAGTAAAATTTGTGTAACATATTCGTTTTCCTCTTCTTCTTTTGTTTTTTTAACCATAATTTTTCCCTATTACTAGGGACAATCTTA
The DNA here is from genome assembly GCA_026901365.1 of Sesbania bispinosa. Classification (NCBI taxonomy): domain Eukaryota; kingdom Viridiplantae; phylum Streptophyta; class Magnoliopsida; order Fabales; family Fabaceae; genus Sesbania; species Sesbania bispinosa. The sequence continues at coordinate 1,154,056 of QLOH01000244.1, forward strand.
TTCGGGCTCCCGAAAAATGTGTTTAGTGGGGATCGAACCCGGGAGCTTCCGTTTTCTTTTTTAAGTCATGGTTTCTTTTGATTTTTTTAAGTCACCTATAATTAATGTTTGATTTTAAGACCCCAACTACACAAGTGCCGTTAAGATGTGAAAGAAGCGCGCGTCAAGCACCTTTATAATAACTCGGTTACCTGGAAGATCTTGCAAACGTGTGCAAAATCGGATAGCAACCGGAATTTTGTGTTTTTTTTTTTTGAAAACAGAATTTTATTGTGTGAATATCAATCAATAATCTGTATGTCTAATAAACCAATCGGCCCAACCCTTTTTCTAGTTCCCTACGGGCTACGGATCAGGTTGAATTATTGACCAAAAAAAAAATCAGGTTGAATTGATCCATTCATATTGCTGAAAAATAAAAGGGATACAACAAATTGTTACTTCCTCCGTTTCCATTGTATATTATCTCTCTTTCAATCTCCCCCTTTTCCTTTCTCCCTCTACTCCTTAACTTTATTCGGCTTCACCGCTCCCCCAACACAGATCTGAGAATGCACTTGACAACAAATGGAGTTGCTGCAATGGAACTAACAAAGCCGATTATGCTGAAAAAACAACAAAAAGGTTGTAACGAAGTGAAGAAATAAAAACAAAAGGAAAAATTCAATTTTTCACTTAATTATTATTAGATTGATTCGATGATAAGGTTTGACATAGAGCTTATTGATTTTTTTTTTGTATTTATTGGTATTATTAATGTATTTGAGCGAACATATTAAATTAAGTCATATATATTTTTGATGAAGCATTACGTAATTGTTGTTTGGGATTTTATTTCCATCTATGTAAGTGGCTTTCCTTGAAAAAAAACAAATTGTTATCAATTTCGTTGCCCATTCCTTTTCTCCTTGTTTGCCCTCAAGAATTAAAAAACCTTGACATCAATATGAATTTGATAACTGTGGCTAGCGAAATGAAAAGTAAGGTGGTGCGTTCAATTTTAATTGGATTTCAGAGTTTCATTTCTTAGTTTAACTATTATATGTAAGGCTAATAAAGTAATTTTACCCATTAAACTGCTTTTCTTGATTATTTTATGACTTAACCCTCTGAATTTGTGTTTTAGCGAAAGTATTCAGTTAAGTCCAGTACACAGCATGCACACACCATTGATTTTTTAATTTTGAATTATAAAAGCTTATTAAAAATTTTTAAAATAAAAAATTGAAAATTTGCGACCACTTGTGTCTTAATTATTATAATCTTCACATTCTAGCACCCAAGTCATGACTCATCCCCTTATTTTTCTTACTTTTTTTGGTTAATTATATTAGAGGTTGATTTGTTTTTTGGTATATAAAGAAAGTAATGAAATTTTAGCCTAGAATCTCGTGTTAAATTATCGAAATCCCGAACCACTAGGCCGACCCTAGTGAGATATTAGAGGTTGATTTGGGTTAAGCTATACCGTAGTCTATGCTCATGCAAATAGGATATTCATTTCCATATTCTTATACTAGCAATCATAACACATGTACGTCATCAAAACCTGCACTTAACATGGTAACAAGGTTAATAACAGCCTAACCCCTGATTCCCTGAAGGCACAGATGAATGAAGAGACCTTGCGTTTTATAACTTTTATTCATTTACATATCCTCTCATTTCCCATTTATAATATATATACTGCCAGTGTCAGGTTAAATCATGAAATTCTTATTAATCCAAAGTTCAAGCATTCTCTTAGAACTAATTAAAATTTCTTTAAACTAATGTAGTGGATAAAACAGAAGAATAAAAGGTTTAATTTAGTGATGGGTTTGCTGCTAATCTTCCCCTGTATTACATTTAAAATCTGTAGTTAGGGGGATCCTTTGTTATTTTTTGTCTTGGATTGACTACCCTTATCCCTCTGGGTACCTATAACTATAACTAGACTATTTGAAATTAATTTTTTTTTATGACACCAACAATATGGAACGCCCAGCAAGAAGTAATGAATGCACCATACTAAACAATTTAATGAGTTTCATGTGAATGGTCCATTTGACAGAGAGAACACCTTGCATCCATTTCTATATAAATATATCCAAATTTAATTGCAGTCAATGATGTATCATGTTAGCTTATTGGTTGGGAAAGCCAAATTACCACATATCTTCGGCAGTGTCATGCCATGCGGCTGTGATGAGAAAGAAGAAAGGGAAGTGTAGCACAGAGAAGGAGCTAGTGAATTAATTAAAAATACTCAAACTTAGCAATAAGACATAAACTAGAAATATTTAATTAACTAACTCATGGACCAGCCGCAATTAAAAGCTAATGCACACCATTCACCATATAATGGACCGTTAATTAAAAGCTAGCTAACATTTTGTGAGCTGCATCTGCATTGAAGCATGTGGGTCACCTTCTAGGATTGCATCAATTAATGCAAAATTGGATAATGAAATGATTGTATAGAGTGGAAGAGAAATGCTGAGGTGTGTAACTGTTCTGATACGCATTGATGGAGGCCACTCTCAGAGGACACTTGCCCCTGAGACACGTTCTGTTCTATTGTGTATGGTATCTTTCCAAGTTCCATTAGGCACGTGACCTTAATTAGAATGGTTATGTATGCAAAAACCAGCTTTTCTAAAAGTTGGTGTGTGTTAAGATGATAAACACCAAATTTGAGAGAGAATCAAGTGTTGTTCTATTTTTATAAAATAATAATAATTGATTTATGATTGTAATTTTTTTTTTATGAATGCAAAAATTTGATCAGATTAATTGCCTTATATATCAAATTTGAAATAAATCAACATGCCGCTTATTAGAATCAATTTGAATGTTTCAAATTGATACTATAACTATCAAATTTATAAAGCATTAAATATAAACGTTTTAAAAAACTTGTAACGTGCAAATGTGTATTAGTTCCTTCTTTCCGTTTTAATTTTAAATCAATTTAACATCATAATTAGGTTTAAGTTTTTAACCATTATAAATTTATAACATAACAATTCATTTATATATTATATATAAAAGTTAGTTTGGTCACGTGATATCTATCACAATCTTTCTTTTACACTCAAGAACTATCTCTAAATAATTTTGGGCAACAGAAAGGTTTTGTGTGGAGGAACTCTGTCGTCTCTTATTTTGTGCAGGGAAAAGAGACTAAATCAGTTATAGTTGGGATATTATATCCTGGAGGTGAACGCATCAAGACCTACTACACCGTTGGAGGAAAACATCTCATGTGGTGGCGTGAATCACTTTAAAGAGAGCGAAAACGAACATCATCCCACTATCATTGTTAATTTTATTTTTATTGTAATTTCTTTTTTATTTTTCTTAATTTATTGTAATTTATTCTAACAATTTTAAGGTGATTCATATATTATAAAATGGAGAACATGGTGGAGCAGACACAAGAGTTCGAAATGATTGCCCATGAAGTGAAGTATGAAGGTATTAAGATTGAAGATAATTTGCCCGTGGCTGCCATTATTCATGTAGAAGCAAGTCAAAATGCTCTATGCACACAAAATGGAAGCAAAAATTATGTCAATAAGGTAAATTCCCTTGGTTCTCATAATAAAATTTCCAAAGGACAAAATATGAGCAATAATGCTAAATTAAATCCTAAGAGAATTTCCAAGATAAAAAAGAATAATTTTTCTTATAAGAAAGGGAATTTCACCCAAAAGAATATATCATTCCCTAGAGTGGCCCAAATTACAAACAATGCATGTTTTGTATGTGGCAAAATTGGCCATGTTGCTAGAAATTGTAGATTCCGGAAACGTGGGCCTGTTGTACAAGCCAACGTGACTGAAGAGCAATTTGTGGCTATGATAACGGAAATAAATGTTGTTGAGAACTCTAAGGGATGGTGGGCAGATTTAGGTGCTACTAGGCATGTCTACTATATTTTGCCTATGCGGAAGAGTAGGATACCACAAGTTGTTCCTTTGATTTCCAAAGAAATCAGTGATTCTCCTAGGAAAACACATTGACCAATGGTCATTGGTACTCCTAATATCAGGATGATTTCCCCAATCCACATATGAAAAAAATATATATTAGCCATGTGTGGCTTTGAGATAATGAAGTAGATGATGAATTTTATCCAAATGAGTTGATCTCAATAAGTAAAAGAGTAAATTTGCTTGCTTCAGTTGATTGTAGTGATCAATCTTGCTCCTACCCAATAAAATAATGAACATTGGCAAGGACTTTCAATTTGAACAAGGACTGAAGTTTTTGTTGGGCTTGGGCAATTACATGTGAGCTTGGACCCAAGGTCGACCCAACCTCGAGTAAGGTGAGACCGACATTTTAGGTCACAAATAAATTTAATTTATTACCGTATATTTATAAAATAAACAATTAATTAGTAACTATATCTTTATCTTTATATATATAAATGGAAGAGAGTGAGTAGCCACATTTTCAATCCAACAAGGAGGTTAATTCTGTCAATATATATTTTTGTAATTTTTTTAAATTAGAATAACTGATTTCAAATTTCAAATTATTTTAGTGGTATGGGAATTGTGAATGGGTTGGAACATTAAGGAGAGTTATTGCTAGAAGTCATTCCCCGTACGTTTCACATAGTAAGTGAAAGGCTTCTCATTTATCATAGCACCTCTTCGTATGTCTATTGAGTGTAATATATTGCGTGAGACGGAGAGAAAGAGACCCTGATTCTAGGGCTTTTCGCGACTTCTCTTCCTCCTTCCCTCATATTTTCTCTTCATTTTTTCTCTCTCACATTCTATGTGTCTCGCCGCTGCGCTTGCTGGCCGCCCGCGTCTGTGGCTTTTTCGCGTTGTTGGTCGCAGCTATAGCTTCCGGTGGTGGTGATTTCTTTGCATGTCCCTGTGTTCCCTGTGAGAGGAAGGTCCTGTGACGATTTAAGCTTCTCAATTTAGGGTTTTGTCTATATTCCTTTCCCCCTTTTGTTGGTTCGGTCTACTGAAAATATCAACGTTTAGGGATTTCAAATCTCTTTTCCCCCTTTTCTTCTTCGTAGATTCTGTTTAATCTGTGTTTAAGTTGATTTTTTTTTGTATTTGTAATTGAAAATTTGTTATTTTTCTTCCACAGATTTAACATTCGGTGTTTGGGGATTTGTGGAATTGGAGTGCAAAAAGGACTTCACACTGTTCAGCATCGCTACTAGGTAAGGGGATTGGTTGTTTATTTTGTGGCCAAATTTTGACAGAACATATTTAATATTGTTGATTGTATGTTGCGATCAGATTTTGATACCACAATTTTTATACAATTTTTATACACTTTTTCTACCTATTCGCGGCCTTATTGTTCATTTAATATTGCTTACAGATTCGATTCTCATAATTATAGGGTTTGCTATTTTTCTTATTCTCTCCTTCTGAGTGCCTCAAAAATTCTGCATTTCACAGAGACTGTTTATTTACAAAAATCTGCATCTTAATTTTAATTAATGATTTTCTCTTATGATATGGCATTTTGAAAAAAAGTGTATTTTAATCTTTGTTTTTTGTTTTCCTTTAAAGAAATCCTGCTTCTTACTTTCTTTAAAAGTGCATTTGCCATGAACATGTAAAAATACTGTTATGCCTACATTCACACTAAATGATAATTGCTCTCAATTAGGTGCTCTCAATTTTGAATTGTATCTGTTTTTTAAGTGTGAATTTTTAGCTAAGATTCTTTTTTTTTGTATGTGAATGTAAAATGCCAAATCATATTACTTTGGAAGTCTGCCTTCTGTCTTTTGAATGATTTCTTTATAACTCATTTTTGCTTCTGGTGAATGACCTTTTATTTTTACTATTTAGACATGTTCATGACTTATTCTTCTATATGTCTTTTCTTTAAACCCCTTTTTTAATGCCTCTTTATGTATCTCTGACTATTTACTAAACCTATAAAACATAATAATGTTTATTCTTTGACTACTTTGTTCATGTGTGTATGTGTAAGAGTAAGCTATATTGATGTAAACTTATTTTTGCATCATTGTTGTCTGTGTTTAAATTTCATTTTTAAACACTTTAAATCAATCATGTCTTATATTAGATTATCTTTAATTAATCATTTTTTTGTTGTTATTTGGTCATTTGTTATATATGTTTTTCATTATTTTTTATTTCTTTAAAAGATCATAGAAAATGCTTAAATACTCTGATTTTGTCAATATTAATAGAATGAATGATTATATTCTGACTGATCAAATGAAGTGGTGTTCTCTTTTGGGAGCACGTAATTAACATCATTGACAAATCTTAACCATCATCATGATTAGTCTGGGAGCACATAATTAACAATTATGGACAAATCTTAACCATCATCATGATTAGTCCATAAAATGAAGTTGGGGCTTTTAAATCTCTTTTTCCCCTTTACCTCTTCATAGATTCTATTTAATCTGAATAGAAGTTGATTTTTCGAATTTGAAATTGAAAGATTGTTATTTTTGTTGCGCAGATTTAGCATTCGGAGTTTGGGGATTTGTGGAATTGGAGCACAAATTAAAAGGGACTTCACACTGTTCAACATCGCAATTGGTTAAGGGGATTGCTTGTTTATTTTGCGTAGTTATAGGATTTGCCCTTTTTTTTTGTTCACTGCCTTCTGAGTGCCTAAAAAATTCTGCATCTCGCAGAGTCTGTTTATTACAAAAAACTGCATCTTAATTTTATTTAATGATTTTCTCTTATGATATGACATTTTGAAAAAAAAGTGCATTTTAATCTTTGCTTTTTGTTTTCCTCTAAAGAGATTATGCTTCTTAATTTCTTTAAAGTGCATTGAAATTCTTCTTCTTAATTCTTTTACATGTTCATGGCAAATGCACTTTTAAAGAAATTAAGAAGCAAAATTTCTTTAAAGGAAAATAGAAAGAAAAGATTAAAATGCACTTTTTTCAAAATGCCATATCATAAGAGATAATCATTAAATAAAATTAAAATGCAGATTTTTTGTAATAAACAGTCTCTGTGAGATGCAGAATTTTTGAGGCACTCAGAAGACAGTGAAAAAAATAAACCCTTTAACTATGCAAAATAAACAACCAATCCCCTTACCCAATGGCGTTGTTAAACAGTGTGAAGTCCCTTTTTACGCTCCAATTCCACAAATCTCCAAACTCTTAATGCTAAATCTGGGGGAAAAGAGATTTAAAAGCCCCAACTTCATTTCATGGACTAATCATGATGATGGTTAAGATTTGTCAATAATGTTAATTATGTGCTCCCGAACTAATCATGATGATGGTTAATATTTGTCGATAATGTTAATTATGTGCTCCCAAAAGAAAACACCACTTCATTTAATCAGTCAGAATATAATCATTAATTCCATTAATATTGACACAATCATAGTGTTTAATCATTTTGTAAGATCTTTTAAAGAAATAAAAAAGAATGAATCACATATATTACAAATGACTAGATAAACAAAAAAAAAAAGAGAAAATGATTAATTAAAGATAATCCAATATAAGACATAATTGATTTAAAGTGTTTAAAAATGAAATTTAAACACAGGTAGCAATGATGCAGAAATAAGTTTACATCAATATAGCTTAATCTTACACATACACACATAAACAAAATAGTCAAAGAATAAACATTATTATGTTTCATAGGTCTAACAAGTAGTCACAGATACATAAAGAGACATTAAAAAGGGGTTTAAAGAAAAAACATATAGAAGAATCAGTCATAGTAAAAACAAAAGGTCATTCACCATAAGGAAAAAAGAGTTATAAAGAAATCATTCAAAAGACAGAAGGCAAACTTCCAAAGTAATATGATTTGACATTTTACATTCAAATACAAAGAAAAAGAATCATTACTAAATATTCACACTTACAAAATAGATACAATTCAAAATTGAGAGCACCTAATTGAGAGCAATTGTCATTTAGTGTGAATGTAGGCATAGCACCATTTTTACATGTTCATGGAAAATGCAATTTAAAAGAAATTAAGAAGCAGAATTTCTTTAAAGGAAAACATAAAACAAAGATTAAAATGCACTTTTTCTCAAAATGCCATATCATAAGAGAAAATCATTAATTAAAATTAACATGCATATTTTTGTAATAAACACTCTCTGTGAGATGCAGAATTTTTAAGGCACTCAGAAAACAGAGAACAAAAAAAAACAACAAACTCTATAACTGTGAGAACCGAATTTGTAAGCAACATTAAATGAACAATAAGGCCGCAAATAGGTAGAAAATGTGTATAAAATTTGCGGTATCAAAATCTAATCACAACATACAATCAACAATATTAAATTTGTTCTATCAAAATTTGGCCTCAAAATAAACAACCAATCCCCTTACCCAGTAGCGATGCTGAATAGTGTGAAGTCACTTTTGCACTCCATTTCCGCAAATCTCCAAACTCCGAATGCTAAATCTGTGGAAGAAAAATAACAAATTTTCAATTACAAATCCAAAAAAATCAACTTAAACACAAATTAAACAGAATCTGCGAAGAAGAAAAAGGGGAAAGGGATTTGAAATCCCTAAACGTTGATATTTTCAGTGGACCGAACCAACAAAAGGGGGGAAAGAAATATAGACAAAACCCTAAACTGAAAAAGCTTAAATGGTCACAAAACCTTCCACTCACAGGGAACACGGGGACATGCAAAGAAATCACCACCACCGGAAGCCATAGTCGCGACCAACAACGCGAAAAAACCACAGACGCGGGCGGCCAGCATGCGCAGCGGCGAGACAAAGAATCCGAGAGAGAAAAACGCAGAGAAAATACGAGGGAAGGAGGAAGAGAAATCGTGAAAAGCTCTAGCATTTGGGTCTCTCTCTGTCTCACGCAATATATTACACTCAATAGACATACGAAGAGGTGCTATGAAAAATTAGAAGTCTTTCACTTATTGTGTGAAACGTATGGGGAATTACTTCCATCAATAACTCTCCTAATGTTCCAACCCATTCACAATTCCCAAACCCACTAAAAAATTTTGAAATTTGAAATCAGCTATTCTAAATAAAATAAATTACAAAAATATATATTGACAGAATTAATCTCCTTTTTTACGGGAAAATATGGCTACTCACTCTCTTCCATGTGTGTGTGTGTGTGTGTGTGTGTGTGTATATATAAAGATGGAGATAAAGATTTCTTCTACAATTTCTCATTCTCATAATTTTTCACTAATTTCTATTTCCCTGAATCAAATAGAAACTTTAATAAATATGTAATTTGTCTCTCACAATATTTGGGAAATTTTCTTTCTTTCCTTTCTTATAATCCCCAAATCCACGTTCCTTTAATTTCTCACTTTATATTTTTGATTAATTTCAACTTTAAATAATCAAATAGAATATGTAAAAATCTGTAATTTATCTCTCATAATCTCTTGATAAACATTTTTTTCACCAAATTTGATCTTTAGTTTTGAATATCATCCTATCATCTCTAAATAAAAAAATTATTATAACAGAGGAAATAAGAAAAAGTTAGAACTTAATTTTGTTAAAAACATGTAAAGGTAAGCGTGAAAAATCATAGAAAGGTAATACTAAATAATTTACAAAATATTTGAGGGGCCAAATTCATACTTAATAATAATTTTTTATATATAGGATCTATATAATTAATAAAAAAATTGATTTAATTTCTTACTTTTTGAGTTATTAATTTAACCCAACAAACAACTTGAGGGGTGAAATTAATAGCTAATAATAAAATATTTATGTAGGACCTATATAATTAATAAAAATATTTTTTATTTTATTTATTATTTTATTATATAAATATATTTATGCTATAAATATGTATATAGTCTATTTAAACCGAGTGAAATTTACAAATAAGATAATCTTATTTTTCTAATTGTTGTATGGATTTATTTAACATAGCCAATAAATAATAAATAATAATTGATGTGATTATTATATTTAAAAATTTTACTATAATTATATTAATATAATAAATAATTTTAATTATATTAATTTTTTATTAGAATGAACCATCGTGGGCTAATAACTAACTAAATATTTTATTTTTGAAAATATATCTCTAATTTTATCATAATTTTCTCCTTTCTTATAAATATTATATGAAATTAATTATGATAATCAGAAATTTTACATCTTAAATTAAGAGATAAATTTTAAATAAAATTATGATATTTTTAATAAATTTTCTTTTTTTTTTGTCAAAAGAACATTCATTGAAAAATGCCCAAAGACACTTTCAAAGCTTAAGGATGCTAAATAGAGAGTATTACAGCAGTGCACTACAGATCTAAACAACAAATCGAGCACACATACTTGGTCAATCTAAACAATTTAGCAGTCCTAAAAAACCTCCTATTACAAAAATTCTGAAATAGCTGAACTATTCTTCTTCTTCTTTTTAATTCCTTCTGGATCAGCACATGTTTAACATCAACTCCAAGCAAAACTCCACAACATCAACCGCAGTCAATCTGAGTAAAGCAGTGCTGCAAATTTGAGTTCTAGTGGTGGAGATACAAAGAAGGCAACAAGATTGCGTAAAAAAATAGTGTTGCAAAATCTCGCAAAGGAGGAGGTTGTGGCCGAAAGGGAGAAGGGAGAGGTGGTGGCAATGGATGCAAAAAGGGAAAGAAAACAAGAAAAGAAGAACAAAACAAAAAAATACAGAACATGAAAACTCTCACTAAAGAGAGAAAAAATCTCACCTATTATAAGTAGGAAATTTTCCTATAGAGGGAGGAGCTCCTCCCATAGAGGGGAAGAGCCCCCGAGAGGCGCGGCGCTATGGTTCATGATTCTCTCCGCTGCACTTCGTTCAGCTAACAGAATCTTGAAAATATGAATTAATAAATTTTCTTTATTAATTGAAAATGTTTCATCTCAAAATTGGCCATATATCTCATGAAACATTGGGCCGGCCCTATTTACACCCACAATAATAATATTATGGACACAAACGAGTAGGAAACAAAATCAACACCCAAACCTGCTATAAAGAGAGTATATTGTAATTTAATGATTTTTAGTGTAGTTTATCTAGCAAAGAATTTTTAGGTGTGTCTTGAGAATTTTGTTACTTAAATGTGATACTGGAAAATAATATGTACAGAGATAATTTCTGTAGAAGCAATGGTTCCAATGAAGAGTTTTCCTTTGTTAAAAGCTTACTCTTTTTTTTTTGTCAAGTTTGTTACAAGCTTACTAAATTAGGCTTTTTTGCCCGAACTTACTAAATTAGGCTTGTGCAGTACAAATGTCGATCCACTTGGACCAACTCTACAACAAGTGTTATTTCTAATGGATCAGCCCACTGATTTAAATTTGACCACAAAAAAAGCCCACTAATTTTTTTTGGTCGAAGCCCACTGATTTAAATGCAGTCCAAATATCGTGTTTTGGACCTTTTGGTAACTTGTCATGTCAGGCCGTGTGATGAACATTTTTTCACTCATCTTATAGGAGATATTACTCACTATAATTTTTTGACCAAAAAAAACTAACTATAATTTTGACATACTTATGCATTATTAATTTTTTATTTTAATATTTGATTAAAATTAAAATAAAAATTATTGATCACAAATTAAAGTAGTTACTAAAAGCGGAGTAGAAAAAAAAAAAAATTCAAAAACAACTTTCACTTTGCCTTTAATTTTTACGGATGAGCTTATTTCAAGATATAATATTATATTCTTGGGAATAATGTTCCATGAACCCTATTATCATAAATGTTATTTTTGAGTAAGTTTTTTATGTAAATTTGATATGTATTTAATATTTTTAGAAATATTTTTAAAATTGATTTACTTTAAAAATTAAAAAATGAAAAATTATTGTAGATAGAAGTGTCATTTGGGAGTTATTTAAATAACTTCTATTTCCATAAGAATATAAGATTCTCATCCCTCGCCATAAGAATGAAATGTGGGTAAAGTATAGGTGAAATATTTCCCGATAATCAATAATACCCATGAATGTGTTTTTTAAAACTTATACCAAACACAAAAATGGTAAGTCCCCAATTTCAATTTCCCAACAACATATTTTTACACCTTCAAACAAGCACATTTTGTATATAACTTTAGGTTTAATTACACTTTTGCACTCCCAAGTTTAGTATATGTTTGGTGCAGCTTTATTTTGGCTTTCCTTCTCCTTTTAAGGAGAAGCTGGGCCAAACAATCTTTCTCAAAAGCTCTTAACAAAATTAAGCAGCTTATTTTTAGTGAAGAGAATGAGCTTTTAAAAAAGCTATCTTGAGCAGCTTTTTCATGAAAAATACGGAGCTTATTTTCGGGTGTCTACTATTCGAATCTTACAAACTGCATTTTATGATACTTTTTATTTATTATTTTATTCAACGCGTCCATCATCTCTACCTTCTTTGTCCATTGTCCAGTTTTCCTTCCTTAATTTGATGTTTGATCGTCTCTTTCTATTGTGTTTTTTTTGCCTGATGGAGTTTTCAACTTTTATCGAGATTGTAAAAATATTTTTCTTGCCCCAGTCTTTCTACGTGCTAACACATTCCTTTGATTACTCAATACATTTTTCTTGTTGAATCTGCTACATTTGCTTTTTAATTTGTTCTCATTATTATTATACTATTATTTCTATTAATTCATTTAATAATTAGTAACTAGTTTTTAAACAATTATTCTTTATGGTTCTCTTCAATCATAATAATAATATCTATAAAAACTAATATTTTATCATATTTTTATATAATTAATTTATTTAAATATATATATCTTAAAATATATTTTTTATAGTAAACATATTAAAATATAAAATATTTATTAAATTTAAAATGAATAATTTAAATTTAACATGAGTCTCATTTTCTTTAAAAGGGTTTTAAAATTATTAGAGTTTATTTTAAATTAAACATTTTACCAAACAACTTGAAATGTATACGTAGCTTTTAAATTAAATAAATTTTGAAACTGTCAAACAACTTTTACTTTACATTTAAAAGCTCTTATTTTTAGTTTTAGCTTCAAAATAGCTTATAAGTCAATAAAAAGCTGGGTCAAACGAAACCTTAGTGTTGGGGTGATTTTGATCCCTCTATTTTTAATTGCTTGAATTTAATCGTTTCATTTTTTAATTGTGCCAAATGTGATCTTGCCATTAAATGACCATTCAATTGCTAACATAAACTAATGATGTGGTCAACATAGTGTGAGTGCTCAAGGTAGACCACATAAGTAGGCCAGATGACATTTAATGTGTCATATCAACAAAATTAAATGGTGTTAAATAATTGAGTGTGATAAAATGGACTAAAGTGACAAGCGATAAACAATTTCAATGACTTAATAATGAATTTTCTAACTTCCATTATCTAACACCCACACCTTCTCACACTAAGGTGACATGAAGGCCGGTTTAGTTGAGAAGGAACGAGGGAATGGAGAAGTGGTAGGAAGAGAAATATGTTTATGAGCTTGGTATCACGGAAATGGGTCGCACCAATATGTAGTTTCTTTTCCAAAGAGAGGAGAAATGGTGATCAAACACGGAGTCCAATAAAAATAACATGTTAGACTGTGTACCCTTTGCTTTTATCGTTTTGTTCAATTTTACCCCTTCATTTTTCCATCAATATATGATATGCATCTTTCTTTCTAATGAAAATACAGTGACCAGCGAGATGCTCACACAACCTTTTTTTTTTTTTTTTTTTTTACATTTTAGTTGATTATAATTTCATTAATATTTTAATATTATAATTACAATACATGTGTAATACTGAAATTTTTTAATTAAATGAAATTATTAGTTTATAATTTTTAATAGTTTTTTAATATATATTTTAAGATTTTATATAAATTGGTTATATATTATTTAAAAAATTAAATATTTAATTATTTTTATAAATTTTACTTATTAATTAGGGACATTTTGATCTTTACATATTATCATCCAATTTCTCTTATTTTTATTTCTCTTATACCAAATAAAAATATTATTTCTCTAAACTCTATTTTATATCTATTTATTTGCTATCAAACAATCTAATTTCTCTCCCCCTCATTTCTTTCTTTTATATTTTTTCTTACTCTATTTCTCTCGCACTACCCGTTAATGGCGAAAAGTTTAATGAATACGACTATAGCAAATCCTATGACGGAAGAAACGAAGTAGCACCAGGATATTTTCGATCAAGAATGTGACACTTTCACCTGTGCCAACTACTTCCATGTTCCTCATTAAATTGCGTCATGATACGTAGATTTCAACCTCCACCTCCTGCAGCACTTTAATGTGGCCTTCCTCGACCAGTATGTTGGTTATAGATGCCTTGTTGTTCATGAATGTGATCATTCACTGTATGCATTGGAGTAATACTTTTAACGGCATGCTAACTTATATTTTTTTTATGGCTGCGTATAAGGTATGTCACCTGTATGACACCTATTAAAAGCCGTTAAATCACTTTCATTTTTAAATAAACGGCCCTGATTGATTGATTATTTTATTCTAAATAATTGAGTGACCTATTATTACTACTAAAAGAAGTGTTATACCAGTATATCACCCATCTGGATGACACACCCTAAAAGCACCATTTTTTTATAATCTAAAGTGACATAATTTTACGTAAATCAAAAGTCTCAAAATAACAGTGTATTTCTCATATAAGGAGTACCTTATTTTCTTAAATTACTTTTATTAGTTCATAACTTTTTTATTTTTTTTCATTCTTTTTTATCCTTAATAATTTAATAAAATCCTTTCGGTGCTCCTTCGCAATTATAAAAAAAATAATGATAAAATATTGATTATTTCAATTCAAAAATATAGATATGACCTTTCTATTTTAAATTTTTAACAAAATCCTTTATCTTTAAAAACGGTCAATAAGAATATAAAATTAACTAAAAAATATCAAACTATAATTACCTAACATACTGTTTGGTTTGAGGGATTTGGAGGGGAGGGGAGGGGAGGGGAGGGGAGGGATTTTTAAAATCTTTTACCTTGTGTTTGGGTAGAGAAATTTAAAATTACTAGAATTCATGTGTTAAAATAGTATAAGAAAGAATTCCAAATGACAAATAAAACGATTTTTTATGACAAATAGGGGAATTTCAAATGACAAATATTGAGAGAGAATTTCAACATTTCTCTTTTATGTTCAAACTTTTTAGATTGTTATTGTCAATTCCTCTCATTTTAACAATTCATTCAACATTGTCTATTATAATTTTGAGAATTCTAAAATTCTCCATCCAAACACATGTTTGGTTCACATTTTTAGAGGGGGAGGGGAGGGAAGCAAAATCCCTCGTATGTCAATTTTGGCTCCCCTCCAATATTGGGGATTTGGAGGGGAGGGAATATGGCTTTAAAATATTTTATTGAATTGACTGTAATAACCTAACATATTATTATACATATAACTTTCTCAAATTATATGATTCTCCTCTTTTATTTATTCTCCTCTCAAATCCTTATTTTTGGACCAATATTCTCCGTCGTTGTTTCATCTAAGTGGTAGAACCTATCATCTCACATTGGTGCACCGTGCACGTCCATCATCTTTGCTGCAAGGGAGTGTTGTGAGGATTCTTATTTTTATCACTAACATCATTTGATTTACAGCCAAATTTCTTTTAATCATGAGTACAGTAAACCAACGTGAGGAGGATGCTGGAGAAATAGACCTCAAATCGTTCCTCAAGACACTACAAAGTGAATTTATGAGAATGAGTGCAAGAATGGATGAGATGGAAGATCGGTTTCCAAGGAGACGGAGTAGAACCTCTCCTAACCGCACTGAAGAAGAGGAAGAGGAAGAAGAGGACAAGGGAAGTAGTTCTAGAAGAGAAAACAACAGGGATAATCATCTTGAAAACATCAAGATGAGCATTCCTTCTTTCCAAGGGAAGAATGTTCTTGAGTTATATTTGGAGTGGGAAAGAAAGGTGGAGCATGTTTTTGATTGGCATAATTATTCCTAGGAAAAAAAGGTAAAATTAGTTGTGGTAAAATTCACTGATTATGCAAGTATATGGTGGGATCAATATGTGTTGAGCAGGAGAAGGTGTGGAGAAAGACCGATTCAATCTTGGGAGGAGATGAAGGTCGTGATGAGAAGGAGATTTGTACCAAGTCATTACCACAGAGACTTGTACAGAAAATTGCAGGACCTACGTCAAGTTTCCATGAGTGTAGATGATTACAACAAGGAGATGGAAATAGCCATGATGAGAGCCAATGTGCAAGAAGACCGAGAAGCAACAATGGCTAGATTCATTGGAGGGTTAAAGAAAGAGATTTCAAATGTAGTGGAACTCCATCATTTATGTGGAGATTGAGGATTTATTACACAAAGCAATCCAAGTAGAGAGACAACTCAAATCCAGAGTTGTAAGATTTCCAGGAACTCCTAGTACCTCTTGGAAATCCTGGGCTACCAACAAATCGACAACTCGGCCAAAAGAAGAGGCAAAGATGGGACAACCGACCTTAACCAATAAAGGTAAGTCTGAATTCAATTCATCTTCTAAAGCACGTGAAATTAAATGTTTCAGGTGTCAAGGTCTTGGACATATTGCTTCTAATTGTCCGAACAAGAGGGTCATACTCATGCGTGACAATGGTGAAGTGGAAAGTGCAAGTGAAGAATAAGATAATGAAATGCCTGAGCTGGAGGATTGTAGTGATGTGGAATACACCGAGCCAGACCACAATAATGCATTAGTCACCAGGAGGATGTTGAATGCACAACCAAAGATGGGGGAGTTGAGGAGCAACGTGAGCACATATTCCATACAAGGTGCCGCGTAAGTGATAAGGTTTGTAGTCTTTTAATTGATAGTGGTAGTTGTACCAACGTTGCTAATATTTTGATGGTTGAGAAATTAAAATTACCTACCATAAAAAATCTTAATCCTTATAGACTGTAGTGGCTAAATGATTGTGGGGACACAAAGGTAACAAAACAAGTTTTGCTTTCATTTTCCATTGGAAAATATGAAGACAAAGTCTTGTGTGATGTTGTACCTATGCATGCTGGACACATTCTACTTGGTCGACCATGGCAATTTGATAGGCGAGTAACTCATGATGGGTATCACAACAGGTATAGTTTTAAATTGAATAATAAAACCTTTGTGCTAACCCCTCTTCAACCTTCTGAAGCATATGCAGATCAAATAAGAATTGCTAGGGAGAGCAAGGAGTTGGAAGAACAATTTTCTGTTCAAGAAAAAGAAAAGAGAAGAAGATAGAAGTAGGCATGGGTTCGAATCCGACTTCAAGATTGGATGTCTGTTTGACGTTACAACCGAGCCAGGGCAGAAGCAAGGTGAACGCTTTTGCAAGAAAAGGGGAAGTTGAAAGTGTATTGTTGGATAAAGGGCAATTATTGATTCTTGTTTTTAAAGACATATACTTCTCTGATGATTCTAACAATTCTTTACCTTCTGAAATTCAAAATTTGTTGAAGGAGTTTGGAGAAGTCTTTCCGGATGAGCTACCTCAAGGATCACCACCTTCAAGAGGTATAGAACACCAAATTGACCCTGTACCCGGTTGTTCCCTACCAAATTGACCAGCATACAGAACAAACCCGGATGAGACCAATGAGATCCAAAAATAAGTCAGTGAGCTAATGGAAAAAGGGTATGTAAGGGAGAGCCTTAGTCCGTGTGCTGTACCGGTAATATTGGTACCAAAGAAAGATAATTCTTGGCGTATGTGCATTGATTGCCGAGCCATTAACAAGATTACGGTAAAGTATTGTTATCCAATTCCTAGGTTGGACGATATGCTTGATGAGTTGCATGGTGCTTGTTTGTTCTCTAAAATTGATTTGAAAAGTGGTTACTATCAAATTCGAATGAAATAGGGTAATGAGTGGAAAACTGCTTTTAAAACAAAGTATGGTTTGTATGAGTTGTTAGTGATGCTCTTCGGCTTAACTAATACACTCAATACCTTTATGAGGTTAATGAACCACGTGTTGCGCTCTTTCATAGGAAAATTTGTGGTAGTTTACTTTGATAACATTTTGGTTTACAACAAATCTTATAATACACATGTTGAACACTTACATGTTGTTTTTATGGTATTAAGGGAAAAATGTTTATCACATGTTGAGTTTGCATATAACCGGACGGTACACTATACTACTTTTTCACCCTTTGGGGTTGTATATGGTTTTAATCCACTAACTCCTTTGGATATTTTGCCATTACCTATTTCTGAATTTTTCAGCTTAGATGGTAAAAGGAAAACAGGTTATGTCAGGGAGTTACATGCAAAGGTCCGAGCTAATATTGAAAGGAAAAATGAGCAGTATGCAAAACAAGCCAATAAAAGGAGGAGGAAGGTAATATTTGAACCAGGCGGCTGGGTTTGGATTCACATGAGGAAAGAGAGGTTTCCAGCTCAAAGGAAGAACAAACTTCAACCAAGAGGAGATGGTCCATTCCAAGTTCTAAAGAGGATCAATGACTATGCATACAAGATTGATCTTCCAAGTAAATATGGTAATGTTAGTGCAACATTCAATGTAACTGATTTATCCTTATTTGATGTAGGTGATGAATCAATTCGAGGACGAATCTTTTCAAAGAAGGGGGAGTGACACGATCCCATCCGACCTCAACCAAGATACCTCAGATGCATTGCAAGGGATTGAAGATCCAATGACCGGGGCTAGATCTGAGCGGTTAAATAGAGCTTTGCAACTCTTGATCATTGAAGTCCAAAGGAAAGTAGACCACCAAGCAGAAGAAGAACCAAAGAAGTGGTTTAACTTAGCTCGGATTGAAGTACAAGAGTGTTATCCGATCTGACAATCGGTTATGTCTGTTATCCGAATCTTAGGAAAGCCTATTTCGGGAAAGTGTATCTAATCAGATCATAACTGATTTATTCAGGATAAGATCTGTTAGGAATCAATATCATGATCTCTTATGATTATATTTTATCTTATTTAGGATTAAATCTTTTAGGATTATATTTTATCTTATCTAGAATTAAATCTATTTAATTTAGGATTGTATCTTTTAGATAGTTTATTTTAGGAAATTCCTTTGCTATATATTAACATTGAGAATCAGTTTGTAGACAGTTATTTTTATCAATAAACTTTGAGTTTTCTCATTGTGAGAGCTTATCCTTTGTTCTTGGATTAAAGAACTACTTAATAACTTAGGTTCTACCAGCAGGTCTTGGTTAGGGTCTAGTTGCTTATATCTTGATAACTTTGGTGCTTCCGGAAGGTCACGAATTGTGTCAAGTTCCCATCTTTGATAGCTTTGGTGCTTCCAGCAGGTCTTGGATTGTGTCAAGCTCCTTACAGTTATTTACCGTTAATTGATCTTCAAGACGTTTCTATCTTTACGCTTCCGGTTCGTATCAAGTAGTCCTTGCCGTTACTTTGGTCTGTTAAACATGTGACGTGTCAATTACCTAGCATGCCACATGTTAATTGCCTAGCATACCACGTCACAAGTTTAACGGACCAAAGTAACGACAAAGACTACTGTTACGGGTTTTTGAAAGTTCAAAGATATAAAACCAATGAATTAAAGTTTAGGGACTAAGACCCAAATTGACCAAAAGTTCAGGGACTAATAACATATTTTCCCTTTATTTTTAATAAAAACAAATAATTATGTTTTTTATGTCTAATAAAAATTAATATTTATCAGTTAGTTCCACAAATAATTTTACCATTTCATGATTTAGTTTAATACCAGTAACTTATAAGTTTTCAACTACCTTATTACCTAATTTCTGAGCTAATTTTATCACATAACACCCTTCAATCTTTTAAACATTAGTAATAAAAACAGTATCATAGAAAGTTGTTAATCAAAGGATAAATAAATATAAATAGAATATTTACTAGAATCTTGCATTACATATTTAGAATGCAGATCATTTCTAAGGGTTGAGATCCTCTACAGTCTGAATCCAATAGCCACAAATTAATGTATTAACCTTTTAATTTTTTTAATTGATACATTAAAAAAATGAAAAATCGAGATTCTATCAAGTTTTTTCTCAACGAGAGAGAATCAGAATCCCATTTCTAATCATCTAACATGTTTTTAACAAATTTAGCTATGAAATGGTTAGGAATTAACTAAAATTAACTATAGAATGATTCTATAGCTAATTCCAAATCTTCTCTCTCTCTTTTAATTTTACATCACTCATCAAATTTACATTCCTGCTTACCTTACTATGGTGTAATATTACTCCCTCTTGTTTCCTTGTTTAAGACACATCTAATTGAATTAAAAAATAATTAAAAAGGTTTAAAATAAATATTTTTCATTGAGATTTTAAAAAATAATTAACCTTCTAGTTTTATTTTTATTATTAATTAATTCCATTATTATTTGAGAGTTAGAAAAATATTAATTTTTTTGAAAGAATAAATAAGAAATACTGTACTTTTTTAAAATTATAAAACATATTATTAAAAAAGCTTCTAGAAAGTGGAAGGGAGGGATTAATAAGTAGGAGTAGCAGTGAAGTGCTAATGGAGCAGGGCAAGAACAGCAGCAGAACTCGTTGGCTCACACAGATTGTAATTCAGGTATCCACACAGAATGTAAGTGTATGTTAAGGCTTGAGAGAGAGAGAGAGCAGAGTGTGCATTCTAATTCTAAGGCACAATGGTGCACCCAATAGCGGAGGCAAACGACCACAGCCCCTTTGGAGACCTCACTCCGGACGAGTTCTACGCTCGCCACTCAGTGAGTCACGGCTCCGAGTTCATCACTAACCCTAGGGGTCTCAAGCTCTTCACGCAGTGGTGGACCCCTCTCCCTCCCACCACCCTCATCGGAACCCTCGCCGTCGTCCACGGCTTCACCGGCGAGTCCAGTTGGCTCATCCAACTCACCGCTGTCCACTTCGCCAAGGCCGGCTTCGCCACCTGCGCCATCGACCACCAGGGCCACGGCTTCTCCGACGGCCTCATCGCTCACATCCCCGACATCAACCCTGTCGTCGACGACTGCATCTCCTTCTTCGAATCCTTCCGCTCCCGTTTCGATCCCAACCTACCTTTGTTCCTCTACTCCGAATCCCTCGGCGGCGCCATCGCGCTTCTCATCACTCTCCGCCGTAAATCGCCATGGAACGGCCTCATCCTCAACGGCGCTATGTGCGGGATAAGCGCAAAATTCAAGCCGCCATGGCCGCTGGAGCACTTGCTCTCAATTGCGGTGGCGATAATCCCGACGTGG
The DNA here is from genome assembly GCA_026901365.1 of Sesbania bispinosa. Classification (NCBI taxonomy): domain Eukaryota; kingdom Viridiplantae; phylum Streptophyta; class Magnoliopsida; order Fabales; family Fabaceae; genus Sesbania; species Sesbania bispinosa. The sequence continues at coordinate 1,175,269 of QLOH01000244.1, forward strand.
CGCGTGGTTCCCACACGCGGCTCCATTCCGGATGTCTCGTTCAAGGTGGAGTGGAAGAGGAAACTGGCGCTGGCGAGTCCTCGGAGGACGGTGGCGCGTCCACGCGCATCCACGGCGCAGGAGCTGCTGAGGATATGCCGGGAGTTGCAGGGAAGGTACGAGGAGGTGGATGTGCCGTTGCTGGTGGTGCACGGTGCTGGCGACGTGGTGTGCGACCCTGCGTGCGTGGAGGAGTTGTACGCGCGCGCCGCGAGTAAGGATAAGACGCTGAAGATATATCCTGAGATGTGGCACCAGTTGGTTGGGGAACCTGAAGAGAACGTGGAGTTGGTGTTTGGGGATATGTTGGAGTGGCTTCGCGCCCGCGCTCAACGCGCCGCCGCAGACGGTGGCGCTTAGGGGGCAAGCGTTGTAGTACTTGTTTATTTAGATATTTTCTAAGATAAATAACAAAATTTGGTTGGCTTTGTCCAGAATTAATTAGTTGTACCTAAAATGTTAGGAGTTCCACCAACCTATCCCATGCAGTGATGCAGGTCTCAATCTCATATAAGTGCATTTTTCATGTTGAAGTACCAAATAGAGTGTTCGTTTGCTTTTAAGTTAGAAAATCAAAATCGATTTCCATGTTTGGGAGCGAAAAGAAATCGCATCTGTGAAATGTCTCATGATGTGCAATTAATCGATTTCTGTGTTTCAGCAAAATCTAAACAGACGGAGAGTTTTTCTTTTTCATTAAAAATAGAGTAGTGATGGTGTCAATTAAGTGCAGGGTTCAGACTATTTATAAATTTTCAATTTTTTTTAAACAATTGTATAATGTAGTGTATAAATATAGCATTACTCATACAATTGGAGTAAGTACCAATAAAACCTGACATAATAACATATAGTTGGGTCCCTTAAATATTCTGGCATTATTAATGGAAAAAACTTTGTTAAAAAAAGACAAAACTCACTTCAATAATCTTTACGTCTCGAAAGAAATTAATATCCAACTATCGGTCGGTTACATCTTGGTTCACACAAAAAAAAAATGTATAGAGATAGTGTAGATGTTGGTTTTTATTTTTTAGGTGAAAGTATAGATATTTTATATCATGGGATCAATCTTTGGAGTTTGTACTTTCGAGTAGCATGATGACCCACCAAATTTTGACCTTGGAGGTCAAGCTTTCGTTTGGTTTGTTATTTTAATAGTGTAAAATCATAATGTGTGAAATTGATTTTAAATCACTTTTTTTAATATGTTTTGTAAAATATGCATTATTCATCTTAAATATTAATTTTTAGAATTGATTCTACTCAACTGTAAATTAAACCGACGCCAAGTCCACACACATAAAGTTAAAGGTGAGTACATATATTTTAAATTCAAGTTGATTTTTTAAATATAAAAATAAAAACATTAAGAGAAAATTACTTAAAATTACATAAAAATATTTTATGTCAGTGTTGTTGTCAACAATTAACATTTACCCTTTGTTTGGTAGTATTCGAGAAATATGAAAGAGAGAAATGACGAAAAGAGAAATAAGAAAGAGAAAAAAAATATAGATAAAGAAGATTTATAGATTGTTTGGTGTGAAATAAATAAATAAAAAATATAAGAGAAATGTAAAATTAGGTTGTTTGGTTTGATTGGAGAGATATAACATTTTTTTATTAATTTTTGTGAATAATAATGTGGTGGAAGTCGATTTGTTTTTTCAAAGAAAATCAATTTTATATTTTTAATTTTTTTTAACTTGTTGAAACACTACCATGATAATGCTTTTCTCTGCTATTTCTATTGCACTTTTATTTGACCAAACAAAGTGTTAATGTTCACTGGCTTAAGAAATCAAGGTAAATAAAATATCATGATAAACAAAAAATAAATAATTTGTTTTCTTTGGGAAGTCATGAACTGAGAAGTATATTCGTCTGTTTGCATCAACAAAAAATTAAAATGAAAAAATCACTTTGGTCCTCTGTCTCTAGTTTGCACAATGTCAAAACAATGTGAAACTTGTTTCTCCATATCATAGCGTGTGGTTTGGTTTTCATAAAAATCACGTTTCAAACGTATATCCAAGTCAACGCTACCGAGAACAACGTTCAAACGTTGATCCAGTATAAACCATACATGCTCATAGCCATTCACGTATAAATGAAAATATTCCCATCAATATGTAAAGGTATTTGTATATAAATTTTTGTTAGGTTGAAAGCAATAAAATTACTGAAAAGATGAAAAATGGAAAGGTTACATGAGACAAATGAATCTATATAAACCCCACATCTTCATACCTCTATATAAATCCATTTTATATCTTCTCATTTTCACTCATGCAAAAATTCATCCTAAATTCTAGTAGGTATGGACTTAAACCAAACCCACAACCAGGGGAAAATGCCAATTTTTGGTTTGGCTGTTGGAGTGGGTGTTGTTGTTCAATTAAATTGTTTTTGCAGTGTATTTGAATAAATAAGAAGTTCTCTTTGGCTGTGTGCATAATGTATAAAAGTATATATAAGAGTAAATTAATTCAACCCCCCTCTATTTCATACTTCAAACACAAAATCCCCTCTATTTTAAAAAGCTACACAAAGGGAATTTTGTGATGAAAGCGCAAAATAGAAGAGAGGTTAGAGTAATTTACTAAAGAAATAAATTCATGTATAAGATAAAGTATGCATATAATTTAAATTTCATTTTCAGCCTTGCATTTGAGAAAAAAAATCTACTAGAAAGATCTGTTATATCTTCATCAAAATAAATGTTACTTCTTACACAGAACGGGTAAAGGAAATATTCTTAGACTACGTGCATAAGTGTATGGATCCTTTCTTATGGTGTTGCCTTTACAGTAGAGTTAGCTATGACATAGCTAGGAAACAGCTACCACTTTTAACTACGGAATGTTTTCATAGCTATTCAGTACCTATTGGGTAGATATATTTGCTAGAGAGATGCACGATAAAAGAGGATTCAAATCCATATGCACAATCTCCAATTGCTTATTTTAATAATTTTTCTTTGGGTTCCACACATTTACATCATCCTATTTTATTTTTTACAATTTAAGTAACTCTTCACTCCAGTGACCCCAATGCTAGGAGCTCTATAAGAACTCTTAAATGGACCCCACAATTAACCACACCTTCATTATTTTACCCCATTTTTCCCATAAGAACCCGTAGTAGTGAGTTGCTTATTTAGCCTCCGTTTGGTTTAACGTTTCAACTGTGCAAAATCATGGTTTCACGAAATTGATTTTAAATCAGTTTCATTTAATGTACTTCATAAAACGTCCATCACTCATCTCAACCATTAATTTCTAAAATTAATTCTACTCAATTATAAACCAAACGGACACTTAAGGATGTGATGCTTCAAAATAAAAACTCTATTGGTCACGTCATTATGCTCCAAATGATATGTGAATTGCTTCCCTAAGATCTTATTTTTAAGACCCCGTTAGAACTTCCCACTAGAGATGCTCAAGAACATTGTGTTAAGACTTAAGAGTGATACCCGGTCTCAAAACGATGTGGAGAAAGATAAAAATTTGAGGTGCAAAATTTACCTTTCCTCTAAAAGCTGATGCTACCTCATTGAATGCTGGAAGAATCTTGTCTGAATCAATGAAAGTGGCAGAAAGACATAGATGAGAGAGCATTTTCATATCGAATTAGCAATTTTTGTGGTAAAAAAAACTGGTCACAAAAAAAAAACCTTGTTGGCCAAAACAAATGCAACTAATTCTGATTTGGAAAACTAAGCATCTGCTATTGTGAAATGATGCACTGCTGTAAATGTAAGATTTGAGGACTAAGGAATTACTTTGTCAGTTTAATGTGATGTCAAAATTGCTTTGCAAACTAACCGTAGTGACTTTATTTCTTCATTGTCCTTTTTCAGTAGTACCAAATTAAAGCTTTAAGTTTGACATGTGAAAAAGATTTGCAACATGAGGATTAATTGTGTATTTGGTTTCACTTTTGTAAAGTTACAAATCATGCCAAACATGCACTGAACTAATTTAGACCCCATTTGGGTGGTTGTGAGTTTTCAGTGTTTGATTTTTAAAAATTTTAAATTAAATTTTCACCACTCAAAATCAAAAAATGAAAATCACTTTTTTTGGTTTTCAAAATGTTTGTTTTGAAAACCATAACAATAAGTTTTCAGTTTTTTATTTTGAGTTGTAAAAATTTAATTAAAAACTTTTAAAAACAAATAATTGAAAACACGCAACCACCCCGAACAATTTGAAAACCACAAGTTTTCAGTCTAGAAGTTGCAACAAGCTCTTCACCCTTAACTCTCAGGTTCTAAAAGGGTCTACACAAAAATTTCAATAATAGAATTTGCCTAAACTAATTCATTTATACTTTTCAGGCACATCGAACATATATGATATGGAAGAACAATGCATGTGTACGATGTATGCTTCTAGTTTAATTTTTTCTCTCCCTTTTCAATTCCTTTGATTGTTATCCTAACTTCTAATTGACATGATTAATTAAATAGCGTAAAATTCTCTCAAGTGTTTATCTTATGCTTGAAAGAGACCAAATTTTGGTTATGGTAATTGCAGGAATTTTCAAATCAGCTAATTAGGGGGAGGGGGATTGTTTAGGAGCTATTTGATCAACTAAATATAGTCCTTGATCAATCAATAAGCTAATCAGGAAAAAATTGTTTAGGAGATTGGAAAGACACTTTAAATAGTTCACCTAAGATTAAGAAGAAATATTGTTTCCATTTAGTTGTTAAACGAAACTCGAGTTTTTTAAATTGAATGAAGAATAAGTTAACCTTGTGTTTGGATTAAGGTATTTTAAGAAAGGCGTATAATTTTTGGAAGAAAATTTAAAATACTTTACATTAAAATGTGTTTGAGTGTCTATTAGAAAGAATTTTGAGAAATTTCTAATAGTTTAATCGGCATCAGATCACCTCAAAGTCTCAAACGGTCTCTACCAAATATTATCCATTGAACATATTAAGAATTCTTAATGGTTATCTCTAATTTTGAAGTGAAAAAAAAGTATTAGAAAAAATGAAATGAAATGCATTATTATAACGAAATTCCTTTAATTCAATTTATTTTAAATGTTTAAAATGATGAAACATAATACCATTTGATTTCGTATTTTTTTTTTATCAATCCAAGCATAGATTAAGAAACTGGCAAATTTCTTAAATAAATGTTAGTAGTTTAATCAATCAATTCAAATTATTGGCCAATAAAGAACTCAAAATACCGTTGCATAGAAAGTTAGGGCATGTTTCATTTCTTATTTTCATTTTCTGTTTCCTGTTTTTAAAAATTTTACAAAGGAAAAACTGAAAATGCTGGAAATAAAAATTTGTTGTTTCCAGCATTTTCAATTTTTCTTTTGAAAAATTTCAGAAAACAAGAAATGGAAACGGGAAATAAAAATATAAACCAATTATGATTTTAGAAAAAATACTTTCCTATAGTTTAACCGTTGGGATGTGAAATTAATTAATTAAAATAAATAGGATGCAGGGCCTTCAATTGTAGGCCCATTGTTAATATTTCATTTTACTAATATCCACGCAAGGTTGTGAACTGAGAAGAATTCATGACCCTTCTGTTTTTGTTTTTGGTACAAATTCATGACCCTTCTTGACCCATGGGTGATGGGACCACTGGTTCTGTTTCTTAAAGTTTGGAACTGGTTGGGCTCATTTCTTTATGGGATAAGGTCTTTTATTAGGGGAGTTGCTTTTAGAACCCCTTTTTGCTATTTGCACCCCATCACATACCCAATTCTCCATACTACCTCTACCCCTACCCCCACCCCTCCCCTGCTGCACCTGCACCTGCAGCTCCCCCTCCCCCCACCAACATTACAATCCCCCACCCCTCTTCCCAACAACCTCACCCTCCACTACCCCACCCCTTTCCCAACAACCCCCACCCCCACTCCCCCATCCCACTCGGGCCTTTACTTTTCCCACCACAATTTTTGCTATTCCGACCCCCCATAATATTTTTCTACCCAAAATACCCCCTCTCCCTTTCCCCTCCCCCACCCCCACCCCCACTATCCCGCTCCGGTGGCCCTCCCTACCCCCTGCCCCTCCCCATTCCCCCTTTCCCATCCCATTTTTCCTTTTCAATTTTATAAAAAAATAACGTACGGACAAGGGTATCCGGGAAGACAAGGGTGTTGGGGAATAGTTCCCGGACAGCCTTATCAGTATGATTTTTTTTTGTAAAAAAATAACGTACGGACACTCTTGTCCGTACATAAAAAAAATAACGTACGGACAAGGGTGTCCTTACGTACAAAAAAAAACGTACGGATAAGGGTGTCCGGGAATAGTTCCTGAACAGCCTTGTCCGTATGATTTTTTTTTGTAAAAAAACAACATACGGACACTCTTTCCGTACGTAAAAAAAAAACATACGGACAACCTTGTCCGTACGTACAAAAAAACAACGTACGGACAAGGGTGTCTATACGTACAAAACAACAATGTATGGACAAGGGTGTCCGGGAACCATCCCCGGATAACCTTGTTCGTACGTTATGTTTATAAAAATAACGTACGGACAAGGCTGTCCGGGGATGGTTCCCGAACACCCTTGTCCGTACGTTGTTTCTTTACAAAAAAATAACGTACAGATGAAGCCGTCCGGGAACTATTCCCGGACACCCTTGTTCGTAAGTCAATTAACTGAGGGACAGTTTTGGGTTGTACAAATTTTCAAAAAAAATTGGGGGGTGGGAATAGCAAAAAAACATGGTGGGAAAAGTAAATGCCTCCCACTCGTCCCCATTTGCGTCCCCCCTGATTTTTTTTATTTGAATTTTTGGTTTAGAGACGGAAAGGAGTGGGGAGTTGCACATGCAGCAAGGGAGGGGGTGGGGCATGGGATGGAGGTAGTATGGGGAATTGGGTTTGGGATGGAGGTGTGAATAGCAAAAATGGGTTCTAAAAGCAACTCCCTTTATTAGGTTTCGTACTTTGGGCCAGTTTGAGTCTGGGCTTTGACCCAAAAAATTCTAGCCTTAAGATTTTCTTACCATAAAAAAAGTGTCTGGCCTTAAGCCAACTTTGGAATCCTAAAACTTACCAGTAATGTACAGTTAAAGGAGGAAAAAGAAAGAAAAGTTGGTTGAAGAAAAGTTTATTTTGATTTCATTGTTGGGTAGGTTGTTAACACATTTTGGATTCACTATTCAAGCAGGACATGCAGCGAAAGTTCATAGAAAGGCCCACAAAAACCTCTATAAATTAATTAATAATGTAGGAACTACATAATTTTATTAATTTAAAGAGGTATTAATTAATCAATAACTTAATAATTTATTAATTTAAAGAGATCTTTCTCGATTTAACGAACCTATATTATTTTTTATAAATAAAACATATGTACATTATATTGTCTAATTGAATGATGTTCATGTACAATGTGACTAATTAAATATATAATACACCCCCGAGAAAAAATAAAGTTCATTGTACTGTAGTATGTAGTACTAGTTAAAACTTAATGCAAGTTCATGTATGGTAAGGAAATCAACCATTATATAAACAACATCAAACATTCCTAATTAGTCAATCCAAATCAACACCGGAGCTTTTGGATACAGTGAGGAAAGCTAGAGATGAAATACAACTATATTTAAATTTTAAGAAGAAGCAAACAATAATAGAATCACATTTTAATAAGTTGTCCTAGTTATATTTGTAATTTTATAGAATTATTAATTTATAATATTGAAGGGACCATGAATCTATATAAGGGCGGTCTTCCGAAAAATTATTATCTTATTAATTTATCGAAATTATTAATTTAGATCTTGGGCCCAAGTCAGGATCGAGAAAAATTATTATTTTAGAGAGATTATTAATTTATCGAGTATTAATTTATAGAGGTTCTACTACAATTAAAGAAAATGGGGAAAATTGTGCAAATCATACTTTGTGTAACGCCCCCGAGCCGCTTGCAGGACTGATGAAAGTCCCCACAAACCAACACGAGTCTTTCCAGTATGCTTTGTCCTCACTTGCACACTTTCTAGGAAACTTCCCAGAAGGTCATCCATCCCAGAATTGCTCCAAGCCAAGCACGCTTAACTATGGAGTTCTTATGTTATGGGCTTCTGAAAAGAAGATGCATCTTGTTGATATAGTTCTCCCCAATAATTTCCTTTAAGCTATTTTCAACTGTACAGTCCCATACCTGCACAGCCTCTAGATCCCTCTCATTCGGGTGTGGGCTCGGTTCATCCATGTGTCCCTTCTTGCTTAGAAGCCTGCCAGGAGCCGCTCCTTGTCCATGCCTCTTTACACCGGCGATCACTCCCCGCCCTCATCAGCCTCCGGCTCTCACATGCCCACCAGCTTCCGCCTAGTTCGTCCCCGAACCACACCGTACTGGGAGAGGCTCGGCTCTGATACCATTTGTAACGTCCCCGAGCCGCTTGCAGGACTGATGAAGGTCCCTACAAACCAACATGAGTCTTTCCAGTATGCTTTGTCCTCACTTGCACACTTTCCAGGAAACTTCCCAGAAGGTCACCCATCCCATAATTGCTCCAAGCCAAGCACGCTTAACTATGGAGTTCTTATGTTATGGGCTTCCGAAAAGAAGATGCATCTTGTTGATATAGTTCTCCCCAACAATTTCCTTTAAGCTATTTTCAACTGTACAGTCCCATACCTGCACAGCCTCTAGATCCCTCTCATTCGGGTGTGGGCTCGGTTCATCCATGTGTCCCTTCTTGCTTAGAAGCCTGCCAGGAGCCGCTCCTTGTCCGTGCCTCTTTGCACCGGCTATCACTCTCCGCCCTCATCAGCCTCCGGCTCTCACACTTTGACTTTGGATTATGCATTATGCTAATTTATTTATATCTTTATTGGATATCTAGACATCTAAATATGCTTATATGACTATGAGAAATAATTTTCAAGGATTTAATTTTATTTCATTATCGTTTTATATTAAAATTGTTGAAAAAGGTTTTTTCATGAACCACGATTCCATGCAGTTATAATATTTGTCTGGGTACATATTTATTACATTTTAAATAAAAAGTCACATATAGTGTCCTGTGAAAAAATATAATTTGTTTTAGTGGTGCCATATATTCAATAATAAGGTGAAATATGTTTTTCATATTTTTTGTCAATTTTAATATTTATTTTTGAATTTTAAAACGTTAATTTTATATTCTTGTACTTTTAAAATATTTTAATCAGCATTTTAAAAATATATGATATAAATAAAAAATTAAAAAATTGGAGATAAAAATTAAGGTTAATAAAAAAAAATCAGGTACAAAAAATGGAAATAAACCTGCTCGATTTGGAACATTCACATTCTAGTGGGACTAACTCTCCTAATAAGAATTTGCTCAAGGGAAATCAATCATGGGAATCAATTATGTATCACTTGAACCAACGGGTTGGTACGAAAAACATATTTTATCGATAGAATAATTTACACATGAAACTCGTGAAGTAACCTAGATGGATCCTGAATCCCTAAAAAGCCTATAAATTAAGTTTTGGGCCCAAGAAGTCCCTTTCGAATGGTGATTGCCAGGACAATTGTCGTGGTTGTACTGCACCGCCCTAGAAGTAGCAGCACCTACACACACACACATGTATATGGGTCATTGTTGTGTTGTGACCAACACCAACATTTGTAACCAGAAAAAAACTTTATTAAGGTCAAGGAAAAAGATCAGGCCACTAATAATTCCCATTTGTGGACATCAGAATATGGCCTCGTGCCCCATTTAAGCTTTACATGTTAAAGTTCGGTGTCTTATTGGGTCTTAGTTTACCAACGTTTGAAATGTTGATTGGGCTCTTACGTTCACCTTCATCTTTCTTTATCCATATGTTTTCCTTGACTTTTTTAAAGCATGCATTTTGGATGGATGCACTTGCATGTCAATTTTTTGATGTAAAATTGTGACAATTGTATAATAGGCTTAAGTCTTTAAATAAATTAATGATTATATAGTTTTAATACATTATAATAAAAAATCTAAGGTGATGTTTTAGCTTGGATCTTGGATCAAAGTCACCTCTTCCTCAATAAAATCTTGAAGAAAAGAAGAGGGAGAATCAAGGGCCCATCAACTGGAGGAGTGACTCAAGGCAAGGATTTATTTTATTATGATAATTAAAGCTAGGGCAAAAACTAAGGGTAAGGGGCAGATCTTAGTTAAATATTTTGGTGCTTATATAAAATTGGGCTTTAGTTAAAATTGTACATCTGTTCTTATTTATCTTTTTCATTTGAAGAATTTATTTATTTTTATGTATTTTTCTAATTTAGAAGATGGAGGTATTAATTATATTTTTTTTACTTTTACTCATAATAAGAAAAATAATAAGTGAAAAGAATTAATGAATAAAATAGAGAGATAAGGGGTATATTAGAAAAAAAACATAATAAATTTAAGGAAAAAGAGTATATAACCACCCTAAACTTTCACCCTTTTGCAGATAGGCACCATGAACTTTTATTTTGTCCTAATTAACCCTTAAACTTCTATTATTGTTGCAATATGTCATTTCATATAACATAGAGTTAAATAATTAACGAAACCAATCATAATTATTCAAGATTTTGTAATTAAAATAATACAAAAATAAAGTTTCAAAAATAAAAAATAGAAAAAAACCCTAAATTAAAAGAACACATCATCATGTTTCACTTTTAGAATTTCAAATGTATTTGAAATCTGACAGAATTTAAAAATAAAAAATAAAAAATTTTACTCTTTTACATGTTTTTAATATTTGAAACACAAAATATTGAAAAATTGATATTTATTATGTTAATTATTCAACTTCATATTGATGAAATGACCTATTGCAATAATGATAAGAGTTTAAGGATTAATTATGACAAATTGAAAGTTCATGGTGCTTATTTGCAAAAGACCAAAAGTTCGGGGTGGTTTTATGCTTTTTTCCCTAAATTTAATATAAATTAAAACATTTATTGTATTTTTTAATTTGTATTTTCATGTAATAAGACACATAAATAAGAATGAAGATAGTAGATAATAAAAGATATATATTTTTTATGTGTATTTTGAATAAAAATTTAGTCTACAAATTTATTACATAAATATATAAATTTTATTGAGGGAGCCATATATAAAATTACATATATCTACTGTTTTTTTTTTGGAGCCATGGCCCCACTCGACTACTATAAAGATCCACCACTAGTGGGAAATATTACAAATTTTCTTAATCAATTAGTCTACTCCAAATGTTATTTTATTATTATATATAAATTAAATATAAGGTGACCAATTAAAATAAAGACTAGTAACACACATATATATATATAATGTAATTAATTTAAATTTTTTATGAATGATTTTAATTGACATTCTAGTTTTTCTATTTATTCTATATTATTTTACTTTTTATTTTATTTTTTAATGAGATATTTTATTACTAATTTTTTTATTAAAAATATAAACTTATTCTTATCTAACATTATATTTTTGTCCAAAAGAAGATAGAATTTATATTATATTTTTGTCCAAAAGAAGATAGAATTTATATTATATAACTTATGTAAATACGTGTTTTACTTACTATACAAATACAGTATCTATTTCCTTATTATGGGCTTTCAGTCTTTTACTGTATAATTTTGCCCAAAACTACTTCTATTCGTATTTATCCGTCCAATTACATAAAAAAACATAATAAATCCAATAAATATATTGATTTACATTAATTTTATTATACTTTTATCAATGTATCATTTTTTTTTCTATATTTCAATCATTGATTTTTTTTATTTATTATCTCTCTTATTAAAGATAAACATAAAAAAAAGTAATTAATACTCTTTTGATTTTTTAAATGAGACAAATAAATAAAAACTAAAAAATTCTTTAAATATGACAAATAAACAGAAATAGAGGTAGTAATATATATAGTATAAATATAAAAAAAAAAAGGAAAATTTGAGGGGTGGCTAATGGCCATGTCCCAAAATAGCATCGCCCCTATACCGAAGGCTTTTTTATTATGATGCTTGGAAGTGAGATTGTTCTTAATTAATTTATTATTTTAAACCATTTATTTATTGATTATAATTAATTCAATAAGTCAATTCTTTTTGTGTATCGTCAGTTTTAATTGATTCAGTTAACTTTAGTATATTAATTAACGATAATAATCATACTATTTAATATGTCAGTAGTGTTAAAATTATAATAGTTGATCTAGCTAATTCAGTTGGTAAGCACTAACTGAATAATGTTTATACCTTGTTTAGCTACACTTGATATTGTTATTCATGGACCCTGGTACAAAGAATATTGCAGTGAGACAAACGTATGGATTCCTAAATATCAGATACTTGCAATATATAATTTGAGGTTTGAGACTGCAAACACATTTTAATTTTTAGGCCGTGTTTCACATCAGTGACACAAGATATATTAAAATGGTTAATATATATTTTTAGGTATTTTTATGTTGAAATTTACTATTCTTATTTTACTATATTTTAAAAAATTTAATGAAATTAAAATCATTCACCGTGAACAAAACACAGAAAAATTATAATTAAATCAAATAACTCGTGGTCTTTCTATAACATCAAGAGGAAATCAAGTCAGCCATTGATTGCTCAAGAGATGCTCTGCCATGGCAGACACGCATGCGAAAAACAAACAAAAATCAAAAGGAACTCCATTAGCAGAACATTATGATTCATGAGAATATCGATATAAATGTTCAAATGACAGTGTAAGAGGAGTGTGATTTATCAAACTACATAGGAGGAGAAAGATAAAAAAAGTTGAGACTTGAGAGTGTGTGTGGTCATTCAGATGTCTTTCAATCTATTCAAGCCTCAACTTGGGTGTCCATTTTCTAAATCAAATTGACTAACTCCACTAAATCCATAAAACAGTGCTCTAATTTCTTCTATAAGCAAGTGATTTAGATTTATCAAACTCATTAATTTCATCTTTGTGGTTAATGACCAAACTTCTCATTAGTGGAGCCTGCAGTTTGCCATTGCTGACTACGGGACCATGATATAAATGAAATATTAAAAGGACTTTGCGGTCACAATTAGGCAACTATAAAGTATTAATAGTTATGTAATGACACTGCAGCCACGCATTTAAAATAAATATAAAATTAAACATAAAATTACAAAACGCAGTATTAGTGGGCAAGTACGCGTCCGATTAGTTTATAATTAAATAAAATTTATTCTAAAAATAAATGATTGAGATTAATAATATATGATTTTCAAAATATGTAAAATAAAAATTATTTAAAATTAATTTTATAAAATCATGATTTTACATATTATAATAGTAAAATAAATAAAGATATAGAATTGATTTTAGAATTAATCAATAAAATGAATTTTACATAAATTATAAAATATATTGAATAAAAATGATTTCATTTTAGTTTCTCAAAACTTGATTTTGCATTGTTACAACTATAAATCAATAAAAGCCTAAGTCATATATAAAAAAAGTTACAAATTATAAAGATATATTGCATAAATGAAAGTCTCATCCTAGGCTTTGTCTGACATGGACCATGGTTCATGCGGACCATGGTGTAAAAAATTAATTGTAACCGTCAGATTGATGTATATTATATTTAATGATATCGATCTGTCATTAAAGTAACTTGTTACTCAACACCTTAACTTACCAATATTTACAGGTAAGCTCCTCACATTCAACAATCCATCTGGAACCCCACAAACAATTTCTTGTGTTGAAAAAAACGCTCAGTGACCATTTCAGGTTTCATTTCAATTTTGTCCTGATCATAAAATTGATAAACCATACCAGTCACTTGTCAATCAACTATCTCCCACCATTTTCACAAATAATGTTTCAAAATTAAGAAAACAGTGAGAGTTAAAAAAAAATATAATTTAGGGAATATAGTTTAAGGAATATAGTGTCTTGTTCTTTTGCATAGTATCTTTCAAAAAAGCGAATTTCAAAACCATTTTCTTGAAAAAAAAAAGTAATCAAGTTCATACTAATAACATAAGAGATGGATACTGCAGTGGTTGTTTTTTGATTCTTTTCTACACTATATTCCATTTAAAGGAAAAGGAATAAATGGGTGTTTGAAAGGAAGAAAATGTCAGTTAGCCTTGTCCTCTCAAGCAAATTCTTCACACCTAAAGTTTAAAACATGGGAGCATCTGAAACGTGTTCTGCATGGTCTTTTCCACTATTTGGAGTTATTAAATTGATTTTTTTTTAATAATTAAACTGAATTTTGATTCATCGGTCAAGACTGCGAAAGGTGATGGGCTGTTGGCTTTGAAGCAATTTTTCAGGATAATCAAGGTAAGGTCCTCGTTGCAGCAACAAAGTTGTGCAGATTCCAACACATAGAAATTGAGATGGCAAAGATGCTAGCTTTGCAATGAAGTCTCCAAGAAGATTTATACTTCTCCCATATTTTGGTTGAGACTAATTGCATATCTATGCTTTTTCCTAAACCCATATTTATGTTGCAATTTATTGAGTCTCCAAGCAGATTCAATGCCCCTACTCTTCACCCGCGGAAGGGACGACCTCCCAATGTTCACCATTGAAGAGCGGCCGAAAAGGAAAGATGAATTGCAATTTGTAGTAGATATGAAATCAATTGTTTCTGAGATGTTAGGTGAATCACAACAGTTTGTAGATATGAAATCAATGTTTCAAGGATGAAAATGTCCTGCTTTCGATTTCAACTAAAATTAGGGATTCAGTTTTAGTTGTAGAGAATTGCATTTTGTGGGTGTTTTCCCAAATGGGGAACAGATATAAATGAATATAATATGGACTCAAAGATAAATATTAATAGTTTGATTACCTGATATAAAAAGTAAAAAACTTGGTTCATGCGTGGACCACTTAATCTAGTGGTCCATGATAGATTCATCCCTCATCTTATCCCATTAGATAACTGGGACTTGACACTTTCTAATTTATTTAAAACTGAATACAATCTCTACCATTAAAAATATTTAGTTTATATATAAATTAAAGCTTAAAAAAATTAATCATCACTTTACAACCATAAATTTGGAAAATTACATACCTGTACTCTAATCATGGTTCTGAATAAATGCAAATCTATGAAAAGGAATAAAAAATGTTAAGATTGGATTTGGATATGCTTCATCGAAACGAAAATACCAAGGTATTGGAAAAGAGAGACTAGCGGATACGGTAAGAAACCACTCACGACTTATGACGATGACATAATACCATTATTAAAATAAGCATGACCCCTAGTTAAGAAAAAAAAACTTTGATATAAAAACATCCCAATAATATTAATATTTATTTGACACCTCCTATTTTATCTATTCTTTTTTCTTATTATGGGCAGTTTATTTGTGGTAAAATATGTTTTTTTAAATTATTTAAAAATTAATTTTTATTTTAGAAATTCTTATATAACTAAAAGTAATTTTTTTTTGTTATAATCATAAAAAGCACTTTATTTGTGAAAATAAATGTCTCTATATTTTTTTTAAAAAAATTACAATTGCTTTTTTCAGAAACAAATTTAAGTTATTTCTTAAAAAAACAGAAAATTAATTATTTTCTCATTCTACTTATTAAAAAAAATAAATATCTTAAAAATTCTTATAAATGATTTTTTTAAAAAATAATTCTTTATAAATATGCTCTATATCGCACTACTCATGTATCACTTCTCACTTTTATTCTTAATTCTCACTTGGTAGTTACACCAAGAGAATGTCTATGAATTATTTTTTAACAAATTTTATGAAATGAGCGGCACTATTCTTGAAAGATGATAATTAGTCCCAAATTTAATATATTATAATAAAAAATATCTGTAATGAATAAAATTTTTATTTATCAGATTTTGATTTAAATATGAGAAATTATTTACAAATTTTACGAGTATAAATGTATCGATTTTTCTAACCTGTGCAATATTGCATATGATAATAAATCTCAAAGTGGAAAGGTTTAATTAGAAAATGCAACTATCACAATATTCAATGCATTAGTAATATTAAATGTTACATTTTCTAATAAAATCTTTCCAATTTTAATTTATTATCCCGTGTAATATTGTTACACATGTTAGAAAAATTGTAAATGTATTCCTATCTATATAATATATTTAACATATTTTTATATTTATATATTAAAATACATTTTAATAATTTTTAAATTAAGTTGAATAATTTAGTTTATAGTATTTAATAATAAAAAATGAATAATTTTAAAGAGTTTAATGAAATTACACTAGTAGTATAATATCTTTTACACTATTATCCGATAATATATTGTCACGTCATTTATTGAATATGATATTTTATGTATTATTAAATTCAATAAATAATGTGATCACATACCATTAGGTGATAATGTAAAAATTGTTTACACTTACAAATATGTCCATTAAACTCAATTTAAAATATTTTTAATTAAATTATATACAATACTTTTAATTATAATTTTTATTATTGATATTAGTATTATAATAATATTTATATTTTATTATGTTTTTAAACAAATGCATTATAAAATATTATATTCAAAATAGATAGAATGTAGATAATGAACTCAAATACAAATATAGAGATACTCAATAAAAAAATACGAAAATTAAAATTTTTACACGAATATAAATATAAATATTAAGATAAAAACTATAATACCCTATCTAGTAATTAAATAAATGCCCATTGCCATTGCCCATCATGACCGATTGGGGCTAGCGCCTAGCAGCTATGGAATTTATTGAAATGAATAATTTATATGGTATGTTTGATTTGGAAAAAATGTTTTTCTTTTTATTTTGTACAAATTTATTTCTTTAATTTATGTAATAAGAATACACTTGTTTTCTTAATTTTTGTAATTAGCATTTTTTTCCCTGTAAATTATAGTTCAGTGTTTATTTGAATTAAGTTAATATTGTAAACTACGAATTGACCTAGGTATTACTGATTTAAAAATAATAATTTATATATATTATCCATATTTTTTTTCAAGTTGGTATGAAAATTTTTTCAACAGCCTCAGCTATTTCTATATATACCACGAATATCTTTAATGAATACAACTATGTTCGAGTCATAAACATAACATTCACGGTGGAGCTAACTTTTACAACAGGAATTTATTTCATACACAAGACTCGAATCGAGACCCGACTTAAATGAAATCAAGCAGGTACCTCATAGTAGGGTTCATTTTTGCTACATCCCCTCCCCCTTTTTCTACATATTTATCGTGCTTGAAAATTATCTCTCTATTATTGCCATTGTCGTCTACAGCCAACCGATCACTACCTTATGAGCATTTAACTCTCTTAGGTCCCGTACGAAGTGATTATGAGTTTTTAGTTATTTGTTTTTAAAAATTTGAAATCAAATTTTCACAACAAAAAACTGAAAAATCTAATTTTATGATTTTAAAATGTATGTTTTGACAGTACCATGGCATTTTGTGAGCACATTTGTACGTTGAACTGCCGAAGAAAATGAAAAACACTGAATAGGGAGGAGGGGAGACGTGACTAGTTCATTTGGGCATTTTAATCTCGACCCTTCATTTAAATCTAATGGATGGTGTTTATCTCTCACTTGTAGAACCACAGAAAAACACTAGAATGAGGGTTGAATAATGTTTTACAAACTTTTGCAGTTTTTTAGAAACCTTTTTCAAAAAGCAAGTTTACTTGAAATTTCAAACAAGGTTTTCAAAAGCGGTCTGAAGTTGTTTCTCTTATCTGATGAAATTCAGATATAAGAGGTTTTCTGAAATATACTTGTTGTACTTAATTTAGAAAAATGTTTGTAAACTTAACGTTCAAGTCCCATTTGTTAGCCTAGTTAAAGATATAAAGAGATTAGGGATAAGAGAACTTAGCCAAAGGGTTATCCTGATTCACTCACTTCCACTGTGAGTTGCGTCCAGTGCTAATAAGCTACTGGATTTTCCACTAACCGCAAGGATGGTATTGTTTTTCAGACAAGCCTCTTCGGGCTCGAGTTACAAGTTTTCTTTGCCCACCTAACCTCTTCAAGCTCGAAACAACAAGTGTTTATAGAAAATAAAAGAACTTAAAACTTCAGAAGTGTTCTTCATTCCAGAGTGTTTGTATGGACTAACTGTGTTATACACAAAATATGAAAAATTTTGTATAAGTAAAAATAAAAGAAAATCTATGCACAAATTTTTTGCAGCGTTTTAGCTTAATGAAAAAAGTATGAGTGCTTCTTGTATGCTTGTGTAGACAAGGTATTTATAGGCTTTAAAAGCAAGGCTTGAAAACGTCCGTTGAGATATAACATTAAATGTTATTTATCCCGTTGTGAAACATCTCTGACATCATACTGGGTTGTAGGCGCTGTTATGACCACTGCAGGTCTGTTGCGCAACATTTCCTTATTGGTGCATGCTTTTCAAACTGTAACAAAAAGCTTTATTTTGTCTTGCCTTATTTGTGTTTTGAGGTTGCGTGAAGGATTTGGTCAAAACTTTGACTTACTACGTCAGAGAGCCTTGGCTTCAAATAGGACTTCACTTTGAACTTCAGACAATTGAGCTTTAGATGCCAATGGCTCTTCAAACAACAGCTTTCTTCAAATGCAAGATGTCTTCAGACAACTTTTGTGCTTCATGTAGTTGACCTTGTCTGTAAACAATAAAACTTATTAGAATTATTTTTGAAGTTTTTTTTGAGTTTATTTAAGTTTATTGTTATAAAAATCTAAATGTGAGGTATCTTAGACTTTTTAAGGTTTTGAGACTCAACATTACTGTGACACCCTTCTACCCCATACTATTATATGTTTCGTAAATAGAAGTTTAGAAAATGTAAAGTCCCACGTTAGGTAAAAAGGTTCACAATCACTCTTATAATAACTCATAGTTCGAAAATGACTTTATTAAAGAAATTAAACTTCCAAATATAATTCCAATATAAAGCAGCGGAAATCTCCATAGGAATAAAAACAATTAATAATCTCCTGCCCTTCAAGGCATCCAAAAGTTCATAAAAGTACTCCTAATCTAGGAACATGGTAAAACACCCAAGCACACCCTGATGTCACATCTACCAGAGCATACCCTTTTATTCATAATCGACACCAGTTGTGTCCTCATCAACACCTGTAAAATATATCCACAGAATATGGTGAGGAAAAGGAATACTACCTATACATACACATAGAGAATACCCATCCTCACCTACAACATCATTACATCATGCCATCAATACATTAAATCACCAATGAATAACATTCATCTAAAACTCAACATATATTCAATCATCTATATTAACATATACATGTCATACCATCATTCCTATTCACAACACATAAACATATCCTTTACACATTCATCAAGCTCATCATCATCATAATCTCATTCATATATCATCATATAGTTCTCATACCATCATTCACCCAAATAATCATATATTCTATTCTCACGCATAATACTCATCATCATCAATATTCATAACATCATTTAATAATACCATTTCATCATGAAATATCACACATCAATACTCCTCTCATCGTCTACCCAAAGATCATGACTTGGAACTCAACACAATGGGCGCACCTCGTCAATCACTCTAGTTAGTACCAAGATGGTCTACCGGTGTTACCAATACTATCCGATAGGTTGTACCCCCTCTATGGGCCCGTACAATCACTCCTAGGTTGCACCCCCTCTATGGGCCCGTGCATCGAACGCCCCATCTTGATCCCCTGAGTTGTACCCCCTCTATGGGCCCGCACAACTCAGTTCACCTCCCGAATTGTACCCCCTCTATGGGCCCGCACAATTCCGGTCTCATCACATATGCTCAAGGAATCTCTCCTAAGTTGTACCCCCTCTATGGGCCCACACAACTTAGATAACATCATCATCAAAAGGTGACATATACCATCATCATAAATCATCATTATCATGCATTAACACGCTCATCATCAAACATCATCATTATAAAGTGATATACACTTATCATCATTCACATCATCATCATAAGTGACATGCACTATCATCAATAACATCACCATCATAAGTGATACACACTATCATCATTTACATCATCATCATAAGTGATACACACTATCATCATTTACATCATCATCATAAGTGATACACACTATCATCATTTACATCATCATCATAGTCATCATAAACAACATCAAACATCGTCAATCATCATCATTATACATCATCACACTCATCATCAAATATCATAATAATACATCATCACACTCATCATCAAATATCATCATTATAAGCATCGCAATCCTCATCAAACATCATTAATCATCAACACAAGACTCGTTATAGAGTACTCTCAAACACATCAATCATCATCAAACAGTTAGGATCTCAAAATCCACTATGGTAATCGATTACCAACCTCTAGTAATCGATTACCTGCAAAAAAGGTCTCTGGTAATCGATTACAACCACCTTGTAATCGATTACCTGCAAGCAAGCTCTCTGGTAATCAATTACAGCACCCCTGTAATCGATTACCCGCAAGCAAACAGTGCTTCTGGGTTGCCCAGAACACTCTGGTAATCGATTACCACATCTAGTAATCGATTACCCGCGACGCAGATCGCAGATTTCACGATTTCTCACCTCTCTAAACCCATCCAATCAATCCCTAATCAGTCTTTTTCGTCTAAACATCATTCATACTCATTAATAACATCAAATACTCAAGAAATCATCAATCTATTACAGATTATACCATCAATTCATCAAAACCCCAATTTCTCAATCCCTAATCACCCCCTTTTCAATTATCTTCAATATCATCTTTACTCTCATTCAATAATTCGTCAATACACATACAATAAATCATCAATCACCAGATTATATCATCATTTTAAGTTATTCATTCATAAATTCGAATTATACATCTTAGATTACTACCCAAGTACCCCCTATATGCATATACAGACAATACCCTCTCCCCCACCGTACCTTAAGCGAAGCTTGATCACAGCAAGGAAGTCCTTTCTTGAATTCTTGGCGTTCACTCCTCAGCAACTCTCTCTTGAGACTCCCTTTCTCCCCTCCTTAGCGTTTCGCTTACTGAAGCGATGATACGAATAAGGATTAGGGTGCTCTGTTACCCCTCCTTACAGAAATACTAATTGGGCTTAGGCCCACTCTCACCCCCTTATTCTATTTTCAATTAAAATTACCTTTACGAAACAAAACTAATAATAATGACACTCCTATTATTTATTTCCCATTAAATTAATTATTTTCTTAATTATTCTCTTTAATTTAATTAATATTTATCTTAATAAAATTTAGGATATTACAATTACCCTCATATAAGATGGATTTTCTCACTAGACATGCTCTACACACACATGCACACACGCGCGCACACACATGGGGGAGAAAGAATGATAAAACTTTTTTATGAGTGAGAGGAATAAACCTCGATTGTTAGATCTTGCCATAAATGATTAACATTAAAATATAAAGTCACTTGACTTTTTTAAGTGATCGTGTGATGATTAAACAACTTTTAATCGTGGCCATCCAATTATGGTTATATGACTATGATTTATCCCTCTTACTCTCACATAAAAAATACCCTCTCACCGGATATGTCCACAAACATACATGAATGAATGAGAATGGACAGAGTTATATCAATTCTCTTACACTTCTTAACATACAATTATATTTCAAAAATTACCATCTAACTTCATATATACTTTTAAAATATATATATATATATATATATATGAAAATAAATTAGAACTATTTTATTTTCAGTCTCTTAGTTACTAATTATTAAAAACTTATACGGTTTGATATGAATAATTATAATTCAGTTGATGGATAAAAAAAAATTATTAAATTGAATAACTTTATCTAAGTTTATTCTTAAAGTAAACACACATATAATTATCCATAAATGTTCACAATGAAAATGAATTGTGATTTTTGGTGATCTTTACTTGCAATATCAAGAAATTAAATTTTGGAATTGTCAATCTAATTATGACTTCCTATTTTGAAAATTAATCCCATAATTATATCTATAAAACATCTCTATACATTAAAAGAAATTACTCTCTAACTATCTATTGAGAATGATTAAACGTTCACATCCCTCAAAGGTACGTTTATTTAATCCATCTACTTGTTACTTTTGTGTCAAGATGTTGCAAATCCACATCCAAAACCCTTATTCAGACATGCTATTAATTCATAAACCAAAAGTATAGCCATAGTTTTTTTTTTTGTCAAACACCAAAAACAAAGAGAAACTATAATATACAACATCAATGTAACAATCTTGTATAACTAAGAAAGAAATAGAAATAAAAAAGAGAGTAATGTGAGTTGTGATAGGTGATATGAGAGAAAAAATAGGTTGTATGAGTTGTTATATAATTTTATTAAATAATTTATCTAAAAACACATTAGATAATTATGAATATTAATCTAATCCATAACACTACTCAATTCGTGTTCCATTAATTGGCAATGACTCATTGGAGCATGGGCAATAAGTAAAAGGCAGTATATTGATTTGACCAATTCCAACCAAATAAATAAACCATAATACCATGGATGGCAGATTATACACAACCTAAAAATTAGGTAAAAATTGAGATACTGTCTTTTCCTTGATGCTCATGCTTGAATTTAGTAAAATTAGGTAAATCAAGATACTGTCCTTTCCTTATTGTCCATGCTTGAATATTAGTACTATGGCAAATCATGTACAACCGAATTACAACTAGCCGTTCCCCAACAAAAAAAGGTTTGGGCAAAAAATTAGGTAAATGTTAGCACCCACATTTAAAACCCTCCACACTGGTAAATCAATCACCCGTATATAAAAAAAAAAAGAAATAATCCCAATGTCTCAAGAAAAAATGTATGTTTAATTTGGTGTTAAAGAATAGTTAAACTTAAATTTAGATCTCTCAACATAATTATTTATAATATTAAAAATGTGAGTTTATCGCATTATAACACTAAATTAATTGTAACCTGACAAAACGCAATTACTCTTCACATGCATCATTTGTTTAATTTGAGCAATAAACAAAACCTTTCTCTATTTTTAATAAGAGACTGAGTGCTCTCTTTCGTGTAAACAAGGTGTATTCATTTTAATCATTTCATTAAGACTTAAAACTGATTTTGTTCTCTGCCTAAAGGCGATGATAGTCATCTCTTAAAAAATAAGGGTTTACCTAAATATTTTACCATATCCAAAGGTGGGAGCAAAACAATGACATATGTGCTCAATTGCTAAGCCCAAATTGCACTTGACCATAGTTGCTTGGATGCGTCGTACACATTTGAGACGCGTATCGCACGCCAATTTTTTATGATGTTTTTGTTTGCGACCAGGTGTCGTATGTCATGTATTATATGATATCAATACTATCAATATATCAATATATTTCTTATAAATTCCTTTCAGTGATCCACGTTAGTTACCTTTAAACAAAGAACGATATATAAAACGACGTGACGAAGTCATAAGCTACAAATAAATATGTAACACTTTATAACTTTGAGTTATATTTTTTTAATGCTTTTTTTTACGGTAAATCAATTAGTTATTTGATAAACACTAGCAAGGTGGAATTAACCAGATGAAATTCTTCAAGGAGCCGCAAAAAAGAAATTTACATGAGTTTTGAATTTATATTTTCAGAAATCAATGCTAATTCTTAAAAAAATAAAATAAAAAAAGTGAAATTGAAGTGTAATGGTATGTATGGGTTGCCAACTGCCAACGCCCACGAGTTTGTGACAGAATAAAAATATCATCCTGCACAAGAATGGTTACACCCTATAATTTATGTGAAGTGTCTAGTCTACAAGCAATAATTTATCTAGTACCATTTTTTATTTTCGAATAAAGAAAAAAAATTCATTACCCTTTTAATTTTTCCGTATCAAATTTTTCTTTGTACATATTAAAAAACTGACACTATTGAATAGAAATAATTCAGAATGATAAAAATCCAAAAAGTTTTATTGTAAAGTTTACCCGTTCTTAAGAACCCATTTTCATGAATAATTGCTAAGTAACTAATATGTCGTCCGAAAAATTGATAAATATGAAAAAGAAGTTAAAAAATAAAAAAAATTATAATTAATGAAAATATTTTATTAATAATAAAATTTAAATATAAAAATAGACATTTATATAAAATACATAATTGATAAAAAATAATTAATATTGTATTTAAGATTTTATAATTATTGCATATTTTTTTTAATGAAAAAACACATATATTTTTAGGGAGACAATCATGTTCGAGTCGGATAAGACCTTTATGGACATCAAAGACTTAAAGAGACCAATTATTAAGTTGGAGCAATCCCTTACCAATTGATTCACATTCGATAATAATTATAAAACATATATGTTTACACTAAAGAATAAAAAGAAAATAAATCTATTTAATTTTATTTAATATTATCCAAATTACCCATTGCAATGATCCGGACCTAATACACAACAAGGTGGAATTAAAAATTACTTTAAATATTATCTCACTCTGATTGGTTAAAATTATGATTAAAAGGGAATGGGTAAACATTGCTTAAGGATAAGAGGAAAATTGTTCGCGTTTAACCAGTGTTTCGAGTTTAACCAGTGTTTCGAGTTTGAATCTTGAATATATAATTATATTAAATACTTGGAGGGAGAAAGAAAACTTTGTTGTCTATATAATTCATTCTGGACTCAAACAAAAATTTCTCTACTCTTACATAAAAAAATTGCTTAAGGATGAAATTTAATTAAAAAATATTTGCAGTGTTAATAGTAATACCTACCAACCTAATACAACAATTAAAAGTTAAAACCCCCTGGTAGGCGTAGTACACTTTGGTTTGGAAAAATAAAGGAAAAAGGAATGAATAAAAACCAAACCCAACCAAATTGTATTTTGATTTAATTTTTCCAAGTGCAATATTTGCACCTGATGACCAGAAATTGTCCCCCTGTCCGGCTGTCTTGTGTTGATTGTCCTTCCTCACACCCTATGCACAAAACAAAACACTCTGGTCCCCGCAATGCCAATGCCGCCCCTCTTATCTGCTTCCAAGGCCAAACTAGTCATTCCACCCAAACCCAAATACTCAACTCACTGCTACCATTACAAAAACCACCATTTAGTAACTGTCCTCACACACACAAACAATAGTGCAGGTGCAGGTGCAGCAGCAGTACTAGTACAAGTAGTGCTTTCCCTCTTCTCTTCCCTTCTCTTCTCGCCGACTCAATCTCAACCTCTGGCCCCACACGCTATATCACCACCACAACCACAATTCTTAATTTAAATAAACAAACTAATGCGTATTTAATTAATTAATTAATTAATTACGTTATATTTACAACAATATTACGTTACATAACAATTCTTAATTTAGTTTAGTATATAACTATATATACAATACAACTTGTACGTGTAAGAAACAACAAAATTGCAACGTTGATCACGGAGGAATGGTATTGTTGCAATCTGAGCCATGGATCATCACCACCAAGATTGACGGTGTACAAGTGTCGGTGACTCATTGGTGATGCTCAATTGCTCAAACATAATTCCTATTGTGGGACCCTTTCCTTGTCCCCCTCACCGTAGTTGAGAGAGAGTGAGACGAGGCCACAACTACACATATTTCTTTCTCTCTCTCTCTCGTTTCTTATTATAAAATAAAATAAAATACTCTAATATTTGTTTTTAATTTTTCCATCATGTCATGGGCTGTGAACAGAAAGTGTAGACGGTAGAAGCCTGCTGAATAGTGAATAATGGAAGTAGTAAATAAAGTAAAAAAATAAAAATAAAGAATGAGTATGTATATATATAAATGGATGTATTAAGATATAGATATAGATATGGTGGTGCAGCTGTGGTGATTTGGCATTTTCTGGTTTTGTTCGGTGCTTGTTTGTTGGTTGGTTGCTTTGATGTTTACATAGAGGAGCTAGCTTTGCTAATTTCGGCAAAAGAAACAGAGAGAAAGAGGTCGAGTTAGGAGTGCTGCTGTTGATAGGAACTAGGAAAGAAGGAAGACTGGGATTTAAGAAAGAGAGAAGGGATTTTTAGAGAGAGCAAAAGGGCACCTTTTGACTGGGTTTCTCTCTGCTCTTTTTGTAGCATGGAATGATTGGTCTGAGACTCAGTTTGCTGAACTAGAGAGGCTGAAAGCGAGTGTTTTTTCCCCTTTTTATATACTTTGGTTGCTCAGAAATATATTACAAGTTGGTTCCTGGTGATTGGAGAACAAACACAAACACAAGATCATATTTAATTTAATGAGAGATTGCGAAGTGGAATTGTAGTATCTTGCTTGGTTGATTGAACATTCTCATCGAATGAGGTATGCGTTTGAATTTTTCAAACTTCAAAATCCCCACGAAAAGCAAAAGAAAAAATAAAACACGTTTTCCTGAGAAAATGTTTCATTATTTTCCCTCTCTCTGTTTTCTGTTTTCTTCTTTTTTATAGGCGTCAGTTCCGAGGTTAATTTTCTCCAACACCATGCAACGGGAGCACAAGATGTTAAACTTCATCATCATCAAGCTTCAAACCCATGCCATAAAATCCAGTTGATTTGGTTTGAAAGGAAACAGAAGAAGAAGGAGCGTTTAAAATTTTCTTGGAAAGGTGAAAGAAAAGGAAAATGGATTGTAGTAATCAGTTGGAAATGCAAGAACCAAGCATTGAGACCGATAAGCTCAGCTATGAAATCTTCTCCATTCTCGAAAGCAAGTTTCTCTTTGGCTACGACGAACAAAAACTCTGGTTCCCCAAACACATACCTACAACAGCTCCCATTGATCCCAAACCCGAAGTTCAACAACCACCAACCCTCGCCGCCGCTGTTGACGGAGTCTCCGCCGTCAAGAACCAGCGCGGCAAGATATGCATACTCGCCATCGACGGCGGCGGCATGCGAGGGATTCTCGCCGGAAAAGCCCTCGCCTACCTGGAGAACGCGCTGAAGAAGAAATCCGGCGACCAGAACGCCACAATCGCCGATTACTTCGACGTCGCCACCGGCGCCGGCGTCGGAGGAATTTTCACGGCGATGCTCTTCGCCACAAAAGATCACCGCCGGCCGATTTTCTCCGCCGATGACACGTGGAGGTTCCTGGCAGAGCAGGGGAAGAAATTCTACCGCCAACAAGGCTCCGGCGCTGGGAGCTCCAGCGGAAGAGGATTCTTCAGAAGACTATTCAGCGGCGGAGGGTCCGGTTCGGTCGGAACCGCCACGGCCGGTCTGGAGAAAACCGTTAAGGAAGCATTCACGGCGGAAAACGGTCGTTGTTTAACGCTGAAGGACACGCTGAAACCGGTTCTGATACCGTGCTATGATTTGTCCAGTACGGCGCCGTTTTTGTTCTCACGTGCGGACGCTTTGGAAACGGACAGCTTCGATTTCCGGTTGTGGGAGGTATGCCGAGCGACTTCGGCCGAACCGGGTTTGTTAGAACCGGTTCAAATGCGGTCCGTGGATGGCCAGACGAAGTGCGTGGCGGTTGACGGCGGTTTAGCGATGAGTAACCCAACGGGCGCAGCCATCACGCACGTGCTGCATAACAAACAGGAATTCCCCTTCGTGCGTGGCGTGGAGGATCTTCTTGTTCTCTCCCTTGGAACCGGTCAACTCTTGGAGGTCAACTATGACTATGAAAACGTCACTCGCTGGAAGGCCAAGGATTGGGCCCGGCCCATGGCCCGCATTTCGGGTGACGCCTCCGCTGACCTCGTCGACCAGGCCGTCGCCATGGCCTTTGGCCATTGCCGGAGCACCAATTATGTTCGCATTCAGGTAACCTTCATTTCATGTCCACATTGGTCATTACTCAAAATGTTGTTGCTGTTAGATTGAATCTACAATTTACAATAATTGCATAATATAATAAAATTTGGATTAGGTTTTAAGTAATTTTCAGTTTGTGCTTTTGGGTGGCTCAGGGAAATTAGGTTTTGAGTAATTTTTTGGGTTTTAGTGCTGGTGAGAATGTCAATTGTTTAATTAGGGGAATTTTCTTTTCTTTTTTTTTTTTTGAAATTTAGAGGAACTGGTTGAGTTTGTGAATGTGAGAAACGGCTGATGTTGATCTCATAAACGTTAAGGGGAATTAAATTGAGTCAATTTCACACCAGCCGGAGGAGAAGGGTAGGGAGTGTGGGGTTTCCATAGGGGATCTCTTTTGCCTTGTCTGTATGTAGCAAGTTGAAGAGTGTGTATGGGGTAGGATAGCTGGATTTGGACTTGTTAGGAGGGGGATATCTGTTGTTGTGAATTAATGTTATGCATTTTTGTCCAGTGAGAATGTGGATCAATATTAGGAAACCTTTCCATCCTTGTGCCTGATTATAGCATGGAATGCCATGTGTGCAGTTAAATGAAATGGAATGGAATGGATACATTTCTGTTCCCAGTGTGTAGGATCAAAAGGGTAGCATTTGTTATGGCTGTGTATTGAATTTCATTTTGTCTGTTGTATTAAAGGGATGGCGCTCCTTTAACTAGAGTCGTGTGTACTAATACACCTTTTTAGGTAAAACTAATAAAAGCCCTTTCTAAATTGGTTGGGATTGTGATATCACCAGTTGTTGTAGTAGCTTTTAATTTGGATTAATGTGTGCATCTCATCCTTCAATTTCTTTTATTGTTTTAACTGTTATTATGCTGGCATTGAACTTTTAACTTTTAAGTTTTAACCCTTCCTCAGATTAACAAAAATCTCACTGGTACAATTCATGTGTTCTAGTTCTAGAGCTTCAAGAAAATTTAATTTTAGATTTAATGACTCTTTTATGACAGGCAAATGGGTCAAGTATGGGGCGATGTGGACCCAATGTGGATACGGATTCAAGTCCTGGCAATGTGAAGAATCTAATTGGAATAGCAGAGGAGATGTTGAAGCAGGAGAATGTAGAGTCTGTGCTGTTTGGAGGAAAGAAGATTGGGGAGCAGAGTAACTTTGAGAAACTTGACTGGTTTGCTGGAGAACTTGTTCAGGAGCATCAGAGGAGGAGCTGCAGAATAGCTCCCACTGTTGCTTTCAAGCAAGCTACCCCAAAAGCGACCTAGGCCAGGGCCAACAGTCTAAAGAAAATGGTAAGCACTCTTTGTTGTTTTGTTTTGTATTACCTCAATAATTTATAGACATCCTTTCAAAGAAAGCGTTCTAGTGGGGTGGGGACCCGCTGAATAAATTACCAAGCAGAAGACATCTTAATTAAAATGATAGATAACACTATTAAGATTTTTTAATTAACAAAACAAACATGCCCCCGACATTGTTCAACTAATCCCATTTTCTAATAGCTCCATTTAGGTCCATGTGTGACAAAGTAACATCGATAAATTCTTTCTTCTTATTTTTCTGTTATCTAGGGAAACTTTGGTGATGGGGTGAAATAGTGAACCTAGTCTTTGGTAAATTTAATGGGTGGGGGATCAACACCCAAACTATGTGGATGTATTTCAAAGTTGAAATTTCATACAGGCTCATCAATCATCATAACTACTACAGTTGAATTTTCTTGACTAGCAAAGAATTGTTATCAGGAACAGGTGCTGGATTTGTCAGCTTCTGTGTATGCGTGGACGTGAGCTCGTTAAGTTGTCTCCTTATTTGTTCAATATAGAATTAACGAATCTTTTAGCAAACAAATGTTGGTATGTGTCGTATAGAGAGAAAGATGAATGAACATAGATGATGTCGGCCCACCGACACTCATTGTTAGAATTAGGAAAAGGGCATTGTGGTCAATTTATTTCAAAAGGGGAAAGGCAGGGTGGGAACTTTGAAGAGGTTAAGAGGGTATTTTGATCATATAGAATGAGATCATGGCGGGGTACCCCTAAAAGTCTTTCCGTAGTCCTGAAAAGGTGCTTCTCATGTCATAATGCTATGGACGGTTGGTTTCATTGAAAATAAAAATTATGGGGGTGTGGGGTGGTTGACTATTAACTTCGACCTTCAGGGTAAAATAAATTACTATCTTAACTGCTTATGCTGAGGGCATTGAGGTAATTTGATTGAAGCTCTGATATTCACTAGCTGTAGGTCCTGCCACTTGTTAATTAGGTTCTTTCTCTGTGGTTTGTGCCTTTTATCTTTTTTCATCCTTGGAGTATTTGGTTGCATAGATAACAACAAGTCTTCAGGCCCTTGTATACATAACTAAGCCTAATCCATATTGTAATTTTCAGATTATTATTCAGACCACATACATTTTCTGTGAGATTTCACAGAAATAATCATACTTTACTTGAGTAGCAGCTCTTAATGTAAGTCTGTTTGTGGAGCATCATATGGGAAATTAACTTTACTACATAATTTTGACTAAGTAAAGAACATTCAACCACCACCCAATTTTATGAAATTAAACTCTTAAGCCTATGTTTCTTTCCATTTTGTCTTTCCTCTTGAAGTATAAAAATTTTCATCCTGTGAATGGCAAAGTCCTTTCTTTGTTATATCTTATGGGAATTACATGTAAAAGGTTTGATGATAAGTTGTATTTCTTGCAGGGGAAAATGATATAGGAGGCAAAAACAAGAAGCAGGAGTAAGAAAAAGAAAAGAAAAGAAAAGAAAATTGCAGATAGTAGTAGTATAGCAGCTTTACTTTTCAACATAGACAGAGAAGGTTAGGGAGTTGAGTGAAAAGGACAAGTGGTGTAAAAAGGGTGGAAAATCTCTGTGGGATACTTTGCTCACCACAGGACAGACAATGTGGTCTCCACTCCACCTTTCTATTAGGGTAAGAAACCAAGAAAGAAAAGCAAAGTGTCTGAGTTGAAGCTTTTTAGGGTCAAACATGAATCAAGTGTGAATTTTTTATTTCAAAAATGAGAATTCAGGGTGGTAATTGGTAAATTGGATCACATTCTTCCATTCTACTTTTTTTTAAAATAATATTTTGTAAATCTCTTTTTTCATATTATAAAGTTTCATCCCTGCTTCAAAGAAACTTTGTAGATGGTGGGCTACCTTGTTATAAAATCTAAAGAATGTGGCCAAGCTTGTCTCTGACCTCAGATTGATTTTTGTTGTTTCTATTTCTATTTTTTTAATTTCTTAGCACAGTGAAAAGATTTATTGTTAGTGGCCATCTTTTTGAATGATCAACAGACAATTGGATGGGCCGTCACCATGTCCATAGCTTGGTACCTGTTTCCATCCTTAGGGAAACCACTAATTATTTTGTCCTTTTAATTTATTAGTCCATTTGGAATTTCTCTCATATATATAAAGAAAACTGAATTTCAGGGCCAATATTATGTTCTTTTAATGATTGTTTAATCTGTAAGTGGTTTTGATTGAACTTTGGAAAAGTGAAATACCTAACATTGTACACGTTTCTGTCTGCATCGTGTGGTAGTTAATAGGACAAGTACCCGTAGTTTTTGGTTCTCTTTGCCTTGTGTGTCTTGTGAAAGAGGTTTTGTGGCACATAAATAAGCGATTTGACTATTTGGCTAGTTAAGTGTTACTGCACTACAAGGCAGGAATGGAAATTTCAACGTGGTCCATGCGCATGCCCATACTCATAAGATCTTCGTACAGTTCTTTTAACTTGTAAGTAAAGCAACAAGGCCTATCTTTTGAAATTTAACATTTACAATATCGTGAAAATTTGGAAGGATTTTGATAGTGAACTCACATTGGCAATTTATTTTATTGAAGATGAGTGTGTTTGGGAAAAAGTTTTATTCAGATGAAAATTAAAATTAGTAGTTAAAATTATTTCATTAGTGTTTTGATAAGATGACTTTTTTAAGTAGTTACTGGTTTGGTAAGATGACTTGAGGTAGCTTTTTACTAGCTCAGTACAATTTTATCCCTAAACAATAAAACTAGTAATTTGGGCTACCCAGTACCCAAACCGATGTGGGTAGCGCATTTTTGGGAGCTGTAGCGCGTTTTTGGGAGCTGAGCTAAAGAGTCAAAAAGTTATTTGAGCTTCTGAAATAAAGGTCTAAGCCTGATTTTTTGCAGGTTTTTTGTGGGTAGCCCGATTTTTTTATGATTTTTTGTGGGCTGCCCAACTTTTTGTGGGTTTTTGCGAACTTTATTGAGATGAGCTAAAAAAACCATTGAGTTATTTAGACTTCTAAAATAAAGGTCCAAACCCTACGTTTTTTACGGGTCGGCTCGGTCGAACTAACCTATTTTGCAAGTTTTACTCAATAATTCTTAGTCATCATCATTATATAATAATTAATTATGTCATTATATGTCATTTTACTATTTTCAGCTCATTCAACAACTAATTTTACTAAATATTTTTAATTAAATCAGTTAGTTTTTCAACTTTCATCTAATTTTTCAGCTTTCAACTAATTTTATTAATCATACTTTAAGTGCTCGTTTGGTTTAGAATTTTATAAGTATGTCTTATAAAAAATGATGGAGGGAGTATTAGATAGGCATTTTTCATATCTTTATCAATGTCAAAACTTAAACACATCAAACTTTTGAAGGTTACAATTTCTTCCTTTGTTTTATGATAACAATTAAAAAATTTAATAAAAAGTTAAATATATTATAAAAGACTTGCAAAGATATGATGAATGTTATTATTTGCTTCAAGATCATCTAATTTTATTTATATGAACGTGCATAAGTATAATATTTCAGATCTACTTTTAGGCAACATTTCACTTTTTTAATTGGTACAACGGTCAGATTTAATATTATAATGTGGATTTCGTCAAACTTTATCTCCTTGTTGATATATGTTGACAATTGAAGAGTCTGCTTCGTTTTCAACCAAGATAATTAATCACTGTGTCTACTACAAATATTCAAAATAAATATTCATTTGACAAACCAAATTCAAAAGTCCCATAAAATAAAGTGTTTCAACAATTAGACCGTGAGATTCAGAATGTATGACAACGGTTATCCATATAAACCAATACATATATTGGAATTATCTAAAGACGAAAAAAAGAAAAAGAAAAATCTAAACACATTGCAATGGCACCGATACATTAATGTGAAAGAAAAATTCAATTGATTAAGTTAGGTCATCTCCAACAAAACAAAACTACTTCCATGAGTTTCTTAAATTAATATCTTATAAATTTTTACATTTTTATATTATTATATATTACCTCTAATTTTATATATAAGAAACATATGACATAAATCATTATGATAAAAAAATGTACTGAAATCTATTAATAGTAATGCAAAAATACCTTTAATATTAAATAATTAAATGAGTGAGTACCTCACTAATTACTCACAATAAATTAAAAGTATACTATAAAGTATTTAGCCATTAATACAAAAAAATGGTATTATATTTCTTATATATAGGACTAAAAGATTTATCTTTTATTTCTTATATATAAGACTGGATATAGTATTATTTTATTATTTTAAGTAACTCAATCAATTTTTTTTTAATTCAACAATTCTAAAAACTTTCTTAAATAAATTACACAATTTACATCATATTTATATATGTTTTATTATTTATTCTCAAACATTAATAAACTTTTTTAAAAAAAAAAAAAACCGTCCAATTTTTGGATTGTTACAAGTAGTAAGAGTGTAAAGATACTCTAAAATGCTCTCCAACGCCTAATAGCATGTGTGGTTCCCAGTCACTACAATATAAAACCATGATTTTGTGAAATTGATTTTAAATCACTTCCATCCAACGTGCTTTGTAAAACATGTATAATCCATTTCAACCATTAATTTTTAGAATCAATTCTACTCAACTGTAAATCAAACAGACACTAAGTTTATGTTAGTTGCGCATCTTGTGAGTTTAGCAACTCACTTTCATGCACATTGGAAATGGCCTCAATTAGTTTTAGTTCAAACTTTCCATATGCTAATAGATGGAGGGAAAAAAAGAAAATAAAACAGATCCTAAAATTTGATCATTGTGTTAATAAAAGCACGATTTTCATTTTTTTAAATTAATGCGCTGAAAAAAAATTCAATAGTCATCACATGAAAAATGCATTGGGATGTGCTTTTTTTTTTTCCTTTGAGGATAACCAAACTTTAAATCAAATACACACTAAATTATTTTGAAAACTATAACCTTATTGAATCAAATCCTCAAGTTTCTTGCTTTCATCCTTGCATATCAATCAATATATACTATAGTAAGGGTTTTGGCTCTAAATAAATGTCTTATACGGTGCATGGCTATTTAATTTTTAAATATAAATAATATTTAAAAAACATACATTAAAAATACAAATATTTAAAAGAGAAATGTTAATTATACAACTATATATTTGTACAACTCCACATATAACAAAGTGAGAGATAGAAATAGAAGAGAAAAAAGTGTGGGATATGATAATTGATGCGATGGAAAGAGATAAAAATAAAAAGTGTGTTGTAAGAGTTGATGTATTAATATAGGGTCACATTTTGGTACCTTCCGGTGAGGGAGAGTTTTAGTACCTTCTTTTTTATTTTTTGAATTGAAGGGAAACATAAAGGTAAAAGTTAGGTGGAAACAAGTCTAAGGAGCGTACTCTTCGCTAAATCATTTCAAAACATAGTGTGGATTTTGAATGGGACACACAGAACAAATGAGAATGTGAAAAGATAAAGGAACACAATTAAAAATACAAGAAAATGATTATTGGAGGTTAGAAAGTTTTTAAAAAAATTAAAATTATAAATTTTATTAGTTAAAATATTATCATGTAACTATAAAAATATTAAGGCTGTTTAAAAAAATAAGAGATAAATTTATTTATTAATTAGTCAAAGAATATATCAAAACACTTTTTGACGGGAGGATATATAAAGTAGAATTTCTCATAAATATATTATATGAAAAACATAACTCTATCTAAAATTATATAAAGAACATCATCAAGCACATTGATCCGTTGCTAAGAGACTATTCTATCTTAACAAATAATCTTGGATTTGAGTTCAATACATGTGATTTTATAAAAAAAAAAATAAAAATAAAAGAAAGATGGAGTACAACCGAAAGGGAAAATACGAAAAAGGTTTAGGCGGTGCATTGTGAAAAGCAAAGTGGATAATTTGTTTGTTTACTTTTCATTCCATTTTTGTAGTCTGTGAATCAACAGTGTGGTATGGGTTTCTAAGACAATACAAACAGCAAGTGAAAGAAAAGCAACATAATCTGGTTGGTGGGGTGGCCATTATCCCAGTTTTTCATTCCCCCCCGTAATTGAGGATATAATATAACGTAGTACTACCAGAGACCCTGACTTTTTGGCTTTTGGATATAAATGGGTGGCGGTGAATAAAACCCGACTTGTTCCACCGACTCGTCTCAACCCAAGTTACCCGGGTCGAGTTAGACCTTATCTCACATGAAATATTAGGATTAAATCATGGCTCATTCAAGTTGAGAATGTATTCAGGTTAATTTTCGGGTTACCCAACCCGTTATATATGTGTGTGTTTATATATATATATAATTTATAATTTTATATTACTCTAAAGGCTTAACATCATTTTAACTTTCTGGAGATTTTTTTAATTTAATTTTCCTCTATGATAGATGCTATATCTACGTTGAAAACACATTTCATACATAAAGTTGTATAATGATATAATGATATTTTTTTCTTAACAATATTTGAAAGTTAATAAGAAAGTAAAAAAAAAATTAGGATTTAGGGTTTCTGGACGGGTTTCTTTGAGTTTTAATTAGTCTTGTACATTTTCGAGTTTGTGGACGGTTCGGGCTTGAAAATTTGGTTTGATAAAAAAATTGGGTCGGGTTCAAGACGTCCTAACCCGTCCCACGCTCACCCCTAGAAATGGGTACTATTTTTCATTTTGAGGACAAATTAAAGTAAGTCGGTTATTAAACTAGCATCAAAGAGAGTTTGATTGATTAATTATAAAAAGAAATAAATTGAACCCCCAATACCATCTTTTTTTTATCTATAGATGTTGGATGCATCTTATTTTAGTTAAACGACCAATCCTATATATATCCTAAACTAATTAAGTACTAATCTCAATTCATATTTGAAACAAATTAACAAAATGGCATTAACTAACAGCACATATGTACCAATTAATATCAGTCACCCTCGGTCCTCTTTTTAGACACATTTTCAAATTTTCCAAAAAAAGAAACATACTGCGAGTCAGTAAATGTTTAATTAAGGATTGGTAGTAGTATTCTAAAGGAAAATGCTAACTACTAGTAGTTAAAGATGCATTAAAATTAATGTTATGTTCATTCGTGAAGTTATGTTTAATAAAACATCCCAATTGGCACCGTTTTGGAGATTAATAAATTTAAATTTAAATTAAGCCATTAAAATTAATATCAATCCGCGTAAACAGGCTGTAAATTAAAAGACTAGATAATGACCCTACCATATATCGTTTCATATGCATGAACAGACAAGAAATATGCTTACTCTATAGTGAAAAAGTTAAGGTTGATAACTTAGTGTTTATACCAACTGTCCAACTCTTTTGCAATTTTGAGTAACGAAATTCTACACTATTGTTTCATCTTTTTCCGTCCTATCTTACAGAAAGATACTTTTTTCCGTGATCCTTTTCCCACCTAATTACTACTACTAATCACACAGCCATAAAGACAAATTGAATTCCCTGTCATCAATTTTTGCTTTGTTGACATCTTTGTCTTGATTTGATCACATTTAGTATAAAAAAGGAGGCTTTTTCCATCTTTTTTACTACCCAAATTTTAAAAGCCCCTTATATATAGTTTTTACCAGTTTCAGGTTAATTACCCTGATAGCTTTAAAGAAAGAGAGCCTCAAGAATATTGCAAATACACTATATAAAATAAAATGTCACCATCTAATCAGTCGGTGGAGTTATGTGAAAACATACATATATACTAGTGAACAAGTTACAAAATGCTTGGAAAGAAACTAGCTATTGGAGGAATAGTCCTTACTTTTTCTTTCTTTTTAGGGGGAAATTAGGAAAAGGGAAAGAGAGGGAAGGATATCCTATTAAAGATATCATGAAGTTAACATGGACCTATAGTTTTAGGTGATAGTATAGGATAATTCTGTTCATATAAAATTAGTCACTTCCAAAGTCATTGTAGCTGGTGCTAAGTCCTTGTTTGATGAAAAATAATAGTGGGTGCCTTTCTTTATGTCTTTGGAGCTATTCATCTCTTCAATGTATATGCCCATTTTGTCTAGATTACCTACATATATCTTCGTATTATTAATTTGATGTTCTTTTTGTTTGGTACTGCCTTGTGCCTACTAATTCCACAGTGCTCATTATCTTCTTTGATGTACCAAACGGTGCCACCCTTACCCTCCCTTTACATGGATCCTATAAAATACTGTTTTGGTCTTTATGGATGACCTAACTTTATAATGGAATCTTCCTTTTATTAATCAAAATTATTATTGGCTATGCAATTTGGCCAATTCGCTATCTTCAATCCCAATGAGTCCTCATCCGTTAAACCATTCCCACCCGTTATCATTATTAATGGGATTAGCATGCTTATTGGGCCCCAAACATGACTTCTTACTAAACCCAATTAAATCATATTATAATAAGTGATAACGATAACAATGATAATGACGAAAGGTGCTCTCTAAGAGCTCTATCCTCCTAAAAAAATACAAATAATTCCATTTAATGTTTAAATAATATTTACATCACTAATTGTCCAATCTCTCTTATTCTCTCTTCAATCATCATATATGAGCTGAAATGAAGGGCAATAATCATATATGAAATTATTAGATTAGAAGGATATTACTAACTGAAAAAATGATGACAACAAAAATGAGAACATTGTGAGATTTAACTATAAGTCACTATTACGTGCCGTGTTTGCAAAAACTTGTTTGATTAGAGAATTCAACTTCAACAGGAATTGCGCGCAGTTATCATGTTTTTCGGAAGATTTGAAAATATATGATGTAATGATATTTCGCTTTCACAAGGCACTATAAAAGCCTAATTGGGCATGAAAGTTGGACTCGGTTGTTTACAAGTAATAAAGTAGATAAAATTTCGACAAAAAATTTGAAAGACAAGGACTGAACGAGGTATATTTGAAGGATCTGCATGATGCAATTGTGAATTTAATGGATAAGGTAAACGCGTGCAGAATTATATATGATATTATATGTATTCAAACATTTGTGCATATTTATAATGGGTGCTTCTAGGATGTATAACCCATATGGGTGACATACCGGTATGACACCTCTTTTTAGTAGTAATAATAGGTCACTCAATTATTTAGAATAAAATAATCAATCAATTAGGACTGTTTATTCAAAAATAAAAGTGATCCAACGACTTTTAATAGGTGTCATACTGGTATGTCACCCACCCTAGACAGACACAACTCATCACTGACATGGATGTATATGTATTAAGTCATTGATTTTCATCAAAATACACGTTCTAAGCGTGGATACGGGCTTCCCTTCTAAAATTAAAGTAGCTTATGTTGTGGATCCAATTTAAATCAAAAGCACTATAAAAATTTAAGATATGCATTTCATTTGAGTTTAATAATGTATTTGGTTTGCCCTAAAATTACATTTTAGATGTGGATCCAATTCAAGAATAGCGCTTTTTGGAATTCATATTTAAAACGTAATTTTGGATAAACCAAATATATATTAATAGTGTGTTTAATTTATGCTAAAATTACGTTTGAAACGTGATTTTAAGATAATTCAACTAAGGAAAAAATTCGCTACACGTGAACGTACTCCTAGTTTTTTTTTTTTCGTTTTTTACACAAAACGATACAAGTAATAAGAATCTGTCAATTTAATAACTATATCAAAGTGAATGTGTTTTTTTCATTAATTCGATATAATGAAATAAATGTTGTTTGATTATAAACATGAATGAGTTCAGTTCTCTCTCCCTCACACATATTTATATATGTGATAATATTTTAAGGTTATTTATAACATACTTTTTTATAAAATAAAGTTTTTTTGGTCAGTTTTTATACAATATGTAGAAGAAAGTTTCTGTTATATATAATTAAACCAAAATATAGGGAAGAAAAGACTAGGTTACCAGTTAGATATAATTTCAACAAAAAAAAATTATGAATAAAATTTCATTGAAAAACTTAATTAGTTGTAATGTGACATGTGACTAAAGTGAAAACTTTGATAAGCTTCCAAAATAATCGTCATATGATTATGAATATAACTAATTATCTGAAACCGACCAAAATGATCATATGTTCATATAACAAAATTAAAATAAAACAATTGTTATTATAGAGCTATGGTCAATAGTAAAGATAGGTGCCTGCGACTGTGAGTGAATATGTTATATATAAAGTCAATTCGTACAATACGACAGATCCCAAAAATATAAGTTGTCGTCTCAATGAGTCATTGTGGACAGTAATTAATATGTATAAAAAACTACAAATTATAGGTCATTAATCATTATATGTACAGCAACGGTATTTCATTAATTTCTTTATTACATCTTCTGCTAAACATTATTAGTCGTCATCTTGTCTTGAATATGATAGAAAGATAGAGAGAGACATGCATATGGTTTTCATATAATTAAGTTTTGAAATGATATAATTGTTTTAGACAATTTTCATAAGTTTTTTATATATATAATATTTCTGATAAAGGTATATCAAAATGACTTTTTTAGATTTTTTTAAAATTATCTAATTATCACAAACTTTTCTAAACATATTTCAATTAAACATTACTTTTTTTCTTTAAAAAAAAGACAAAAAAACTCAGAATTAGTGAATTACTTGAAATATGTATGTGTGTGTTTTATTATACGTTGCTAAAAAGGTTTTAGCTATCATCACTCAACGCTTAACTAACTTAATCCAAGACAAAACCAATTTAGATACTTCAACAACATGGGCCATATAAAATTGGCTGACTTTTCAGAATTGATAAGGTTTTAATTGTTAATTAGTTGTAGTCTTAATCAAATTCTAACCCAAAACATTATTGTGACTATTTAACATTTGACTAAGACTCCTATATGTAGACAAAAAAATAACAAATTAAAAGTGTGTTTAATTTATTTTAAAATCACGTTTTAAGCGTGGATCCAATGTAAATCAAACACACCATAAGAGTACTTCTATTTTTTTTCATAAATTGAAGTTTTTTACATTAAATAAGTATAAGAATTCTGTATAATAATAAGAAGAAAAAGGAAAGAAAAGTGTTGGATGTGATTGTTTGATATGATAGTGAAAGACATAGATAAAAATGTTATATAAAATATTATATATATAATATATATCTATTTTGGTATAGAAACTTGTATTTGCTCATGTAATATGAAATAGGAAAATGCTAGCTAGTATCCTTGGAACATTGGTTAAAGTTCTTAAATTAGAAAATTTATTAAATTGTGCAGCATTTAATACTATAAATATAATCAATGATGTGATTTTTAATAAAAATCTATTATATATAATTTCTTAACTAGTGTGTTTGGAGTAACTCTGGGGAAGTTGCTAACCGAGAATGTGTTGGCTCATTGTAGGAAAGATTTACATTGTTAAAGGAGTATGCAAATTCACATCCGGTACATTTATGCAGCAATTGAGTCTATAATTTTTTTTCTTTATTAAATAATAAAATAATATAAAGTGTGGTAGATTGTGTGGTCCATTTAAGAAAACTTTTTAGAGTTGTTGGGTTGGAAGAAAAAGTAAGTTGAGTTACTTAAAATTATAAAGATGATATGACTTTATGGGAATGTGTGAAACATTATAATTTATTCAATGAAGCAACTCATGTGAGTTGCTCTTATGGCACTCTTTAGTAGACCCTATGAAATATGGATAAGGCTCCTCTAAAGTGAGGTTGTGTGTAAAGTGAGCAAATAGGGATACATCTACCATCAATTTAATTTAAAAGGCATCATAATTTCAATCCATAAAAATTCAAGGCCAAGTAACCCCTTACTTGCTCACTTTACACACAACCCCATTTTAGAGGAAATTTTTGTATGAAGCATATACCACCATAAAGATTGGGTTTCTTTATTATTGATATAGTTTTTTTTTTCTAAGCAAAAGTTAAATTGAATTTAAAAGGAGTACAGTGGGTATTCCAACTCATTACAAATTACAATAATAAAGTAGCCATAGCTCAAAATTTAAAGAAAGAAAAAAAAAAATTCATTACAAAACAATACCAAAATAGCCAAGAAAAAGCACCCAATCCCTCCACATGAGATGAGAACACTCCTGATAATAAATGCCCAAGAGCCCCTATGCAGTAGCTTTCAAATGACAGTACACAAAACCAATACTAACCAAAACACAAACAAGCATAAGGTTGCAACAACCATGATGCAAAGCTATAAGTAAAGCTACTACCCTTAGATTTAAGACAATTCCAAGAGCGTAACTGGATCAAATCCAATATATCAGCCGGTGATAACTTCATATTTGAGAACACCAATTTGTTCCTAGCCAGCCAAATACTCCAAATAGTAGTTAACCAAATCAAAGGCCACCAAACTTGCATTTTGGAATTACAATTCGGAAGCCCCAAAAAAAGCAGAAAATGATCATTAAAATTATTAGGGAGCACAGAGCAAGATCCAAACCAATTAAGGCACATCATCCAGGTCTGATAGGCAACACATCAATCAAAGAGGATATGTGCAACAGTTTCTTAACCACATCCACACCAATCACATTCCACATAAGCATTAAGTAAAACATTCCTCTTGAATAAATTTACCTTTGAAGGAATTCGGTCAAGGAATGCCCTCCAAGCAAAGCAAGAAACCTTAGTAGGAACATAGTGGCACCAAACAAACTTGTGCAAAGGGAAAACTACATAAATAGAGTCATGAACAGCAGTATGATATGTTGATTTAACAGTATGAACACCACCAGAATCAGTCGTCCAATACCAAGAGTCAACATTTTCCACATTTAAGTTGATAGAATTAACTTCCAGAAGTAACAAGGAAAGAAGACTTAATTCCCATTGAAATAGGAGTCTTCTCCAACACCAGTTCCACTCAAAAACTCCCTATTTTCTCGTAATCATGTCAGCAATTGATACATCTTTGTTTATAGCAACAGAAAATAATCTACTAAAGCGCTCACATAAAGAAACATGAATACACCAATAGTCTCTCCAAAAGGAAGTGTGTCTCTCATTTCCTACACGCCTAACACACGAACTAGAGAACTAATCACAATTAACATTATCACACTCATCAATAGACCATAAATCAGACCACCACCCGGACCAAGACATTTTCCCCCTTTATAATGTGGAGAGAGAACATCAACACCGTAAATAGATGTTACAACCTTATTCTATAATCTATCCCTTTCAACTAATAATCGCCATCTCCATTTTCTATTAATATAGTTATATGTTAATTATTGTTTAGGAATTCTAAATAATTTTGTAGGCATAGGGCTAGTTTGTTTGTACTTAAAAAAAATACTTTTTAAATTGTTTAAAAAAATTGATTTTATTTTAGAGATTCTTGTATAATCATAAATAAATTTTCGTTTGGCTACTATTATAAAAAAAACACTTTATTTGCCACAATAAATACTTTCACATTTTAACTAAATGCTTTCACACTGTTAAAAAGTTCTCTCTCTCTTCTATTTTTTTCTGCTATTTTCAAAAAGCAACTCAAAGTTGCTTCTTGAAAAAAGCAGAAAACTGATTATTTTCTGATTCTGCTTCTTGAAAAAAGTTTAGACAAGCATCTTAAAAATTCTCATAAGTGATTATTTTTTAAAAAAATGAT
This sequence comes from Sesbania bispinosa, assembly GCA_026901365.1. Lineage (NCBI taxonomy): Eukaryota > Viridiplantae > Streptophyta > Magnoliopsida > Fabales > Fabaceae > Sesbania > Sesbania bispinosa. The sequence continues at coordinate 1,218,103 of QLOH01000244.1, forward strand.
TCTTTTAAAAAATAATTTTAAACAAACGAGCTCTTAATTGTGTGGATTTTATGTTGTATTTGATGGATTAACATTAATTCATTATTATAATATCGATTGGTGGAAATAGTAATTTAATTAATTATACTTGATATATGATGGATACTATATGTAAAGGTTCTTTTTTTAAATTAAATGGACTATAATAGGTTGAGTCATTTACTTTTTTTTTTTTTTGAATGAAATGCCCCGAACAAAGAACAAAACAAACTAAGAAAATAAAAACTAAGTGGTTCTTGAGAACCAAGTTCCTAAAGAATCAACATTAATAAACAAGGACAAAAACGCTGGAATAGACGTAAATAGCCACTCCGAATTACTTAGAAGTCTAAGGCAATGACCTGCAAGAACATCATCAGGTTGATTAGCTTCACAGAAAATGTGATGAATTCTAACTATCCAATCCTTTCTCATGAGATCTTGAATTCTTTGAATAATACTGAATAATGAATTTGTTTCTTTGCACCCGAGATGAATAAGTCTCACAACATTTGCAGAGTCAGTCTCCACAACCAGTCTGGAAGCCTCATCGCCCAAGCTCTCTCAAGACCATAGAGCACCGCTAACAATTCCGCTTCCAAAATTTACTTAGTACCCGTTCAGAGGACCTTAACCTCGTTTCATGAATTACAAAATTACTATCCCATCACGTATTTGATGAGTTGAGTACGTGCTCATTACAAAATAGGATTACAAAATTGTCTTTGTAATCATATTTTATAATATGAACCAGCTAAACTTGCCAAAGCTTCATTTATTGTTATTGAAATGCATGACAGCATTTATAAGAAATCAGACCTTCAAAAACTGTTACATTCCTTAGAAGAAAATCATACCAATTCACTATAAAAAAAAATACATCATCTATCTAGAAACAATGTTCACAAGAAAAATGAAAAGGAGAAAATAAAATGAAACATATTTTAACCTTATATTAATACAAGACGATAGATAACACCCACAAAAATATAGAGCACGAGCCGAATCCTCAAAAGAGGGAAACTTGAACTTTTCATCGAAGTGAAATAACTGTCATTTAAACACTGGCCAGAAAGATTGTATCTGCCCAATTCCTGATTTATGCACCTCCGTCATCTTCTTTCAGAAGGGCACTTCTTCTGACTCTAATACGGATGTCAGGGGTTCTTGCAAATCTAAGTTTATGGGAAACAGATTACACTGTGAATGTTGTGCCATCAATTGGTCCACAAGCACCAAGGCTACCATGGCCTCTACCATGGGTACAGCTGCAAGCCCAGTCCAAACAAAATTTAAGAAAAATTCTTTTCTACTGATGAAAAGGCAGGCAAACAAAAGGAGTTGAAACTTTGTCATGATAAAAAATCAGGCACAGACACATACACAAATTTCTCTTCTTTCTAACATTAGATTTAGATGTCTTCATGGAAAAGTTGTCATGTAAAAAATTATTTTGCCCTTTCAGGTTAATGTTAACTCAGTTCTAAAGGATTTTCTCATCAACTTACATGAATTGCTATCAGAGACAGAAATTTTTTCCACAAAAGGAAAATAGAGTTGAAGATAATATAAACAGCACACAGAAAAAGGCTGAGATATTAACCTCTTGGAACAACACAAGGATCATGGCGACCACGTGCTATCAGCTCTGTTTCTTTTCTATCTCGAGTCACTGTAAATTGCTTCCTCTGCACAAGTGTAATACTGTGTTCAATTAATATCAAATACATAGGGCACCGCAAAGTCATTGTCATGTTTATTGAAAATACGCAACGAACCACCACATAATCAGCTAAACATAGGGTGAAGTAAACATGTGCATGCCAAGGAACTGGTGGTAGCTGGGCCTTTTTTATTTCTTTCATTTTTACTTATGTGACCAATTCCCGCACAAGCTTTTTTTTCGTTACTTACTGCCTATAATTCTTCTACAAATCCAAAATTGACATACAAGTGGCACCAAGAGGACAAACAGACAAGGCTCCCCCAATCGCCACCCCAAAACAAAAGGACTTTATTTTTTAAAAATGAAGAATAAACTATTTATCCTCATGTACATTGATCAGCCTATGTTTATTATTTCATTTACCAATGCATTTATCCCACTTAAATAGGGAAAGAGAAAATCAAAGTAGCGGCTTCGAAAGTAGTAATCCTGCTTCCTAAAAAGTCATAATAAGTTTAAATAAATGCAGAGGACATTCCTTTATCTCATTCTACGTACAGAAATAAAGCACAAGGATAAGTCCAAGTCCTACAATTATCCACTTAAAAAATATGGGCGAGCAGCTGCTATCTTCATGTGCATAGGATAAGGAAGAAAGCTCAATAAGATGAACTGAAGAATGCATTGTTATTATTTCCTATTGAATAAGTGTAAATTCTGTTCTCATGCACACCCACTAATGAGGCTTGCAGAGTGTCATGCTCTGGCTACTAAACAACGAAATATGTTAAACAACGTACAGGAAGGGAAATAAGAAAATATATCATTTTATAACGGTCAATTTACAGACACGGCAATGTTTACATTATTACACTCTGGTTGTTTCACTCATTTATCATGTTTTCCTTCAACTTAAAATTGTACAAGTTATGGTTGACTTTATTTTAGAGATTTTCAATGTTTAAATAAAAATCTAGCACTTCAGAGAAATGCTGGCTAAGGTATAAACATTTGTGATAGCATAAATAATGTTTCTCCCAAGTAAACAAGAGTAGAAATGCACTACTTCAAAGTTCAAACATGCTACACTCAAAGGATGAAAAAAGGGGTGAGGTGTATCTTTTTTTTATAGAAGATAGTAAGACAGAGAGAATATGATTAATGATCCTCCTTAACATACAAAGAAAACAAACAACAAAGAAAAACATAACTCGATGAAAGTATATCTACATATATTGGTAACATTCTGGCATGAATATAAAATGTCATATCATAAATGAGTAGATAAAGAATTAATAACCTATTGAGTTGCAATTCCTCTATGCTAGTCAAAATACATTGTTTTATCATTGAATAATTAAAATTGTTAAAATTATAGGGGTTTGTGTAGAAAAAGAAAAGAGATATTTTGTACAATAAACTATGAATAATATTCAGCTATGTAGCAAGGTTTTTTTTAGTGTGTTGGGTAATAGAGATGGTAATGGAGAGAAAAAAAAAAAGGATAAGATAATTGACTTACTCCAATTGTTGATGTTGGCTTGAAAGCTATTTGCATGTTAATTATTTCCCCATTGGAAATTCCACCCTGATTTTCAATATAGATAATGAGTAAAGCAAATATAGAATATAACCATCATACTGCATATCTAGAAACAACTAATAAGTAATCATAGAGCAGAACAAATACCTGTACCCCACCAGAGCGATTTGTTCTTGTCCTCATCTTTCCATGTTGATCTATATAGAACTCATCATTGTGTTCACTCCCAGTCATAAAGGTACCTATAATGATTTCACTAAGCCATCAGAGCATACCTCAGACACAACTGATCAAAGAAAATAACATTGTTTAATTGATCCTGTTTAGACAGATCAAAATCATAAGACAAAAGTACTTAAGAGTCATATGCACAAGCAAGTGTCAATACCTGCAAATCCACTACCAAATTGAAAGCCCTTAGTTGCAGGCAGTGACATAACAGCTTTAGCCAGCTCAGCTTCAAGTTTGTCAAAAACAGGTGAACCAAGACCCTGAGAAATAATAATGTCATTTCTATTCTAAGTGAAAAAAAAAATCTGAATAATACAAACAAAAATTACATGGCTGCAAAACTATTCTAAGGATGAGAAGTGCCTTATATGATATCAGGCATGCAAGTAGTAGACATATAAAGGGAGATTCGAAGTTGAAAAGCAACAAGCATGTTTTGAAAGCAGTGTTGTTTTCTTCCTTTTTCTCACATGCTAATTATTAAAATATCAAATAACATTGTCAGAAGACCTCAGAGCAATCTAATATTAATGGACTACACATTATTTCGTCTAGGTACATGCTATACATGGAAGGCAAGCTCCTAAACTTGTATGGATGACTATAGCGCACAGCTTGTCTGAGTTTAGTTAAGGCCAAATTTCCACTATTTTTTCTAGAGTTTCCATAGAGTCTATATCACATGTATTTATTAGATTAATTTCAGGATCAATCGTTAAGCAATATTACAGGCAGAAGGGGAGCTGAAAGATATTTTTCGAGGGGGAAAATAAACAAAAAATGCTTAGGGTGACAACTTAAGAAATTTATATTTTAAAAAAATGTGTTTAAAAAGTATTTTTTTCCCATTTTTTTCTGTTGGGAGGGGGGATATACTACCCTCACACCTGATTAAAGGGGGTTTAGTTTAATACTTTAATATTCTAAATTTTGTTCTTAGAATAGGTTGCATTATAGTGTCTTTGTTACATTTCTATTTAAAGCTGGCTAGCCAAGTAATAGTATTCACAAGTTAATTTGTACTCTAAACCCTACTCGGTATCTTGCTCAATTATTTTTTCTTGACAGAGGTGGAAAGACTTACACGTGGACAATTCCTCACAATGCATGATACAACACCACCAACAGAATCACCTTTCACTCGGACAGCATCAATAGCAGATATCATCTTCTCGGCATATTCAGGGTCTGGACACCGAACAATGTTACTCTCAATCTGGACAAATTCCATAAAAGAAGTAGCAAACCAGGATTTTGGCTTCAGAGTTGCAAGAATAAAATAATAATAATAACAAAAACAATAATTATTTTCAATATAAAGCGATAACAATAATGAGCCAATTTTGAATACTGCAGTAAGTAAATGTCTGAACAGGACAGCATGACCGCATCCATTTAATAAAACAAATAGTATGATATTCACACACTTATTAATTCATTTTTAATCAATATTAGTTTATTTTGCTTCCTTGCAAGTGCATAATAGATTGGAAAAGGTACTTGAGGAATTCTAGAAAAAGTTATCAGCAAATAGATAGTTATTTGATAAAAATACAGGAGTAATCCTGCTGCAGATTACACTCATGCAATATTCTAGTTAAATACATTAGCCATGTTTTATTGACTATTGAGAATGAAAATTTATCCATTTTATATGGATTGTGTCCCTCCTTTACTATCAACACATCATTATCAGTAAAAAAAAGCAAATATATTTGACACATTTATTGATACACTGATTATACATCTGTATCTGTATTCTGTACAATTTGTTAGAACAAATTCAAGAGAACAATATACATACAGTTATATGCACATTTACCCAAAATTCAGCTTTGTACCTGAATGCCCAGGGGAGAAGGTTGGGAATTGGGATGGTAAAAATATTCATCACTTATTTTCTTAGCAATGCTAAAATAATTTTGTTAGTAATATTCACTAGTCATCAGTTTAGGATTGCAAAAAGATTTCTTTGGTGAGAATCACTTTTCTCTATTTGGCAAAAAACAGTTTTATCTTTGAAAGTGCACATTATATAAGATATGTGAACAAAAAATTTCTTTTTCACATTATGTATTGATATTCTGGAGTGAACTTATTGAAAAAGGGATAAAGAAAAGTTATCTCTTGAGTTTAAATTAAACAAGGCCAAGGACAATTTAGTCATATTGTGAATGCCAAAAAATTTTCTAACAAAATCTTAAGTATGATTTGCAAAATGCATTCCAAGAAATGGAGTTGAAAGTAGTTCTTCTAGTTGCCAATAAGTAGGCTTGATCGCAATATTTGTTAGTCAGTAACATCCAAATATCCATAAAACAATATTAAAAAAATGAAACAGATGGCCATCTCCATGTTTAGAATACAAGAAATCTACTTCAAACAGTTTTACAAAAGGCATCGTTTAACATATATAAACATGAAAAATAACTCCCATACCTGATCAAGTGTCAGTGTGTCATTGTCAATTAGGTCCTCAGGGAGAACAATCTTGTGAACTTGAGAGACATAAGCAAGAATCTGAAAAATAAAGACCTTTAGCCAAGGATCTTTCTTAAGGAATTGGTACATAAAAGCATGTTGCATGCACATATATCTACATCAAACATGCATTGGGGAATAAAGTTTCGCACAGAGAGAGAGATCTAGTAAAATTAGGCTCTGATAAGTACATGCACACTCCATACAAATTACATAAGATCAGCATGGATAGGATGCCAGTCCTGCAACTCATGCTAGTCTTTGAAAGCTTAGTTCTTAGGGTAATGTTCTTGTTAAATCATTGGTTTCTTTCAGTATGGGTGATAGTAATCATATTGTGTTTTATGAGGAATTTTGGATGAGGAATTTTCTTTTCTTAGAGGCTTTTTGTTACCTTTATCAACTGTCTTCTGTACGTAAATCAACCAGTAAGTCCATTACAATTTACTTGAATTTACTTATCTCTGTACTAATCCAGATAGGAGGTTTTGGACTTTGGATTCTTCTAGTGTATTATCTTTTTAAATCTTAATTTTTTCAAAACTCAAAATCATAAAAGTTTCCTTCTTGAAAATTTCATTTGGGTGTCAATAGGTCCCTTTTAAGTAGTACCTTTCATTTCAACAGCTGTAGTTAGTAGGATTAGTACATATGGCATTTGGATGTGTTATGTGCAGATTTAATTTAGAAATAGGATGCCACTTATTTTGCATTGGAAGGTGGATTTCTTATGAACCAATCATTCGGGGCTTCTTCGTGATCATAGGGTGCATCCTTTTAGTTTGGAACAATTATTTTATGATTCATTTTAAATGCTAAAAGCCTAAAACTATGTGGCAATCTGTGGTTTATGCAGTTCTCCAATGTATTTAGCTAGAAAATAGAGTTAACATCTTTAAGGGTGACTGTTTGATATGGTTGTGTTTATCACATTTCTTTGGTGCTTTGCTCCGGGCTATTTCAAGGAACTTTGTGAATTTGTAGATGCAGAATGAGTGGACAGGTTAGCTCATGTTTTTTTCATTTTACAGTTCCTTGTTTCATGTCTTTTCTGTTTTCGAGGATGTCATACCCATATCCTCCCCTTAGTTGTACTTTTTCTCTATCAAGAAAAAAACAATGCACCCTCTGAGTATATTTAAAAAATTGGGAATTCATATAAGAATAATAGAAGACAGGCAAACATGTAGCATAAAAAGGGAAAAAGGAGGAGAGAATGAGAAGTTAGGAGATTTTTTCTTTTTCTATGATTAGTTTAATACATTTTCTTCTAAAGTCAAACGATAGAACCAAAAAACAAGAAGCAAGGATATGAGTGTATAAACAGTTAAAATATAAATATAAAGGTTAGAAAAGCTAACAAAATCCAAAAATTATATATATATATATATATATATATATATATATAGACACAGTGACACACACACTTCTTGCCTTCTTGGCCTGTCAAAACCAAAAGAAAAAAAAACAAAGAAGAAATACCACAAGAATTATAGCATGAGACAAGTAACACACCTCAGTTTCGGAGTAGTTCTTAAGGATTTTCTTGGCAACAGCACCAGCAGCGACCCTTCCAATGGTTTCTCTGGCGGAAGATCTACCACCACCCTTGAACAAGAATTCAGATGTATGAGCTTAATGCATATCTCATCAAATGAAAATGCCTAACTCATTACAGTATAATAGTCAGTACCTGAACTGATCTGACACCATACTTCATGTCATAGGTTGCATCTGCATGGGAAGGCCTATAAGCCATTGACATCTCGCTGTAGTCCTGAAAATGTTTCCAAAAGTACCATAAATTAAGAGAATTGTTGCATGTCCTCATTGAATCCTGCTGAACATGAATATATACTCACATGTCCTCTTTGATCAGTATTGGGTACAAATACATGGATTGGAGTTCCAGTAGTAAGTCCTGCAATTAATAGATTTTACTTCAAAACTTTTTTAAAGAAACATATAACTTCCAAGTTAATAAACGTTGGAAGAAATATTGACCTTCAGAGACTCCTGAAAATATTTTACATGTATCAGTTTCCTTTCTAGGAGTTGTAATTCGGCTTTGACCTGGCCTCCTACACATAAGAACCTTACACCATTAAGACATGTTGCATCAGAAGCAATCATCATCTATCATTCATTAATGTCATATTCCCTACTAGCATTTTAGCACACTTTTCAACCAAAAACTATTTTATAAAGTATTCCTCTTTAGCCTCCAAAGTGTTTTAGACTGTGCAAGTAGTTTAGTGAAGACAACAAGAAGATTTTGGAGGTACCTTCTGTCTAGATCCACTTGCATGTCAGCTTCAGAGAGAGGAAGGCGAGGAGGACATCCATCAATAACGCAGCCAACACCTCCTCCATGAGATTCTCCGTATGTTGTAACACGAAAGTGAGTTCCATAGGTACTCCCAGCTGCTTGGATCTCTGTAATACATCAACAGATTCAGGAAGTTAAAAGCCTGACCATCTTAATACCATTAGTTTAGACGTTTTAAAATGCAAGTGGCATAAGAACTAGCTATTTCCTTTAATTCATTGTGTTTAACATAGACTCTGACTCTGACCTAACTTATTGGAATTTTAAGTTAAAAAGAAAGTTGGGAAAAGCAATTAACTGTTGTTTCTATATTGTTCAGTTCCCACTGGATAAAAGAAGTTGTAGCAAAACATGACTACACCTACCACAGCACATGAGCTTAAAAGTTTAAATGGCCAAAAATTTTCAACGTTAGGATGCAGCTTCAGGAAACTCAGCACTAGCAACCTTGCATAAAGGGATTCAAAGGGTGGATTAAGAACGGTGACATCCAGTTTCACATAACATGATAAATGCACTTTCATTCTTATATGAACTACACAATAAGAATAATATTATCACGACACATTCCATAAAACCGATATCGGAAACCTACATGCCAAAATTTTCAAGTTGCACTCTATTAGGATTTGGACCTAAGCCTAACTCAACCCCAAAAGCTAGCTTGTAGGGCGAGGATTCCCCAAGTCTTATATACTTTAACTTGGCATTATCACTAGTCAATGTGGGACTCTAACACACCCCCTCTTGCCCACAACTGGACATCTGGAGCGTAGACATCTATACGGGAGGCGGCCAATAACAATGGATAGCTAGGATAGGCCCTGATACCATATTAGATTTTGGACCTAGGCCTAACTCAACCCCAAAAACTAGCTTGTAGGGTGAGGATTTCCCAAGGCTTATATACTTTAACTTGTCCTTATCACTAGTCAATGGGACTCTAACACACTCAAACAAAGCAACAGACAAGAAGAAGCCAAATTCAGTGAACAGTTTCCTTCCAATATTTGGCTGAGAAATTCGAGTCAGCCAACCAAACTAAACAGAAAAGAGAAACATGGAGAAATAACAAGGAGCAGATTCTAGTAGCTAATAATTCTAAAATTCCGACTAATTCCATAATAATACTATAACAATTCACACGAACAAAATAACAAATATATGTGATGAAGAAGAAAGGCATAAAAATGATGTAAAACAAAGGATTGATCGAAAATCAAGCTGTTAACAGAGAGAGAGAGATTACGGAGTTTCTTGGGAAAACGAGGACGGAATGAGACTTGGAGGTAGACGGAGGAGAGGGATCGGAGATCGGAATTGAGAGGAGCGAAGGCGGAGAAAGAATCAGTTCTGGAAGAGGTGAAGAATGGTTTGGTGGACAGAGAAGAAGCCATTGGAATTGAGAATGAGAATGCAATCAAGTTTGGTTGTTGAGTTGAGGGTCGAGGGATAAAAGAAAAAATGGGGAGGTTGGGGTTGGGGTTTGGTTGGTGGCAACAAGCGTAATTATAGCGTAGAGAAGACACAGTGTGTCAAGTGGCCACTACCTACCCACCCTTCCTCTCTGCTACTTCAAAATTCATGTTTGGTGTGTGCCACGTGGCATATGGTCAATTTATCCTTGTTTGGTGTTTACTACTTAGCTTTCCTAACTGCAACTTTGGATTGGGGTTGGTGGTTGAGTCGGGATGGGAGGCTGGACATATTCTTGGATCTTAGATTCACATGTTGATATTGTTTTTTTTTTTTTTGTAAAAGTTGTATTTATTAATATGAATATATTAATATATATTACATAATAAATTCAAATTATTGCTACCGTGTATAAATTTTAAACACTATTATTAAAACAAATGAGTATGCTTAACTAAAATATCAAAATTAATTTTCATTAAAAGATATTTTTTTAATGAAAAAAAATGAACAAATAAATCTCATTTCTCAATTTCTTGAAAAGAATATTAGAACAGGTCTTTTTGACAAATGACAAATATCATATGTAACATTGTTATGTCATTACTGAGTATAACATTACTAACGATGATGAGAGAATTATCTAGTAGGTGACCAATAGCAGTTTGTTGTGGATTAATGAGTCACATGATAGAACTATGGACCGGTTTGGATGCACTTTGTAGAATAACTTCTAGGTAAGGAAAAATATAATGAATCAAAAAGGACAAATGAATTTAACTTCTTTATAAGTTAATATTAATTATTTATGGAGAAGTTAGATGGGAGAGCTTTTGGAGAATGTAAGCTACAAAGACCAATTTCAACTTATAGAGAAGTTAAATTCATTTGTCCTCTTTGGTTCATCCTATTTTTTCTCACCTAGAAGTTCTTCTGAAGAAGTTTATCCAAACAAGGTCTATGTCCCAATTGTTTCCTTATTGTAGATAAGTCCCTTTCTATTAAACACATAATATTTAGTTTTTAAGTAATATTTAGTTTTTTTTGTCTAAAATTATTTTACTGAGATTTTTTTCCGAGATTGAAAAATAGTCAGGTGTAAGAGTAATGGTATTGAACCCTAAAATAGTGTAAGTTTGTATCTTTTGCGCAAGGCATTTTTTCTTCGGTGTAAAAATCTGCTACACAAGCTTTGTTCAAACCCGGAGGACCTTTCTCAATTCATTCGATAAGGTTGTATGCGTCTTGATTGCATAGTCTAATAAACATAACATCTCCTTCATTATTCCTTATTTAAGGCGTTAGGGGTTCTATTTCCTTTATCTTCATTGAAATCTTGTTTGTCTATGTAGAAATTGTAAGCGCAATACGGCCTTAAGAAATGGGTACCTGAGACATCAGTTTGTAAAAAGATATTCAATTCTTTAGGTGGGGTACTAAACCCAGTAAATAACTCTCGACCTCTAAGTCCGATTTTAACCATGTCATCTATGCAAAGGTTGCCTTCACGAAGGGTGTGGACACATACTTTGAGATGGTAACAACGATATAACATAAATTATGTGCATGAACTGAACCCTAATCCCAATTTCGCCAAAAAGAACGCTATTATAATCGATTAAGCTCCATAGCAAAACAACAAAGAAGGAATGCACAGGGTAAAAAAAAAGATGATGACAAAATTTTCTTGAGAAAAAGAATCACTAGAACCTCGATCACGAAATGGGTAACAAAAACCCTCACCACAATTTCCACAAATAAGAAAGACCACCATGTCCGTTAAACTACCAAGTGAATCAAACAAAACGGAACTGATGAAGCAAGAAGAATGTACAAAGGAAGGATGAAGGATAACAACAACTTCTTCGAGGGAAAAAAAATAAAGAAGGTTACTTCTCATGGAAATGAAGAACAAATAACGAATTGAATATTAATTGGGATTTATTTCGATATTCTATTTCAATTTCTTTGTAAAAAAAATCTTTAATATTGATAATTTATAAAAACATGTTTTGTTGAGGACTAGACTACAATAAAGAAAAAAATTGGATTACTCTTCATATCACCTGACGTAATCAATGTGCACAAACTGTTATTGGTCCATGTAGAAAGGGTTCCAAAACCCTTCAATTAGTGAGGGTACCGGAACAAAGCCTATAATGAGGACCAAGTTTATGTGATTTAAAAAAATAAGATCAAAATCAAATTATAAATAAATTAAAGACCAAAATCAAATTTCGTTATATTTTAAGGATAAAAACATATTTTCCTAAACATAAAAAATATGCTTGTGACATTAATTTTTTTAAAATTTTTTTGAATTAAATTTTTTTACTGTTGATACTTGATATGACAATGATTACGCAAGTATTAATATATATTTCCAAATGCTTTCGAAAGCCACCACTACCACACACCCTGAATTCACAGTGTCACCTTTACCTTAAACATTGTTATGTTATAAAAAAAATGGTAGCGACTAGGGTTGTAAATGAGTCGAGCCAAGCCGAATACTTGAAGCTCAGACTTGACTTGTGATAAAAAATGGTGGCTCAAACTTGACTCATTTATTTAAACGAATCAAACTTAAAATTTGGGTTTGGCTTGTTAAAGAAAAACAAAGTTCGGACTTGACTTGTTTAACTCATTTATAACTTCATTGTTTTTGCTTTTATGAAAATTTTCATTAAATCATTTCTAAAGTTTTTGAATTTAGTATTTAATAAATATTTTAATATTAAATGATAATATAAAAATCAAAATATATTCTTAATGTATGATATATATAGTTAAAAATTTTAAAATATTATATTTTTGGAAATTCAATATATAACTTCTTAACTAATATAAGAAATATTTCAATACTTATTTTTTAATATATGGAGTAATTATTTTACTTTATTATTTTATTATTTATTTTAAAAATAAATTTATAACCATATTTTTTCTATTTTTTATTAATCTTATTTTACTTTAAAAATTTATATTATTTAATTATTATATATATAATAAGCGACCTATTCACGAGCTCTTAATGTCAAACTTGTAAGGTTTGGGTTTGGCTCATTTAAATAATCGAGCACAATCTTGAGTTTAGGTTTGTTTGTTTAATTAAACAAACGAGCTTGATCGAGCATTTGACAAGCCGAGCTCAAATAATTCATGAATAGCTTTACAACCCTAGTTGTGACATTAATTTTTTAAAATATTTTTTAATTCCATTTTTTTATTATTGAAAGGACAATGATGACACGAGTATTATATAAAGGTGTCATATGAGTTTAGCTTGGTGAGCCAACCCGACTCAACGGTGGGTTGGATTGATAAAAATCGGGCTCACATTTTTCGCGGGAAAATGATTTTGACACGTTTTTTTAATCATACACTCCTCATTCTTTTGTTATTTTCCAAAATATCCCTTTTCTACACATCCCATTTATCCATGCTTAGAGCTGTCAATTCGGGCTACCCAACCCGGTCCGGCCCGACGTGAAGTGGGTAGCTGTCTTTATTGGGCTGGACTAAAAACCTCGGGAGTTATTTGGGTTTCAAAAATAGGTGTTCGAGCCCTACATTTTTGCGGGTTTTTATGGGTAGCGGGCTTTATTGGGCTGGGCTAAAAACCAGGGAGTTATTTTCGCTTCTAAGATAAGTGCCAGAGCCCTACGTTCTTGCAGGCTTTTGCGTGCCAGACTGGTCGGGCTAGCCCATTTTGCCGGCCATATCCATGCTCCATTCACTTTTTCATGTTGTCGTGCTCCCTCATTATCGCCCTCGTCGTCTCCACCATGTTGTCCCTCCTGTAACCATTGTCATCGTCAAATTCAAACCTCACACGTTTCTTCCCTATTCAACCACTCCAGAACCAATACACTGAATGCGTGCACGTTACAGATTTTGCACAAAGGCAACTCATATTTGAACTTGCCAGTGGTGTGGCTACATGATGAGTGGTGTGAGGCACAATTCTGGCCATGTGTAATCGTTGTGGCAAGATGCACATGTGTAATCGTTCGCGGATTGAATTGTATTGGTTTTGAGGGAAAAATCATCCAATCCAATAATTTCGATTTTCTCATTTAATCATCCAATCGGTTTTGACTTTTTTTTAAATCCAATCCAATTTTAATCGGTTTGGATTGGATTGAATTTCAGTTTCTCAAATAAATTAAAAAATGAAGTTATGAAAGAAAAATTATGACATCATTACTAGTTTCCGAAATCGTTAATCATTTACCAATTTAAAGCCGAAAAGTTATGTTTTGCCAAATTTTAAATGTTTCTTGAACAATTAAGTTGTAACTTTAAATACTTAATTAGATACTAGGGTGGATCTCAATTTCATTGCTCATATAACAATATTCCCTTACGGTAAACCCAATATGATAAAAACATGCAATTATCTTATCATATCCTATAACATACAAATTACTTGATGGTTTTTCAATCCCATGATTGAATGTTATTCGTTAATCATAGTTGCACAATAATAATTTTTTTACATCATCGCAGAAAAATAATATCAATAATGATAATATACTAAAATGTTTAGAAAAGTTTGGATCGATTTGGATTTGATTGGTTCTCACAGGCAGATCCGAAATCCAATCCGATTCAATAAGAAAATTCGGTTTTTTGCGGTCTGGGGTTAATTTAGTTTGTGGTTTTTTTGTATAGGTTGTTGCGGTTCCAATTGGATTGGATTGGATTTGAACACCCCTAGTGCAACGTGAAGGGAGAGAATGGTGGTCGATAGTCTCGATGATCGAAGTAGTTCTGGTTGTCGCCTCAATATTACGCATTGCCGCCTACATGCATTACCACCACCAGAATCAGCAACTTCCACTGCATGTGCCACATCAGCATCACCACCAACATCAGTGTGGATCCGACGACTAGAAGAAGATTATCCGGGTCGTTGATTTACATCACTGGATGGACGAAAATTATCTATCACTGTTTCACTTCCACCGGTGAGGTTCTTTGCATTCTTATCAATGATATATATATATATATATATATATATATATATATAAGAGTTAGGATCCGTTGACGCCAACTGTCAAACTTGTAGAGTTACACCTCTTAATAACATTTTGTAAAATGTAAATTTGACCAATCCAACCGTTGAATCATATTATATTACCTTTATGATCATGTATATGAAATTTCAGGTAATTTGGACATTTGTAGGTATGTTACCTAATAATGGACTTTTACTTATATTTTAAAAGCATATTATACGTTAAAATAAATTAGTTTGATGTAGTTTCAATTGGTTTTCGATTTTTATGAAATTTTATAAGTTCGATCTACGGTTGGATTGGTCAAATTCACATTTTATAAAAAGTTATTTAGAGGTGTAACTCTACAAGTTTGACACTCAGTGTCAACGGATTCTGACTCTATAGGTATATACACACATATATACATACTCACAAAAAGAAGAAAAAAACGTAAAGTGTTTTGTTTTTAAATTGATTTCAATAATGTCAAAAACCTCTTGTTTATTGTTGTTATTTGTAGTTTATTTGGGAGGCTTGGATTCTTATATTTAAGGGGGTGTATTGGTTTAGGATTTTAAAAGATTTTTTTAGCTGAAAAAAGTCTGCAGATTTTTAAAAGACTTTATAGGAATTTCATGACTTTAAGGATTCTACAAGAATTTCAAGAATTTTTAAGTCAGGATTTTAATGGATTTGTATCATGGACTCTGCGGGACTTTGTAGACTCTATAGGTCTTTATAGACTCTGCAAGACTTCGTGAAGTTCTTACATATGATAAGAATTCAAGATTCTTTTGCATACATTCAAATTTAAAAAAAGGTCAAAGACACAAAAATAATTAAAAAAAGTCGGGATAAATAAAAGTAAAAATAATACAGTTATTAGTTAATTCACCATAATATTATGTCCTCCTAAATAACGTTCATCCACATATTCATAGCTATACTAGTCCTCCAAGCATTACCGTCTTCTCGTTCATCCACATATTCAGGAAACGTACCTCATAAACCAAGACAAAAGAGATTCGGAAGATCGGTGAGTCCGTGACTCGGTGCTTGTTGGGGGAAGAGGTAAGAGAGAGAAAGAAAGGTTTTGTGACTCTGTCCTTGTTGAAGAATGAAGCACTTGAAAAGTCACGTTCAAAAATCCTTTCAATTTGGGTGGTATTGTTTGATGGATTTGGTATTTATAGATACTACTAAAAAGTCACTCAAAATCCATCTAATAAAAGAATTCCTTAAAATCCTTATATTTTCTAATACCTATGGATTATTTTTAAGTTCTAGCAAATTTCAAACAAATACCAATGGATTTTAACAGACTCATTTTAAAGTTTTGAAAATCTAGATTGAATACTAGTGGATTGTTTTTAAGTGATAGAAAATCCTGATTGAATACCAACAGACTTTTTTACCCAGAAAAAGTCTTTTAAAATCCTGTAAAATCCTAAACCAATACACCCCCTAAGTGACAATGTTTTTGTAGTTGGTGCATCGCTTGACCAGAGTAGTTCTAGCACAGTGGTATTGTGGGTAAAAAAATAGTGATGACTTTAGGGAATGACGTGGCTTCCATGAATGGTGAAACAAAGGATGCGTCTGGATGTGTAAAAAAGGGATATTTTGGGAAATAACAATGAATGAAGCAATGTTATAAAAACCGGCTCGGACCGGCCGGTCCGACCGGAAACCGGTCATGTGACCGGTCTGAGTGTCTTATTGGAACGAACATGCAGGTAACCCGGTAAAAACCGGTTTGACTCAGACGATTCTTACAAAAAACTGGTGATCCGCTCAGTTTGTTTCAACCAGCCGGTCATGTTATTGAGAAGAAGAACAAAGGATATAATCTTCTGGAAAGACGCTGATAAAAAAAAGTAGAAGAAGAAAAAAAAAAGCTAAGCCATTCTCGTGCCGACTAGAATCTAGAAAGACGCTGAAAAAAAAAAGAAGAAAAGCTAGATTAAAATTTGGAAATGGTGTTTCCTCCTTTAGCTTCCTAAATTGTAATCTTCTGAACCAAAAGCAACCGGCCAGCTCCATCACACACACAATGCCATTCTCGTGCCATTATCCTGGGCTCCTGACCTTCTCACTGGATTGGACGCAAAATGTAGAGGAAGGGAATAAGAGAAAATGCGAGGAATGAATGGAAAAATGCAAAATCAAGCCAAGCTGCTGAGCACTTATAAAAATTGGGTCTTGAAGAAATAAGAAAAGAAAAGTTGTTTGGAAGCTAAAGAGAGAGGTTTTTTTTTTGTCTCTTTAAGTCTCATCTCTCTCTAAAGCCTATTAACATAGCCATCTTAGACTCATGAAAAGCATTGATGGGTTGCCTTCACGTGTAAGGATTTTTTTAACTTATGATGACTAATGACTTGATATTTTTTTATAATATTTTCTTTTTAAAAGTTTTTAAAACTTACTTAAAATTATCATGTTAATCATTTTCTATTTATTTATATAGATTATATATTATTATTATTATTAGTAATGTATGTGTGTTATTTATAATAATTTTTAATATAGATCCGGTTTAACCGGCTCAACCAGTGACTCACCGGTTGAACCAGTGACCCAATGACTCAATACCCAGATCGGGTCGATGACCGGTCCGGTTTTAATAACATTGGAATGAAGTGTGTAAAATTAAACAAATCATGTGTAAAAGTCATTTCCGTTTTTGCGGGTCAAAGTGGACCAACCTACCTAACTTGCTAGTCGAAGTGGGTTTAAGCCGGGTTGACTCACTTTTTTATTTATTATTTTTATAAGCTTGTTTTTTATTACATTTTTTCATTTTTCTATTTTTTTTAAATTATTTTAAATTAGATGAGCCAACTCGACTCGATTCGCTTTTAACCTAACTCATAGTGAACCAACTCGAGTTACTTTGACACCTCCGGTATTATAATATTTTCAAAGGTTTTCAAAAGCCACTACTACCACCTGCTCCAAATCTACACCGCTACTTTACCTTAGACATTGTTATGTCATAAAAAAAACATAACCACAACATTTTTTTTAAATATCAGTCTGGTGCCCGTGCGATGTAAGTAGGACACTTGTAATAATAGTGTTAAACAAATATGTTTTAAAGTTAAATGTTGTTATTATTTTAAAATATAAATTGGTTTGAACGTGTATATAGTTTGTAATAAACTAGTGTCCAACCTGTGCATCGATGCACGAACTGTAATATTTAAATAGATGTTATACACATATGATACAATTATTTTGACAAACAAAAAGAGGTGATTTAGTTATATATTATGTATAATACACATTTCATTTTTACTACCAAAAGATACATTCTTATGATCTGTTGCATAGTAAACATTATACTCCTTAAAGATAGTTACATATATAAAAAATAAATATTACTAACATTACCTTAAAACAACAATATATAAAATATCAGGAATTAGAAATGCAACATGTTACAACGTTCTATCATTCATATTTTTTGAAATATTTGCATATAAGAATACATCAACATATAATTGGCTATGAGAAAAAACATGTTTGGGTAAAAAAACACCAACATGTGACAATGTTTGACCTTGACTTTTATTAATAGTCATGGCAAAACAAAGAGATAATGGAAATTATTTTCGCTGAAACTTCAATGGAGTGAGATTATCAGATGGAATTAAATTCATTCGAGGGATGAATACATTTGTTCACACTAAAACTCTAAAAATAATCACCTTAAAATAAGCATAAAAATAAATAGTTAACAAATGATAATAAGAAATAAAACGTGAGACAAAATTCCCCTTTCCACCTAAGTCATTTTAAAATATAGGAAAATTATACTAATTAAGTCAAATGGAGGTACAGACAGAATTAATCTTTACACGTAACTAATTTAAAAATACAACAGATACCCATGATTATTATAGCACATATATAACAAGAATTAACTATTTGTTTCAAGAGAAAATAGATAAATCAATCACAAAATGTGTTCTAAATTTAAGTTTCCATGCTAAATAGTATAAACAGAATCAACAATTGTGTAAAATGATACCCTAAGAATACTGATTATGGATATACAAATATCCCCACATGTATTTGCGTTTTGCAACAAACAACCATTCAAAAACTTAAAATAAAAAGTAGAAAAATTAATAAGTAAAACACAAATAGCTACGAAATATATATAAAATACACTATAACCTTATTATTTGTATTTTCCTAATAGATATTGTTGATCACTGTCCAACAGACCTCTCTATAGGGTGCACTATAAGAGAAACATAGTGTTCATGGTCATGTCATCTCTACAACTTAACTCACATCACCTCAACTTATATCACATCTCCACCAGGACCACACATGGGTTAACTAAAAAGGTCATAAATAGAGACCTAAAATGAGTCAGTTATGAAAAATCCAAGGATACAAACTTAAAAAAGTGTCAAAACTTGATAGTAACTAAATAATCTATGTTCAATTAGAAATGAACTTTCTAATATTCTCTAACTACAAAATAGTCATGAATGGTATAAAACATAGAAAGTTGTTCAGTTTGATGACAAATCAAATGTGGCTGATATAAACGTATTTAGGCCTCTGATTTACAACTAAAAAATATGTCAATTATTATTAACAGTCCTAATCAATTAAGATTTCGAAAAGATCAAAGAAGGAAGTAAAAGAATTGCAGAAACAGATAATTGTAAAAATGCAACAAAACGAACACATTGATTAGTCATTCCAGTTGAACTCTTACCTCAAAGATTAGTCCTCCATAATAATCTGAAGAATGAGCATTAACACATATAATTAAATGCCATAAAGTAGGCTTAAATATGTTTTTTGTCCTTCTAAAATACATGCGTTTTCACTTTTGTCCCCCTAAATTTTTTTTTAATCTTTTAGTTCTCCTAAAATATTTTCTTCAAAATAGTCCTCATCGTTAGAATAGTTAATAGAGTGTTGATATGACCGTTAACATCTATGCTAACTTGTTTTCAATTTAGTCCGTCTAAAATTTCCTCTATTTCATTTTAGTTCCCCTGTTAACGACCACATCAACACTCTGTTAACTATTCTAACGACAAAGACTATTTTAAAAAGAAAAACACGTGTATTTTAGAAGGACTAAAAACATATTTAGGCCCCATAAAGTAGGTTCTCAATGATATCAAACAGTATGTGGTAGAAAATCCCACATAAGCCAAAAACAATAGTCAAATCAGACCCATAAGGACTTGCAAATCATGAAAGATGCCTTTTTTAAAAAAGCAAATTAGAAATACTAAAATAATTTTGCAACAAACAAAAAAACATGACCTATACAAAATAGGTTTTCACTCTAAAAACAAAAAAGGATACCAGTAGTGTTTAGATAAGAATATATATCTATTCCCTATGAAAAAATTTAACTAAATAATATTAAACCTTAAAAATTAGTTAACAAATGATAATAACAAATAAGATGTGGAGACAAAATTCACCTTTCTATTAAGGGATTTAAAAAGACGACCAAATTATAGTAAGGAAAAAGGAGGCAGAGATAAACTACAACAAATAACCTAAACAAAAGAGTCACCTATCACTTCAAAAGAGGCACCAAAGGCTGAAAGAATAAGGGGAGTTGCTTTTTGAACCCCCTTTTTGCTATTCGCACCCCTATAATATACCCCCTTCCCAAACTACCCCTACCCCTACCCCCACCCACCCCCACCCACACCCCCACCGCTAGCCACCCCCAACCCACCCCCTCCCCCTTCCCCACTCTCCGGGCGGTCCCTTCCCCCCTCCCCTTTATTTTTTTTCAATGTTTTGTGTTTAGAGACGGAATTTTTCCGTCACTAAACTCGTCTCGCTAAAAAAAAAATTTCGGAACTTTCTGGAAATTAATTTCCGGATATCAACTTTGTTAACAGAAATTCTGGAATCTTTCGGACATTAATTTCCGGATGTCCGGAAGGTTCGGAATTTTTTCACCCCTGCTGCTGCACAATTGTTCCGGACATTAATGTCCGGAAGGTTCCAGAAATTAATGTCCGAAAGGTTCCGGAATTTTCGTTAACAAAGTTGACATCCGGAACTTAATTTCCGGAAGGTTCCGTAAAAGAACCTTTATTTTTTTCCAATGTTTTGTGTTTAGAGACGGAAAAAATTCGTCTCTAAACACAAGACATTGAAAAAAAAAATAAAGGGGAGGGGGGAGGGACCGCCCGGAGAGTGGGGAAGGGGGAGGGGGAGGGGGAGGGGGGTGGGTGGGGGTAGTTTGGGAAGGGGGTATATTATGGGGGGTGCGAATAGTAAAAAGGGGGGGGGTTCTAAAAGCAACTCCCAAGAATAAGATGCACGTACAGAGGCCCACTAAAGATGAGGCCCACACGGGATCAAAATAATATCAAACTGAGTGAACGGTGTCCAAAAATATGGACTAATGTAATATTATAGATATATATGAGAATAGATTATACATGGTAAAAGAGTTAATGTGAAAAGGGATAAAAATAATATATTTGATGAAGTATGTAACTTATGAAGATAAACTTTATTTATTGGAGATGAGATGGTGGATGTAATCCCTAGCAAAAAGAAGTTAAAGTTAAAATATGGTAGAAGTTAATATAAAGTACAAGAATGTGAAAAAAAAAGAGTTTAATTAGTATGCACTGACAGTGTAAAAGAGTTTTACACTGACATTTAATCATGATTCTTCATTTATATGACCTTTAAAATATTAGTTAGTAAAGTCAACAAACTTACCATAAATCAAGGGTTGTGATTAACTGTCAGTGTAAAATTTTTACACTGTCAGTGCACAATCCTTTTTCTCAAAAAAGAAAAGAGAAAGTTACTCACCTAAATTATTTTTTGGAAGACTTTTTTAAAACCACGTTTGATTTAGTGTTAGTTGGATTTCCCTCTTCATCACATATAAGAATTTCAAGTCCATTATGTGATGTTACTCTTGAAAATGCAACATACAACTGGTTGTGAGAAAAAACCGATTTTGGAAGGAAAATTCAACATGTTTAAGAGATTGAACCTGACTTTTATTGATTGTCATTGCAAATGGGATTGCAATTGAAAATTATCTTTAAAATGGACTTATGGACCCTTTTATCTGATGGAATTAATAAGAGCCTTGGAATGAAAACCTTTTCTCCAACACTGCTGCTTGATATGACTCTTGTTTCTAAAACATATGTTCCCATTTGAGTAATGATGTGTCTTGTCCCATTGCACAATCCAAAAGACTGGTCTATATTTCTCAACAGTATGACAGAAACACCTACTTTTAGTTTAACCTCATGATTTGTAAGTCCTAATGAAGATATTGTATTGAGGAATTTGGGAGTATAAACATCATCAAGGTTATTAAAGTGGACATCTATTGGACATGTCCTGACAAAACTAAGAAAATATTTTGTCTCATCAGGAATGAGTGATAAGATGTAATCATTCAAAGTCTCAACAATATCATTTGTGGGTGCTAAAATATGTTGATCTTGAAAGAAACTTGGTTTTTTCTTGTTTCCCAATAACACATGATATGTACTCTAAACAATAGAAACAAGAGGATTACCTGAATCATTTAGCAACAAATCTTCTAGAATTTCAATATGGATCTAACCATTAACTTCTTACCCATTCCTTCCATCACTAATGCTCAACACCTAGTCAGAAAATCTTTTCAATTCTTCTATTTGAACCAACAGTTTGTAATGTCATATTTTTTTGTCAATGTTAGCACCTTGCAATAATTCCAAAGATATGGAGAGTTGATAGTAGTACGAACTATATCTTGTCTTGCATTGTCCCTTTAGGGATCATAGGTAGGATATGTCTAATATAACCACAAAAAATAACAGCTTTTTCTCCAAAAGGATGTTTGACACTATTTGTGGAAGTGAATTGAAGTATATCTCTAAAAGTCCTATCAACAACTTCAAAACAATGTTTATGAGTCATGGAAGCCTCATCCTATAAAATAAGGTTGGTTTTTACTATTAGTTTAGCCCGAGGAGTTTCTTGTTTTATATTGCTAGTGAATTTCTCATCAACATTTATATCTAGATATTCCACTTAAGAATTAACAAAGCTGCTATTCCACTTGATGCAACAGTTAGCACAATTTCCATTTTTGATCTTAAGTTTGCTGAAATTTAAAAATATCACTAAGAATTATTGAAATAATCTTTTTGAGAACAATGATATTGCTTGCTCAACTGGTATTTGTCGAATTCTATATGCAAAGAATTCTCTCATTGATATTGTTTTCGTTTTGGTTAGAAGATGAACTTGCACCCTCATTCAAAGGAACATCATCTCTAAATCCATTCTTACCTCAAGGAAACAATAATGGGTATTGTAAAGGCAAATAAGCAGAGCTTGATGGTGAAACTCATTGCAACAATCCACTTTGAGTCTCGACAATGATGTCTTGATCACTATATGAGTTTAATAATACGAACTCTAAGCTTTTGACCAATTCGACTAGGAATAATTGGATGTTTTATAAAAGTGATTTTCCGACCATCCTTGTAGATTATAGATTGATAAGAAGAACATAAAAAGGAGGAAAATTGAAACTACAGATCTATATCTATATATAAAGAGTAAATATGCTTCTGAAAGACAAAAAATAAACCTGAAAAGAGTAACAATTGAATACCAAGTATTAAATATTATTTTTTTCAAGTTTTGAAAATAAATATCTTAATACTATAACCACTACAATCATTAAAATATGGATTTGTAACTTTTTATAAGAATGATTAAATGATAATTTTTCTATAAGACTGCATAGCTTCATTAATTTAATTACTATAACATGTTATAATTTTTTTTAATATTGAGATTGTTAAAATGTGATTTAATATTGATATTTGATATTTTGATATGATAACATGTTTCACTTTACTCTATGACTTTTTATTGTATTTAATGCAATACTTGAAATTTTAAAAGAAATGAGGTGTAACGCATATATAGAATGTGATATAATTGACATCAGTATATAGTTTCGTAACACCTTATATACAAAAGTATAATTAAACAATTTCTATAATTACTATTTATATAATTATAAAATGATTTTTTAGTATTGTATTAAATTTCATATTATATTTTTATTTTTATTATAAACTTTTTTAAATGTTAAATCATTAAAATTGGATTTAATATTGATATTTTGATATAATAACTATAATCAAATAATTACTATAATTGTTATAATAAAAGTTGTATATTTTTAAAAATTAATTTATTATATTTTTTTATGTTATAAATCTTTTTGTTAATTTTAAATTTTTAAAACGGTCTTTAATATTGATATTTGATACAATAACCTAACTATAATTAAATAATTACAATTAACATAATTTTAAAATGACTTTTTAAATTATTTTATTATGTTTTAAATTTCATATTATATTTTATTAATTTTGTAAATTTTTTTAATATTTAAATTGTTAAAATAGGCTTTATTACACTATAATTATAATTACTATAATTACTATTAACATAATTATAGAATGATTTTAAGTACTTTAGTATGTTTTAAATTTCATATTATATTTTATATTTTAAATTAATTTTTACCCTTTCTAAATTCCATATTATATTTTTTTTATAAATTTTCATATATGTTCTAAATTATTATTATTATGATAATAGTGATACTCATATAAATATAATTACTATAATTAATTAATGGTGATTCATAAAATTAATCATTTATAGTGTAAAAGATACTTTTTAATTTTAGAAGTTTTATTGAAAAGAACTTACTATTATATTCTCACTTTAAATTTTATAAACTACTTTTATATATAATAAATGTTTTTTAAATTTAATTTTTTGCTGCTGATAAGATAATGATGACAAGAGTATTATATATTTCAGAAGGCTTTCAAAACCCACCACCACCCACTCCAAATCCACACCCCTATATTTACCTGAAACATTATTATTTCATAAAAACAGTTTACATAAAAATATTGTTATGCCATAAAAACCATGTTACATAATTTTTTAAAATATTTCTTTTATTTTAATTTTCTTACTGTTGATGAGACAATGATGACACGAGTATTAAATGAGTTCAAGCTCTTTCCCGTGGAAGAGAAATAAACTCATACCTGAAATATTGTTATGTTATAAAAATATAATTGCGACATTAATTTTTAAAATAATTTTTAATATAGTTTTTTACTGTTAATAAGATAATGATAACACGAGTATTATATATTTCTGTAGGCTTTTAATAGCCACAACTACAACCGGTTCCAAATCCACAAAACATTTATATAAATAACATTGTTATGTATCTTATAGAAAATCAATAAATCACCAATTTTACCCTAATATATTTCATTGACTTTAAATTTCTTGATTAAATTGATATTTTTTTACATAATTTAAGAATTATTAATGAATTAATATAACATTAAAGATAAATTTAAAGTCGGTAAAATATGTTGGAGACGAAATCGGTGGTTTACCATATAGAAAACCAATAAACCATGGTTGGGTAATTTTTTAATTTTAATTTTTTTACTGTTGATTGGACGATGATGAGTGATGATGACCCGAGTATTATATATATATATTTCCAATTCTTCAGCAGCTTAAGCCACCACTACCACCCGCTCCGAATCCACACCGCCACATTTACCTCACCACCAACACCCTTCCCTCACTTTCCCTTTCCCCTTCCATTTTTGCTACATTCTCTATCTCCGTTTCTTGCCTCACCTTCTGATTTACAACACCTTGTTATCACTCAGCTTCAATCTGTTTTGTTTTGTTTTTTTTTTTTCAAATCTTTCCTCCCACGTGATTTGATTCACGGGTATTCGCATCTCTTTATGATCTCTTGAATCTGCATGTTCTCTTGCACAAAACAGAAAACAGGAATATGTAAGTTCTTAAGAACCGTGTATGCATGTGTCTCTGTTTCTGTTCTTTGCATTCATCATCAATTTTCTTGTCAAATTTAATTTCGATTTTTACTTGAATTTGGTTCTGTTTGTATACATGATGGCGTAACCACATGATTTTTTCTATGGTGTATTGTAGTTGGTTTATGCACACATAGTTACAAACTAAAAGCCTGCCATATTTCCTTAAATTGATTCATGTACTCAGAAACGGGTTTAACAGTTACTTTACATGTAGCATGGAAGGCATAGACTGATAATTAAATGCATTTTCATCTGCAGAAGGGGTGGCAGTAGTGGAGACTAGTTGTTTGGACACTTTTCCTGCAAAAAGAAAAAAATGAACTTCTCTTTGCGTTTATTGTCTTCCGAGCTCACTTGTCCTACAAGTGAAGCCATGCAATACACAAATGTGAACTTTCTTTTGTCCAGACCCTCAATAAGGGTTTCTTGTTTCATTAAGAAAGATGATATGCAAGTATCTAATCCTGATGGAAGAAATGTGAGGGTATCTTGCCAATTGATGCACAGCCACTTAGAAGAGTCATATAGAAGAAAGAAAAGGTTACAAGTGCCTTTACAGAAGCCAGAATTTGTGAGGACGTTGTTGATTGATAATTATGACAGTTACACATACAATATATACCAGGAGCTATCCATTATTAATGGTGGTAAGTTTTCTCTCTCTCTCTCTCATTTGAATGTGGGTGCAGGTAGAGAACAATTGGAAAGTTTCGATTTATAAGTTTGTGTTTGATTGAGTTAATTTTTGTTTAAAGTAGCTTATGATATGATGGTTCAAATTGTTTATTGTTGCAATTTGCTTGTAGCAATCAATTGAAAATGAATAGAAACTTATGGGGTCTCAGAGCAATTGCATTAGAAGTCATGTTTGATTAAATATATCATGTCCTATTATTTTAGTTTATAGACATAATATTAGACATTTGGAGTTATTCCATCTCCTTTCCATAAACCTCTCTGCTCATTCTAATGTTATTTCCATTGGGGACCTTCAAAATAGAGCTGTAATGGCCAATTATTGGGTGATCATCTTAGGGTTAATGTTTAAAAAAAAAATATATATGGATTCAAACAGAACTTTTCTAGATGTAAATAATAGAACATTGTTGGCAAATGTTTGTTTGCAGTGTATAATTATCTATAAGTATGAATCAAGATAACACTATCTTAAAAGAATATTCAATGTCTTTTTGAACATTCTAAAATCTTGTACAGAATACTCTATGCTTGGAAGATTTAAGAAGTTAATGTAAGGATTTTATGTCCATTTTAACAGCTGGTTTGGTTTTTCAATTTTCCAGTCCCTCCTGTGGTGATCCAAAATGATGATTGGACATGGGAAGAACTTTACCATTATTTGTACGAAGAAAATGCATTTGACAACATTGTAATATCACCCGGACCTGGTTCTCCAGCGTGCCCAGAAGATATAGGTGAGAATCATGGATTGTCGTTGTGGACTGTTAATTTCATAACATTTATATACTGCTCCTGAAGAAGGAAAAGAAAAATAAGGTGATACAATTATAATTCTAAATGTTTGTTGTGACTTGTGAGTGAGTATATAGTAATTATTTTCATTACATTCAAAGACCCATGTATCATTGTATGGCATATTCAAGGTAAATCTGCACCTGCAGCCATATTGAGTTTGGGGTGTTTCACTTACAACTGTGAAAGATATCAGTAGTCAGTACACTGATACCCCTGGTGGGCAATGTGTGGCTCAAGAAATTGGTTAAAGAGTAACTCTGCTAACAGACAATTTACATAAGAGTCACATGGCAACCTCTGTAATTTCTTATGATCCAACTTAATCTTCAACACCATTTATAGTTAACGGGATGCAAAATATATGAGATTATAGAAGATATTCCGATTTCAAGAAATTGAATATTGAAACATTCAATGTTAAATCAACAAAAACCAGGCTTATTGCACTAGGTGGGATTGGTTAAATTGAAAAATCAACACCATTAGGCTCCTTCAAAACAAAATTTTTCATCAAATCCATCTAGAGTAAGGTCGTTTTTAATGGCTTCTCCTAAAGCTTTTCTTTAATCTACCCCCTTTTTATTGGGCCATCTACCATTTGAACCATTTTTCTCACTAGAGCCTCAACTAGTCTTCTTGCATGACCAAACCATCTTAGGCTAGTTTTTGCATTAACACTCAAAGGGGGTGTAGCCATGTAAGTGAAACACCCTCAAATCACATGGATTATAAGTATAACTTGACCTATATGTGTTTTGAAAGGATACGTGATATATAATAGGTTGCAGACTTTAATATTATGATTTAATTTAATATGTTATCTTGATTGTTGTTTCAAAAGAGGCATGGAAGATTCTTTGTTTTGAATTTTTTTTTTTGGAAATGATTTTTTATTCTTCAGGAATTTGTCTTCAGCTATTGCTTAAATGCTGGGATATTCCTATTCTGGGTGTTTGCCTAGGACACCAGGTATTTTCCTCTCTTTTTTGCAAGATTGTGACCTTTTTTCCTTCATAATTTAACCACTTTCTGGCTGACCAAACCTTCAATGTATCACGCTTTCTAGTCTCTTCCTTTCTAGTTCTAGAACATTATGTAAATCTTTTAAGGTTTCAACATGTACTGTTAATAATATGCACAAGTTTCAATAAAGTGCACTGTATTTCTTGAATTCAGGACTCGTGTTAACATAACAACTTTATCTGCCTAATTTTCGTTTTTTCTTCCCTTCTAGAACAGTATGCACTCATAATATGATGGTATTGAAGTAGGGTCTGTCACACAGTGTTTACCCTTAATCTTGGATTGTATGGACATTTAATTCTGTACAAGCTGTATTGTGCCTGATGCTGGTCAATGTTTTGATATTATGGTGGAGGAACTCTTTTTCACAAATGCCTGATACTGACTATGGACTTATTAACAAACGCCTCTTGTAATCTTATGTTTCTGATATTGATTTTTGTATTAAACTTAATCCTGTTGTGCTTCATCTTTTTGATCCATAATATCAGATGTCATACTTCTGTCTTTTGTATCTATTGTTTAAATTATGTTCTTTTCTTAGTTTAATTGCTTGATCTATGATTTAATAGGCATTAGGTTATGTGCATGGAGCTCAAGTTGTTCATGCATCTGAAGCAATCCATGGACGTTTGAGGTATGCTTAAACTTTCAAAAACTTATCTGTTGTTTTTTCAGTACTTACTATATAATTGCTACACTCAGGAAGATGTATGTACCTAAAATAAAATTCTCATTTAAAGTTATATCTATTCCTTCCCTTCCCTTTCTTTTAACTACTTCTTTGTACTGTGCAGTGAAGTGGAGCACAATGGCTGCCAGCTTTTTCATGACATACCTTCTGGTAGAAATTCTGGTTTCAAGGTGCATTTGCCACTATATATTTGAAAGAATATGAATTTGAATCCTTAAAATATTTTTTAAGAATTCGAATCTTTGTATAAAATTCTATCCTTGGCTCATCATACTCATATTTGAGACATACAAGTCATTCAGACACAAAGAAACTCTAAATTTTAATCTTAATTTTTCTGAATTGCTGATATTGCTCAGCAGTTATTATGGACTGAGTTGATTGGGATTCCTGGTGAATTCTGAATTTGTTTAAGATTTATAATTTTTTTTATCTCTTACTGGTTTTAGGGGAGGAAAAGATATTAGGGAAAGGTTTTGTGGTGTTTTGTCCATTTTGCAAGCACATGGCACATTTGGTTAAAGAGAAATTTCTTTTGCTTCTATGTGGGTTTCTTTTCGTGGTTTCATTAAGAGGGGCTTCTTTATCAAATATGAAGAAGGATCACAGTTCTTTCAATTGATCTTTTCATCTATATTTATCTTTTTTTCCTTGCCTCCTTTGTTTTAGGAGAATTCCTGATCATCCTCTTGGCCTGTATTATTCTCCTCTAAGGAAGATGTGTTCCTTCTATTTTTGCTGGTGGAGGTTTTTCTACTTATGTTTCTTATTTGTTTTTCTCCAGGGGAAAGGGAGATGTTGGGTGGCTGGGTGAGTGAGTGAGGAAGGGCTACAACACATAGTTGGTGTTGGTTTCATGGAATGCTGCCAAAAGTGTTTTGGTTTGCTTGATGAATTCTTAAAATGTTTGATTGATGTGTTTTGTTCAATTGCATGTTCATAGTAATCTTGGCCATTTTTCTAAAATCACTCTTGTTCAATTCAATTTTAATCAAAAGAGAGCCATTTTTAGGAATTCTAAAAGGTACCCCCAATCAAATGCCCTCTACTGTAGTCCATTACCATAGTTTGTATTTCAGCAAAAATGGCTATGTAAGTAAATAACTAGTTGATGATATCTGAAAAAATTACCTGACATGCAGCAATGCCATCCTTCATCTAAAATTTAAATTATGTGCAGATGCAAACTACTTCCTTGCAATTTAGTTTGTTTATTTTTGTTCTTTCTTGTCAAAATTTAATTAGGAGCTGTCTGATCTACTACCACCAATCACAGTTGTTGTTTGTCACATATTTCAGGTGGTTCGATATCATTCACTGGTTATAGATTCTGAATCGCTACCTGAAGAGCTCATTCCAATAGCATGGACAACCTCCATCAGCACACTTCCGTTTTTTGGGTCAAAGGATCCTTTTTTACCTAAAGTAGGAAATGAAAGTTTAAACCAATCTGATTGTGGAAAAACTAGAAATGCAAGGGTTCTTATGGGAATCAAGCATTCTACAAGGCCACACTATGGTGTGCAGGTGTTAGTACAGAAATGATCCTTCTACAATCTTAGCTTTATGTTTTTATTATTTATTATTTGTTAACTATATTCAACTCAGCAATTTTGACTTTCAGTTTCATCCAGAGAGTGTTGCAACCTGCCATGGAAGTCAAATATTCAAGAATTTTAGAGAGATTACAGATGATTATTGGTTGAGATTTTGGTCATCATACAACAAGGAAAAATGTGCTCATTCTGATGGTAAAACTGAAGAACTTTGCTTTTTATCCCTCCTCCCCCTCCCTCCAAAAAAAGGTTGAATGACTTTTTTTATTACAAATTCACTCTGTCTGTCATACATGCTTATCAAATTATTTGTCTGGAAACTAATTTGTGGGATTAATGTTTACTTAATTATTGAGGAGGCTACTTTGCTTTTTCTGCTATTCTGTAGACTTCTTTCTTTTTGAATTAAATGAAAAAAATGGTATTATTCAAATATTACTTTGTATCTTGTATGCCAATCTTCATTAGGGTGTAGTTCTAGTAAATATCTAAATCTCCTAAACCAGAGCAAAATCTTTAATTTTGTTTACATCCTGCATAATTTTGTTCTCAATTTCCATCAGCCTTCAATTTACATGGTAGTCCCTTGTAATTTATGTGAGCAGTAAACTTTCTTTAGCACGCATGCAGGTTTCAAGTGCTAGTAGAGTCTACAGAGAATATCACAGAAGTTTTAGTTCAGAGAATAAATCAGTGGATCAGCTGAAAGAAGTAGTTCATACAGATAAACATTTGCTATATAATAATGCTGAGATGAAGCGTTTAGAAATGTTCAACATGGTAAATGCTCATAATGCAAGCGCCAGTTATAAGTGTTTGAAGTTGAAATGGAGGAAATTTGGTCAATTGGCTGGTCGAGTTGGTGGAGCGAAAAGTATATTCTGTTCGTTGTTTGGACATGAAGCTGAAAACACCTTTTGGTTGGATAGTTCGTCCACGGAGAAGGTAGTTATATGAATTCCCTTTTGATGTCACCAACCCATTTTTGGACTGTTTATAATACACAATACATAGACCTTTTTTCATTTGGATCTTTAAACTATAATCATTGATCGACATAGCATCTCTTCATATTATGGTAATGTACTTCATTATATACTGAGTTTCCATCATAACTTATAATCCAATATCTATCAATATTCATCCCATCTCAATTAGGGAAGAGCACGATTTTCATTCATGGGAGGAAAAGGTGGATCACTTTGGAAGCAGTTAACGTTCAGATTGTCTGATCAAAGGTTTGAAACTAACCCTCTGAACTACTGATTTTTAATTATTTCTTACAATTCTTCAATTCTCTTCCATATTCTAGATTCTCTTCTTTTATGATGCATTGACTTGAAAATGTATTTCTGTCAAGCTAGTCTCACCTTTTTACCCTTTGGTGTAGATAATAGTAAATAATGTTAAATAATGTTAAATAATGTTAATATATATTTCATTATTTCTCCAGTAATGGGTGTCCAAAAGGAGGTGGCTATTTGTCAATGGAAGATTCTCAAGGTTCTGCCAAAACAATATTCTTGGAAGAAGGTTTTCTTGACTTTTTGAACAAGGTAGATGCTGAAACTGTGTTGGCCATTTATGCTCTATTCTTGCATATCACATTCTAGTGCATATCTTATTGTTAGAGATATAAGAATAAAGAACATTCTTGGGTTTTTCCTAACAGTGAAGCTTCTAGGAGAATTGGTCCTTGGCATGGTATTAGGGGAGTTAAATCCTTGTCACCCCAATTCTTCACAATTAAGTTGGATTAACACAGGATAAAAATGGGCCTGTGCTTGTATATGCTTCAACCCTAAAAAGTTCTTGCATGAAGGTTCATTCTGGAGATTTAAAATCGTTATTGGACTTCTACATAACAGCTCAAGCTCTTGATAAAATTGGTCCTTGACACTTGTTATATCTAGTTTCTATGGTTTGGATCTTATCCTTCCTTAGATATACTGCCCCCATTTTTCACAATTGAAATTTCTTTTGTACCATAAGAGTTATGCTAGCAGAACAAATATTCTGAGAGATACCAAAAAATCCTTATTGCCCATTCTCATGATTTAGAACAATAAAATGTGATGTATCACTTTGGAATGTGAATGCTTTTCTCTTTGATCAGAGATGATGTTAAGAAATGAAGGGGTGGGGTAGAATACAGGATAAGTAAACAGGATTAAGCATCAGAAAAGTCAAATTTTCTGTGCATTGAACATTCAGCATGTATGTATTTTCTTGGTGCATTGTGCATATTTAAATTATTTCCTGACATACTTGATATTATGATAGGTCTTATTTTTGAGACAAACATAATGAAATATTTAACATTTTTTTCTTTGTATTTGTCTCTCCCGCATAAATATGTTGCCTTCATAATGTTGCAGGAGCTTCAATCATATCGTTATGATAAAAATGAATATGAAGGTCTGCCATTTGACTTCCATGGTGGATATGTTGGTTATATTGGGTAGGTGTAAAAGCCAATCAATTATATGTTTACCTTGATTCAACCTGAATGCTTAAGTATATGTCAAGCTATTGCATTTTTTTTTTTGTTGTTGTATCTTTTAATTTATGGTGGTTTTTCTTTCTGCTTCATGGATATAACTTCCCTTTCTCACACACTGATCTTTCTATCACTTGAATTAGGAATACTGAAAAGTGTATTTGATTGATTGAATTGGCAAATACAACAGGGTATATATATACATGCTATGAGGGAATCAATCCCTTGATATTTGGGATTGGGATCAACCTAAATCAGCAAACTATACAATTAAATCAAAAGAGAATAAACAATTATATCTAACAGAATATACGAAATATATTTTCATATCTTAACACTCCCCCTCAAGCTGGAGCATACATATCATAGGCATCCAGCTTGTCACATATATAGGTTATCCTAGGACCTCGTAAAGATTTAGTAAAAATATCTGCAAGTTGATCCTTGGAGCAAACTGAGGAAGTCTTGATGACACCGGAGAGGATCTTTTTTCTGATAAAATGACAATAAACTTCTATATGCTTTGTCCTCTCATGAAAAACTGGATTAGAGGAGAGGTATAAGGCTGACTGGTTATCACACATTAGTCCCATAGGGCCAACCTTGCAAAACTGCAACTCTTGAATTAAAGACTTTAGCCACAAAAGCTCACATGTGGTGTGAGCCATTGCACGATACTCTGCTTCTGTGCTCGATCTGGCAACAACACTTTGCTTTTTACCCTTCCATGAAACAAGATTACCTCCCAAGAAGACACAATAACCAGTTGTTGATCGTCTGTCACTTGCATCACTTGCCCAATCTGCATCAGAATACCCAACAATATTTGTATGTCCTCTATCATTGTAAACAAGTCCCTTTCCTGGTGACCCTTTGAGATATCTGAGGATCCGCACAACTGCATGCCAATGACTCTCACAAGGAGAGTTAAGGAACTGACTTACAACACTGACAGGGAAGGATATATCAGGTCTGGTCATGGTGAGATAATTTAACTTGCCCACTAGTCTATGATACCTCCCTGGGTCAAAATAGGGCTCCCCCTGATTAGGTAGAAGCTTCACATTCGGATCCATTGGGGTGTCAACTGGTTTACAATCTGTGAGTCCTGTCTCCTCCAGATGTCAAGAGCATATTTTCTATGAGAGATAGCAACACCGGATGTTGACTGAGCAACCTCAATCCCAAGGAAATAGCGCAGAGGACCTAAATCCTTAGTTTGAAAGTGCTCAAATAAGTGCTGCTTGAGAGCCTTGATGCCCTCCTGATCATCACCTGTAATTACAATATCATCCACATAAACCACAAGACAAATAAACGTATGAGTCAGTGAGCGTTTGAAGAAAACAGAGTGGTCTGCCTCGCAGCGGATCATTCCAAACTCCTGTATGACTTTGCTAAACCGACCAAACCAAGCTCGAGGTGATTGTTTAAGGCCGTATAAGGACTTCCGTAATTTACACACAAGGTCAGACTCCCTCTGAGCAACAAACCCGGGGGGTTGCTCCATATAGATCTCTTCCAAGTCACCATGTAAGAAAGCATTTTTGATGTCCAATTGAAATAAGGGCCAATGTCGCACAGCAGCCATGGCCAAGAAGAGGCGAACTGAGGCCATTTTTGCAACTGGAGAGAAAGTGTCACTGTAATCCAAACCATATACCTGTGTGTATCCCTTAGCCACAAGACGGGCTTTCAACCTATCCACCTGTCCATCAGGGCCCACTTTAACATTAAAGACCCACCGACATCCAACAACAGATTTTCCAGACTGAGGTGAAACAAGATCCCAAGTATGGTTAGATTCCAAAGCTGTCATCTCATCAATCATAGCTTGTCGCCATCCTAGATGGGTTAAGGCCTCTTGTACTGTCTTGGGAATGGTAATAGAGGAAATAACAGAGACAAAAGCATAATAGGTAGGAGACAAACAATGATATGAGAGAAAATTATAAATGGGATGAGGATTAGAAGTAGAACGTTTACCTTTACGACAGGTGGAGCCAGAGTGGGTGAGGAGACTGGAGCAGGAGCAGGATCACACGGTGTACTAGGAGGTGGAACCAGAGTATGTGACCGACGCTCATAAGTTACCCCATATCAGTGTGGGGGACGACCAGACCCTAGTAGTGGAAGAGGAGGACACTCTGGTGGAGGCTCAGGTGTCTCTAAAGTAGCAGATGGAGCCTCAATAGAATCAAAAAGGGGAATAGGCAATACCTGAGAATAAAGATCGGAGTCAGGTGAAGAAACTTCTGAGGCACTGAAATATGGTGTGTCTTCAAAGAAGGTGACATCTGCACTGGTGTAGAACCGATGTGTAGTGGGAGAGTAACAATGGTACCCCTTTTGGACACGAGAGTATCCTAAGAACACACATTTGATAGCACGGGCAGACAACTTATCACGACCTGGGGAAAGATCATGGACAAAACAAGTACAACCAAAGACACGAGGGGGGACAAAGTAAAGAGAACCCAATGGGTATAACAAGGAATGAGGAACTTGATCATTCAAAACAGAGGATGGCATCCGATTTATTAAATATCCTGCAGTAAGGACAACATGACCCCACAATTTTGGAGGTGCATTAGCATTCAATTACAGAGTACGAGCAGTGTCCACAATATGTCTAAGTTTTCGCTCGGCGACACCATTTTGTTGAGGTGTATGAGGACAACTAGATTGATGTTGAATGCCATGGGAACTCATAAAGGAAGTGAAACAATCAGAGAAGTATTCTTTAGCATTATCACTTCGTAGAGTACGAATTACTTTGCCAAACTGAGTTTTGATTTCTGAATAGAAAGTTTTGAAAACTGTGAATAACTCAGAACGATTTTTCATTAAAAAGATCCAAGTACATCTTGAAAAATCATTAATGAAAGTAACATAATACCTATGTCCTAAAATAGAAGCAACACGACTAGGACCCCAAACATCAGAATGAATGATATCAAAAGGAGACACAGCTCGACCATGAACACTACTAGGAAAAGAAGCTCTAACATGCTTTCCTAGTTGACACGACTCACACTCTAAGGACTCCAACTGGCAGAGATGAGGTACCATTTTCCTCAGTTTATTTAAGCTAGGATGACCGAGACGACGATGGAGTAAACCAGGAGACTCGGTGGATGCACATATGGTAGAACCAGAGGACTGAAGGTAGTAGAGACCATGTGATTCAGATCCTGCTCCAATCGTCCGTCCCGTACTCCGGTCCTGTATCAAGAAAGAATCAGAAGTGAAGGTTATGACACAGTTTAATGATTGAGTCAACTTGCTTATAGAAATTAAATTGAAGGGACATCCAGGAACTAATAAAACTGATTTCCATGGTAGTGAGGGAAGAGGTGAAATTTGGCCAATACCAGTGGCTTGGACTTTTGACCCATCAGCAAGGGTAATATGATGTGGAGTTTTAGGTGAGGATAGGTTAGGGAAAAGAGAAGCGTTACCATTTAGGTGATCTGAAGCATCGGAATCCAAAACCCAAGGGCCAAGAGGCGTAGAATGAGAGAGACAGACTGTAGAATTACCAGTGTGAGCAACAGTAATTGAGGAAGAGGCCTGTTGGGTTGCCTTCAGTTGAAGGTACTCCTTGTAATCATCAGCAGACCAGGAGATTGGATGAGTATTCTTAGATTCAACTTTAGGCTCTGAAGTCTGAGATTGAGCAACATTAGCTGTCTTGCTCGGAAAGCCATGCAAAGAATAACACCTGTCACGTGTATGTCCATCTCTTTGACAGTAGGTGCAATGAAGGTTTCCTCTACCCCCTTTTCCACGACCACGACCTCGTCCCCCACGTTCAGTTGTACTGGAGACAAAAGCAGAGGACTCAGATGCTGTTTGAGATTCTGCCTCTGGTGAAGAAACTCGAATCAAACGATCTCTAAGTTCTTCCACTGTAGGAATGGTAGGATTTGTCAAAATCTGATCACGAACAGATCCGTAGTCCTTATGAAGTCCATGAAGGATAAAAACCATGAACATATTATCGAGCTTTCTCAACACTTTCTGAAGATCATCACTAACCAACATCAGCTTCAGCTCATCAATGGTGGATTGAGCATGATTCAAATAAGATTGCAAATCATGATCAACCATTTGAAGTGTTGCCAAACCACGAACAGATTCATACAATCTCTGGATGTCGTTGGCATAAACATTCTGAGCTTTCTTCTAAACATCATAGCATGTCTTGTATGGGCGAAAATGCACCATTAATTTGGGCTCAATGGACTGCCACAATACAGATACAAGTTGATAATCTGCTCGCTGCCATTCATCACTCACGTCTTTATCAACCTCGGAAGCCTTCTTAACAAGGTGATCATAAAGACCCTGGCCTAAAAACCATATCTCAACTGCAGTAGACCAATCTAAATAATTTTTACCATTCAACTTCTCAGAGGTAATAACCGGTGAACCAGAAAAAGCAAAAGACACTAGTCCTCTTTTAGAAGACTCAGTTTTTGGATCCTCCTTAGGTGTATCAACTTTGGGAATCTCTGCCATGTAGAAAGAGAAAAAAAAAAGAACAGCAACAACAGTAGAATCAACCGAACAGACCACCAGAAAACTGTCTTGCAGCAACGGAAACACCAAACAGCAACCAAAAAATAATCTTGCAGCGACAGAAACAACCAAACAGCAACAAGAATACCAGAAAATTGTCTTGCAGAAACAGAAATACCAAACAGCACTCGAAAAACAATCTTGCAGCGACGGAAACAACCAAACAGCAACAAGAATGACCGAATAGCCACCAAAAAGGGTGACCCACAACCTGAAAGTGGTCAAAATGGAAGGAGGAAGAGCCGACGAACCGAACAAAACAAACGGCGTCGCGAATGGAGGCCGGGAGGGCGGCGCGTGGACCCCACGCGCCGGAGAGCAACCTGGTGAAAAGCGGCGCGTGACGGAGGCGACGGAGGCGGCGCGCGGTGGGGTAGCAGATCGGCGACTTCTGGACACTTTGGCGGCGTCCACACAGGCGGCCGCTGTCGAAAAACGATGACCCAGGTGGACGACTGGGTTAAAAACGGTTCCCTGGACCAGAAGAGCTCTGGTACCAACTTTAAGTAGGAATACTGAAAAGTGTATTTGATTGATTGAATTGGCAAATACAACAGGGTATATATATACATGCTATGAGGGAATCAATCCCTTGATATTTGGGATTAGGATCAACCTAAATCAGCAAACTATACAATTAAATCAAAAGAGAATAAACAATTATATCTAACAGAGTATACGAAATATATTTTCATATCTTAACACTACCATTTATGCAGTTAGTTGAAGTCTAACTTTTACTTTGTTTTTTTTTCCTTTTAAGTAAGATGATCATCACTAATTGTCATAGTATGATGACCTCCACATTTATTTATTGTTTGAAATACTTGGACCTTCACATTGATTTTTTTGGATGCTGATCACATATTTACTGACATGATATTATTATATAAAACTTTGATCTCTCCAGTGAACCAGCAGTAGAGAAATAATTGATTTCTTGTGTTGCAGGTATGACCTCAAAGTTGAATGTGGTGTGACATCTAATAGTCACAAATCTAAAACTCCAGATGCATGTTTTTTCTTTGCCGATAATCTTGTAGCTATTGACCATAAAAACGATGATGTTTATTTATTGGCTATTCGTGAAGAAAGTTCAAGCATGACACAGTGGTTGGATGATACTGAGGAGAAGCTTCTGAGCTTAAATGGCTCTGAGAGAATGGATTTAGAAAGACAGTATTCTCATCCTTTAACTTTTTCCTCATGTAAGGCTGGTTTTACAGCTGAAAAATCTAATGAGCAGTACATTGAAGATGTTAAGAAGTGTCTAAACTACATTAAAGATGGAGAAAGCTATGAGTTGTGCCTCACAACTCAGATAAGGAAACCAACTGAAGAATTAAATTCTCTTGGACTTTATCTGCATTTGAGAGAAAGGAATCCAGCACCTTATGCTGCCTGGCTTAATTTTTCAAAGGAAGATCTGTGTATTTGCTGTTCTTCCCCTGAGAGGTTCCTGCAGTTAGATAGGAATGGTATACTAGAAGCTAAGCCCATTAAGGGTACTATAGCTCGTGGTGCTACCGAAGAGGAAGATGAGCAACTCAAATTGAAATTACAGCTCAGGTAACATTTATTTTTGGGAACTTTTGAGTCTATCCATCACCATTTAAAAAAGTTCCCACTATTTAAGTTTAAATTTTGGAATCATTTCTCTTTGGACATTGTTTGTCATGAAATTAAATTTCCAAGTGCATTTGATGCTTCTCTAAGTTGGAAACAATCAAGTCTCATTGAAATGTGTGATAACTCTGTTTGGATGCGAATAAAATTGTGCATTTAATTATGAATGGTTTATCTAGAGTTTAGATGTTCAAGAGAATTTGTGATCAAATTTACAGTGGACTTTCCCCATACAGATCTGATACAAATACTATCCTGAATTATAACATGATGATATAGCAAGGCACTCTAAATGAGATTCAGTTTGGTGAATATGTTGTGAACTAACTTGATTTCTCTATTTCAGTGAAAAGGATCAGGCTGAAAACCTGATGATTGTTGACCTTCTAAGGAATGACCTCGGTCGTGTCTGTGATCCTGGATCTGTTCATGTGCCACTCCTCATGGATGTGGAATCATATGCAACCGTTCACACAATGGTGAGTACTATTCGGGGGAAAAAGCGGTCAGATGTCAGTGCTGTAGACTGTGTCAAAGCTGCATTTCCTGGTGGTTCGATGACAGGTGCACCAAAGTTGAGATCAATGGAACTTCTTGAT
Organism: Sesbania bispinosa; assembly: GCA_026901365.1. NCBI lineage: Eukaryota > Viridiplantae > Streptophyta > Magnoliopsida > Fabales > Fabaceae > Sesbania > Sesbania bispinosa. The sequence goes on from QLOH01000244.1 coordinate 1,257,809, forward strand.
TCTCTTGAAAGTTGTTCTCGAGGTATCTACTCAGGTTGCATTGGATTTTTCTCATATAATAAGACATTTGATCTAAATATTGTCATAAGAACAGTCGTTATACATGAGGGTGAAGCTTCAATAGGAGCTGGAGGGGCCATTGTTGCTCTGTCAAACCCTGAAGATGAATATGAAGAAATGATTTTGAAAACAAAAGCCCCGACAAAGGCTGTGATAGATTTTGATTAGAGTTCAATATTTGAACAATAGCTTTTTCCCTTTTCGGCCAAAGGTCAGACAATGATGATTCAATGTGCTTCATCCTACTAATCATTTTATATTTTCACAGAAGGAAATAGAAAAGAATATTATGATATAGCTAGGTTCGGTTGTTTTGGGGTTAGAAGTTTTTCTTTTCAAACAGGAGGATTTCTTTTTAATTTATATAGAAGCAAGTATGCTTACAAGCTTGATTTGATTTGATGTAACAAATTGTAATAATAATATTTATGCATAGACGAAGTTGTTCCTGGCTCGAACAGGATTGCTTCTGAGGATACTTATGGTTAAACCAAAAAATAGACGAACTTGGGTACACTTAGGGCTTGGTGGATACTTAAGATTTTTCTACACTGTAATTTGTATTGAATGAATTCCCAATGTTTCGTTGTATGCATTCATTTCCTTGTGAAATCGGTTACCTTTTTTTTTCCCATTATTACTCTTCTTTCCACATCCACATGGTTTCTGCTATTGTGTTGCTGCACTATCGAGGATATCTATTTGTGTTTAGACTGTTGTGTATTTGAAATGAAATTGAAGTCGTTATCGCCTTAGATTATGAGAAATTGCGTAACAAGACAGATTCTGAGGTCAGATCTCCTGTCTTCTTCTACACTGGGTAAGCTGAATTCATTGCGCATGGTTAAAAGACCAAACGTGTTTGTATAATGTATTACTATTTGGTAATTTTACTTATCAATCATGATAAAAAAAATTCAAAATGTTCGACACTCTTGACTTTTGAGGAGCTTCTGCTTAAAAGACTTTTTGAGCCTGTAATAAGCTAATCTGAACACACATGAATATCCGAAGTTCACATCTGCATTAATCTTTACCCAATGCGTAATAGGAAATGTCCATCTTATGAATATCACTTTAACTTTATTAACCCACAAAATCTTAGTCATGAACGGACTGAGGACTGAAGAACGTAGAAGGCATTCAAAAGGTACCAAAAGGTAAGCTTTCTTTCTTCTTCTTCTTTTTTTTTTTTTTTTTTTTTTTTGTTAAATATGATTTTCAATCCTATAAAATTGGTAAATTTTGATTTTAATCTTTATTTAAATTCTATTTTTAGTTAATATATTCAATAAAAATAATGTGTTGTAGTCCCTCAATTAAGATTAATTAAAAGCATGTGATTTTTTGTATTTTTAAACATTAAATAAATAAAATTCAAATAGGGACCAAAACATAAATTTGCCATCAATGAAAAATGCACTTTAGTCTCCCACCATTTTAGTAAAGATACGATAGAAATTAGAAAAGACTAAACTAGCATATTGGTCCTTGACTCTTGGGGGATCATGCAGTTTTGTCCCTGACTTTTTAAAATAGCACTTTAGTCCCTGACTTTATTAAAAGCATGCACTTTAGTCTTGAAAGTGCATGTTTTTTTAATAAAGTGAAGGACTAAATTGCATATTTTTTTAATAAAATAAGGACTAAGTGCACATTTTTAATAAAATCATATACTAAAGTGTTATTTTAGAAAAGTCAGGACAAAACTGCATGGTCCCGCAAGAGTCAGTGACCAATGCTAGTTTAGTAAATTAGAAAAACATACTATTTTATGCTCATCATTATTCCTAGACCTAAAGTAGGGCTGCACATGGGTTCGACCGACCCAATCAACCTAACCCAACTACTATTTGGTGGGTTAGGTTGGGTCATCGGGTCTGTTTGGGTTGGATAAACATGAACCCGACCAATTTGGGTTGGGTAGTGGGTCTAGATAAATACAACCCGATGTACCTAATCCAAACCGACCTCTTATATAAAATTATTATATTATTAATAATTAATAATTATCTTATTTGAATAAAGTTAGTAATAATAAAATAAAATTTAATTAAAGATTGGTGTCATAATAGAACTCTAGTTTGTTAATTTGTGAGACGGAGACTTTTATGGTTGTGGAATATCCTATTCGAGACATCTCTTTACTGCGTGGTGCTAAATATTTGAATTAAATTGTGTCTGGAAAGTGTATGTCATATTTTTTCTAGTTTTAATTTATAAATTTTTTGAAATAGTTATATGGCTAAAGCGTCAAAATCATGGAACTACAAGTTTATATAATTTATGAAGTCGCAAAACTGATCCAACCCAACCTGAACATAATTAATCGGGCTGAGTCCAAAAGTAATGCAAACCCAACCCAACCCAACCCGTGTGCAGCCTTGTCCTGGAGTGTTCAAAACCTGAGTTTGAGACTGTCCCACGAAAAAGAATAGCGTCAAAATAGGTTTTATTTGATGTGTTACATTAGGTTGAGGACATGTTCACTTAAATTTTCCACTTACCCTGACTCAACCTATGTATGCATATTATTTATCTAAGTATATACATAGATAAATAATGTTTATTATTTATAAATTCCTAATATTTAAAACTCTTATATGATTTTATTTTTTTAGTTAGTGTTTTTGAATTTAAATTTTCTCTATATACCTTTAAAAATACATTTTACTCATAAATTTATATAGTAATATGTTGTTCTCTTAGTAATGTTTCAAAATTCAAAGATTATAAAAAAATACGATTTTTCTAATCTGTGCAATGTTATACAAGATAATAAATCAAAAGTGGAAAAGTTTTGTTGGAAAATATAAGGTTTAATATTATCAAGGCATTGAATATTGTGATAGTTGAATTTTCCAATAAAATCTTTACACTTTTGATATATTATCATGTGTAATATTGTACAAGTTAGATAAATTGAAAAAAAAATGCAAGAGAAATCTTAATATATGTGATATATATTAATTATATGAGTTATATTCGTTCAACCTTCTTATAGACAAATACGAATCTAAAGAATTATCTTGGTAACTTGGTTAAAAATATGGGTTATTGAATAAGGGACAAGTAAAATTTGTCTTCCCGAACACCATAATTATCTCTATCTCAAATGAGTACTGGAAGGATTGTTACTCTTCAAACATAAAAAAGAAAATGGTAAAAGGGCACTTTGTCATGAGAAAAATATTAACAGCACCCTATTTAACATTATTTTTTTATGCAAAACTATAGATATACATATTTGTTAGGATTTAAACTTGAGACCACTTATTAAATTAAAATTAACAGCCTCAAACAATTAATTATTGGTGAAAGGTGATATTGTTCCCACTAATACCCTAGCCAATAATCAATTTTACTATTAATTTAATTTATCATCATTGAGACAAAAGTTGATTTATACAGATCGAAAATGTATTGTGTAAATCGTAATTGCCCAGATAACGTATTAACATGCGGTATTCGTATGAGAGATTTTCATTGGTTGCTGGTGGGTAGGGGTGGAAGTAGGCCGAGCCGAGCTAGGCTTTGCAGGGCCCAAGCCTGGCCTGCATTATATTTTTGTGGCCCAAGCTTGGCCTATTACCTGTCATAGGCCATTTTTTTAGGCCTGATCTGGCCTGTTTGAAAGCCTGGTTTGACCTATTAGCCTGTTTAAAAGCCCATTTCATATTATGACCTTTAAACAGGTCAACAAATCTATGTCTAAATAGGTAAGTGCGCTTACAAACTAATACTTACTTTTTTATAATATAAATATGTCACTAGCATATACGTTTAGCTAAGACAATAAACCTCACTAGTGCAAAAATAGGATTTAAAGACGCCCAAAAGAATACGGTTGCTATCCACCCGTCGTTGTATACAACGCGGTGGCATTTTTGTAAAAAAGACGAACTTCACAACGACGGTTTCTTTTTAACCATAGTGAAAAATACAAACAACGACGATTATACGTATAACCTTCGTAATAAAGTCGCACACAAAAAAGAAAAACAATCTTAAATTAAAACAATGACGGTTTCAAGAAGAACTGTCATAGTTTCTTGAGTAAAAAATAAAAAAAAATTAAATCCACGACGGGTCCAGGAAGGACCGTCGTTGTTTCTCCCAGTAAAAACCCTAAAAGTCTCCTTCACTTTTATTTTCTCTGTTGCGCCGTCCTCTTCTTACTTCGTCTTCCCTCGTCTTCTTCCTCATCTTCCATCGTCTTTTTCTGTGACACCCTTCTACCCCAACACTTATATAATAACGTAGCGGAAGACTTTCGAAAATATAACAAGTTCACATTGGGTAAAAAGGTTCACATAATTCTTTATTCGAAAACCTCATTATTTCGAAAGAATAAAATAATTAAACTTCCTACTTGTTGTGCAAGGCATCCAAAAGGGTTTATAAAAATATTCCTAACTAAAAAAAACATAAAGAACACCCCAACAATATGCCCTGATGTCACATGTACCAGAGCAACACTCCCTTTAATTAAACTCGACACCAAAGGTGTCATCACCATTACCTGAAACAACAACAGTAACAGTGAGGAAAGAACTCTAACTCATATATACACATAGGAGGCTACCTTATCCTCATCCACATATAATCAATATCATCATTAACCACACCACGTACCCAAACAACAAGTAATCCATCAAATAACAATCATCTATGAACTCACTTAACAACTCATCAATATCATCATATAAATCTCACAACGTCATTCACCAAAGAAAGCACATACTCTATTCTCAACACAATATACTCATTTCATCATTATACTCATAACATCATCATATAACTCATTTACATCATCATATATAACACAGATTCATCCATCATCCTATAACCCATTTCATCATCATTTATAACACATATTTATCCATCATCACATACACCAAAACCCGTCAACATCGCCAATCTCATCATCCTCATCAATACTCTCCCGAGTTGCACTCGCTCTCTCTAGGCTTATGCTCCTCGGTACCAACTTTCCCAAGTCGCACTCGCCCCTCTCTAGGCCTATGCTCCTTGGTACAAACTCTCCCCGAGTTACACTCGCCTCTCACTAGGCTCATGCATCCCGAGTACAAACTCTCCCCGAGTTACACTCGCCTCTCTCTAGGCTCATGCATCCCGAGTACAAACTCTCCCCAAGTTACACTCGCCTCTCTCTAGGCTCATGCATCCCGAGTACAAACTCTCCCTGAGTTACACTCGCCTCTCTCTAGGCTCATGTAACCGAGTACAACAACAAATTCACCACAATTATATGCAACATGTAATTATTCATCATTAGCTACTCCCCGAATTACACTCGCCTCTTTCTAGGCTCATGCAATCCGAGTACCACCACTCACATGCTCAACGCATGATCAATCAACATAAGATTAAATGCATCATCCTCAACAACATAACATTATCATCAACAACATTAATCATCACACATCTCATACATCATCATCATCATAAACTTCAATACATCAATACATCATCATCAATCCACATATATCTCATACAATCACTATACTCAATACATCATCATCAATTAACATATATCTCATACAATCTCTATTATATTAATCACACCACATCACATGACAATTATTATAAACATGGGAGATCACATAAGATATTCACATCATAATACTCATATCACAATTAATACACACTATGCATCCAATTTAATTTCATCAATAAAAACCCCAAATATACAGCTACAGTGCGAACTAAATATCTCCCAACCCAGACTTCGTATCAACGATCAAACCGTTCAGAATGAAGAACCAGGGATCCCGAACCAGCTGTTAAACTTTCAGTCCGATCCAACGGTGAATGAATCTGCAGACGCTATTTTACATTCGCAGCTCTGTGTAAAAATGGGAAGGATTTTCCTCTAGTGCGAACTAAATATATCGTGACCTAGACCTCTTATCGATGATCCAACCGTTCAGAATGAAGAACCTAGGGTCCCGAACCAGATGTTAAAATTTCAGCCCGATCCAACGGTAAACGAATCCGCAGTCGCTATTTTACATTCGTAGCTCTGTGTAAAAACGGGAATGACTTTCCTCTACCCTCTTCTTCAATCCCTACTTAATTCCTCAAGTTCCTAACTCAATTAAACTCGTTTTTACCGATTAAATTCACTAAAATCAACAATCATTCCTATGATTTCCAATAAATTTAACATCTTATCAATTATGGTTCCTCATCTCTAAACCCTTATTTAACCCCTTTTTGTTGTTCTCATTATTCTCATTCAATCCACTCAAGATTCATCAAGGATCATACAACAATCAACAATCCACAGTTTTCATCATCATTAATCAACATCCACATAGATTCCATCAAATTTAAATCCTCAGATGGGTCTTATGGTCCCCCGCCACTACCCAACAACCCCCTACATGCACATACAAGGAACACCCTTTTCCCCCTGTTACCTTGTAGTGGAGATCGAATAGTAAGGAAGATTCTTTCTTGGTTCTTGATGATCACTCTCCTGCAATCTCCTCTTGAGACTTGGTTTCTCCCCTCCTTAGCGTTTCGCTCTCTGACGATTTGACGAATAAGGATTAGGGTGAATTGAAAACCCCTCCTTAAATACATACTTAATTGGGCTAGGCCCACTATCAACCCACTTATTCTATTTATTATTCTTATTATTTATTAAATATCCTTATTGATAAAATACGCTAATCTTACTAATATTATTATTTATTCTTCTATTTATTTAATTATTTCCTCTTCTTATTTATTTAATTTAATTAATATTTTACTTAATAAAATTTAGGATGTTACATCTTCCTTCTCTCTGCCCCGCTGGTGACCGCTGTTGTTCCTCTGTTACCCCCCGCCGCCGTTCCTCCGTCTTCCCTCGTCTTCATGCAGTGATTCCATCGAATCGAATCCAACATGTTTCTCACAAGGTGAAATCCCCCGCCCCTCTTTCTAGGAAAAAAGAAATTGCATTTCAGGTTTTTTTCATCTCGCTCGATTTAATCGATGAATGAGTGGCTTCTCCCCAAAATCTATTGGGTTGTTTATTTGATTGATATTGTTTGTGTATGAAATAGGACTAAGTATGACCGAGGAGTCAACACCTTTTCTCTTGAAGGCCGTTTGTTTCAGGTTGAATATGCCATTGAAGCCATCAAGGTATGCCTCTTCCCCCTGATCTCTCCTTTCCCTCTTATTTTTATCAATTTATAAGAAAACAATAGGGTTTTGAGCTATAAAAAGCTAAACAGGGGATTTCAAAATAATATTCCTTTTTAGGGGTGGGGGAGCAAGTCAACATGATAATCTGCCAATGTCTATACAAATAATGTTTACAAACACATAGGAAAGAAATTGACCAACTTATTATTGTCATGTTGGCAAAAGTGAACACATTTATGAATCAACAAAAACCTAGAAATATTGAAGAAGAAATCACAAAAGACACACATGAAACAAAAAAAAATTCGTGACTAAATGTGATTTGGCCATTATTGCTTTAAACTAGAATGATAAGTTCATAATCAAGTTGGTAGTTCCTAGTGCGTGTGAAGTCCAACCTGTGCAGTTGTTTGTAAATACAATCTCTTTATCTATTTATTAATAATCTATGTATTAAATAGATGAAAGTAATATAATGTAGAGAGTAGCCAATAGCAGCCAGAGTTTAGCTTCCCCACTCTCATATGCTCGTGATAGATTGTTTTAGCATAAAGATTGTAGCACATCCTGGACATCAGTGGCAGCTAGAACAATTGTTAGTGTTTCTGGTTTAGATTTGGTTAGCAATGGATTAGATGTGATATTTGTAACCTCTAGATCAGATAACCAATAGCACATTCAGCTGAAACCTAAAGTCCCATTGCTGGAATTTACTCCACGTGCCACCTTGGATGTTCATATTTGTTTTGATAAAGCTTCATGAACAAGCCTTCTCCTATGTTTAGATTGATGATTTGATATATTGGGAACATTGAGCCTGCATTACAATGAAAGATGTTTAAATCGTCAACCTTTTTTTTCCTTCTTTGCTACTTTTCATTAGTTTAGCTAGCTTATTTGCCTTGATTTGTGTTGCAAGTAACAACCAAGTGTCTGAGGACGAGTTTTCTTATTTTTTTATGATACCTCGTTCTTTTCTGATTTTCCAACCCAAATTTCTGAACTCTCAAGTATACATGCTTTACTAGGTGGTAAGTGCTACTGAGTTTATATATTTTGTCTTTACCTTTTACTATCATGACTGCCTTAGTATTTGAATTAGCTGACCGTAGTTTCTTTGATGGTGCAGGACCTTATTTCTTGTTCCTCAGTCTGTAAATTTTTAAAATGTGCAACATCTGATGAAGCATTGTGGCGTCGCTTGTAAGTATATTCTGCTTGGTCAAATCAAAGTTTGAACCATTTCAAGTATTGTTGATAGTTGTTGGAGATTTAGCATCGAATAACTTGTATGGATTAATTTGGATTTCATATTCTTTTGATTTGGGAATTGGGATATCTGTCACTTAGCTAGCGTTGATGTTCTAGTTGACGCAGAGTGCCAGCCTCATATCTCCCCTATTTAACGTGGAGGTTGTTCCTCTTATCAGCTTGGCTTTGAGGAGTGGGTTCTTCTCTACTTAAATAATTATTGTTATTAATGTTTGCTTGTATAGTGAGATTTGTATTATCACCATGTGAAATGGAGCCTGATGTTGTAAGTCTAACTGTCCTTTAACAATTTTTTTTACATTGTTTTATTGTAAATACATATCCATGCTCGTTGGTCTTATTAACATGGGCAACATCTATTATAATCTTAACAAAGTTAAACTTATTAACATGGTTTGGAGACTACACAATGACAGTTCTGTTTTGGAGACTACAGACCCAGGGCTTTGCAAGAACTGTTTCCTAGTGTTAACAAGGTGTGTGACTTCTCTTACATGCCATTTTATTACAATATGTAGTGTTGCAATTGTCTAGACTCTAGAGAACTTGTCCTTGGATAAGTAAGGACTATTTTATGTTTACTTTGAAATGAGAAAACACACAGAGGTCCAATCCCCAGGGGCATCCAAATTTTGATACTACTTGTCAATTACTGCCAGGAAAAAAAGTGTTGGAATGGATATGTTAGTTAGCAATAGATATAAAAGCATGGAGCTCTATATTAATAGGGTGACTCAGTGCATGGGACTTCTGCAGTTCCACTATTTTGAGGTCTGTAATGCATGATACTACTGTGATGTGAGAATGGTGTGTGTGTGTCCCCACTTAATGAATGTGTTAATGCTAAATTGTTGTGTTTGAGTTAAGAAAATGGTGTTTATAGATAGACCAATTGAATACTCAAATCGGTTTTCATATAAATATTGAAGTTTCAAATGAGTAAATATTATATTATTTTGAATTCACGGTAATAAGTATAATTTCAAATGAAATCTACTTATTGAACAGTATATATAATATTATTTGATTTATGTTATCTATCATTATCTACAATTTGTTTTTAACTAACTGCATATTAAATGCAACTCTAATGAACCAATTACATATATTAGCACCTACTATTTTGGTCTTGAATATAAGCAAAAGTTAACTAATTCACTCTAATTAAGAATATTAGTTGAGCTCATTAAATTTTCTCCAACTCTCATAAAAAGTGAATTGTTTTTACTAAACTATCCCTCCTAATATTTATTGCAAAGTGGATCATTGAAAATGAAAGATAGATTAAATAAGGGTATTATGGGGATACTAGCATTTAATAGGGTGGAAGTGGTTAGGTTTTGCTTATATTTGAGACAACAAAATTGAATTTTGATTTGCTTATATTTGAGACCGGAGTGGTAACTACTATTTGAACAATTTTTTTAGTTTCAATTACAAATTTAGCTTTGGAAAGTTATTGGTAAAAAGTTATTTTTCGGTTTAATGCTTATTATCTATCATGACCAAATAATAGTTTATTAAATATAATTGAAAACTTTGTATTTGCAGGGGCTACGACTTGATGATGAGGAAATTTTCAGATTGCTCAATACAGACACGGAATTTGTTATCATGACCTTGGTATTCATCATAAATGCTAGGAGTGTGCTATAGTTCTATTGTGTTTTGATTAGATCATTTGTTGGTGAAATGTTGGCATTATATATACCTTTCTTGGTTTCTTAGCTTCTAAAGATACTGTAGTAAAAGTGTAGGATGGTGAAATGTTGTGAATCTTTAGAACTGTGCTTTATATTGTGAACATATATATAGCTTGGATTCTGCATAGATAAAGAGGAATGGATCTTGTTGTGGTTTTAAATTTTAAAATAAATATAATTAAATTTATATTGTTTCATGTATTAGGAGTATTAATTAATGGGTACCGGAGGTGTGGAAAGAAAATTCAAGATAAGGTGGCATGTGATTTAAGGTAATGGTAATATTTTAATTTAAGCACTATTTACTTTTCTTTATTCTATTTATAGGTAATATAATTATGAAAAGAATTAAAAAAATGTTCATAATTACGTACAAAGTGGTGTTGTATTTATTTTCATTTTTTTTAATTTGATCTTTAACTTATAATTGTTTAAGCTTATAAATGAACTATAGACCCAGGGGATGCATGACGTTAGTTTTATGGTATCAACCCCTCAATGATCGTTATATAATTGATATATGAGATGATGACAGCTAGTTAATTTTGGTAATTTGTATATTTGGATATCAGTTTATTATGATTTGTCTTAGTCTCCTCTATTAAGCATAATTTCAGAGTGTAAACAGCAAACTTATTATAATTTGATTAATAAAATATCCATATTATATAAGAATAGTTGGCTTCGGATTAGCTACGAAATTTTAGTAGCTAACTAGATACAACGACAGTTATTGATGCAACAGTCGTCTTTTGTTCGACTTTTAATGACGGTTGCTTTAGCAACCGTCGTCTTTTGTTCAACTTTAACTACGGTTCCATCGTCTTTTATTCAACTTTTAACGACGGTTGCAAAAGCAACCGTCGTCGTTTCCCAATTTTAACGACGGTTAAAAGACGTCGTTGAATGTTTATTTTTTAACGATGACTGGATCAGCGACGGGTCCAGAACCGTTGTTAAAACCCCTTTTTAACCGTCGTTAAAAGGTCAATTTGTAGTAGTGCCTATCTCTAAATAGACTAACAAAAGAATTTTAAAAAATTATATATTATACTATTTATTATATATAAAATATTTATATGTTTATTAAAAATAATATTACTTATAATAGGCAAATCTGTCAAGCCAAATAAACTTTTTAAAGAATCTTAGTTTGGCCTATTTAATTAAAGTCTGGCCTATTTCCATCCCTACTAGTGGAAAACGTACAATTACATGTGCAAAACATTTTCTATATAAGGATAAGGATACGTGCAAGTTTTGTTTTGTACTATTATGATAGTCGTTCGTTTTTAATTAGTCAGATGTGGAGGCAACTGAATTTTCATGGTCGGGGCATGTTTTATTTGACATATTTTATGATTATGATTTGATTGGAAATTGACAAAGTGTTGCAAACCATGATGACTCTCAACTAATTAATACAGGTAGATGTATAACGAACAAAAAGGATCACTTTTTCCTCAAAACTAAACTTGTTATATCGGTGATCAAGTTGAACTAATTTCGCTAGTTTCAATTTGTACAGAGTAAAGTGGGTTTAATAAATTTGTCCACGAATAATAATAACAATCTTGAATATAGTAGTAGTATATTAAATTAATATTAATCATCCCGGGCACAAAAATCATATGTGGCGTTAATTAACTATAATTTCAATTTCAATTGGAACCATCAAAACTCAACCTTTTGAAATGGCTAGCAGAATAACAAAATCATTGCATTAATTGTATCCTCCATTTACGGAGATCTTGCGGCTGGGCTTTACGACAGAGCAGATTGGAAGAGTGTCCATTCGAAATATACATGTAATTTAATAAAAAATTGCATTCTTTCACATAAGATAATTTTGCTCGAGTTAAAATTCTGATAAGATTTTGAGACCAGCAATATACCATTTGAACCAACCATTTATCAATAAATTTTTTAAAATTATGCTAAGTATAAAATAAATAATTATATGTTAAACCATAATACTATCATGTGTAGTGTATGGTAAACTAATTTTATTTTAGCAAATTCATAATTGACTCTTAACTAAAGATGATCTTTTTAGTAGGGATATCAAAAAAATCCGCACCAGTGGATATTCGTGGATATACTCGCAATGGGTACCCGCATATTTATTAAATGAGTGAGGACAGATATTATACTATCCGCCCCGCGGGTACCCGCATACTCATTAAAACATATTTTTATATTAAATATATTTGAATATTAGGATTTTTTATTATTTTATGATAAGATATAATTTATTTTATATTATTTTTTTATGATATTTTTAATATATTAACATGTAATGGTATTATATAATGATTATTTATATATATAGTATGATATTATAATATATTATATAACATTTCCTCCCTTTTCTCTTTGTAAAATTTAAATTCTTAAACATTAATGAATACCCGTGATTACCGTGGATACTCGTTAATTTTAGCGGGTATGTATATGGGTAGGCACTACCCGCACCCGCCCCGTTGACATCCCTACTCTTTAGCTACGATTGTTAGAAATTGGCTTTAAACATTTATAGCTAATTTCTAGCAAATACATAGCTAACATTTAGATATGGTTTTGTTAAAAACAAAAAATCATAATGCACCATATACCATGCTTGATGCATTGGATGACAAAAAAATAGACATTTTTAATAAATATTAATTTAATTCATTTAATAGATTACATAATAAGTTGTGTCCTAATTACTCAATAATTAAGTCATCTATTTTATTTTCACCATTATATTATCTATTTGTCACTAATACTCATGATATTTTTTTTTATATTTTTTAAGACGTGCCTTTTGTTTGTTTGGAGGACGGAAAATGAGGAGGATGGAAAACATAGATTCTAAAATATTTTCCCTCGTTTGATTTGGAAGAAAAAACGAGGGATGAAAAAGTTTTCCTTCATTCCTATTTCCTTTTTATCACTATTCATTCTAATTTCTCTCATTCCAAACAATCTAAAAATCATCTCACTCTACTCCCTATTTTTTTCTTTCTTTCTTTTCCCTTCCTTTCCTTCCACTTTCTCTCCTAACTAAACAAACATGTAGAGTATTTTTGTTACATCTAAATTGTAATATTTATATAGGACGATTCTAGGGTGTGCCTAGTCCAACATATACATTTTAACGTCCACTAAAGATGAATGAATAATTTTTATTTTTATTAAATGGTTCTTATATATATGACTATTTAGGTTTAATTTAAGGATATATATGAATTTATAATACAACTTTCGTTAGTTGCGTTGAAATTTATTAATTTAAAGTTGAAGGAGAAAAACTTTTACGTTACACAATATTATCGATTTGAGTTTTCATTCTTTTTAACCAATATTTCATAAAAATAACTTAAAACCGATTTAATATCAGCTATTAATAAAATAAACATTAAATTTGATTGTTAAAAATTTAAATTTAAATTATTATATATACCATGGACCACAGTCACTTGTAAACAATGTTAGAAAAATAAATAAATTAAATAAATAATATGACTTATATGAAATATAATTATGGGCCTAAATGTGATTTAATAAAATAAATGAACCTATTGGTTAGTATGGGAAGTTATCTTTTAAAACTGATGGTAACCAACTTGATAGAAGTTGGCTAAAATAAAGGAAAGAAGGGTTCTGTTTCTGCCATGAAGGTTACTCACTATTAACCATCAAGAAAGTCTGTGAGGAGAAAGAAAGGCAAAGAGGCAGATTGAGAAAAGGAGATTGAAGAACTTATGTTCATTGGGTCTCTCATGGACCAAGGTAAGTCTCTCTTACTATTATAATGTATGTGAGAATCATAGATTCTAAGATTCTTATGATGTGCAGTAGTTTTCTTGAATTAAAAATGTATGAAAACTACAACTTACAAACAAACCCATTTATATATTTGTGTTAAAAATCACACCCTCTCTATGTTCTTAAAAGTAATTCTTTTAAAAAATTTAGGGAAAATAGTATAAAACCACCTCGAACTTTTGGTCTTTTGCAAATAGGCATCATGAACTTTCAATTTGTCACAATTAATCCTTAAACTCTTATCATTATTACAATATGTCTTTTCATTAATATGAATTTAAATAATTAACATAATAAATATTAATTTTTTTAACATTTTGTGTTTCAAATATTAAAAACATGTAAAATAATAAAATTTTCAAATTTTTTATTTTGAATTCTGTCAAATTTCAAATTTAAAATTCTAAATGCGAAACATGATCGTGTATTCTTTTAATTTATTTTTTTTCCTTTTTTAATTTTTCAAAACTTTATTTTATATTATTTTAATTTTTTTATTATAAAATCTTGAATAATTACGATTAGTTTCGTTAATTATTTAATACTATGTTAATGAAATGACATATTGTAACAATAATAGAAGTTTAAGGGTTAATTAAGATAAAATAAAAGTTCATTATATCTATTTATAAAAGGATGAAAGTTTAGGATGATTATATACTTTTTTTCCTCAAAATTTATATTTGAATTTAAATTCTCAACGCACCATTCCCATATCCATATATATGTAAAGATGCATGTCTGTTAGGAAAAATAATTGTACGATGCACTGTCCGTATCACACAGCTTTGATTTGTTTGTATTAAACATTATGTTCAAGAAGTTTTGTATTTACATATTTATAGGTTATATTATAAACCATCACATCAACGAACTATTGTAGATTCTATGTATAGTTGACAAACCCATTATATATAAGCGATTTATATCAGACACGTGATTCTTCTACCATGTCATTCGTTATCTCTTCAATTCATATATATGGTTTTAGTAGTAAATAAATAAATGAATAAATTAAAAACAAGAAAGCATATGAAATACAAATGGTATGGAGTGCATGCATCATTGAAGGATAAACATATGCAACAGATGACAACTAAGAGTGAAGTGACACTTGCCTATGAGGGTTCCCTTGTGCATCAGATCCATGTCTCTTTGTAAATCAAGACAAATAACATATAGCAGAGATATTACAACATCATAATAAGTTTTTTTCTAAAACCAAGATCGCCAAATATATAAAAGACAGCTTGTGTCACTCTAAAGTCGCCATCCAAGAGAGTAGTGATTCTTTTTCTTTTTTTTTTTAAATTATTATTCTAAGAAATCACCACTTTTTCATATTAATTGTTCATGAAAGCAAATCACATTGTTATTATTCATATGATATTGATTTGTTTTAAATAGCAGATGAGTCGGCAAATCCAACATGTTTCATTTTATGATGGTTTATAGGTGAATTCATCAGAATATATAATAAAAAATTAAATAAAAATATATACTGAAAAAAAAAAAGTGAATGCAATGCGAGGTAAAAAAATATGAACGACGATAGGGGGTTGAAATATAATAAAAGTTAAGTTTGAAATCTGAATTTAGGGCTTTTGAAGTGTGGGGTTAAGAAATGGGAAAAAAAATCGGTCCTTGACTCGCAATAACCTATTATCCAAGTTTTTTTTATCAGCTAAAAAATTATTAATAAGAATACAAGGTATGACAACCTACACAAATAATCAACCTATAGAGCGATTTCAAACAATACAAGGGCTGATATATCCAATCAAAAAAAAAGAAAGAAAGAAAAATTAAAACCTTACTTAGTGTGTATTTGATTTCCATCAAAGTTACATTTTAAACGTAGATCCAGGCTAACACTACTGAAAATATAACTTATGTCTAAATTCATGTTTAAAACGTAAATTCAGTGAAACCAAACACACCATTAAGAGTATGTTTGGTTTGTATTTTCATTTCCTGTTTCCATTTCTTATTTTCATTTTGTTTCCTGTTTTCTGAAATTTTATAAAGAAAAAACTGAAAATGCTGGAAATAGGGAATTTTTTTCTAGCATTTTTAGTTTTTCCTTTATAAAATTTCAGAAAACAAAAAACTGAAAATGAAAACAAAAAATAAAAATGCAAACGAAACAGACCAGTTTTCATCCAAAAGCAAGATCTAATCGTAATAAAATCCAACACAAAATCTCAATCAGGATTTTCATGTCTAGACACAACATTATTCCTATGAATCCAAATGGTCCAAATGACTGTAAACCAAACTAAACTCCATGCTAGCTTTGCTTTTTTTCCCCAACAAAAACAAAGGGTATTGATTAATTAAAAGTGTTTAGTCTAACTCAATTAAAAAAATATCTAAAAATGCTTTAAATCCTAATTATAAAATATAACAGTCATATTATGTCAGGTATATGAGGATATAGATTATAGCGGGACATGCATCCACAAACATTTTATAGATACTTATCCATTTAATTTCGATACAATCATACAACTAACATCATCCCTAAAGTTTGGCCCTTTTGCCAAAGCTTACCCTTTTGCCAAAGTTTACTAAGGACATGTTTGTTTATGCTTAAAAAAAATTCAACAATACAGTTTTAGAAGATATTGTTTTAAGGTTTATGAAAAAGCACCAATACATATTTCTTTTAAAAAAACACATAATTATTATAAAATTTTTAAAACATTATTTTATCAACCAACAAAAATAAAATTAATAAGAGGTAAAGTTGTACCCTAAGTCCTAACCTATATTCATAGCTTAAAGCATTACATATATAAATTAAAAATATTTTCTCAATAAAAACACAGACAAATGGATTCTAAACTTATATTTAGCTCACACAAGAATTACTCTTCTCCTACAGTCTTAATGTCAAAACCTTCTCATTATGTTGCTTAGCAAAGTTTAAAATTTTGTATTTAAACATGCGCCCATAACCAACAAGGCAGCATCTCCTATTGTAATATTTTTTTATTGATATATGAATAGTTTTTCAATAATCTTCTAATTACTAAATAAAAAAAATTATTCAATATTTTCAGGATATTAAACACATTTATTGTTTATTTAATAATAATAAAATGATTAGGAGTATAACATTATATATATATATATTATATCCATTTAATTAACCACATTTAAGTTATTGCTAATCAACAAGATATATCAAAGCTGTGGTTGTCGTTGAAATTAATTCGGTTGCTATTATATAATTACAAAATCAATTTCTCTGACCTTGCATAAAAATATTTAATTTTATTGATTTTTTGTCATGCAATTAATGTTGGATGGACTAGAAAAAACTGTTAATATTAAGAAATAATAGGAACATAATGAACATTTAATAACAAGAGCTCCCATTAAGGACTTGTAACATTTTGATCCTAATTAATTGCCATCATATATGTGGTATGAATTGTTGTAACTTTAGAGTTTGTAAGTTTGTTGTTGCTTTTTCCCATCTGATGAGTTCAGCTAGCTTGCTTGAAAGAAGGAAAGAAAGAATCTGGAAGAGTGCATGTTGGTACCATTTAGCTTGCTTGCTTGTAACATAATGACACAAATAGACAGGAGGACACTGCAGTTTGCATATAGCAGTGAAGAATCTTACAAAATTAGCCATATCTGGATATCAGTTCATTTTGATCGACCATCACACACATATATATATGACGCAAATTTATTTATTTTCTACCCCAAGAATTTACACAATTAATCCTGGCCTTTTTCTGCTATATATATATACCAAATGCATTTACAGAAACAATGCTTCTGCAAACTTTAATTAATTTATATATATAATGATGAGAAAGAGTACTAGCTAGCTACTACTGGAAAATACATATATATGTGTGTGAAAAATCAAAATTAATTATTGTGTTGTGTGCATCATTCTTAATTATTCTTATCCACATGACATGAACTTGAAAGGGAGAAAAGGAAAAGGGTATGTGTGTTGAGTTGATATATTTGTATAGTTGAATAGACAGGATGAAACAAAAAAATAATATATATGATGATTTACATTTTACAGTTTTCACCACAGGGGAAAGATAGAAACTGAAAAGAATGAATCATAAATAGAGAAATTCAGATGGAAAGTGAAATTCATGGACCCCTCAGATTAGATGTTAAAAAATAAAGGAAATGTATATATATTCCCTCCTCTCTGCTCCTCCCATGAGGTTGAAGAGAGTAAAGTGAGACAGGAATAGTATAGAATCTACTTTCTCAGAGTTAAAGAGTACAATTAATCTGCCAGCAGAGGCATCAAACACTGAGGAAGCAAGCGGGCCTAGCCACCACCTTACATCATATGATTACTCTCATAATTTTATTCCATCTCTCTTCTTTCTCCCATATAACTGCAGGTTACTTTGCATCACCACCCTGTTTAACTTGCAGACACAGAGAGCCACACTTCTTATCTTAATTACCTTAATTAATTATCTAGCTAGTACTAATAAGTTTTTTAATTATATTAATTTGCACACACTTATATATATATATATATAGATGAGTTGTTAATAAATTAACTAACATCAAGTAAAAAGTTATATAAAATAAATGAATTTTTTAGTACTATTATTATTAATGAAATATGGAGTAATAATACACAATTGCAATGAATAAGAAGTGGTGAATTGGAAGAGATCGAAGAGAACACAAAATCCGAGAGGAGAATTGAAATTGATTTCCCCAGGGAGGGCAGAGGAGGAGGTGTGGGGTGGTCCCACTATAGGCTGTCCTAGTGTAAGCTTTTGACCTGCTTTGACCGTATACCATATTCCCTGCAAACCAATTGAAAGTAGAGAGAGAAAGAGAAAGTGGTCCATTCCTTTTTGTATGAGATTCCCCAGTGGCCATAATCATCATCATCATCTCTTCTTCCACCTGCACCTACAATACAATACAATCATGCTTTTGCTTTTCCCAGGATATATTCATCCTTTTTCTCACTTTCTTTTTTCTTCAACTTCAACCCCTGCCCAGACATACATTCATGCGTGTGTCTATCAATAACACACACCTATACCCTCTCTAGTCTCTACCTACCTACCTAGCTCAATTCATGTGTCTACCTCTCAAAACTTATTACCAAGAGAGGATATATATATAGATCAAATTAACTAACTGCAAGCTTGCTCAATGTTACTCATTACTTTGTACTACTTAGCACAAGCCACACTATATATATAGAAAAATTGCATCAATTCATATATATACCTCTGTTCTTATCTGCCTAAAATCATCAAAAAAATATATATATATATACCTCTGTTCTGTTAATTTGAGATAAATAGATAGATAGCCTTGTCTAAAACTTTAAAGAAGCATCACTAAAAAATTGACTTAATTTTTGGAAGGAACACAGATTGAGATTAATGATTCTTCATTAATCTTACTATTAGTGTGTTTGCCAAAACTTTTGATTTTATGTGAAACGTGATTAGGAAATTAGAATTTGAGTTAAATTAATTTTTAACGCTAAAACAAACATACTATTGTAACATGATTTTATGTGAAATCAAATTCACACTATACCATGTTTAATTTTATGTGTTGAAAAATTTAAATTTGAGTATGGTCAATTTGAACGCCAAACCAAACACTTACTCAGATTCAATGCATGTAATTTGGTTTAACATTGAAACACTAAAAATAGTTGTGGCATGCTTAAACTCTAATACAAACACACTTTCAATATATCCTCATATGATTATTAAACAATTGTGATTTTATTTGCTTCAACTTGTGCAAACGGGTTAAAGTTTTTTTTTTTTTAAAAAAATAACATATAGTTAAAACAGCTAGCTTCCTCTTTATCAATTAATAAACTAATCAACATACAGGTTGCCCCAAAACGCACACACTGATAAGCTACCCCCAAGGGTTACCAATGTTTGAGCGGGCGAAAATTAAGTATCTAAGAACAGAGAAATTACTGTTTCAAAACAATACAGATGAGATGATCACTAATTACCCCTAAATTATTATCGTTCTCACTAAATCCTAGGCCTAGTAGTGAATATATATATATATATATATATATATATAAGAAAATTTGTTACTATATATATGTTGTGCAATGTTGCTAAATTTTAGCCGAATATATGTTAGTTATCAGAGATCATAAATGAGATTTCATGAGAAATAACCGATAAAATAATTACAGTTCATTATGTCGATAAAAGATTTGATCTCATGCAGGACTAATTGCGAATATACGTACTCCCAAACGGCCCTTAATTAAGGAGGAAAAAATAAAGGAATTTTTTCTAGAAAAGGCAGAACAAATTAAGAAATTCATCTTCCACATGACAATGAACAAACTAAGGTCCTTGTGAATATTTCAAATGGATGCCATGAGATTAACCCCTAAAATAGGTGATATATATGGAATTAAAATATAAGAAGAAACAAAAATGAATTTTTTATACCAAACTAACAATTAACCTCCGTATATAAACATCATAGTATCACTAACGAGTAACGACTCTTTATAATAAAATAATATTATTATATTATTATAATAAAAGGCTGCAGCTGTAATGTAATGTAACTGCATACATTAGATTAGATGGCATGGCACAGTATTGATTCTTTTTAGGGCATTGTATTGTTGGTATAATCAAGAGGTCATATGAAATGTCCATGAGACAGACAAGTATGGTAACAAAAAGAAGTAGTAATTTTTTTTTATAACTTCCATGTTAATTGTCAGGAACAGTTGTAATTTACCGTAACTTGGGCTACCTTCCTTTCCTTCTTGCGGTTTTCCCATGCCCTCGTTTCAAGAGTAAATAGGAGTTTAGTGAAAATAATCATTAACTCATGGAATGGAAGGCAAATTATAGTACTACTACAAACAAATTAAAATTAAAGGGGAAAAGAAATACTATATATTATTATAGTTATATGAGATGATTAATTTCACATGTGAGCCCCCAGCTGGTAAATGAGGGAATATGTTCCCCTCTGCAAATTATATCATGCATCACTCACAAGAACCCTAGATAAAAAATCTCTTCCTTGTAAGTTTTTCTTTGCAATAATGTAAAAAGGAAGATAAAAAGATGTACCTTTGTTCAGTCCTGAGGAAGCACAACCTGTAACTTTGAAAATGACAATGCCGTGCTTTCTTGAATAATTGCCCTATCTATCTATATCTATAGACTATGTATGTATATCACCACCACTACACTAGTCGGTAGTACAATTAATCCATGTTCTAATAATGGGGAAAAAACAATTTTGATCATGTAACATAAATAATAATTATTAAATATAATTAAACTAATTAATCCTACCTATATACGTGCTCACTCACACATATTGATCATGATCATCTCCATGTATGTACATGGAATATGCTTGGCTCCTCATACGCCATCCAAAGAGGTCATGGATGTTCGATGAGCTCTGCAAATGGCATACAGGGAGCCAGGCACATACACATATGTATGCATGATGTGACATCAATCAATAAATAATAAACAAATCAAATTAGATTCAAACAAAATGAAGTTTTTCTCTTCCTGAATCCTAATTAGACTCAACAATTAAATCTCTAATCATCATATGGTTATAGAATTTGTGTGCGTGTGTGTATGCAAAACAATATGTGTATATATCAAATGAATATATTTTTTCTTGAGTTGTGAGATTAGTATTACACATATGTGAGTGCTAGGACATGAATTGTGCAACGCATAGATAGACCTATGAAAGATGGATGATGATCAAATTAACCAAGATAGATAGATAGATATAGATACTTGTTTTGATTTCGTTCATGGAGAGGAAGATGAAGATGAAGGTGGAGTGAAGAGATATAGGAAGATTTAGGAGAGAAAGGGAGAAAAAGAGAGGAAAAGGTAGGGAGTAAGAGTGAAGGGGATGGAGAGAAAGAGGTATATATTGAGGTTTTGGGGAAGCACAGGGAGATCTATAGAAGATTTGGGATGGATAGATAGGTAGCTAGGTCATAATCAAATGGGTTTGAAAGCCCCACAAAAACCCTACTGAATTGGCATAAAAGAAGCAAACCAGTGGGCTAAACATAGGGAGAGGGATTAAGGTCTGGCTAATAATAGTGTGTGGTTTTCAGAGGGAAAGGAGGAAGATGTGGGGTTGTGGTTGCACCCTGAAGCCAAGTTCTCCCACTAAATATAGACACAAACACACACACACAACACAAGGAGAGGAGAGGCTAGGCTAGTTAGGAATATTAAGAGAGAGAAAGAGATGGGTTGGGTTGGGTTGGGTTACTAACCCACCACGCAATTTCCTAAGCTAGCCTTATGTTGTTTGAAATCTCCTTTTCTGGGTCGTAAAGCTAAGTGTGCTTTTCTCTTCTCTGAAGCTCATTTTGTCTGGGAGTGCTTGGAGGACATGGATTCCTCATCACTCAACACTTTCTTTCTTTAAATAAAAATAAAGCTAAAGAGAGATAAAGGAACCCAAGTATTACCAAAATGTGCCTTCTTTTTCTTTTTCTTTTTCTCCCATCACCTCTTTCTTTATTATCTATCTACTTTTCTTTTTATGTAATCATATTTTATTACCAATTGATTATACTTCCAGGGACAGCTTTGCACTAACCCTTTTTTGTTCACAATTTAGAATAATCCTAATCCTTGTCACCTAATTCCACCACTTTTATTCCTCTCCACTCAGATCTCATATTAACGCCTTTAATTGCGTCTTTTCCTTTTTCGTTCTAACATGCTACATTTGTATGTCATTTTAGGGGAGTTGTTGAACACTTCAACTGTTCATCGATCACTTAATTAATTAATTCTTTCATTTCATTTATAAATAATTAACCTTATTTTATACTATTAAATATGAGGAAGGAAGAAAACAAATACTACTAGCTAAAATAGAAGAAACTTCCTCAAGTAATTCGTGATGCTCAAGACAACCCAAAAAGAAAAAAAATGTGCACGTTTTTTTAACACAAATATTGATTGATGATGGCTAGAATTAATAATGATGTTTTTGACGAAATAATTACGCCTTGGACCAAGCAAAACAAAGACTATCTTTAAATGCAGATTTTAAGACATGCAATTATTCTGTTTCAATCAATTATGTTTTTACACTTGGTTACATATAAATTAATTAATTAAAGATAGAATAGTATTTGAAGGGAATTGAAATGAAAAGCAAGCTGATATATGACTTGTTAGGAGAAGAAAAATAGGGAGACATGAAGGACTTAATGATGTGATTTAGAAAATTGATTATATATTTTGTCGATTTGAATTTTGCAACTGCTTTTATAAAAGTGAATGTGTATGTATGTATAACGTTGATGGACACATTCTACAATTTTTGACAAATAATAACTTTGACTGACTTTTGTTCCGGAAAAGTAAAACATTCAACCCATGAGCGCAATCATATCACACTGCTTAGAATATGGGGAAATTTGTATATATAATTATAAATAAAAAAAAGTCCACCAAAAATCATGGCTGTGTTACGAGCCTAATTGACACTGCACTGTTAATAACAACAAAATTTACGGTAAAAAGCACTTATCAATAAAAGAATAAAATGTTTTTTTTTTGTGAACAAAGGATAAAATGTTTTAAGTGCATCTAAACATAAAAAAAAAATTCATGTTTTTCTACATTTTAAATTCGTAAAAATTATTTTAATATTTTACAAAATATTGTATCTAATTCATCCAGTCTACGAGAAAAGTCTTAATACTGAGTACTCAAAACTCTTTTATTAAACAATTGGCAGTTAATTAATTTTCTCAATTTTCTTTCCTTAGAAAAAATTTCAAGAAAGAAAAATCAGTCATACATAATAAGTGTCTCTGCATTTTAGTGGAAGGAATGCATATTTTTGTAGCATTAAAATTAATTTTCCCACTCTGCAAACCAAATATTTTTTATTAATTAAAGTTTGTCTACCTAATTTTTTGTATTATTTTTATTTTTGTCTACATTTTGTATTAATGTTATTAATATGATGCTAATTTGAAAAAAATGTAAAAGGAATTAATATAAAAAAGTAAAAGGAATTAGAATAATCAAAATCAAAATAAAAAGGATTTTTTTCCTTATTAATTTGGTTAAAATAAGTGAAGAGAAAAGGAAAATATTATTTCAAATTTTTCTATTTTT
Organism: Sesbania bispinosa; assembly: GCA_026901365.1. Taxonomy (NCBI): domain Eukaryota; kingdom Viridiplantae; phylum Streptophyta; class Magnoliopsida; order Fabales; family Fabaceae; genus Sesbania; species Sesbania bispinosa. The sequence continues at coordinate 1,281,990 of QLOH01000244.1, forward strand.
GTTTTAAATAAATACTTTTTATCTTTTATTTTAACTCATCTAAACATAGTAAAAGTCTCAATGATTTGAGCATGGAGAGAAGAATCAAATACTTGTACAGTTTTATGTTTTAAACTTTTAAATGATGATGGGTACTAAATAGAATTGGAAGGTAATTTTCAGAGTCTGTTTTGTTTAGTTTGAAAACTATTTTTTATTTCATCAGTAATTATGAAAATATTATCTTGTTTTTCTTTTTTAATTTCAAATATTTTGTACAGAAAATATATAGTGTTTATTTGTATCATTTCATGTACAAATTTTTAACAACCTGAAACAAAATGAAAAAATGATATTTTTTAATTATTAATAAAAAAAAAGAGTTTTATCATACTAAATATCATCCATTAATTAAGGCAAAAGAAAAAGGATCATCAAATATCACAATTTTGTTGTGTTAAAGTAAAACTATAAATAAAAAGCAAAAACAGAGAGCATATATATATATATATATATATGTGTATGTATGTGTCTTTAACACAAACACTTTTCAAATGTTTTTTTGGGGTCAGTGATCACTGTGTGAGTATATGACAAACAATGAATTGATATCACCTTTTTTTTTCTTTTCTTTTTTGCAGCCAATGTCTGGCCCTTAAATTCCTGCAATAGAATTTTAATCTACATTATATATGTAGCCATTGGCCATCCACTCCTTTTCTTTGATTCTTTGACGTTTCTCTTTTTTATTTTTCTTTTTGTTTGGGAGTGTGGGTTCGAATTTCTTTTTGAGTAATTTATTGGGTATTTCTAATTAAGGAGCTTGCAACATTACATGCATTAGTTTATGTTTTTATTTATAACAATAATTAATACTACTGATCAATCAAAATCAAAATAGCAAGGTGTATATATAGTATATAGTAGAGTATGTTTAATTAATTAATTGTGTGGCCAAAATGTGCATTGATCTACGAATGGTCATATCTTTAAGAGAATCTTTGGCTGTCAAAATATGGCCACCAATAGAATGTTAGGGTTGACAACGAAAACAACAGGTGTCAGGTTCATCTTCCATTTTCAACCTTTTTGTTTACTTGTTACACTTTTCACAGCTAATTAGTATCCGTGTGTACAGAAATTACAACCGAAGAACGTGATGAGAAATCTTCAATTTTGTTTCTGCTTAAGATTTGGATTTGAATTAGCTCTCCAACAAAATAAAATTACATTAGCTAGCTAGCTAGGAAGGATGTGACATTATATCATATGACATTAGATTGGGAATCCCAAACTAGTTATATTTCCTTTCCTTTTCTTCCCCCTCTGTCTTTCTTTGTATATATTTGCTGTCTTCAACTGCCATCAAAACTTGAAATCACTTTCAAATTCAAAGGTAACATACTTTTCATACAAGCTAGCGGTTTCAATTTTGAGACTAATTAGTATACACAGATATCGTAAAAAAAAGTTTTGTATTGTCATTGTTAATGATCCGTTGTTACATTATTTAATGAACATAATACGTCATGTGTTATATATTAAACTTATTGAATGATATAATAATATATTATTGGATGACATTGTAATTATATAATAAGGGTGTATTTGGTAAAGCTAGTTGATAAGCTCCGAGCTTTTAAGTTAACTTATTGAATTAAAAGTATTTGGTAAAACTAGCTGATAAACTAGATAATAAATATAAAATTACATAAAAAGACGTAAAAAAAATAAATTAAAAATTCTATTAAAATATGAGGGATAAGAAAAGAAGAAAAATGCTATAATTAAGCTAGCTAAAGTAGCTTATAGTTTATAAGCTAGAAGATCATAAAATAAACTAGTAGCTTGTACATACAAGCTTATAAGCTAGTTAAATAATAGTGGCCTTACCAAACACATCTAAATACTTCAATCAACTCTATATTTTAATTTTCAGACCTCACCTTGGAGAGTGAGACACTCGCTTACTCTACTCTCCCTCTCAATGATTTTCAGCACTCTCTCTTTGAATAGTGAATTTCACTCACTACGTATGAGAGTGAGATTCTTCCTCTCAATCTTTAATAATAATTTCATCTCTCATCCTATTTGAGTTTTAAAATGCTAATAAATGTTAATCCTAAATTAATAAATTTATTAATTTTTAAAATATATCTTATCGTTTTCTATTCCAATCTTTATTTTTAATATAAATCTTTATTATTATTATTTTAATTAATTTCATTATATCTTATTATCAAATAATAATATAAATTATATTTCTAAATTATTATAAAATATCATCAAATAATAATGTATATTTCTAAATTTTTAATTTTTCAAATTTTAAAGATATAATTTATTAAAAATTTAATTATATTAAATATATATTTATTCGCGTATTACACAAGTTAATATACTAATTTTATGTAAATTTTGAACAATATAAACAAAACTTATGTGATTTTTTCTTTCTTGCTGAGGGGGCAGCAGCAGAGTATATATAAGTATATATAGTACTAAACCATTTTTTATAAGTTGAGAATAATAATTAAGTACTAGCTAGAGTGCTAGATATTAGGGGTCTAATCGGGTTGGGTTGGATCGAGTTTAGGGTGACATTAAATCTAAACCGATAGAATCATGGTGGGTTGAGTTGGTTCGATTTTTTTTTAGTGAGTAACCCGACCCGAACCAACCCAAATATGTTCGGGTTAGGTTGGGTCATCAGGTCATATACATTTTTTCTTTTTTTAAAAAAAAATGTGAAAGATGACATGGAATTAAAATATAACATGAAAAAAAAAGAAATAAGGAAACATAAAATGAAAGAAGCAAATGAAATAGGGTTTGGAGAATCACCCCTGCTTGTGTTGCCGTTGCGCCTGTTTTTGTTCTTTATGGGAAGAAAAATGAAATAAAATTAAGGCTTCTTTTCTTGGTTTGGTTTGGTTTGGTTTGGTTTGGGTCCATCGGATTCAAGATAGGCAAACCCGAGACCCGAACCGAACCAGAACGGGTTTGAAAAAAAATGTCCGAACCGAACCGTTAAATATCCTTCGGGTTGGGTTGGGTCAATCGGGTTTACGAGTTAGATTGGACCCACTTACACCCCTAGTAGATATACATACTCTATTTGATTCTGGTAAAAAAGTTAATACTTTCAATCAAATCTAAAAAATGAACAGTTCACATATCTCATTAGAATATATGAATAGTACAGAGTTGCTATATATATATGATATATCAGGAGGAGACGTATAAGCAAACCCACATATATGTATACTTACCAAAAAAAAAACCCACATATATGTATATACTTAGCGTGGCCTTTAGAAAATCAAGTGAGAAAAAAAAGTGAAAAAGAGGAGAGAGAAGGTTCGCATGATCAAAGAAAAATAATGTGAAAGGAAGAAAAGTAATGGAAAGTAATTTCTTTTCTTTTATTTTCATAATTATTTTGAATTATTGATTTAATAAAAACAGGAAGGGAAGAGGAAATGAAAATCATCTATATATATACTACAACTGTTTGGGAGACAAACTTTTTTGAGAAAAAGAGATATCATGATATATATATTCTTTTATGTATTTCTATTTAAATAAATGAAAAAATACTCTCATACTCATATTTAGGAAAAGGAGAAGATGAAAGATATAATAATTGATATAATAAAAAATAAAGAAGAGAAATAGAAAAAAATAAATATAAAAAATAGGGTAAAAATTCAAAATTATTATAAAAATATATACCAGTACGAGAGTTAAACTCACAATTATGTTTGGGGAGGATTACCAATAAAAAAGACAAAAAAAATTATATTTACTGTAAATGTAAATAATTTGTGATAAACTAATGACTTTCTTTTTTCCTCCTTTAGAAAAGAAGAACGAACTTCTAAACAAATTAAATATGTTCATTTTTACAGAAGTTAATGTTACCTATCAAGCCTAATTAAGCATATATAGCCTCTCAACATTCCCTTGCGTTCTCCTTTCTTCGAAACAAGCTACGCAGTGACATTGACATTGTAGAGTTTATCTCTTAAACAAAGTAATTTTATGGTTTCTTTTATCTTCGCCATCTTTTCTAGCCAAATCTTAATTCCCTGTTTTCTTACTTTTTTCATATATTCTCCATCTATCGACTAGATATGGAATATCAAAGATTGGAATTTAAAAAATACTGAACGCTGACTTTTAAATTTTAATCTTGATTAGCAGAGATATATTTAAGGTAAGTCACGTTCTTATATTATAAATTAAGGGCTTTCAATTTTAAACACTTAAATACCTTTTTAAATGAACCGAGGCTCCTTAATTTAGCAGTTGTCAATTCATTTCATAAATTTATGTAATAAGTTTTTATATACAAGTAGATAGTTAAAGCAATGAGATGTTTTTTTTTTTTTTTATCGATTTTCATAACATCACCCCTAATAAGATTTTTAAAAGTGAAAACTTTTTATTCAAAGGATTTTATATGTATATGCATATGTAATTATGTACTGATTATTTAATGATGTGTTGTCACATCAATTAATGAGTTTAATAACAAATGAGATGTCATGTTCAATATTTTAAAATCGGTGCGATAATTGAACCGGTGAAAACATCGATTCACAGTTCAATGGTTTAATTGTGGTTGAATCGTAGTCAAATCAGTATAAATTAAATATATATTTTTAATATTATATAATATTTTAATTAATAAAATAATACAAAAATATAAGAAATCATTATGTATAAAATTTTAAATCAATATATAATAACATTATTATGAATTTTATAAGAGAAAAATTCATAATGATTGATAAAATAATATATATCTACGTGTAATTCTTAAATACATGTCTTTATTTATCTTTAAAATATTTTAAATTAAATAAAAATTTAAAAAAATTTGATTTTTTTTGAAAAAATATCAATTCAACTGGTTTTTGACCAGTTATGAAGATTATCGATGTTTTTAGAGTTGAGTGGGCCGGTAGTCAGGTCGGTTTCTGGTCGAATCGGCTGGTCCGGTTATTAAAACAATGGTCATACTCATTAAATAATGTAGCAAGACATAATTGAATGATAATGTTAATTTTTTTTACATTTTCAATGTATACTAATTAAACTCTTATTGAAATATAAAATAATTATTGTTTATTTATATTTCTAATATAATTATTAATACTTTTTATTTCAATAAAAAATATTTTATTTTTAAAAGTCTTATCCTCAATTATGATGTTATCAAAACCGTTTTTTATTCATATGAAAGAATCTAGCAAAAAAATTTGTAAATGTTTTTAAATTAAGTCATTTCAATTCCGGATTTTTTTTATAAATAACTATGACATTGAATATGTATACAAGTCTATTATAATTCCATTCAAACACTTATGAGTAAAATATTTATATTCCTCATTCCATTTTTAATTTAATTTTAAATCCTCTACAAAAGTACATGTTCTTGTCATCAATAAAGATGATACAGGACACCTTCATATTTAAGTTTTGAAGGAAAAAAAATACTTTTACCATATAAATGTTTTTATTAAGTTTTTCTAAATCTATTTTTTTTAATTTTTAATGTATTTATTTTTCAAAGAAATATAATTATTATAAAAATTTTAAACAATTTTTATATTTAAAAACATCTTTTCTCAAAAGGACAAAAACCCAAACAAACATGTCATGAAGTTTATGATTTTTAATAAAATAGCACTTTTCCTCATTAAATGCATGTTACATTTTTCTATATGATCAATAGTATTTCATTTTATGAATTTATAATTTTAATGCGTCGTAGTGTAATTAAAACTGTTTAGTTAGTGTGAAAATTTTCATTTTTGCCTATTGTGTTTACATTTCGTTCAATGAACTTTATAACTTTTTTCAATAAAAATTAATTAAATACAATGAGGTACAAACCGTATGCCAACCTTCACAGCAAATTAAAGTTCTAGACCAGATTACAAGTACTGAATATTATGTTAGTAATATTAATGGTTACATAAAATAACAAATTCCGTAACTAATGTAACAAGGATCTGGATATTCTTTTATTGCTCTCCAGCAAAAACTCTGGCTAAGTAAAAGCTACGAAATAACTAGGCAATTTAATTTCGAAGCTAATGAGCAGCTATTTCGTAGTTATATGTTTGCTGAAAGGAAAATCAGAGATTCGACACACAACAATATATTATGTATCATTAGATGCAAGAATGAAACCTTTCAAACTTGAATTCTTCTTTTTATTTTATCACAAAGAATATTAATTATGTATGCATCTTGTGAACGCTGAACAATGTTAGAAATTTAATTTCTTTGCTGCAGTTGTTTGTCGTGAAGTATCATAGACGGTGGTCGGTTGTCTGCTCATTTTTAAGTAAGGTGCATGTAATCTAGTCATGCTGGATTTCAAGAAAAATGGAAAAAAATAATTGAATCATGAAATATATCCTGCAATTTGCAAACCTCCATGTAATCAACAGCGCGCTTTGGGAAAAATATAATATCAAACCATCATTTCGATCTTTTGAAAGATTAGAATTAGTTAGGTTAATCTTTTAAAGATGAAAATTGTATCTTTCATATGTAAAAAATGAAAAAATTATTAATTTTTTATTTTTTAATATCAATTTAATCCTTAAAAACAATTCAATTAAATAACTTTTTTATTTTTTAAAACAGAAATACAATTTTTATTTTTTAAAGACTAATATAGTTAACCTCAAATCTTTCAAATATCAACATGAGAGTTTACTCGATAGAATTTAATAACTATTTGTTGTCAATATAAAAAAAAAATTACATTAACATTTAATAATATATTATCATATTATTTAATAAGTTTAATAATACTTGAGGTCTTATGTGTGACACTCTTTAAATGATATGCTAACATATAATTTAATATTAATATAAAACTTTTTTATATTAACCGTGAATAATAATTAAAGTCTTACTCAATAACACATCTTGAGATGTGATTTATTTTATTAAAAATAATATTTATTAAGAGAGTATATATCGTACATGAAAAATCAATATATAATAGATGAATACAAATTTAAAACATTATTTTTCAAAACATTCTTTATATTAATTTTGCTTCAAGAACATATGTATTATCTAAGTTATATCCCATAAATAAATTTTTAATCTCAAATTACTATGCTTTCTACATATTTATCTTTGTAATGATTTTCACACTCTCTGGGCAGTTGAGTGGTCGCGGGGTTGTGTCCCTCGACCATCTGGTGCTTGCGTGAAATGATTATCAAAAGAAATGATGGCAACAGACTTTATACCAAATGCAATCATTTTACCTTATAACATATTTTTGTGTCTAAAGTCATTCAACAGTGAAGGGTGAAGGAACCGTACTACACAGTCCTGTTTGAGACAAAGATGATTGAGGATAAAATTTTTATTTTAAATTTTAAATTTAAAATAATTATATAACGTTTTAAAATTGAATATGAAATTAGAATACCATGTTAAATATTATTTTATTATTTTTTAAAAAATAAGTTATAAATAATTATTTAAAATAATATATATTTATCTATTCTTACATTTTCAATCCAAAATATGTCCATGCTTTGGAGGTCCATTTCAAAAGATATTCTTGATTGTGGTGGGCTAGGGTTTCCCTGACCATTTGATTTCTTTTTGATTGATGCATGGTTAAGTAACTGTACTTACTCTTTTGAATCACCTCTTGGTTTTATTCTCATATATAGATATATAGAATATGAGAGAATTTAAGGGTCAATGGCATTTAGCATCATTACACTAGAATTTTAACAATCTAAGAATATAATTGTGTCCTTGACACATTATTTGCGTTGCTTTTGTTCACATATGTCATGGTTAATTAGAAGATTTTCTTAAATACTTTGTTGGAAGGAAATGAATATCTTTTGAGCTATTATCATTATTTGGGTCCATTAATTCCGGCTTGTACTTAAGGTTTGGTTAGCTCATTCAGTCAGCCTTACTTACAAGTCCAGGACCAAAGCTATGTATTGAAATGTATTTTTTGGGACCCAAGTAAGCGATGAAAAAATAAAAGTCTTTTTTTAAAAAAAAAAAAGATTCAAAAGGGGCTTTGCATACTATTTAGTCAATCATTAGTTGGGGTTTCAAAGCTCTCTCTCCAACTGGTCCCAGAACCAAGAGAGAATGATAAAGCTTTGAATATTCACTCCCTAAGGCATTATGTTCACTTTTAAGTACATGTTGGTTGCATATGATATGAAAGGGAATAAGTGAATGTTTGGTTGAGTGGCCTGAAAAGAAAAGCTCATTCTCATGAAAAGATCGACTTTCTTCCAGCGGTAGAAATTTGTATTTAAATCATAAAAGTTAAAGAATAGTGATATTAATTAGAATAGACCAAATTGAACACGCTGCAGCTTGCAATTTATAACTCAAAAAACATTTTAATCTGGCGTGCGTGCCTAGCTCCAAAGCAAATTTATGGGTATATCAATTATTCATTTGATTGGCAACGAGAGCAATTGTAACCACGGATTTTCAATAAAAAGTTTGGGGTGCCAAGATATGATATCTCTTTTCCTCTCTATAAATGATGAGTGTTCTAAAGACATTGCTTAAGAAATTCATATATAGAATATATTTATTGGAAAAATCACAATAATAATTGCATTTACAATTGATTCTTTAATCAGTGTCGACCTTGTCCTTGGAACCCAAGTTAACACTTTCCACATATATATATATATATATATATATATATATATATATATATATGGGTTAAATATGTTTTTGGTCCTTCAAAATGTGATGAAATTTAGTTTTGGTCCCTCATTTATTTTTTCATTGGTTTTGGTCCTCCATTTTTTAAAATCACATGATACTAGTCCTCTTTATTAATTGTACTCTGTTAACATTTTCGCAGTTCCACTATGACGTTTCCCGGGTAAAAATTTAAAGATAATTTCTTGCAATTCTTTCTCTAGAAAATTCATGTGTAGTAAATTTCCAAAAAAAAAAAACTACAAATTTTTTATATAAAAATACTGCTATAAAATTTCTTTGCTTTGTTATAAAAAAATTTGTAGTAAATTTCCCGCAAATTTTATAATCTAAACAATTTTTTTTTAATTTTGAAATCTACAGGAAAATTCAAAGGTAAATCCATAGAAAAATCTATAAGAAATATTACTACGTTATCACTTAGCAGAATATAATTAACAATGAAAACCAATATCATGTGATTTTGAAAAATGGACGACCAAAACCAATGAAAAAATAAATGAGGGACCAAAACCAAATTTCGCTATATTTTGAGGAACTAAAAACATATTTAACCCTATATATATAAGGAGGGTTCAAATTACATCAGTGTAAGTTACATCAAGTCTTACACGTTGATAACTTTAGATTTAATGTGATTTTTAGTAATCCAACAGTTGAATTATATTTATATGAATCTAGATTATTTGTGTCAAATTTCATAAAATTTGAATATCAATAAATTGATAATCAAATGGTTGTTTTTTTTTCATATATTCCAAATGTATATATGACATTAATCTTGAGTTATCTCAATGACATATCAAATAATTTTGGATTAATATAAATTATATATATGTGATGTATATGATAGTAACTTTCAACCCAACAGTGAATTATTTAATACAATGATCTATTTTAAAGTTATTTAATGGTGTAAGACTTTGTGTAACATACACTAGTGTAATTTCATGAACCCCTATATGTTTCTTTATTAATTATATGAATATGTGTCTATATTTTTCTATATAAAATATTGGGGAGGTCATGGCTCCCCTTGGCTCCAACCAAGCTCCCCCACTAACCCTGGGTATTTTTATGTTCAAGACTTGACAAAGGGAAATAGCATTAATGATGAGTTTGGTAAGATATTTTAATTAAGTAAAAGCTTAAATTAATTGGTAGTTAAAAGTTATTTCATTGATGTTAGTTACTGGCTTTTTTTGAAAAAGTTACTTGAGGTAGCTTTAAAAAAACTCATATTTTTAGCTATCAAATTTTTTTTATAATTTTATCCCTCTCGATAACTCTCATTGACCAATATTTAATAATTAATTATATATGTCCTTATATGTCATTTTATCATTTTCAACTAGCTCAATAATTAATTTTACCAAACGAGTCCAACAAATCAGCTAGATTTTCAACTTCTAGCTACTTACTTTTCCACATATATAAAATTATTTTTTGTTTATATTCACAAACTCTTATGTGTGTGAGGATGGATGGAGGAATTTTATGCTAATGCAAATCAAAATTAATTTTACACTATTTAATAACTTTTTTTTGGAAAATTATATTTTAAAACTTATCATTAAACTAAAAGTTCTTAATTATCATATAAATTATATTTATAAAATATTATGTTAAATATAAATTAGTTAATATTTCACGACATACATCAAGATTGACATTATATACATTTTCAAATATGTAAAATTAAAAAATTATTTAATTATTTTCACTACAATAAATCAGCGATAGATGCTAACGGGTAGCGTCGGCCACGACACCGTCGCTAGTAGCGTCGGCCAACCCAATGCAAGGCCAATGCTAAAAGGCATCACCGTTGATTTTTTTTTACATTTTTTTATGTAATGTCGGTCTGTCCAACGTTAACTTTATTAAATATCGTCGACTTGGTGGTCACTAACGGTAAAATAATTTTTTTAAAAGGTCGACGCTAAAGGCAAAAAAATTCGGTCTTTGTAAAGTTAGTGTCGGTCTGGCCAACGCTGATTTCTTGTAATTTTTTCACTATGTATATAATATTTTGCAGTATATATTTCAAGAAATAAACTTAGCGTAACGATAATGCTCCTTCTTGGTATCATACAAATTGTGGGTTTGATCATCACAATTGATAAGTCTGGGAAGAAATGATTTTTTTTAAAAAAATTATCATCGCTACTTGATTAACGACAAGACATTTAGTGACGGCCCACCAGTTGTCGCTAGGTCGTCGCTAATTATGAAATAACGATGACTTTTGATCGTTTAGGGTTTATGGCTCATCGCTAAAAACTGATTTTCTTATAGTGCTTTTATTATTTATATTTTATAATATTTAATACAAGAAATTAAAATAATGAATAATTACAATTCAATAATTTAATCCATAAAAATTACAACTCTAAAGGTTGAAGCCTCTAAGGCATTGATTTCAGCCCTTAAAAAAGGCCCCACGATAATTTTTATATATTAATTAAAATACTTTTAAAAAATTAAAAATAAATAATATTAATCAATTAAGAGTAATTAAATAATTTTCTAAAGAAATCCCTACATTATTATGACACTTTTTTTCCTTAAATATTATATTAATTTCATACTAAATAAATTATAACTGTTTATTTACTCTTCAGTATATGATAATTTCATTACCTTCCTTGCATTATAATACATTCTACCTTCTATCACTCATAATAATTAACGTTCAGATGTTAATCCAAGGGGTTGGTCGAGACTAAGGCATAATTTCGTATTTGACAGGTCGCATATTCGTACTCCCACTCGTTTTTTTTGGGTGAGGTAAATACAAGTTCATTTATAAATGCTTTTTGTGCCTAGAGATTTTCCCTGCATTGGGCTGAGCCACCATCCTCTCACCCCCTAAATTTTTTATTCTTACAAAAAAAAGTTTAGATCTTGGTTGTGGTGGCTAAAAGAAAATGACCGGGGCTTTAAATATTATTTTCATGAGTTTAGGGTTTAGGCTTTAAATGTCACTTGAATCTTTAATTTGTATTAGAGTTTTGAAGGGATGATGTTCTTGTAATAAGGGTTGGGGTAACCTTCTTTTGCTTTGCAAAAAAAAAAAACACACACACACACACAAGATATTTCCTTTTTTTTCTTTTCGAATTTTTTATAGTTCCATTTTTAAAATGCTTGTGTTACAATTGACATAATCCGGGTATTGCTTATAAAATAACGATATTGTAAAATCAACTCTTAGGATCGAGGATAAAACTTTTAAAATGATTTTTTATTAAAATATAAAGTGTTTAATGTTCATTATGCTTATGATGTTATTAATACTTTTTATTTTAATTAAAACTTTGTATTTTTAAAAGTCTTATTCTCAACCCTTAGAACTGATGTTATGAAAAATGATAAAATAATATTAACAATCTCATGAGTTGTTGTTTCAGTAGAAAGTTTTTCAAAATTAAAATTTAATATAAACTTATCTAAAATAAACAATGTCTCAAGAAAATTTAAATGAATTGACTATATTATCTTTAGATAAATAAATATTAATTAAAATCAATTACAATAATTTAATGAATAATTTTATATCCTAAAAAGTTTTTAAAAATAAATTTTAAAATAAAATTATAATATTTTTAATAAATGTTTTTATTTAAAAAGTCTTACTCTAAAGTTTGTCACGGGTCTTGATAAATAATGGGTTGACCCTAGCTAATTCAATTCTTTGTGTGTGTGTTTATGCAGATGCATGCATATATGGAAGTTAATTAACAAGTATATGTATATTCATTATATAAGTGTTTATTAAGTTTGTAAAAATTAAGATCCATATTTTAGGTTGTATTATAGATCCATACTTTCTCTTAAATTAAACTCAAATAATTATATAATGATCATTTAATAAAAAATAAAAGTATTCATTCATCTTTAGTAATTAGTAAAATGTATGTTGGACTAGGTGGTCCTGATTTTATTTGGTCCCTAAAATCGCCTATATAATCAAGCAGTTGTAATTTGAGAAAAAGGTAAATTTTAATTTATAAAAAAATTAAAAGAAATTAATTTAAGAGTATAGACCATTAAACATTGAAATAGAAATATGTAATATAAGTAATTATTATTAATTATTTTAAAAGAGGTGGAAAATAGTAGGACCAGTGTGTTAGTTAAGAAGAAGATCACAATCTTCATAAAAACAAAAAAAAAAAAAAAGATATATGGAGACCATGATAAAAGATATTTTTATTCTTAGAAGCAATGGCTCTATTTTATTATCCAGAGCATGCACATTAAATTTTTTTAGTGTAATAGTGCGTGAAAAAGAGAGATATAGAAAGAAAAAAAAAATGAAGACAGAGAAGGTAAAACATATGATAATGAATGATATGATAAAAAAGGAGGAGAAAGATAAAAAGAAAAAAAAAAACTAAGTATAAAAGAGAATGTATATGATGTGAGTGTAGAAGAATCAAGGTTGTTATATAAATTGATGCAGGAGATAAAACTTTTAAAATTGTAGAGGAAATTATGAAAATAAAATTTGTGTAAATTAAGAAATATTATCATGTCTATTAATTTTATTACTAAAATAATTTTTGATTAATTAACTTATTTTTTGAAAAAAAAAATTATGCAATTGTTTGACTTTCAACAAAAATACTTTGTGATATATATAAATACATATTATAATTTTTCAATCCAATTATATATCAGAGAAATAGGGGATGCCTAGAATTTTGCTATAAATCATTCATATGTATTTCACAGGAAACAAATTGATGTTTTTGGAAAAAAAAATTATTATTATCTGTGTGACATTGGTGGGTTTCAATGAATGCATAGAGATAGAGTGCTATCTATCCTTCAACAAGAGGTCAAAGATTATTTGTTGGTCTGAAAAAGGCATCAATACAAAGCCAAAAAACAAACAGTTCTTATTACAAACCATGGATCAGTTCACCGGCAAATTAAAAGCAAAATCCTTTTTAGGACGTGAAATAAAGTATCATGATATGCGGCCACCAACATTGATTACTTTGACTAATTTAATTAATTTTATGGAATAAATAGTTCACTGCCTCTTGAGTGTAAGATATCTCTCATAATGTCACTTCAGCTCAAAACTTAACACATGAATGATTAAAAAGGGCAGAGCATATTGTTCCTTTTGATTGTTTTTCTCCTTTACGGGACACAGTGCTTAGTGCTTAGTCAGTTTTTTTGTCTCTGCCATGTTGGTTGGCTATTGACCACAGAATATTATATTCTTACCAAGCTAGCTTCAAATCAGAATATTGACTATTGACTTCCTAACCGTTATTTTAGAGTAGGTGCGTGCGTGTCTTGCATATTTTTAAAAATTATTAGAGTGGGTTATAAGTTATTTAATTAAAATAAGAAAAAATTAATGGTTTTTGTAACTATATCATGTATAACTAAGAGATATAGGAATAGAGATAGAAATGTAAGATATGATGGGTATGTTGGAGAAAAATAGATAGAAAAAGTACGTTATGTAAGTTAATTGTTGTATGAATAACACAATTAAAATAAGGGTGTTTAATAGTTAAATTTATCTAAATAATTTATATTTCATAATTTATAAGCTACTTCAATTCTTCAATTAATTTAGAGTTAATGAACAATTTAATCCCTGAAATTGTTATGTTGTTTATTTTTAGTCTCTGAAAATTTATTTGTGTACAAATTAGTTCTTGGGAGTCCAAAATTGCTTACTTATTAGTCCTTTTGTTAAACCCTGTCAGTTTAATGAAGAGTAGTCATTGAAAGTGTCATGTTGTTGACTTTTAATCCTTAAAAATTTATCTGTGAAGAAACTAGTCCCTAAAAGTCTAAAATTGTTTACTTATTAGTCCCTCTATTAATCTCTGTTACATAAGTGAAACGGAACCGCAGATTTGGACCGTTAAATGCACTATTGGACTATTAAATGATGTCTACATGGAAGCTCAACTGTTTAGTCTTTAATGTTGGATAGATTTTTAACTTATTTCCTCAAATTTATAACATTCATTGATCTCCATTCTTCTCTCCATTATTCTCCCCCTACAAGAAACTATCTAGCAACCTTAATGTCCACTCTTTAGGACCATAACAATACTATTTTACAACCCAATTAATCTCCATTTTTCTCTCCATTTTTTATCCCTAATTTTATAACTCTAATCTTATCTCACAAATCCTAAATCAAACAAACCCAAAGAAATAATGAGAATGCAAGAAGTGGAAGTGTCTATGGTGATGAAAGTGGCGTGATGAACCTATGTGCAAGAATGGAAAGAATAAAAGAAAATGTTGAGGTGTCATTTCTGTGGGGTAAACTATTCTTTTGTTTAAGTTGTGTCTTAAAAGTAATTTCTTACTCTTTTGTGTATTTTGTGCAAAGGGATGATCTTGATTGTTGATACTTTAAATGGAAGTTTATTATAAGGAAGGAAATTTATTAGGGTTACTGCATATATGAAAGGTTGATTAGGAGTAAATTTGTAAAAGATTACACTACAAGAATGTGTTGATTTAGACGCGGGAACGTAGCGACGGTCAAGTCGTCGCTACAGCATTAAATGTGCAGCTCAGTGCAATAAATACTTAATGACGGCCCAGCCGTCGCTACCGTACGACCTTAGCGATGATGGCAAGGTCGTTGCTACGTTATAATTAAAATTAAAATTTTGGCGTGGCTGAGCAGTTTTTAACGTAGCGATTGCCTTAACGACGGTCAGGCCGTCGCTACATTAGATTCTGATACGCACAAAACATTTCCCCCTCCCCTCTTCTTCCTTCTTCCTCCATATTCCTCCTCCTCCTCCCTCTCCTTTCCTCCTCTCCATTCAATCCGTGTTTCTCTCTCTCCCTCTCTTTCATTTTCAAAATCTTACCGTTTAAACACTCCTCCTCCCTCATAGGTTCGTTTTGAACCAATCAGAATTTGAAATAGCTGCCAGTAGGTCCCTTTGCACCTCTTTCCCTCTTCCTTCTCCGGTGTTGTAACATCCCACTGTTAGAGACTTTAACTTATAGGAAATTCATAACATGAATAGGATGAAGTAAGGAATCGATAAGGAGAAGCTTAAGAGGCAAAAATCAGGGTTTCATGCATCAGGGTTTTCGCTCAAGCGAGTAGGTCTCGCTCAAGCGAATTATGCAGCAAAAACTTTAGGATTTTGGTTCTGCAAGTCTCACTCAAGCAAGAGCATCTCGCTCAAGCGAGATATAAGACACAAAATGTGTTGCTCTTTGGATGATTTTCGCTTAAGCTAGCAATTCTTGCTTAAGTGAAAATACTCCAGAGAGAGTGTATTTTCGTGGACATTCTCGCTCAAGCTAAATGGTCTCGCTTGAGCTAGAATGACCGTCTCGCTCAAGCTAGAATCTCGTTTGAGCGAAAAGACGGTTACAATATTTTTAAAACACGTCTGCAGGCAGTTTCCCACTCAGTTTCTCTTCCTTTCTTCGTTCTTCCAGAGAGAGAAAGAGAGGTTTTAATGAGAGAATGCCCAAGTGAAGATCAAGAACGATTTCTACCCATCCAAGATCAAGTTCCCAATCAATCTTCTCACCTCCAATGCTTCCCATCTTCCGTTCGTTCTTCGTTTTCTCGACGCTCAGGTGGGTGTGATTGTCTGTCTCTTTGCTGTTTGAATTTCAGAGCATGATTCCCTATTCTTATTTCCCTTTCTTTCATTGAATCATGACGTGTATGTTAGTTAGTGTAAATGTGATGATTGTTTGGTATATGATTTATATGAACCATAGGATAGGAGACATAGAGGAGCATGTATAGTGATCTTTACACATGTTTATATATGATCATAGGCCTTTGGCCATCACAGTTATGCATCATGAGTTAATAATCACAGGGCTTACAACCATTTCAGAGCCTCCGAGCTAATTCAGGGGTCTTCAGACCATCTCAGGCCTTCAGGCAATCATGTTTAAGCAAGACGAGGCGAACTCATCGACCTCTCGGCCAAGGGGAAGATGGGGGACCATCAATCATGATAATAAATCAAGTTATGCGTACATCATATTCAGATAAAACTTAATCTCAGGTTTCCCTGGACGACGGTCCTTGGATTCATGGCCAAGCGCTCAATCACAGTCATGTTACAGTGAAAAGACCCCGGGTGTCGGGTTACAACACTTCACAGACATGCATTTATCAGTTTATTTATTATTATTGTGTTGTGTTTGATTGATGTGACGTTGTTGTTTGATTATAATGGTTGTTTGAGAAACATGATAATTGCTTGTATGTTCCCCTGGAGTGTCTTTGTTCATGCCTACTGGGACGTTGGTCTCACCCCATTCCGTGGAAACAATATTTCAGTTGTGCAGGATACTCCTCAGGATGGAGATGATCAGTAGGAGCTGTATGGCATAGATAGTTTAGCATTTTATTATGTTCTATGTACTTAGATACTTGTTATGCTTTGTTGGTTAATTGTATCGACTGGAGCCTGTGTGGCAAATATGGGTTATGGTTCTTTCTTTGTTCATGTATGAAATGTTTGGAGCTTTAGTAAGTGTTGGATTACTTAAGTGAATGATGTATATGCCGATACGCGAAATGAACGAAATGATTTCACGAATTTGGAAATAGTGCTCCCAACAGACATTATTCTGAATTTAGAAATTAGGACGTTACATGTGTCGCAACCAGTAAGTTTTACCGGTAAGCCATGATTGTCACTAAATAAAAAATAAAATAAATAACAATAATATGTAGTGACGGCGTTAGCAACGACCTGACCGTCTCTACGTAGCGACAACCTATTTTTTTCGCCGCTGCATTAACGACGAGCCTTTTAGCGACATTCGTTAGTGTCTAAACACATCTTAACTAGTTTAACAACTAACTTAATTAAATACCTTCTAATTCAATCAATTGACAATCTTTTAATTTTCAATTACCAACCTATCAACTTTCAATTAACTTATCAAATCATTTTTCCAAATATAGTATATAGCTTAGAATTTTTTTTCTTTTATTTTTTTGTTTAATGTTTTAAAACATTTTCTATTTTACTCTCTCTGGTCCTTTTTCTCATATTGAATATTTATTAGGCTTAATATTTATTCAAATTATACTATTTATTTTAATTTTTTATAAAATATATTATTCCTAAAAATTTGATTAAAATTCTAAATTTATGAAAAAAATAAAAGTACCTAAATTGTTTACAACATTAAAATAGGATATAAAAAGTAGTATAAAAATATATGTTTATTTGTGTTATTCCACATTTATCAACTAATTTAACAACTAATTTTGTCAAATAAGTTAGGCTAAAAATATTTAGTTAATAACTTATAAACTAAATTTTGTCATGTGTTTACTTTAAACTTTTAATATATTAAACATGGCTAAATAAATAAAGAATTAGGTCACAAAAAAAGTTTTGGTATCAAGATAATAAATTGATAATACTCACACCTCTTTATATATATATATATAAAAAAAAATCATGGGTTGTGGCTAAATTGATAATATAGATTGGGATTTTGAAAAAAAAAAAATCTCCATTTCAATCGCCACTGAACGTACACTTTTAAGGGGGGTGAAAAACTTATATGATTACATGTGATTAACACAAAAAAATATAAAAATAATAAGTATATATCTTGCTATGTATATATGTGTGCGTTTATACTATGTTTATAGTGTGTTTGGTTTAAAAATCGCAACAATTTGAAGAAAAACACATCCAATACACATTTTCATAAAGTAACTATATTCTCCTTTTAAAAAACACACTTTAACAAGTAAAAACAAACATACACTTAGTCATTCAAGATTAAAAAAAATTAAACTAAGCTAAGTTTTTTGAAAAGAATAGCTAATAATTAAGCATAGTTCAATGAATATGTTATGCTACATATATTATAATAATCACTGACAAAATCTGATGACTTCAAAAGTGCTAGCGAGTAGCGAGCATGTTTTGAATCCTATATGTTATTGCTGGAAGAGATTTGGCTTTAAATTAATTTAATTAATTGCAATATGGGATGAAACGTGCAGGTAAAAGGACCAAAAGCACACAAAACCAAAACTGGTTGTAAAGAAATTTTCAAAAAGAAGTAAAGAACAGTGACATTAACCTTAGAAAACACTGAATGGGTAGGCAGGGAGTGAAGGACAGTTAATTAACACTTAATAATTCTAAATTAGGTAGTAACTACTAACTACATTACCATAGGGCTGAAATATTTAAATCCTCAAGTAATTTTTTTATTAGTTACAGAACCAACAACTTGTATGATACTGAGATAGATATAGGAAGAAGCAATAGTGTTTCTACATACTTCTTGTACACGTAAGGACATCATAAAAGTTAAATTGGATGGACAATATATTAGTTGTAGCAGAGGGAGAGAACATGGTACTGGGGACAATGGGGAGGAGGGGGAACAAGACAAAGTTAATTAGAATTAATTAATTATTTATAAAAGTCACACACACATATATATGTAATAATTAATGTGCATTATTATTTCAGTGAAAAGTACAGATATGAATGTTAAACACTAGCTAACAAGTATTTGAATTAAACAAAGAATATAATACTTTATGCTTATAATTAATGCATAGTGTAGTAGAGAGAGAGGGAGTCAAAGTGTGATGGAGTAGTGGAGTGGTTCTAGAAAAGGGTGGGGAATAGAATAAGGTAGGGGATGGATTTGGTTGGGTGAGTTTTCCTTGTATGTAGAAATTGGTAAAGGATTAAGAAGAGAAAGAGAAAAGCAGGGGATTAAAAATGGTAAGAGATGGGAAGCTTTATCGTGTAGAGTGTTGGAAGCAACAAGTGTGGGAATCCTGCTGTCAGATTTTATTGGTTGGACCCTCTTTCTCTTTTCCTCTCCCTTGGTTTTGTGCACTCATCACTGCACTGTTGCCTGCAGTTGCAGTCTTGTGCACTCTCTTTCTCTTGTTTGTATGTTATGTAATGTAATGTAAGTGTCTCTCACGGTGAGATTCTACTCCATCACTTCATTCCTTCTCTCCTACTACCTTTCTCAAAATTTTGTGCAACTCCTTCCTTTTCCTTTTGATCATCCTGTTAGCATCTTTGGTTAGTTATTAATCATGATCCAGTCCAGCACTATTATATTTAAATCTACGTTCGTAACGTGATTTTGGTGTAATCTAAATGTATTTTATGTCTTATTTAATTGAATGTTGCTTAAGCTATTGATCAAATTGGACTAGAAATGAGAGTGGGGCAATTAATTGTTACTTAATCATGACTTATAGCGTGTTTGGTTTATACTGGATCTATATAGATCCGAACCAACGTTACTATTAATAACGTTGACTTAAATCCACATTTAAAATGTAATTTTGATGGAAATTAAACACACACTTAATTTGTCAGACCAATGAAATTATAGTGTCATTAGCTAGCATATGTAAATTAAAGCTTTGTTTTGTTAAAAACAAACCTTTAATTTTGAATTGCTCTGCTTGTATAGGGAAATACCTCGAATAGCACGCAAACTCGATCTCTCAAACACACAGCTATTGGTTTTGGTATATGGATGGTGAAGGTGGTGCAGAGAAGCATGTGCTGTGCAGCTAGCTTAGTCTCTCTCATGAGACAGGCAGAGAGAGAGAGAGAGAGAAATGTTAGTAAGCAACAAGAAGGGTTTATTGTATTGTATTGTATTGGTCATTGGTGATTCTTGGATTTAAGCAAAGCAAACACGCATGTTATAGTTATTGTACCCTGCCCATAACGGCATAGCCCTTTTCCATACTTTTGCTCCCCTTTTGAGGAGAAGAAAGGAGCAGATGTTGGTTAGGTTACATATATTCCGCCGTTTCTCTTAGTCAGTTCTCTATTTCTCTTTTTCTTTTTCAGCTGTCTCAAATCAAAACACACATAAAATAGTATCTTTCTTGTGTGGTTGCTTCATACTAGTAGCTTTTTGTCATCTGTCATGCACGTGAGAATGTTTCACAACATTTTAATATTTTATTTCTTGATTAATTTCTATGTGTCTCTATGTTACTTACAGAATTAATTAACTTACAAGCTGTACAGAATATAAATTTTGTTAGTTCTTAATGTGATTTGGTGTACACCATCTCCAGGCTAGCAAATTGATTAATTGAGATATGTATATTTAGGAATTTAAAAGAGAGTAATTATAATACTAAGGTCCAATTTGAATACAGAAGAATTTCTAGAAAGAAAAAGACAAAGAGTTCAAATTAATTTAATCTCTCCATAAGTTGAAATTAATTACTTATGGTTAAAATTGATTACTTATGGAGCAGTTAAATGGAATAGCTTTTGGAAAAAATGGTTACAAAGACTAATTTCAACTTATAGAGAAGTTAAATTCATTTGACCCCTTTGATTCATTCTAATTTTTCACCTATAAATTTTTCTGTAGAAGTATATCTAAATTACCCGTAACATATTTGTTTTCTGACTTACTTCAAAGGTCACTTGATCACTTTTCACTCAATATATATATAGCACTAAGTTTATAATGATATTATAGTAACTTATATAATCTTGATTTGGGGGATGGTGGTAATTAAGAAAAGCTATAAGCTTGAAATTAATGTCAAAGAATTCCTATGCAGGGTATGGAATAGTCTTTCCCTTGTGTGTTGATTAATTCAGGTTGGATTTTCTCAAAAATGAGTCTCTTTATTCATGAGTAATTGTGCAAGTTCTGTATTTTTTTTCCTAGTGAACCATATATCACTAACAAATTAAAGAGAATTTAAGTGCAAGGTGACCCTATATATTATGTCAACAGCTTCTCTTAGAGTTTGCAAAATGTATTCTTGTATCAGTATCAAGATAGGTAGGCAAATCAAGTGGCAGCATTGATATCTTTATGAAAACTACAACACAGGAGGAGGGGCAACTTGCATAAACTCTCCTGTTCCTAAAAGGAATTAGCAAAATTGAAATTTCCATTTATATTATTATGCGATGTTTTCTGTTTCTTATTATTCTCTTCATAGCAACCAAAATTGAATAGATGATATGCTAGCTAGCCTGACTTGGAAGAAGAGTGTGCAAGAAATAGTTTCTGGAAAAAGGAGGTTAATTAGCTATATATTGCTGTAGGAGGATCTACAAAGGCTAGAAAGGAAGGGTGTGGCCACCTCTTAACCTCTGTTTGGATTACAGTTGAAACAAATTAAATCATTAGCATCCAACGTGTTTTATAAATTTTCAATCATTGATTTTACAATCAATTCTAGATAACCCTGAACCAAACGGGTACTCACATAATAATGGTCTCATAGTGTGGTTTTCAAGCTTCTCCATAGAGTGCTGTTAGACTTAACAATATGAAACACCAATGGAAGAAGGTCATATAAATGTATGCTTGATTTAGCGTTAAAACGTGATAAACTCACGTTTTCAATGTTAGGAATAATTACGTTGAAAAATCCAAACTTAAAGTTTCAATGTGAAACCAAACACATCATTAATTAAGAGAGAAACCAATTAAGTTTACTACCAGAAGCTATAAATGCTCTCTGTCTTTAGTACAGAGAAATAGTGTCTACCAAAATGGGGAAACTGAGTGCTGAGAAGAAGTGCAGACTATACTACACTAAGTACTACTACTTATTAATGAATCTTAATCTGCAGAAAGTAGTGCAAACAATTCGGAAATTCCTTTATAGTCCATGTTAGGTGCACAGAAAACCTTGCAGCTCATGTCATCAATTGCCAAAACTTTTCCTTTCTATAACCCAATGTAATTTGGATTGAGCATGCCCCTAGGCAGGCCCCAAGTTAAATGTCATCAATCCCTTTATGTGTCTTTAAAGTACTTTTAGTTCATAAAAGTAACAAAACCCCAATAATCATAACAACAAATACAGCAATAATAATAGTAACAAAACCCCAATAATCATATTCTTCGGGAGGGGTGAATAGCCTTAACTGTGATTAAGCCCGAACAGGATTGCCCCTCGTAATAGGGGATACATGTGGTTTACAAAAAATTTCATTAAAAAAAATAATAGTAACAAAAAATTAATGTTTAAGAAAAAAATCTGATTGTAATAAATAGGTTGAAATATGTTTTAATACTTGAAAGCATAATAATTTTTAATCTAATTCTTATTTATATTTTATTTCTCTTGAGTCTTTAAAAATGTGTTTTTACTATTGAGGATTAAAAACACATAATTTTTGTTAAATATAGAAATAAAAAATAAATAAACTTTGAATAAGGAAATTTTAGCAAGATTTTTAAATATTAAAAATATATTTAGGTCTAATATTAATATAATTATTTTATAGTTATAATCATTTTTTGAAAGAAATGTCAAATTAATGCAATAAAAGAACTGGATAAGTCAGACACGTTTGATTTTGTTTGATCAATTTAGGAATAAACTGGTTATATTTATAAACAAACTATACTTTAGAAGTAAGATTTTTTTATTCTAATTATTTAAAAAAATTGAGACATTTTTATCCTACATTAATTATTATTTAATAATTTCATGTCTCTACTTAAAAATTTAATTCGTTAAAATATTTCTTATACAATCCAAAACAAAATTATATCTTCGAATAGTTTTTTATTTAAATTACATGTATCCTTTATAAGAGACTCGAACCCAAAACCATTGTTTAAAGAAAATCAAACATGTACTACTTAAAGCAATTTTCGTTAATATATATATGATAGTTTAGGAATTAACATATTTAAACATAAATAAATTTTGCTATAATTTTTTAAAAATAGCTAATTAATCATACACACAATTAATTTTTACATTTTTCACAGATATATCAAAACACACACGATATCATTCTTGATGTGATGATCTGTTATCTTTTGTTAGTGTTGCTTAACATTTTGTTCAGTTTGTATTTAATGTTTATTCAGTTAGTTATTATTATCTTTTAAATGTGTTAATTACGACAAAAAAAAAGTGCTAGCAACACACTCTTTAGCACACTCTTCTCAACACACTTCATGTGATTGGTTAAAATTCACATGGGTCCCACTCGAAGAGTGTGTTATAGAGTGTGTTGATAGCACTCATCTTAAGACAATAGTTTAGCCACCAGATCTAGTGGCATTGATTTATGGTATATATACTCGATTTCTTTGGACACTTCTAGCTGGTGCATGCACCAATATTTACCTATAGAACAATTATTCACTAGGAATTAACTAAGGATCAGGTATAAAAATTTGTAACTTATTTCTATAAAAATTAACTAAAAACATGTTAATTTGGTTTACCGTTGAAACATGATAAATTCACGTTTACAATGCTAAAAATAATTGTGTTGAGAAATCCAAATTTGAGTTTGGTCAGTTTCAACGCATATCCAGATCTAAGTATATTCACTAGGAATTAACTAAGGATCAGGTATAAAAATTTGTAACTTATTTACCTACTTGAGGTGATAAAAAAATATTACTATTTACATGTCCACTTATAAGGTAATATTAAGTGTATTTTTCTCAATTGTACCCTTATATTAATTCCCAATTAGTAGTAAATACTCAAGTTTTAAGAAGAGATGATGTAAAATAAATTAGTACTCTATCCATCCCATTTTATTTGATGTTTAAGATTGTGACATACTCCCTCCATTCCATTTTGACAGTCGTTTAAGGTTTCTACACACAAATTAAGAACAATAATAAATGACTTAAAAGACATAGTAATCTTACTAAATTACCCTTATTAATTTACTACACACTTTTTTTCATTTTACCTAAATATTATTAATGAGTAGTGTGGTGCACGGTTTTTTAAGTTTCTTTTCCCATAAAAGTGGGAGGGTAAAAATGAAAAACTAACATTAATACTCACAGAAATTAGAGAACGACTCATATTATGAAAAAAATTTATTTTCCTAAAACGACTATCAATATGGAATGGAGGGAGTATTAAGGAATATGTCATTAATTAATATTCATTTCATGAAATTTATTAATTAATTTCCTATTATTATACCTCTTATCTTTTATTAAAAATATATTTGGAATATAAAATAAAAAGCATTTAATAGTTTATTGTATTATAAAGTAACAATTGAAAATGGGAAAAAAATGCTAAAACATCAAATAAAATAGGGCGAGGGAGTAGTATAATAGGTAGTTTAAAAATAACTTTATGAAAATAAAATTATTAATTGAACTTTCTAATCTATGTATATTTTTTTCACCCAAAAGAACATATAAATTAATAGGGGTGTTCATTGGTTCGGATCGATCCGATGAACCCGATGAACCAAACCGAACCATTCAAATTGGTTCGGATTTTTTTTTCTCATTCGGGTCCGAACCGAACCGAACCAATTAGAACCGAGGTCTATTGGTTCGGGTAACGGGTTTGGATTTCCCAACCCGTTACCCGAACCGAACCGAACCAAACCCATATATATAAAAAAAAATGCATTTTTTTACGGTTAGTGTTTATGATTTTCTTGATATCAAGATATTTGAGGACTAATTTTCCTATGATCTTTAATTAGTAATTTTATCAATGTGTTAATATGTTATGCACTTATGCTGGTTTGTAATTTTCATGTTTGAATGTTATTAGTAATTTGGTTATGTTACTATTGATACTTGGTTGAAACTTGAATGGTTGGTGCAAATTTGAAGCAACAAAACAATCTTGTGCATTTTCTATATCAGGTTATATGTATTATTTTAGGCAAAATCATGTATTTTTTCTTTTATCCCGAACTGGTAAAAAATGACATTTTCTGAGTTTCTGATCCGATTGAACCGAACCGAACCAACCCGTATTTAATTGGTTCGGTTTGGTTCGGGTCAATGCAGAAAAAATAACGAAATCCGAACCGAACCGAACCGAACACTTTTGTTTGGTTCGGATTCCTTTTTCCTCTGAAACCGAACCAAACCGACCCGTGAACACCCCTATAAATTAATACTGAAAATTAGCTCCGATGGTTAATATATCAAAACTGTTAATAAAATAACAAATTTTAATAAGTGCATGGGCAGTATATTATAAGATTTAACACAAAAATGTACATGTAATTAAAGTGACACATAAATAAACAAAATAAATACCTCACTCACCATATTCACTTTCATAATATATTTATCATTATTTTAACTAGTAATTTATCTAGTGCAATGCATAGAATATATATATATATAATATTTAAATATATCTTTTAAACTATATATCTATTTTTAACAATAAAAATATTAAAATATGAAATATATGTTGAATTCAAAAAGAATAATTTAATTTTTATATGTAAGTATTATGGTATAAATATTTATATTAAAAGATAACTATTTGGAATTTGAATTAGTATTTTATAAAAATTAATTATTTAAATAATATTATTTAATCATTAATATTTTATATAATTTTAGAATTATCATATCCTTTTAAATAGTTTAAATTTTAAAATAATAATTAATTATCATATTATTCAAAATTTTAAATTTGGTCTTTTATTGCTATAATTATTGATAGAGAAGTATTTCTATTTAAATTAAAAAATGGATATAAAAAGGTTAAATATTATATATAATCGTAATGTTTAAATTTTATAATATCAATTTTTAAGTGAATGAGAATGATTTGAGAGAACATTTATAAATGTTTGGAAGGGAGGTGTGTAAAAGACACATTTAAAGAAAAATGGTGAGAAAATACAAAAAGTAATATGTGACTTTCTAGTTGAGAGTGTGAAGGTCTTACTCTTTAAAGTGAGATCTCAAATTTAACACTCCCTCCATTCCAAAACCCTTATTTAAGATTATGTACACAAATTAATTAAGAAAAATTTAAATGTGTCTAATTTTTTATGAGTTTTACTAAAGTACACTCATTTATACTCTACCTATTTCATTGAAAGCATTAGAAACATAAATAGAGATTGTGTGTGAATACACGGTCTTGAGAGAGAAGAAATGAGTTGTTAATTGGAGTAATATTAAATAAGTGTATAATTAAAAAAATTAATTAGTCTTGAATATTTAAAATAATAAAAATTTTAGAATAGAGGGAATATATTGAGATTTGAGCAAAGGTCTTAAATTTTGGACTTGGACACTCTCCAACACACCCCCTCACGTCTAATGCTGGACATCTGGAGCGTCTGGACATCTAAGGGTGGGGGCCAATAATAACGGATCTAGGATAGACTCTGATATCATCTTAGATTTTGGATATGAGCCTAACTCAACCCCAAAACCTAGCTTATAGGGTGAGGATTGCACAAAGCTTATATACTTTAACTTGGTCTTATCACTAGTCAATGTGAGACTCTCCAACACATAGTAAGTTTCATCAACTTAATCAACTCATTAATGCATAATTCGGCAGTCATGGTAATATAAAACAAATTCGGTACCATATATATATTATTTGTCATTTAAAAAATATTTTAAATAATTACTTTCACATACCCAATGAATCCATAAAAATCACTAAAATCAAAAGCTGGTTTTGTTCAATTCATGCGCACCTGTTTCAAGTTATATTGTACGAATAATTCTAAATCATTTTATAAATTAAGAAAATATTAAATACATTTTTCTATATATTTTTAAGATTAATTACTGAATGATTAATTAGTAGGATATATATAACATCACTTTACTAATAAACAGGTTCCATCGAGTTGAAAGGGGAGTCGAAAGTAAAGTGTTTTTGTTTTTATCACGTAAAAAGGTTAAGAGTCAAGAAAATTTTGCATGTGGTAGGAGCTAGTAATTAAATATAAAAGCGTCCATTCAATTCAAAATCCCAAATGTCAGGCCCAAGCACACAGGAAAAAGAAACCTAATCATAAAGATTCTTAATCATGGTATGGACTTTGTGCTTGATATAACAGAAAGCACTACTTAACCATAATCATGACATAACTGGATCAGGCTAGCTCCACCCAAATCTGCAACAACTTGGGTTCTTAATATTAGGAAAATGTTAACAAAGTCGTCAGGACACTTGATAAAAAATTAAATATAGAAAATTTTTATTGAGGTGTATAAAATTTTAAGTTACAAACATAATCAATATGATTTTCAATAAAAAATTTCTATATATAATCTTTAAGCCCTTAATATTAAGAGAATTGTTAAGTAACATCAGTTCGGTTTACAGTGATCACATGCATAGAAACACTTTTATAATATAATTAATATTACCGGTTTAGATAATATCGGTCATTATGGTTGAGAATAATAGCACGATGGAAAACTTTAAAAAAAAAATTATTACATAAAAAAAATAGGATAAAATATTAATTAGGTCCCTGTAAAATCATTGAGATTTGAAATTGGTCCCTCCAAAATTTTTTCTTTTTTTTTCATCCTTTGAAATATTTTTCGTTTTTTTTTTCGTCCCTGCCGTTAAATGTTGGATGGAAAACGCTGACGTGGCAAACTCCTCACACTGTGGCAGATGATATGGCTATTGTTTTATGGGTAAAATATTAATTTGGTCCTGTAAAATTATTGATATTTGAAATTGGTCCCTCCAAAATCTTTCTTTTTTTTTCATCCTTTCAAATATTTTCTTGTTCTTTTTTGGTCCCTGTCGTCAGTTTTGGATGGAAACTGCTGACGTGACAAACGGAATACACAGTCAACTATCCTACGTGGCATTTTTTCTGCTGAGATGGATATCATTTAAAAAATCATGTGAACTGCACGTGGGTTAGCATTTGACCTTGTTATTGAGAATCCCTACACATTTGCCAATCAAATGATCGATTTTCTTCTTCTTCTCCCCTCCTCTGTGCTTAATCTTCGTCAGCCCTAAGTCAGTTGCTGTGAAGGTTTTACCGTCCATTGAAAGACTTAAAAAAATAAATTTACTGTCCATTGAAAGAATAACAAAATGATCTTGATAATTATTATGTTAGATCTTTCTTTGTTTACTGTTTTACATGTGTTCAACTTCATTTTTACATTTGATGTGCTTATAATATGCCTACTAAGGAATACTGCTATTGTACTTTATTTTACTCTTAGGCAAAACGGGCTGAGATTATGGGAAGAACTCTCAAGTTTGATCTTCACTAAACACACTCTTAGGGAGGGGTGATGAGCCTTAACTGTGACTAAGTCCCGAATAGGATTGCCCCTAGTAATAGGGGATATACCTATTCAGTCAACAATGCATACACTAATTAAGTGTCAAACAAAAATCAAATAATATCTTGGGAAGAAACCATTAATTAAGAACATGAAGTTATAACTAATAACATTTACTTAAAAAAATGCAACGATTTGAAAAACTAAAGCACGATAGATTTCAAGATGGTACTCAATTTAATTAGACTAATATGAAAATCATCCATATCAAATCAAATCAAATCAAATCGTATCATACATATACATCAATCTATATTTTCTTTAAATTTAGATAATATACTTCAAATTATTTTAAAATTTAAATTACCCATGGGAATTAAAAAAAAACATTTTAACAACCCTAACATACCAAATAGGATTTTTAATGAAATAACTAGACATTAACTACAGAATAGCTACGATACTCTAGGGTAAAAAGGCTTTCAGAACCGCGGTAAAAAGGCTTCCAGAATTGCGGTAAAATGCCTTTTTTGGCATAGTGTTTACTCTTCATTAATGTTTAACTCTTTTTAATTCCCAAGTGTGAATAATTAATGAAGTTTTATCCACATGTTCAACTACACCATTGAAAAATGACTTTTGGAGTCAGTCTTCCACCATATGACAATTAATGTCTCTAAAATATAGTGACTTTTAAATATATAGGAGTATATTTGGAATGTTATATATAATTTTTTTTGTAAAAGATCAATGGACGGTAAATTTATTTTTTGAAGTCTTTCAATGGACGATAAAACCTTCGCTGCAACTGACTTAAGGCTGACGAAGATTAAGCACGGCGGAGGGGAGAAGAAGAAGAAAATTGATCCTTTGATTGGCAAATGTGTAGGGATTCTCAATAACAAGGTCAAATGCTGACCCACGTGCAGTTCACATGATTTTTTAAATGATATCCATCTCAGCAGAAAAAATGTCACGTAGAATAGCTGACTGTGTATTCCGTTTGCCACGTCAGTTGTTTCCATCCAAAACTGACAGCAGGGACAAAAAAAAACAAGAAAAAATTTGAAAGGATGAAAAAAAAAAGAAAAAATTTTGGAGGGACCAATTTCAAATCTCAATAATTTTACAGGGACCAAATTAATATTTTACCCATAAAACAATATCCATGTCATCTGCCACAGTGTGAGGAGTTTGCCACGTCAGCGTTTTCCATCCAACATTTAGCGGCATGGACAAAAAAAAAACAAAAAATATTTCAAAGGATGAAAAAAAAAGAAAAAATTTTGGAGGGACCAATTTCAAATCTCAATGATTTTACAGGGACCAAATTAATATTTTACCCTAAAAAAATATAAAAGAATGATCAATACTTTTTTTAATTTTTTTTTCATTTTCATTATTCATTTGAAAGGATCAAGCATATGTATATAGAGGAGGAAGTCAGTTATTCTAATTATGTGTAAAAAATGGCCTTTCAAGTCATTTCAGTCGCTATTGATTATTTGTCCCTTATAATTATTTCATTTTATTAAAAAAATATATTTAATTAAAAAGAAATCCATTTATGATAGAGTTATGGTTAAATTAACAACACATACCGAAATTGTGTAAGAACGTATTTAGGATCGATCCCACTAAAATACTCTTAAAAAGAAGTGAGAACTTTAAATGTGATATTAATAAAAAACAACAATGATATACATACCGCTAATAGTGCGGTACCGCACTTGTACCACACTGTTGCGATGCTTTCCTTTTTTTTAATATTTTTATTTATTTTTTAATTTATTAATCAAATATACTACTTCATTTACTATTTCTGTTCACACAATTAACCTCATAAATTTAATTAACCAAATATCTCACTCTGTTAACCACTAATGTATACACCATTAACCTCATTTAAAAATATGTTCACCGTTTTTTTGAACACATAATTACCCTCGTGTTAACATGAGATGCAATTAATCTCACAAATTCAATTAACCAAAAATCATATTTTGTTAACCACAAATAGATACACCATTAACCTTATTTTTAATATGTTTACCGTTTCTGACCACATCATTAACTTCGTGTAAACAGTAGTTGCAATTAAACTCACAATCAATTAACAAAAAATCGTATTCTATTAACCACAAACGAAAACACCATTAATCTCATTTTTTAATATGTTTACCATTTATGGTCACATAATTAACATCGTGTTAACTGGGGTTGCAATTAACCCCGTGTTAATCGAAGTTGCAATTAACCAAAAATCATATTCTGTTAACCACAAACGAAAACACTATTAACCTTATTTTTTAATATGTTCACCATTTCTGGACACTTAATTAACATTGTATTACCGTATAGCTAAAATTAATTATAATAAATAAATAAATAAAAATTATTTAAAAAAAACAGGACTAAAAAAGAGGGGGAAGGAGCTAAAAAAAGGGGAGGGGCATTGCCAAAAAAATGGGGTGAGGGAGGGGCCGCAAAACAGTCCATACTGTTTGCGATACGTAAACATTTATCGTAAAAAAAAAAAAGTTCAAAATGGGTCCCTTTATTATTCAACATTATGGTATCTTTTATGAAACGTTAAATGCTGCATCTCTCTCTAATTACTTTTCTTTTTCTCCTTCTCTAAATTTTATCATATGTACAGCAGAATTTGATCATGAGATTATTAGAGTGTCTAGTACAATTACTTATGAGAATATGAGATAACATATTCATATAACTAAAAAATATATAACACACTTTTTATCTCTATTTCTCTCCATCATCTCATATTTCTCTCTCTTTTCCCTCTTTTATCTCTACATCTATTTATGTTGTACATGTTGTGGTGGTATAAACAACATTTCTCATTAATTATTGTCAAGTATCAAGAGAATTCACCAAGGCTTTTTCTAACCGCTTATTATTTTACAGATATTGTAGCTTGTAAGTAATTTGTTTTTCTAAGTGCTCTTTAGAGTGGTGGTGACCTTTTTATTTTTGTTTTTAAATGTAATTTTTAAAATAAAATATGTTTTGATAAAATTTAATCTAATTTCCAAACAAAACAAATGGATGTATGATCATGTTTTTAATTTTAAAATTATTGTGCATCTTTGACTCTTAACTAGCATCACTACCGTCGCTCCAACCTTCTTTATCATCACTGTCTACACCTTCCGCCACAGTCACCATCAAATTCAAATATCTTTCTCGATCCACCGCTGATGCTCGATATCATCCACCATGATCACTTAACATTCTTCACCACAACTATTGACTAACACCTTCCACCATCACTAGCATTTGATATGCTCCACTTTTGTCGTTAGCACCTTCAACAGCGTCATCACTGCTCGACAGTCGTCTGAAACCGTCCACCATCACTATTGTCTATCACCTTCCAGTCTTCCATTGTCGTCACTCAATGTTACTACTATTACCTGATAACCTTCATCGCAGTTGTTGCTCGATACCCTCTACCACTAGAGCAAGTGAAGTTATGGTAGTTTATATGCCATCATAACTCCCTTACCTTAGTGATCAAATAACAAATTTCATAACAATTTTTTAAAACTAAAAACAAAAAAAAAACAGAAAATAAAATTATAAACTAGAAGTAAGTTTTTTGGTTTTAAAAAACTCAAAAATTTAAAACTAAAATTAAACTAATTGAGCCCTTAATTTCCTTATTCTTTAGTTTGTTATCTTTATCAAGTGTGTTTATCCTAAATTTCTATTACAATATTGTTTCGGCCACAATTGATATAACTCATCCTAAAAGGATACCACTTATTTCAACCAAGATATCATGCATCATGGCTGGGATATTGCTGCATTTGAGCTCGACCCCCTTGGCCATTACCTAAGGCACTCATGATGTGCTACAACCTAGCTAGACTAAAGGGATGGCAATGGGTACCCTCTGGACAGGGTACCACAATGCCCATACTCGTACTCACATTTTCAAAAAAAAACTTCATACTCGTGCCCATTCTCGTGTGAGCAGTAACTTTAGTGTCCGTCTCCATACCCGTTGGGGCCCTATATGCCCATACCCGCGCCCGATACCCGCATTTTTATTAAGTAAAAAATTAACAACTTACTAAAAAAAATATTAATTTAAAAAAACTATATCTTAATTGAAAAATTACTCAAAGATCGTCCAAACATAATTTTTAAATATCGGTGACAATAATTTAATTACATTGAAACACAATATGTTAATGTTCTAAAACACAATACATGATCTAAAGTTCAAAATTTTTATTAAATATTACAATATACTTTCACGTCATACTATTTTATAAACTTGGATATCATGTGTTAGAATTGTCCAAGATCTGTTAAAAATGATTATTAACA
Source organism: Sesbania bispinosa (assembly GCA_026901365.1). Classification (NCBI taxonomy): domain Eukaryota; kingdom Viridiplantae; phylum Streptophyta; class Magnoliopsida; order Fabales; family Fabaceae; genus Sesbania; species Sesbania bispinosa. The sequence goes on from QLOH01000244.1 coordinate 1,315,128, forward strand.
TTAATTAGCCATATATTATAAAATAAAAAAACACAAATAGATAATTTAAAAATATATTTTTAATTTGTAATATATTATATATATCAATTTAAAAAAATGTATAAATATATTATATATATATATATATCAATTTTAAAAAATATGTATAATTATATATGGTATTATTTATTAAATAATTATATATATGAGTGCGGGTATGAGGCAGGCTGGACATCATAGTGCCCATACCTGCGCCCATCCCCATGAAAAAATGCGGGTTATTACCTGTACCCGCGCTCATACCCGCTTTTGCGGGTTTTTACCCTGCACATTGCGGATAATTTTTGTGGGTACCCATAGGGCTTGAGCTCAATTGTCATCCCTACTACACTAGCCTTAAGACCCCATACCAAGGATGACGCCTCACCCTACCACCCTCCTAAGCTTATAGAGGCATATGTAGCATTAAATACACCTCTCATAAATTTAGATGGACGACTTAGCCACTAACACAAGCGACTTAGCCACTTATACAAATAATTAGATTAGGTGAGGTGGACTAAAAGAGATTCAAGTGAAATATGGCTAAGTGCCTATAAATACCCCCTTCCACAATAATTAAGGTACATTTTTTCACTCCTGCTTACACTCTACTAAAACCTCTATTGTCTTGAGAGTCCGAGTGCTTTTTTTTACAAGTCATTATTCTCCACCATTGGAAATACGGTTATAATCACTAAAACCATTTTTAGAGTTAGAGAGATCCCTCATTTAGATTACCAACTCGGACCACTTGGTGCATCCGGCCACGTCTAAATACCAAAAAAATATTAACCATTAATTCCTCATTAATTAGTTTGATCATTAATTGTTTTTGGGTTTTGTTAACTAATGTTTTAAGGATATTGCTTAAGGATTCCATATATAGAAAATATTTATTAAAAATTATCACATTGATTATTTTTATAACATTAAGTGATACATGTTTTAATAAAGAGTTTCTATTTTTTATTGTTTTAACTAGTGTGTTAACGTTGGCACTCTCCATTGTTTTTATATGCCTTCAATATATAATTATATTTTATTCATGCATGAATGGAACTGCTGGGTAATTTTGTTAAAAGGTGAACGATGCGTCTTTATATTCAATTGAGTCTAGTCAATTGCAGTGTACAGAGAAAACAGATATGAAATTTGTTCCTTTTGATTCTGATGTGCCCAAAAGGGGAGTGGTGGGCAAAGTTTGAATCCATCCATCGTCAAGGAAAGTACCACAGGCAGCTGCATGGCATATGGTAATGCTATACCTGTCAAAGAGCGCAGGTTGGGGGGCCAATCCCTGCCATTCACCTTTGTTTGTAAGTCCCATCTCTCACATTTCATTCTTGGATATTCGTCAAGTCATCTAAACCCACACACACATATATGTGCTTATCATCATTCTTTTTCTTTCTTTCCATTCATCTTATGTGTCGGTAATATGTATATTCTTTTCACATTCTCATTTTATTTCTCACATCTATATATATCGCACATGTTTCCATCATAATTATTGATAAAGAGATAGCTAGAGTGGTGGAGAAACAACTAACAAGGTGGTGATATAATTGAGAAAACGTACGTACGTGGCATATTTCAGGAAATGTATAAGAAAGTACGTGTTGATAATTTAATCAATGTGATCGAAAATCCATTAATTCTATATCCGTTTAACATTCATCATACTTTTATTATACTAATTTTTTTCCTATGCATCACTTAGAGCATGAATAGGAGCTTGGGAAAACAATCTAGCAAAGAAAACATCATTGTTTCTTGGGATTCAACTATTGTAAGCAATTCTCATAATGAGTTATTTCATGGGCTTTAATTATATCCTAAAGCAACTTTTAAAAGTGATAAAAAATAATAAAAAAATAGTTAAAGAGATATTAGAAACAACCGAAGAGAGTTGCTCGATTGTAGAGATAAAGTGTTTAAAGGTGCTTGTATTAGGAAGAGTAAAAAAATTAGTGAGGTGTACAAATAGGTCCCATTGAAAGGACCCAAAAAGGGTTGCTCCATTGTGGATGCGCGCTCTTAGAGTGTATTTGGCAAAACCAATAAGTTAGATGTCGTTTGGGGTGGTTGCCAGTTTTCGGTTTTGGTTTCAAAATCCAAATTTGAAAACAAAACGTGTTTGGATAAAATGGGGTTAAAATAGTTTTTACACAAGTTTCAAAACCAATCCCCCTTACTTTTCAAAACAAAAAAAAAGTTTTATGTTTTATGTTTTCTGTTTCATTCTTTCCTCTCTCCTTTGTTTCTCTCTCCTCTCTCCTCTATTTCTCTCATGTTTCTCTCTCCTCTATTTATCTCTCCTATTTCTCTCCCATCTCTCTCTCCTCTGTTTCTCTCCTATTTCTCTGTCCTCTCTCCTATGTTTCTCTATTGTTTCTCTCTCTCTCCTATCTCCCTCCTTTGTTTTTCTCTCCTCACTCTCCTTTGTTTCTCACTCCTCTCTCTCCTCTGTTTCTCACTACTCTATCCTCTCTCTATTTCTCTCTCATCTCTCTCTTTTGTTTCTCTCTCCTCTCTCCTCTCTCCTATCCCTCCTCTATTTCTCTCTCCTCTATAGATAACAGTAGAGAAATAGAGGAGAGAGAAATAATAGAGAAACAGAGGAGAGAGGAGAGAGAAACAAGAGAGAGGAGAGAGAAATAATAGAGAAATAGAGGAGATAGGAGAGAGAGACAGTAGAGAAACATAGGAAAGAGGAGAGAGAAACAGAGGAGAGAGGAGAGAGGAGAGAGAGGAGAGAGAAACAGTGGAGAGAGAGACGGGAGAGAAACAAAGGAGAGAGGAGAGAGGAACGAAAGAGAGAGAGAGAGGAGAGAGAATTATTCCTGTAACGCATAGAACTGAAAACCGATATTATTAAAAAAATGAAACTGGAAACCATAAAACTGAAACTGAAAACTGGTTTTTAGTTTTAAAATTTTCGAAACTGAAAACTGGCTTTGGTTTTTAAAATTTTCAAAATTGGAAACTGAAAACCACCCCAAACGGGCCCTTAGCTACTAGCTTATTTGATTAGCTTATAAGTTAGTTTGACCAACACAAAAGTGTTTGATAAGATATCTTAAATAACTTTATTTTAAGAGCTTCTAGCTTATAAGCTACAAACTACTTTAGGTAGCTTCTAGCTTATAATTTGTAGTTTATTTAATCTTCTATTCCTATCCTTTATTTTAATATATTTCCTTTATTATCCTTAATTTCTTTTTACCTATTATTACCTATTTTCAATTTTAGTGATAAAAACTTTTCAGTTTCTTTTTATCTATCATTACCTATATAATATGTAATTTTAAAAATTATGGATTAATTAAATTATTATTTTCTTTTTACTATTTATGAAATTATTTTTATATTATACTATTTATTTTAATTTTTAATTAAATATTTTATCATTAAAAAGTTTAATTATGAAATTAATTATTTTTTAAAAAAATATAAAATTATAATTACATAATAATATATTTTTTAAAAAAACACAAATAGAATTTATATAATAAAACTTATGTAGTTATGTTTTGTTATGTCATTTTACATTTACTAATTAACTAATTTATCAGCTAGTTGCTACCAAATATTTCTAATTCATTGCTTATCAGCTCGGAACTTATCAGCTAGCAACTAATTTATCAGCTAGAAGCTAACTTATCAACTAGTTTTGCCAAACACACTCATGTCTATCACTTTTATATGAATATAAACATCTCATGGGCTAATTATCCTAATTTTATCCCTTTTTCTTTATTACTGTTATGGTTATTTGTTATTCTTGTTGAATAATTAATTATACTTCTTTGTTGGAAAACTGTTACTTAATTACTCATTAATATTTTCTCACATAATTAATGTATAGAATATCAGTAAACGTAAAAAAAAAAAAATCTTTCCTTCTTTATTTTTTCTTCTTCCTTAATTCACCTTAAATCATGCAACATGAAAATAACATATATAAGTCTTTCAGTTAACTTAATTATTTATTTTTTATTAAAAAATATTAACGAGTGTCTTTAGAATATTTATATATTAAGAATTTAAAAGTAAAAAATTATTTTAATATATATTTTAAATAAGAAGACATATTTAATTTAAAATTTATCAATTGAAATGATGATAAAATAAACATATATGCGTATTTTTTGGCTTTTAATGGGGAATAAGTGAATATATGTGTGCAATAAATTATAAAATTATTTAAATTTTCAATTAATAATTATAATAACTTTTTATTTGTTAAAAAATATTTATATATACAATAAGCTTAAATTTGTGAAAGACAATAACAAAATACAATTATAAAACAGATCGAATAGAATTGAAAGAAACGTAAATAGCAACAAGCACGATCCCCAAAGATTATTTAAATTCATTCAAACCCTTTGAATCTATCTTGCGGTTGGCTTCATTGAAGAAAACGTACGTAGTTTCGTCCCTTCTACATTATGCATATATTATAAAGGTTAAAATTAAAGTCAAAAACCTGTTAACACCAACCTACGTACACAGCTGTAAATATAAAATTGGATTAAATTAATATCAAACATTAAAAGGTGGGTGATATACTGATATATAATCATATATGACCCTGTTTGTTAATTTTGTTCTTTTAAGTTATATTTTTTAGCATATAGGTTTGCTTGAAATGGGATTTCACTGACTATTGAAAAAGCTTATTTGCCTCACCGGTAGCATCTATCTACATATAACTATGGACCTGGATCCTTTGTAGACTTTTTAGCCTCTGAAGCTAAATTAAGCTACGCAATAGCTACGGTATCAGTAGGTAAATTAATTCCGTAGCTGGTCCCTAGCTATTTAGTAGCTATGTTTTACTGCAGAGAATACTAGAGAAAATCCTTACGCATATAACTATAGGTAGTGGTATTTTATTTGCGTGAGACCTTGATATTTAAAAGTTATATTGGACTTTTATATTTTTTTTAGTCATATGGATCTATTAAACGGGATAAAGTTTTATCACTTGAATCAAGATACGTAGTACTAGTTAATCATGAATGTCATATATTCCAGTTGGCAGTTCCAACTACCAGAATATTACATCAGATATTCGTTCTGAACGTTGGTGGTTTAGGATATAAAAGATCATCTATCCATATCAATCGAAAAATGTTATTTTCATTCCAAAAACACAGAATGTCCAATTTTTTTTTTTTTTAATTTTGGGGTTAACTACCCTAATTAAAGATCCAGCACTAACCCCAGAAACCATAGGCCCATTAGAACGGGACCAACCCAAAATGCCAACAAAACCCATTTATCATCTACATGTGTATGCAATCTTTTTTGTCATGTGGTTAAAATACACAAGAGTTGGCTGCTTGAAAACATGGTCATTGCTTTCCCCACCCCCTTTTACTATTCTCACCCCTTTTTGTTTTTTAAAAAAATCTTTTCCTAACTACTCTCACCCCTTTCCCTTTCCCTTCCCTTCATCACCACGTCATCCTCACCCACAGCCACCACCGCGGCAACCCTCTCCCCCTTCCACCCCACATTTGAAAATCATTTTTTGCAAATAAAATGGCTTTCCGAACATGTGTGTCTATAAACCAATTTTTCATTTGCCTTATAACATTAAAGGCTAATAAGGCCCAAAATATCCCTAAATTAATAAAAGCCAACAAGACCCAAAATTTAAATAAAACAAGTCCTAAAATAAAAAAAAAATTAAAAGATCTAAGCAAACAAGCCCAAAGCTTAACTAATAGACCCTAAATATTATTTTAATCAAGTGGATCAACTTGGGCTCATTATCTTCCACCTCTTGGCTATGGTCTCCTCTTGATTCACATCACATGTGAATACGAAAGCCATTTTTCCCAAAAATTTTCGCTTACGGATATAGGTGAAGAAGAGAAATAGATAAGAGAAATAAGGAAGAGAAAAATAATCACCTAACCATTGTGGTGCCAACCCAAAATCATCATCAACATCCAGAAGAGGAACAAAGGATTGAGCTTCTACCATGGAGAACTAAAATATTGTTCAACAAAGCATTCATTCTCGTGGGTTTAGAGGCTACACTTTCTCCCACTGTAACCTCATAAGCAAAGCCACCCAAATTCTCCTATCCCATTCTCACAACACCAAGCCCACTCTCTTCTTGAACGACCGTTTCTCCGACCTCACCAACTACCTCGAATCCTTCTCCCTTACCCCCCCCTAAAGCTTCCAAGATCCTCATAGCCCTAAAAAACTCTTCCCTCGCTTTGAAATTCTTCAGCTTTTGCCCCTCCCTTTCCCTCCATTAGTCCTTCACTTACAATCGCCTCTTCCTCACCCTCTCCAAGTCCACCTCCCCACTTTGCCTTAACCAAGCACGCTCCCCTCCTCAACGACATGGTGTAGCACGGTGTACGTAGCTTCCAAAAATGATAAACAATGGAGCACCACTCCACCTATTTCTTTGCATCTTTCGCATCCTGAGCGAAAAAATGGTTTACGCATGGGGCCATACATTTTCCTTATTTCTCTAATATTTCTCCACTCTTAAACCAACAACGCTCCCATATTAATCATGTGTTTTTTTTTGTATGATTTATTTAGAATACAGGTGTCCTTTTATTTTATTTGAAAGATTATAAAAATCTAAACAAAATTTGAATTTTTCTTTATTCAATATTATCTACATGGTTTGAATATATCTTTGTTCTTTGGAATTTTTTTATTTTAAAACATTTTAATAAAGAAACTCATTAATAATTTTCACATAATATTCTCTTTGTTTTTAAATGCTTTTATTTAAATTTTAAAACATGTCTTTTTATGCTTAATTATTTTAATTATGTTAGAAGTATATATTAATAAAATAAAAATGTTAATCCGTGCATGATAGGAGTGGTTAAAATACTCGATTTTTGTGATTTATAATCTCTATACTACCATTGTGCATAAAAAATTACTCCCTCCGGTCCTATTTATAAGAACCTTTTAACTACTTCACACGGATTAAGAAAGTTGGTTAATTTAATTGATTATAATAAATTTGTCATGAGTGTGTATCATATTTACTAAACTACCCTTGAATTTATTGAGACCCATTATCTTTCTCTTCCTATTTAACTACTCAATTGTGTCATACTCTCTCTACTAATTAATTACTCACCTACCTCCACTAATGGGGTATTTTTGTCAAATAATAATTAATGCATGAGACAACATGAAAAAGTTCTTATAAAAAGGACCAAGGTCCACCTTAAAAAAGGTTCTTATAAATAGGACCGGAGGGAGTATTATGATAAGAAATTGTAAAGGCAAATAAGAGTAAACCCTCAATTTGGTCCATGAAAGATTCGAGATCGGTAATATTAGTCCCTGAAAGATGAAAATTACATTTTCGTCCCTGAAAGATGAAAAAGTCATTCAATTTAGTCCTTTCCAGGGATTAAATTGACATTTTAAAAAATCTTTCAAGGACTAAAGTGAATGACTTTTTATCTTTGAGGGACTAAATTGAATAACTTTTCATCTTTTAGGGACGAAAAATGTAATTTCATTCTTTCAAGGACTAATATATAACCGACACTAAATCTTTCAAGGACTAAAATGAGGGTTTACTCGATGAATAATAATAAGGATTCAAATTACAAAGTATAATTATTATGTAACTAAATTAAAAATTAAACTGAATAATTGTCATAACTCATAAATAAACATAACTATTAGTGAGGCATCTACGAAGTTTTTAATTGTAAATGATAAATCTCTCAATAAAGATATGAAGTCAATTTACAAGTAAGAGTTGACAACTGCACCATTTGCACAAGGTTCCTTGTTTTGCACCTAAGCCATTCCTTCGTAACAACGCAAAGGGCCATAACCTTAACATCCTTGGACATGATGAACCTCATTCTTCCTTCACAACGTTTCCAAGATGCAGATGCAGATCCCAACAACATTTGTTGCTCATTTTCTTCTCTTCCTTTCACTCAACTCTCTTCTTCTTTCATCATACTCCATTCAAGGTACACATGCATGCTTGTTAGTCTTTGAACTTGGTTTAACGGTGATAAATTGACAATTTTGAAATAATAACATTGAAAAGTACTAACTTAAGTTTAACCAATTTCAACGTGAAACCAAGTAGACATCAATTACACAAAATGCTCAGTTCTCACACTCACTTTGTTTCCAGGTTTCCAGCCATTGCCAGCACCAACCTCTGGTGGCGATCACGATGCACCAACCCCATCAGTTTACGACTTCCAGAATCCTCTGTCTCCGCCGGCGATTCCGCCTATGGCTGCTGACGGTGGCGATGGGTCTCTTTACGGCGACTCTGCACCCCCGTCGCCGGCGGTGATGGCAGAGTGGCACGACGGGTCTACAGGAGCTCCGATTCCGATCTCGGAAAATGGGGTGGGCGGCGACGTAGATGGGAGCGCCGAAGAGATCGCACCCAGTGCTCCGGCGATGGACGATGGCGGCGTGAAGTGGTGCGCGGTGAGGGAAGAATTGGAGGAGTGTCAGTCTTTTGTCAGTGTCATTAACCAATTAATGGGCTACACGTGGAGATGGTAAGCTCTATGAAAAAAAATATATATATTTTACTAGAATTTTCCATTTATCAGCCAATAAAAATGAAGAATTTATTCTAAAAAGTAAAAAAAAAAATAAGAGTTAAATGATGAACTCATAGGTAAAGTGGTCAATCTCTATATTAGGAAAAGTGGCAAAATAAATCCGGTCTTTTTACGTGTACCCAAATAATTGCAAAGAAATCCAGCAGTTCGATATCTTCGTGCTAGCTAGTGCTCTTAGTCGGTCACTGATTAAGGAACAATATATAATAAATATTTATTAAAAATCACAATATTGATTACATGTATAGTATTAAATATTACACATTTCAATAAAAATTTTTTAATTTCGATTTCTTAACTGGTGCCTTAAGGTTTAGTGTCTTAATGTTTTGGTTCCTTAACCAGTGTCCTAAGGTTTCGGTTCCTTAACCAGTCCAATAAAAAATTTCAAACTTATTAGCATTTCTCAAAAAGAAAACCCTCCTATAAAGTGTGGATGTTCTGGACTTAAAAAAACATTGTCTCCCATAAATGAAACATGTGGTTCACATCAAATACAAGCCGATTCACTTTAATTTGAATTTGATTTTTGGAAAAAAGGAAATTCATGCCAAAATAATATATAAATATACAAAAAAATTCTTATTTTTAAATAGAGTTTAATATATATACACTGTCAGTGTAAAAAAAATTTACACAAATATTCAATGATGTGTTGCCACATCATTTATTGAATTTAATAACACATGAGGTGTCACATTCATTAAATGATGTGACGACACACCATTAAATGTGTGTAAAACTTTTCTACACTGACAATGTATATCAATTAAATCCTTTACTCAAAGGTCATATAAAACAAATTTGGTTTATTAATCTATTTATTGATAGCATTGTTGATATTTAAAGGTTTTATTATAAATTACTAAGACATTGAGGATACTTTCAGGTTAAATTACACTTTAAAAAAAGGTCAATTATTAAGCTTTAAGAAATAGCCAATATCAAGTAAATAGATAAAACCTAGAATATAAATTTTAAAACTAGGCCAAATCTACTTAAATAAAGTTTGACTTATCCTGTTCCTTTTTCACCCCTAGACATCATCAAGTTTTTAATACTATTATTTGTCTTAGATAATACTTCATTGATACATTTGTCTTCAACATGTAATTAATTAATTTAAATTATCAAAAGCATAGGTGTTTTTAAAGAATCACATTATTTTCATTTCAATACATTTAGGGATATATAAGTGTAAAATATTTATTTTAACAAATGAAATTTATAAATATTGCAAATTAATCTCTGATATTATTTTATTATTTTCTTGAGTTTTTAATATTTAATTAATATTTTAATTTTTAATCATTACCTTGTAAGTATATAATTTAAATTTTATTATTATTATTATTCATTTTATTAGTGTATCATTTAATTATTGAGTATTTATTTAATAGGATAATTTAATATGTTTAAAATTTTATAATTCACACAGCTGATTTTAGAGTAATTGCTTCAAGGCTGCAGATTCAAGCAAAAAAGCAATTACAAATGCACCTGCTTTTTATTGGTATTGTCATAGTGATATCATTCCTCTCTTTTTTTTTTTTTTTTTTGTCTTAGCATCCAAAGAGACAAAACTCAAGACTGTCTGGAGTCAATTAAGAAAGAAGAAGCAGACTTGGTTAACTTAGAAGCAGGGCTTGCTTATAATGCATTCATCAACTACTCAATGAAAGCCATAGCCAATGAAATCTATTGTGATCATTCCAAAACCTATGAAGCTGTTGCAGTTGTGAACAGAAGGGTATGTGAGAACAATGAAAAGATCAGTTTAATGGACTTCAAAGGCCAAAAGTCTTGCCATGGAGGGTACTCCACAGCAGCAGGATGGAACTATCCCATCAACTACATTAAAAACTTACTTAATAAAGAAAAACTGAATGACAGGGAAATTGCAACTAGTTTCTTCTCAGGTGTCTGTGCTGCATCAGAGGTTGAAGGTCCTGGTATATGTAATGTATGCAGCAAAGAGAATGAAACCTGCCCTGAAATAGGTTTGTACTCTGGTCACTCAGGAGCTTTTAGGTGCCTTGTAGAGGAATTGGGAGACATTGCTTTTGTCAAGGGTGATACTGCCGGACTCTATTCTATGGAGGGACCTCATAACCAATTATGGTCAACTAAGTCTGTTAGGGACTTCATGTAAGTACATTGTCTTAGGAATCTTTTATATAATGCATAAAGTAAATGTGTTTCCTCAACTACAATTAATCAATTGATTAATTGCAGGTATCTTTGTCCTCAAGGGGGTTGCAGAGAAATCAATGGTTATCCTGGAGATTGCTCGTAAGTTCTTAACACTTAGTAATGAGATGTCTTTTATGATAGAATGTTATTGTGGAATACTTTAGTCCAAGACCCCATGTATCTTTTACAGGAGGCAAACATGTTCAAGCCGGGTAGGACCTTTATGGGTGGCAAAGTTCTACCTCCGAATATTTAACGCAATTGCATATTCATGTTATTGTGGAATACTTAAAGTTAAATGCACATGTTTTTAATTGTAAAATGCTAGTGGAGCTTATCCTCCCCTCATTCACTAGTAACTAAAGTTGTTCGCCTCACCCTTAATCAGATTTGGAGCTGTTCCTGCAAATGTAATAATGGCACGTAACTCGATGCCTAACAAGAAGAGAATGCATGTTTTAGAAACATTGACGAATACTAGTTTGGTTGATGCTCTTTATGCCTCAAGCAATGTTCCCAGCCACCTTTTTAGTCCCAGGTAAAATAGGATGTCTTGGAATGGAAATTTCTTTTGCTTAACTCATACTATGGTCCACAGAAGGTTTTAATGTTACAGTATATATTGGTTCAAACATTTTTGAAACCTGAGTTTGACCAGTGATTTGGTATTACAATGCTTTTCTGGCACCACTTCCACCTAAACTTACCATGTGATTTAAAATTGAGTTTAAAAAGTAAAAGTTCAAAAGATTCCTATATGTTAAAATCTGGATGGAAATTGTACTCAGTACAATGGCACTCATAGAAATGTCTCATAAGTTCAACCCTTTATTGCAGTACCCAGGGACTAACCATGATTCAAAAGGTCACAAGGTTATATCTGGGGAAATCAGCTTCAATCTCACAGATTATAGAAAAATTAAATGCCCCAGAAGCCAAACTCACCTCGTACGCAGCAGATAATGTTCCAGGTAAACTCTTAATTTCATCACTTAGTTGGAGTAATAAATTTATGATAGAAATAGAAGAGATCATTGTTCTATTGCTGCACTAACTTCGTTCTCATATATGCCATAACAGATGAATCTTCTTCATCTTCATCCATTTTCTGTTCACAAGTGATGACCATGCTGTCACTCCTAATGCTACCACTGATATTTGGAATTTTTGTTACAGAATAGAAACTTGGTAGTTTTATATTCTTTAGTCCACTTTCATTTCTATGAGAGTTGCCACAATTACTATTTTGTTTGATATGGGCAGTATTATACTAACATGATGAGCTACTGACAAACAAAAGTCATGATTTTTGTGTTTCAGTATTTGATTCCTTTATTGTAGGTTTCAATGATGAAAAGTAGTCTGGTTCATTGAATTCTGACCCTTGATATTAGTGTTAAGAAGATTTACCAAATTTGGATGAAAAATATTCTTTATTCCATCTAAGTTTCTCACCTTGTTTATTACCAACCCACATATACAGAAACTCAAAAACCCATAGTGGACTACATTCTAAGAATCAAATCACCTATCAAGGAAGCTTTATTCATAAGGAAAGGTACAAAGGAATATATATAAAAAGTATGAGAGTAGGAATATTACTGGGGCTCCATAGTCATGCAAAATGTCCAGGCCCTGGCCCCATGCATGAACAAAATCATTCTGTCAAAAAGATACACGAAAATTAAAAACAAAGTTACATACATTTACAGCTATGCATTGTGAAACATATGCTTATTTATGGGAGGAAGCTCAAACTTAAACTAGTACTAGTAAAGTAAGGGTCATTGAAGGAACTTATTCATTCTGCTTGATTACTGGATGTAAGATAGGCTATATTAAAATATAAAATAAGAATAGAAAAGATAACAGAATTATAAGAACCAAAGTTTCAATATTATAGAAAGCTTAGAAAACTACGTTTGTTAACTTAAATCAGCATTCATTACTGAATATTTATCAGAGATGAGAAAGTTTCCTGACAATGATTTCATTTGTACATAAATTTATTTTAGAAGCCAAACCTGAATAACAAGCAAAACACAACAGCAAGATACCTTCGAGAAGAGAGGAGCTTTCCATCTACTTTGAACATTAGTTCCACCTTCCAGAGAACTTTCTTTGATTATCTCTCTATCTATTGAGGAAAAACATGCTGAAAAATACACAAACCAATCTGGAAAGTATTAGAAAAAAGAACATTATAATTTACATAAAGAACTTTTTTCTCTTAATTGTAGGTTACAGGTGGAGATCTACAGCATCACCAAAAATCAGTATAATTAAACATAAGTAAACTAGGGCCATTGACAATGAAATTTTAAATTTTACTTCAATTAAGCCTGCAGAATCCCTTAGTCCCACAACTTGTATTCTTAAATACCATTGTATCTCTAGAGGAAGTTTAAACTACAAAAAAAATAACGAAAAAACTCTGATTACATTTTCTGAGCCACATTTAAAAATTAAGATATCTCAGAACTGAGCATTAAAATGGGCTATAATAAATTATAATGCTTATTCAATTTTCTCCATGTGTGCAAATTTGGAATGGGTAGTAGATGCTTGTCTGCCTTTTATGTTCCTGAAAGTAATGGGGATTGGAAGTGGGAAGTTCTTAATATGTGTAATATGTAAGATAATCTCAAACTCAGTACCTTCCCAGAGTTATGTATGTCTTCTCAACATTAACAAGACGGGGGTGCACATGTAGTTCTTTATGAAGCAGGGAACTACTCGAATATGAGTTTAGTGGACTTGATTTTAGAGCCAAATCACCAATAATCTTGGCAGGAACAAGATCCACCCTTGAAATGGTGGAACCGATTTATGTCACGAACAACTATTTCTTGATCTGTGATGTCTGAGACAAGCTTCATAAAATTATGGCAATCACAACAAATGCGAAGGTTTTTAAAAATTCTGATTGTTTTCGTATGGTTGTTACTCATAAGGGCAAAAGCAAGAGCCAACTTCTCACTGTGATGATTAAGATGTTCTTTTTTCTCTTTCTCTGGAAGATTATGAAGCACCTGTTTAATTTTTGGGACATAACCCACCAATCTAAGCTTTTGACCAAGCTCCTCCAGTTTCGAATGAATTTCCAGGATGTTTGGATGTACACCATCTGACACAAAGACATGTACTTTATTGTTAATTTCTACCCAGCTACATCCGGGTTCCTTTTTCACACCCTGGCTGGACATCAAGGCCCTTACCCTTTTTACATCTGCCCACCTACCTTTGCTAGCAAAAATATTAGAAAGTAATACGTAAGTTGAGTCTGTTTCATGTTTAAGCTCAAAGAGCTTTTCTGCAGCTTTTTCCCCAAATTTAACATTCCCAAGCTTTGTACATGCACCTAAAATAGTCTCCCAGATCAAGGCATTAGATGTTAGCTTCATCTCTTCAACAAAGTTGTCAACCTCCCCAAATCTTCCAGCACGACTGAGAGTGTCAACCATACAAGCATAGTGCTCATCTTTAGGAGTCATGTTGTAAATATTGCTTATGGAATTGAAGTGTCGTTTCCCTTCTTCAACAAGACCCATGTGGCTACATGCAGAAAGGACGCCTACAAAGGTAACCTCATCTGGTAAGTTGCCCTCATCTTTCATTGCCTGAAAGGTCTCTAGAGCCTTATCACCCTGACCATGTAGAGAGAACCCACATATCATAGTGTTCCACAGGACTGTATCTCGTCTAACCAATCCCTTGAAAATGGTCTCCGCATCTTCTATGCAGCCACATTTTGCATACATATCAACAAGTGCAGTGGAAACATAAATATCAGGCAGAAGTCCACTCTTAATTGCCATTGAATGAAGCTGCATTCCACTCTCGGTCGCAGTTATTTGGGAACAACCACCTAAACAGCCAGCAACAGTGAACTCATTGGGCTTTATTCCTTCTTGCCGCATTAAATTGAATAATTTAATAGCCTTCTCTGCTTGGTCAGTTTGGGCATAACCAGTTATCATTACTGTCCATGTAAAGATATCCCGACTGATCAAACGAGCAAAAACCATGTATGCTTCTTCCATACACCTACATTTGGCATACATGTCCACAAGGGCTGTCCCAACATATTCATTTCCATCAAGATTGTTTTTCAGAACTTGAGCATGAACTTGCTTCCCAAAGTCTGTGTCTAAGAGGCTAGAACAAGACCTTAAAACACTGATAAATGTATACATATTGGGCCTAAAACCTTCAACAAGCATCTGATAGAAAGTTTTAGGTCCTGATTCACAGGAATCATAATCATGGAATCCAGACAACAGGGTATTCCAAGAAACGAGATCTGGTTCTATCATTGTCTCAAACACACGAGCACCATCATGCACACAACCATGTTTCATGTACATCCTGATAAGGGCATTACTAACTGAGATATCAGATTCAAACCCATATTTAAAAATACAAGCATGAATACTTTCTCCATAATGAAAGTCCCCCAATTCTGTCGCAGCACTAACAACACTTGCAAAGGTAAATTGGTTTGGTTCAACACCTGCATGTCTCATCAAGTAAAATAGTTTAGCTGCTTCTCTGCTATGCCCTTGCTGATCAAGGCAAGCAATCATTGCACTCCATGAAACTACATCATGATCTGGGATCACATAAAAAAATTTCAGTGCATCACCTACCAAATCACACTTAGAGTACATATCTATGAGACTGGAACCCAAGAATTTATCTAGTTCACAACCACTTTTGATTGTCAAACAATGCACAGGCTGGCCATCTCTCAAATCTCCAGAATTTGCACAACCCTTGAGAACACTGGACAAGGTAAATTCACTGAACTTTATGTCTGATTTTAACATTCTGCAAAACAATCTAAACGCTCCTTTCCCATCACCCACTTGAACATGGCCATTAATCAACACATTCCACAATACCTCATTCTGCTCAGGCATGCAGAAGAACACCTTGTCCGCGAGGTCCATTTCACCACATTTCGCATACAAATTAACCAGAGCAGACCCAACAAACACATCAGATAACAAGCCAGACTTAATCACTTCCGCCTGAACTTGTTTCCCAAAACTCGCATCCAAGCACATAGAACAAGCTTTCAAACAAGTAGCCACTGTGAATTCATTAGGCCTTATCCCTGCCTTCCTCATCTCACAAAACAAATCAATGCCTTCCCGGCCATCTCCCTGAGCCACAAAACCTTGAATTAACGCAGTCCATGAGAAAACATCTTGTTCAGGCATTTCATCAAGCACCTGGCGTGCATAAGTGGGGTAACCACATTTTGCATAGAAATTGATCAGAGAAACCCAAAAGTGAGAATCTGGGTCAACCCCATTTTTTAACTGGTGTGCATGAATGGCCATTCCCTCGTTCAAAGCCTCTCTCGAAGTACAATCACCCAACAAGGAAGAATATTGTTTAAGCCTCTGCTTGGTATTCACATTCATAACCGTAAGCTCCTCTTCAATATTCTTCCTTTGAGGCACTGAGCCATGCCTTCTACCACTAGGGACTCTTCTGGGTATCGTCCATGACCTTTCGTGAGTTGAACTGGTTGTGGGGAGGCACGACTTCGTGTGTTGAAGAGGTTTGTGCTTCTGGGTAATTGAAGTGAAAAGAAATGAACTTGGGAGGTGGGGAAAAAGAGACATTGATAACTGAGTAGATTCCACATTTGGGAAGACCCAACTGAGTATTCCATGAAAATTGGAACACATACACAGCATTGCATTACTCAGGAGACTGTGGAAAGGTGTGGAAAGGGTTCGGTTAACCACCGTTCATGCATTACAAGGCAAATGGGGAAAAAATCTAGGGAAATTCTAGGGTACACTCCGGTGAGAGAGGGTTTTGGTACCTTTTTTGATCATTTAGTGAATTTCTCTCAACTTTATTAAATGATCTTAGTATTTTTATACTTATAGGACAATATTTAACTATTAGAATTTGTATTTTTAATTTTTGAAAAGACTTTTTGATCCCTATAACCATTATCATGTATTTTTTATTGTATTCCCTAATTTTTTCGCATTCTCATTTGCAATACACATGTGTCTCATTTAAAATCTACTTTATGTGTTCGAAATAATTTAGGACGGAGTACATAACTTGTTTCTATGAAGTTTTGGCCTATTCAATAAAAAAGTGACAAGAAGGTACCAAAACCCTCTCTGACGGGAGGGTCCCAAATTGAGACACAAAAATCTATTGTTTAAAGGATATTTTTCAAGTCTTTCAACAGTTTTTAACTTTTTGTGTTATATATATATTTTTTATAAAGCATAATTTATATATTATTTTAGTATTCTGTTTTCCAAAAATTCATCCAAACATGCTAAAATATAAAACATTATTTTTATGTATTTTTATTTTTTTAATTCAAAACAACATGTCCAAATGAATTCTATAATTTATAGATAAATATTAATAAGTGTTGATAGAACACTTGATTAAGAAATAAAAAATAATTACAAAAATATTGTAATGTTCCTTATACTAAATTTTAATATACTAAAATAATATATAAAGAAATTTGAAAAAATTATTCATAATGTATATGTTTGGTCACTCTAAGACCCTGTTTGAGGTGGTTACCATATTCTTGCACATCCTGGAGCATTGATCGTTTCATGTTCCATCTAACTTTCATGGATGAGGATCTCTCTGCAATAGGAATGTTCAAGGAGACACTTATGTTAACCACTTATTCATTTTTCAAAACATGCCAACGATTAACAAAAAAAAAATGATGGGATAACATCTTAACCTGACGCGTACAATTGACGATGTGAAACCTTTGTGGTAATTATCACTACAAGAATGCGCGCATTTAGACGCGTAAGGGTAGCGATGGCCATGAGTTGTGGTGTCGTTACAGCATTAAATGCGTAGCTCAACGTGCAACTGTGCAATTAATACTCTGTGACGGTCTGACCATGTAGCTGGTCATCGCTACGCTAAAAAACTATTTTTTTCTGAGAATTTTAAAAATAAACATAGCAACAGCTAGGCCATTGCTACGTTTTTAATTTGGGTTCACGCGCCAAAATTTTCAATGTAGCGACGACCTATGTTGAAAATGTACGCACAAAGCCTTCCCCCTCCCCTTTTCTTCTTGCTCCTCCTCCTTCCTCTCCTTTCCTCCTCTTCGGCCACCCCTGTTTCTGTCCCTCTCTCTCTCTTTCATTTTCAAAATCTCACCGATTAAACACTAGCCCTCCTTTATAGGTTCATTTTGAACCAATCAGAATCTGAAATAGTTTCCCCTAGCTCCCTATGCACTTCTTTACTTCTTCCTCCTTCGGCGTCCTCTCTTTTGTCATCTACAAGTAAGTTTTACAGTTTTAATTAATTATAATGGTATTTAATTGGTCATATGATTAGTTATAGTTAGTTTTAATTGTTTTTATGATTAGTTATAATTAGTTTTAATTATTTATATATAGGTATTTAATTATATAGGTAGTTATTTAGTAATAATTATTAGTAATTATTAGTAGTAATTAATTAGTAATTTATAGGTTTGTTGTTTAATATTTAATTTAACACTATTGAATTTAGGTAAATATGTCTCGTGTGCGTGGCAGAGATGGACAGAAGGTCCCACCTATTAGAGGGAGGGCCATCCCTCAAGGCGAGCTTGCTGCACAGGAAGCTCGCTTACGTGTAGCTCGGGAGAGGACCAACCTCTCTCACCCTGATCAGATGGCAGAGCACCCATCTGCTTCAGCGCCACCGGCAGCAAACGTCCAGTTTTCTTCTTCCTCCCCTCCACCTGCTAGCCACACTCCTGCATCTGACCAGGAATTTGACGGAATGAGGTTCATCCCTACACCGGGATATCATGAGACCCCTTCCGTGGTGCAACAGGAGTTTCCACATATATCTGAGCCTGAGGTGGAAGCTCAGGCTGCGATTTATCAGGAGGCTGACCCTGAGTCTGATGAGGAGCCTGTTCGGTTCCAGAGTGCCAGCTCCAGTAGACCTCATGAGGTAGACCCTCATGGTAGGGTTATTATTCGACCTTTTGGCAGATGGTGAGTTTGTTTATTTATTTTTACTTCTTTTGAATTGATAATATTTGCTCTTCATTTATTTTATGATTAGTCATTGTATTTTGTTTGAACATTTTTGTACATATACTTTTATATATATATTGTAACATCTGTTTTTCCCCGTAACGGGAAACCATGAGAAACGTAACACCGTTTAAAATAATGAATAAACATTTTGTATAGAATTTGATGAAAATAATTACATAAATAGTCTTAGAATAATTTTTCAAAGTTTTGAGAATTTTTCCGAAATATTCTGAAGTCATTTTGGTATAATTACCAAAATTGCCATTGATTATGAGCACCTGACAAAATCAATTTTTATTAATTGAAATAAAAATCTAAAATTTATTAAAAATATGTTTTAAACATAAAAATTGATTTAGAATATAAAAACAATTTTCTGGAATTTTTCTAGAATTTTTGGTATTTTTGCAAGAATACCCTTAAACTTTGTGAAATTGCAAAATGGTCCCTCACACTCACCTATTGAAAATCGACCAAATTGGACCAAAATAGAGAAAAAGCCTAACTATTTGTTAAAATTAATCATTAAAACAAATCTTGGAATGGTGGAAAATTTATAACCACATTTGATGTGGTGATGTGTTTGATTTTAAACCAAACTTTCTAACCTACCACCTTCACCATATTAAGCCACATCTCCCACTTCTCCACCACTCCTTGCTCCACCAACTATCCAACCTCTTCTATAAATAGGTTTCTCCTCTCTTCATTTACAACATTTGGATGGATCACTTGAGACTTACTCTTCTACACTTCCACTCTATAAGCTTACTCAAGAGAAAACATTACTCTCTTGAGCACCAATTCTACCTCAAGCCCAACCCTTTTGCAAGATTGATTTTCATATTCCTTTCCTTCTCCCTTGGATAGCCATGGGTATATCTCTCTCACCATGAGTTTATTTTGTTCTCTTTCTTTGATGCTTGAATCCCTAAATTTTTCATTGTTGATTTTGAAGTATTTAGGAGACTTGTTCTTTGCCACTTGAGGGGAGATCATTGGGGGAATTTTCTTGGCTACCTAAAGACCCAACATGTCTGAATCTACCACTAGGTAAGGGGGGAGGGAAAGCTTGAAAAATCTTAGTGGAAAGTAATGGAGGGTTAGGGTTTTGAGGAAAACCCTTGCCTCTTGTTGTGGGTGAGACCAGGTGTTACCCATGGATTTGAAAAGAGACCATGATGGCCTCATTCTCTTTAGAATTTGTTGAATAAAATATGTTTTGAGTTTTGAACAAAATCTGTTTTGAGTTTGTATTAAATTTTATTGATGGTTGATTTTGATGTGAAGCTTGATGAAGTGAGAAATGTGGTGATTTGTTGATGGATTGATCATTATGAATGGAAAATTATGTTATTGAATTTTTGGACATGATTGGATGAGAATGAAGACCTTCCAAATTGGTTGTTGATGATTTTACAATTGATGGTAGTGGAAATTATGTTGAAACACAAAAGTAGACCTTGAAGAATAGGAAAAATAAGTCATAAGGGACCTTAAAAGACTTTAAGAGTTGGAAACATAAGGAAGAGTGTAAGTGAGGGAGAGAGGAATCTCATAAGCCTTGAAATATCCTAAAAATCGAACTGATGTGATAAGATAAGAAATTCATGACAGTAACAGGGTAAGTTTATAACTAAAGAGTAAACAGTTTGTAACGTGTAACAGGATAGTTTATAACTGCAGACCAAAACAGTTTATAACTTAGCACACAGGATTTTATGACGGAAGTTTTTATAAGTATGTAATA
Organism: Sesbania bispinosa; assembly: GCA_026901365.1. Taxonomy (NCBI): domain Eukaryota; kingdom Viridiplantae; phylum Streptophyta; class Magnoliopsida; order Fabales; family Fabaceae; genus Sesbania; species Sesbania bispinosa. Next base: position 1,335,773 of record QLOH01000244.1, read on the forward strand.
TAATATTTATACTATTAAACTCATACTAAAAGAAATAAGGGAATTTGGGACAAAGCTAAAAGAGCCATAATCTCATTGTTTAAAGAGGTCATAACATAAAACTTAAGAATGTTTATGACAGAAAATTTGGAAGTTCATAACCTAAGATTTATAGGTTCATAACAGGAAATTGAAAAGCTTATAACTAGAGGTTACAGAGTTTGTAACATAAACCAAAAAACCCATGACAGTAGGATAAATGTTTAAGACATAAGAACTAAGAAGTTCATAACAAAAAGGAAACAATTTATGACATAAGACTAAGGGAGCTATAACATGAGAGTTAAGAGAGCTATAAGCTAAGGTTGCAATAGTTATGATGGAAAATTTAATACTTATAATAGACTAAGTTGAAATGTTTATAACAAGAGGAAAAAGGATCATAAACTAGAATTTAAGATGTTTTGTGAAGAAGATAGTTCACAATATGAAGTTGAAATATTTATAACAGATAAGGAAAGGTTTATGACCCATAGAAAGAGAGTTATGTCATAAATGATGTGACGCATCAAAATAGAAATTTACAACCCGGAACAGAAGAGTTTATAACTCATTATGGAGGAGTTTGTAACAGAGCACATAAATGTTTATAACGTTAGACAAAAAGGTTTATAACCTGGAACAGAATGCTAGTAGCTAGCCCATGAACTTAGAAAAATTTAATTGAGTATTTGTGATGCATGTTTCTGATTGTTGTCAACACTTAGAACAATTTATTAAAGACTTCATGCTCTAAGTGCTTGTGAAGCATGTTTCTTATTGATATGCACTATTGGAATGGTATTGAAGATCTTGAATTCTAAGTGTTTGTGATGCATCTTGGTGAATGTTATGAATTGTGGAAAGCCCCAAAGTATAAGGGAAGTTCTGCCGGATTCTCGAGAGAAATGGATTGAGACTGTTGACCTTGGTGTCTTTGTGATGATGGCCTTAGTGCCTTTGATGTACCATGAGAATCCCGCAGTGTGATGTTGGGCATGGCCTTGTTGTTGTGTGATCATGCATCATGACATTGTTCATGGGGAAGCTACGGTAGGGTACAACCACGATATGGCCGAAGGGGAGGCTGGTAGTATTTCCTAGCGGGTGGACTTGGTGGGGAAATATGCTACCATGGTCCAGTGAGCGCCCTGGAGCCGGAGCGAGTACCGAGCGACACTAATCCACCCTAACGATCCCCTGGCCATAATCAGGATTAGTGGAAATTGTTCTGGCCTCTAAATCTTGCAAGTAATGGATGTTGTGTACCTGGTTACGCCCTGAGTTGGCGATGGCAGAACTCTAACTCCCGATCGCTTCGCCCAATCATTGTTTGGATCAAGATATTGATATTGGTATTGTTGAAGATATTAGTATCAACATCTTGAAATGTGTTGGCACTGGTATTGTTGAAGATACTAATATGAATATGTTGAATTGTTGGAGGTGCACTTGAGATTCATCATTGAGTCTGCATGCCCATGACATTGGTAGCATTGTGTCTAATAGTCTTTGCATTGCATGCATTGACTGTTGTGATGATTGAGATATGGAATTAAATTCTTGTGACTTATTTTTATGATTGATTATATATGTCTTGGTTATTATAGGAATAGGTGTATGCCTTAACTTATTCGTTACTTTCTGCCAGTATGATTTTCATGACTTTCTCTCACCCCTTTGTTTTTGTGTTTTGTTGTTTGTTTCTTGTTAATTGTTGTCACGCTAGATGGAATGCTAGAAGAGATCTTATCTCATTCAAGTGGACCGCGACTTGGGCCGATGTAGAAGTTTTGTATCGAGTTAAGCCGGATCATAGTTACGTCAATAGTCTTTATCATTATTTCTTGAGTTACGTATTCAAGGGTATTCTAATTTGTATTGTATAATTAGAAAACTCTCTTATAAACAAATATGGAATTTAGGAGTTTTGTTGAAATAAATTTTTTAAATACCTCAAATATTTTATTTTCCAAAATGATCATGGTCGGCCCAAGCATAAGGCTGGTAAAGCCATTGCTTTAGACCCCCAAAAATATTTTTGTTATTTTAGGCCCCCAATTTTTTTTAGTCATAAATATTTTTAAATAAATTAAGAAAAAGTTAGTATTAGGAGTAAAACATTTTCTTTAAAAAAAATAGGCCCCTTATCTTATCATTCGCTCTTGATTATTAAATAATACTTTATTAATTTTATTATTTAATTTGTTACATTTTTTAATCCTAATTAAAATTCATATTACATTTATTATGTATATATTAAATTTGAATCTAATGAAACTCCCACAATCACCCTCACAACAAAAGACTTCACAATCATGCGTTAATCAACATGGCTTTTTAATTTTAATAAAATTTATAAAATTTAAATTTTTTTTTATAAATACTAAAATTTAAATTTCTCTTTATTCAATATTATCCAAGTGTCTTTCTTATTTTATTTTAAATTATAATAAAATAATAAAGTAAAAAATTAATTTTTTTATTACAAAAATTAAAATTTTCTTCATCTAGATTTTGTTTTTAAATTTTAAAGTATTTAATTAAAAAATACATTGCATGAGTGGCTAAAATATTTTTTGATGAAGGCTAAAATATTCTTATAGATTAAGTGAATTTATTTTATTATTAAATTAAAAAATATTAAATAAAATTTATTAAGATAATCTAATAGGTAATTTATATTTCAATAGGACTAAAAAATTATTTTTAAATAAAATTCTAATATTTTTAATAAATTATTTTAAGTAAGTTAAAAGGCCTCATTTTATAACTCGCTTTAGGCCTAGATAGACGTTGGGCCGGCCATGAAAATGATCAACATGTAGAATGAAAATGTTTTAATTGAATAAATATTATTACAAGTATTTCAATTACTCCACTTCCTTTTTTAAAAATAATTAGTATATATCTTTGTTCTTATTTCTATTAGGTCCTTTAAGAAAAAAAACTCTCCCTTTTTCCTTAAAGTTATAGTTATAGACTTACGTAAAACCAAGTAACGTCTACCCCTAGGGTGGGTGTTACATATATATATTTCTTTTTCTCTATCGGTGTGTTTATATAATATTTCTCTTTATAATATTAAAATTAACAAATATTAAATTAAAAAAATAATAAACTAATATCTTTTTTAAAAAAATTTCACTAGTGATGGCCATGGCCGTCACTAGTAAAAAAAATAAAAAATATAATATATTTTGCGACGACCATGACCGTCGCTAGTAAAAAATTATTAAAAAAATATAATTTATGTTGCGACGGCCTTTAGCTTAGCAACGACTTAAGCGACGGTCTGGCAGACGCTACGTAGCGACGACTTATTTTGCTCGTCGCTACTGCATTAACGACGAGCATTTTAGTGACGTCCGTGAGGTCGTCGCTAAGTGGAGTTTAGCGACGACTTTTGGCCTGTAGCGACAGCTTTTGGTTGTCACTAAAATGCGATTTTCTTGTAATGTATTTAGGGATGCACATGGATCGAGTCAGGTTGATGGGATTTTCTTATCCAAATTGATTAAGTGGTTTAGGTTAGATTAGATCAAAATTTCTTGTTTTCTGAGTCAAAACTTGATCGTCCTAAATCAACCATGATTGAGTTGTGTTGGGTTAGGTAAAGTAGTTGGGTTTGTAAAAAATGGGGAAAAAATAAAATAAAAAATCCTATAATCAGGTCGGATAAAGTTGTGTGAGTTGGAAAAAAAATTAAAATAGATATTTTTTGTTTTTTTTATTATATTAGTTAGTTTTTTTTTTGTTTTTTATTTATAAGGTTAGATCATGTCGGGTTGTTTGGGCGGAAAATGAGAGAACCTGATGCTTAAACCAAGTTAATTTGGTTCGGATTCATGGGAAAAGGATTTAGGCCTAGTTTGGACTAGTTTCTAGCTTATAGATGATTTTCAACTCAGAGGAATCTTTGAATTCAAGCTTGTAAAAAGGTTCCTGTAAGTTTATAAGTGTTTATAAAGAAGTTAGATAAGAGAGTTTATGAAAAATTGAGTTGTAAAAACTAATTTCAATTAATGAAAATTTTGAGCTGTAGAAACTAATTTCAATTTATGGTAGACGTTAAAAATCATTTTACCTTCTCGATTCAGTCCTATATAAGTGTAGTAGAAAAGTTTATCCAAACGGACTCTTACAATATGTTTGGTAAAATTAGCTGATAAACTAATAAGTAGTTGATAAGCTAATTGCTACCTGATAAGCCAGTTTATTGAATTATAAGTGTATGATAAAATTAGCTGATAAGATAATCGTTAAATGTAAAATGACATAAAACGACATTTTGTAAGTTTCATTATATAAATTCTATTATTTTAAACAAAAATATATTATTTGGTATTATAATTTTGGATTTTGTATAAATTTTAAATTATTATTAATTTTTTTATGATAAATTTTTTATTAAGAATTAAAATAATAGTGTAATAATGAAAATAAATAGTATAATATAAAAATAATTTAAAAAAATAAAAAGAGAAAAATAATATAAATAATTTTTAAGTAAAAACGTGAAGAGAGACCGAAAGAGAGGAGAGTGTGAAAGGGTGTGAGATAAGAGAGGATTTTTATTAGCAACCCTAAAAAGAGATTCAATCCCGATTTTTCCACATCGTAATAGTAAACACTCCTCACACACCTCATTTTTTTTTTATATGTGAACAATACTTTTTTTTTTGTACAAAAAGTCTGATCTTTTTTTTTCTAAAAAAGTTTTATTACTGGTTAACCAGATTAATAACCTAGTTAACCACCAACTTATATGGTATTAACCACATGCTTGAACAATACTTTTTTTTAAATGTGAACAGTACATACTTTTTTTTAAAAAAAAATAATATTGCCGGTTAACCAGATTAATAACCTAGTTAACCACCAACTTATATGGTATTAACCACATGCTCACTTGAAATCAAAATTAAAGGTTTGTCATTTTGAACAGTTATCTGAACTGATATCAATATTAACCACTTGAGAAACTTATTTAACCACGTACTAACTCATAGTTAACCACCTTTTGCCTCACTTATAATTATTAACAAGATTGATAACATAGTTAACCACCAACTTATATGGTATTAACCACCTGCTCACTTAAAAACAAAGTTAAGGGTTTGTCATTTGAAGTTATTTGAACTGATATCAATATTAACCACTTGAGTAACTTATTTAACCACATAATAACTCACAGTTAACCACTTTTTGCCTCAATTATAATTATTAACCAGATTAATAACACAGTTAACCACCAACTCATATGGTATTAACCACATGTTCACTTGAAAACAAATTATTCACCAGATTAACAACACAGTTAAACCATCAACTTATATGGTATTAATCACATGTTCACTTAAAAACAAATTATTCACCAGATTAATAACACAGTTAACCACCAACTTATATGGTATTAACCACATGTTCAGTTGAAAACAAAGTTCATCTTGAACAGTTATTTGATCATAAGGATTACTACACAAATAATCACTGAGTATGAATTTATGGTTAATGCTATACAATTTACTGGTTAAGTATGTTATCAATCTGGTTAATTGTAGATTTTTTGAAAAAAAAACGTTACTGTTCATGAAAAACAAAAAACAAAAAAAGTTACTTCATTCAAAAAAAAAGGGGGCAAGTGTGTGGTGGGTGCTTACTATTTGGGTGTGGAAAAAAACATTATTGAAAGAGATTAAAGGTAAATAATATGGACTATCACCGTCACCGCCACCACCCTACACCGGTTACTATTACCGTCCAACACCCATATTCAATTTTTCATTATTTAATTAAATAATAAATATGATAAGAATACGCATGTAATTGAACTAATATCGTCCTGTTCCGTTCTATAGTTACCAAACACAATAAATAAAATATTTTTTGTCTCGTTACATTATGTTTTCTGTTCCATTCTATTTTGTCATGTTCTATTCATCTACCAAATGCTACCTAAAGTTTTAGAGATAAAAATGGAAAAAAATAAATAAATTACTGACTATAAACTAATTAAAGTAGCTTGTAACTTATAAGATAAGAACTCCTAAAATAAGTTATTTTGATGTATTTTATCAAACACTTTTATATTCAACAAACTAACTTATAAGTTAATAAAGTAAACTAGAAGTTAGGTTATAGACTTTGAGCCTGTTTGGGTGGAACTTCTGCAGAAGTACTTCTACGTGAAAAAAATAGCATGAATCAAAGAGGTCAAATGCATTTAACTACTCCATAAGTTAAAATTAGTCTTTGTAAACCACCTACTCCAAAAGCTTTCTCATTTAACTTCTCCAAAAGTAAATAATTTTTATGGAGAAGTTAAATGCATTTAACCTCTTTGATTCATACTATTTTTTTCACGTAAAAGTACTTTTGCAGAAGTTCCACCCAAACAGGCTCTTTATCAAACCCGCTTTATACTTTTGCAATTACAGTAGTCCTAATTGGTTTATGTAAACAAATTTTGTTTATATTCGTGGGTTTTTTTTTTGTTAAATTAATCATTTTTGTTATTAATTAACATGAAAAATGTTATGAAAGTTGAGACAAATGCCGCACGCTCTAATTATTTTTTTTTTGGTTTTGTTATGTTTATTTTTTGTGTAGGTATCCTATTACTACGAAGGGTGCTAAGGGCTTAGTTATAACATGTGCTGATTGGTCTGGTAACTTGCAAGATACTAGGGAAGAAAACGAGAAAGCACTGAGATAATTTTACCGACGTTTTTAGTCTTTTCCCTCGCTTATATTCAGTTAGTAATTCGAGTGACAGCGAATCCTGCCAAACCAACGTTCTCCTTCTCCTTCTTTCGACGAATGTGAAATTGTGCTGTGCAGGTGGGTTCAGACTTGGTTCAACTGCACAATATTAATACACATGAAACATTCTGGTAAAATTGCCTCTCATGGACTATAAAACCCTGTTTCCTTTTGCATTTTCCTTTAGTTACGATTATATATGAATTAATGATGCACTTCTTTTAGGCAGATAACTGATCAGTTTACTTTTCTCCCATGCAGCAAATTGCAATTATTGTCTTGTGACTCAATTTTGTTTCAACAAAGATCAAGACGCAAAATTCCGTCAAAACCTTCTTTCTTGCTCTGCACCAGAACGGTTACTTTATATTGAATCATTCTTGCACCACCTTTGTGATATTTGTTAATCCAAGTTTCTTTCGACGAATGTGAAATTGTGCTGTGGCAGGTGAGTTCAGACTTGGTTCAATCAAGATCAAGGATATCAATAGGACGCGAAATTCTGTCAAAACCTTCTTTCTTGCTCCGCACCAGAACGGTTACTTTATTGAATGATTCTTGCACCAGAAGCATCCGAGAAGATTGACATACAACCTCAAGCATCTACCTCTCTCACAGAGAACGTCCTGGTAATTTAATTGCTATGTAATCTTATAGGACATTTGTTTGTGTGTTGTTAAAATGATTCAACATTGTGTATGGATCCAATGGTCTTCTATTTAGTAAACGATGGATTAGCTCTTTATTCCTTTTAACAATGGTAAGGAACAAAGATTTATATCTACTTCTTTCTCTCCATTAACTAAAATTTGGTTCATATGGTTTTATTTTGAAATTGATTTTTTGATAAATTCCAATGTCATTGATTGATCCATGTCCATGTGACTCCATTAAAGGGTTAAGGATCTAACAGTTATGTATGTTTTTGTGACAAAATTTGAGCCATTTTTGTTCCTTTATTCACTACATCGATCTTTCCAATATTATCTGAATATTACGTGGTTCTAAGTGAAGAAATCTATTGAATTTGTGAGGTTAATTGCAACTCTTGTTAACACGGGGTTAGTCCTGTGTTCACAAACGGTGAACATATTTTTAAATGAGGTTAATGGTATATAGATTGATGGTTAACAGAGTGAGATATTTGGTTAATTGATTTTGTGCGGTTAATTGTGTGCATAGAAACGGTGAATTTAGTAGTACATTTGGTTAATAACATTAAAATAGAATAATCATGATAAAAAACTTATGTTTACCTTTCAAAAAACACACATTTACTGTACTTTTTGATATATATTATTATTTATTAAAATAAATAAATAAATAATAAATATATTAATAAATTAAAAAAAACTAATTAAAAAAATGAAAAAGAAAAAAAATATAAAAAAAAGTATAAACAGTGCTCCATCATGGTAAAATTGTGGGAATACTGGATTATGTATATATATCGGGATTGGTTATCGTGGTTGAGCGACGACCCATGCGGCGAATGAAATGTCGTCTCTCGGCTTTCTTCATCGGGAGAGAATTTGGCATATGAAATTCAGGCACACTATGCGGGAAGGAAGCATATGTGCATGTGCCCATTGGCTTGCAAATCAGAACCTAGAGTGTGAGGGAATGGAACAAAGGAGGTGGCCACATGGTAAAGGGAAAGGAGATGTGTGGTCGTGGCCGTCGCGACCTCTTTCTCATGGGAACCCAGTACAACTTATAACTTGTAAAGGGGATGAAACAATAATCAATACACGACTTTTGTTGGGCAGTGCTATTTGGTTCTCTTCCAGTTTTTTTAGATGGATTTTAGAAGTTGGGTGCAGGGGTTGATTGGGAGAGACCCACCTTTCTTTCTCACAATTCTTTTGGTGGCAATAAATGGAGGAATAATATAGTTTTTGACCCTACAACCTGGACTGTTGTTTATGTCTGGACAGGTCTCAATTTCTTTCTGAGTTCTCTACATATAAATATAATCAATTGAATTAGTTATTTTGGAGCCAAATAGTTTGAGTTAATGCCCTCCATAGTCATTAATGCTGGATAAGACACTGGAGACATCCCTTAAAGTCTCGTGACTTGAGTTTCTTTGTTTTCTTTATTCTTTTATTTTCTTTTTCAACAAAAGAAATACGACTTTTATAATAAAAAAAATCTTAAATCCCCAATGAAAAATGTGGAAAAATTGACAAAATTCATGGAACATATTGCAAAAAAGTAAAATATTGACAGAGTCAACTGGCAACCGAAAAGCTAATTTCCATCTCCACCGTTACATATAATAATTATAAATCTTACGGTTTTATATCATTTGTGCACAACTACACAAGTTAAAATCCTCCATTAAAATGAGCAAGTTTTTTTAAATTTCCGAGATGAATCTAGGTCTAGAGTCAACATCACACAGCTTTTGAGATATGCTTGCCTTTTAGACACGTCTTACGTACACTATGCTGGATAGGCCATATATTATATGCATTGTCTTGATTGTTTTTTCTTGTGGCTCAACATAGTTGATTTAGTTGCATTTTCTTTATCAGATATCCTTATTTCCTACATATCTTAACTATGACAATGTTTGGATACACTTTTGTAAAAAAACTTTTAGAAAATAAAAATAGAATGAAATGAATCAAAGATGTCAAATGAATTTAATTTCTCTATAAGTTAAAATTAGTTTATGGAGAAGTTAAATGAGAGAGCATTTAGAATAAGTAGGCTACAAAGACTAATTTCACCTTATGAGAAGTTAAATCTATTTGACCTATTTAATTCCTTCTATTTTTCATTTAAAAGTACTTCTGCATAAGTTTCATCTAAACTAACCCTACATCATTTAGTAGTTATGCGACATTTTATTCGCATTGGTGGTTACTCCTTTTAGGGGAAGGTGCCATCTTCTTATTTACTTTATGCCTCTAATTTTCACCTTTTCCAATTACATTCATGTATTGTATTAATCAAGAAGTAAGGCTAACTTGCATGCATTAACACAACTAAAAATCTGAAAGCTTGGTGTACCAAATGTATTTCATGGTATTTATTGTTGCTGAATTGATGGTTATATTGTCTTCTTTTTCTTTTTTATTTTATATTTTTGGTATGCATATGCATGAATTAGCAATGAAACTAGGCATTTACTCTCCTTTAATATTAATTTTAATTTATTTTTTACCACTCAAATATTTTTTATCAATTAAAGTAATATTTAATAATTTATAATTTTTTTTAGATATTTCATAAAAATACCCATTTTCAAATATCTTAAAAATACATAGGATAATTATTAACCTAATTTCGAAATTAGAAAAAAATATAAATGATTGTGAAAAATTAAGATATGACATAAAATATTTTTATAAAGTTCTTTATTGATTAAATAATTTTAAAAGTTAAAAAAGTCATTAGAGTAGAAGTCATGGCATCATTATCTATAACCAAACACAATGTAATAGTGCCAACATTTGCCAATACTTTCTTCCTTCATTTTCATTTGAACAAATATGACATTCTATTGTAATGTACATGTTACACGAGAATATGAACTCTTGTAAGGTAACACCATCATCTTAATATACACTTTTGATCACTTTGCAGGAACATAATAATATTTCTTTGTGGTGAATGAATACAAGAAAAGCGGCCTTTAGCAGGGGTTGTTTAGCTGGGGTCAACCAAACCCCAGCTAAATAGATTTTAGTGAGGGTTACTTTGCTACGGTTTCCGAAACCGTCCTTATTTATGTTAATTACCTGGGTCTTGCTAACCGTAAGTAAATATTTGTTGTTCCCACGGTTATACCCGTAGGAAAGTGTTTTTAAAGGCTCACCACATTTGTTTTTATTTTAAAATACAATTTTAAAAATAAAAAAATTATTTAGTTGCTTGTTTGAACCCCAATAAAATGTAAATTGTAAATTTAATTCGTACCGTGAATCCTTTTGTTTCGCGCTTTCCATTGAATTAAATCTCAAAACAAGGTTTTCTCTGTGTTGAGAAGAAACCTAGAATTTTCATCTCTAATCTCTCAAAGCGGTGGCAGCTGCTGCATCGAAGCAATGGCAGTAGTGGAATGAGAGAATAGAGAATGAACATCAAATGAAGTAAGCTTCCCGTACAAATTTCTCATATCTCTGTTAGGGTTCAATGAAATTGGGGTAAGTGGGAAAGAGTGAACAGAGAGCTTCCATAGAAGGAAGTGGTGGCGCATGAGAGAGAGGGTGCTCCGAAAGGGAGGTGGAGCGATGAAGGGAAGGAGGGAGAGGTACAGGGAGTGAGAAAGAGAGGAAAGGAGTAGGGGGAGGCGTTTCCACGGTCGCGAGAAGATGGTGGCGACGTGGGGAAGGTGAGGCGAAGCGACGACGATGGTGAGGGTGGTAAGCGTGCGGAGCGAGCATCGTGTAGTGGCAGTGGCCACCACGGAGAGGCGCCGGGAGGAAGACAGGACGCGGTGGTTGGATGTGGTGTTCGAGGAGGTTCGATCTGGAGTGGCAAGGAAGGGGCGTGCACGGTGGACGTGGATGGAAGGTGGTCGCGCGCGACGGCGCGACCACAACACTGCGGTGAGAGGTTACAATGGGGGTGCCACGAGTTGCAGCTGCGGTGGCCATGGCCAAGTGCTCTGCGCGATCTGGACGAGGAAGAGGTAAATGCTACCAGGGATGGGAGATGGGAGAAAGCATTTGTTTCTTGATCCATTATAATTAAACTATATAAAATTAATTTTTATCTAGTTGCTACTGCTTCAATGAGTGTTGTGTGATCACAGGGTTGGGACCAGATTTCACTAAGATGGAATCCTTTGGCAAAGTCGATGAATTTGCTGAGACTCTGGTGGGAAGTCATGATTGGACTTAAAACTATTACTTGCTGATTTTCTTTCTTTTTGTTCTAGTTAATGCTTAATTTCCCCCCAATTTACTTAAAATGAATGTAATAGGTTAGTGGGATGGACAGAAGCTTGCACAGACCCCCCCGGTGTGGCTGCTAAACTCATAGGTTGTAAATAATCTAATGGTGCGTACCTTTACTCTTAAAGCTACTTACTTCATCATGGTATAGGTTATAAGATTGAAGAGGGAAAGAAAATCAGTAAGGATGTTGTTGTAAAATTGTGTCTTTCTCTCTTTGAATGAGCAAGTCTACTCACAATCCACTTTCTTTTAGAAGGGAGAATATGTAAATTTGATACCAGCCATGCTGATGGCAGGAAATTTAAATGTAATGTCCATGATAAACCTACTTTGATTATTACTTTTCAGCTTATCATTTATTTGGTGTCTTTCAAGAATTAAAGCTTAATTAAAACCTACTTTACCCAATCTTTATTTTAATATATGTGAAAGTTATTTTGTTTTACCCCCTTTTCAAATTATTAATTTTCTTGCATCACAGAATTCAATTAATTCATTACGGTTGAGTTTCAGAACTCTAGTGCTAGAGCTAGTAGAGAATAAGAAATGAGGAATAGAATGAAGTCCAGATTCTCATTTACATATATATTCAGCAGCTTTTTTATGCTGATATTTTGCAAGTTCAAGCATGCTTCTCTTTTCTTTTCCCTCCTTTGCAGTGTTTGCACTTTAACCCTTTAATTCAGTTAAGCCTGCCATTTCCATGTGAAATAAATAGGTTCACTTTGATTAAATATAATCATTAATGCAATAACTTGGCCATCTTATGATCCTTAAGCTAGTGAAGGTTTTGTCATTGGATATCAATATAACATTGGGTGAAATTTGTAGGATAAATTTATAACTTTTGAGGCACAGATATTGATAGAAGTGGATAGACTATGAAGTGTTGAAGCTTGGATATTTGAATTTGGATTCTCTATGGTGACATTTTGTCGCCCTTGCCATGCTCTGCTTAAAGGAATGGAGAGTGATGGTCCAAGTAGAGAGATTGGGGTCCTTTGCAAAGGCATGTTAACACTTCTATTTCAAGGGTTAAATTTTACATGTGCATCCCAAAACTATTGTTTAATTTCTTACATGTGTCTAGTTTCTTAATGACAGATTTGGCATTGGATAAGGAAGTGGGATAAGGAGGTTATGACTTATGAGATGGTGAGTACTGACAGAAATTTGTTAGAAACTATATCTTGAAAGTTGAAACTAAGTAATTGAAACTTTTACATTTAGGTAAATAACTTCACTTTTTTTCTTCAAGAACTTCGTGTCATTAAAATGAAGAATGAAGAATATATGCATGGAGCTTTGTGGGGTGGCTGTTATTTGTTGTCAAGTTGCTTTTTAAATTTTTAATGAATGATGTATTGGTGTTTTGGACAATTACTGTTAAGTACTAGTGGTTTTGTGGTTAATTCCATTTTTCTTTATGGAATTGTTTTTATTTGATGTATTGGTGTCTTGATTTTAATTGTGGTTAATTCCAGCCCAAAACAATTGTGGAGTGTGGACTTGTTTCTATTTGATCAATGAATTCCTTTGATCTCCTGCATCTGCAGTACATGTTGTGTTAATTGTTTTGGAGTTTCTTGATGAATCTGACCATGTGGTATGCTTTAGGAGCCATTTGTGTTGGGCTGTTGGATTTTTGTTAAATATTTTGCTAAATATGAAGTATGAGCAGAGCAATTGCTTATGAACAATTTGTGTTTGTGAGTCTGATTTTAAATTTAAATTATATTCAGGCTGATTTTAAGCAAGAAAGAGAGAAGTGTGAGCTTACAATGATTTAATTACTTATATATTTCAGGATAGATAGGTGTTAATTAATGTCAATGCTTCACATGTTATGGCTCCTCATTTTTTACTCCCAGGATTCTTTCATATCTGCTTAATGCATTACCCATGGAGCAAATATGAATCAAACATCGTAGTTTTATGTACCAATTTTTTTTCTTAGGAACAGGGGATAGAGTTAGAGTCATAGACATAAAATTGACATTATCTTCATATAAGACATCCCTTCTCTTTCGTACTAATTAATTATCCTGCTTAACTTGAAAATATCAAGCAATGCATGTTAGCTACGAATATATAGGGTGCTTGCATGCATTTGAATATTCTTTTATGTTGTTAATTCAATAGTTGGAAGGTAATAATATTCCTGTGATGGTGCAGGGAATATGGTTTGACGACCCTGTTGCACAAGCGGAGGCAACTGATGAGGTAATGGGCAATTAAAAAGAATTTCAGGTATTACCTGCGGTTTAGAAACCCCAGGTACTTACCTGCGGTTTAGAAACCCCAGGTACTTACCTGCAGTTAGAAACCCCGGGTAATTATACGCGGTTTACTAACCCCAGCTAAATTCCGCGTTTTACCAGCGGTTACTGAAAACCGCAGGTAACCTCTTTACTACGCTTGATTTTCCTGCTATTCTTCCAACCGCGGGAAAAGAGTCTACTGGGGTTTAAACCGCAGGAAAATACAAATTAACCCCAACTAGCTTGAAAAGAATATATGATGTCGTTTTTTTTTTGGTTGAAATATAATGTCGTTTTTTTTTTTTTGAAATATGATGTCGTTTTGTAAGTTAAACTTTTTTACAATGTTTTAAAAATCGGACCAGTCATTAAACCGGTTGAGGCACTGATTCAATGATCTAACCGTGATTGAACCGGGTAATGATTAAATAATATTATTTTTAAATTTTATATAATATGTTATATACTATTAAAAAACATAGTATTCATAAATAAAAATAAATAAATGAACATATATATATTATAATACAATGGTACAAAATAATAGACCAACATAAAATAAAAAATAAAAAATTATAATAAAACTTGTAAATTTTAATCCTCAATAAAGTCGAGGTGACACCTTGGTTTATTTTATTCAACTCTAGCATGTTAATTTTGTAATTTGATATTCTCTCTTCAATTATGTGAGTTTGTTTTATGTAGTTTTCGAAAAGATTAACAGTCAAGCTCCTCCTTTGTAGATTGAGTCAGTTAACATCAATGTCGTGGACACTTGTACCATGAATTTTCTTCCACCTTTGTAGGAATCACAAAGATGACACTCAGAGTTTTAAGGTAAACTATTGTTGGATTGTTGAATGATTGTTATTCATTGATGCTTTTTACTCGGCCTGAGTTTCTATCCACGCGTGAGTGTTGGAGGCTTGGTTTTTTGATTGACCTGGTCTAGATTACGTCACAATTGCACCACAATGACTTAAAGACCTATTTGGTATCCAAGACCCCTCTGATAAAAATGATTTAAGAAGAAAAGGAGAAAAGTGAAATCATATTGATTGTTGTATTTTGACTTGTGTTTATAATTAGAAAGGAAACTTGCTTATATAGTTTATATAAGAGAAAAACATAAAACACTAAAAAACTAACTAACAACAACACAAACAAATAAAATGGAAAATAACTAACTAAACAAACTTAACTAGCAAAATGATTGTTAATAGAAAATATAGTACTATTATACAAAATGATTTCATTTTTATATAGTTTTGTATTTATATGGATAAATATAAGTTCCAATAATAATGTGCAATATGGGTGTTCGCGGTTCGATTTCGATCAATTTCAAGGCAAAAAATATCTGATCCAATTTTTACGGGTTTTTTTCGGTTTTTGAAAAAGGTAATAAATATTAGATAAAAATGTTACAATTCTATAATAATAATAATAAAAAACATTTTTATTGGAACTTATATTTATCAATATAAATACAAAATTGTATAAAACGGAGAACATGAGACATGAAAACTAATTTTAAACTAGTTTAAAATTAATATATTTATAGATATATTAAATGACATAAGATAATAAAATCATAAAAAGTACATTATTTTATAAATAAAATAATATATGTGATTTTCTACGTAAAATCCAAAAATCAATTCAATCAAATAAAAAAAATGTCGACTTTTGTGATTTTCAATTTTTAGAATTGATTTTTAATGATAACATTGGATTTGATTAAATATCAACAACCTTAATATACAATAATTAATTAAAATTATTCTATAATTGATATTAATATACAATAATTAATTAAATATAATTTTAATTTATGAATTAATGCTATAATCAATAATAATATAATAATAATTATTATAATTAGAAAATAAATATATAAATATTACTATAAAAGTTGAGACAATTATCAGAGTGACCGTCTCTATTTAATACTAACTCGCAAGAAAAGAAAAAAGGGTCGCAATTTGGTACGCTCTTAACGGGAGGGTTTTGGTACCTTCTTGTCATTTTTTTATTAAATAGGCCAAAATTACATAGGAACAAGTCGTGTACTCCATCCTAAATTATTTCAAAGACATAAAATAGATTTTAAATAAGACACATGTGTATTGCAAATGAGAATGTGAAAAAATGGGGGAATACAATAAAAAATACATGATAATAGTTATTAGGGGTCAAAAAGTCTTTTCAAAAATTAAAAATACAAATTCTAATAGTTAAATATTGTTCTATAAGTATAAAAATACTAAGATCATTTAAAAAAGTTGAGAGAAATTGATTAAATGATCAAAGAAGGTACCAAAACCCTCTCTCACGAGAGGGTACCCTATAATTTCCCTGAAAAAAAAGTATTACTAGTCTTTCGCAAGTCAAATTCAAGTCAGCGTCCCCGCCAAATAACTAACGCCTCTTTTTCTTGTCTTTCTGTTTCCTTTGCTGCGTATATATACTCATTGGTACAACTGCTCTCAAGTTCTCCACCAGAAAGTCAGAAACACATCTTCTCCCTCTCTCTCAAGTTCTCTATCCCGACTCCTAATCCTACGACTGCAGTCTCGTATGGTAAAATCCCTCCCTCTCTCTCTCTCTCGCTTTTACTCTGCATACTGCATTTCCGATTCTGTCTCTTTCTGCGCTGATCACTTCTATCGTTGTTTTTGAAGGTTTCTTTCTTTGTCTTTCTCTCATATCGAGTTGAGCTTCTTTTTCTTTCTTTCATTTTCATCAGTTTTCAAGAACAGTTTCCTATCGAGCTTGTTGTGATGTCTGCAGGAACACAAAGAGCCTTTTTCTTGATTCTTCAATTTCTTTTTTCTTTCTTTTCAGAAATTTCACACTTCCCTCTTCCACCTTAGACGCTGCTTGCTCTTCTTTTTTCAAGAAATGGCTGTTTCTTCGGGGCAGGTAATTTTACTATCATTGTTGATATTTGTTAATGCAAGTATCTTTCATTCTATGGATATTAGATGGTATTCCGTTTCTTTGGACTAATGTGAAATTGTGACTGGGTTGTGTCGTGTCTGTGGTAGGTGGCTTCATTCTTGGTTGAACAGTACTATCAGGTTCTTGGCAAACAACTCAATCTGGCTAACCAGACAGAACAACTCAATGGTTCGTGTCAATGGAGATTCCACCCAAGCCGCATCCGATGTCTTGGTAACTGCCTAAACCCTGGTTCCTTTTGCATTATTGTTTAACATCTTGTGTTTGTTTCAATTTTTCATCTGGGAGGAGGAGACTTCTGCGTAGGATCAATTCCAAGCGATACTAATAAAATCCATGAAACCCCTGTTGATCTTGAGATGGAATCCTGGGAGGGGAAGCCTCTTGTGAAAACTTATGCATCTATTGTAGTATATTAATTCTTGTTGGCCAGATTTTTTTTCTTTGGAGTTTATATTTGATCCACTCTTAATAAACAAGAAGGTCCACATCATTGGAGGACCTGAAATTTTCACTTGCAATAAAAATGTTCAACTGCATATTAAACATAACCAAACCATCATACGGTTAAATAGTGGAAAAGCCTTTACATTTTCAGTGGATCCAAATTAAATCCTATTTTTTTAGTAGTCCTCTTATGTAATATGTTTTTAAAAGTCTGTTTGAGTTTGCATGTATTTTACTATAATTTACATTTCTTGTTCCAATTTCATTTCTTTCAAATAGTTGCAAATTTTTCTTCCAAGAACAAACATTCTCCAAATTCATAGAATCTATTTTCCCCCTCTTTATCATTATTTGTCTTAATTTATGTATTGGATGAACTTGCAGTTAATTGCCCTGGGTGGTCAACCATCTGTTGCTCAGCAACCATCAGTTTATTGTCATAAGCTTGTTTGTTTTTTGTGTGTTGTTGTTTAGTGTTTTCGTTAAGGACAATATCTTATCTTATCCTCCTGTTTTCTTGTACTTCTTGTTTACTTTCTTAATAAAACTTAGGGTAGATTGGATTTGGTAGTCATTTTGATACTTGGATTGTCTGTTTTTGGTTGTTAGTGTTTTATCATTTTGTTTATGATATAGGGCATTATTGACAATGTTTGATTCATGTTGCCAACCTCATCTAGTGGAAAAAGGTTTTTGTTGTTGTTGTGTTCTGTCATTTTGCTTTATGACAGAGCTAAAAAATTAAGGGGCTTAGTTTCTGGTAATATTGATATTCATTTCCTTTGTATTAATCAGGATCGGGAAGGGGGAGTGGCAGAGGCGGAGGTAGAACCTGTTATCGGACAGTTTCTCCAAGGGGGCGTTTTGGTGCTAAGAGGCGATGATTATACTCAGTGTGGTTTGCGATAGGAAAATGTCTTGAAAAAGTATGCCAAGATTAGTGGAATGTGAGATTGATATGGGCATTTAATGCCAGGCATTTTCCTTCTGTAGTTTCTTGACAAGTAAGCTTACGTTTCAGGTGTGTCTTTTATACTTTAAAGCCATTGAGATTGCATTAGCTTCTTATGCATGCATATATCAATTTGTTCCACTTGAATGTTTCTACCTACATTTTGGGCATATCTGTAGCCTCATGCTAAGGGGTGAGAAGCTTTTTAAATGACAAAGATGTTAGACAGGGAAAAATTGGTTGAGAAATAAATTGATGTTTTGAATCATTAGACATTCTATGCATTGTTTATTTTTGTCCAAATTATATTGATTTTTGTAAAGCTTGCTTTAAATTTTAATAGTTTAGAATATTATACTTTAATATTTTTCTCTTAATTAAGTTTGCAAACATGGGGGATCATCTTAACAAATCATTGCTAGCTGCTGCAATCTGGGTGGGGTGATTAATTCTTCACAAGATAACGAAATATTGTAGCACATGTATTTCTGAATAATTTGGCATACAATTGTAAATTGATGTCTTATATTGTCCCTTTTTTCAAAAAAAAAATCCATTGTCACAGTTATGGAATATATATTAGAAACAACTTGGGATTTTGGTAGTTTTATTGATAAAAAACACTGAATCACCACCCAAAAAATCATGATGTACTGAAAAACTATCAGGTAAAATTAAGAGAAATAAACTGAATGATACTTCCTATTTCTATCAATATAAATATCATCAGCATGCAATTTAAGCAGATGAAATGTAAAGCAATAGAAAATACATAAAGAAGTAGAAATGAATTGAAATACAATACCTTGTATGATGTGAATGTTGAGAGAAATAGAATATAAGTAGAAACTAATTTTGGTTTTGCGTCTAAACATAGCTTTTAAATTGGATGTTGTTTTTACTATATTGTACTCTGACTCATATCTCATAGTTATGAATATATTATTGTTTTGTTTGACTTGTGAACTATAAACTTTTACCATGTCATATCTGCATAACCATCTGCATTATTTAAACTATAGTTACAAGGAGGCTAGACTTCAGCTTGAATGTGGAGCACATCACAGAGGTTATTAAATAAGAGAAGCCCAAAGGCATATTTTTAACATGTCCAAATAATTCAGATGGGAGGTAACTGTCAAGTATCCTTTCTTTGGTTTCCTTTCATTATAGATTGCACAGTTAGAAGGTTACGTGCCAGAATTTGGACTATAGAAGTGTTTTCTTTTTCCCTTAATTTGTTGTTCTTCAAATATTTCCCTTTAAAAAAGTTTAATTTTTTTGTGAGGTGGTTGTTTTTCTTTACTTTTTTTATAAAGCAAAAACCTATGATCACCCTTGCTTGATAACCCACTGCACTAGCTCTTCTAAGTTTTAATCTAAGTAGTGTTACTGTCTTATTGAGAAGAATGAATATATGCATATTTTTGTAAAGGGGCATGAATCATAGGTAGTTTTGCAGTTGATTCTGTAATATCAACATGTTATTACTTTTTGTACCTAAAATTGTTTTTCCCGTTACGTTTTCTTCTTGAATTGTGAAATTTGAGCAACAAGATCATCAAGGCTTAACTTGTTCCCTTCATCCCTACTACTCTGTGCAGTAGCAGCAATGCCATGTCCGAGCTAGCATGAATTTCAAAGCTTGACAGGCCATTAGCTTCAAGCCTGTCTTGACTCAATTGAGAAGTCATAAACTTGTCAAGAGCTCTCTTATCAGCCACAAACTTTGAGAAGCCTCAAGACAGGTAAATAGTCCAATATCTGCAAACGTTATCTTAATATTTTAGTTTACGGTTTCTACCTAATACGCGTCTCATGTAATTAGTTTTATTGTGTTTGTCGTGAATTTCCCTTCCGTTTTCTTATTCCATTGCTGTAGAACAAACAGATTGTAATAATTAAAAATCATAAGGTTACATTTAGAAAAAAGTTATTTATCAAAACTATCTATTTACAGGCTTTTTATTAGATATGGCCTATTGTTGTTAAAGCGATTGATTGGTTTAATTGGTTTTTATTTGTTTATGCATTTTATTAAGTTATTGTTATGTTTTGTAGCAATGTTATACTTAGAATTTATTCATATGGTCTGAATGAGAGTTGTGCTAGTTCCTATGGATGAGGATGTTTCCCTATAAATTGTTGACTTTTCTAGAACCAATCATTTCGGACATGAAGAGAAAATAAATTTAAGAAATCCCCAAACTGATTGCATATGGCAAGCCAATTTGATTCTCGATTGCCATTATGTTCCAAATAAACAATGGAAACAACTCAAGTAGCTCTAGCAGTGGCCAAGGTCAGAAACACTTACAATTCATCCTAAACTAACACACAGAAAATTTCAATTTAAATTAAGTGAATGTTTAAAAGCTTTAAAGAGTAATTTGGTCCGTATAGCATTCTAAAATTTTGTCCATAAGCGAATGGCTTTGAAGGGTATTATACTATAAGATATTGTGAATGACAGGGTACTTTGGGATTTAATAGCTTTGACGCTGAAGGTTTTATACAGAGCAATAGATTCAGACTATATATATAGTGTAGAACAAATTTAATGGAAGGAAGCTAGCAAGGGGAGTCGTTAGAAAACCATTGCCACTTTAAAATCACTTTGTGATAGCAAGGCAGTAGGGAGGGGTTGGAGCTAGAAAAGTTCAGTCAAAGATTTCTACCTAATCAACTTAGTTTTTTCGTAGCTACTTCCTGTTAAGTGTAGGATAATAATGGTAATATAGTGGTCATGTTGCTCTGATTATATCTTTAGAAAATAAGTACTTCATAGATGTTTATCTAAATGAGAGATTTGTCGTGTGTGGTAATAGCCTGTACAAGACTCACATTGTTACACAACTTGTTCATTTATATGACTGCAGGTTCTGGAGCAATATTTGTTGATTTGGGTCATTTTTCTGTAAGAGCAGTACAAGTATGTGAAACCTCAAATTGTTTCTGTTTAAAGAGTGAATAAATGTTTTCTTTTTTAAGTCTTCTATAATTATTTGAATAGAATTTGCTTTAAGCCTCTTATATTATTGTTTATACAGATTGCCTTCACTTGTGTGGTATTTCCCTATCTTCTCCTTGCATATATCACTTTTCAAGATAGCAGATTAATTTAATATGGTCCTTTTTTTATTTTTCCAACCGTGGTATTTCCCTTTCTTTAATTTGCTTTAAGCCTCATTTTGTTTTGAAATTCTCCTTCTCTAAAGTTCAAAATGTAAAATCGGGCTCATGGTCTTTGTATTTTCACCTTGTCTTGCAGTGGTACTTTGAGGCAATTTTCATACCATTTCAAGTCGCGGCACAACTATATACCTAGACCGAAGCACATTGTAATAATCTAATCATTTGCCACTGCTTTCTTCATTCTTTTTCATTTGATCAAGCATTACTTTTCTATTATGATGGACAGGCTATACGGGAATCGGAACTCTTGCCTAAAGCAGCAGCCGTCGAAATTATCTGTGTTACGTCTTGATATGAGGCCAAAAGTTTACCAAATGTATCTGGCTATGTCCTTTTTGAACCTTTGCAAAAAGCCCTGTAAGGTTATACTACCATCCTCTTAAATATGCTTTTTTGATCACTCTGAAGGAACATAATATATTTCTTTGATGCGAATACATTCTCCTTCAGAGAAGAACACGACGTCGTTTTGTAAGTTAATCTTTTTAGTTATGATATTATTTCCTTTTACATTTAAGCTATTAGGTACACGAGTTCATAAGCCTTTTACGATCAAACCGATTCAACCGATCCGAATGCCGAACTTAACATCGCATGACTTTATTATACACGTGAGTATTAATTTCAAACTTCAAAATGGTCTAAACATATGTTTGTCATTGGCAATGACCATAGCGTGTGTGTCTGTGTCTTTTTTCCAGATCAGCTGATAAGGCTCGGTTGCATTGCAGGATTGGCATAAAGGAAGCTTATAATTTTGATCCCCAATATGGTCAAGGTGAGCACCTCGGTTTATTTTGTTCAATTGTAGCATGTTTTTTCTTCAATTAGATATTCTCTCTTCAATTTTGTGAGTTTGTTTTATGTAATTTGCAGAAAGATTAGCATTCAAGCTCCTCCGCCGTATCATGGGTACCACCGATGTCGGTGATATATACGCAATGGATTTTCTTCCAATTTTGTAGGAATCACAAAGATGGCGGTCACGATTATACGGTAAATTAGTGTGGAATTGTTGAATAATTTTATTCACCGCTGCTTCTCACTTAGCTTGAGTTCCTTTCTACGCGTGAATGTTGCAGGCTTGGTTTTCTTATTGACCTCCATCTAGTGTTTCACCGGAGAGACTGACGTCATAATTGCACCGCAATGACTTAATGACTTGTTTGGATTGTAATACCCATGTGTGAAAATTGTTGTTGCATCTTTCATGCACTGCTTTTACACTATAAGGTAAACCTTCATTTTGTTTTGAAATTCTCCTTCTCTAAAGTTCAAAATGTAAAATCAGGCTCATGGCCTTTGTATTTTCACCTTGTCTTGAAGTGGTACTTTGAGGACATTTACATACCATTTCAAGTCGCGGCACAACTATATACCTAGACCGAAGCACATTGTAATAATCTAATCATTTGCCACTGCTTTCTTCTTTCTTTTTCATCTGAACAAGCATGATTTTTCTATTATGATGGACAAACTACACGGAAATTGGAACCCTTGCCAAAAGTAGCATCTGTCGCTGTTATCTGCGTTACGTCTTGATATGTGGCCACAAGTTTACTAAAGATATCTTACTATGTCCTTTTTGAACCTTTGCAAAAAGTCCTTTAAGGTTATACCATCCTCTTAAATATGCACTTCTGATCACTTTGCAGGAACATAATATTTCTTTGCTGCCAATACATTCTCCTTTAGAGAAGAGCTCGACGTCCTTTTGTAAGTTAATCTTTTTGGTTATGATATTATTTCCTATTACATTTAAGCTATAAGATACACGAGTTCATAAGCCTTTCACGATCAAACCGATGCAACCGATCCGAATGCCGAACTTAACATCGCATGACTTTACTATACACGTGAGTCTTAATTTCAAACTTCAAAATGGTCTAAACATATGTTTGTCAATGGTAATGACCATAGCGTATGTGTGTGTGTCTTTTTTCCAGATCAGCAGATAAGTCTCGGTTGCGTAGCAGGATTGGCATATAGGAAGCTTATAATTTTGATCCCCAATATAGTCATGGTGAGCACCTCGATTTATTTTGTTCAACTGTAGCATGTTTTTTCTTTAATTAGATATTCTCTCTTCAATTTTGTGAGTTTGTTTTATGTAATTTGCAAAAAGAATAGCATTCAAGCTCCTCCTCCGTATCTTGGCTACCACCGATGTCGATGATATTTGCACAATGGATTTTCTTCCAATTTTGTAGGAATCACGATTATAAGGTAAATTAGTGCTGAATTGTAGAATGATTTTTATTCACCGATGCTTCTCACTTAGATTGAGTTCCTTTCTACGCGTCAATGTTGCAGGCTTGGTTTCCTTATTGACCTCCATCTAGTGATTCACCGGAGAGACTGACGTAACAGTTGCACCGCAATGTCTTAAAGACATGTTTGGATTGCAAGACCCCTGTGAGAAAATTGTTGTTGCATCTTTCATGCACTGCTTTTACACTAATAGGTAAATCTTCATTTTGTTTTGAACTTCTCCTTCTCTAAAGTTCAAAATGTAAAATCGGGCTCACGGTCTTTGTATTTTCACCTTGTCTTGCAGTGGTACTTTGAGGCAATTTTCATACCATTTCAAGTCGCGGCACAACTATATACCTAGACCGAAGCACATTGTAATAATCTAATCATTTTCCACTGCTTTCTTCTTTCTTTTTCATTTGAACAAGCATGACTTTTCTATTATGATGGACAGGCTACACGGGTATCGGAACCCTTGTCTAAAGCAGCAGTCGTCGCTGTTATCTGCGTTACGTCTTGACATGTGGCCACAAGTTTACTAAAGGTATCTGGCTATGTCCTTTTTGAACCTTTGCAAAAAGCCCTGTAATGTTATACCATCCTCTTAAATATGCACTTCTGATCACTTTGCAGGAACATAATATTTCTTTGCTGCCAATACATTCTCCTTTAGAGAAGAGCTCGACGTCCTTTTGTAAGTTAATCTTTTTGGTTATGATATTATTTCCTATTACATTTAAGCTATAAGATACACGAGTTCATAAGCCTTTCACGATCAAACCGATGCAACCGATCCGAATGCCGAACTTAACATCGCATGACTTTACTATACACGTGAGTCTTAATTTCAAACTTCAAAATGGTCTAAACATATGTTTGTCAATGGTAATGACCATAGCGTATGTGTGTGTGTCTTTTTTCCAGATCAGCAGATAAGTCTCGGTTGCGTAGCAGGATTGGCATATAGGAAGCTTATAATTTTGATCCCCAATATAGTCATGGTGAGCACCTCGATTTATTTTGTTCAACTGTAGCATGTTTTTTCTTTAATTAGATATTCTCTCTTCAATTTTGTGAGTTTGTTTTATGTAATTTGCAAAAAGAATAGCATTCAAGCTCCTCCTCCGTATCTTGGCTACCACCGATGTCGATGATATTTGCACAATGGATTTTCTTCCAATTTTGTAGGAATCACGATTATAAGGTAAATTAGTGCTGAATTGTAGAATGATTTTTATTCACCGATGCTTCTCACTTAGATTGAGTTCCTTTCTACGCGTCAATGTTGCAGGCTTGGCTTCCTTATTGACCTCTATCTAGTGATTCACTGGAGAGACTGACGTCACAATTGCACCGCAATGACTTAAAGACATGTTTGGAGTGCTAGACCCCTGTGAGAAAATTGTTGTTGCATCTTTCATGCACTGCTTTTACACTATAAGGTAAACCTTCATTTTGTTTTGAAATTCTCCTTCTCTAATGTTCACAATGTAAAATCGGGCTCAGGGACTTTGTATTTTCACCTTGTCTTGCAGTGGTACTTTGAGGCAATTTTCATATCATTTCAAGTCGCGGCACAACTATATACCAAGACCGAAGCACATTGTAATAATCTAATCATTTGCCACTGCTTTCTTCTTTCTTTTTCATTTTGACAAGCTTGACTTTTCTATTATGTTGGACAGGCTACACGGGAATCGGAATTGGAAGATCTCAGTTTCTGAAATTTGCTGCAAAATTGAGCAACCGATCTGTTATTACTACTGGGTTGGGAAGCACAAGTGCAAGATTGACTGTTACTGCAGTGAAGGATGGTGGTAAGTCTCAATGTTTCATACATATTTTGTTTTGCCCATCTACAGATTCTTTTCCCATCATGCTTACCTTAGTAGTAGTGTGTGCCTATTACATTTATTTTAGAGATTTGCATATCAGTCAAAATCTTTTTTAATAAGTGGTTTTTGTTATTGGCACACGTCTTATAAATGACTTTTTTTGTTTATGCAGCATGTCTTTTCATCATTTAGTTTTCATGAACCTTTTCTTATTTTATTTCTTAATCGATAACAATAATGATGAAGATGGTTGTCAAAGTTAAAATCTAGCATGTCAAGTGGACTTAAAGTTAATTATACATAAATTATTTAATCAAATACAAATTTCAATATGCATGAATCTGCATACCTTGTAGTCAGTTATACTAAGTGCAAGGCGAATTTATGGAATCTTTAGGTGAAGTGGATGTTGGAAGCTGGGGCCCTTGTCTTGGCAGATGGAGGATTGTGTTGCATAGATGAATTTGATAGGTAAGCTCGAGCATAATCGCTTTGGTTTTAATTGTGTTGTATTTGGCCAAGTATTACCCCAATTTTGTTGCTGGAAAGCAAAACAAAGTGAAAAAGATAGTCACTTCAATTGGATATTCATACATGAAATGTTGTGTTGGTAAGAATTTTTAAACATTTTCTTTCGCTTTTTGTTCATTATATTTAAAGATTGGATGTCGGTGTCTCAGCAAAAAGATGTTTTCATTTCAGAAACAGTTCATTAGCCAATGAATGCTTTCCTCTTAATCGTTTTTTTGTAGCACAATTTCCGCAGCAGCTGTGGGTGTATCACTACCTTTTTTCATCAGTTCAATCTTCCACCATAAAATTGAAGTACATGTCTTGTCTTCAGTCTAAGTTGGTATCTGTCTTCATGTGCTTACCTCACCTGTGGCCTGTGCAAATAATTTCCACTATTTGGACCCATGAACCATACTCCTCATTATCCCTCTTTCTAGTTTCTAGTTATAAGTCCTGTTGGCCCACTCTAGAATACACAAACAAACAAAGTGATCATGAATTGAACACATGTGCAAAACAAAACAATCCTTTCCTTAGTCCTATTCCTATTTCCTAACACATCCATGAATATGGTGTAACCACCACTACCCAACAACTCAGCTCAACTCTTCCCAGTAGTACAAATTAAAATAAATTAAACGGGACTGAAATTAATTAAAGACAGCAGTAATGTAATATAGACTTTATTATTAGTATATAATCTTATTAATTGATTGTGACCTGTACTGAACCCACTTGATGAATTTTAGTTAATTTGAAGTCTTCAAACAACAATGCAAGGTTGTGTCACGTTCACGTATGTGAACATGCACGAGGTCTGTCACATATGATTGCAGCAGCTGTAAAGTGTAAACTTGTACAACTAATTCCATCTTTAATTTAAACTTTGAATTTAATCTTTTTTTATTATTTTGAATTGCACAGAACTAGTGAAATGATTCACTTTTCACTCTCTAATCATTGCATTGTTGCATATTCTGTTTTGTATGCATTCACATTAGTGATTTGGGTGCCATGGAACCATTCCCCTTTATGCCAAGTATTATAGACAGAGGAATTGTCAATTAAGAAAAATGGTGCTTTATCCCAAATCTTCTTCACAGCTACATAGCCTAAATGTGTGACATGCTTTCAGGTCAATGCAGCTTGGGGCACATATGTAATCATTGGCCGAGCATTGGGAGGCTATTTAGCTCAAGTACTTCAATTTTCAATCATAGGTAATGTTGCAAAAAAGCCTTGAGTTCTGGTTGCCTTCAAATTGTCGTACCTATTATAAATTATACTTAATCAAATCAATGGTTTGTACCTATCACTAATAGACATACATTACAAATAATATGTATCCTAACTGTTTTAAGAAAATAATCTATGTATCCATTAAACATTTTCATTTTTTCAACTATAAACATCATGCTGCCAAAGTTTGAACATATTTCATTCATTCACTCATAACTTGAGCTAGACACATTGGATTTAAGTGTCATTTTTTTTCTTAGAACCATAAGACATGCATATTTCAACCCACAAAATTTTAGATTTTTTCTCCTTTCCATTTAATACCAGTTTTAATTTAAATTTAGAGTAAATTCTGCATGATCGAAGTTTTGGTAGTAGTCAAGTTTACCTGCATAACTCTTGATACACTTGTTGGATTTGAGCACCGTTTGCTTTGATAGAAAGTTAAGATACACATATTTCATTCCAAAAAAAATTCAGATTTTATCTCCTTTCCATTTAATACTAGTTTTAATTTAAATTTAGTGTAAATTCTGCATGATCGATGTTCTGGTAGTAGTCACGTTTAGCTGTATAACTTTTGATATACTTGTTGGATCTGAGCACCGTTTGCTTTAATAGAAAGTTAAGATACACATCTTTCACCCCAAAAAATTTCAGATTTTATCTCTTTTTCTTTTAATACCAGTTTTTTTCTCAAATTCAGTGTCAATTCTGCATGCTTAAAGTTCTGGCAGCAGTCACATCATCATGCCTAACTCTTGACATACTCATTGAATTTGAGGTATGTTTCTTTTGTTAGAAAGTTAAGATATGCATCTTTCAACTTGAAAATTTTCAATTTTTATCTCCTTAACCTTTAGGACCAGTTTTCACTCAAAGTTATGACAATTAAAAGTGTGTAGCACTGAGAAACTAGTGATTAATGGCCATATTTTCTCCTTATCTGCACCATGTCTTTCAGGATCTTTAAATTCATATGTGGTATTGGGATAGCTATGTTAAGTGATTCTATGTTTTTAATTTATTTTGCTTTTTATTCTGTTTTTGGCACATATGCAGCCACTTGTTGGTGGTCACGATTATAAGGTAAATTCGCGTCAAATTGTTGAATAATTTTTTTTCACCGGTGCTTCTCACTTAGCTTGAGTTCCTTACTACGCGTGAATGTTCCAGGCTTGGTTTCCTTATTGACCTCCATCTAGTGATTCACTGGAGAGATTGATGTAACAATTGCACCGCAATGACTTAAAGACATGTTTGGATTGCAAGACCCCTGTGAGAAAATTGATTCACTGGAGAGACTGACGTAACAATTGCACCGCAATGACTTAAAGACATGTTTGGATTGCAAGACCCCTGTGAGAAAATTGTTGTTGCATCTTTCATGCACTGCTTTTACACTAAAGGTAAATCTTCATTTTGTTTTGAAATTCTCCTTTTCTAAAGTTCAAAATGTCTAATTGGGCTCACGGTCTTTGTATTTTCACCTTGTCTTGCAGTGGTACTTTGAGGCAATTTTCATACCATTTCAATTCACGGCACAACTACATTCCTAGACCGAAGCACATTGTAATAATCTAATCATTTGACACTGCTTTCTTTTTTCTTGTTCATTTGAACAAGCATGACTTTTCTATTATAATGGACAGACTACACGGGAATCGGAACCCTTGCCTAAAGCAAAACCGTCGCTTTTCCCTTTTCCGCAACCTACCCTTTCCTTCCCCAACATACCCCTCGCCGTCGCCCCACCCCCACCCCACCCCACCCCATCCCCCTCCCCACCCCATCCCCCTCCCCTTCCCCTTCCCCTTCCCCTTTCCCCATTTACCCATTGTCCGTAAGGTTTAAAAAAAAAATTCCCGGACAGCCTTGTACGTAAGTCATTTTTTTTTAAAAAAATAACTTACGAATGAGGCTGTCCGGGGATAGTTCCCAGACAACCTTGTCCGTAAGCCATTTTTTTGGCTTATGGACAAGGTTGTCCGAGAACTATTTCCGGATAACCTTGTCCGTAAGCCATTTTTAGCCTTGTACGTAAGTCATTTTTTTTAAAAAAATAACTTACGGATAAGGCTGTCCGGGGATAGTTCCCGGACAACCATGTCCGTAAGCCATTTTTTTGGCTTACGGACAAGGTTGTCCGAGAACTATTCCCGGACAGCCTTGTCCGTAGGCCATTTTTATAAAAATTGGCATACGGACAAGGCTGTCCGGGAATAGTCCCAGGACAACCTTGTCCGTATGTAAAAAAAATGGCTTACCTACAAGGTTGTCCGGGAATAGTCCCCAGACAGCCTTGTCTGTACGTCAAAAAAATGGCTTACGGAACTATTCTTGAACACCCTTGTCCGTAAACCAATTAACTGAAGGGCGGTTTTGGGTTTTAAATTTTTTCAAAAAAATATGGAGGTGGGAATAGCAAAAAACACGGTGGGAAAAGCAATGGCCTTGCCATTGGTTCTCACTATCTAAAATTGGATATGGCCTATTGCCGTTAAAGAGATTGATTGGTTTAATTGGTTTTTATTTGTTTATGCATTTTATTATGTTATTGTTACTTTTTTTAGCAATGTTATAATTAGAATTTATTCATATGGTCTATATGAGAGGTGTGCTAGTTGCTATGGATGAGGATGTTTCCCTATAAATTGTTGACTTTTCTAGAACCAATCATTTCAGACATGAAGAGAAAATAAATTTCAAAAATCCCCAAACGGATTGCCTATGGCAAGCCAATTTGATTCTTGATTGCCATTATGTGCCAAATAAACAATGGAAACAACTCAAGCAGCACTAGTAGTGGCCAAGGTCAGAAACACTTACAATCCATCATAAACAAACACATAGTTTCAATTTAAATTAATTAAGCAAATGTTTAAAAGCTTTAAAGAGTAATTTGGTCCGTATAGCATTCTAAAATTTTGTCCATAAGCGAATGGCTTTGAAGGGTATTATACTATAAGAAATTGTGAATGACAGGGTACTTTGGGGTTTAATAGCTTTGACGCTGAAGGTTATATACAGAGCAATAGATTCAGACTATATATATAGTGTAGAACAAATTTAATGGAAGGAAGCTAGCAAGGGGAGTCGTTAGAAAACCATTTCCACTTTAAAATCACTTTGTGATAGCAAGGCAGTAGGGAGGGGTTGGAGCTAGAAAATTTCAGTCAAAGAGAATAATACACATAGTTTCTACCTAATAAACTTACTTTTTTTCGTAGCTACTTCCTAGGATAGTAATGGTAATATAGTGGTCATGTTGCTTTGATTATTATCTGTAGAAAATAAGTAATTCATAGATGTTTATCTAAATGAGAGATTTGTCGTGTATGGTAATAGTCTATACAAGAACTTTTTACATGATAGCCCTACCTTAAGCCAGTAGATACACCATTATAAGAAGAAGTTCACCTTTACAACCACCATATTCTTGGAGATGGCCATTGCTATTCTCACCGTGGTGTTTGCTATTCCCACCCCCCATATTATTTGGAAATTTGAAATGCCACAAATACCCTACAGTCAATAACTTAAAATATCACTCTCCTTCCTCTCTCTCTCTCTCTCTCATTTCTCTCACGCACGGTTATCGCACAAACAACATTGCCGCACCGAAGGAGGTCCGTGAAAGAGGTCTGTTAAGGAGAGTGTGAACTTTGTTGCTCCAATCATCAATCAGGTCCATTTTCAACCTTGTATTGTTGGGTTTTTGTGCAATGGGTGGTTTAACCATGACTAACGGAGGCGGGGGAGAAGGGAACTGATATTACACATTTCTCCGGACAAGGGTGTCCGGAGTTAATTTCGTAAGGACCGGACAACCGTGTCCGAGGGGTAGGACGGATGACGGCGTCCGAATGAAGTGCGTATGATGTTGTCTGGTACGTGGACGGACAATGGTGTCCGGACGTCCATACGGACGCCCATGTCCGGACGTCCATACGGACGCCCATGTCCGAACGTCAAAACGGACGCCCATGTCCGGACGTCTATACGGACGCCCGTGTCCGGACGTCTATACGGACGCCCATGTCTGGACGTCTTGTTAACTATTTGTAAAAAGGCTTATACGGACATAGGTGTCCGTATGTATATATTTCCTGGAAAAGTATTTATTCATACGGACCAAGGTGTCCGTATGAGTTAATTCTATTTTTTTAAAAAATTTGGTTCTTTTTATTTAATTGTGATTTATTTACAGTATGGTTAAAAGAAGAGGTGCAAGAGGTGAGGAGGGTTCACCCAGCAGAGGTGCAGGTGATGCACAAGAGCGAATCCGACCTACTGCATCCGCCCGAGCACGTAGAGCGCGACAAGTTGAGCAACCTGTGCAGCAGCATGAGCCAAGTATTTTTCACATAATTCAAGAACAAGCCAAAAGGTAAGCACATTTGTTCAAAATACGCCAATTGCATCTCAAAATCACTTTTCTGTGGAAGAATGCATTAAACTCATCCAAACATCCATAATAGATTGCCATTCTTGTGTGTGAGACACATAGGTCCTGAATTTCGCCTTCACATTCTTAGCAATATGAAATTGACATAGTACCTAAGTAGCATCAGGAAAAACCTTCTCCACTGCATTCATCAATGCAATATCCCTATCAGTAACAATAACCTGAAGTGATACATCAGGAAATGGAATCATGCTTTTTAACTTCTCCAATACCCACGTAAAGTTATCTGATTTTTCTTGTTCCATGTAAGCAAAAGCCACTGAAAATGTCAACTCAGTGGAAGTAACACCTACAACCTCAAGCAATGGCAAAAGTTGCAGTATCATTCACATTTAGTATGTAATTTAGTCCTAAACAATATATATATATATTTATTTATTACCTCTACATCATTTTCATGGGCATATTCCGCTTTGAATTCTTCATAAATGTTGTCCCAGCAACTTCCTTCCATTACTGCATATTTTTTGAAGTTAAAACAATAACAAAAAAATGACAAAAAAATTGACAGTGCAGGAACAGCACAGGAAGCTCTCCATACATATACGGACATGCCTGTCCGTATGCCTATCCAGATAAGGTTGTCCGTATATAATCCTTTCTCCACTCCGGACACTTACGTCCGTACACTACTCCGGACACATGCGTCCGTCCGTACCTCCGGACACGTGCGTTCGTCCACACCTCCGAACATTTTCGTCCGTAGTATCATCCGGACAGATGTGTCCGTATGTACATATTTTACAACCTATGGACACTATTGTCCGTATAATCTAAAATTTATTCTACGGACAGGTTTGTCCGATCGCATTTACGGACAACGTTGTCTGTATCATTCTCACAGACAAATGTGTCCGTAAATCATAAAAAAGTGCGGTTCCCGTTCGAAATAGCTACGGTGCATCTAAGTGGGTAAAAAAATAGTATTATAAGAACAAACTGGCATTAAATATTGATCAAAGTAAAGCTAATAGTTGTTCAAAGTGAAGTAAATACTTGATTTAGTACTCCCTCCATCCCTAATTATAAGACCCCTTCTAGAAGAATTGGATGTCCCTTAATATAAGACCCTTTGCAAACTTTTAGATGAATTAGTAATTTTTTCCATATTTGTCCTTCATTAATGTTTAACTTTTTTAATTCCCCATATATTGATTAGTGTGAATAATTAATGAAGTTTTAGCCTCATGTTAACTAAACCAATGAAAAATGACTTTTTGAGTCTTCCACTATGTAACAATTAATATTCCTGAAAGATAATGATCTTTAAATAGGGGTATATTTGGAATGCTATAAATTTTTTTAAAAGACCAATGCATTAACTAACTTTTCTTAAACTGTGTGAAACAGTTGAAAGGGTCTTATAATAAGGGACGGAGGGAGTAGTATATTCCACACCACTTTGTAACCTGTGAACCGTGAATGATAGTTGCTGTAGAAACGAGACACACTTTCACGGTTCATGGAGAAGGTGAATACTGAATATAATATTTATACACATAAAGTAACTTTAAGGGCACTTGTGGGATTTAAAAATTTCCAATAATATAGGGTGGGAATAGCAAAAAATGTGGTGGGAATAGCAATGACCTGATCAATAACACGTTTATTTTAAATTTTCTTTGGCCCATTCATAAAAAGAGTTAATGCAATTCCTCCAAATGTTGTCTCTACCACAACCTTTGTCTTCAAAATTTTTAAAAATGTATTCTTAAAATAAAATTTATCAAAGTTTTTACATATTTTATTTTGCAAATTAATTAAAAGTAGAGTTAAATATGTTTTTAATCCCTAAAAATATAATGAAATTTGTTTTTGGTCCCTCATTTAATTTTTCATTGATTTTGGTCCTCTATTTCTTAAAATCACGTGATTTTAGTCTTCGTTGTCAGTTGTGTTTCGTTAAGTGATGATGTAACAATGTTACTTAAAGTTTTTTCTAGGGATCTTCCTTTGAATTTTAATGTGGATTTCAAAATTTATAGGAATTTGCATTCATATTCCAAAATTTATGAGAGGTTCCATGTGGATTTATCTACATCAAAGCAGAGAAAATTCAGAGTAACATTTTTACATAAAAAATTGATCATTTTCTTGGAAATTTACTATAAATCATTTTTTTTAAAAAAACGCAAGAAATTTCCTGTGAATTTTTATCCGAAAAAAGTCGCAATGAAGCTACAAATATGACTTAATGGTGTATAGTTAACAATGAGGACTAAAAATATGTAATTTTAAAAGAAAAAGGACCAAAACCAACTAAAAATAAATAAAGATTCAAAATCAAATTTCACTATATTTTCAGGGACTATCTATATAAAATATTTTTAAAAAACAATAAATGCATGAAAATAGAATCGCATGGGATAGATTTTTGTCCAATGAGGCAAGTGTATTGATCTCAGATTAAATTAGTCCATGGCGTCGCTTATTTGTGAATCGAGATCATCATCATCATCGTCGTATCGTAACTTTACCCCACAGCCACACGTACACACCACTAGTACTTCTAAAGTACTAATACCAATCTCTTCACTCTTCATTCACAACTAACAACCCATACCACAACCACTACGTTTCATATGCAACAACAAATGCATATTCAATTCAACTTCAACACCGCCCTTTGAGCCTCGACCTTGCTTTTTATGTTTCCGTCCATGGCGACGGTGATAGCACCGTCGCCGCTCCTCTCCGTGCGCGGCGCCGCAACGTCGTCGTCTAGGAGCCCGCAGAACAAGAAGCAGAAGCAGCAGCGAGCTCTGGGAAATTTCAGCCACCTGGCTCAAGTGGTACGCAAGGACATGCAGTTCCTCAAGAGAGGAATTGATAACGGCGTTGCGTGGGCCAACGAGACCTTTCGCATTCCCCAGGTCGCGAAGAAAATCGACGACCTTGTTTGGCTTCGCAATCTCGAAGACCCTCTTGCTACTTCCTTCTCTGCTCCTTCCTGGCCTCAACCTTGGTACCCAGGTAGAAAGAAAGAAAAAAGATACTTCTTTTGCATGTGGGGTTTGCCTATACATGTCTGATTCGATTTGAAAGTGGGTTTAGTGAAATGGGTATTGGGTATTTTTCGATGATTGATGCCAGTGGGCAATACATGAGTGGCTTGAAATGTCAGCGGGTCTGTTTGTTGAATTGGCCTAATTCGATGTGTTTGTGTGCTCTGTGAACTGGTGGGTATTGGATGTTTTTGTGCTTGATGCATAGCTTCAGAGTGTTGGAGGGTCTGTTTAGGTGATTGATTGTGAATTTGTGCTAATGTGACTAATTGATTTCGTTATGCTATGGTTTTTCACTTATGCATATTTTAGGTGCCTGGGTGGGACTTGGGAGCTTTATGAGATAACTGAGAGTTTAGATAATGGTGATTCCTGTGTTATGCTCTTGTGTGATTCAATCTGAATGTCTGATGCCTTGTTTTAATTCAAACTTGTTCTGCTGGCTGTCCTTGCATTTTATTGGGAAAACATCAAGTCCCGCTATCTAGTGGGCGTTGCTTTGCTATATTTTGCTGTCTATTGATGAGAAGACCATATATTGAATTTTACAACAAACTTGGATTTGGAAAGGAAGAGCTAACTCTCAAATATTTTATCAACCTAAATCAAGTTACTATCATAGATGTCTTCAATAAGATTACCAGATTTCCTATTGCACTCTTGTAAGTTAAGATAACATTAGGTACGAATATCATACGTTGAACTGCATGATAGCAACAACAATCAGAGGTACAGTTTAATTATTCCTTCTTTGTCATCCAGGACTTTCTGGAGTGGATTTGCTCATGTATGATCTCAAGGCCTTGGAAGCATATGCTGGTTACTTCTATTATTTGTCTAAGATGTGGTCAAAGCCACTTCCTGAAGCTTATGATCCTCAGGATGTTGCTCATTATTTCAGTGTCAGGCCCCATGTGGTGGCCCTTCGTGTTCTTGAGGTAGTTGGATTTACAATTTGAATAAAAATATGCAATCATTCCATTTACGAATCTGCCCTTATCCTCCATAAATTGTTAGGTTAAGTTGGGAAAATTCCTGACTTTTAATATCTCAATATTTCTTTAATCTTGTTATCCTTTCAGCTTGAGTCACAGCACTTCTATGTAACCTGCTTTTTAAATATGGATATTACAATGATCTATTTTATGTGTTAATAGAAGATAATTGGTTTCTGCAAATAAAATAGTATATAATAATATCTGTACTAGCCTAGCCGCCTAGGGACTAAGGCTTAGGAAGAACCGTAGGCCCAAATTGTCTCATGAAAGCAGTAATTGTATTTTCATAAGAATTATACAATACCTTGGATTGATACTATTTAATTCTAGAATGATTTTTATTTTTTATTTAAAAAAACTTAATTTAATACTTTGTATGTAAACAGTCTCAAGATTCTGTTTTGGGGGGACAACAATAGCAAGTTTTGAGATAACCCTGAGCATTTGCTTAATAAGTTTTTTTTTTGGTGATACATATCTGTTTTGAATGCTTTTAGTATATGAAAGATTTTAATCCTTGTATGAATTATTGGCAGGTATGATAGATGAGCTCTATGCCCCACTTGTAGAATATGCTCAATTCAAGTTGGAACATTTTCTGCTTTATTGAATTCAATTGCATCTATGTATGGTCTTCTTACATGTGCAACATCTATATGACTTCTATCTTTCTTGAATGCATGTAAAACTTAATAGTTTTTTACTCATTTTATTCAATGTCTATTGGTAAAGGATTGTCCCACTCAAATCTGCGAACACCCATATCCTCCTACTTTAGCTAGCTTTTAGGGTTGAGCTATATGAGAACCATTCTCAGTTCTAATACGGCATCAAGGTCTATCCCACTCTTGCTCTGTAAACTTCATGCTCCAAATGTCTAGACTTGGGTGTGACCGTGTGGGGTGGATGTGTTAAATCTCACACCGGTTAGGTATATAGATAAATGCTCCTTATAATGACTTTGACAATTGTTTCCCCATGAGCTATCTATTGGGGTTGAGTTAGACTCAGTCTGTCCTCATCCTCAATTCTAATAGTCAAAATTAACTTTACATAATATCTAGATTGAGCCTATATTAGAATTTTTTTTCAATGTTTTTGAAACCGATGATAACATGCTTTCTTGACTCTTGAAGTGTATCCTGATTGAGCTATATTTTATTCTGGAAGGTATTTTCCTCCTTTGCCTCTGCTGTGATCAGTATTCGAACTTCAGGGTTTAGAAAGTTTCTACGGCTAAATCCAGAAGAGGATGTGGATGATAAAACATCTCAATATAATTTTGGGATGGTATTAAAGGAAACAATGCTTAATCTTGGCCCCACCTTTATAAAAGGTAAGGAATTTGACATATTTGACATATGATTATAATTGTTAAATTAAGATCTTATCATCATTTAATTATTGTTCTTTATATGTTTTTGTAATGCATATATTACTTTAAAAAATTTCTGTTGGGGCTTTCATTTCTCTCCTGCAGTCACATGATTACCAATATCCTTGTTACATTAATTTAATTGGTAATGCAGTTGGTCAGTCCCTTTCCACAAGGCCAGATATCATTGGTGTTGAAATGTCCAAGGTTAGATTAAAAACTGTATCTGTTTTGCTATTTCTTTAGTGCTGGTCACTTCTTTCCTGTAACGAACATGGAAGGTAGAGCTTATTATCCATCATGGCCAGCAATACTGTCTTGTTAGAAGTTAGGTAATGATAATATGTGGTTATATATCAAATTTATTGGTGACAGAGTTTAGATATATTCTTTAGCAGTAATACTACTTTGCATGTAAAAAGTATTTGTGCTTCTTTCATGTGGCTTCTATCTGTGTTTGTTTGGATGAAACTTACGGTAAGACATATTATATGCTATAAAATATCATCTCAACTCTTAATTTTTATCATTTTTCCAGAATCATTTGTAACATCATGCCTTTGTATCATGATTGTGATGCTACTAACAGTTTGAATAACTGGATTGGCAATATATGTCTATACATTTCAATTGCA
Organism: Sesbania bispinosa; assembly: GCA_026901365.1. NCBI lineage: Eukaryota > Viridiplantae > Streptophyta > Magnoliopsida > Fabales > Fabaceae > Sesbania > Sesbania bispinosa. Next base: position 1,373,609 of record QLOH01000244.1, read on the forward strand.
TTCTTCTTGCAGGCATTGTCAGAACTACATGATCAAATCCCTCCTTTTCCCAGGACGGTTGCTATGAAAATTATGCAGGAAGAATTAGGATCTCCTCTGGAATCATTCTTCAGTTACATATCTGAGGAACCTATAGCTGCTGCTTCATTTGGTCAGGTACTTTTTCTTTTCTATGTCAATATAATTAATATTTAATAGTACTACTGTGAATGGAAAGTGTATGGCTGCATTTATTTAGAAGCGCTGGTGTGATAGTATATCTTGTTCACTTTTTGTTTATATTTTCTAGGTTTACTTTGCCCGTACTACTGATGGTGTGAATGTTGCTATAAAAGTTCAGCGTCCTGATTTGCATCATGTGGTGGTGCGGGATATCTACATCCTTCGCCTTGGGGTTTGTATTGGCTATTGATCTCTATTGACTTTTTACCTACATTGCACTATCGTGCATTGAATTCCTAAATGAGTGTATATTAACCATCTCAGTTGGGGCTACTGCAAAAGATTGCAAAGAGAAAGAGTGATCCTCGCCTATATGCTGATGAGCTAGGGAAAGGTTTTGTTGGTGAATTGGATTACACTTTAGAGGCTGCAAATGCTTCAAAGTTTCGGGTAATAAATGACATATGAATTGGAGCTCAACTATACTATGTTTACATATTGATGAATTCTAGAAACTGGACAATTTAGAGCATTGATGAAATCTTTTATTAGGGTTTAGACTTTTATTGTGAACCCAGGTTCAAATGGTTTCTGACACAAACAGTGATAAATGTTTTGCTCTTTCAATTGACTTGTTATCGTCACATACAGGAAGTTCACTCTTCATTTGCTTTCATGTGTGTTCCAAAAGTATTTCCACATTTAAGTCGAAAGAGAGTTCTGACCATGGAGTGGATGGTTGGTGAAAGTCCAACTGATTTGCTCTCTCTATCTACTGGAAACCCTGTTGGAAATGTCTCTGAATATTCAGAAAGGCAGAAAGTAGATGCAAAAAGGCGTCTCCTTGATCTGGTATGTAAATAGAAATGCAATTATCCATTTTTGTTTTTACATTGTGCAAAATTCTTGATGATCTTTGATAATGTCCTGACTATTGGCTTATGGTACAAGTTAGTTGGATTATTGAAGATAATCAATATTTTTCATAACCAATAGAATTACAAGTATCAGTAAAAAGGAGACTTTTGGTCTTCTGATACTAAAGAGTTTCAATTACAAAATAAATATGGCTCTGGAATCTGGATTGAGGTAGTGGTAAAATTTCATCTTCATTCTTCCATAATCCATTAGCTTACTTAATCCTTATTACTCAACTGATTTTTTCATTTGAGTTACTAATTCTACTAAAACATTGCTCTGTTTGGTGTCTGAGAATCTGAGTGATTCACTATTATGAACGCATCATATTCAATGAATGTTTACTTCTATTACACACTGGTTAATTCAGGTCAACAAAGGTGTTGAAGCAACATTGGTGCAACTTCTTGAAACGGGTTTATTACATGCTGATCCACATCCTGGTAACTTGCGCTACACTTCCTCAGGACAAATAGGGTATTTATCTTTCCTTCCCGATCCAATCTAAATAAATTATGATTTTCCTTCATAAAAAAATCTAAATTCTTTTACTTTGTGTTTGGATAGAGTAATTCTAAATTACTAGATTTCATTTGTTAGGATAGTAAAAGAAAGAGTTTCAAATGACAAATAAGAAGGATTTTTATGAAAGATAAGAGGAATTTCAAATTACACATATTGAGAGAGATTTTCAATATTTCTCTATTGTGTTTAACTTTTTAGATTATCATTTACAATTCCTCTCATACTTAACTCTCTTTTTAATCACCACTCATAATTGATTTTACAATTTTGGGAATTCTAAAATTCTTCATCCAAATACACAGTTACTTATTTTTATTTGTGTGATAGGTTTCTAGATTTTGGTTTGCTATGTCAAATGGAGAAAAGGCATCAGTTTGCTATGCTGGCTTCAATAGTTCATATAGTAAATGGTGACTGGGCATCCCTTGTCCGTGCTCTGACTGACATGGATGTTGTGAGGCCAGGGACAAACATCCGACTTGTTACCATGGTATATCACATGTATCTCATGATTTGGTCATCTTGAAATTGAATATTTGAATCAAATAAGAACAGCATTCTCATACAAATTTTTGTTGTATGGACTGTGTCCTTCTGAACCTTATGTTCACATGATAACTTTCCCCATCTCTATTAAAATTTCAGGAACTGGAACTGGCCTTGGGAGAAGTAGAATTTAAAGAAGGAATTCCTGATGTGAAATTCAGCAGGGTGAGAGTCATCTTAAACAAGAAAAATAGTAGTTGAATTATGTCTGTGAGCGTGAAGGGATGGAAATTAATAAGACCTCTAACTAATTTATATCTGAGCGAAGTAATAGTTCCCATCAAGTTGAACATGTGCTAATAGTTGGTTTTCTAAATATATAATCATTTTTCCTGTTGTAAGCTTTCTTCTCTTCAGTGGCTGAATTTTTCAATAAATTTTCCTCAAGGTTCTTGGGAAGATTTGGTCTGTAGCACTCAAGTATCATTTCCGTATGCCACCATATTATACACTTGTCTTACGATCCCTAGCTTCCTTGGAAGGTAAACTGTCAATGCAACAAATAAATTATTTCTTGGTTGCTCATCTATTTTTATACTGATAAGTTATGTTCATTATGTATGTACTAGCATGTAGTAATTTGAAATATTTGTATTGAATTTCTATTATTCTTGTTTCATTGCTTCAACTTATATTTTGCTTTAAAACAATTTCAGGTTTGGCTATAGCTGCAGATAAAAACTTTAAGACTTTTGAAGCTGCATACCCTTATGTTGTTCGGAAACTTCTCACAGAAAACTCAGCAGCAACAAGGAATATATTGCATTCGGTATTATAAGCCCTTAAACAATCAGCTTTTTCCAATAGTCCACAGATCTGTAATATCATGATGAGGAGAAATAAAATTTCAGAGTTGTGTTTCTTTACTGTTTGATTCAGTGATGGGATATATTATGGGATATTTTTCTGTTAAGACTATGGACAGTTGAGGGATAAAACTTCAGATTTGTATTCCTTGAGATTATGCATGGTGGACTGTTTTGAAGTTTCAAATTCACAGAAATTTTGGTTTTGCTCTGATTTTGTATATTATTGATTTCTTGTGTAAAAAAGAAAATTTACTTTGAATTGTCTTGTTTTATTCTGAATAAAAACTGTAACATGTTATCATGTGTTGCAGTTGTCTGGTGATGTTAAAATGTAGGGAATAGATACTGAGCCCTTCTCCTCAAGAAAAATTAGAAGAAATTTGATAATGTGTTCTTATATAAAAATCTTGTTTAGCCACACGTTTTTTAGGACATGTTTCATCAAACCAATCATTATAGTTTTGCATATTTATCTTTAGACATTGTCATTGTGGTATCTTAAACTAATAAGACTCCAGATTACTTTATTCTTAAACTTATATTGCTATCTGAAGTAAAATATATTATTCACTTTTATTTTTTTAACTTCATTTTATTTTGTTCAGGTGCTTCTAAATCGAAAGAAGGAGTTCCAGTGGCAAAGGCTTTCCCTGTTCTTGAGGGTAGGGGCAACTAGGTACGCCATAATGGCATGTCAGGGAGTATGCTCTCCAGGAAGTGGCTATTTTTCTTTTTTATCTATTGTATTTAACCTATATGTTTAGAATTTTAATCACTGTTTTAAATGCTAACTCTCAAACCTAATATTTATCCTTTTTTCTATGATCTGTCTACTTGGTATTTTCATTTCATCTCCAAACTACTATGTAGTAAACAACAAAGTCCTCTTTAATTGAAATGATTAAAAGGAAAAGTATGAATTGTTATCTAATTAAAACTAAACATCAGTAGTATGCATCTGAAGCTGTTGTGCGATTCCTATGTGCTTTCCTTTCCAAGTTCAAAATCTATTCAAGACACAGCTGCTTATTGCTATTAGTAGTGTTTGTTCTAATGTTCTCCTATTCTTTCCTTTATACCAATATATTATGCATAATAACCACTCCAGTTCTCCTACTTATTTCAAGCACCATTTTTATAAAATTATGTTATTTTATCTTGAAAATTCTCTAACCATCATTAAATAAAGCCTTTTCTACAAATACTGCCCCTCTGTAAGTAGGTTCTGCAAACCTAGTACCTAATATCTGTCTATTTCACTCTTGCCACACACTCATGCTGAACAAAAAACATTCATGCCGAATTTGCTTTTGAAATGATCTTCCTCATCTGTCATTTATGCATTAGGCTAGCCTGTTTTAGTTACTTGATGAATTGCTATTTTTTATTGCTGTAAATATAGCATCTCATACTTCTGATATCTTGTCAGGAAAGCCTTGCAACTAGTAGCATCAAATAGTGAGACTTCCCTTGATCATTTACCAAATAAGGCCACTAATACATTTGATGTTGCGTACTTGGTCTTGAGGCTTTTACCATCCAAAGATGGTGTCGCTCTCAGAAGACTTCTCATGACTGCTGTGAGTTCCTATAAGCTGTCTGTCTCACTTTTATGATTTTCAAGATTCTGTCACCATTCCTATTTTGGTTGTCTATATTGGTTCTTTGTTACATTCTACTGCTTTCTCCTAACTAGTGATAGATATATGGTTAGTTTATTTGCTGCATATGGTTGTAATTGATGAATTGCTGATTTTGAGAGTATGAGGTTCCAAACTCTCTTGTAGTCTTGCTTTGATCTTTTGACGTGTAAGAGGATTTAATCAGTCCAAGTTTATTGCCATTGTACATAGGCTAGGTCACCCCATCTTCTGGTGGATTAACCTTGTCAATATCAACTTTTCATTTTACCAAATAAATTAGTTCTCTATGATTATATTAATTGTACTTCGTTTTGCATTATTAGTTTGGTGACTAAAAATGGAAATCCTTGAAGATTTTGTATACTTGGCTGACAATTGTTTCATGTAAGAAACTTACTTTGCATGGAATGAACAGGATGGAGCTTCATTAATCAAAGCAATGGTCTCAAAGGAGGGAAAGTTTTTCCGCCAACAACTTTGCAAGGTCATAGCTGAGGCACTGTACCAATGGATGATTAAATTATTTGGCCAAGGAATTACAGTTACTCAGTATTCCAGGGTGATATTGGCTAATGGACCTAGCAACAAAGAACCAAGTCTATCCCCTAGATCATCATCCTTGTCTGCATATGATTATAATTCCATCTTTAGAGATCGGCGACTTAGGGTGATATTCTTTAAGGTTCTAAAATCTGCAAGTAGTGATAAAATATTAATGCTGCGGTTCTGCTGTGCTTCCATTCTTACAATTATTACAGCTTCAACTTTGGCTTGCCACCGGGTTATTGTGTCTCTGTCTGAAGCTTACTTGGGCTCTATATTGGATGCTCCGAAGAAATATGCAGTCAGTGCATGATATTTTCGTATATAATTTAGTTTTCCCAGCTGAAAGAGAGCATTCTCATCCAGCAATTTTCAAAGTAAAAGTTTAATTATTTATTGCTAACAGAAGCAGTTGTTTTGTAGCTTAAGTCGAATGTTTTAGTGTTGAAGCCAATTTAGTGGCAGGCAGGTGAAATATAGGTACAGGATTACAATGTCTTTTATTTATAGTTAAGTTTTATATATGGGGAAACTCTGTACGCTGTGTAATGGTGTTGTTACTGTCCTGATTTAGATATATGTACAGTTTAATGTAAAGTGTTACATTTATTTTTCAAATAATAAAGATGTCTCTGGTTACTAACCTTTGTATCAGTCCTCAGTGGATAAAAGTACTTATTTCGGTTATGTCCAAAGTGAATAGTAGTTGGGTTAATGGTGTTGGAGTGAGAAGTGAGATGCTTCGGATGAGTTTGATGTTTCTGCTTGTGTTGTGCATTCAAACTGTTTGTTACTGTGAATGTTGTTTGTAAGAGCTACTGGGGGAATTTTTCCCCCTTTGGTGAAAATGTGAGGGGGGATAGTATGAGATACATTATTTTTACAAACCACACTTAAGTAAACACACTCTCCTACTCTCATTCCTTTGTGTGATGATGTCTCAAATTTTCAAGCACATAACATGTGTAACGGTGTCTCCTTTAACCCAAGGGGTTGGTTGATGTTTCTTTTAACCCTAAGTGGTTAGTTAAGTGGAGTAAGACATGATTTCGTATCTGACAGGTTGTAAGTTTGAATCTTCATTCGTCTCCTTGGAGTAAGATAAATATAAGTACCTTATAAGAGGGCAGCTATCCTTGTGCCTTGGATTGAGACATTATACCCTCACCCTAAATTTATTTCATAAAAAAAAATAAGGTTATACATTTGTACTGAGAGTATTTTAGTTGGGATCACTATCACATGTGCGCGGTTTAAGATGGTTTAAAATAAAATGCAAAAGATCATAGTTCTTAAAATTTATTTGTTTTTCTATCATAAAATATTAAAGCAAAATGAATTAATAGGTTCTAGTAATTGGATTATGAGTGTGTGTGATCGAAAAATGAGAAGATCAGAGACGAAGTGGCAGCGAGGTTGTCCTAAGTAGGTGTTGGTTCGTAATGCAACATATGCAAAGGTCATAGTTCTTAAAATTTATTTGTTTTTCTATCATAAAATATTAAAGCAAAATGAATTAATAGGTTCTAGTAATTGGATTATGAGTGTGTGTGATCGAAAAATGAGAAGATCAGAGACGAAGTGGCAGCGGGGTTGTCCTAAGTAGGTGTTGGTTCGTAATGCAACATATGCAAAGGATTTTTAGAAAGATGAAATGAGAATTGAAGGGTAGAAAGTGACATTTTCTCTCGAGTAAACCCTCATTTTGGTCCCTGAAAGATTGGCCATCGGTCAACTTGGTCCCTGAAAGAATGAAAATTGTAAAAACGTCCCTGAATGATGCCACATTCGGTCAAAATAGTCCTTCCGTTAACCCAAGTCTGTTAAAGTTAACAGACTTGTTGATGTGGCATAAAAGACTGAAAGTGTTCATTTTGGTCTCTGCCCAATCAGCCCAAAAGATTGGAAACCCATCAAATTGGTCCCCCCCTCCCTCTCTTGTTCTGTAAGTAGTCTCTCTCTCCCTCACCTCTCTCTCCCCCCCCTCTCTCTCTCCATCTCTCTCCCTCCCTTCCCTCCCTCCTCTCTCTCCCTCTCTCTCCTCCCCTCTCTCCCTCCTCCCCTCTCGCTCTCTCGTCACCTAGTTTGCGATGAGTTCCTTGTGACCCAGGAAGGTGCATGTTTTTGTCTCTCTCTCCTCTCTCTCTCCTATTTTTCTCTCTTCTCTCTCTCTCATTCGTTTCTCTCTCTCCTCTGTCCCTCTCTCCTTTATTTCTCTCTCATCTCTCCTATCTCTCCTCTGTTTCTCTCCCCTATTTCTCTCTCCTCTCTCCTCTCTCTCCTTTATCCTCTCTATTTCTCTCCTTTCTCTCCCCCTCTGTTTCTCTCCCTCCTCTCTCTCTCTCTCCTATTTCTCTCTTCTCTCCTTTCCTCTGTTTCTCTCTCCTCTATCCTCTCTATTTCTTTCTTCTATCTCTCCCCCTCTATTTCTCTCTCATCTCTCCTCTATTCAGAGCACCATTGATGGGGGTTGGAAGCATGTGGTGGTGGAACGAAAGCGTCATTTTATTCAACATCATATGGCGTTTCACCAAATGAAAATGCGCAAGAGCAATCTCGCGGTGCAAGTCTCAAACAATGTAAATTATAAGTCACTATTGCGATCTAACCTGAG